>CM051235.1:106309100-107593385 GCA_027917425.1 Gastrophryne carolinensis
AGCGTCTGTCCTTTCGGGGGGCGAGTTCCTTCAACCCGTCCTTTCGAGGTTCCAGAGCTGTGAGTTTTTGCCTACTCCGGGGTCAGAGGTTCTTCCTGGAACAGAGGCAGAGGTTGGGGCCGTCCTGCTGCGGCATGGGGTTCCAAACCTAAGCCCACTGTTAAACCAGCTCAGCAATGAGGGGGCGCCCTCACCCGTATGGGTGGGAGGACGGCTGCAGCTCTTCTTCCAGGTCTGGGCCCAGGAGGTCACGGACAGATGGATTCTGGAAGTGGTCTCGTCCGGGTACAAACTGGAGTTCGAGTACTGGCCTCCTCCAAGATTTTTAAGGTCGTGGGTGCCGTCGAACCCTCAGGCTGCACAGGGGCTCCTGTCAGCTGTAAAAAAAAAAAAAAAAAAAAAAAAAAATCTTCTGGACATGGGAGTCATATGCACGGTGCCCCCCTCAGAAAGAGGCAGGGGCTACTATTCCAGTCTGTTCACGGTTCCCAAAAAGGATGGTTCCATAAGACCCATTCTGGATCTGAAGATCCTCAACAGGTACATCAGACCCAAGAAGTTTTGCATGGAGACTCTGCGCTCGGCCATCAATTCCCTTCGTCGAGGGGACTTTGACATCCATAGACATCAAGGATGCGTACCTGCATGTTCCAATTTTTCCAGCGCATCAGAGATTCCTCAGGTTTGCGGTGGTCGATCAACATTTTCAGTTTGTAGCCCTTCCCTTCGGGTTGACCTCAGTGCCGAGGGTCTTCACCAAGGTTCTGGCGGGCATAATGGCCCTGCTCAGAGCTCAGGGCGTTCGCATCGTGCTGTATCTGGATGACCTGCTGATTTCAGCTTCCTCCCTTCCACAGGCGGAGCTGGACACCAACAAGGTGGTGTCGACCCTGGAGAGGTTCGGTTGGGTGATCGCCCCAAATCTTCTTTCTCCTTCAAGGAAGAGTTCATTCCTGGGCATGAATCTGGTTACCGTTCAAGCCAGAGTGTTTCTACCCCAGTCCAAAGTGCAGGGGATTCAGGAGCTTATTCGCCTTCTTCTGGCCATTCCTTGCCCCTCCATCCAACTAGGGATGAAGCTGGTGGGATTGATGGTGGCTTCCTTCGAGGCAGTGCCCTTTGCTCAGTTCCACATGCGATCTCTCCAACTACACCTATTGACGCACTGGGACAGGTGTCCGCAGTCCTTGGATCAGCTGTTCCTGATGTCTCTCGGGGTTTGGCAGTCACTCAGGTGGTGGCTGGAGTCAAGCAACCTGATGAGGGGCAGATCATTTCTGGCCCCTCGTTGGGAGACGGTTACCACGGATGCCAGCCTGTAGGGCTGGGGAGGTTTCTGGTAGAGTCATCAGTTCAGAGGGTTGTGGGGTCCTCAGGAGGCTCACACCCCCATCAATGTCTTAGAGCTCAGAGCCATCCGGCTTGTTTTTTCGCGGCTGACACCTCACTTACAGGTCCTACCGGTTCAGGTTCGCTATCGACAATCGAACGGCGGTTGCCTACATCAATCACCAAGGAGGGACTCGCAGCAGGAGTGCCCTCAGAGAATTCTCTCTGATTCTGACTTGGGCGGAGAGCAATGTTCCTTGCATTCCGGCAGTTTACATTCCGGGAGTGGAGAACGGGGAAGCGGATTCTCTGAGCAGGGGGTTCTCGCCGAGGGGAGTGATCTCTCAATCCCACGGTTTTTCGGTCCCTGTGTCACAAGTGGGGGACTCCGGAGGTGGATCTCTTTGCCTCTCGGCACAATCACAAGCTCCCGTCTTTTGTGTCTCTATCTCGGGATCCTCTAGCTCTGGTAGTGGATGCCTTGTCCCTTTCCTGGAAGGTTCCGGGATTTTGTATCTGTTCCCCCCCTTTCTCCATGGTGGAAAAGGTAGTTAGCAAACTGGTGCTGGAAGGGGCACCAGCAATTCTGGTGGCTCCAAGGTGGCCAAGACGGGTCTGGTACGCAGACGTCGTAAGGCTGGCAGTAGAGCAGTACAGGCTGCCCCTGTTTCCGTATTTGATATCTCAGGGTCAACTACTTTACCCCAATTTACAAACGCTGGCTTTGACTGCTTGGCTGCTGAAACCTTCATTCTGAAGGAGGAAGGGTTGTCGGGGGCTGTTGTTCAGGCCTTGGTTAGAGCTAGGAAGCGGTCTTCCTCTGGCATCTACTATAGGACTTGGTGGTCCTATATTGACTGGTGCGAGGCTAGGAGCTTACCTTGCAGGGTGTTTTCGATACCTAGGTTTTTGGAGTTCCTTCAACACGGTCTGGATCTTGGTTTCCAGCTTAGTACTCTGAAAGGGCAGGTCTCTGCTCTGGCTGTTTTCTTCCAGAGGTCTTTGCCTTGCACCCACTGGTTAAGACTTTTTTTTTTTTTTTCCAGGGGGTCACTCATGTGCAGTCCCCTAGGAAGGCTCTGGTCCCTGTTTGGGATTTGATTTTGTTTCTTTCGGCTCTGCAGGGTCCTCCCTTTGAGCCTTTTACAGGATATTGCTCTTTGTTTTCCCTAAAAAGGTTGCCTTCTTGGTGGCTATTCTGTTCGGCGTGTCTCTGGGTTGGCGTCTGTCGATTCAGGCCCCTTACTTTGAAAGACGCCAGGACAAGGTGGTCTTTCGCTTTAAACCAGATTTCCTTCCTAAGATGGTTTCTGCCTTCCACCTCAATCAGGATGTTCTTCCTTCCTTGTGTCCTAAGCCCAGCAACGACAAGGAGAGGGTCTTGCACAATTTGGATGTTGTTCGTTGTGTTAAGTACTATTTGGTGGCTACTTCTTCCTTCCGTAAGATGGACGCTTTTTTCGTGGTGCCCTGCGGGCCTAGGAGAGGTTTGGCGCCCGCCAGGTCTATCATTAGTAAATGGATTTGTCAGGCCATTGTTGGGGCCTATTCTAAGGGGAGGACACCCCCTTATTCCAAGTGTGACATACACTCCGCTTCAATTCTTCATGACATTTGGGTTATTCTCCAGTAGAGGGCGAACTTCTGCAGAGATGAATGCAAAAACAGGAGCTCCTCCCAGTCCATAAATGCCTGGGACCTCCCACCAATTCCCCAGTTCCTTCTCTGCAGGGAAGGCGACAAGACAGAAGATGACTTCTCTTACTTGCAGCTAAGCTGGGCCCGCGCCCGGCAGTTTGACCCCTGTTGCTGCCAGGACTTTCTAAATTGTCCCTATTTGAGCCTCCCAGCTTTGGCTGCGGGTCCTGGTGAGGGTAGGTAACACCCTATGGGTGCGGAAGGAGAATTGCTCCACCGTGAGACCTCATTATAAGGGGTAGGCGGTTATCCAGGTTTTGGTGATCCTGGTGTGGGATGCCCTGTCCCTTCATACCTATGGCCGGATTCTGGTGTTTTTTTTTCTCTCAGCCTGGGGAGCTTCTCTCCCTCAGGCTGTGTTCAGGAAGGGGGCCCCGCCCCCTCATTTGGCACGATTTTGGGGCCTTCCCCGGTTGGATCCGCGCTGCTGGGAAGGGGGGGCGTGGCCTGAAGAGCACGCTTTCGGTGCTGGCCCACCCTCATCTTCCTGCTTCTCTTCACAAGGCTCTCGGGGGCCATCTTGTGCTGCTGCTTGCTGATCCGTGGGGACGGTAAGGGCCTGGTGGCCACTTCCTTTGCTATGCGGGGGCCCCCTTGGTTGCGGGGATGAGTGATTTTGCTGGGCATGTCTGTTTTTCTATATATATATAATATATATATAATATATATATAATATATATATAATATATATATAATATATATATAATATATATATAATATATATATAATATATATATAATATATATATAATATATATATAATATATATATAATATATATATAAAAAATAAATAAAAAATAAATAAATATATTTTCAATTCAATTTATTGTTCGCCAAGTACATCGTGAGATGAACAAGGAATTATTTTCGGCATATACACAGTGCAAAAAGAAAACAGTACAGATAACTACAGTTAAAGTTACAAAGGAAGGGGAACATGGAAGACAGAGATACGGAAGCAGATAATCTCTTATAAAGTCAGAGTATGAGGACCCATCGATTCCAGCTTGATCCTGAGCCTATGATGCCTGGATATTGTTAAGGATGCGGACGGCCAAAGGAAAGAAACCCTTCCTGGACCTAGAAGTCCTGCAGGCTGGGACCGCAAGACGTCGCCCGGATGGTAAGTAGTGGAATAGGGTGTGCCCAAGGTGGGACGGATCCCGGAGTATCTTTCCAGCTCGCATCTTGATTCTCTGATTGTGCAGTTCCTGTAGGGATGGTAAGGGGGCTCCGATTATTCTTTCTGCCGTCTTTATTGTTGTTTGGAGTTTACCCTTGTCCCTGCTTGTAGCTCCTTCGAACCAGACAGAGAAAGAAAAGCACAGAACAGAACCAATGACGGCATTGAAGAAGAGCACAAGCAACTTTTTCGACAGGCCTGCCTTCTTAAGTTGCCTCAGGAAGAAAAGTCTCTGTGCTTTCTTCAGTAGAGCCGTAGTGTTCCTTTCCCAGCAGAGGTTGTCGGAGATTGAAGTATTTCGTCTCCCTTTCTCTCTTGATTTCCACCCCCTTGATGGTCAGGGGCGACAGGGGTGCCGGGTTCTTTCTGAAGTCCACTACCATCTCTTGGGTTTTGGAAGGGTTTATGACCAGGTTGTGTATAGTGCACCAACTGACAAGTTCCTCCACTGATCTTCGGTAGATTTCCTCTTTGCCATTCTTGATCAAACCTATGATGGTTGTGTCATCGGCAAACTTCACAATCTTCAGAGTTGTCCAAGGAGGTACAGTCATTGGTGTAAATCGAGAACAGGAGAGGGGACAGAACGCAGCCTTGAGGGGCACCGGTGTTGGTGTGCCTGACACTGGACCGTACTGGACCAAGTCTAACTACTTGGGATCGCTCTGTTAAAAAGCTCCCTGTCCATGCACAGATGTTCTGAGGAATGTTGAGCTTAGACATCTTTTCTACCAGCAGGTTCGGACTTATGGTGTTGAATGCCGAACTGAAATCAACAAAGAGAACTCTGACGTAGGTGTCTGGTTTATCCAAATGCTCGTACGTATAGTGGAGGGCCATGTTCACCGCATCGTTTGAGGATCTGTTTGCCTTGTAGGCAAATTGCATGGGATCCATAAGGCTGCCGATGGTTGTTTTTAGATATTCCAGCACAATCCTTTCGAATGACTTCATATATGTATATATATATATATATGTATATATGTATATATATATATATATATATATATATATATATGTATATATATATATATATATATATATATATATATATATATATATATATATATATATAGTGTGTATGTGTGTGTATGTGTGTATATATGCACATACATATATGCACATACATATATGCACATACATATATGCACATACATATATGCACATACATATATGCACATACATATATGCACATACATATATGCACATACATATATGCACATACATATATGCACATACATATATGCACATACATATATGCACATACATATATGCACATACATATATGCACATACATATATGCACATACGTGTGTGTGTATGTGTATATATAATATGTTAAGGGGTTCGTCCTGGGGTCCCTAGTCTTTAAATTGATCACTTCAAATCCTCCCACTGGGACTTTTAAGGGGCATCCGGGGTTGCTTTTGCTTAAATCCCCTAAGGTCTTGTGACTGACCACAAGATCACCATATGGAGGCTCCGCAGGATACCGGGCTCTTGGACAATCCCGGCCATGTGTGGGTTGTGGGGCATCCCTTACGGGTGAGAATGTGCTTATTTGCATACCATGTGCACAAAAGGCCATATCGCGGCAGTCGGGTGCCCAGCCTTCTGGGTCGGCGCCCCCCGCTTCATCGCCTTCCCCTCCTCGCCTTTTCCTTCCCCCAAGTGACATTGGTGTTAGCGGGGAGTCGCATTCCGATGTTTGTGCTCGGTTGGCCAGCATCGAGAAATTTATGGTTAGCACGGTGGGCAAGAAGGCCCAGGCTAAAAAGACACATGTCGTCGGTCCAGGCGACTTGGGATATTGTCACAGCTGACATTGCACTTGCAGGGTCTTCCGGTTCAGATTCGTTCAGACAATCGGACGTCGGTAGCCTACATCAAGCACCAAGGAGGGACTCGCAGCATGGGTTGTGCCCTCAGGGAAGTCTCTCTGATCCTGCATTGGGCGGAGAGCAATGTCCCTTGCATTTCGGCAATCTACATTCCGGGAGTGGAAAACACGGAGGCGGACTCCCTGAGCAGGGGGTTCTCTCGCCAAGGAGAGTGGTCTCTCAACCCCGGGGTTTTTCGGTTTCTTTGTCACAAGTGGGGGACTCCGGAGGTGGATCTCTTTGCCTCACGGCACAATCACAAACTCCCGGCCTTCCTCTAGCTCTGGCAGTGGATGCCTTGTCCCTTGCTTGGAAGGATCTGGGGTTTCTGTACCTGTTTCCTCCCTTCTCCATGCTGGGCAAGGTGGTTTGCAAACTGGCTCTGGAGAGGGCACCAGCAATTCTGGTGGCTCCAAGATGGCCAAGAAGGGTTTGGTACGCAGACGTTTTAAGGCTGACGGTAGATCAGTACCGGCTTCCCATGTTTCCGGATCTGTTATCTCAGGGTCAACTACTTTACTACCCCAATTTACAAACGCTGGCTTTGACGGCTTGGCTGCTGAAACCTTCATCCTGAAGGAGGAAGGTTCGTCTGAGGCTGTGGTTCAGACCTTGATTAGAGCTAGGAAGCGGTCCTCCTCTGGCATCTACTTTAGGGCTTGGGGGTCCTATATTGACTGGTGGGAGGCTAGGGCCTTGCCTTGCAGGGTGTTTTCGATCCCTAGGATTTTGGAGTTTCTTCAGCACAGTCTGGATCTTGGGTTCCAGCTTAGTACCTTGAAAGGGCAGGTCTCTGCTCTGTCTGTTTTCTTTCAAAGATCTTTTGCCTTACACCTGCTGGTTAAGACTATTTTCCAGGGGGTCACTCATGTTCAACCTCCTCGGAAGGCTATGGTTCCTGTTTGGGATTTGAATTTGGTTCTTTCGGCTCTCCAGGGTCCTCCTTTTAAGCCATTACAGGATATTGCTCTTTCTGTTTTCACTCAAAAGGTGGCCGCCTTGGTGGCTATTACCTCTGTTCGGCGTGTCTCTGAGTTGGTGGCTGTCGATTCAGGCCCCTTACTTTGAAAGACACCAGGACAAGGTGGTCTTTCGTTTTAAGCCAGATTTCCTTCTTAAAGTGGACCAACACCCAGGGTGATCGACCCGGGAATCTATAAGATTCCCGGGCCGATCACCTCCCTCAACGCGGGACATCCGAGATCGGGATGTCCCGCGGGGTGAAACCCCCCCCCCCCCCCCCCCCAAAACCCAAGAAAAAACCTTACCTTATCGGCGGCGGCCTCCCGCGCACCCCTCTAGACGTGCGCGCACCGGCCGTTTGTGAATGGCTAGCACGGGCGCGCGCCCTGTAAGAGTGACGTGCGGGAGGCCGCGGCGGACGCGCTGTCTTGTCCGTCGATGTCACCCGCTTGTCCGTCGGCATGGATTGGACGGCGCGTTCACGTGGGAGCGTGGTGAGGTGAGTTTTTGGGGCTTTCTGGGTCCCCAAAGTGGACCAAAACCCGGCATAGTCAAAATCCTGGGTGTTGGTCCACTTTATGGTGGAGTCTGCTTTCCATCTCAATCAGGATATTGTTCTCCCTTCCTTGTGTCCTAAGCCTAGCAATGACAAGGTTTTGCACAATTTGGATGTGGTTCGCTGTGTTAATTACTATTTGGTGACTACTTCTTCTTTCCGCAAGACGGATGCCTTTTTCGTGGTGCCCTGCGGGCCCAGGAAAGGTTTGGCGCCCGCCAAGTCTACCATTAGCAAATGGATTCGTCAGGCCATTGTTGGGGCCTATTCTGCTAAGGGGAGGACTCCCCCTTTTAGGGTCACTGCGCATTCTACTCGTGCTGTTAGTGCGTCCTGGGCTTTTCAGCACCAGGCTTCTGTTGAACAAGTTTGTAAGGCTGCTACTTGGTCTTCCGTTCATACTTTTTCCAAGTTTTACAAGGTTTATGTGAGGGCTTCAGCGGATGCCGTTTTTGGCCGCAAGGTTCTGCAAGCTGCAGTGGTTTAAGTTTGTGTATTCTTTACTGTTTATGGTTCCCACCCATGAAGGACACTATTGGATGTCCCAAATGTCATGAAGAATTGAACCGGAGTATATGTCACACTTGGAATAATACCATTTTGTGAGTACTCACCTTTATAACGGATATTATAAGTGTGACATACACTCACCCACCCTTTTTTGGTATTCTGGTTCCTTTATATGGTGAACCATTGTTTCTTGGTGGTTAGTATTTTATTTTTGGTTCTTCCTGGTCCCCTTACTGCTATTTTGCACTGGGGAATTGGTGGGAGGTCCCAGGTATTTATGGACTGGGAGGAGCTCCTTTTTTTGCAATCATCTCTGCAGAAGTTCGCCCTCTACTGGAGAATAACCCAAATGTCATGAAGAATTGAAGCGGAGTGTATGTCACACTTATAATATCCGTTTTAAAGGTGAGTACTCGCAAAACGGTATTTTTAGATCACTGCTCATTCTACTCGTGCTGTTGGTGCGACCTGGGCTTTTCAGCATCAGGCTTCAGTCGAACAGGTTTGTACAGTGGTTTAAGTTGGTACATTCTTTTAATGTTTTCGGTTCCCACCCATGACGGACACTGCTATTGGATTTCCCAGATGTCATGATTATGCAAGCGGAGTGTATGACACACTTGGAATAATACCATTTTGTGAGTACTCACCTTAAAATGGGTATTGTAAATGTGTCATACACCCCGCTTCACCCCACCCTTTTGGTATTTTGGATCCTTATATGGTGAACCATTTTTTATTTTTGATTCTTAGTATGTTATATTGGTTCTTCCTGGTCTCCTTACTGCTATCATACACTGGGGGATTAGTGGGAGGTCCCAGGTATTTATGGACCGGGAGGAGCTCCTTTTTTCGCCCTCTACTGGAGATTACCCCCAGATGTCATGATTATGGAAGCGGAGTGTATGACACACTTATAATACCCATTTTAAAGGTGAGTACTCACAAAATGGTATTTTTGGTGGCCCCTCCACCTTGCAGGGTATACGCTTGCAATAGCCTCTGTGGCCCCAGGGTCTTCTGCCGTTCTGGTGCGACAGGGAATGGGGCTGGGGGTTAATGGCAAGTCACAAGCTAGCCGCGGGTGACTTGTCAGACCTCCAAGCCTTTTGAACTGGTATAGGTGTCTCATGGATCCCTTTTATAGTTCACAAAGGGTTAACATTAAAAATGGCATCACACACAGTAAAGGGTCAGGGGGTTTGATACAGCAGGGCTTCACAAAATGGGATGTACCAGGGGCTGGCTTTCACCCATCCCAGGAGTCCTTTAGTCTCCATGGCCAAGGATAATGGGTTTTAGTCTGCTTTATAGTGGACCAAAACCCGTTCCTGATTCTTTACCCCTGGGGTATACAGATTTGGGATGCCCCACTGTGAAAACCGAAGCTCATCTTCTCCCATGAACTAACGAGGCATTCACGAGCAGCGGCCGGTGCCTGCCATAACTTTAGCAGGGCGCTCGCCTGTGCCAGGCATTTGTAAATGGCCAGGGCAGGCACGTACCCTGTTAGAGGGCAGTTGGAGCCTAGTCTTAGACGAGTTGATGTGAGCGGATCCAAGCGCGCTGATTGGACGAGATGCGCAGTAGGACTGGGGAAAAGTGAGTTAGACTGGGCATCTTAGGGGGGTTTCACTTAGCGGGGCATGCCAGATTGGGGTGTCCCGGGGCAAGGGCTAGATTTTGAGAAGATTATTTTTACTCTTGTACAAAAAATGTAGCACAACCTCTGCCAAGGATGCATGCAGCTGAATCCCCACCAATGCTAAGGATACAATTCATATAGAAAATTATTTTCTTATAGTGCAGGTCTTTTCTTGAAGGCTAAGTGCCAGGAACAGGCCTATTATGGCTGGACAGAGCAGGCTAAGAATAGTCACAAATAATGGCGAGGGACTATATAAATGAGTTAGCAATACGGGTAATCATGGAATAATTGCAGTTTGGGTTAACTGTAGACAAATTAAAATCTATTTCTAAACCATCTAATAGAAGTAATCCTAATTGAATCTATTAGGAAATCTGATGTAGATGTACAGGAAACTTCTAATTTAATATTGGAGAATGGGGTTAATACATTTGGAAGGCCTGTGTAAAAATTAGTGGTCCTATGGTGATGCTGGTCAACTAATCCTTAAAAGCAAACTATTCTGTATCTCAACTCGCATTGTGGGTTTCAGAAATCTCCCCACGTTCATTCTGCATCTGACCAGGTCAGCTCACCTCTTGGCCTTCTGTGGTTTTATATATTTAGAAGAGACCTAATGCCTTGCCATCCTTGCCTAGTACTAGGGCAGGGGAGGGTGGTTACATAAACTCCTATCTGCCCCCCAATCCCGCTGACAAACGCATGCTCTTGACTCCTTGCTGCCTGTCGATTATAGAGTCCGGTCCTCCACGCTCTCCCGTACACCCATTCAAGTGAATGTTTTTGTTGGATTGCCGGACAAGTATGAGTTTTTTTTTTTTTTTACTTTTATGCAACAACCAGCCCTGCTTCTGTGCTAGGGAACTGTGAGGGTGTGCTTTGAAAATGGCCATGTAGGAATGGCCCTTTAACTTTACCACAAAGTAGGTAAAGAGCAATTCCATAGGGCTGCTTTACATTTGCACAACGTGCAGAACGCTGCATACAGTGTTTAACAAACCGCAGAGTACTGATGTGAAAGGGCCTATTTATTTTAATGGACAGCATTTATTCTTAGTATACAGTACGTCCTGCTCCAGATATAATACTTACACTTGGGTTATCCTCCGCCAGATGGCGCTGCACTGCAGAGACATGGAAAACAGGCTCCTCCCGACCCTTCAAATACGCAGGGACCTCCCGCAAATCCCCAGATTTTTCTGCAGTGCTGACTGCGAAGACATGATGTGTCACTCTCTTGCAGGTGAGCAGGGCTATTAAAGCCTGCGGCCCTGTTGGACTACTCCCACCCGTCCTCTTCGTGATGTGCCTCCCAGCCTGGGCTGCGCTGGTCGGGTGAAGGTAGGCAGCACTACGTGTGCTCATGGAGCCATGCTCCACCGCAGTCCCCCACCAAAGGGTAGGCGGTTTAGGCTGATGGTGAGCCTCTAGTGGATGCCCCTCCCGCATTATTCTCAGTGTGCCACACACCCCGCTTCCCCTTTAATCCTTACGATTGGGTTACTCACCGCAGGTGACGACGTTGCAGAGAGGAAGTCTTGTAACGAGCCCCCTTCCGGCCTATATATACCTGGTACCTCCCACTTAACACCAGTGTTTTTCTCTCTGCATGGCGACAAGACAGAAGAAAGAAGTCTCCTGCTTGCAGGTAGCCGGGGACTTGCCCCGGCACCCCCTTTGGGTCTATTTCTGCCCAGTTTGATTGTTACCTACGTGGTTAATGGAAGCCTCCCAGCCCTGGCTGCTCACTGGGCAAACGGTAGATGGCACTATAGGTGCCTAGGAGCTTATCTCCTCCGCTCGACCTCACGCGTGGGGCAATGTGGCTATCCGGCATGGTGATCTGATTTGGGATGCCCCTGTCCCGATGTCCCTTTCGGTCACCTTCTCCCGCTTGGCCTTCTCCCTTCGCTGGGGGGGGGGGCTGTAATGTGCATGAGTGCTTTACTTTACTGTGAAAAGGCCTTGGCAGTTTTTAGTGTCAGCACATGGCCAGGGCTGCTGGGGCCTGTTTTCAGTTACTGCACGTTTGTATTTCCCTCTCTTCTCGGCTCCGGGCCCGCCCTTCGTTTCCCTGCTCTCATTAGAGACCTGAACGCTGCAGCCGGTGGGGGAAGAGCCTTCTGTGCGGCTCCATCTTGGAGGAGGGTATTTCTGACTCAGTCGTCAAGACTCTGATCAGTGCCCGGAAGAGGTCTTCTTCTATCATCTACTATAGGACTTGGAAAGCCTATATCGCTTGGTGTGAGATTAGATCTTTTCCTTGTAGGGTCTTTTCGGTCTCCAGGATTCTGGAGTTTTTACAATCTGGCCTGGACTCTGGTCTTCAGCTAAGTACGTTGAAAGGGCAAGTTTCTGCCTTATCTATCTTTTTTTTCAGAAGCGTTTTGCGCTTCATCCTTTAGTTAAAACTTTTTTCCAGGGGGTTACGCATGTGCGGCCCCCCAGGAAACCATTACTCCCTGTTTGGGACTTGAATTTGGTTCTTTCTGCTCTTCAGGCTCCTCCTTTTGAGCCTTTGCAAGATATTGCTTTGTCTACCCTGACTCAGAAGATTGTCTTCTTGGTAGCTATCACTTCGGTCCGGCGTGTCTCGGAGTTGGCGGCCTTGTCTATTCAGGCGCCCTACTTTGAGAGGCATCAGGATAAAGTGGTCTTTCGGTTCAAACCAGACTTTCTTCCTAAGGTTGTTTCTGCTTTTCATTTGAATCAGGATATTGTTCTTCCCTCCTTGTGTCCTAATCCTAAGAATGACAGAGGGTTTTGCATTGTTTGGATGTAGTACGCTGTGTTAAGTACTACTTGATTATCACGTCTCCTTTTTGTAAGACTGATGCCTTTTTTGTTGTGCCCTGTGGGCCTAAGAGGGGTTTGGCACAAGCCAAATCTTCCATTAGCAAATGGATACGTCAGGCCGTTATTGCGGTATCGCTCATTCTACTCGCGCCGTTGGAGCGTCTTGGGCTTTTCAGCACCAAGCTTCTGTTGAACAAGTTTGTAAGGCCGCTACTTGGTCTTCTGTTCATACTTTTTCTAAGTTTTACAAAGTTGATGTTCGGGCCTCAGCGGATGCTGTTTTTGGCCGCAAAGTTCTGCAGACTGCAGTCATTTAAGTTATGCTTCATTTTTGCATTCGGATACCCATCCCTTGTGGACACTGCTTTTGGATGTCCCAATCATAAGGATTAAAGGGGAAGCGGGGTGTGTGGCACACTGAGAATACCATTTTGTGAGTACTCACCTGAAAAATGGATATTGTCAGTGTGCCACACACCCCGCCCTTTTCGGTATCCCGAATCCTTTATATGGTGAAGCTTTTCTTTATTTTGAGGTTACCTTTAGATTACTGGTACCTTGTCTTTCTGTTTTTTAAATCACTGGTGTTAAGTGGGAGGTACCAGGTATATATAGGCCGGAAGGGGGCTCGTTACAAGACAACTGCAACGTCGTCACCTGCGGTGAGTAACCCAATCGTAAGGATTAAAGGGGAAGGGGAATCCATTTTCAGGTGAGTACTCACAAAATGGTGGTATTGCCCCATACCCCATGTAGCGGTGGACCCTGTTCAAAGGGTCGCCATCCTCCCTCATTCATCCCCCCCCCCCGTAGCTCGGGGGGAAAGAAAGGAGGGGGTGTGTGTGTGGTGGTCTTAGTGTATTGAGTTACACGTTATGGCCTTAGTATTGTCCTTGACTCATACACCTGGTGTCAGAGCCGCGCTGTTTGCTTTTTATTGTCTATCGGCCGCCTCAGACGCTGCGGCGTCTTCATTGGCAAACGTTGTCGGGCGCATCTGGAAGTAATCCCCGTTTCTTCTAAAGTGTGTCATACACTCGCTTTTTATGGTCTGCGTTGACTACTGCCTCAGAGCTTTGCACTCTTCGAGGGGGCGGGGACCTGGCTTGGCACGCTCCGCGTCACAGCCTGCTCTGGCCCGCCCTTCGAGGTTCGCTTGGCGCCATTTAGATGCTCGTCGCGCACGCGTGGTAACGGTCCTCCCCCGGTCTGTAAGTGCCCTCGCGGGCGATTTTCATCATTTTTGCTTACTGCGCATGGCTCTGACATCCCTATTCCCATTATGTCTTTCAGACGGTTGAATCCAGTGGCTTCTCCCGGCCCGGTGTAGTTGCCAGTTGGACCTGGTATAATTACTCCCACTTCCCTGTGGGTCTTTGGGGCATCCAGGGTAGCTTATAGCGTCAATCCCTACTGGCCTATTTTGCCTATTAATCACCATATGGAGGCATCCCAGGATATTGTGAACGGGGTTCCCTCAGGACAAGCCCGGCTGTGTGTAGCTTGACAAGCTAACGGTGACAATGCACGGGTCTGCGTCCCTTGTGCACAGCAGGCGCTAATGGTACTTCCCGCCCCTCCTGTGGCTGGGCCTGCACCTCGCCTCACTTCACCTACCCCCCCCCCCCCCCCAAGCCTGAGTCTAACCCCCAATACAAGCGGGGATTCTCATCCTGATGTGGCTACTAGACTGGCCAGTGTTGAAAAATTGCTTGCTAGTACTCTAGCGTGCAAGGCCACCCCAAAAAAGCGGCACATAATCCCTGACTCTGCTTCTTTCCCTACGGAGTCTGATGAGTTTGCACATCTATATGACCATGCCCTTTCGGACGAAGGGGAGCTGCTCTCTGACTCAGTCATCTGATAAGTCTAGGGGTCATGACTATTCTGGTTCTGATCACTGGACCCCGGATGAAACTGATAAACTACTGCTTCAGATTTTTGAGGTTTTGTCCATCTCTCCCCCTGTTGCGGCTCCCAGGCAAAGGGGTGAGCTATTTCATACTGCTAAGGCTCGATTGGAATTTCCTGAGCAAACCCATTTCAATAACCTCATGCTTAAGGAGTGGGAACATCCCAGTAGACTTCCCGGGATCCCTAAGAGTCTGGACAGCAAGTATCCATTTCCTGCTGATATGGTCAAGTGCTGGTCATCGCCCCCCGAGGTCGATGCTCCTATTCTAGGGCTGTCTAACACCTCTATTATGCACTCCCCCGACACTACTACGCTGCGGGATTCTGAGGAGCGGCGCATTGACCAATTGGCATCCCATGCCTTTGCGTTTGGAGGGGCGGCGCTGCTCCTGGTCTGCGCTCTGGCCATTACTGCTGTGGCGCTCAGGGCTATGGTCAGGAATGCACTTGACGGCCCAGACGAGTTGCCTACTGATACTATTAATGCACTGTCTAACTGTGATGTATTTGTGAACTTTATCCTGTCTGCATCGGATGATGCTATTTGGCTGTGTGCCAGATCTTCCGCCTTGGCGGTGACTATACACCGCGCGGTATGGCTGCGCCAGTGGGCGGCCGACAATGCTGCTAAGAAAGCCCTTACTGGGCTCCCATTTAAGGGATTACGCCTGTTTGGGGACCGCCTAGACCTCTTTGCTAAAGGAGGTAAGTTACCACAGCGCAGGCGGCAGCCTCGGCCCTTTTCAGCCCTCTACAGAGGCGCTAAGCAGGGAAAAGGGGTGTCCTTCGCGGGGGCTCGCGCAGACTCCTGGCACAGGAGCAGGGGGCGACGTCCTGGCTCCTCCTGGGGGACCAAACCCAAAGCCCCTCCCAAGACCCCTCAGGCATGATGGGGCGCCCTCGCCCGCCAGGGTGGGGGGACGGCTGCAGCACTTTGCGCACGTCTGGAGGAGCCGAGTCTCAGACCGGTGGATTCAGGAGGTAGTTACCTCTGGCTACAAGATAGTTTGCTGTGCGGCCCCCCTCAAGATTGATCAGGTCCCAGATCCGCCATCAGCTCAGGTTCTGATGCAGGCAGTGCAAGGACTTCTGGATCTGGGAGTTATTTGCAAGGTTCCCTTGAGAGAATTGGGAGAAGGGTTCTACTCCAATCTTTTCACAGTACCCAAAAGAGATGGGTCAGTCAGGCCCATTCTGGATTTAAAGATCCTCAACAAATTTGTCAAGAACAAGTGCTTTCGCATGGAAACTCTGCGCTCGGCCGTTGGCTCTCTGCGCTTAGGGGATTTTATGACGTCTGTGGACATCAAAGATGCTTACCTTCACATCATCAATGGTTTCTCAGATTCGAGTTGAAAGATCAACATTACCAATTTGTGGCTCTACCGTTTGGCCTCACTTCAGCTCCCAGAGTGTTCACCAAGGTATTGGCGGGGGTGATGTCTTTGATAAGGTCAGGGGGCATTCGAGTGCTGCCCTACCTGGACGACATCCTCATCGCCTCATGGCCTCTACAGCAGGCGGAGCTGGACACTCAGTTGGTGGTGTCCACCTTTGAGTCCTTCGGCTGGGTGATCAATCATCCCAAGTCCTCTCTGTCCCCTTCACCGGTGATCCCATTCCTGGGGATGATTCTGGATACGGTTCAGTCACGAATATTCCTTCCCCAACCAAAGGTGGAAGCTCTGACTGCGCAGGTGCGGTCCCTGCTCTCGTGCCCCCAGCTCTCCCTCAGGCAGGGAATGCAGCTGGTGGGCCTGATGGTGGCGAGCTTCGAGGCGGTGCCCTTTGCTCAGTTCCATTCGAGGCCTCTGCAGCTTCACCTCCTATCAGTATGGTACAAGGACCCCGTGTCCTTGGACGGGGTTTGTGTGCTTCCCCCATTGGTCAGAAGGTCCCTCTCGTGGTGGCTAGACCACAAGAACTTGCTAAAGGGCAGGTCCTTTCTAGCCCCCTCCTGGGAGACGGTCACCACGGATGCCAGTCTGTCAGGTTGGGGGGGATTCTGGAAGTCCCTGAAGTTCCAGGGGAGGTGGGGCCCTCAGGAGGCCCATTTACCCATCAACATTCTGGAACTACGGGCGGTCAGGTTGGTTCTGGAGCAGTTGACCGATCACCTGCAGAACTGTCTGTGCAGGTGCGCTCAGACAACAGGACAGCAGTTGCCTATATCAACCATCAGGGAGGGACCCAGAGCAAGGGTGCCCTCCAGGAAGTGTCACTGATTCTGACATGGGCGGAGGCCAATGTTCAATGCATTTCGGCTGTTTATATCCCGGGGGTAGAGAATCTTCTAGCAGACTCTCTGAGCAGGGGGACTTCCCGTCAGGGGGAGTGGTCCCTCTGCAACAGGGTATTCCAGTCCCTGTGTTACCGGTGGGGCCTACTGGATGTGGATCTGTTTGCATCCTGTCGCAATCACAAGCTCCCGGCCTTTGTCTCCCTGTCTCAGGATCCTCTGGCCTTGGCCACAGACGCTCTGTCAGTGTCAAGGAAGAAATTTCTGCTCCTGTATGTCTTTCCCCCGTTCCTCCTGCTGGGCAGGGTTCTGCACAAGATTGCCCTGGAAAGGGTGCCAGTGATTCTGGTGGCCCCGAGGTGACCAAGAAGAGTGTGGTTCACAGACGTGGTACAAATGGCAGTAGACCAGTACGTTCTGCCAGAGGAGCCAGATCTACTCACTCAGGGCTCCTTTTGCCATCCCAGTTTACAAACTCTGTCTTTGACGGCCTGGCTGCTGAAACCTCCATCTTGATGGAGAAAGGCTTGTCTGCCTCAGTCGTGGATACCATGGTACAGGCTAGGAAGAAAACTTCTTCTGCCATCTATTATAGGGTATGGCGTTCCTACATTGACTGGTGTGAGTCTAGGTCTCTTCCTTGCAGGGAATTCTTAATCCCTAGAATTCTGGAGTTTTTACAACATGTATTGGAGTTGGGTTTAAAACTCAGTACTCTGAAGGGTCAGTTTTCTGCCCTGTCTGTCTTCTTTCAGAAGTCTTTTGCTCAGCATCCCTTGGTTAAGACCTTCTTTCAGGGGGTCACTCGCGTGCGTCCCCCACGTAAGCCTACGGTCCCTGTTTAGGACTTGAACCTGGTTTTGTCTGCCTTACAGGGTGCTCCCTTTGAGCCTATTCAGGATGCTGCTCTGGCTGTAGTTACCCTCAAAGTTGTTTTTCTGTTGGCTATTACTTTGGTCAGGCGTGTGTCTGAGCTGGCGGCTCTGTCTATCCAGCCTCCATACTACGAGAGACACCAGGACAAGGTGGTGTTCCGCTTTAAGCCAGATTTTCTGCCAAAGCTGGTGTCTGCTTTTCATTTGAATCGGAATATTGTTCTTCCTTCATTGTGTCCTAATCCTAGCAACGCTAAGGAAAGGGTTTTGCATTCATTGGATGTGGTCAGGTGTCTGAAGTATTACCTGGTAGTCACTGCGGCTTTCAGGAAGACTGATGCTCTTTTTGTGGTCTCTTCTGGTCCTAGGAAGGGTTTGGCTCCTGCCAAGTCTACTATTAGCAAATGGATTCGTCAGGCTGTGATTCAGGCCTATTCTGCTAAGGGGAAGAGTTCTCCCTTCCGCCTTACTGCTCATTCTACTCGTGCTATTGGTGCCTCTTGGGCCTTCCAGCACCAGGCTTCTGTTGAACAAGTTTGCAAGGCCGCTACTTGGTCTTCCGTTCATACCTTTTTCAAAGTTTTACAAGGTTGATGTTAGGGCCTCAGCTGATGCTGTTTTTGGCCGCAAGGTTTTTGCAGGCGGCAGTGGTTTAAACTGCCTGATTTCACCTTTTGTTGGGGGATCCCACCCTACTTTATGGTCACTGCTATTGGATGTCCCAAGTGTAAGTATTATATCTGGAGCAGGACGTACTGTATACTAAGAATAATACAATTCTGTGAAATACTCCTAGAATTGATATTTTTTGTATACAGTGCGTCCTGCTCCACCCCACCCTGGTTTTTGCATTATTCTGGATCCCCTGTATGGTGATTGTTATCATTACCAGTTGTTCTGGGTGGTTTAATTCTCCCGGCTTCTTGTTCACTGCTTTTCAATGCTGGGGATTTGTGGGAGGTCCCTGGGTATTTGAAGGGCCGGGAGGAGCCTGTTTTCCATGTCTCTGCAGTGCAGCGCCTTCTGGCGGAGGATAACCTAAGTGTAAGTATTATATCTGGAGCAGGACGTACTGTATACAAATAATATCAATTCTACAGGTGAGTATTTCACAGAATTGTATTTTTTCTCTCCGTCCTTCAGGACGACCCACGAATAGGGCGGTCCCACCCCCTGCAAGGAAACCCAAACTGAACAGAGGTTAAAACCCCACCCCTTCCTCTCCCCCTCACTACTTTGTTTCCTCCCTAAGGAACCACTGAACAGACTGCAGACAGTTTTTTTTGTTTTATTTTCAGCTCTAGAAGCCCCTGACCACTTTATATTCAGATATTGTTCACCCGAGGTCCAGAGGCGGCCAGGGCAGTCCTTCATAGTCACACAGCACACGAGTTGTGCGCTGTCCCCTTTAAAATATTGGCCGTTGATGGCGTGTGATAATGCATTTTCCCCGGGGAACCTGTGCTGGCTTACTGGAGTCTCCCAATGGCGACGGCATTGGTCCCTTTTTTCTTTTTTTTTTTTTTTTTTTTTTTTTTTTTTTGTGTGCCTGGGGATTGCAGGGCAAGGAAGGGGGGGGGGAACTTGCTGCTGCTGACCCGGTGGTGCGCTGACATCGCGTCCGGGCAACCCAGAAGTGTAAGCGGCATCTGTTCTACAGTCACTTCACATACTGGATGGAGAAAGGCGGAGGCATCAGCGCAGTAGCGACTCACTGCCAGCCCAGCAGCCCACAGCAGTATGGAGCCTCCGTCGGACTCGGCCCACTAGAGTCCGACGATCTCAGGCAAAGGAATCCAGGTGCAGGCAGTGTATCAACTAGCTTAACATTTTGTGTAAAATGCCACAGGAAAATGTAAAAATTCAGTTTTTATATTTTGCGGTTTCTGATATTTGGGGGTATGTATGCATAACTTTATTATTGTATTTTGTCCTTTTAGTCTAATCCAACCAAAGATAATGCTAGAGACAAGTACCCCTCAAAAGAGGAGCCCAAGGATACTAAATCCATTAGATGCTGTGAATCCTGTAGCGTTACACTTCCGGATGTACAGGGAGATGTTAGCCATGATGGATGAAATGGTCTTGATGATGTAAATCCTTTGGGTCACACCCAGTGCAGTTACATCGGGCCAACACCCGTTTTTTTCTTTAAAGGGGGGTGTTCATGCAGTCAGCTAATCAAAACAAGCTTGGGGATGCTGGAGCCCCCTGCACAAAACCCCTAGAATGCCTGCAATCCTCACCTTCAGTAAGAGCCACTGCCAGGAACAAGAGTCCCACGATTGCCCAGTGGGTAGTCATGGGGGCAGGTCGTTTGTGACCAGCACTGACGACGTGGCCGCCCGGCGACCAATCGCAGAGGCAATATGAACCTGACACCTATTAATTCGGAAACTGAACTTGAAGACCCTTTTGGACAGGTGCCTCCTATAGAAGATCTCTGTAAAACCACAATGTGGTCTTCACCTCACACCTTCCTCAAGCACTGGAGACTAGGTCTCCTTTCTGCAAAACAGTCCTTTGTAGAGGGTTCCTACTAGCAGCTTCCCACCCCTAAAGTATAATTACTTGCTAATCCTCTCTGTGGGTTGTCCTGAATGGAGACTTACTGGTAACTGGCCTTATGTTAAGACTGAGGGGGAGATTGGGTGGGTTTTTAGCCTCTTATCAGTTTGTGTTTCCTCCCAGGGGGTGGGAACGCTCTCTCCGTGGGTCACCCTGAAGCACTTAAAAAAACTGTTACAGTAAGTCTAACTGGTGATATTTGCCGGATGTGGCATGTTGGAATATTACTGTTCCAACACAAACTGCTAGGTGTTATTGGGGCCTAATGGTTTGTGCAAGTTACATGTTTCCTTTAGTCCCTGTCCAGGTAGCGGCTTACTCCCCCCACAGTAACTGTCAAATAAGCCATCTCAAAGTCTCCAATTTAATGCTTGTTTTCTAAGTGATGCCGCTTACCATGCCTCATTTTTTAGGTCCTAGCTGACCTGGGAAGTACAGGTCATGGCACAGCTTTGAGTCTTGAGCAGTTTCTGTTGTGGTCAGATAATGTGGGAGTGGCTGTTCAATAATCAATAGGAGGGCAAACTTTTAGTCAATGTTGCAGGAAATGCAAGAGAGGCAAATGAAACGTGCATCAGATCAGCTTGTTTTGCTGCTTTAAAGCGTTTTTTTCGGGCGGCGTAAAGCAAAAGTTAAAGCAAGTAAAAGGTAAAGCAATGAATTTGGGCTGAAGTCTACTTTGCTCTACAATGTGGACCGTGCAATAGTCAATTTCCATCACAGCCCAAAATTATTAGAATGCGTAAAGTGCTGTCTTCATTTCCTGTTTCAGGTACAGATTGCAGCTCACAAATCAATGCAGGTTGCTGTAAGAATGAGATGCACGCTGTGTCGTTTTTTTGTGGATGGCAAAATGACCCATGTGTATTTTTTGTATAAGTAGGTATGCTAAAGTGAACTTCAACCTACAAAGAGATGTAAACAATGTAGTGTTGTGTACCCCAATTTTCTGTGTTTTGCACAAGGCTACTTTTTTTAGTTTGCTCTCACATGTAAACGGCAATAGGAACCGGACACCCAAAGTGAACCAGAAACTGAACTTGAAGACACTTAGGGGGAAAGTTTGGGTTGAAAGTTTGTGCATGGGTTAATTTTCTGGTTTACATTCTTTAGCATGACCTCTCCTATTGCCTGTGTAGCCCCCCCCCCCCCCCCGGTCGCCCCATTTTGCCTTCCTTCCACTCCCTTCGGCTTCTGATGGCTAAGCCGCCTGGACGTAAACAGGAAGGAGAACATGGTGGAGCTGGTAATAAATAGTATAAAAGTGTATCTGAAATAAAAGGGCGTAAAAAAGTGTTGAGTGATTCAAGTGCTGGCTATAGTACCCCAAAAGAAGGGGGAAGGGCAACTGCCAAACCAAGAACACCCCCCCCCCCCCTTCCTTAGGTGAACCACAACTGAGATGACGGACAAAAAGGAAAAAAATCTGAATACTAGTCTTTAACAATGAATGCTCTTCCAGGGCCCCATGTGTTCTGTGGCTGTCTGGCACTGCATCGGGGAAGATTCCCCCGATTAGGGATATCCATACATTTTTACCCCCCAAGGAATGCCCACAAATGGGTTGGAAACTCTCCCTTTTGTTTTGTGCAACCACTTGGCTGCTCATGCGACTGCCAGCCTTTAAAAGGATTCACTGGTGGGTGTTTACCATTGTTTGTAGCTAATGGACATTTGGCTTCTAGTGGCCAATGAACATTTTGGGTATGCCAGATTGGGATGCCTAGGGGAGGCAGTAATCCATGTACCTTTACTTTAGGCCCACTTTAAAGTGGACCAAAACCTGAATTTTCACTATTCCTGGGTTTGGGATGCCACATAGCTTCTTAAACTGCGCATATTAATGTGTGGTTGGAGAAACCGAAGGGGAAGTCTTTACTACCGCTGCGTTTGCCGCCGTGCGACCCCCCCCATGCCTGTTGGGGGGGGGGGGGGATGTAGAACCAGAGGAAAATGCAAGAGATGCCGATTGTGCATGCACTGGGGTGGTTTTACCAGACCTAGCTTCTTATAGGTCCAGTTTTGGTCCACTTTCACATGTGTAACAATTTGGAAGCATCTCTCCTCTGCAGCTACGTTGGCTGCTGGTTTGGACTCTTCAATGTAATTCAAATAGGGGATTGACTTGGCCTGTCAGAAGCTGTGTATATAATGTGTAAATGTGTTCTTGCATGTTTAGCTGCGGAGAACTGATAAAGCCTTATGAGGAAGAGAAGAATAAGACAGCAGATAGCGTGTACCCTGGAGGGGGTTTGGTTTTCAAAAAATACTTTGTTGAGGAGAACAGTGGCTGTAGTTGAATATAGAGGTGGACAACTGCATTTTAAATAGGGCTGAGGGTTTTGGCCAACAATGACAAGCTAGTCCTTTAGACGAGATGGTCTCTTCTGTTCATCTCACCATAGCATCCTGGTACTCCTGCGTTGTTCTCATGGAGACGGGACCTGTCT
Organism: Gastrophryne carolinensis; assembly: GCA_027917425.1. Lineage (NCBI taxonomy): Eukaryota > Metazoa > Chordata > Amphibia > Anura > Microhylidae > Gastrophryne > Gastrophryne carolinensis. The sequence continues at coordinate 106,331,709 of CM051235.1, forward strand.
TGACTCAGACAAGCCCCTGCTCCTCTGCTGCCATGGAAGAGCACTATGGTGGTTGGGGGACAAAATTAATAACAAGGTTTCTTCCCCAAATTATCTAATTTGGCTATACTCGGGCAGAGGTCTCTGGGGGTGAGTGGGTTGGATGAGGGTGCTGGGGCTTTGCTATTTAAGGGAACAATAGTCCTTTTTCAAGTATTCAATGTCTAGGTGTGGGGTGGTTACAACCAATAAAGAGAGCTTTTCCTCCCCGGATTGTCGCTGATCTTCAGGCGATTCCAGCATCGGGTACAGCCATCTATGCACTACCATCCATAGTGGGTTCCCCGTCCACCTATTCAAGTGAATAGGAGGGGGTGGCGTGCATAGAGCAGGGAGCAAGTTCCATGCCACACACCAAAGTGTGCCTGGCACTGGATCCCAGGCAAAGCAATTTGTTGTAAGCCTTGTGTACTTGAAAAAGATGGCCAGAATGTCCCTTTTATGTTAGTTTATATAGTCCACACAAAAGATTCACCCTGGTGGGCTGCTGAATGATACAGCCTCTTTCCTGTAGCCCAGCCCCAATTTTTCTTTTTTTTTTTTTTTTTTTTATATATAGCAATGAAAGGGGGAAATGTACAAAAAGCAGGGGAAAGACAGATGAGCAAAGCTGGACACGGCTACTATCCTTACAAAAACAAGCGTCGAAATGTCTTACACAGTCTTATGTAAGAGGATAGAGAGTGGTCCACCTCATGATGCTAACCAAAAAATAGGTGGTCGTGCATAAAAAAAATATCCAGGGGTGGGTATACAGGAAAGGGGCTAAATATTAACAGCTTTATTCAGCAGCACACCAACTGGATTGTAAGTACCCGAGCCATGATTTTTTTTTTTACACTTGGCATCGACACCAGTAGTTGTACACCATGTTAAGTATTTTGTATACAATTTTTTTTTCTAATTGTATATTTTTTCCTACAAGCCCACTGTTTGTAACATGGAAGTTGGGACGGGACAAAAGGCTGCGTGGATGTATAGGAACCTTTTCTGCCATGAACCTGCATTCTGGTCTCAGGGAGTACACACTTACCAGGTAAGGGCAACTCCTAATCTATGTAAATTTGTAACCATGGTGTCAGTATTTTACATTTTTAATATTGAGCCATTGAATTAACTTTCTTTTAGTGTGTACAGCTGCCTAGTACCAAGTGACTATAAAAAAAAAAATGTTATAACATGTAAAGTCTCCAGCAGTGGTATCTACAAAAACATCATACTCTACAGTCTGGTGGACCCAGTATAAATTTCTAGAAGTGGAACAAAACCTGGCAGCAGCCAGCTTGAAGTCAGATTCCAGGGCCTGTCTTCACCCTTAGTCGGGATGCCCTGCTCTGTGAAACCCTCCAGTTTGCCCATAAATACTCCTTTTCCCGCTCATGCGGTTTCTTGCCCAATGAGTGCCCCCCTCTGACTACGTCATTCTGCAGACAGCTCTCATCTGTCTGCTGCTACACTCCCCGTGTCATGCGTGCACTCCTTCCCCACCCATTCAGATCAGGCTGAGATGGGAGCATGCGTACAGCCGGGGATGCGGCAGCGCTACCTGTTAAAGTCAATGAGAGCCATTTGCCAAAAAAATTAAGCAGAGCAAACGGCTCATATTGGCTGAGAGCCCACGCATGCGCCATTGGAACATGGACCAAAACCTGTGACCAGCGGCCCTGGAATCTTTAAGGTTCCATGGCTGCTAGATTCCCCCAAATGCCCACCCCCGGGGCATCCAGATTCAGGATGCTCCGCTGTGTGAAACCTCTTGAGGACGCACGGAATGCTCACCTTCCCTCGGTCCAACGGCGCATGAGTGAGCAGCGGCCGCATCTCCACTATCTCTTTAGCAGGGTGTGTGCCCGCAACAGGTTTTTGTGAATGGCCAGCGCGAGCACAATCCCTGTTAGTGGGTAGCAGAGATGATGCGTCAAGCAGGGTGCTAAAGAAGCAGGTGCCAATCAGATTGGACATGCCATTTAAGTGTCATCCTACTCTAATCTATGGTTATTTAGCCACAAGGTGGTGCAGTGGTACTGCAGAAAGCTGTGGCATTTCCCGGCCCCCTATAAAAACGGGATTTTCCTTTGCAGTGATACTGCAAAGTTAGAAGATGGCTCTCTCTTGCGCAGGTGAGCGGGGCAACCAAGCCTGTGGCCTTGCAAATCTTTTTCCATCCGTTTCTGGACCCTCACTGCCTCCCAGCCTCAGCTGACAGATCGGGTGAAAGTAGAAGAGCACTAGGTGAAAGTAGAAGAGCAGTAGGGTCAAGTGCTCCAGGAGCGCAGCTCCAGCCGCAAACCTTGTACCACAAAGGGTAGCCGGCCATAGGCTCTATGGTGAGCCTGATAGGGATGCGGAGTTCATGTTCTGGCTTCTGAGGGGGTGAGTGTTTTTGGGGACTGTCTCCTTCTTTTCCTTCAGGGGTCCCCCACCCTCCCCGGCCTGGATGCTCGCCGCTGGCCTCTCGTCTCTCCCCCCCCCCTCTCTGGCTTTGTTAGGGGGGGGGGGCAGGTGGCATCGGCGCGTGGTATTATATGTGGTGGTTTGGCGTTTATTGTGTTTGTGTATTTCAGACGCCGCGCGCTTTGTACTGTGCTCCGCGGCGGTTGGCGCTATAACTTGAGGTGTTTTTTGCTTTGTCATGGCGCCGGCCGGGTCACGTGATCGCCGTTTTCGCACTCTTCGGGGGGGGGGGGGGGCCTTGGGATGATCCATATCAGCGTCGTCTCCCCGTGGCCCACCCCTCGAGGTACCTCTGCCCGCACCATCCATTTTGGACTAGCTACGCGTCTGGATTTCTCCCTTCCTGGCTGCAGCGCTGCTTCCTTCGGTGTGTCGCTTCATCCTGCGGTCTGTGCCTTGGTGACCCTGCGGTGTCTTTTGGTCTGTGAGTCCCTCTTGGGGGGGGGGGGGGGGGTTTATTGCCCTTGGGGGTATGTTCTGTGGGATGCTCATGTCTTTTTCACTTATGTCTTTCAGGCGGGACACCATTGGGTTGTGGTTTCTCCCAGCTCTACTCCTTCCTCCCCCTCACCCCCCCTTTCACCGATTTCTGGGGGCATCCTGTGGCAGGGCATCCCGTATGGCTTCTGTATTAGCCTTTACACACCGCTGGCCTATTGTGCCTGTGTTAATCACCATATGGAGGCTTCTGGGGATAGCGTGCTTGGGGGTCCTTCGGGACGAGCTAGGCTGTGTTCCATGTGTGGGGTATCCCCTGTGAGTAACAGTGTCACGGTGTGCGTGCCGTGCACTGAGAGTGTACTTGCGCTTCAAGCTGGTTTTCCTATTGCGCTTCCCAGCTTTGCGCCTCCCAGCTTTGCGCCTCCCTCGGCTTCACGTACTCCTCCGCTGCTGCAATTGGGCCCTAGTGAAGGGGATATTAGCAGGGAGTCACACTCTGATTTGGCTCTGCAGGTGGCCAGCATTGAGAGGCAGCTTGCCTGGACTGTTCCTAGGAAGGCCTCTGGCAAGAAGCGGCACCTGACTTCCACTCCCTCACGCTCTACAGAGGAGTATGAGGAATTTGATGTCACTATTGGACGTTATTCCCTAGAGGAAGGGGAACTGCTCCAGGACTCTGACTCCTTTGGGGACCAGCAGGAGGGTTGTGATAGTGACCCTGAATCTGGTGAGGATTCATGGTATCCTGAGGACACTGATAATTTGCTGTCTCACATTTTTGCAATTTTACACATTGCTGCCCCTGTGGCGGCAGAAGGAAACAGGGTGAGCTGTTTCGTCCTAGTAAACAGCGTCTGGAGTTCCCTGAGCAGGGACATTTCACCACTATGGTGCTTAAAGTTGACCAACACCCAGGGGTGATCGGCCCGGGAATCTATAAGATTCTCGGGCCGATCAGATCCCGATTTCGGGTGCCCCGCGGGGTGAAACCCCCAGGACTCCCAGAAACCTTACCTTATCCCCGTTCCAAAGGTGCATGCGCGGGCAGCGGCCGCATCTCGCGCTTCCTTCTAGCAGGGCGCGCACCTGTGCCGGCCGTTTGTGAATGGCGGGCGTGCTCCCTGTTAGAAGGAAGCGCAAGACTCGGCCTCCAGCACGCTCAGAGCCGCTGTGGTTTTCCGTCGCTTGTCCGTACATACCACAGCGACTCGGAGTGCTCTGATTGGACGAGGGCTCGCGTAGGAGCGGGGTGAGGTGAGCTATTTAGGGCGATCGGGGTGAGGTGAGTTATTTAGGGCGATCTGGGAGTTTCACGCAGCAGGGCACCCCCGATACTGAAAATCCAGGGTGTTGGTCCACTTTAAAGAATGGGAACGTTCTAACAGGCTGCCTGCTGTGCCCAAGGGTTTGGATAAGAGGTATCCCTTTCCTGCTGATCTTAATAGGTGGTCATTTCCCCCTGAAGTTGACGCTTCCGTGCTAGGCTTGTCCAATACTTTGGTCATGCCTTCACCTGACACTACCACTCTGAGGGACGGTGAGGACGGCGCATGAATCAGTTGGCCCGCCATGCCTTTACCTGTGTGGGGGCTGGATTGCGCCCGGCCTGTGCGGCTGCCATTACAGCTATTGCCCTTAAGAAACTGCTCAAGCGTCTCCTTGATGGCACTACGGATCGTAGCGGGGGGGGGGGGTGTGGAGAATAGGACTCTCTCTTGGTTTGCTCTGATTTTGTGGCCTTTACCCTTACTGCTATGGATAATGCTGTGCGGCTGAGCGGTAGGGCCTCTGCGCTCTTGGTGGCTATGCGCCGCTCTGTTTGGTTACGTCAGTGGGCAGCATAGGAGGCAGTCTCGGCCCTTTCGGGGGTCCTCCGTCCCCTCCTTTCCTTTCGTGCTCCCAGAGGAGGCCGTGGCTTCCTCCTCTCTAGTGGCCGCAGAGATTCTTGGGGCCGTGGCAGATCCTGTGGTCGTCCCGGTCTCTCATAGAGTTCCAAGCCCAAACACTCTCCCAACCCCCCTCAGGCATGAAGGGGCGCCCTCACCCATCCGGGTGGGGGGACGGCTTCGGCTCTTTGCTCACGTCTGGAGTAGTGTCCTCCGGTTACAAGATTTTTACAAGAGTTTGCAGCCTGGCCGCCCCAAAGATTCTTCAGATCCTAGATGTCTTTAAACCCCCTGTATGCTCAAGGGTTGCTTCTGGCAGTTCAATGCCTGTTAGAGTCAGGAGTCATTTGTCAGGTGCCCCATCAAGAACGGGGTCAGGGGTACTATTCCAATCTTTTCACGGTCCCCAAAAAGGATGGCCCTCTGAGGCCCATTCTGGACCTGAAGGGCCTCAACAAATGTGTCCGATTCAAGCATTTTCGTATGGAGATGCTACGCTCTGCTTTCAGTACCCTTCGCCCGGGCAACTTCATGACCAATGTGGACATCAAGGATGCGTTTCTTCATGTGCCTATCTTCCCAGGTCATCAGAGATTTCTAAGGTTCAAGCTGCAGAATCAGCATTACCAGTTTGTGGCTCTACCCTTCGGTATCACCTCGGCACCTCGGTTGTTCACCAAGGTACTGGCGGGGGTGATGGCTCTGCTAAGGAACCAGGGCATATGCATCATTCCTTACCTGGATGACATCCTGATTGGGGCCAAGTCCTTTCCTCAGGCTGAGCAGAAAACTCAGATGGTCACCTCCACTCTCGAGTCCTTCGGCTGGGTGATCAACTATCCCAAGTCTTCTCTGTCCCCGTCCTTGGTGAGGTCCTTTCTGGGCATGACTCTGGATACCTCTCAGGTCAAGGTGTTCCTTCCTCAGCAGAAGGTGGGGGGTCTTCAGATGCAGGCTCGGGCTCTGCTATCGTGTCCTCATCCCTCCATCCATCAGGGGATGCAGTTGGTGGTCCTGATGGTGTCCTGCTTTGAGGCAGTCCCCTTTGCTCAGTTTCACATGAGACCTCTTGTTGCACCTCTTGTCAGTTTGGGATCGGGACCCTGTGTCCCTGGATCAGGAATTTGCTCTGTCTCCTCTGGCCAGACAGTCCCTCTTGTGGTGGCTGGACTCAAGGAACCCTCTGGGGGGCAGGACCTTCCTGCCCCCGTGCTGGGAGACGGTCACCACGGATGCCAGTCTGACCGGCTGGGGAGGCTTCTGGAAGTCCCTGAAGTTCCAGGGTCTGTGGGGCCCACAAGAGGCCCATGCTTCCATCAACGTCCTGGAACTGAGGGCGATCAAGTTGGTTCTTTCTGGCCTAACCACTTACCTTCAGGGTCGGGATGTTCAAATCCGCTCAGACAACCAGCGGTTGCCTACATCAATCATGAATCAGTCAGGGAGGGACTCGGAGCAAGCGAGCCTTCAAGGAAGTGTCCCTGATTCTGTCTTGGGCGGAACGGCATGTTCTCTGCATCTCGGCGGTCTACATTCCGGGAGTGGAGAACCAGGTGGCGGACTCCCTGAGCAGGGGGTCGTCTCGTCTGGGGGAATGGTCCCTCAACAACTGGGTGTTTCTCTCCCTGTGTCACCGCTGGGGTCAGCCGGACGTGGACTTGTTTGCGTCCTGTCACAATCACAAACTTCCCAGATTTGTCTCTCTATCTCGGGATCCTCTGGCCTTTGCCACGGATGCCCTGGCAATACCTTGGGCGGAGTTTCGGCTTCTCTGTGTTCCCTCCGTTTCCTCTCCTGGGCATGGTCATGCGCAAGATAGCCCAGGAGCGGGTACCAGCCATCCTGGTGGCCCCTTGTTGGCCAAGACGAGTTTGGTTCGCAGACGTCGTGCAGTTGGCAGTAGACCGGTACGTCTTGCCCAAGGATCCAGATCTTCTCACTCAGGGGCAGCTACGCCATCCCAATTTGCAAACGCTGGCTTTAACGGCTTGGCTGCTGAAACCTCCATATTGATGGAAAAGGGATTGCCTGCTTCTGTTATGATTCAGGCTAGGAAGAAGTCCTAGTCCTTTATCTATTACAGGGTCTGGCATGCTTACATTGCCTGGTGTGAGTAAGTCTCTTGCCTGTCAGGTTTTTTCTATTCCCCGGATTCTGGAATTCTTGCAACATGGTCTGGATCTAGGCCTTCAACTTAGTACCCTAAAAGGCCATGTTTCAGCTCTGGCAATTTTTTTCCAAAGATCCTTTGCCAAGCATCGGTTGGTTTAAACCTTTTTCCAGGGTGTTTCTCATGTGCGTCCACCCCGTAAGCCTTTGCTACCAGTCTGGGATTTGGTGTTTGCTCTGCAAGGGCCTCCCTTTGATCCTATCCGTGAGGCTGCCTTGCCCATTCTGACTCTTAAGGTATCCTTTTTGGTGGCTATCACTTCTGTAAGGCGAGTTTCTGAGCTGGCGGCGCTTTCCATCAAACCTCCTTATTTCAAGCGGCATCAGGATAAGGTGGTGTTCCGGCTTAAGCCGGATTTCTTGCCTAAGGTGGTGTCTGCTTTTCATCTCAATCGGGACATTGTTTTGCCTTCATTGTGTCCTAATCCTGCTAATCCCAAGGAGCGGACACTGCATTCTCTGGATGTGGTCAGGGCTCTGAAGTTTTATTTGGTCGCTACAAAGACTTTCAGGAAGTCTGATGCTTTTTGTTCTCACTTCTGGACCTAGGAAGGGTTTGCCTCCGGCTAAATCCACTATCAGCAAGTGGATCCGTCAGGTGGCGATTCAAGTCTATTTTGCTAGGGGAAAGGAATTTAGGGCGACTGCTTATTCCACTCGTGCTATTGGTGCCTCTTGGGCTTTTCAGCACCAAGCTTCTGTTGAACAAGTTTGCAAGGCCGCTATGTGGTCTTCTGTTCATACCTTTTCCAAGTTTTACGAGGTTGATGTTAAGGCCTCAGCGGATGCTGCTTTTGGCCGCAAGGTGCTTCAGGCGGTAGTGACTTGAACTACTGGCCGTTAACACTTTGGGGATCCCACCCTACTTTTGGACACTGCTTTTGGATGTCCCAACTGTTATGAATACCGAAGTGGGCCGTGCTATACAATAAAGAAAAAAGCAATTCTGTGAGTACTCACCTGTAGAATTGTTTTTGTTCTTGCATGGCACGGCCCGCTTCGGTATTCATAACATAAAAAAGGATTGCTTTTTTAAGAATAAATTTGCCTGACACCCCCTGCACACAGGTAAACCAGACTAGCTAGAGGCAGCATCATTTTTCCCATGAGCACTCGACGATTTCAAATACAATAGGCAGTTGCTCAAATCGGTTTATTTGTAACCAGAACATGGGTGGAGCAATAACTCGTACATCTTTATAGAAGACATTGCTGTCACAAATTGTGCTCTGTGAAACCCCCAGGTCGCATGCTACACTTACCTTCCTGGTCCAACGGCACTTGCGCAGGCCGCATCCCTGCTTTCCCTCTAGCAGGGAGCATGCCCGCGCCAGCCATTTGGGAATGGCTGCTCCCTGTTATAGGGAAGCGGTTGATGCAGCTGCCAGCGCGCTCACAGCCGGTCTAAGACATCGCTCAGACTTGCATCGCTCAGCGGCTCAGAGCGCGCTGATTGGACGAACTGCCGCGCATGTTCCTTATGATGGGGTGAGGTGAGTTTCCTCGGGACACCCCTGATCGGGGTGCCCCCAGGAAAGCTCCAAAACCCAGGATAGTCAAAATCCTGGGTTTTGGTCCTCTTGGTGGACCTTTCACAACCAGGATGCCCCCCGGCCTCGGAACAGCACCTATTTTGTTAGAAATGGAGGTTGGTCAGCTTTAACCTGAGTTTAAGGCAAACTTTCCTACAGTTTTTAAGTTTAAAGATTGTTTTGATTGCAGATTTGCTTGACCAGCCAGTTAGACATTTGCAGTGAATTATTTACTATTTGGCTGCATTTTATTGTCTGGCCAATTTCCAGTTCCCCTGGGAAATGCTTTTTAAAACAAAACTGTAGTTGTGATTGCTTGAATAACTTAAAATAAAACAAAGCCCACACAGCTATATATTTACACTGTACAAAATGAGAAAGTAATTCAGCAGATATAATATTCTAAGTGTGTCATACACCCCGCTTCCACCATTCATGACATCTGGGTAGTCTGCAGTAGAGGGCGAACTTCTGAATGAATGCAAAAAAGAAGCTCCTCCCAGTCCATAAATACCTGGGACCTCCCACTAATCCCCGAGTTCCTTCTCTGCAAGAGCGAATAGCAAGTCAGAAGATGAAGAGTTCTATTCCTTGTAGGTAAGTCAGGCTCACGCCCGGCCATTCTTGCCCCTATTTCTGCCTGGACCTTATTCCATTGTCCCGTATGAGCCTCCCAGCCTTGGCTGTAGGTCCTGGTGAGGGTAGGCAACACCTTTGTAGGTGTTTAAGGAGCATTGCTCCTCCGTGAGACCCCATTGCAAGGGGTAGGCGGTGTCCGGGTTGGTGACCCCGGTTTGGGATGCCCTGTCCCTTCTGCCGTATCCGTCCACCAGACTCTGGTTCTGGATCCCCCACCTTCCGGGACCCTTCCTTAACCCCCAAGGGGGGGGGGCAGGCTTGTCCCTCACATTTCTTTATTGTGTGGGTGCTTACAGTGTGTGCGCATGTTGCGGTGTACTGTCACTTTGCTGCAGGTCTGCACCATGCTGTGCAGCGTTTAGCAGAGGGAGCTTCTCCCCCTCAGGCTGCGTGTTGGGGGGGCGGGGCTGGGCCCTCGCCGCGGCCCGCCCCTCCCCCTCATTTTGGTGCCTTGCTGAGGCTCAGCCCACAGCCTGGATCCGCATTGCTGGACTTGCGGGAGGGGGGCGTGGCCTAACGAGTACGCATTCTGAGCTGACCCGCCCCTCTTCTTCTCTTCACTCCCTCCAGGCAAGGCTGTGCTGGGCTCCGGTGGCCATCTTGTTCCTGTTGCTGCTGCGGACTCCGCTGTTTTGTGAGTGCACTGTGGGCCCCCTCTCTTCTTATTATGGTAGCACCCCTCTCAGCAGGGCGCTGCGCTGTCCTTTTTGTACATATTGTGTATATAGATGTATCTAAATGGATATATATATTTATAGTATTAGGTAATGTATGAGTGTTGGCTGATGGGTCCCCTTTCATTTGTGTCTTTCAGGAGGACTCCCTGTGTTCTGCATGTTAGGGGGTTCTCCCGGTCCTAGGGTCCCTAGCTTTAAATTACACCTTTTCCAAATCCTCCCACTGGGACTTTAAAGGGGCATCCCAGGGTTGCTTACCAGCTTAATTCCCTAGGGTCATTGCAACTACCCCAAAATATCACCATATGGTGGCTCTGCAGGATACTGAGCTTGGGCTTCCTTCGGGACAATCCCGGCCGTGTGTGGGTTGTGGGGTATCCCTTATGGGGGAGAATGTGCTAATTTGTATTCCATGTGCACAAAAGGCCATATCGCGGCAGTCTGCTTCCCCGGTTTCTGGGTCAGCACCGCCCGCTTCATCGCCTACCCCTCCCCGTCTTATCCGTACCCCAAGTGACATCGTCACTAGTGGGGAGTCGCACTCTGTGCTCGCCTGGCCTGCATTGAGAGATTTCTTTCTGGCGCAGTGGGCAAAATGGCCCATGCCAAGAAGAGCCATTTATCGCCGGTATGGCCAGCTTTGGATTTTGATGAGGATGAGTGGTCGGATTTTTCCCCGTTAGAGGAGAGGGAGTTGTTTGAGGAATCAGAATCTGACGATGTGCAGTTGTGTGATAATGGTGTTGGGCAGGCGCTGGGGGGTGCCATTGACACTTCTAAAGTTCTGGCCCATCTCCTGGAGGTTTTGGACATTGCCCCACCGGAGGCGGCCCCTCTCAAAAAAGAGGAATTTTTCGGGTCCTCTAAACCCCCTTGGAGTTTCCTACGCAAAGTCATTTTGATGCATTGATCCTTAGGGAATGGGAGAAACCAAGTCGGCTTCCCGGCGTTCCTCAGGGATGGGATAGGAAGTATCCCTTCCCGGTTGATGCGGTAAAGCGCTGGTCTTCCCCTCCCGAGGTCGACGCGCCTGTTTTGGGGTTGTCCAACACCTCTGTGGTCCACACCCCTGATGCCACTACCCTCAAAGATGGTGAGGATAAGCGCATTGATCAGTTGGCTTGCCATGCCTTTGCCAGTGTGGGTTCAGCCTTACGGCCTGTGTGTGCATCTGCGCTAGCGGCTGTGGCTAATAGATCCCTTTTCAAGGAGTTTTTAAATGGTGCCCATTTTGATCCGGCCAGCGCTGAGTTCGCTGCCCTTAAAAGATGTGAATTGTTTATGGATTTTGTCTTGGCTGCTATGGAAGACACTATTATGTGTAGTAGAACTTCGGCCTTATTGGTGGCCATGCGCCGATCGGTCTGGTTTCGCCAGTGGGCGGCGGACTTTGCAGCCAAGAAATCGCTCACCGCTCTTCCCTTCCTGGGTACACGGCTGTTTGGAGATAAGTTGGATGCGGTGGCTAAGGGTGGTAAGCTACCCCAGCGTAAGAAGCAGCGTCGCTCCTTTCGGGGGGCGAGCTCCTTCAACCCTTCCTTTCGAGGTGCCAGAGCCTTCCAGAGGTTTCGCCTACTCAGGCGTCGGAGGTTCCTCCTGGGGCAGAGGACGGGCCCGTCCAGCATCTGCCTGTGGCTCCAAACCTAAGCCCCCTGCCAAACCAACTCAGCAATGAGGGGGCGCCCTCACCCGTACGGGTGGGGGGACGGCTGCTACTCTTCTTCCAGGTCTGGGTCCAGGAGGTCAGACAGATGGATTCTGGAAGTGGTCTCGTCCGGGTACAAACTGGAGTTCGAGTACTGGCCCCCTCCAAGATTCTTAAGGTCTCGGGTGCCCATGGACTCTCAGGCTGCACAGGGGCTCCTGTTGGCAGTCCAAAATCTTTAGGACATGGGAGTCATATGTCCTGTGCCTCCCTCGGAGAGAGGCAGGGGCTTCTACTCCAATCTTTTCACGGTTCCCAAAAAGGATGGATCCATGAGACCCATTCTGGATCTATAAATTCTCAACAGGTTCATCAGAACCAAGAATTTTCGCATGGAGACTCTGCGCTCTGCCATCGGTTCCCTTCGTCTTTTAGACATCAAGAATGCTTACCTGCATGTTCCAATCTTCCCAGCGCACCAGAGATTTCTCAGGTTTGCGGTGGAGGATCTTCATTTTCAGTTTGTGGCCCTCCCTTTCGGGCTGACCTCGGCACCAAGGGTTTTCACCAAGGTTCTGGCGGGCATAATGGCCCTGTTCTGGGCCCAGGGCATTCGCATTGTGCCTTATCTGGACGACCTGCTGATTTCAGCTTCTTCCTTCCGTCAGGCGGAACTGGACACCAAGACTGTGGTGTCGACTCTGGAGAGGTTCGGATGGGTGATCAACCACCCCAAATCCTCTTTCTCCTTCCAGGGAGATTTCATTCCTGGGCATGAATCTGGATACCACTCAGGCCAGAGTGTTTCTAACTCGACCCAAGGCGCAGGGGGTTCAGGATCTGATTCGCCTTCTTCTGGCCATTCGTTGCCCCTCTATCCGGATGGGGATTAAACTGGTAGGTTTGATGGTGGCGTCCTTCGAGGCAGTCCCCTTTGCCCAGTTCCACTGGGCTTAGTGGGAGGTCCCAGGTATTTATGGACCGGGAGGAGCTTCTTTTTTGCATTCATCTCTGCAGATGTTCGCCCTCTACTGGAGACTACTCAGATGTCATTAATGGTGGAAGCGGGGTGTATGACACACTCATAATACCCATTTTAAAGTTGAGTTCTCACAAAATGGTATTTCCCACAGCCATGTTTTCTTGGTGCCTTTAAAGCGGATTAACACCCGTGCTGCGTGGGTCCCGCTGCTATAAAACAGGCTTGGGGGAATCCAGAATGCTGGAGCCCCCCCGCCGCGCATAACCCCCCAGAATGCCTTTAAATCTTACCTTAACCTTGGTCCTCTGCCGAGAATCCAGCACCAGTTGTCTAACGACGCAGGACATTTCAATGGAACACGCTCGTGACGCTCGATACCCACTTGAGCACTAGGCGGCCAATCATTGTGCTTGATTCCCTGCAGTGGAAAGAGGTTAAGGTAAGCTTTACGGGTGTTCTAGGGGGGGTTCCAGCATTATGGGTGCCCCCCCCCCCCCCCAGCCTGTCTTATAGCAATGGGGACCAACATCCATGCTGTACGTTGGACCGGCTAGACTCTTCCCACTTTACCATTGTTGTTTGGGATCCTCTTGTAAGCATGCAGATAGTGTATGCTAACCATTAGGGCAGCTATAGTGAGCTCTCTGAGGTTGTCTCAGCTATTGTCCACTAACTTTCTGGGTGCCATAAAATAGACAATGTTACTGCACCCAGAATGTGCGCATGTTCTTAGGGGCTGCGCATTTGTTTCCCTCCTCCTGTGTATAAACAATGTCCTTAAAGGTCAGAATGAATCAGATGGGAACCCTTCTACCCTAATTTCTTCAATTATATTAGTGTTATTGGCTATTTTCAAGGTCCAAATGTCAAGTTCTGCTCATTTTACAAATTATTTTAAATGATGCATCTTGAAACTTAAAGAGATACGCCATGGGCCTAGTTACTTATTAGGCCTTCTCCTGATACACTCAGAAAAAGTGGTTGTAGGACGTCTAACAGGTTTATTCTAAGCATACAGCATGTCCTGCTCCCGAATAGTCATAACATGTGGATAGTCCTCCGCCTCCGGCGCCGTGCACTGCAGACATGTAGAAAGCAAGCTCCTCCCGGCCCTACATATACTGCAGGACCTCCCACAAATCCCCAGTTTTTCTCTGCAGTGCTGGAACTGCGAAGACATGAAGTATCACGCTCTCGCAGGCGAGCGGGCCTTACGGCCCAAGGTCCTGTGGGACTATTTCCACCCGTCCTATTCAGAAGAAATATGCCTCCCAGCCTAGGCTGCGCGGGTCGGGTGAAGGTAGGTAGCACCTGGTGTGCTGAATGGAGCCATGCTCCACCGCAATCCCCCTCCATAGGGTAGGCGGTCAGGCCGATGGTGAGCCTCTAGAGCAGTGGTCCCCAACCCTGTCCTCAAGGCCCACCAACAGGCCAGGTTTTGCAGATCTCCACAAAGATGCACAGGAAGTAATTAGTGCAGCTACAGAGCAATAGAGCTGGCTATTTGGAGATCCAAAAAACATGACATGTTGGTGGGCCTTGAGGACAGGGTTGGGGACCACTGCTCTAGAGGATGCCCCTCCTGCAATTTTGCCCGTGCCCCTCACAAAATTAGTCCATGGACACCGTCTGCTTCCCCCTCGCTTCCTCCCGTAACTCGGGGGGGAAAAGAAGGGGGGGGGGTTATGTGTGGCAGCCCTAGCACTATTTCGCCTTTAGACTTCGGTTCCTGAGTTAGGGGGTCAGTGTCGCGTCTCGCTATACAGCGTGTGCTGGCTTTTTTACTAACTATCTGCTGTCAGCATGAGACATATACTTATCCACTCTGTTCTACCTTTTCTGTCGGTTAGAGATTCGCGCTCTTTGGGGGAGGCGGAGACTCGGCCTGACGCGTCTTGCGTCACGGCCTGGCCCTCCCCTCGAGGTTCGCTGGCGCCATTTTCTCTATCTTCCCGCGCGCGTGTGGTGTGGCCTGTCTCCTCCCTCGGTCATGTAAGTACCCTCCGGGGCGGTATGATTTCTAGGTTTTTTCAATCAGAGCATGGCACTGACTCCTCTCCCCCTGTCCCATTGTGTTTTTCAGAAGCCAAGACTTCGTTACCGGCTCCGGCCTAACATATATTACACGGGTCCTCTTTACAAATTCTCCCACATTACTAGCGGGTTTGGGGCATCCAGGGTTGCTTATTGCATAATTCCCTGCGTTACACTGACAGTGTCCCCTGGAAGCTACTGGATGGTTGCTTAAATTCCCCATCCCTTCACCGTCACTTATCCACTATTCCCCATCCCGGGAAATCGGTTCAGGCTTGCTGCCTTCTTCTCTGTCATTAGGAGACCCCTGGTTACGGGGGCTCTGCCTCCCTTTACTTGCGCCTTGCCTTCACCAAGCGGAATGGCAGCTGGTGGGTCTGTCGGTGGCACATCATGATGATGTCATTTATATACCAAGCCCTCGGGCTCTTCGTCGCAGTAGGTTACTAAACCTTCATATGTCCCAGCACCCCGGTGCTTGGTCTGTGCTCAGGCCTTCTTGGTGAGCTGGTTCCTCTGGAACTTCCCATTGGCAAGGGCCCCGTCGGGGGGGCACCTCCCTTCCTTGCTAGCATCTCCTAGAATATGGCCCCCCTGGGTACCAAGTCTAGCAGGTTTGGAAAGGGAGAGCCAAATCTCTCCCACGAACCACGGGGTTCTAGGTTGGGCCCTTAGAGGGTCCATCTTATCGTCTGGGCTCGCTGAAACGGTGGCCCCCTTTTGATTCTATATGGCAGGCCTCCCCCTCCTTCAGGACCGGTCGGTTCATGAGGGATTCCTGGCCTGTTGTAAGACGATGGCATGTTTGTAATGCTGGTTTAAAGATTGTGACAGGTTGCTACCTCTGGAGGGTCCCTGGCCTGGGTGGGGTTCTACCCCCCCTGCCTCTCAGCGGTATTCCCTTTTATGGTTGCCCCTAGCGGCAGGTTTTGCCATCCCGGGTTGCCCAGGGAGCCTAGAGTGGCTCTGAGGGGGTCTCCCTTCTGACACAGGGCCTCTGCCCTTGTCCTTACTGTCCCAGGATATTCTGGCTCCTGTTGGTGGCCAGAGTATTTAGGCTTAGCCTTATTACTTCATTCAACAACCTACCTTTGGGCTCCGCGCACAGCTGGCCGGATAGTGAGTCCCATGGGATCTATGGCCTAGGCGGCCTTGGGAGTAATGGCTCACAGACGCCTCTGCCGAGGGCTGCGGAATTGTGATATTCCAGTTGGGGTGCGGTCCTGTCTTTATCAGGTCTCTTCCTGTTTCCGATCATAGGCCTCCTGTCTGGGGATTGATTGCTAATCGCCCCTTGGGGGCGGGCCTCATCTTCTGGGTGACTTAGTATGAGTGGAGGTTTGGGCGCTAACTCCCCAGCTTCCCTTTATTCCACCTATAATGGCTTGGTGATTCCCATATTGACTGGCAGGGGCCTTAGTCTCTTCCCTGTGAGGCGTTATCGGTCCACAGGGCCTTAAAGTGGACCAACACCCAGGATTTTGACTATCCTGGGTTTTGGTCCACTTCAGGGGGGCACCCCGGTTAGTGTAAAACCCCCCAGAAAGCCCCCAAAACTCACCTCACCCCGCTCCCACGTAGCCACGGACAAGCGGGTGACAGCGGCGGACAAGACAGCGCGTCCGCCACCGCCTCCCGCGCGCCCATCTGACAGAGCGCGCGCCCGCGCCGGCCATTCACAAACGGCCGGCGCGGGGGCGCGCACGCCTAGAGGGGCGCGCAGGAGGCGCCCGCTGCCGCCGCCGATGAGGTAAGTTTTTCGGGGGTTTTGGGGGGGGGGCCCCTCACCGCGGGACATCCCGATCTCGGATGTCCCGCGGTGAGGGAGGTGATCGGCCCGGGAATCTTATAGATTCCCGGGCCGATCACCCCGGGTGACAGTCCACTTTAAAGCCATTACAGCTTAAATTGGGGTTGGCTCCCCATCTGGGGACTCTGATGGTGTAGGCCGTCTTGGCCTTCCTACAGGAGTCTGGTTCGGTCACCCTTGTAGAGTATTCTCTTGGGTTGCTTAAACTGCACCTCCCCAGTAGTTCCATAAGTCCCTGTGGGGATCAAACCTTTCATCCTGTTACCCTGCGGACTTCCTGGGGATCCTGCTTGGATACGGTATCAGCTGCCCTGGAGGCCAGACCGCTCTTCTGGGGCCTCCTGACTCTGTCAGACTTGGGCCTGAGACGATGGTTCTGGCTAAATATTCCCTGACGCTATGTATACTCATATATACATGTACGGCTATATGCGGCTACAGGTACCCCATGCCTGGGGGTGTTCCCTTTATTCTAAGTATGTCACACACCCCGCTTCAAACATTAAATAGTTACACTTGGGTATACTCACCTCTAGGTGGCGAACTTGCAGAGAAGTCTTGAAAAACAAGCCCCTCCCGGTCTATACATACCTGGTACCTCCCATCTATTCCCAGTGTTCTTCTCTGCAAGATGGCGACAAGACAGAAGAAAGAAGTCTCCTGCTTGCAGGTAGCCGGGGTATCACCCCGTCCCCCCCCATGGTCTATTTCTGCCCGGCCTTTTTTTGTGATTAGCCTCTTGTTGATTGGTAGCCTCCCAGCTTAGGCTGTCGGCCGGGCAAAGTGTAGACGGCACTTAAGGTGCCTAGGAGATTAGCTCCTCCGCTCGACCCCATATTATGGGGCAATGCGGTTATCCGGTTGGTGATCCGGATTTGGGATGCCCCTGCCCTCATGTCCCGGCTAGGCTTCCCCCTCTCTGCTTGGTCCCTTCTCCCTGCTCTGCTGGGGGGGGGTTTGTCTGTATGCCTGGGTGATAGCTACTTGTGGCTGTGTTGGTGGGGCCGGGCGGCGTGTGTGGTTGCCGCCGGCCCGCGCGCTTTATTTGGCTCCTCTTTATTCACTCTGGGGGCTCCGTGCCTCCCTGGTCTGCCCGTGGTTTTGTTCCGGGGCAGAGCCGGGCAGCGTGTGCGGTGTCCGGTCTGGGGTGCTCGTTTGCGGGCACCAAGGCCCGCTGCTGACGGTCCCCGGGGTGTTGCGTGGGCGGGGCCGGCCGGCGTGTGTTGTGCCGCCGGCCCGCCTGCCTGTCTGTGCGGGCGCCGTCTCCCTTGGCGCCCGCTCCCGTGTCATGCTCGTTGGAGGTGCAGAGGGGCGGGGCCGCGTCGAGTGCTTTTGCTGGGCCCGCCCTTCTCCCTTCTCCTTTCTTCGTGGCTGGCCGCCATTCTGGCTTGCGATAAGGTAGGCTGGTCTCTTATCTTTTTAAGGTGGTTCTTGGCCGGGGGGCATTTACAGTTTTTAGGTCAGTAGCCCCTTGTGCGGGGGTTTGTGTCAGGGTGCCGTCAGGGTGTACGGGCGTTTTTGCTGGATACCTTGTGGGGCATCCCTAGCCTTGCATATGTTAATTGTGTATGTTTACATATGTACCGGTAATGCCCTTGTATACTGATCCATGTGGGTTTGTGCTGACCCTTTTGGTGTTATAGTGTTGTTTTTACATGTGTATTCATGTGATCTGTTTTGTGTTTGGAATGACTGTTTTTCCCTTTTTCAGATCCTGGGATCCCACGCTGCAGGGCTCTCCCGGTCTTAGATACCTGGCTAGTTGGGGTTGTCCATTACATTTTCACTTCTTATTGCAAATTCTCCCCCTTCAGGGCCATATATATAAAAAAAAAATAAAAATAAAAAAAAGTTAAGGGGCATCCCGGGTCGCTTTTTGCGTAAATCCCTGGTTTATTGGGATTACCATAAATTCACCATATGGAGGCTACCAAAGATACCGGAAACGGCCCTTCGGGGCAGTCCAGGCTGTGCGGGGGTTGTGGGACTCCGATCCCAGGGGATGATGTTATTATATACATTCCATGTGCACAGCGGAACATTGAGCGCCAGTCCGGCACCCCGGTGCCTGGTCCTTCGCCGCCCGTACCATCTCCTTCCTCTCCTCGCCTTTTCCGGACCCCGTGTGATCCGAGGTATGCGCTAGGTTGGCTAGCCTCGAGAAGATGTTTTCTGCTGTGGTTGCTCAGAAGGCTCCGGCTAAGCGGAAACACTTGTCTCCGCCTCCGCCGGACTCGGATGATGAGGTTGTTGAGGCATTGGATTGGTCAGATCGTCCCCTGGAAGAGGGTGAGCTGATTGAGGATTTGGACGATCCTGAGGTCCAGCAGCTGTTTGGTGCTGAGGGTGACCAGGCCATGGGTTCGGTTTCCGACACGCCTTCCATTCTGGCCCAAATGTTTGAGGTTTTGGATTTGGATCCTCCTGAAGCGGCTCCTCTGCCAAAGGGTGAGCTTTTTGGGGTGACCAAGCCGCGCTTGGAGTTTCCCAGTCAACGGCATTTCGAGAATGTTGTCCTTAAGGAATGAGAGCAACCTACGCGTCTCGTTGGGGTGCCGCCTAGCTGGGATAGAAAGTATCCTTTTCCGGCGGACTTGGTGAAGCGATGGTCTGTCCTTCCCGAGGTTGATGCTCCGGTTTTGGGACTATCTAATACGGCTGTTTTGCA
Source organism: Gastrophryne carolinensis (assembly GCA_027917425.1). NCBI lineage: Eukaryota > Metazoa > Chordata > Amphibia > Anura > Microhylidae > Gastrophryne > Gastrophryne carolinensis. The sequence continues at coordinate 106,350,685 of CM051235.1, forward strand.
TTCTCCTGACACAACTTCTCTTAAGGATGGCGAGGATCGCCGGATTGATCAGCTGGCCCGCCATGGTTTTGTCTGTGCGGGTTCGGTTTTAAGACCTGTTTGTGCTTCGGCACTTTTATTGTTGGCGGTTAGGTCTATTGTCAGGGATTTATGTGTGGATCTTGATCCTTCTTGTGATGAATTTCTTGCCCTCAAGCGTTGCGAATCATTCATTTCGTTTATCCTCCCGCTCAGGATGATGCCATGTTGTGTGGCAGGGCTACGGCTCTGTTGGTTGCTATCTGCCGTTCAGTGTGGTTGCGGCAATGGACTGCTGATTTTAATTCCAAGAGATCGCTCACGGCTCTTCCCTTTTTGGGTTTGCGACTGTTCGGTGAGAAGTTAGATTCAGTTGCCAGGAGAGGTAAGTTACCTCAGCGCACGAAATTTCGTCGTTCCTTTAGGGGGGCGGCCTCTTTCAATCCTTCCTTTCGAGGAGCCAGAGCCGGCAGGGGTGCGGGCTTTTCGGCTTCCAGGGGTGCCAGCTGGTACAGGGGTAGAGGCCGTGGCCGTCCCGTTCATGCCTGGGGCGCCAAACCCAAGCCAGCTGCCAAGCCTACTCAGCAATGAGGGGGCGCCCTCACCCTTACGGGTGGGGGGGCGGTTGCGACTCTTCTCCCGGGTATGGGACCAGGAGATCTCGGACAGGTGGATCCGGGAGGTGGTGTCGGCCGGTTACAAGCTGGAATTCGAGTCCCGCCCTCCTCCAAGATTTTTCAGGTCTCGGGTTCCTTCAGATCCCTTGGCCGCGCAGGGGCTCCTGGCGGCGGTGAGGAATCTTCTGGAAATGGCAGTCATCTGCCCGGTCCCTCCTTCGGAGGTGGGGCACGGGTATTATTCCAATCTCTTCACAGTGCCCAAGAAGGACGGGTCGGTTCGTCCCATTCTGGACCTGAAGTTTCTCAACCTGTTTATTCGTCCCCGGAAGTTTCGTATGGAAACTCTGCGGTCTGCAGTCAATTCGCTTCGGCAGGGGGACTTTATGACGTCCATAGACATCAAGGATGCATACCTTCACATTCCGATCTTTCCGGCTCACCAGAGGTTTCTTCGCTTTGTGGTGGAGGATCGGCATTTTCAGTTTGTGGCTCTTCCATTCGGCCTTACCTCGGCTCCAAGAGTATTGACCAAGGTGTTGGCGGGCGTGATGGCCCTTCTCAGAGCTCAGGGGATTCGCATTGTGCCTTATTTGGAGGATCTTCTCATCATGGCTCCTTCCTTCAGTCAAGCGGAAGTGGACACCAGCACGGTGGTATCCACTCTGGAGAGGTTCGGCTGGGTGATCAACTACCCCAAGTCCTCTCTTGTTCCGGCCAGGGTGGTGCCTTTTCTGGGGATGTCCTTGGACTCTTGCCAGCACAGAGTTTTTCTCCCTCAGGCCAAGGTTCTCTTGATTCAGGAATTGGCGCAGCTTCTTCTTTCCTATCCTCGCCCGTCCATCCGGCTAGGGATGAGACTGGTGGGGTTGATGGTAGCTTCTTTCGAGGCAGTTCCCTTTGCTCAGTTTCACACGCGGACGCTTCAGCTTCATCTGTTGGCGTCTTGGGACCGGCAACCGCGGTCGTTGGATCGGTCCTTCCGGATGTCCCCCCGGGTTCGGCAGTCTCTACAGTGGTGGATGGTCTTGGACAGTCTCTTGAGGGGCAGGTCATTTCTGACCCCTCTTTGGGAAACGGTCACCACGGACGCCAGTTTGTCATAATGGGGAGGTTTCTGGAAGGATCTTCGGTTCCGGGGGCGGTGGGGTCCTCTGGAGGCCCACTTGCCCATCAACGTTCTGGAGTTGAGAGCCATCAGGTTGGTTCTGTCTCACTTGACGCAGCATTTACAGGGCTTGCCGGTTCAGGTTCGCTCGGACAATCGGACGGCGGTTGCTTACATCAGTCACCAAGGAGGGACTCGCAGTCTGGGTGCCCTCAGAGAGAGGTGTCTGATCCTAGTTTGGGCGGAGACTCATGTCCCTTGCATCTCGGCAGTGTACATTCCAGGAGTGGAAAACGCGGAGGCGGACTTTCTGAGCAGGGGCTCTTCCCGCCGGGGGGAATGGTCTCTCCACCCCCAGGTGTTTCGGTCGCTTTGTCTCCGGTGGGGGACGCCGGAGGTGGATCTGTTTGCCTCTCGTCACAATCACAAGCTTCCGACATTCGTGACGCTTTCTCAGGATCCTCTGGCGGCGGTTGCCATGGCCCTGAGCTGGGGAGACCTGGGGTTTCTTTATCTGTTTCCTCCGATTCCCATGCTAGGCAGGGTGTTGCGAAAGTTGGTCCTGGAAGGGGTTCCTGCCATTCTCGTGGCTCCAAGGTGGCCAAGGCGGGTGAGGTTCGCAGACATCGTTCGTCTGGCGGTGGATCAGTTCGATCTGCCTCTTCGGCCGGATCTTCTCACACAGGGTTAACTACGTTAACCCAATTTACCAACGCTGGCTTTGACGGCTTGGCTGCTGAAACCTCCATCTTAAAGGAGGAAGGTCTTTCGGGTTCGGTTATTCAGACTCTTATTAGTGCCAGGAAGAGGTCCTCTTCTACCATCTACTATAGGGCTTGGAGATCTTATATTGATTGTGAGGCTAGATCTTTGCCCTGTCGGGTCTTCTCGGTTTCTAGGATTTTGGAATTTCTTCAATCTGGGCTGGACTCTGGTCTTCAGCTGAGTACTTTGAAGGGGCAGGTTTCTGCCTTGTCTATCTTTTTTCAAAGGTCATTTGCACTCCATCCTTTGGGCAAGACTTTTTTCCAGGGGGTTTCGCATCTGCGGCCCCCTAGGAAGCCTTTGCTCCCTGTTTGGAATTTGAATTTGGTTCTTTCTGCTCTTCAGGCTCCTCCTTTTGAGCCTTTGCAGGACATTGCTCTTTCTACTCTACCTACAGAAGGTTGCATTTTTGGTGGCCATCACTTCGGTTCGGCGTGTTTCGGAGTTGGCAGCTTTGTCGATTCAGGCTCCTTATTTTGAGAAACATCAGGACAAAGTGGTTTTTCGCTTCAAACCAGACTTCTTCCTAAAGTGGTCTCGGCTTTTCATCTTAACCAGGACATTGTTCTTCCTTCCTTGTGTCCTAAGCCTAGGAATGACAAGGAGAGTGCTTTGCATTGTTTGGATGTGGTACGTTGGGTTAAGTGCTATTTGCGTACTATTTGCGTACTACATCTCCTTTTCGTAAGACTGATGCTTTTTTCGTGGTGCCCTGTGGGCCTAGGAAGGGCTTGGCCCCGGCTAAGTCTTCCATTAGCAAGTGGATTCGTCAGGTGGTGGTTGGGGCCTACTCTGCCAAAGGGAAGGATCCCCCTTTTCGTATTACTGCTCACTCTACTCGTGCGGTTGGAGCGTCTTGGGCTTTTCAGCACCAGGCTTCTGTTGAGCAAGTTTGTAAGGCTGCTACGTGGTCTTCTGTTCACACTTTTTCTAAGTTTTACAAGGTTGATGTGCGGGCTTCAGCGGATGCTGTGTTTGGCCGCAAGGTTCTGCAGGCTGCAGTGGTTTGAGTTTTGCATTATGGCCTTGTTGGATACCCGCCCTTTCTGGACACTGCTTTTGGATGTCCCAAGCGTAACTATTTAATGTTTGAAGCGGGGTGTGTGACATACTTAGAATAATACCATTTTGTGAATACTCACCTGTAAAATGGGTATTATAAGTATGTCACACACCCGCTTCACCCGCCCCACCCGCCCTTTTTGGTATCCTGGTTCTTTATATGGTGAAGTTTTTTCGTTTACAGTTGAGGGTTACCAATGTTTTTTTCCTGGTACCTTGTCTTTACTGCTGTTTGAATACTGGGGAATAGATGGGAGGTACCAGGTATGTATAGACCGGGAGGGGCTTGTTTTTCAAGACTTCTCTGCAAGTTCGCCACCTAGAGGTGAGTATACCCAAAAACTATTTCATGTTTGAAGCGGGGTGTGTGACATACTTATAATACCCATTTTACAGGTGAGTATTCACAAAATGGTATTATCCTGGACTTCTGGTCCAGGTGGGCTGTTGGACCCTTGGTTCAGACCTTTTTGTATAGCCTTGGGCTGGTTACTAATACTAGTTGTGAGGGCCTACATCCCTCTTCAGGTTTTGCACTTCTCCACATGCCGGCCTTCTTGGCCTTTGGGGGACTGCTGTTCTTGGAGTCTACAGGCGCCTCCTTAGGCATGCGCCTGATATCCCAGCGTTCCTTCTGGATGTTCTCTGATCCTGGGGAAGCCTTGGCTTCCTGGTAATTAAGGGTCTGTATTCCCGCCTTGGTCGGGTGCCCTGTTTTTGTTCCCCTTGGGGGTGTTACAAGAGTTGCCACAAGGCTTACTTGCCTGTGAGCTGGTTGGGTCACTACACTGATCTATGTTCCTTCAGGGGAGCGTTTCTTCCCCATTACTGTTTACTCTGTTATCATGGGTGCTTGGGTATCACGTACCCTTCAGCACCAGGGTTTTGTTTCTCTTGTTCAATTATTTGCCTTATGGCCTGTCTCTGTTCATACCTGTTTGGTTCTGTTAGACTAATGTTGGAGCCTCTGCTCTTGTCATGCCTGTGGCAAGTTTTGCAGGTGACAGCGCCTTTACTGTCTGCTGTGCCTTGCTTTTTCTGGGGATCCCACCCTGCTTATGGACACTGCTATTGGATGTCCCACATGTTATGACCATTCGGGAGCAGGACGTGCTGTATGCTTAGAATAATACAACTCTGTGAAGTCCTCACCTGTAGAGTTGATATTATACGCATACAGCACGTCCTGCTCCACCCCACCCTGGTTTCACTAATTCTGGATCCCCCGTATGGTGATTATTATCATTCAGATATTGCTACCAGTTATTCTGGGTGGTTGGTTCCTCCTGGCTTCTCTTCTCACTGCTTTTCAATGCTGGGGATTTGTGGGAGGTCCTGCAGTATATGTAGCGCCGGGAGGAGCTTGTTTTCTACATGTCTGCAGTGCACGGCGCCGGAGGCGGAGGACTACCCACATGTTATGACTATTCGGGAGCAGGACGTGCTGTATGCGTATAATATCAACTCTACAGGTGAGTACTTCAGAGTTGTATTTTTTAATGTAATCTTTTTGGTCTTTTAACGCCTTTGTCTTCTATTTCAGTGCCCTTAAAGATAGCCGTTTTCCCCCAATGACGAGGGATGAGCTGCCACGGCTATTCTGCTCAGTGTCTCTGCTTACAAACTTTGAAGATGTATGTGATTACTTGGACTGGGAGGTAAGAAAAGGTGTTTGCACTGTGACCAACTCTAAAATGTCCTTGGGTGAACTTAAAATTGCCTGTTTTCTTAAAGTGGACTGATTATAAAAAATGTTTTTATTCGCCACCCGCACGGCATTGTTGAGATCTCCTATTGCCTGATCTCAAGAATTCCCGATGGCGCATTCCACGTCACTGTCTCCGCGGCACGCCCCTCGAGGTATACCCGGCGACATTTTTCTCTGGATTCGGCTGCTGCGTGGTTGGCATCTACCTACCGTGGTCCGTGAGTGCCCTCCCGGGCGGCTTTATTTACCCTATGTCATTATACATGTCACTTATGGGGTTCTCTTCGCTTATGTCTTTCAGACGGGTTGAACTCTATTGGTTTCTCCCGGGCCTACTCCCTCTATTTAGTTAAGCTTGTGAGGCCTAGTGTGTAAATTACTCCCACTTCCCTAGCAGGCTGTTGGGGGCATCCCGGGTTGCTTTTATAGCGTGAATCCCTATCGGCCTATTGTGCCGCTATAATCACCATATGGAGGCGTCTCAGGATAATGTGCTCGGGTTTCCTTCGGGACAAACCCGACTGTGTAGCTTGTGGGGTGTCCCCTACTAGTGCTGACAATGTGCGGGTCTGTATACCTTGTGCCCAGCAGGTGCTTGTGCTGCAGCCTGGTTTACCAGTAGCTGGGCCTGCGCCACGTATGGCGTCACCTACTCCCCCAAGCTTAAATTTGACTCCCGTTGAGTTGCATACCAGTGGGGATTCTCAGCCTGCTGTGTCTTCCAGACTGGCTAGTGTTGAGAAGTTGCTTGCTAATACCTTGGTGCGTAAGGCCTCTGCTAAAAAGCGGCACTTGACGTCTAATGTCACACATTTCCCTATGGAGGCTGATCTGGTTATACCCCCTTGGAAGAAGGGGAGTTATTCTCTGAGTCATCTGAGAGGCCCAGGGGTCATGATTCTGGCTCTGACCCCTGGGCCCCAGATGATACTGATAGGCTGTTGGCTTAGATTTTTGAGGTACTGTCTATCTCTCCCCCGGTTGCGGCCCCCAGGCAGCAGGGGGAATTGTGTCATACAGCTAAGCCATGTTTAGAGTTTCCTGAGCAAGCCCATTTTAATAATCTCGTGCTCAAGGAATGTGAGTATCCCAGCAGGCTTCCCGGAGTCCCTAAGAGTTGGGATAAGAGGTATCCCTTTCCTGCTGATGTGGTGAAGCGTTGGTCATCCCCTCCAGAGGTGGATGCCCCGGTCCTAGGGTTATCTAACACCTCTGTCATGCATTCCCCTTACTCTACTACGCTGCGGGATGGTGAGGACCGGCGTATTGATCAACTGTCCTCTCTGCCTTGGATGATACCATTGGGATGTGTGGCAGAGCCTCTGCCCTAGTGGTGACTATACGCCGCTCGGTTTGGCTGCGCCAGTGGGCTGCTAACTCTGCCAAGAAAGCTCTCACTGGGTTTCCCTTCAAAGGACTACGCCTGTTTGGGGACCACCTGGACCTATTTGCTAAGGGAGGCAGGTTACCCCAGCGCAGGCGGCAGTCTCGGCCCTTTCGGGGTCAGGGCTCCTTTTTTTCCCCCTACCGTGGAGCCAGACAGGGGAGGGAGGTCTCCCTTACCGCGGCTCTAGGAGATTTCTGGGGTAGGGGCAGAGGACGTGGATGCCCTGGCTCATCCTGGGTTTCAAGCCTAAGTCTTCCCAAGCCCCCTCAGGCATGAAGGGGTGCCCTCACCCATCCGGGTGGGGGGATGGCTTCAGCATTTTGCTCACGTCTGGAGGCTTCATGTCTCAGACCGGTGGAGTCAGGAGGTAGTGTCTTCCGGTTACAAGATAGTTTGCTGCCTGGCCGCCCCCAAGATTCATCAGATCCCGGATCTCTCAGGACCCTATGTCGGCTCAGGCTCTAGTTCTGGCGGTGCAAAGCCTTCTGGAGCTGGGGGTCATCTCCCCTTACGAGAAAGGGGTAAGGGTTTCTATTCCAACCTTTTCACCGTGCCCAAAAGAGATGGGTCACTCAGGCCCATCCTGGACTTTAAGATCCTCAATAAATTTGTCAGGTGCAGCCGATTTTGCATGGAAACTCTGCGCTCTGCCATCAGTTCCCTGCGCCCAGGGGGACTTCATGACCTCTGTGGACATCAAGGATGCTTACCTTCATATTCCTGTTATTCTTATATATACAGTATACAGTACGTCCTGCTCCAAATCTAATACTTACAGTTGGGATATACTCCGCCAGATGGCGCTGGACTGCAGAGATATCGAAAATAGGCTCCTCCCGGCCCCTCAAATACCCAGGGACCTCCCACAAATCCCCAGAATTTCTCTGCAGTCTGGCTGCGAAGGACGAGAAATTGGCTCTCTACTCGCAGGTGAGCAGGGTTATTAACCTGTGGCCCTGTAGGACTATTTCCACCCGTTCCACTAGTAATATGCCTCCCAGCCTTGGCTGCGCTGGTCGGGTGAAGGTAGGCAGCACCGCTGTCAGGTGCTTAGGAGCGCTGCTCCACCGCTATCCCCCACCAAAGGGTAGGCGGTTCAGGCTTATGGTGAGCCTCTATGGGATGCCCCTCCCGCACTATTGCCCCTGTCTATCGGTGGGCCCTATTTAAGTGGCCACCATCCTCCCTCATAGTCTTCGGGGGAAAAGGGGGGGGGTGTATGTGTATAGATATGTAGGTTATGCAGTCTGTGCTTTCACCTCTCACATGTCTTTATTCTTGCCGCCGCACTGACTTGTCTTTATTGCTTTTAAATTTACCGCTGCCGCGCACTGACTTGGCTCCGCGCTTGGCGGCGGCATTACCTCAGGCGCTGGTGCTCAATCATTGGCTTTTAGGCCTTCTGGCTTCGCGCTCTTCGGGGGGCGGGGCCCGTCTTTGGCGCCTTCCGCGTCATCGCTGTTACTGGGCCGCCCCTCGAGGTATACCGACGCCATCTTTTCTGACTTGGTTGGCCTATGCGCGACGGACTCCTACCTACCGCGGTCCGTAAGTGCCCTCGCGGGCGGCTTTATCTGCTTCACTTTTGTTACGATGTACTTAAAGGAGCAGTATCGCAAATTTTTCTTGGTGACATATTTAAATTGTACTTTGAATGATGGTAAGTGTTAAAGTAAGAATTACAAATGTAGAAAAAAATGTCTGTGTTGAGCAGCTGGAGACTAATAGCTCATGTTTGTCTGTTGAGGAGAGAGGAGGAGAGGGGGAGAACAATGTATCAGTCTCAGCTGTTCAGTGCTGGCAGCCCTCCAGCATCAGATAACAACATTGCAACATTGCCTGGCCAGAACTTATATATCTAAAACAGAGAGAAAAGCTATAGAAGTAATTTAGCTGATTGACAGTTTTCCCTTCATGTTGGCTCTGCTGCAGAATATTTCAGTTTACCATTTTCTCTTTCATATTCTTATTTTTCATTTTTCCATATGATCTTTCTTTCAGCTTTGTGTGTTTTGAGCAAAGCCCAACCCAGGATTTTCACTATCCGGAGTTTTGTCTTGTGCCCCTAGGGGCATCCCGACTTGGGATGCCTTGATATGTGAAATCCCCAAGTTCGCCTGTGAAAACGTACTTTTCCCTGTCCCACAGCGCATGCGCGGGCTCTCATCCAATCAGCGCTGTTTGCATGCAGATGGGGAGCCTGAGCAGTAACCTTCCTGGCCGCCCGGCCTGTCTAAATGACTATCTGCGTGAGCGCGCCAGAAAAATGGGGGGATCTGTGGTTATCCAGGGGTTGTTTCACACAGTGGGCATCCTGATTTAGAATTCCCAAGGGGCAAGGTCAATGGCCGGGTCTTATAGACTTCAGGGTCGGCCACTCAGGGTTTTGTTTCCACTTTAATACCTTTAGATTTTCCTGCACAGTTATTCAAAGAAGAATTCCAGTCGTTTTCAGTCAGTTTAGTTTATTTTGTATAGATTTTACACATTTGGTCAAAAACAAAAGCAGCACCTCACACACACACACACAGCCGTTGCCACTGATTACAGTGTCAGCCTCTGAGGTAAAGTGTTGCTAGGAGACCAGTGGGCTAAATGAAGCAACTCACTAAAAACAACCCAGCAGATCCCCCTGTTCAGCAAATGGACTGAGCCATTGTAATTATACAATTTAAAAGAGAGGCATATATATATTTTTTTTCTATCGCCAGATTATTTATACACATGTTAGAAGCTATTGTGTGCCTATTTAATTATTTATCTTTTTTAATGCAAATTTCGCGATACTGCTCCTTTAAGGTCTTGTCTGCTTATGTCTTTCAGGCGGGACAAACCCTTCTTGGCTTCTCCCGGCCCTGTTTTTAGTATATTACTTGTAGGCCTTGTAAAAATTATACCCCCACGTCCCTAGCGGGTTATTGGGGCATCCAGGGTTGCTATATAGCGTTATTCCCTGTCGGCGTATAGTGCCGCTATAATCACCATATGGAGGCATCTCAGGATGTTACCGGGGTCCCTTTGGGACAAGACCGGCTGTGTGTAGCATGTGGGCAGCCTCATGCTGACGCTGATAAGGCACGGGTCTGTGTACCCGGTGCTGAGCAGGTGCTTGCATTGCAATCTGGCCTGCCAGTGGCTGCATCTCGTTTCACTTCACCTACTCCCCCAAGCTTAAATCTCACTCCTACTGAGTTGCATGCTAGTGGGGATTCTCAGCCTGATGTCTTCTAGACTGGCTACTGTTGAACACATTATTGCAAAGTCCTTAGCGCGTAAGGCCCCTGCTAAAAAGCGGCACTTGACGCCTAATGTAACTGTTTTCCCTATGGGAACTGAGGAGTTTATGAATCTGTGTGGCTATATCCCGTCTGATGAAGGGGAGCTCTTTTCTGATTAAGGCTCATCTGATGAGAGACCAAGGGGACACTGACAGATTATTGACCCAGATTTTTGAGGTTCTGTCTCTCTCCCTGTTGAGGCTCCCAGGCATAGAGGGGAGCTTTTCCATACAGCAAAATCATGTTTGGAATTTCCAGAGCAGGCACATTTCCATAACCTTGTGCTCAAGGAATGGGAGCGCCCCAGTAAACTTCCCGGGGTTCCAAAGAGTTGGGATAGGAAGTATCCCTTTCCTGCGGAGGTGGTTAAATGTTGGTCATCCCCCCCCCCCCCCGAGGTGGATGCCCCGATCCTAGGGCTATCTAACACCTCTGTCATGCATTCCCCTGATTCTACTACCCTGCGGGATGCTGAGGACCGGTGCATTGACCAGCTGGCATCCCACGCCTTTGCATGTGCGGGGACGGTGCTGCGGCCAGTCTGTGCCTCTGCCATTACTGCTGTGCCCACTAGAACCTTTATCAGAAATATGCTTGATAGTGCCCCTGATGATTTGCCTTGTGAGGTGTTTAATGCACTCTCCAGTTGTGATGTTTTTGTAAATTTTGTCCTTTCAGCACCAGGCTTCTGTTGAACAAGTTTGTAAGGCTGCTACTTGGTCTTCGGTTCATACTTTTCCAAAGTTTTATAAGGTTGATATGCGGGCCTCAGCGGATGCTGTTTTTGGCCGCAAGGTTCTGCAAGCTGCAGTGGTTTAAATTGGTGCCTTTTTTTTTTTTTTGCTGTAGTTGGATCCCCACCCATGACGGACACTGCTATTGGATGTCCCATGTGTCATGAATAGTGGAAGCGGGGTGTGTGACATACTTGGAATAATACCATTTTGTGATTACTCACCTGTAAAATGGGTAAGTATGTCGAACACCACGCTTCATCCCGCCCTTTGGTATTCTGGATCCTTTATATGGTGAACCTTTTATTGTTAAGAATGTTTTATTAGCTATTCCTGGTCCCCTTACTGCTGTCATATACTGGGGAATGTGTGGGAGGTCCCAGGTATTTATGGACCGGGAGGGGCTTCTTTTTTGCTTTAATCTCTGCAGAAGTTCGCCCTCTACTGGACCATAACCCATATGTCATGAATAGTGGAAGTGGGGTGTGTGTGACATACTTATAATACCCATTTTACAGGTGAGTAATCACAAAATGGTATTGTTGCATATGTTCGGTCTGCCATGGATGATGCCATTAGAATGTGTGGGAGGACATTTGCCCTGTTGGTGGCTATACGCCGCTCTGTTTGGCTGCGTCCGTGGGTAGCTGATAATGCTGCTAAGAAGGCTCTCACTGGCTTTCCCAGGCTGCGCCTCTTTGGTGAATGCTTGGACTTGTTTGCCAGGGGCGGCAAATAAGTTTCCTCAATGTAGGAGGCCGTCCCGGGCCTTCTGAGGGACAGGTGCCTTTCTCCCTTCCTTCCGTAGTTACAGATTTGGTTGAGGAGTCTCCTTTGCTGGGGCTCGTGGGGACCATTGGGGCAGGGGCAGAGGACGTGGCCACACCGTCCCCTCCTGGTGTCCCAAGCCAAAGTCCTCCCCCCAAGCCCCCTCAGGCATGAAGGGGCGCCCTTCCGCTCTTTGCTCACGTCTGGAGGCTTCATGTCTCAGACCGTTGGATTCAGGAGGCAGTATCCTCCGGTTACAAGATAGTTTGCAGCCTGGCCGCCCCCAAGATTTGTCAAATCCCGGATGGCTCAAAACCCTTTGTCAGCACGGGGTCTGTTCCTTGCTGTGCAAAATCTTCTGAAGTTGGGGGTCATCTGCCCGGTCCCCTTAAGGGAAAGGGGCAGAGGCTTCTATTCCAGTCTGTTGACTCTCTTCAAAAAGGATGGGTCCCTCAGGCCCATCCTAGATTTAAAACGTCTCAACAAGTTTGTCAGGTTCAACCATTTTCGCATGGAGACCCTGCGTTCAGCAGTCAATTCACTGCGCCCGGGCAACTTCATGACCTCTGTAGACATCAGGGATGCTTACCTTCATGTACCAATCCTTCCAGGTCATCAGATTCCTCAGGTTCGCTCTGGAAGATCGGCACTACCAATTTGTGACCTTGCCTTTTGGTCTCACCTCGGCTCCCAGGGTTTTCACCAAGGAGCTGGCGGGAGTAATGGCTCTGCTGAGATCTCAGGGCATTCGCATCCTTTCTCATCACGTCTCAATCCTTCCAGCAGGCAGAGCTGGATACCCAGATGGTGGTGTCCACACTGGAGTCCTTCGGCTGGGTGATCAACCACCACAAGTCTTCCCTGTCATTGTGAGGTCCTTTCTGGGCATGACTCTGGATACATCTCGGGTCAAGATTCTTCTCCCTCAGCAGAAGGTGGTGAGTCTTCAAGCTCAAGCAAGGTTTCTTCTGTCTTGCCCCCATCCCTCCATCCTGCAAGGGATGCAGCTGGTGGGCCTGATGGTGTCTTGCTTCGAGGCGGTTCCATATGCTCAGTTTCACGAGACCTTCAACGTCACCTCTTGTCAGTATGTGATCGGGATCCTGTGTCCCTGGATCAGGTGTTTTTTCTGTCCCCTCTGGCCAGGCGGTCTCTTTCGTGGTGGCTGGACTCAAGGAACCTGTTGATGGGCAGATCCTTTCTGGCCCCTTGCTGGGAGACCACAGATGACAGTCTGACAGGTTGGGGGGGGCTTCTGTAAATCTCTGAAGTTCCAGGGTCAGTGGGGCCCTCAGGAGGCCCATACCCCTATCAACATTCTGGAATTGAGGGCGATAAGGCTGGTCCTCGCCCAGTTGACTCCACACCTTCGGGGTCGGCCTGTTCAGATCCGCTCGGACAACCAGATGGTGGTTGCCTACATCAATCATCAGGGTGGGACCCGGAGCAAGAGGGCCCTCAAGGAAGTGTCTCTGATACTGTCCTGGGCGGAGGAGAATGTCCCCTGCATATCGGCAGTTTACATCCCGGGAGTGGAAAACCTGGAGGCAGACTCCTTGAGCAGGTGGATGTCTCGGCTGGGGGAGTGGTCCCTCAGCAGCGGGGTGTTTCGCTCCCTGTGCTGTCGCTGGGGGCAGCCGGATGTGGACCTGTTTGCATCCCGTCACAATCACAAATTTCCATTCTGTCTGTCACAGGATCCTCTGGCCTTTGCCACGGATGCCTGGGAAGGGGTTTCGGCTCCTCTGTTTCCTCTGCTAGGCAGGGTGCTGCGCAAGATAGCCCAGGAAGGGGTGCCAGCCATTCTGGTGGCCCCCTGTTGGCTAAGAAGGGTGTGGTTCACAGACGACATGCAGCTGGCAGATCAGTACGTCCTGCCCAAGGATCCAGATCTGCTCACTCAGGGGCAGCTGTGCCATCCCAATTTACAAATGCTGGCTTTGACGGCTTGGCTGCTGAAACCTCCTTCTTGATGGAAAAGGGGTTGCCTGCCTCTGTTGATACCATGACCATGATTAGGGCTAGGAAGAAGTCCTCATCCTTTATCTACTACAGGGTCTGGCATGCTTACATTGCCTGTTGTGAGTCCAGATCTCTTCCCTGTCTGATGTTTTGTATTCCCAGGATTCTGGAGTTCTTGCAACATGGTTTGGATTTGGGCCTTCAACTTAGTACTCTCAAGGGTCATGTTTCAGCTCTGGCAATTTTTTTCCAAAAATCTTTTGCCAGTCACCGTCTGGTTAAGATTTTTTTTCCATGGGGTTTCTCACGTGCGTCCGCCACGTAAGCCTATGTTACCAGTTTGAGATTTGAATCTGGTGTTATCTGCTTTGCAGGGTCGTCCCTTTGAGCCTCTCGGTGAGGCCGCTTTGCCCATTTTGACTCTTAACGTAGCCTTTTTGGTGGCTATAACTTCAGTCAGGCGTTTTTCTGAGTTGGCGCGCTTTCCATCAAACCTCCTTATTTTGAGCGACACCAGGACAAGGCGGTGTTTCGGTTTAAGCCTGATTTCTTGCCTAAGGTTGTGTCTGCTATTCATTTCAATCAGGACATTGTTTTGCCTTCCTTGTGTCCTAATCCTGCTAATTCCAAGGAGAGGACCCTGCATTCTTTAGATGTGGTCAGGGTTCTGAAGTTTTACTTGGTCGCTACTGAATTATTCAGGAAGACTGATGCTCTTTTTGTTCTTCCTTCTGGACCTAGGAAGGGTTTGCCTCCGGCTAAGTTCAGCAAGTGGATCCGTCAGACGGTGGTGCAAGCCTATGCTGCTAAGGGGAAGGAACCTCCCTTCCGCCTTACTTCTAATTCCACTTGTGCTATTGGTGCCCCCTGAGCTTTTCAGGACCAGGCTTCTGTTGAACAAGTTTGTAAGGCCGCAACTTGGTCTTCTGTTCATACCTTTTCAAAGTTTTACAAGTTTTACAAGGTTAAACTGCCCGCTGTTGTTCTTGGGGATCCCACCCTACTTTACGGACACTGCTTTTGGACGTCCCAAGCTTAGTGAAACAGGACGTGCTGTATACTTGAGAAAATAAAATTCTGTGAGTACTCACCTGTAGAATTGATTTTGTAGTATACAGCACATCCTGTTTCACCCCTCCCTTGTTATAATTTTTCTTGGTTACCTCTGTATGGTGATTTGTTCAAATGTTTGGTTGGGGTTCCTTCATTTTTATTCTCCCGGCTTCTTGTCTAACTGCTTTGTAACACTGGGAATTTGTGGGAGGTTCCTGTCCTTTTATAGAGCCGGGAGATGCCACAAGTCTTTTCTGCAGTCCCACTGGCGGGATATCCGAAGCGTAAAGAATTTAGTGAAACAGGACGTGCTGTATACTACAAAATCAATTCTACAGGTAAGTACTCACAGAATTGTATTTTCAACCTGTTACTTGAGTGTCTATATGTTCTGTACAGGCAATAAAAGAAAATCTGTACTCTAATCCCCCCCCCCCCCCCCCCCATGCTCTCTTCAGTTTACCGCGCAGCACGCAATGAAGGGGATATGCCATGTCTCGTAATGCTCAATCTCGGGTATCTGAATTGTAAAACCCTGAAGGGGTTGTGGGAGGCGAGGGAGTATAGATTTTCTTTTTGTAACTCCTGGACACAGTTTAACATCTTCAATGTGTGCATCAGGGGAAGCCGCTAGTGTTACTTAACCAAAATGAATTCCTTGGAAATAGTAGCTCTCAGGGCCGAGTGATTTACGGTCACCAGTGTCCCTTTATTTTTGCTTTTGCCAATTTTTGTCTTACCAGGATAAGACAAACTTGGTTATTGTGCACCGAGATATTTTAATTGTTCTGCTTATTTTACCAAGCTGTTACAAACATGATTGACTGGATTGCTTCATGCGCAGTGCTGTTGGTCAAGTATAACACTTGGTTGTTAGCCAGCACTTGCAATTTAGTCATGTGCGATGCTTACAGAGAGTAGGTTTGAACAGAGAAAACTACAGGTTTAAAGTGGACCAACACCCAGGATTTTGACTATCCTGGGTTTTGGTCCACTTCGGTGGGGCACCCTGATCGGGGGTGCCCCGCTGTGTGAAACCCCCCAGAAAGCCCCGAAAACTCTGACCTCTGCAGCCAATCCCCGCCGGCGGACAAGCGAGAGGCAGTGCCGGACAAGCAGAGCACATCCGCCTCCCACACTTCCATTCACAAACGGCGGGCGCGGGAGCGCGCCCTGCTAGAGGGACGCGCGGGAGGCGGCGGCGGACGCCCATGCGCCGGTGGAACATGGAAAAGGTAGGATTGTGGGCTTCGGTGGGGGGTTTCACCCCGCGGGACATCCCGATTCCGAATGCCCCGCGGGGAGGGACCTGATCGGCCCGGGAATCTTATAGATTCCCGGGCCAATCCCCCCCTGGGTGTTGGTCCACTTTTAAGTGGATGTCCAGTCTACCCCCCCCCCCCCCCCCCCCCCCCGGTCACAACCTGTCGTCCTCCACGGATTCTGAGGTAGGAGTTATCAAAAAAAACTCCTCACTATGCCTGGAAAATTGCTGTCACTGGCACATGTGCAGCGGGCGTACACAGAAAACCCACCCAGCTACCCATCCCTGGCACACAGGGCTAGGAGAGGGTTAAAACAAAAAACTAATTTTAGACATAGTGAGCCTACAAGACGTCCAGGTCAGTCTGTGACTTCAGCATGCCTCCACTAATTATTGCAATAGAGGGGGCATGGAATGTCCCCATCGTTGCAGTGAACTGAGTGGGTGTGCCCAGTTTCTACGAGTTGGGTCTTTCATCTTCAAGGCTGTAATTCAGCGGGAATTCAGCAGGGCTGTCTTGCGAGCCAGTATGTTTTATACCACTGACTAGGATGGAAGCTTTGTTTTGGTCTGCCTAATGGGTTGTTCCAATTTGGGATGCCCTTGTGTGTGAAACTCCAACAATTAGATACCTTTAGATTATTGCTGATACCCCAGCGCTATGACAGATGACTAACAGGTCCCCTGATCCCAGTCCTGTGCAGCTAATATCCAGCTGCTCGCATCCTTTCAACACTCAATGGACTGGCCTGTGCCGTTTGTAACAAGAACTATTGCCATGATTGGAGGGTGGTGTGGTGTAATTCCTGTGATGGTGTGGGGGCGGTCCATCAGGTGTTGAATGGGTGCAAGCTGTTTGAAGAGGTGCTGCGGGACTGGATCAGACGTTATGATAGGTGTCTCGGTGCCATACTGGCAGTCATCGCCTGCAGGAGATTAAAGGTGAGTATAGCTTTTTTCTCCTGCCTATAGAATGAGTTCATGAATAAGAAAGGAACCTTCTAAAACAGAATGTTTTCTGCAGATTATTATATTGTTGAACTTATATCTGCTTTGTGACCGATTTCCATTTGAACCGTATATGTTTAATCTCTTCTCGACTATTGTTCTCTCCAGCCAGGGCTAGCATCATCTTGACCCTGTAATGTAGTCAGGGTACCATTGTGCATATAATCATTGTAGAAGTCTCCTGTGTCGCACAAGTGTTCATCCTAAAGTATCAAACCTTAACTTTACTGTCACGTTTAACCCTTTATCTTTTTCTTTCTGCAGTTACAGCTTGGCATTGTTGTACCCAGAGTTTAACATATAAACCCCTTTTTTTTCTTTGCAGTGTTAACTCCTACAGGACAAGCAAAGGAAATGCTTTGTGACCTTCCACACAGCTCTAGAATATTTGTTGTATTATCTCTGCTGCAATGTACTAACCAAACTACCGGTTTCTTTCAGGTGGGTGTACATGGCATTAGAATAGAATTCATCAATGAAAAAGGATCCAAACGAACCGCCACGTACTTACCGGAGGTTGCAAAGGAGCAAGGTCATTGATGCACTTTATTTCATAACAATTGGTTAAAGAGTTAACAAATTACATACAAACCAGAAATACAATATATGACCTTGCAGTGATGTCAGATGGTGGATCAGATTATAATTGTAAGGCTTCTATCTTCAAATTCGATTACTTTGTGAATGTTACCTGTTTAAAAATGCAATCATCCAGTCTCCTCTGCTGTTGGCAAGCAGTAAAACTTTTGAGTGTAGGGTAAACTGTGCAGTTAAAGGATCAATTGAGAGCTACCTTCCAAGATAGCTGTAATAGGCATTATTATCTGGTGTGCCAACTAGGAACTAGGTGAAATACACTTTATAAAGTATATAGTTTCAGACAGTTTTTAAAGTATTACTATTACAAGCTAAGGCCTTGTGGACAAAGCTGCTGAATTTTTACTCGATCTGTAATCCCCTAAAAGCATGTCGGATGCAGTTGATGTTTTTATATGGCTAAATAAAACAATCTTTGTGAATTCAGATGGAAGCCAAATATTCTGTTCATAGACTGACTCTGAAAGTCCAGTTTGAAGCCTAATTGTGGAACCACAAAAAGCCTGACTGCAAGTTTTCACTATATCCAGTCCAGGTCGTCCCAGAAGTGATGACAGTTGAGTAGTCCACCACCAGGTGGCGCAGTCACTGCAAGATCCAGAGCTGTAGCTCCTCCCGGCCCCCCTATAAAAAGAGCTGTCTCCATAGAATTCCCAGAATTCATCTTGCAGTAGCTGCTGCTACTTGGATACTCTCTGGATACTGCAGCTGAGCGGGGCATATTCTAAGTGTGCCATACACTCCACTTCACGACATGTGGGTAATCTCCAGTAGAGGGCGAACTTGTGCAGAGATGAATATGCAAAAAAAGAAAGCCCCTCCCGGTCCATATATACCTGGGACCTACCACCGATTTCCCTGTTCCTTCTCTGCAGGGAAGGCGACAAGACAGAAGATGAAGACTTCTTGCAGGTAAGCCGGGCCCGCGCCCGGCCATTTATTGTCCCTATTGCTGCCAGGACCCTTTCTAAATTGTCCCTATCTGAGCCTCCCAGCTTAGGCTGCAGGTCCTGGTGAGGGTAGGAGCACCCTATGGGTGCGGAAGGAGCATTGCTCCACCGTGAGCCCTCATGGGGTAGGCGGTTACCCAGGTTTTGGTGATCCTGGTGTGGGATGCCCCGTCCCTACATGCCTGTGGCCCTATTCGGTCCGGGTTCCCCTCCCCCCCCCCCCCTTCCGGGTCCCTTACTTCCCTCGGGGGGGGGGGGGGGAGACAGGCAGGCCGTCATCCTCGGCCTCTCCCTTTTACTTAAAAAAAAAAAAAAATATATATATATATATATATATATATATATATATATATATATATATATAAAAATATATATATATTGGTGTTACCACTGTAAGTTGTGTGTGTGAGTTGGTGTGGATCACCTGGAAGTTATTCCTTGATGAATTGGTGCTGTTGCTTGGCCTAGCCTGCTGTGGTTTCTCCTGCCAGCCTGGGGAGCTTCTCTCCCTCAGGCTGTGTTTAGATAAGGGGCCGGGCGCACGGCGCGGCTGCGGTAGCCCCACCCCCTCTTTTGGAGCGTTTTCTGAAGGGCCTCCCTGGCCAGATCCGCGCTGCTGGGAGGGGGGTGGGGCCTGGAAAAGCGCGGCTTCGGCGCTGGCTCGCCCCTCTTCTCTTCCTGCTTCTTCCTGATCACCTCAGAGACGGGGGCCCTCTTGCTGCATTGCTGCTGCTGTCGTTTCTGGGGGACGGTAAGGGCCTGGTGGCCACTTCATTAGTTATTTGGGGGTCCCTCTGTGGTGGGGGGGCCCCCAATGGTATATATATATATATATATATATATATATATATATATGTATGTATGTATGTATGTATGTATGTATATGTATGTATGTATTTTGAATGATGTTACGCTGTATAGTAACTGATATGCCTCATTGTGTGTTGCAGATTGCTTCATAATAGTGCCTATTAAGGGGTTCCTCCTGGTCCTGGGTTCCCTAGTGTTAAATTGATCACCTTAAATCCTCCCACCGGGACTTTAAGGGGCATCCCGGGTTGCTTAGGCATAATTCCCTGCAGTCTTGCCACTGACCACAAAAATCACCTTATGGAGGCTCCGCAGGATACTGGGCTCGGGCTCCCTCTGGGACAATCCGGGCCATGTGTGGGGTATCCCTTACGGGGGAGAATGTGCTGATTTGTATGCCATGTGCACAAAAGGACATAACGCGGCAGTCCGGTACCCAGCCTTCTGGGTCGGCTCCTCCCGCTTCATCGCCTTCCCCTCCCCGCCTTATCCGTACCCCAAGTGTCATTGGTGCCAGCGGGGAGTCGCACTCTGATGTATGTGCTAGGTTGGCAGCATCGAGAAATTTATTAGCACGGTGCGCAAGAAGGCCCAGGCTAAAAAGACATTTGTCGTCGGCCCAGCCCTTGTGGGATGTTGGCGATGATTCCATTGATTTGTCGGATTATTCCCCTTTACAGGAGGGGGAATTGTATGAGGAAACGGAGACTGACTATGCACAGTCTGGTGATGCTGATGTCGGCCAGGCGCTGGGGGATGCCGTTGATACGGCCACTGTTTTGTCACATCTATTGGAGGTGTTGGATATTGACCCGCCTGAGGCGCCTCCTCTCAAGAAGGGGGAATTTTTGGGGGCCCGCAAGCCCCGTCTGGAATTCCCTACCCAGGGTCATTTTGATGCGCTGATCCTGAAAGAATGGGAAAGGCCCAGTCGGCTTCCTGGTGCGCCTCAGGGATGGGATAAGAAGTATCCTTTCCCGGTGGAGGCGGTTAAGCGATGATCTTCTCCTCCCGAGGTTGATGCGCCAGTTTTGTGTTTGACCAACTCTTCTGTGCTGAACACCCCTGACCCCACTTCCCTTAAGGATGGCGAGGACAAGCGCCTTGATCAGATGACGTGTCACGCATTTGCCAGCGTGGGCTCGGCCCTGCGCCTGTTTGTGCATCTGCCCTAGTGTCACTTGCTACCAGATCTCTTATCAGGGACTGGTTGAATGACGCTCAGTTTGATCCGGCTAGCGATGAGTTCGCTTCCTTTAAGAGATGTGAATTGTTCATGGGTTTTGTCTTTGCTGCTATGGAAGATTCTATTGTCATGTGTAGCAGGACTTCAGCCCTATTGGTGGCTATGCGCAGATTGGTCTGGCTCCGACAGTGGACGGCGTTTTTTGGGGCCAAGAAGTCGCTTACAGCTCTTCCCTTCCTGGGTGCGCGGCTGTTTGGAGATAAATTGGATGCTGTTGCTAAGGGAGGTAAGTTACCTCAGCAGAAGAAACAGCGCCGTCCCTTTCGGGGGGCTGGCTCGTTCACTCCTTCCTTTCGAGGGGCCAGAGCGGCTAGAGGTTTGGCGTTCTCGGGTGGCAGGGGCTCGCCCTGGAACAGGGGCAGAGGTCGGGCACGTCCCACAGCTGCCTGGGGTTCCAAGTCCAAGCCCGCCGTTAAACCAGCTCAGCAATGAAGGGGCGCCCTCACCAGCATGGGTGGGGGGACTGCTGCGGCTCTTCCAGGTCTGGGCCCGGGAGGTCACAGACAATTGGATTTTGGAAGTGGTCTCCTCCGGGTACAAACTGGAGTTCGAGTACTGGCCGCCTCCAAGATTCTTAAGGTCTCGGGTGCCCTCGGACCCTCAGGCTGCACAGGGGCTCCTGTTAGCAGTAAAAAACCTTCTGGACATGGGAGTTATTTTCCCGGTGCCTCAGTTGGAGAGAGGCAGGGGTTACTACTCCAACCTTTTCACTGTTCCCAAAAAGGAGGGTTCGGTGGGACCCATTCTAGATCTCAAGGTTCTCAACAGGTTTATCAGAGCCAAAAAGTTCTGCATGGAGACTCTGCGCTCGGCTATAAATTCCCTTCGCCAAGGGGATTTTATGACATCCATAGACATCAAGGATGCGTATCTGCATGTTAGGATTTTTCCGGCGCATCAGAGATTCCTCCGGTTTGTGGTGGAGGATCAACATATTCTAAGTATGTCACACACCCCACTTCAATCATTAATTATTACACTTGGGTAACTCCACCAGCAGGTGGTGACGTGCAGAGAAGTCATGAAAAAACAAGCCCCTCCTGGTCTATACATTCCTGATACCTCTCACTCATTCCCTAGTTTTTTCTTCTCTGCAAGATGGCGACAAGACAGAAGAAAGAAGTCTCCTGCTTGCAGGTAGCCGGGGTAACACCCCGGCCCCCCCCCTTATGGTCTATTTCTGCCTGGCCTTTTGTTTGTTAGCCCCTTGATTGATTGTATAGCCTCCCAGCTTAGGCTGTCGGCCGGGCAAGGGTAGACGGCACTTAAGGTGCCTAGGAGATTAGCTCCTCCGCTCGACCCCATATTATGGGGCAATGCGGTTATCCGGCCTGGTGATCCGGATTTGGGATGCCCCGCCCTGTTGTTCCTATTAGGCTTTTCCTTGCCCCGCTTGGGTGGCCAAGGCGGGTGTGGTTCGCGGACATAGTTCATCTGGCGGTGGATCAGTTCGAGCTGTCTCTTCGGCCGGATCTTCTCAGGGTCTACTGTGTTACCCCAGTTTACCAACGTTGGCTTTGACGGCTTGGCTGCTGAAACCTCCGTCTTGGAGGAAGGCCTTTCGGATTCGTTCATTCGGACTCTTATCAGTGCCAGGAAGAGATCTTCTTCTTCCATCTATTATAGGGCTTGGAGATCTTATATTGATTGGTGTGAGGCGAGATCTTTGCCCTGCCGGGTCTTTTCTATCTCTAGGATTTGGGAATTTCTTCAATCTGGGCTGGACTCTGGTCTGCAGCTTAGTACCTTGAAGGGGCAGGTTTCGGCCTTGTCTATCTTTTTTCAGAGGTCTTTTGCGCTTCATTCTTTGGTCAAGACTTTTTTCCAGGGGGTTTTGCATCTGCGGCCTCCTAGGAAGCCTTTGCTCCCTGTTTGGGATTTGAATTTGGTTCTTTCTGCTCTTCAGGCTCCTCCTTTTGAGCCTTTGCAGGATATTGCTATATCCGTGTTGACTCTGAAGGTTGTCTTTTTGGTGGCCATCACTTCGGTTCGGCGTGTTTCGGAGTTGGCAGCCTTGTCTATTCAGGCTCCTTATTTTGAGAAACATCAGGACAATGTGGTTTTTCGTTTCAAGCCAGACTTTCTTCCTAAAGTGGTTTCTGCTTTTCATCTGAATCAGGACATTGTTCTTCCCTCCTTGTGCCCTAGACCTGGGAATGACAAGGAGAGGGCGTTGCATTGTTTGGATGTGGTATGTGGATGTCACACACCCGCTTCACCCGCCCTTTTGGTATCCCGGATTCTTTATAGGGTGTAGTTTTCGTTTACAGTTTGAGGGTTTTTTTCCTGGTACCTTGTCTTTACTGCTGTTTGTATACTGGGGAATGAGTGAGAGGTACCAGGAATGTATAGACCAGGAGGGGCTTGTTTTTTCATGACTTCTCTGCACGTCGCCACCTGCTGGTGGAGTTACCCAAGTGTAATAATTAATGATTGAAGTGGGGTGTGTGACATACTTATAATACCCATTTTACAGGTGAGTATTCACAAAATGGTATTTTTCAGTTTGTAGCCCTTCCCTTCGGACTGACCTCTGCGCCGAGGTTCTTCACCAAGGTCTTGGCGGGAATAATGGCTTTGCTTCGCATTGTGCCTTATCTGGATGACCTGTTGATCTCAGCTTCTTCCCTCCATCAGGCGGAGCTCGACACCCACCAGGTGGTGTCGACCCTGGAGAGGTTCGGGTGGGTGATCAACCGCCCCAAGTCTTCTCTCTCTCCGTCATGAGTGATTTCATTTCAGGGCATGAATCTGGATACCATTCAGGCCAGAGTGCAGGGGACCAAGGTGCAGGGGATTCAGGATCTGATCAGCCTTCTTTGGGCCAGTCCTTGTCCCTCTATCCGTCAGGGGATGAAACTGGTGGGCTTGATGGTGTCCTCCTTCGAGGCGATACCGTTTGCACCGTTTCACATGAGATCTCTTCAACTTCACCTATTGACGCATTGGGACAGGTGTCCGCAGTCATTGGATCAACCTTTCAGGATTTCTCCCAGGGTTCGGCAGTCCCTTTGGTGGCGGCGCGAGTCGAGCAACCTGTTGAAGGACAAATCCTTTCTGGTCCCTTGTTGGGAGACGGTTACCACGGATGCCAGCCTGTCGGGCTGGGGAGGTTATTGGAAAAGTCATCAGTTCAGCGGGGTGTGGGGTCCTCAGGAGGCTCACACCCCCATCAATGTCTTGGAGCTCAGAGCCATCCGACTGGTTCTGGCACGGCTGACCTCACATTTACAGGGTCTACCGGTTCAGGTTCGTTCAGACAACCGAACAATGGTAGCTTACATCAATCACCAAGGAGGGACTCGCAGCAGGAGTGCCCTCGGGGAAGTCTCTCTGATCCTGCACTGGGCGGAGAGCAATGTTCCTTGCATTTCGGCAGTCTACATTCCGGGAGTGGAGAACACGGAGGCGGATTCCCTGAGCAGGGGATCCTCTCGCCAAGGAGAGTGGTCTCTCAACCCCGAGGTTTTTCTGGATCTTTGCCGCAAGTGGGGGACTCCGGAGGTAGATCTCTTTGCCTCGAGGCACAATCACAAACTTCCGGCCTTTGTGTCTTTCTCAGGATCCTCTATCTCTGGCTGTGGATGCCTTGTCCCTTGCTTGGAAGGATCTGGGGTTTCTTTACCTGTTTCCGCCCGTCTCCATGCTGGGCAAGGTAGTTCGCAAACTGGTTCTAGAATGGGCGCCAGCAATTCTTGTTTCTCCAAGGCGGCCAAGAAGGGTTTGGTACGCAGACGACGTAAGGCTGACCGTAGATCAGTACCGGCTTCCCATGTTGCCGGATCTGTTATCTCAGGGTCTACTACTTTACCCCAGTTTACAAACGCTGGCGTTGACGGCTTAGCTGCTGAAACCTTCATTCTGAAGGAGGAAGGTTTGTCTGCGGCCGTTGTTCAGACCTTGATTAGATCTAAGAAGCGGTCCTCTTCTGGCATTTACTATAGGACTTGGAGGTCCTATATTGATTGGTGTGAGGCTAGGCCCTTGCCTTGTAGGGTTTTTTCGATTCCTAGGATTTTGGAGTTTCTTCAGCATAATCTGGATCTTGGGTTCCAGCTTAGTACTTTGAAAGGACAGGTTTCTGCTCTGTCGGTTTTCTTCCAGAGGTCTTTTGCCTTACACCCGCTGGTTAAGACTTTTTTTCCAGGGCGTCACTCATGTTCGACCCCCTTGGAAGGCTATGGTTCCTGTTTGGGATTTGAATTTGGTTCTTTCGGCTCTCCAGGGCCATTACAGGATATTGCTCTTTCTGTTTTCACTCAAAAGGTGGCCTTCTTGGTGGCTATTACCTCTGTTCGGCGTTTCTCTGAGTTGGTGGCTGTCGATTCAGGCCCCTTACGTTGAGAGACACCAGGATAAGGTGGTTTTTCGTTTTAAGCCGGATTTCCTTCCTAAGGTGGTGTCTGCTTTCAACCTCAATCAGGATATTGTTCTCCCTTCCTTGTGTCTTAAGCCTAACAATGACAAGGAGAGGGTTCTGCACAATTTGGATGTTCGCTGTGTTAAGTACTATTTGGTGACTATTTCTTCCTTCCGCAAGACGGACGCTTTTTTCGTTTGGCGCCTGCTAAGTCTACGATTAGCAAATGGATTCGTCAGGCCATTGTTGGGCCGATTCTGCTCCTAAAAGGACTCCCCCTTTTAGGGTCACTGCTCACTCTACTCGTGCTGTTGGTGCATCCTGGGCTTTTCAGCACCAGGCTTCTGTTGAACAAGTTTGTAAGGCTGCTACTTGGTCTTCCGTTCATACTTTTTCCAAGTTTTACAAGGTTGATGTCTGGGCTTCAGCGGATGCTGTTTTTGGCCGCAAGGTTCTGCAAGCTGCAGTGGTTTGAGTTGGTACATTCTTTACTGTTTCTGGTTCCCACCCATGACGGACACGGCTATTGGATGTCCCACATGTCTTGAAGATCGAAGTGGAGTGTATGTCACACTTAGAATAATACCGTTTTGTGAGTACACTTCGCCCCACCCCTTTTTTTTCAGGTATTCTGGAGCTTTTATATGGTGAACCATTGGTTTTGATTGTTAAGGTTATAATTGGTTCTTCCTGGTCCCCTTACTGCTTTTTTACACTGGGAAATTGGTGCGAGGTCCCAGGTATATATGGACCGGGAGGGGCTTTCTTTTTTTGCATATTCATCTCTGCACAAGTTCGCCCTCTACTGGAGATTACCCACATGTCATGAAGATCGAAGTGGAGTGTATGGCACACTCATAATACCTGTTTTACAGGTGAATACTCACAAAACGTTTTTTTTAAGCCTGTCGGCCACTGCACCTCCATTTCCACTGTTCCCATGGACCCATTTATGCCTCCCAGCCTTGGCTGAGGGGATAGGTGAAGGTAGGGAGAACACCAGGGTCGGGCGTTCAGAGCTAGGCTTCAGGACTATTCCCACCCGTTCCATTATTAATGTGCCTCCCAGCCTTGGCTGCGCTGGTCGGGTGATGGTAGGCAGAACCGCTTTTGGGTGCTTAGGAGCGATGCTCCACCGCAATCCCCCACCAAAGGGTAGGCGGTTCAGGCTTATGTTGAGCCTCTATGGGATGCCCCTCCCGCACTATTGCCCCTTGCCCCGATTTATCGGTGGGCCCTATGTTAAGTGGCCGCTGTCCTCCTTCACTCTCCTTGTAGCCTTCGGGGGGGAAAGGGGGGGGGGGGGGGGTTGTGCTTTATTTCATTCTGTTTTGTGCCAGCCGCCGCGCTGACTTGCTTTACTATGTCTGTATTTAAAATTGTCGCTGCGCGCCTTTTGTCACTATGTTCTGCGCTTGGCGGCGGCGTTACTTCAGGCGCCGGGGCGCCGTCAATAGCTGCTTGTCACGTGTTCGCTTCGCGCTCTTTGGGGGTGGGGGGACAGGGCCCGTCTCTGGCGGGTTCCGCGTCATTGCTTGTGCGGGCCCGCCCCTCGAGGTATACCGAAGCCATTTTGTCTGTCTGCTTGGCCGGCTTATGCGCGGCGGACCTCTACCTACCGCGGTCTGTAAGGGCCCTTGCGGGCGGCTTTATTAACACCTTTTTATTACTGTCTGCTTACGGCTCCCTTTGATTATGTCTTTCAGACGGGCGAATCCATTGGCTTCTCCCGGCCCTATATTAGTTGGTTAACATCTCAGGATATTGTGACCGGGGTTCCTTCGGGACAAGCCTGGCTGTGTAGCGTGTAGGGAGTCTCATGTTCACGCTGACAAGGCGCGGGTCTGCGTACCATGTGCTGAGCAGGTGCTTGCGCTGCAATCTGGCCTTCCAGTGGCTGGGCCTGCACCTCGTTTTACTTCGCCTACCCCTCCAAGCTTAAATCTCACTCCTGAGTTGCATACAAGTGGGGATTCTCAGCCTGGTGTGTCTTCTAGACTGTCTAGTGTTGAGAAGTTAATTGCTAATACCTTGGCGCGTAAGGCCCCTGCTAAAAAGCGGCACTTGACGCCTAATGTCACTCTTTTTTCCCTATGGAAACTGAGGAGTTTTGGCATCTTTGTGGCTATACCCCTTCAGACGAACGGGAGCTATTGTCTGACTCGGGGTCCTCTGAAGAGAGGCCCAGGGGTCATGATGATTCCAGCTCTGACCCCTGGGTCACGGATGATACTGATAGATTGCTGACCCAGATTTTTGAGGTTTTGTCCATTTCTCCCCCTGTTGCGGCTCCCAGGCAAAGGGGGGAACTTCTCTATACCGCTAAGCCACGTTTGGAATTTCCTGAGCAAGCACATTTCAATAGCCTTGTGCTCAAGGAATGGGAACGCCCCAGTAGATTTCCCTGTGTACCTAAGAGCTGGGATAGGACGTATCCCTTTCCTGCTGATGCGGTAAAGTGTTGGTCATCCCCTCCCGAAGTGGATGCCCCGGTTCTAGGGCTATCTTAACACCTCTGTCATGCACTCCCTGACTCTACTACCCTGCGGGATGCTGAGGACCGGCGCATTGACCAGCTGGCTTCCATGCCTTTGCATGTGTGGGGAAGGCGCTGCGCCCGGTCTGTGCCTCGGCCATCACCACTGTGGCCATTAGGACCCTGATCAGAAGTATACTTGATAGTGCCCCTGATGATTTGCCTTGTGAGGTGTTTAATGCACTCTCCAGTTGTGATGTTTTTTGTAAATTTTGTCCTCTGCCTAGGATGACACCATTAGAATGTGTGCCAGAACCTCTGCCCTTGTGGTGGCTATACGCCGCTCGGTTTGGCTAAGCCAGTGGGCTGCTGACAACGCTGCCAAGAAGGCCCTCACTGGTTTTCCATTGAAAGGACTACGCCTGTTTGGGGACCGCCTGGACCTTTTTGCTAAGGGAGGCAGGTTACCCCAACGCAGGCGGCAGTCTCGCCCCTTTCGGGTTCAGGGCTCCTTTTCCTCCCCCTACCGTGGTGCTAGACAAGGGAGGGGGGTTTCCATTATTCATGTCTCAGACCGGTGGATTCAGGAGGTAGTGTCCTCCGGTTACAAGATAGTTTGGGCCTGATGGTGGCGTGCTTCGAAGCGGTCCCTTATGCTCAGTTCCACTTGAGGCCTCTGCAACTCCACCTCTTGTCAGTGTGGGACAAGGATCCAGCATCCCTGGACAGGGTCTATGTCCTTTCCACCTGGTCAGAAGGTTCCCTCTCATGGTGGATTGACTCAAGGAACCTGTTGGGGGGCTGATCCTTTCTTACCCCTTCCTGGGAGACGGTCACCACGGATGCCAGTCTGTCAGGTTGGGGGGGTTTCTGGAAGTCCCTGCGGTTCCAAGGGAGGTGGGGCCCTCAGGAGGCCCACACCCCTATCAATGTCTTGGAACTGCGGGCGATCAGGTTAGTTCTGGCTCAGTTGACTGCTCACCTTCAGGGCCTGCCTGTTCAGGTGCGCTCGGACAACCAGACGGCACTTGCCTACATCAATCATCAGGGAGGGACCCGGAGCAAGGGGGCCTTCCAGGAAGTGTCTCTGTTCCTGACCTGGGCGGAGGACAATGTTCCCTGCATATCAGCTGTGTACATCCCGGGGGTGGAAAATCTCCTGGCAGACTCTCTGAGCAGGGGTACCTCTCGCCAGGCAGTCCCTATGCAGCAGGGTGTTCCAATCTCTGTGTCAACGTTGGGGCCAGCCAGATGTGGATCTGTTTGCGTCCCGTCACAATCACAAGCTACCGGCCTTTGTCTCCCTGTCCCAGGATCCTCTGGCCTTGACCATGGATGCTCTAGCAACGTCATGGCAGGACTTTCATTTTCTGTATGTCTTCCCTCCATTCCCCCTGCTGGGCAGGGTTTTGTGCAAGATTGCTCTGGAGGGGGTGCCAGCAATTCTAGTGGCCCCCAGGTGGCCAAGAAGAGTGTGGTTCGCAGACGTGGTGCAGCTGGCAGTAGATCAGTACACTCTGCCCATGGTACCAGATCTGATCACTCAGGGCTCCCTTCCGCCTTACTGCTCATTCTACTCGTGCTATTGGTGCTTCTTGGGCTTTTCAGCACCAGGCTTCTGTTTTACAAGTTTGATGTTAGGGCCTCAGCTGATGCTGCTTTTGGCTGTAAGGTTCTGCAGGCGGCAGTGGTTTAAACTGTCTGCTGTAACTTTGGGGATCCCACCCTACTTTATGGACACTGCTATTGGATGTCCCGATAGTAAGTATTTATATCTGGAGCAGGACGTACTGTATACCAGGAATAATACAATTCTGTGATTACTCACCTGTAGAATTGGTATTATGAGTATACAGTATGTCCTGCTCCACCCCACCCTTGGTTTTGCATTATATTGGATCCCTTGTATGGTGATTATCATTGTTATAGTTACCAGTTTGGGTTGTTCTCTCGGCTTTTCATTAACTGCTTTTCAATGCTGGGGATTTGTGGGAGGGGCCTGGAGGAGCCTATTTTCGATGTGTCTGCAGTCCAGTAAGTAATACCCGATAGTAAGTATTATATCTGGAGCAGGACGTACTGTATACTCCTAATACCAATTCTGCAGGTTAGTAATCACAGAATTGTATTTTCGCCACTCCTGCCTGCGCTTCTGGTGCCTGTCTCCCGGACCCCCCGCTACCTCGCTGGTCGGTTCCGTGAGTCCCTGTATTTTTTCCTTTGTTGGATTTTGATATGCATGTGCTGTGGGATGCTCATGAATCCTTCCGTTTGTGTCTTCCAGGTGGGACCCCCTTTTCCATTGCCAGCTGAGGGTTGTGGTTCCTCCCGGTCTCCTACTCCCCCCTTAAAGATGGACTAAAAAGAGGGACTAAATTTGGGGTCACTTAGGTTTCGGCTGTTAGTGCCTTGTAACCTGTACTTTTTATCACCATAATCGCCATAGAGGAGGCTTCTGGGGATAATGAGCTAGGGGCCCCCTCTGGGCGGATGAAGCTCTGTCCCATGTGCGGTACCTGCCCCCTGGGCGGACTCTGCACGGTTTGTGTCACTTGCGCCCGGAGCATATTGTTGGAGCATGAGAGGGCGGGCGTCCCTGCCCCTAGGCCTCCTTTGCCTGCGGCCTCGCCACCCCCCCCCCCCCCACTACTATCTTGCACGCTACTGGGAATGCCACGAGTAAGAAGCGGCACATCGAGCAGGGTTACTCGTATTTTGCTGATCTTTTTGGAGGTCGGAGGAAGGAGAGCTGTTTAAGGACTCAGCTTCCTCAGGGGATCGGTCGGTTGGCTATGATAGCGAGCCTGGTTCCTCCTCGGACGAGGACATGTGGCTCCCTGATGACACTGAGAAGTTGCTGTCTTCTGTGTTTGAGAATTTGCATATTGTCCCTCCTAAAGCGGCTAAGAGGAAGCAGGATGATTTATTCCGACCTGAGAGACAGTGGATTGTCTTCCCGGAATAGGCCCACTTTTCCAATATGGTGTTTAAGGAATGGGAAAGACCTAATAGATTGCCATCGGTGCCTAAGAGTCTGGACAGGCGGTATCCCTTCCCTGAGGAGCTGATCCGCCTCTGGTCCCGTCCCGATGTGGATGACCGTGTCTCGGGGTTATCCAACACTACGGTTATGCCGTCACCGTAAACTGCTTCCTTGCGTGACCCTGACAGGCACATGGATCAGCTGGCTTGTCATGCGTTTACCTTTGTGGGTGCTGGGCTTCGCCCTGCCTGTCCCGCGGCCATTGTATCTTTGGCCATCAGGGAGAAGGTGCGGCACCTCGTTGATTTTGCCAAATCTCGCAGGCGGAGGAGTATAAATACCTCAAAGCCAGTGTGGAATTTATTGTTTTTGTTGTCTTGGCCATGGACGATAGTGTCTGGCTTGGCGCCAGGGCTTCGGCTCTGCTTGTTGCGCTTCGTCGCTCACTCTGGCTGTGGCAGGGGTCGGCTGATGCTGCGGCCAAAGAGTCGCACACTAGTATCCCTTTCCTGGGGCTCAGGTTATTTGGAGAGCGTCTGGACCTTCTGGGCAAGGACGGAAGCCTCCCTCAGCGACGGAAGCCAGCGCTACCCTTTCGGGGTTCTTCTGCTTATTGCTCCTTTTCGAGGAGGAAGAGGCTCTTCATTTTCAGGTGGCCGCAGAGATTCCTGGGGACGAGGTAGGTCTCGCGGTCGACCCAATCTCTCCTGGGGAGCTAAATTCAAACCCCCTGCCAAGCCCTCTCATGCATGAGGAGGCGCCCCTCACCCATCCGGATGGGGGGATGGCTGCTGCTTTTTGCTCACATCACGACAGCACATCTCGGATCGGTGGATTCAGGAGGTGGTGTCCTCAGGGTACAAAATAGAGCTGGCAGTTTGGCCGCCCTGAAGATTTCTTCGGTCGCTGGCCTAAAGGTGGCAGTTCAGAGCCTTCTGCTATCAGGCGTGATTTGTCCCGTGCCTCGCCAGGAACGGGGGCGAGGGTAATCTGTTCACTGTGCCCAAGAAGGAAGGAACGCTGCGACCTATCTTGGATCTGAAGGGTCTCAACAAGTTGTCAAGACATTTCTGCATGGAAACCTTACGGTCCGCTGTGAGCTCACTTCGTCCCGGCGACTTCATGACCACGGTGGACATCAAGGATGCTTATCTGCACATCCCGATTTTTCAGGGGCATCAGAAGTTCCTGAGGTTTGCGCTGGAGAATCAGCATTACCAGTTTGTGGCACTACCGTTCGGGATAGCATTTGTGTTCTTCCTTATCTGGACGATTTGCTGATTGCGGCTCAGTCCCTTCCGCAGGCCGAGAGCAACACCCAGACGGTGTTATCCACTCTCGAGGATTTCGGATGGGTAATCAATTACCCCAAGTCTTCTATCACTCCCTCAATGGTGAGGTCCTTCCTGCGCATGACGTTGGACACGTCTCAGGTCAAGGTATTCCTCCCTCAACTGAAGGTGGAGAGCCTCCAGACTCAGGTGCAGGCTTGTCAGCGACCATCTATCCGTCTGGGGATGAAGCTGGGGGGCCTCATGGTGTCCTGCTTCGAGGCAGTGCCCTTTGCCCAGTTCCACATGAGACCTCTTCAATTGAATCTGTTGACCGGTTGGGACCGGACGCGGGAGTCCCTGGATCAGGAATTTTCACTGTTCCCCATGGTCAGACAGTCCCTCTTCTGGTGGTTGGACTCCAGCAATCTGTTGGTGGGCAAGTCCTTTCTGACTCCCCGGTGGGAGATAGTTACCATGGACACCAGTGTGACTGGCTGGGGAGGTTTTTGGCAAACGCTGAAGTTCCAGGGTCAGTGGGGGCCGCAGGAGGCCCACTTACCCATTAATCTTCTGGAGCGGAGAGCATTTCGGTTTGTGCTTCTTCAATTGTCTCCCCATCTAAGGGGTCGTGCGATTCAGGTCCGCTCGGACAATGACGGCCGTCGCCTACATCAAGCACCACGGCGGGACTCGGAGCAAGCGAGTCCTTCAGGAGGTGTCCCAGATTCCCTGCATCTCGGCGGTTTACTTCCCTGGGGTAGAAAACCAGGAGGCAGACTCCCTGAGCAGGGGGACTACTCGTCTGGGGGAGTGGTCTCTCAGCAACAAGATCTTTCACGCTCTGTGTCTCAGCTGGGGTCAGCCGGACGTGGACCTGTTTGCGTCCAGACACAATCACAAGCTTCCAAGGTTCGTCTCCCTGTCGAGATCCTCTGGCCTTCGCCACAGATGCTCTGGCGATTCCGTTGACTGAGTTCAGGCTCCTCTATGCATTTCTTCCGTTTCCACTCCTGGGCCGAGTGCTGCGCAAGATAGCCTAGGAGGGGGTACCAACCATCCTGGTGGCTCCTCGCTGGAGGCGAAGTTGGTTCGCGGACATAGTTCAGATGTCAGTCGATCGTTACATCATGCCCGACGACCCAGGGCTTCTCACTCTGGGATCGCCGCGGCACCCCAATTTACAGACGCTGGCTTTGACGGCCTGGCTATTGAAACCTCAATCCTAATGGAAAAGGGGCTGTCGGCCATGGTTGTTCATACCATGATTCAGGCGCGGAAGAAGTCTTCTTCCATGATTTACTACAGAGTTTGGCATGCCTACATTTCTTGGTGTGAATTCAAGAGTTTCCCTTGTCGCACTTTTTCTATTTGTAGGATTTTGGAATTTTTACAACACTGCTTAGACTTGGGTCTACAGCTGGGCACCCTCAAGGGCCAGGTATCGGCCTTGGCCATCTTCTTCCAAAAATCCTTTGCCAATCATAGACTGATCTGGACTTTTTTCCAAGGAGTCACCCATGTACGTACACCGCGTAAGCCTGTATTTCCGGTGTGGGATTTGAATTTGGTGCTTTCTGCTCTCCAGGGTCCCCCTTTTGAGCCTTTGTGCAACGCTGCATTGTCTGTCTTCACCCTAAAGGTGGTCTTTTTGGTGGCTATCACGGTGCACTGTGTCAGAACTGGCCGCTCTTTGTATGAAGCCTCCTTACTATGAGCGGCATAAGGAAGTCGGATTCACTTTGTTCTCACTGAAGGTTCCAGAAAGGGTTTGCCTCCAGCCAAGTCCACTCTCTCAGTAAGTGGATTAGACAAGCGGTGGTGCAAGCATATTCTGCCAAGGGGAAGGATCCCCTGTTTCGTGTTACAGCTTATTCTACTAGAGCTATTGGTGCTTCCTTGGGCTTTTCAGCACTAAGCCTCTGAACAAGTTTGTAAGGCCGATACTTGTTCTTCTGTTCATACCTTTACAAAGTTTTATAAGGTTGATGTTGAGGCCTCAGCTGACGCTGCTTTTGGCCGAAAGGTGCTTCAGGCGGTAGTGAGATGAACTACTTGCTGTTCCGCGCTGGGGATCCCGCCCTAAATAGACACTGCTTTTGGATGTCCCAACTGTCATCACTTCTGGGACGACCTGGACTGGATATAGTGAAAAATACAATTCTGTAAAACTCACCTGTAAAATTGTTTTTGAATATATCCAGTCCAGGTCCTCCCACCCCGCCCTTGTTTCATTCTCTTGTTTGCCTGTTAACATGGTTTATTGTGAGTCAACATGGTTAATTGGCTTCCCGGCCTGTCTCATTTACTGCTTTTTGACATTCTGGGAATTCTATGGAGACAGCTCTTTTTATAGGGGTCCGGGTAGAGTTACAGCTCTGGATCTTGCAGTGACTGCGCCACCTGGTGGCGACTACCCAACTGTCATCACTTCTGGGACGACCTGGATTGGATATATTCAAAAACAATTGTACAGGTGAGTTTCACAGAATTGTATTTTTAGCTACCAATCAATAGCTTTTGGCAGTTGTCATTTTTGTAACCCTAATGTTTTCATAAATTCTTTCCTTTGAAAGGGGCCCTTAGCCAATAGGTAGACATGTAATGAATGGGCTGATTTTAGAAAGTAAGGACATTTATACAAATGGTACAGTTTTGGTTCTTGAGTCAAATTTGATGACCGAGGTACTTAAAAGCAGACCTCTGCCCTCAAAGTACCATCCAATACACTGCCCCATGCATATACATCTAAACCACATCCTTCTTTTCTTCCATGTTGACCCATCAGAACAGAGAAAGCTGTCCTTGGTCCCAGTGACTTCTGAAAGACTGGAAAATCAATATAGATTTTAGGTATGCTTTGCAGGGAACTACTGAGGTTGTAGTAAATATACTGTATGTGGTGTCTTAATAAATAGTACTTGACCAGACATCCAGGGATTTTTTTTCGGGGGGGGGGGATGGGCAACCATATGCCAGTCCTAGGATTATTGGATAGAAAAGATCTATCTAAAGATCTATATATGATGGAGGTGGAGAAGCTCTCCTGTCAGCGTTTGGTCCTCGCTGCCAGAAAGCGGCGTTCCCCACACACTTCGGCTTTCATTCAGTGAGGCTGGTCTAGGTGCGCTCTGCACCACGTGGGGTAAGCCCGCTATTGGCCGCTCCAGGACCAATGAGAGCGGCATATGCAGGCTGCCACCCAACGGTAGCAGCCTGTCACGTCGCCGGTTCCCGGCGGCGTTGTGGCAGCGAGTTAGGCTGTTTGCAGCCTGGCTGCAGGATGTTGGGAGAGCCGATCTGCTCTTATCCATCCCCTTTAGTGAGTGCGGGTTTCTTTTGACACGGTATTTATTTGTATATTGGTATGCTTTAGTTTTAGCGAGATTTAGCGTATTGCATCTTAGGGTATTTCCCTTACTGTACCTGCAATGACGTTACGCTAGACACGCCCACTGACGTCAGGCGGGAACTCTGGGTCCCAGAGGGTTATTTAACCCTCGGAGGGGTGAGCCTCTGCTTGCCTGTATTTCCCCTGATGAAGGGGCGCCAGACTCCCCGAAACGTTGGGAATATTCACCTATTTCTATGTGTGGTTTATTTGTTCCAAAATCGATTTGTTGGACTATTTTGGAATCTCAATACATTATATATTGGAGTGCTGGCTGATCTTCTTATAGAAAAGATCTTGCTGCTTTTTAAAGGTGACTTCTTTATAAATGTTTTCCTGCACGATGAGTGTTTATGGATTTGAAAAAAAATGGAAGAAACTCGGGCCCTCTCTTCTTGGAAGTAAAATAAAAATTGGGTTAACTTCCCTTTCTTTTCATTATCCACTCGAAGCATTTGTGTTGTGACTCTGTATCCTATGTATGGCTCAGAACAAAAACTTTGTCCATGCTTTTTCTTGGTAGTAAAGTGGTGCCTACTGTTGGTCTTAATCAAGTCATAGGAAACCCAGCTCCGCTATTTTTTTTTTTTTGTACTTTAAACATTGTCATCTGAACACATGACTAAAAAGTTTATGCTATGCTGATTTGATCCTAATTCTTATAATTGATTTATCCCCTCTTTTAGTTTAGCTCTTTGGGTTTGGGACAGACCCCTTTAGGATGAAAAGCAACGGACCCTCCCTTTTTTATCTCGCCAAGACGATTAGGTCTTAGCTGCTTTTTCCAGACATGTTCTGGGTTTCTTGCATCTGTGGCCTCCTGTATGTGAACGTAATTGATTGACTAGCCAGGTTATCAACTTTGTGCCTTTGTCTTACAAAGCATGGCATCACAGTCTAGGTGTGTATTGCCAGGACATAGGCCTCTTATTTCAGATCAGATTCATACCGAGCTTCCTGGCCTTTCATTATGTACACCTCCTATCATTTACACTTTCTCCCATGTGTAAAAGTAGAATCTGGCCAGTCTTTTCCATGATTCCAGAAGATTCTCACCATAATGGTCAGAACAGGAACCCTCCTTGCCGGGAGTGCTTCCCAGGTCTCAGGCCACCTAAAATGTGGAGTCACTAGAGCCCTGCTATGTCCTCTATCTGCCCTGGTTCCTCACCTCCCTTGTATGTTCAATCATTAAGAAAGGATAAGTTTAATATAATCTCTGCCATAATTTTTTGCAATGAGCAAATTAGGAGGAGCCCATCGGCAGACACTTGTCTTCATAGACGATTCCTATAGGATTGGCCTCCTTTTTGACAGCTTGGCTATGCAGGGGTCTACCCCAGGATTTCTATTTGCTTTGCCTGCACATGGGTTTCAAGGGGAATTTAAAGATGCTTAACGGCTTAAAATGTTTGTTCTTTAAATTCTATTTCACAATAGAAACCTTGGCGAAGGGAGTCTTTTCTTCTCCCCTGGCAGGCCTAGCCAATATATATGAAGATGGCTGTTCAGGCTTTTGTCGGGGACCTTCAGGCCATTTTACATGGTTCTCCCTGCCTGACTTTATTAGGTAGTCTTTTTTTTTTTTTTTTTTTTACTTCATTTTTTGTCAGCAAGCGACCTTCCTCTTGATTGGGTCGTGTGACGCAATTGAACATCTCTAGCTCTTGCAAAATTATCGCTCTTTCAGTCACTGCTTGTTACAAGATGGAGGGGAATCAGTCAGTTGCCAATAAATCCCTTGTGCAGATTAAATGCTTTTTCAAGCCAAAAACAACCTTAGTCTTGGTTTTATTGCACTTGCGAAAGATGATCTAGTAATGGGTAATTCTATACCGAAGCATCTGACAGTTGCTAGCTTAAAACATTTAGGAGAATATTAAGGCTTATGAGCATGCAGTACCAGGTAGGCCCTAATTGAAATCAGTATGTCTGAGTTATGAGAAGTTTGGAACAATTTTACTGAGGCTATGACAAAGATCTGTGATTGAGCATCTCGGTATTCCTTCTCAGAAGTATCTGACAGTCACTAGCTAGCTTAAAGAAGGTCTGAAGGCAAAATAAAAACAAAAAAAGGTACTTTCCTTTTGTCCTATGGTGCTGATCGGCGCAGGTCAGGGACTCGCCTGATCTGTATCTGAGCCCACGTCTGTGTTCCGCTCCAGTCACCAGCACTTCTGTGCCAGACCAGCCCCCCCCCACGATCATCAGTCACATGAGCTGTGGCTATGTCCTCTCTATTCACTCCAATGGAGGGGGGTGTCAGGCCTGTACGCTTAACTTTTTTTTAAGAGCCACTGTAGGCAAAGTGCATAAACAGTCATTCAATAACTTTGTCATGGTTACGCTCTCCTTTTCTGTCAGAATGCAGCTGCTCCTGGACCTATACACAAGGCAAAGAGTAGTGGCACCCACTGCGTTCCTTTGCCATAGACCACCAAACACCTTGCCTGATGTTCTATAGCTCCACCCCATTTGTCAGCTCAGCCATGCGACCCGAATCGGCATATGAATAACAGTCACATTTCAATCAGTAACTAATTAGCTCTGGAATCACTTGTAGCTGCAAGACAATAGAGCCTGCAACCCCTCCCAG
Source organism: Gastrophryne carolinensis (assembly GCA_027917425.1). Classification (NCBI taxonomy): domain Eukaryota; kingdom Metazoa; phylum Chordata; class Amphibia; order Anura; family Microhylidae; genus Gastrophryne; species Gastrophryne carolinensis. The sequence goes on from CM051235.1 coordinate 106,388,097, forward strand.
CACCATGGTTTAGTTTATAATTGCATAGGATATTGCCATTTTTGTCTATTGTTTGCCTTATATTAGAAAAATGTGTACATTATATATTGAATTTCAGTGTGTGTAAACACACACACAGATTATGCAGCATCATAACTCCAAGGACCACACCCACTTGCTTCAAGAGAAGTTATCATATTAAACTGCAAAACTCCATATCTCGGCCATTTCTCCTCAATGTAAAAATAGATAGCCGTTTAGGACAGTTTCAAATGTAGCCCGACGCAATGAGCTAACAATTGCCTTTGCCTTCCCTTTAGCGTTTTTAAGAAAGTGCTCCTTGCCTTTCCACCGGTTATGGGCCTCCCAAGCCTTATGAGGGCCGCTGACCCTAAACACAGGCCCACAAGTAAGAAGTGATGTGAGCTGTGTAAATATTATAACATCTACAATCTTTACTATTTTTTTCTTTATCTAAAATGCCCTTCTATAGTTTGCAAGATCAACTAGTAGTTCAGTATCCACCTGTAATATGTGGTGGTTGCCCTTAAAGGTTTAAGCCTTTTGATTTGATGCATAGAATGACAGGTCGGCACAAAAAACACCTTTCGTTTCTTGCCATCTTGTGTCTACTTTGTTTGTTGTGTCTAGTACATAAACGCAGACCTTATTTCTGTCATCCCTTTTTGATTTTAAAAAACAAAGTGGGGAATGTTAATGGCTGTACCCCTTTTAGTAAACACTTCAAGTACACAGTAAAGCAATACTTAACAAATGCATGCTTTGCACGACATGTAAGATACTTTTTGGGAAACGTTCCAAAATTTCCTATTAAGCTGTAAAGATACACAGGGACAGGATAAGGAATCCACTTTAACGCTTTTTAAATCCGCTTTTTTTATCGATTAGCTCTCGCTGCTAGCTACAGCCTTTAGGAAAAGATACGGTGCAAAGGTTTGAGCAACACTTAAAAATGGCACTTTCTGATTTGTGCTCTTGCAGGTTGGGACCATATACAGACCATTGATTCCTTATTGAGGAAAGGTGGATACAAAGCTGCAATCAGTAATGACTTCAGGAAAACTATTAAACTGACCAGGTATGAGCTTGTTTAAGTCAAACTGTTCTTATGGCCAATAATACAGTGAAAGGATCATGTGAACGTATTTGTATAACAGATAATGCCAGGTTGCTTGTCCCGGGCAGTCAGGCTCTTGGCTGAGGGTTATAGTGATGGGATTTGCTTTGTCTGTGACCACTCCACAAACATACTCCCAAAGCTTTTTGTTAGGAATGCTTTACTAATCTAAGGTAGGTCTTTTTGTCTGTCTGCTTTGGTCTTGAACCAGTCTGGCCACTCTCATCAGATTCTTTTATCTACATAGTTTTTCACTAGATGTTTTTGCACTGTTCTATGTAAACTACATAGACGTTGAGCTTCAAAACATTCCAGGAGAGCAGGAGCTAAACCTTCTGAAAAATGTCCTGGTCAAGATCACCATTTTCTCCTCCTTTTCAATCAACATTAAATGACAAGCATGACCTGTATCTAATTTCGCTGCTGCCATGTGATTGGCTGGATAATTGCATGAGGAATCAAGTTCATGTGTGCTTGGGGTTTTTCTTTTCTACTACATGAGTGCATTTGGAGGTCAAGATGAACAGAAGTATAGATTAGATTGTGCAGCTTCTGCTAATATTATGGATTATCGTTGAAGTCCCTCTCAGACCTAAGCTTTTTTTAGACCCCCCCTCCTTAGATTAGCTTCCTTGGGTTCACAGTTTCTATATTAAACCAGGCCAACACCAGTTTTTCTTTATCTGGTGTTAGTCTTGCACATAAAAACAAGCTTGGGGGGGAGGGGGGTCCAGAATGCTTGAGGCCCCCTTCCCTCCGATATGCTTACCTTTACGTCAAGCCTGCTCCAGGAAAGGAGTCCTGCAATTGGCCATTGTGCGATCATGTCGGCCATAGCTGCATCCCAGGCGCCGGCCAGGTGCGCACCAGCAGCCAATCGCAGGACTCCTTCCCCGCCGCAGGCTCGAGGTGAAGGTAAGCATATGGGGCGTACGTGCGGTGGGCTCCAGCATTCTGGGTCCCAAAGAGCTTGTTTTTGTGCACGGGTAAAGAAAAAAACAGGTGTTGTGGTTTAAGGAAAAAGATTACAATATAAGTTTTGGTTATTGGGAGGTCTTTTCCTTTGTTTTTTTTCTTATTTACACTGGTCTTCTGAATGAAATTGCTGTTGTGTCAAATGTTATGCATGGTGTTAGTTTGGCTACAATCGTATGCCCAGCAGCACATGTAAAATAAAGTAACGTGAATTCCAGATCTGGCAGTGATTGGAGGCCTTTGAGCTTTCTGCATCCAGCGTCAATCCGTGTCCATGGCTCTGGTTTCACTGGGCTGCCCTTGTCCTGCCCTGACCTACATTCATCAACTTTATTAGTTGCCAAGCTGTTGGTTATGTTTCAGTGCTCAGAGGATTTTACAGGCAAATCAGCTTACTGCTCTGAAACAGGTTTTCTTTTTACATGGTTCATGGTTTACTTTCTTGAGCTACATTCACTGAGAAATTGCTTGCCTAGCAACAAAGCCTACGCCACTGACCTGTATCAGTAAAGCATCTGTAATGGTACTGAACTTCATATGCACATTCTGTCACATCTTGTTTACCATCAAATTATATTAGGATTTGCTGGTGTGCAGGATGGGGATGCAGTGTGTAAATCGGGCAAATTTGTAGGTACTTTTTCTAGTGTGCACTGTTTGACATTTTGAAAACCTAAGGAATAGAAACCTGAACTTAAGAGTGTATCCTATGGAATGTGGATTCACTTGGGATCATTGATGTGTTGCAGGTGTCTGTTTCTGTTTTAATGTCTGTTCTCTGAAAGTTTCTCGCTAGGTATCTTTCTTTGCTTTGACTGTTCAGAGCAGAGCTAGATCAGTGTATTATATGGGGCTTGTTAGGGGAACTGCTGCTGCCATTTTGTAGACCCTCAAATCATTGTTGCCACACAATGCTTATTTGCCAGTCGCTCGCTTTCCTGATGTTGGTGATCCTTTAGCTGGGTCACAAGCTCCCCGTTCCAGTCTACTCATATGTATGTGGCGGAGTACAAGGCTAGATCCTAGCGATGAGCTTTTTGGTTTGGTTCATACTCTCCGCAGTCCCCTTGAGTGGTGGGTCCTAGCATGCAGACACTGGGCCCTCAGGAGAGCCATAGATGGCACAGGAGCATCAGTAATTTGGCAGGGGAGTCTCATTCAGCAACAGATTCTGTTTCTAAAGTGGACTTATTCCTTAAGCCGGATTTCCAGTCAAACAGTAATGGCCTCCCCCCCCCCCCCCATAAGGTCCACCTGCAGCTTAATTGGGCTTGGTTCTTCTGTTCCCCGCTGGCTCTCATTTCTCTGTTTCGGGCAGAAGCAGAGCACTGCCATTTTCTTTTCTCCCAGGCTACCCTTTCCCCCCAGTGGCAACCTAATTAGGCGCCAACCTAATTGGTTTTAAATGATGTGCAATGGGGGAACCCAGCCATAGCTAGGCCACGGGGGGGGGGGGGGGGTTCAGATCAAATAAAGGGTGAATACTAACTTTTTCCCCCTAAATGTAAATGCCCCCAGGTTGGTGACTGGACTTCCACTTTAATGTAAATTTAATTTACTTTCATAATCCTATTGATAAATGTACATACCAGTGTTTATTTCACAAACCCTTAAATATGTTGCTAGTTTTCCTTATATTTATGGTTAGTCTTGTACATTAGATGTCTAATTTACTGTTGCTTTTTTAAGATATTTATTTTCCTTCTCAACAGATACCGTAGCGAGAAGATGACTATGAGCTATGCTGAATACCTAGCTCACCGTCAGCATCATCACTTTCAAAATGGCATCGGGCACCCCCTCCCACCATACAACCATTATTCCTGACACTGAGCCGCATGACCAGTCACTAGACCTTTCTGCAGAACTCTTCCCAGGGGACCCAACTCCCTCTTGGTCTAGCTATCTCTATTACTGTACTATTTTATGATGATTGTTTCCGTTGCCCTGTTTAGTCTTTGCCTGCCTTGGCTAAGGTAATCAGGGCAACGGGTGGGAATAAATATTAAGTACCCACAATTTTGTCAACTTTTTTTATTAGATTTTTTGAGCTACTGAGTTTTTTTGCAGCATATTCCTTTTTTTTTTATATTTTTTTTCTTACACTATTTTACATTATTTGCTAATCTTTCCCTACCAATCAGGGGTTTTCAATGATTGTGGATGGAAGGAAACTTTAAATAATGAAGTATCTGTAATGACTATAAGAATATTTGAGTTCTGTGTGTGCTTAGTTAGTGCCTGTTTCAAATTTTATTTTATCCTAGTTTATTATAGCCCTCTTAAGTTAGCATGCATCGCTTCAGTTTTCAGGGTAAGGAGAAGGGATTATTCATTTTGGCATTTCCACTGATTCACTAGCTCTATTTTTGACATAAAATTGTTGCTCAAGAAGGTTCAGGTCACTGATTTAACAAATGATTATCTGTATTTAGTATTTTAGGGGTAATTGTATTTGGTCAATTTTCCCCATCTTGTTTCAAAAACTAGGGGGCCAATGTTTTTACAAACTGTTGCAATGGAGACATATGTGCAGACAATGGGAATGTTTCAACTGTATTGGTTGTACAATGTTCTAAGCCTACCTCAGATTCGCCTTGCAGTGTTGAATGACCTGCCTTCTTGTCTTTAACAGCAATTCATTGTAACTTTGACTCGTGCTGGTTTGATCATCTGTCCTGCCCCCATGGCTGCTTGTTCTCCTAAAAGCCAAGATGGCCTAAAAAATAAAATGCTAAGGCTAATGGCATGGCTAATATCATAAACCTTTAATGGACAACTTTATCACAGCATTTTATTTATCAATTTTTGGAATGTTTGCTTTCTTTATGATCTATAGTCCATATCTGCTTTTTAAGTTTTAATGTTTATTTTTAGTTTTTCTTTTTGAATTTTGCAGTATTCATTAGAAGCATATGCTTCTTCAAACATTACTAAATTGTAATTTTTTTATACCATGAAAAACCCAAGAGGAAATTGATAAAATCATCTAAATGGTAACTAAGTTAATTTTTTTTTATCCCATGCTAATCCAGCACAGCAGTCACAGGAGAAGACTATTCCTCCTGTTTGTATGTTTGGTAGCATGCGTCTGCCTGTACTGATAATGCTGAAGCAAAAGTCCCTTCAATCAGTCTGGGTGTCCCACATGGGTGAGTGAAGGAGCAATGGCTCTAGAATTCTTGAGGAAGAAGCAGTTTTATCCTGTTATCACTGGGTTGGATTTTCTGCTCTGGGGCTAAGGCAGGTATAGGCTTTTTAAAAATTAACAAAGGGTATAAAAAAAAAACAAGCAGGCCCAGCAGTTTGCCAGGGCTCTCCACAATCCTTGCTAAGTGAGCCAAAACCTGGTCCTGGACTCCAGGATCGGGTCAAATCCTTCCCCAGGGACATCCTAATTTGGAATGGCCCACTGTTTTGAACTCTCCTAGTCCAGTATTCCACAACGATGATATCTGCAATCAGCAGAGTGCTCTGCTATGCTCCGTTTCTGTGTGCCCAGCAGAAGACATTCAGGTCATCTGGGTAGGGATGCTGTGGCGTAGCCAAGCACGTTCCAAATCTGTATGTACCTAGAGAAGGTTTTTGCCCAGCCCTAAACTATTTTAGACTCCTAAATGTGTGTAGATGATAAAGCATTAACCTTTCAATTTAGAATGCAGCAGTCAGGGCTATTTTAGGGCTAATTTTAAATATAAACATTTTAAACCTTGTACTAGTCATTGCTTATTGTAGCAGGAAATAGAAACAATTTTAGGTTATCACTTTCTGCCAGTCTGACACCATTTGATTAAATTGTTGAATGTATGCCGTTTCAGAAACCACCACCCAAATGTATGCTACTATCATAATGTGAAATGTAGGGCCTCAAGTAGCCAGGAAACCTTAGCCTGTGCATGGGACTTATACCTGCCTTGTATGTTATAAATTAACATCTACTTTAAAAATGAGATCGCGGTCACTGTGATCTGCCTTAAGTGGATTGTAAACGCATCGGCAATGCTGTTGTGGAACACTCACATGTTTTAGTAGCATGCTGTGCATGGGGAGGCAGATGTCTGCTTGGGGGTTATGGATATATGTATAGCCAATTAGCTGAAGGCTACTGTCATGGTTAGATGATGGACCACAGAAAACGCTTTCCACTTTTTTATGCTACATTTCCTTCAAAATAGAGATGCGATTTCCACTTTTTTCTGAGTTTTTATTTGAATTTTTATTTATTGATAACATTTTGTGCTGTGATAAAGTTGTATACGTTTCAATTATCTGTCCTTTAAGTCCAATAACACCACTTTTGTTTCTGAGGGCCAAGTACAGGAGTAACTACTAAACCTTTAGGGTGAGCCATGTTCATCTAATAAACTACAGTGTATTCTCGGCCTACATATTTTACTGGTGGGAAAGGCATGGCGTTGTCTGGTGGGATTGTTAGCTGCTAATTTTCATATTTCTGGCTCGTGAGATGATAGGATAGGGGTATAGACCTAACCCCATGCATAATTCCGTGCTTTACCTTTTCTCTGATTAAGTGCCATTATCCCATTCATAGCTTTACCTAATTCTCAGGCACATCAAAAATGACGGTCTTTGTATTGGATACTTGTTCATGCTGTCAGATCTTTAGATAAGGCTACCATTGTGTTTGGTGGCAACCAGAGCAAAAACTATTAGCTGGAAAATGGTTTACAGAAATACACCAGGACTTTAGTAATTGAAGAGAGCAACTTAAATCCTGAAGTTTCTGTGTATTGTGCTTAAGATCAGTGCAAACCTTAAGATTAATGATGTTGCTAGAGTAGGTTTTGTTCTACAAGCCTGTAGCTTAGGCTAGCTGTCTACAGAAAGTGAGCAAATATCTATGCTGTCTAGTGTTTAGAAGGACCTTAAAGCAGATATTTAAACAGTATTGTGAGCCACTGTAGCAGCAAATTAGAGCTGTTCCTTCATCCACATCATTCGCTCAAAATATTGGTCACCCTCACTGCTGCTAACATCTAGTAGCGGGGTTCTCCTCTCCAAGTTTTTGGATGCCTTATAGAACTAGCTGCTGTATAGAATTGTGTTTTCTGGCGCCTGAGCAGCTTCCCAAGTCAGACCAATACAAAGTACACTCTCCTACCGACACCGGATTTGATGGGAGTGTTGATTTCTTTTCACACTGTTCTCCCCATACTCCGGTACATGGATTACTAGTATCTGAGTAACCTTTTTTCATTTTTATTTCTTGCATCATGTAACCTTTATTCGGGGAGTTATTATGCTGCCTCTTAATGAGTGTCCCTTGATTTTGTTTTGCATCCATTAAACAAATTGAGCACAAATAAAAATCCTGTTTTTTGCTGCAAAAAAAGCTATTTTTAGACGTAGTAGCACAGCAAAATTTTGTTTTGTTGGCACAGGTTGCAACACATTTTTCCAAACGAGCTTTAGAATTTCCTTTACGTTTAAATTCTATGTATTTAAAGGTGCTAATCATCTTTGCACAAGGTCCTGTTGACTGGTCATGCCAACTCCTAGTTCATATCAATTTCTTTTTTTTTTTTTTTTTTAACTAATCCTCGATATATGCAGATGTTCTACAAATGTTTCTTACGGTGTAATGTGATACTGATGAAATGCCAATCCTGCAGGTTTTGATAGCACAAGGTCAGCAATACTTCCCAGCATGGCTTAGGGGAGACTAAAAAAAAAAAAACACACAAAAAGGATTGTTTGTCTGTCCTTTTGTGTACAGCTTAATGCAAAACTGCATTCGTCGTCTAGTAGCTGTTAATATAGAAATAAAGATTGATATGCAAGCCTGTATACAGTCGGGTTCATATAAGAGGTATCTAGGATTTTTTTAGTAGCTAATGGCGCTGCTGTTTAAAACCTAGCAGATGTACTATGAAAGCAGATTGCCGGTCTCTAGGCTCTAATTAAAGCAGCTATTTCCTAGACCATGGCCTGTGTACTGGGGCTGTGCATGTTTATTTTTCTTGCAAGATTGGTTTGTGCCACAGAAGTAAATTTGATCAGAAATGGTTCAGTTCTTCAGTAAAAGCTTCCACCATCAGTGTTTCGCTTCAATATTTTTTACCTTTTTAGTTACATTTTCAGAAAGAACTTGGGGACTGTTTGAATTGCATATTTCCCTTGTTAAATATTTGGCGACTATTTAAGGGTGCAGCTTTCTGCATACTTACAGTATACTTGGCACTCTGGTATGATCATGTCCTTTATAAGCGATTGTACCCCCTCCACCTGTCAATGCCAGTCAGCTATGCAATTTCCATTCGGGTTGGGTTTCTTACTGTTTGAAGCTTGTTAAGATCTAATTTTAGTGTTTTTAAATACATGGATTCATTGGAGCTTAACAACATTATACATTTTAGAATAACCTGCTAAGTGGCAACAATCAAGTAAAATAAGGGTTGTGTACATTTAATTTTAGTCGAGAATGAGAGCATTTTAATCAAATATTGCTGTAACTGGGTTCAAAATATATTCACACAAAGAAGGTTAAGTCCTAGTTTTGAGGTCTGCCATTTTTCTTCTGTTGTATATTGCATGCCAACAGTAATGTGACATTACCTTCAACTGATATCGGGGGCAAATTCTTAGGCAGCAAACAACCCAAATGGTAACGTGGCATCACAAAGAGCTATTTCAAGTAAAAAAAAAAAAAAAAAAAAACCAGAACACACTATATCTACCATTGTGTTCACTAGATCCCTTTCCAAAGCCACAGGATTGTTCTTATAATCTGCGACTTATTGACACACTGAGGCAACTGGGGGGTAGCTTATTTTTCACCTTTAGCTACAATACAGTTGGATGTCTCTCTGTAGGTCTTGTCATTACATTTTCTTTTTATTGGGAGTTGACCTAAAAGGTCAAAAACTATGAATCAGATATTTTTTTTTATATAGCCTTTTTGGCTTTTACAGGTGAAACAAAGATTTAAAGGATTCAACCAATCTTCAAAGCTCCAGGTAGTCCTTTCAGTTAAACCCCACCACTAATAAAATATTAATACTGGTTACCCAATTTAAAGTTTCCCCTCTACTGATCTTTATGCAGATCTACAGTTTTCCTATTGTCTGTAGAAACACTAATGGATCCATTGGAAGCAGCAGTTCTACATAGTTGCATGTTTTTTCAATTTTTAGAGGATCAAGTATAGCTGCAGAGCATTGGAACACAAGTGCTACTTAGTTGGCCAACGTTTCTGTAATAGTCCTGAGATGGACAGGACTATTTTGGGCCTATTTTTACTTCCTCTGCTAAAGTTTTTAACATACCAGAATGCAAGGACATGCTGTGAATATTGTCATATACTTTGCAGTGTATTTTAAATCAAGCAGCATGACTTTTTGCACCCTTTTTTTTTTAAAAGACTACAGGTGCACTGTCTGTGGAAAGGAGCTCTTTATCTTGAAAGTGCAGCGTGCAATCTGGGTGCTTTTATCCTAGAGGTGGTAATGTATCCGCAGGTAAATAGGTTGTGCATAGCAATCTTTTCACCGCTTGTCTTCAAATGTGCAGGTTTCTTAAAAATTAAAACTAATTGTGTGAGATAGACTCCATCTCTTGTTTGTTAGACCAAACCAAAGAAACCTCTGGCCATACTCTAATGCTGCTCCTTAAAGCCTTTCAGTTCTATCAAACAATCCTGCAGGATTCTTTGTGTTTTTTTTTTTTTTAATTATTTTTGTACAGTTTCTAACGGATTTTTTTTCTAGTGACGTTTAAGTGAATCAAGTTTATTTGAGGAGACTGGAATATGCATCCTCATTTTAATAAACTGATTTTTATTTTTTCCTCTATTTATCCTTTTCGGTAAGGAACCCTTATTGTGTGCCTCTGAGATTTAGAGGGTTCCATGTTACATTCATTCTTAAGACCAGCAAAGATTCTTTCTATGTTTCTTTTTATATTACTGTTCTGGGGAAATACAAAATATATATGTATATTACAAATGAAAAAAATCACTTTGCGCAGGACCCAGTGACTAAGCTGGTTGAAAAACGCACTGAGAAAATGAACTTATGTTTGAAACTTTTGTATAAAACCTACAATGACTGTTTTTGTATATCAAAAGTTGATTCTTTTTTCAGAAATTTGGGGATCTAGTTTCTAAGTTAGTGTTTTTATATGTTACAGAATAATATTGCTTTGAATATATCACCAGGTTGACCTCCTTCACAGCTAAAGATCCCCAGAACATTGTAGAGCAGTGTATTGTGGGCTTCTTCAGCTAAATTCTACAAATGGGTGTCTAAGGCTGCCTGGAGTAGCCACACCCCTTAATTTCTCTACTTATGAACTTGATTATGAATTACAAGAACATTATAAAATACATCATACCCATCCCTTTACATTATTACTAGATCCTTCCCTTCACATATAGTTGCTATTAGTGTGAGGAAACTGTTTAAAATGGGCATTTTATTATGATAGGTATGGCTTTAAAAAGGTAAAAATGGAGAAAAATAAAAAAAATCTATATATAGAAGGTTAATTGTGGGTCTGTGAGCTATGGCTGTGGAAAGATATTGTAGTAGTTTTAACACTATTGTTACCTTTTAAATTACCCAATAAAATATGGAAACTGACTGACAATTGCTGGTGTAAGGCATTTTTCTTTACTATCAACTGCATGGAAAGCATAGTGTCTTATGTTTATAGAAGGCCCTGCGATTTCCAAAATGCACCAGGAGCTTCTTATTGGCCTGTTCTTGCCATAACACAGGAATGCACACTGCCACTATTAAATATTATTAAATGTCAAAAAGTCAAATTCCTGGCAAACTATTTGCTTAATCATGCATCCAGGTTTCATACATATACATGTAAGAACAAAATGATTAGCAGGGAATGTTTATTCATTACCTAGGTCAGGTGGATGTAATTTCAGAAGCAGAAAGCTAGAAAGTGTCCAGATATGTATAACTTGTAAAAAAAAAAAAAATAGAGCTCTGGTTGCATACATTTGCAAATTCTCGTAGAATCTACACGCCTCTGTAGTGTGGTCCCTACTCTAACTTGTCTCAACTATTGGGGCATGCACTGCAATTTCAAATCTGCAGTACTTACTAGGAGCTGCTAATCTGCAGTACTTACTAGGAGCTGCTGATCCCTATTCAGTACAATACACAGAAGAAATCCAAACTGGCTAGTAACAGAACTTCAAGGTATGTGGCAGTGGTATCTCACAGGCAACAAATGAATGTCTTAAATTGCTCCGCACCAGGCAGTTGCTGAGGAAAATTTGGGGTCTGCAGGCAGAGGGTGAAACCTTGCCAAGTATATACTAATTATTCCAAGTATGTCACACACCTCGCTTCCACTATTCATGACATATGGGTTATGGTCCAGTAGAGGGCGAACTTCTGCAGAGATGAAAGCAAAAAAGAAGCCCCTCCCAGTCCATAAATACCTGGGACCTCCCACACATGTATGCTGCTTTTCCTTGCAGGTAAGCCGGGTTTACACCCGGCCATGTTGTGCTCTATTTCTGCCCGGACCTTTATGCATTAAGCCCATTTCTAGCCTCCCAGCCTTGGCTGCAGGGCCGGGTGATGGTAACCTTCACCTTAATAGGTGTTCAGGGAGCCATGCTCCCCCGTGAGACCCCATACAAGGGTGTAGGTGGCATCCGGGTTGGTGATCCCGGTTTGGGATGCCCTGTCCCCATTTAATGCCCTTACACCCTTTTGGTGAGGGATTCTCCCCCTTCCGGGTCCCCTCTGTTACCCTCCAGCGGGGGGGGGGGGGGGGGGATGGCATTGTTCTTTTTTTCACTTTATATATGTGTGAGTGTGCTTGTGCGCTTGATTCACGTTGCGCTGTGCGCTCTGCCTGCAGTCTGGGGAGCTTCTTCCCCTCAGGCTGATTCTGTGAGGGGGCGGGGCCGGGCGCTCGCGCGTTGCCGCGGCCCGCCCCCTTCTGCTATTGAGGACCCATCTCATTGCTGGGAACCGCATTACAGGACTCGGAGGGAACGGGGCGGGGCCGGGCGCGGCACACAATCCGCGCTGGGACGCCCCTTCTCCCTCCCTCTCAGGCGCTGCTGGCTGAATAGGACGCCATTTTCTGCGGTGGGTGAGTGCCCTGCTGGGCTCCCCCCTCTTCTAGCTATATTTGGCCAATATGCATCAGTCGCTGCTTGGGGCAGCGCTGGCCTCTCTGCTATTGTTTTCTTATGACATGTATTTATTTTGCTGTTGCTGTGTGTGTGCATGTGCTTATGGCCACATATCTTGTGTCTTTCAGGAGGACTCCCTGTGCCTTGCTTAAAAGGGGGTTCTCCCGGTCCTAGGGTCCCTAGCTGTAATTTGGGGCACTTATAAATCCTCCCACTCGGGACTTAAAGGGGCATCCCGGGTTGCTTACCAGCATAATTCCCTCTGGTCATTGCGACTACCTTTACAATCATATGGAGGCTCCACAGGATACCGGGCTTGGGCTCCCTTTGGGGCAATCCCGGCTATGTGGGGGTTGTGGGGTACCCCTTACGGGGGAGAATACGCTAATTTGCATACCATGTGCGCAACAGGCAGTCGGTATCCCAGGCGTCTGGGTCCGTGCCTCCCGCCTCATTTCCTACCCCTCCCCGCATCATCCGTACCCCAAGTGACACTGTCATTAGTGGGGAGTCGCACTCGGATGTATGTGCTAGGCTGGCCAACCTCGAGAAAATTATATTCCTAGTATGTCACACCCCCCACTTCCCGATATCCATAACACTTGGGAACCCGGTCTGTAGAGGGCGATCTTGCAGAGATGACATGGAAAAAAGAAGCCCCTCCTGGTCCATAAGCACTGGGTTCCTCCAACTATTCCCTAGTCTTTTCGTCTCTGCAGTCGGCGAAGCATTCAGAAGATGACTCTCCTTCAAGCTGCAGGTAGCCGGGCTTGCTCCCGGCCCTTTTTTCTCTATTTCTGTCTGAAATTTTTAAAACCTGTTTGGTTATATTGTATGCCTCCCAGCCCTGGCTGTATGGTTCAGGCAAAGGTAGATACATACACCTTTGGTGTATACAGGAGTTTTTACTCCTCCGTGAGACCCAGATTTGGGTAGGCGGCTTCCGGGTTGGTGTGTCCCGATGTGGGATGCCCTTGTCCCTTTAAAATCCCCTTGTACCTGATGGGTGCATTTCTACCCTCTCCCCTTTAGTTCTCCTTTAACCCTGCTGGGGTAAAAAGGAGGGGGGAAAGGGGGGCGTTATCTGGGCTTATTTGTCACCATGCACACAGAAAAAAAGACATATAAAGTCTTTATTTCTTATGTATGTTTTACTATACTATTTAATAGGAAATGTTTTATTTAGATTTTCCCATCTCTGTCTGAGGCTGAAGGGAGTTTTTTTCTGTCTTTTATTTTTATTGTGTGCTTTTGGTGACTGTTTTGTTTCTGTAGGTGGAAACTCCTTATTTAAAAGGGGGTTTCTCCTGGTCCTTATAAAAGAGAGATAAAAAAAATATATAAAGCCCTTAAGCCTTATTTGGGGGTCCATTTGTGTTTCAATCCTCCCACTTGGGACTATTTAAAGGGGCATCCCGGGTAGCAATTGCGTAAATCCCATATATACTTGGCGACTATAATCAATTATAGTTTAATACTAAACACCATATGGAGGCATCCCAGGATAACGGACATGCAGTTCCCTCTGCACAGACTCGGCAATGTTTTGGATGTGGGGCATCCCTTGTTGGGGATAACGCAATTCTTTGTGTCTCTTGTGCACAATTAACTATTATGCAGCAAACTGAGGCCCAGGCTTCAGGGCCTGCGGCTAATGCCTCATCTCCTACTCCGCCATGTCTTGTCCGTACCCCCAATGATATTGTCATGGGTGGTGAGTCGCATGCTGATTTATGTGCCAGATTGGCTCATCTTGAAAGATTAATGTCTACCTCTGTGCCTAAGAAGGCCTCAGCTAAAAGAAAGCATTTGTCTGACTCCCTTGCCGGAGCGGCATGAGTCAATTGTGAATTGCTTGATTGGTCTGATCCTTCTCAGTTAGAAGGAGAATATTATGAGGAATCAGATGTTTCTGATGAACAGCAATTTGTTGGTACTGAGATTGAGCAGGGTGAAGCAAGTGTTGTGGATACCCCAAAAGCTCTTGCTCAGTTATTTGAGGTTTTGGTTATTACTCCTCCTGAAGTAGTCCCTCCTCAAAAAGGGGAATTCTTTGGAGTCTCTAAACCTCATTTAGAATTTCCAAATCAAAAGCATTTTTGATGAAATTATTCTTAAAGAATGGGAGAAGCCTGCGCGGCTTCCTGGCATTCCCTTGGGCTGGGACAAGAAATATCCCTTCCCAGCTGATACTGTTAAGCGTTGGTCATCACCACCTGTGCCCACCGCTCTGGGCATGTGTACACTCACTGCACGGATGGGTTAAATGCGGAGGACAAATTCCTATGCGTGCACAAGCATACAATGGCCATCTATGCATTAATATTTAATTTATAGAGACACTGGATTTTTATTAGATACTCTGCTCATGGGTGGATGCCCCTGTGCTTAATTTATCCAATTCTTCTGCGTTGCATTCTCCTGACTCCACTACACTTAAAGATGGAGAGGATAAGCGTATTGATCAAATGGCGTGTCACGCTTTTTCCAGTGTGGGCTCGGCCTTGCTGCCTGTTGGTGCTTCGGCACTCATGACAGTGGTTATTAGGTCTGTTGTGAGAGAATAACTCAGGGCTTGATCCGGCCTCTGATGAGTATGCCGCTCTTAAGCGATGTGAGATGTTTGCATCTTTTGTACTTTCTGCCTTAGATGATACTCTGCTCATGTGCAGCAGAACCTCTGCCTTGTTAGTCGCCATCCGGCGGTCAGTATGGTTGCGGCAGTGGGCAGCTGATATTGTAGCTAATAAATCGCTTACAGTGCTCCCTTTTGTGGGATTGCGCCTCTTTGGAGAAAGAATTGGATTCTGTCACTAAAGGAGGTAAATTACCTCAGCGTAAGAAACAACGTCATTCTTTTTGTGGAATAGAGGAAAGGGACGTGGCCGTCCAAGTCAGAATTGGGGTTCCAAAACAAAATCTGCCACTAAGCCTGCTCAACAATGAGGGGACGCCCTCACCCTTACGGGTGGGGGGACGGCTGCGGTTCTTCTTCCAGGTCTGGGTTCAGGAGGCATCAGACAATTGGGTTCTGGAAGTAGTCTCTTCCGGTTACTAACTGGAATTCGAGTCCCGGCCTCCTCCCAGATTTTTCATGTCCCGTATGCCGTCAGATCCGGCAATTGCGCAGGAACTGCGGGCAGCAGTAGCGAATCTGTTAAACATGGCTGTTATCGGCCTAGTGCCTCCAGTGGAAAGGGGTTTGGGGTTTTACTCCAACCTATTCACGGTACCCAAAAAGAACAGCTCTGTTCGGCCTATCCTAGACCTAAGGAGACTCGATCAATTTATCCGTTTCGGAAAATTCCGCATGGAGTCTCTGCAATCAACGATCGATGCTCTCCGTCAGGGGGACTTCATGACATCCATAGACATCAAGGATGCTTATTTGCACATTCCTATTTTCCGGGTCACCAGAGATTTCTCAGGTTCTCGATAGAAGACCAGCATTATCAATTTGTGGCCCTGCCATTCGGCCTTACCTCGGCCCCAAGAGTCTTTACCAAGATGCTGGCAGGAGTGCTGGCTATATTCAGGGTCCAGGGCATCCGCATTGTGCCTTTTTCTGGACGATTTTCTTATCGCGGCCTCCTCCCTGGAACAATCAGAGTTGGACACCAGGATGGTGGTCTCTACGCTAGAGAGGTTCGGATGGGTAATAAGTTACCCCAAATCCTCTCTGTCCGTCCAGGGAAATTCCTTTCCTGTGCCTGATTCTGGATACATTTCAGGCCAAGGTTTTTCTTCCTCAGTCCAAAATGGTTCTGATTCAGGACTTGATTCATCTATTCTTGTCCAACCCTCGTCAGTCTATCCGTCTAGGGATGAGACTAGTGGGATTGATGGTAGCTGCAGTCCCGTTTGCCAAGAGGAAGAGCTGAAGCGCCCTTATGTGAAACTGGGCAAAGTGGGACAGGTGCCCACTATCATTGAATCAGACTTATCTATTGTCTCCCCACATTTTGCAGTCCCTTCAGTGGTGGGTTAATAGAGATGAGCGAACTTTTGAAAAATTCGATTCGGCTGATCCGCCAAATTTTCAGACAAAATTTGTTTCGGTTCGAATTTATTCGCGACAAATCGCTATGAAAAACTATTTCTGAGCCTCCTAGAGCCTCAATAGGGTTGTAAACCATTCTGCCTTGCTGTAACACGCATAGGATGCGTGCTGGGTTAGTTAAATAATACTGTAAATATCACATGCAGATCAGAGGCATCGCTAATAGAATCGCAGAGCGGCACAATTGCAGAGTTGAAGTGGCATCACTATGAGAGGCAGGAGCCCAAACATTGCTTTAAAGAGACACTGGAGTTGGCAGCAGGAGCCCAAAAAATGGATGAATCACACCCTGGAGTTGGCAGCAGCAGGAGCCCAAACATTACTTTAAAGAGACACTGGAGTTGGCAGCAGGAGCCCAAAAATTGGATGAATCACACCCTGGAGTTGGCAGCAGTAGGAGCCCAAACATTATTTTAAAGAGACACTGGAGTTGGCAGCAGGAGCCCAAAAATTGGATGAATCACACCCTGGAGTTGGCAGCAGCAGCAGGAGCCCAAACATTACTTTAAAGAGACACTGGAGTTGGCAGCAGGAGGCCAAAAATTGGATGAATCACACCCTGGAGTTGCAAGCAGCAGCAGGAGCCTGAACATTACTGTAAAGAGACACTGGAGTTGGCAGCAGGAGCTCACAAATTGGATGAATCACACCCTGGAGTTGCAAGCAGGAGCCCGAACATTACTTTAAAGAGACACTGGAGTTGGCAGCAGGAGCCCAAAAATTGGATGAATCACACCCTGGAGTTGGCAGCAGCAGGAGCCCAAACATTGGCTGAAAGGCACACCCTGAAGTTGGCATCAGCAGGAGCCCAAAAATTGGTTGGAAGGCACACCCTGAAGTTGGCATCAGCAGGAGCCCAAAAATTGGCCTAAAGACATAAATATGTTTTGCACCATTTGGAAAGTGTAAAACGTGGCGCCATGCTGAATCTAGTCGCATGCATCAGGCATTGGTGGGTGGAAATCCTGGCTGATCCATCCCCGATTCATTTTGACAAAGGTGAGTCTCTCCACATTTTTAGTTGACAGACGAGTTCTCCTCGCCGTAACTATGGCCCCCGCCGCACTAAACACCCGCTCAGATGGCACGCTACTTGCCGGGCAGGACAGCTTTTCCAGGGCAAACTCTGTTAGTTGCGGCCACAAATCAAGTTTGGCTGCCCAGAAGTCCAGCGGATCCTCAAGGTGTGTTGGCATGGTCATGTCAAGGTATGACATGACCTGCTGGTTGAGGACCTGCTCCAGGTCTTCCTGCTGCTCATGAGTAGCCTCACTATGCGGGTGTAGAAAGCTACTCATTAGCGACTGAGGCTGCTGCTGCTGCTCCTGCCAACCCCCCCAGCAGCCATGGCAGTGGAAGGTGAGCGCAGAGGTCCCCTCGAGTCAGACCTGCGAGAGTATGGACCATGGCGCAGATAGGCATCGGCCAACTGCCTACGTAGAATGTCTTTGTAGTAGTTCAGTTTGCTCTCCCTCTCGGTGGGTTTAAAAAATGCCCCCATTTTGTGCCGGAAGCGAGGGTCCAATAAGGTGGACAGCCAGAAGTCCTCCCGCCGACAGATGGAAACAATTCTGGGGTCACTACGCAAGCACGTGAGCATGCTTCCTGCCATTTGCGCAAGTGACTCGGATGGACTACCTGTCTCCATCTCCACTGCATACTGCCACGGTGCGTCCGGGTCCTCTGTCTCGCCTTCCTCAAAAACCTCTAGCTCCTCTGGCTGCTCCTCCTCTCCTGTCCGCTGACTAGATAAACCAGCCATTTCGCCAAGCCTAAACTGTGTTTCGCTGGGCAACTCTTCCTCCTCCTCTTCCTCCTCCTCTTCCTCCAGTTCAGCTCCAACGGGGTTCATGTGGCCGTAAGATGTAAACGCCATGTCTCCAGTGCCCTGACCAGCTATGGTTTCCAACATGTGCTGTAGTACATGAAGCAGTGGAATCACGTCGTTCATGCCGACTGACAAATAAAGTGGCTTCCTCAAAGGGCCTGAGCAAACGGCAGGTGTCACGTATGAGCTGCCACTGGTTGACATTGAAGTTACACAGGGGAGTCCCCCTATCTGCTTGGATCATCAGGAAATCCGTGATGACTTTTCTCTGTTCATATAATCGGTCCAACATGTGAAGGGTGGAATTCCAACGGGTGGAAACATCGCTAATCAGACTATGTTGGGGGATACCGTTCTGACGCTGTAGCTCAAGAAGGGTGTGTTTGGCAGTGTATCAGTGGCTGAAGTGCATGCTAAGTTTCCTTGAAGTTGTTAGGATGTCTTGCAGATGAGGGGAACACTTCAGAAACCGCTTGACAACCAGATTGAAGACGTGAGCCATGCAGGGGGCATGGGTCAGGCTTCCTTGGCGCAGCACAGACAAAATGTTCTTCCCATTGTCGGTAACCATGATTCCCATTCTGAGTTTTCTTGGAGTAAGCCATGTTTGGATTTCCTGATTAATAAATTCAAGCAGTTCCTCCCCTGTGTGACTCCTTTCGCCAAGACAAACCATGTGAAGCACTGCGTGACACCTCTGTGCCCTGCACACATGGTAGACTGGAGGGGCACTGAGACTTGAGCCTACAGCGGAGGGTGAGGAGATGGCGGAGGATGAGGAGGCCGAGTCGCTAGGTGTCACAGGCCTAATGGGCAGGGAGTGTGGAGGCCGAAGCGGCGTGACCTGTCCAAGTTGCTGCTGCAAAGGGACCACATTCACCCAGTGGGCCGTAAACGACATGTACCATCCCTGACCGTAGTTACAGCTCCAGACGTCAGCACTGCCATGCACTTTGCTACACACTGACAGGCTCAAGGACTGGCCCACCTTCTGTTCAACAAAAGTGTGCAGCTCTGGTACTGCCTTCTTGGCAAAGAAATGACGGCTTGGGACTCTCCACCTCGGCTCGGCACAAGCCATCAGTTCTCTGAAAGGTGCAGAGTCCACCTGAAAAGGGAGCGACTGCAGCACCAGCAACTTGGACAGGAGCACATTCAGCTTCAGCGCCGTAGGATGAGTGGGCGCATACTGCTGTCTCTTGGACATGGCTTCGCTGATGGATTGCTGGCGGGATGCATGATTTGGAGGAGGAGGAGCAGGAGCGACAGAGGATGGGTATGACGCACAGCTGCCTTCGGCTGAGGTGCTGGAGCCTTGGCTGGCAGAAATTGGGAGCGGCGTGCCACTTGGTGAGGAAGCAGACTGGACCACCCCTTGGGAGCCTCGGTTCTCCCAGGTTGCTTTATGGTGACGCATCATATGTTGACGCAGGGCCGTGGTGCCAACATTTGGGCCCTGGCCACGCTTCACCTTCTGCCTACATATCTTGCATGTGGCCATGTTACCCTTCTGCGGATGCTTCAGGAGAAACTGCCACACTGCCGAGTAGCTACTTTCCCCACCAACAGGCCTCACTGATTCGCTGCTATTGTCGCCAACCCCAGGAACCACTGCTCCACTACCTCCCGATAAGGTAGCCTGCCACGCAGCAGGTGCTCTACCCCGGCCCCGTTTGGCTCCAGGCTTTACAATTGTGCCCCCATGCTGCCTGCCAACCATGCTGCTAACACCTTGCTGCCTGAGCTGCTGACTCCGGGGCAACCTGCGCCCCTCTTCTCCTGATGATGACTATGAAGCCCCTTCATCACCCAGCTCCCAAGTGCGATCGGCTTCATCATCGTCGTCATCGAGTTGTGGCTGTACGTCACTGATGTTCGTGGATTCGTCAACAGTGTCTGGCACAGGAGCTGGAACGCTCGCAACACCCACGACACTGTCCACATCACTATTTGTCTGCCTAGCTAAAGAAGCCACCTCCATTTCTTGGCTGGGCAGTAGCTGCTGACTGTCCTCTATCTGATCGTCCTCCTCACTAAAGAGTGGAGCTGAACCCAAAGCATAGGATATGTCGCTGGGGGAGGGAACGGCGTAGGACAGAGGCAATGGGAGGACAGGGACTGCTCTCGGGGCATGCCAACTCAGGGTTGTGTCAGAGGAACCTACCGACCCTAGACTGGGGGTCTCAGATGTAACTTGTGATGATGTTGTTGATGAGCGCGTTAACCAATCTACCACGGCAGATGCGTTACTGGTGGAGACACGACCGCTAGCAGATACTGGCAGACCAGGTCTCTCACCGTGACTCCTGCTGCCACTCGCCCCTAGTCTGCTGCGACCTCTGCCTGCTGAATCTTGGCCTCTGCTACTCCTCTTTGAACATCCTGGCACTTGTCTGCCTGACATTTTTATGTATTTGCTTATTTAGTATAAACAGATAGGGTTCAAGGTGCAGCTTTGGGGTGCCCTGCGGCCTGGTTTATTAAAAGCAGTCAAAAACAAATGGGATGCCCCCACAGCAGACCTGAGATCAGTATATATGCACAGTAAAAGTGTCTAAGCAGGCTCAAACTGGCCAAATTACTTTAAATAAGTGTGCAGCATAGAGTAAATACAGAGGCTAATGGGATGTTACAGAATGGGATGCCCCACAGCAGACCTGAGATCAGTATATATGCACAGCAACAGTGAATAAGCAGGCTCCAACAGGCCAAATGACTTTAAATAAGTGTGCAGCTTAGAGGAGATACAGAGGCTAATGGGATGCCCCACAGCAGACCTGAGATCAGTATATATGCACAGCAACAGTGGATAAGCAGGCTCCAACAGGCCAAATTACTTTAAATAAGTGTGCAGCTTAGAGGAGATACAGAGGCTAATGGTATGTTACAGAATGGGATGCCCCACAGCAGACCTGCACAGCAACAGTGGATAAGCAGGCTGAAACAGCTAACAAAGCCAGTCAGCCAGCCAGTAACACTCAGGCTGGATGAAAAAAAAAAAATCTCCCTGTGACTGCCTCAGATTTTTCCTAACTTTCCCTGCTTCTCGCTGACTTCCTGCCTGTCCCTGTCTGTCCCTGGCTCTCTAACTGTCTCTCCCTGACTACAGCAGTGTCCTGTCTCTCACGAATGCAATAGAGAAATGAGGAAAAGCAAGATGTCCGCCGCCTTAAATAGCGCTGTGACGCCACCGGGCTTGCTGGCTGCTGATAGGCTGCATGTGACTGCCCCAGTATGCACTGAAGCTGGGTAGATGTCTGGACATGTCCCGTCCGCCATCTTAGAATGCCTGTAATGTAAATGAATGGATGTTAAAGGAAAACTTCGAGCGATCGAAGCACGGGGAAATTCGGATTCGATCCGAATCCAATTTTTCTAGAAATTCGGATCGAATCCGGGTTCGTCCGGATCGATTCGCTCATCCCTAGTGGTTAATATCGCACAACCTCCAGAAGGGCAAGTCATTTCTGACTCCGCGTTGGGAACTGGTTACCACGGATGCCAGCCTGGTGGGCTGGGGGGGCTTCTGGAAGAAGCATCAGTTCCAAGGATTGTGGGGGCCTCAGGAGGCTCATTCTCCAATCAATGTATTAGAGCTTCGGGCCATACGTCTTGTTCTACTTCGACTGACCCATTTCTTACAGGGTCTGCCAGTTCAGAGTCGGTCAGACAACCGAACAGCTGTTGCATACATCAATCACCAGGGAGGGACTCGCAATTGGGGTGCCCTCCGGGAAGTGTCTCTGATCCTTCAGTGGGCAGCGATCAATGTTCCCTGCATATCAGCAGTTTACATTCCGGGGATAGAGAATGTGGAGGCAGACTCCCTGAGCAGGGGATGTTCTCGCCAGGGAGAATGGCCTCTCAATCCAAGGGTCTTTTAGTTCCTCTGTCACAAGTGGGGGACTCCACGGTTGGACCTGTTTGCTTCTCGTCACAATCACAAGCTGCCAGCTTTTGTGTCTCTATCCCAGGATCCTCTGGCAGTGGCAGCAGATGCCATGTCTCTGGCCTGGAAGGATCTGGGGTTCCTATATCTGTTTCCCCCATTCTCCATGATCAGCAAGGTGGTGCGCAAGCTAGCACTGGAGGAGGTGCCAGCAATTCTGGTGGCGCCAAGGTGGCCAAGACGTCTGTGGTATGCAGACGTCGTAAGGCTGGCAGTGGATCGTGTCCATCTGCCTCTTCCAGATCTCATCACTCAGGGTCAACTTTGTTACCCCAATTTACAAACGCTGGCTTTGACGGCATGGCTGCTGAAGTCTCCCTTCTTGAAAGAAGGTCTTTCTAATGCGGTTATTCAGACTCTTATTAGAGCTAGGAAGAAGTCTTCCTCTGTCATTTATTACAGGACTTGGAGGTCCTATATTGATTGGTGTGAATCCAGGGCTTTGCCCTGTAGAGTATTTTCTATTCCTAGAATTCTGGAATATCTGCAACAAGGTCTGGATATGGGATTCCAGATTAGTACTTTGAAAGGGCAAGTCTCCGCCTTGGCAATTTTCTTTCGAAGATCGTTTGCTCTTCATCCTTTGGTTAAGACCTTTTTCCAAGGAGTCGCGCATGTGCGGCCTCCCAGAAAGCCTTTACTTCCTGTTTGGGATCTTAATTTGGTGCTTTCGGCTATGCAAGCTGCTCCCTTTTGGCCTTTGCAGGATATTCCTCTTCCTATTCTTACTCAGAAGGTTACCTTTTTGGTTGCTATTACTTCTGTCCGCCGAGTTTCTGAACTGGCGGCTTTGTCTATTCAAGCCCCTTATTTTGAGAGGCATCAAGATAAGGTTGTTTTCCGTTTTAAACCGGATTTCCTTCCTAAGGTGGTGTCTGCTTTCCACCTAAAACAGGATATAGTTCTTCCTTCCTTGTGTCCTAAACCTAGTAACGACAAGGAAAGGGTCTTACATTCTTTGGATGTAGTTCGTTGTGTTAAGTATTATTTAGTTACTACCTCGGCCTTCCGCAAGACGGATGCCTTTTTTGTTGTGCCTTCTGGGCCCAAGAAGGGTTTTGCTCCTGCCAAATCTATCCCTAAGTGGATACGTCAGGCTATCATTGGGGCCTATATGGCAAAGGGGAAGGTTCCCCCTTTTCGTGTCACCGCTCATTCTACTCGTGCTATTGGAGCCTCTTGGGCTTTTCAACACCAAGCTTCTGTTGAACAAGTCTGCAAGGCTGCGACTTGGTCTTCTGTGCATACTTTTTCTAAGTTTTACAAGATTGATGTGCGGGCCTCAGCAGATGCTGTTTTTGGCCGCAGAGTTCTGCAAGCTGCAGTAATTTAAGTTATGCATTATTCCTTTGGGATCCCCACCCATTATAGACACTGCTATTGGATGTCCCAAGTGTCATGAATATCGGGAAGTGGGGGGTGTGACATACTAGGAATAATACCGTTTTGTGAGATACTCACCTGTAAAATGGTTATTACGAGTATAATTTTACAATTATTGAATATAATTGGCTCTTTTTGCTCTAAGGGATCCTTTATTTGGTATTATTATTCTCATATAATTTTACAATTATTGAATATAATTGGCTCTTCCTGGTTCTTCACTGCTGTTTAAAAAGACTGAGGAATAGTGGGAGGAACCCAGTACTTGTGGACCGGGAGGGGCTCCTTTTTTCCATGTCATCTCTGCAAGATGGCCCTCTACAGGTTGGGTTCCCAAGTGTCATGAATATTAGGAAGTGGGGGGTGTGACATACTTGTAATAACCATTTTACAGGTGAGTATCTCACAAAATGGTATTTTTTTTTATTACATGAGTATAATCACAATTTGGAGGGGGCAGGGTGGGGATTATGTTTATCTTGCAGGAAGGGGCTGGAGTGGCCCTTTAAAATAAAATACGACCTTGCATGCCTTTTGCAGAGGCCACACTTATCATCTTGGTTCCCTATTACCAATGTTGGCCAGCGCCTGACGGATGGATGCCTTCCTGGGGAGTGGATCAGTTGACTGGCTCTGCCGCCTCTGTAAGGTAATCAATAATGCCAGACCACTGCTAACCATTCTGACCACCTATTCATAGCCAGGAAATGTACTTGAACAGTGCCAAGCTATCAGTATTTGGCTGGTACACAGAGACCAGCCACACCAGCTCTGAGGTTTCTCCCTACCCTCTTAGGAGTGTGCCACATATGTTCACAAGACAAACTCCACCTTGGCAAATGTATATCTTGCAGAACAGCCCAGGTATTTATCCATTGATCCTTTAATAATAAAAAAAAAAAAATGTCTGCCTGACTTGCAGCACTTTCCATTGTTTTCCATGTGTTACCTCAGGGCACCAGATAAGGACTCTGGCCAAAAAGTTTACACAAAGCCACAGCCCTTGGGAGCCTGTACAGATATAGAAGAGAGGACGACTGTGCTACCCTGGGTGTGCTTCAGTCCAGATGTCCTACTGCCACCACCTTGCTGGCTGATCCACATGCTGCCACCCTTACCCACTGATGATGCTGCCAATGCCCCCTCCTGGACTGGGTTGCCACATGCGATTAGCTACATCCTCACTAGTCTCATGGCCATGTCCCTGAACGCTGGCAACACCAGCTCCCAGTCTGCAGGCCTATCAGAGGACAAAGCAGACCCCCCTCCACATCTTGGCTGTCCTCTAATTGCATTATATCATCGAAAAGAATGTCCTCTTTGAAGAGCAGTTCAAAGTCACCAGCTGCCAAACTCACTTGGCTGGCAGAGGGAGCAGCAAAATAAATAAGGCAGGTTAAAGACAGGCGGTGTAGCTGATGTTGCTGTTGGTTGTTGCCTTTGTGCACCATTGCCCATCCTTACACCACTCGAATTGGGGGGAAAGCACTGGTAGCTCATGTTCCAATGCCATGACTGGAGGAGGAGTGGCATGAGCAGAAACAACAACTTAAGTCTCTTTCTTTACCCCCCAAAAAAATCCCCCTCAGCCGTGGCCTGCACATGCGCCATTGGGCCAGCAGTCAGGTAATCCTGGGGCTTTCACACAGTGGAGCATTTAAAATTGGGATGCCCCGAGGGGGAATCGGGAGGCCCTGGAGTCTGTCCCCTTTAACGCACACCGTGTGCGACAGCTACTTACTTTCTATATACTGCTATGGGGTCCAATGGGCAAAGGGGCCTAGCACGGTCTGCACCCACATAAAGCAATTTGTCTTACTTTTAAACTGTTTTTTTTAATAAGTGTGCACTTCCGTGGATTTCTATTATGCCAGGCCTGGCTAAAATAGGTATTGTCCTATTTAAAGGGGACCAATCAATAGGAACTTTCTTGCCCTGGAGGCATCCTGATTTGGGATGCCTGCTGTGTGAAACCCCCCAGATCGCCATCTACACTCCTTTTCCGCTGTTCCCACAGTGCATGCCAGGGGCTCATCCATCATCTCTTTATGCTGTTCATACTAACGCAGGTGATAAAACTGGTTTCGAACTCAGCGTTGGCCTAGGGCGTGGGGCATAAGGCTTTTTCTCACCACTATATAAGCAATTGGGCTACTTATGAATATTTATTGGAATACAAATTCTGACTAAATAACTTAAAATGGGATGTTCAACCTTTTGAAGAGCGTTGACCAAATAAGTGATTTGAAAACTGTTTGAAGGCTACTATCAGTAGATTTCGCATTTTTCATTATAAATAGCTAAATAATGAACTCCATAGACATTTTTTTTTTATTTGTATGTCCCTCCACCACACCACTCCATTACCACCTTTATATGTAACCGCATGTATATTGGTAGCATGTGGGGACTGATTGCCTTACCTCTCCAAATATATGGGTCCCAAATGTATAGCCCACCCCCCCAACAGTGCCAAATGGAAACTGGATTACCAATGCTCAACCAGTCTACATACCAACCAATGCTAAACATACAGTTAAAAATAGAACAACTCTGATGGTGCCAGAGATTTCAGCAAGGGATGATGTTGCACTATCAATGTCCCCATGTTCCTCTAAGCCACCACTACCACCTCTATTTGGTAATGGCCCCTCCTATATCACTCTCCTTGCTATCATCCTTACTGACCCTCTAGATTTACATGCCAGTTCTATTTAATCCCCAAAGCAGATCAGGGGCCTCATCAGATGGCTCTGAGGGCCACAGGTTGATTGAGCATTTATGCTTTGAAGGGACATTCCAAGCAAAGGGGTAAATTAGCTGATTTCTGCTTGTATGAATGAGTCATCTGCTGCTGAGGAGCCCTAGCAGAAGGGAGGGAGTTCATTAGGTCTTATAAAAAAATATAAAGCAGGCTAGACAATGCAGCCCCCGCATTCATCATGGATAGAGCAGAGAACAGGCTAGTTTAACCCTTTGCCTGGAATGTCCCTTTAAATTTCCTGTCCAGGCAATAACATAAAGTCAATATTCACTTTTTTCGCCCCACACCTCCTCCGTGCATGGAGGGAGAACAAGCCATTCCCTCCATTTCTGGGCAGACATGGTGGCATCCATCAATATGGCTTTAAACTGGACCTTCACCCTGAATAAGAGTCTATCTTGTATGTTTCCCACACCCTGTACATACAGATTTCCCAAATTAAAAATCATCCTACCAGTGGTTTGCGCATGGCGGCGTGAGGAAGCAAGGTGGTGGGGCTCCGGCAGACTTCGCAGCGTTTGTGCAGCCGACAGAGATCACACACACAGATCGTACTCGAGATGTGGGGTAACAAAAAGAGGAAAACGCCAGGAGGTGGAGGAGCAAGATCGGCTAGGAGGATTGACGCCTTTCTGGTGCCGGGAGCAGTGACCCGCCCGGCAGGGGAGGAAGACAAGATGGCGCGGGCTGGAGGAGGAGGGGGCCTTCCGCAGCGCAACTCGCTGGGCCAGAGGAAGAGCCCGAAAGCACAGGCGAGGACGCCGCAAGACAAGAAGAGGCAGACGGGGGAGAAGAGGTCCCGTCGGCGGGGACGCGGGCGGGGCAGCATGCTGAGCAGAGCAGCCCAGCTCTCACTAGTACAGAGCCGGGGGAAGAGGAGCCTCAGAGCGGGTCTCCGCCTCCAGGTGAGCGGCACGGAGCGCTTTTTCCCCAAGACGGAGGGGAACACATGAGGTCAGTGGCGGGGCCGGCACTGGGGTCGGGTAGCATACCACCCCAGGCTGCAGGAAGGACACCCTGTACAGCTAGTCCCCAGGTGTCAGCAGAGGTCCTCCAGGAGGGGCAGACAGGAGTGTGCACCCCCCCCCTCTGCCATCATGCCATCAATAGGGGGAGAATCACAGGGCCCTCTCCAGATAACAGCCCTCCCCAGAGTCAGACCTTGGCAGGTGAAACACAAAGTGTTGTGAGCGCGGCTGCCCCTAGCTCGGTATGGGATGCCCCAACAGAGCACAGATGCCATAGCTGGACCTCATTGCATAGCCCCGTTATACCACTCGCTCCCTCACCACAGCACCCACAGGGGGACTGGTCCTCCATCTCAGATGACGATGGTGGTGAGAGGCGGGGTCAGCGGGAGCGTGGCATAGAAGGAGGAGGTCGCTTGAGTGAGAGCCGCGATTTTGAACGAGCTACCCCCGAGGTCGACACGGAGTTGGATCCAAACCTTAAGCTCTTGTTGCAGTTCCTTCCCACCAAGGCGGACCTAAAAGAAGACTTGGAGGCGGTTGCGCTGAGAATTGAGCGGGCCATGAGGAGAGAGATTGAAGATCTTCAGCAGCAAACGTCAGCCCTTGACACGAGAGTCTCTACACTACAGAGTATACAAGTACAAGCCATGAAACTCGGATTGCAGAGCTGGAGAGGGCGCTTCACTCCCAACAACAGCTACTTACTACCGTCTTTCTACAATCGGACGATCTGGAAAATCGGAATAGACGCAACAACTTGAGACTGAGGGGCATCCCAGAGTCGGTCTCCCCGAGTCAACTGCGATTGACAGCGTCGGCCATTTTCAACTTGCTACTAGGGAGGCCCAGGGAGGCTGAGATTATCATTGACCGTATCCATAGAGAGGCGGGCCGCCTGGCGGCAGAGGCGGAGGCTCCGCGGGATGTCCTTTTTCGTATTCATTTTTTCTCTGTGAAGGAGGACATCTTGCGCCAGGCCTGGGAAAGGTGTCAGGTGGAGTGGGAGGGCTATAGAGTTAGGATTCTCCCTGACTTTTCTCGCCATACTATGTGCATGAGGAGGACCATGCGCCCTCTATTAGATAAGCTTCGGGAGCTCAACGTCCCATATAGGTGGAGCCACCCCTTCCACCTTATTGTGCAAAAAGGCAATGGCAGTTTCCACCTGCGAAGCAAAGAGGAGCTGCCGGAGCTGTTCCGGTTCCTGGATGCCGATCCCGTTGGAGTTCCTGACTGGCTGGACTTTAGCGTTGATCCGTTTTTTTTTTTTTTGGGCGGGGGGGGGCGGCGGGACCGGGTGCCTTTCGGGGAAGACGAGGCCAGGAGGGGCCGATTCGTCCAGGCTGAGACGGGATACCCCGGTCGGGACGATATCCGCTTAATAAGCTCACTATAGTTGATGTGGAATTTCTATTTTTGTTTGCAAAGTAACTTGTTTTGAATGTTATGATGTTATGAGTCACTTGGCCCCAGCTGATTGTGGTGTGGTGACGTTTACACAGGTGGGTGATACTGGGCCCAGCCTTGGGAACCCTCTGAGAGGTTGGTTACAGTTTAGCGGGCGGAGGGGGGCCGGAGCCTCGCCCCGTGGTGCGCGACCACGGAGGCAAGGCCCGGTGGGAATAGTGTTCTAAAGGGAGGCTGGCTGCTTTCCAGGTGAGTAGCTCTCAGATATTTGTCTGCATTGCATGTCCCAACTTTGGGGACTCAGAATTAAGAGTAGGGACCACACTAAACACAGAGTGCCTTGCTGGGGCAGTGTGGCTTCCACATGTATCTGCAGATATATGCAACCAAATCTCTGTCTTTCCACATAGCTAGACATGTTTGTTGCTTGATATTTAGTTGATGAGAGGGTTAAACTGGGCGGTAAATTAGTTCTCAGGCCCTGAATAATAATAATAATTTTGTATAAATAATAGTGATTGAGCTGCTCCCACCCCCTTTATTCATTTGAATTGCCATGAGCACAAGCAGGGAGGAATTCAGTCAATATGGATTTCTCCCTGTGAAGTGTTCTAAAGGGAGGCTGGCTGCTTCCCAGGTGCGTAGCTCTCAGATATTTGTCTGCATTGCATGTCCCAACTTTGGGGACTCAGAATTAAGAGTAGGGACCACACTAAACACAGAGTGCCTTGCCGGGGCAGTGTGGCTTCCACATGTATCTGCAGATATATGCAACCAAATCTCTGTCTTTCCACATAGCTAGACATGTTTGTTGCTTGATATTTAGTTGATGAGAGGGTTAAACTGGGCGGTAAATTAGTTCCCAGGCCCTGAATAATAATAATAATTTTGTATAAATAATAGTGATTGAGCTGCTCCCACCCCCCTTTATTCTTTTCCCGGTGGGAATAAACAGAATCCGGAACGTTGGTTCCAAGCTTAGCTTCTGCCCTTTGTCTTTACACAGAGGGTGCTTTTTTGGGTAGTTCCTGTCATATCTTTCTCTCTGCTTAGTTTCTTTCCTTTTTCTTTTTTCTCTTTACTATAACTTTTCTTGCGTCTTTGTTGTTTTGTGTTCTTTCCCTGTGAGGCCCCTCCCCTTCAACCCTTCAACCCTACCCTTCCAAAGGGTCAGGAGGTCCGGGAAACATGACTAGCTTGAAGATCTGCTCACTCAATGCACAGGGTCTCAATGTCCCTGAAAAGCGGGCTAAGATATTATATGGGTTACATAAAGAGAAGGTGGACATTGTGCTTCAGGAGACACATTTTTGTGTGGGGAGGATGCTGGAGGTTAAGAACCGATATTTTTCCAGATGGTTTCATGGACCAAACCCTGACTCTAAATCTAAAGGGGTGTCAATCGCCATCCACAGAAGTACGCCTCTGGACTCAAAAGTGGACGCACAGGGAAGGTACATTTTTCTGAAATTTGCAGTGAATGGGGCGACCTATACCTTGGCAAATATCTATCTACCCAACATTAACCAAACGGAAGTGGGGTTACGATTCCTGCGTTTGCTAGATGAATATGCAGAGGGGGTCATAATCCTGGGGGGGGACCTCAACATGGCTATGGACCCGAGGGTGGACACTTCCCAAGGCAAACCTGCAATCCCCCAGTCCAAGTTGGCGGCATTTCGGCAGGCCCTCAATGCCCTGCAGGTGATTGATGTTTGGAGGATCTTAAATCAAGGAACAAGGGACTACACCTTTTTTTCTCATGTACACGCATCTTACAGTAGATTGGATTACCTATTCATTAGTCACCATGTGTTGTCTAGGGATATAGGAGCTTCCATTGGCCCCATTATCTGCTCGGATCACGCACCTATATTTCTTACCCTTCCCATTCCCGGGGGTCCCAAGGGTCAGTGGTCATGGAGATTGAATGACAATTTGCTCCAAGACCCCATATGCCTTACAGAGGTAGGGGAATGTATAACCAATTTTTTAACAGACCATAGAAGCGATGACACCCCCTTACCTACCCAGTGGAAAGCCATGAAATGTGTACTCCGAGGGGTGTTTATTAAACATGGGTCAAGACTGAAGAGGGAAAAGACACAACAGATTCGGGATACCCTGGACAAAATTCAGGCGCTCGAGAGCTCCCATAAACAGTCACCTATCCAGGAAGAATTGTTGAAATTGATTGCAGCTAGGGAGGAGTTAAAGAAACTCCTCGACCGAAGCTACTTGAAGTATAGAGACAGGTACGGGGCTAAGTACTCAGTTCTAAGTTCTCAGACAAATGTGGGAAATTGTTAGCAAGATCATTACACCCTAGGCAAAGCACGACATACGTGCCTGTGGTCAAGGGTAAGGGGGGTCAGGAACTACACAAACCTACACAGAAACTGGACAAGTTCCGAGACTTTTATACTGACCTATATAATATTAAAGAGGACCAACACCCAGGGGTGATCGGCTCGGAAATCTATAAGATTCCCGGGCCGATCACCTCCCACCCCGCGGGACATCCGAGATCGGGATGTCCCGCGGGGTGAAACCCCCCAGAAACCCCAAAATCATCTTACCTGATCCGCCGCCGCTTCCGCCGCCGCTTCCGCCGCCGCCGCCTCCCGCGCGCCCCTCCAGACGTGCGCGCGCCCGCGCCGGCCCTCTGTGAATGGCCGGCGGGGGCGCGCGCGCGCCGAGAGTGACGCGCGGGAGGCGGCGGCGGCGGAAGCGGCTTGGACGTTCCTGATCCCCGCCTGGACGTTGGCGGGGATTGGCTGCGGCGTTCACGTGGGAGCGTTGAGAGGTGAGTTTTTTGGGGTTTCTGGGGGGTTTCACACAGCGGGGCACCCCCGATCGGGGTGCCCCGCCGAAGTGGACCAAAACCCAGGATAGTCAAAATCCTGGGTGTTGGTCCACTTTAAAGGCTGCCTGCGGAGGATTTAGATGCCCGCATACAGCAATACATGGTGGAAACGGCAGTCCCTCCTATAGCCCAGGAGACTAGTGACTCACTGGAGGAGCCCTTTACTGAGGATGAGATCAGAGCAGCCATTAAGGGGACTCCAGCGGGGAAGAGCCCGGGGCCGGACGGGTTCACGCCGCGATTTTACAAGGTTCTTGGCGAACAGCTCTCCCCCTTTTTGACAAAGGTATTCAATGAAGTATCTGAATCTTGCCCCTTTCCTAGACAAGCCTTAGAGGTTCATGTATCGGTCATTCCGAAGCCCGGCAAAGACAAAACAATAGTAGGAAATTACAGACCCATATCCCTTATCAACGTGGATCTTAAACTATTTGCAAAAATTATAGCCACTAGATTGCAAACACCTTTGATGACGGTTATTGATAAGGACCAAGTAGGTTTTGTCAAGGGGGGAGAGGCCAGGGATAACGCCCTTAAGACGATAGCCCTCATGCACTATGCCCAGTCAAATGGGATCCCGTCATGCCTGCTCTCGGTGGATGCCGAGAAGGCTTTTGACAGGGTCCATTGGAAATTCTTGAGAGCGGCACTGGTACAGGTGGGACTGGGCCCTGAGATACTGGGAAAGATCATGGCATATATAGTGGGCCCTCTGCCAGGGTCAAGGTTAACGGCCTTCTGTCAACCCCTTTCACCATTAGCAATGGTACTCGCCAGGGATGCCCCCTGTCGCCACTGCTATATGTGATAGTAATGGAGCATTTGGCCCAGGCTCTGCGTAGCAACTCCTCAATTAGGGGGCTGCTCTGTGGTGGAAGGGAACACAAATTGTCGTTATTTGCGGACGACCTCTTGCTTTACATCTCGTCCCCACATCTCTCTCTGCCCTCTATCCTTAAGGAATTTGACAGATTTAGTCAGCTAAGCAATTTTAAAGTTAATTTAACAAAAACAGAGGCTCTGAATGTCTTGCTACCGCAAGAGGTCTTACAGATGTTAGAGTCCAATTTTCCGTTTAGGTGGCAGAGGGAGTCAAAGTATCTGGGGGTTTGCCTTCCAACTGACCTAGGTCTCCTTCATAAGTTGAACTATGCCCCACTCCTCTCCCGGACTTTAGAGAACCTTGGAAAATACAATAAGGCCCAATACTCGTTATTGGGGCACATAAACATAATCAAAATGGATATTTTACCATGCTTTCTATATATTTTCCAGGCTATCCCTATTAGGCCGGAGAGAGGATATTTCAAAACACTTAAAACAGCCCTGATCAAATTTATCTGGAATAATAAGAAATCAAGGATCAGCTACGCAACCCTAACGTGCACCAAGGAGGGGGGGGATTGGGGCTCCCAGACTTCAAAAAGTACCACTCAGCGGCGGTCGTGTCCAGACTGATAGATTGGTTTCACCATGGATCGGATAAACTCTGGGTGACCATTGAAGAGAGCCTGTCCCCTTTGAACCTCACGGCACTCCCTTGGATAGATCCCAGGTTGAGGCCCGGGCTGCACTCAACAGTGTGCGTGTCAAGACCGACATTATCTGTCTGGGATGCAGAACTTAAAAAGGGAGATTTGTCAACCAGGTCGGGTCCGCTCACTCCCCTTTTTGACAACCCGGCGTTTCCCCCGGGCGTGGGGGCAGATAGGTTTCTGATTTGGAATTCCCTACAGGGGACTCGACTTGGAGACACTTTACGAGGCGGTCAACTCCCAGACCTGAGGGAGCTCCAGATGGAGGGACGGGGGGAGAGACTGTCGTGGTTCCTCCACCGACAACTGATGGCCTTCCTTAGGACACACTCTCCTGTGGCATCTCTCTGCAGGCCCCTGACCCCATACGAGAGTTTGTTGAGGACAGATTCGGCACCCACCCACACCCTCTCGCTAACTTACAGGATTTTGCAGACAGGAGGGGAGGATATGGAACGACCTGGGTTTGTTGGGAGGTGGGAATCAGAGCTGGGCTGTGAGGTAGATGATGAAGAGTGGGCGAAATCTTTCATGTTAACTCATAAACTCTCCGTGGCATGTAAAGCACAGGAGAAAAACTACAAAATATTGGCCCGATGGTATAGGTGTCCGGTGGATTTGGTGAAGTTTGGAGGGGTGGACTCAGGCACATGTTGGAGATGTGAGAGTGCGGAGGGCACGATGCTACATATTTGGTGGGGGTGCCCCTTGGTCCATAAGTTCTGGGACCAAGTGCTCTCCATTTATAAATTCTTGACGTTGGAAAACATTCCCAACGACCCTCGGGTAGTTCTTCTGTCCATGGTGCCTGGGTCGGCCTCCTCCGTAAAGAAAGGATTGCTTAGACACTTACTTACGGCTGCTAGGGCAGTGATTCCACGGCACTGGGAACACACCGGGAGTTATGGAGCGGGTGCAGGAGGTGGAGAACATCAGGAGGATGGAGGAGTTGGTGCTGGGGGGGGATGAGAGCGGGAGTCGGAGATTCAACATGACGTGGACGGTGTGGATGGTAAGCCGCGACACCCCCGAATTTAGTGCGTTTCTGTCCTCTTTACGGTAGGATCGATGGATGATGTGTAGTGAGGTTATAACACAGGGGCCTCTGAGCACCAGGCTGGTCCGTCAACTCTATATCTCCTTTAGGCATTAATACACCCCGGCGGTCGAGACTTTCCGGCATCCTTCCCGCCCCTCCTGTCCTCACTGTTTTCCCCTCCCCCTCATCCCCGACCAACAGGTCTGTATATCCTTATATGTGTTTTTAGTCACAATTGTTTCTCTTTCTTCTTCTGTCCTCTTTCCCGTATATTTCCCTTTCTCTCATCTGTACTACTTTTTTCCTTCTCTATCTTGGAGTGGTATGACTGTTTTATATACTTAATGTAGTGTAATACACTTAATATAATAAGTTATATGTTGGAGGCTCGAGTGACTGAGTATAAGTTAGTACCAGAAGTCGACCCCTACGGCTGTCTGGTCCCTCTGGACAGCGGATAAAATGCGAAATGATCAGGATCAGTGGTGGGGGAGGTGGGAGGTGGAGGAGTTGACCTAAGACTAGAACAACTGAGATGGCAACCCCTCTCGCTTTCTCTCGGCTACAGGGGGGAGTGTGGGCCTAGGGGGGAGGATACACATGTATAAATACGCTAAGGTTGATAGCTTTTGTTATATTACGTTGTACAACTGCAGGTGGAATTTTTGCTGTAATTTCAACACTCCATGCTATGTCTTTTTTTCTATGTTCTTAATTAATAAAAACATATTGAACAAAAAAATCATCCTACCTGTATCTACTGCCTTTTTTGAGCCTTCCTGAAAGCAGGAAGGGTCTTCTGAATATGCCGCTCTGCATTCTGGGATTGCTGTCCTTTTCCTGACCCCAGCTCTGCTCTTTCTGTGCAAAACACAACTATAACCCCACTCCCTGCACGTTCCCCTCTTCCTCCTCTCCTCAGTATGTGATACTTTTGAAGCAAGAAGGTGGCACCTGTATCCTGCAGTCCTGAACAGAGTTGCAGCCCAGTAAAAAAAAAGAGTAAAGAATAATAAGCGACTTGGAACTCAAAATATATTAATTTCAAATGCTGGGTAATAGTTTTTTTTAAGGATTTGGGCTTTTCATTAAATGGTGCTGAAGGTCCAGTTGAAGTCCCCTAATACTCCTATTCCATTTATTGCAATGGAGAGGCCGTGTCAAGGCCAAGTGTGCTGAACCTGCGTTGGGATGTCCCCTTCATTGCAATAAAATCGAGTAAGCACATGGGATTGTAAACAAGGCTCCATAGAGGCCTCACTGGATAATGGAATCAAGTATGAAGATGCCGCAACTGCAAGGAGGAACTGCAGGGGAACACCGCACCTACATTGGAGGAGCTGCAGGTGAGTATAGACTTTTTTTTTGTTTCTGCCTGGACAATCCCTTTACATAGCTGTAAGTTTCAGCCATTGTAACTAAGGGCCTTGGGGAAGCATGAAGAGCCAGAGTATAAGGGACAGGGGAGAACTCATTACCATTAAAACATCCTGCTGCTGCTTATCATTGATTGTTCTGAACATAAAATGTATTTGTGATTTATGTTTCTGAACTTACTATGAAAGTTACATTCATTACACAATATTAGGGAGATCATGAGTCTGTATCTCTTTTTCCAACTCCACAGCTTTGACCCCAACTACGTGACTGTTCCCTCAAATCCAATCTTTAAACCATTCCCTCATCTCTAAGCACAAGGAGTGTTTGTCCCAATACTTAGCAAGGATGCACAAAGGTTTTCTGAGGTTAATTGCAGCATCTGCCACTTAAGAGTTCACTCATATAATTAGATTAAGTTGATCTTGGTCCTTTTTTAAGCTCACTTTGACTCAATCACTCATTTTGATGTACAAATATATATCTGCTAAACATCTACACTATTTTGAGGCACATATGCTGTTACTGTGTGTTGTTCATCACAGCCCCCCCCCCCCCCCCCTCTTGTCAAAGTTTCACCGCAGCGCATAATGATCCAACATCTTTGGCTATTGATGTTACAAATACCTGTAACATGAATTTGTAGTTTGGTGGGAAAATATATTAAATGTTCACTTAATAGAAAGAAAACTTTACATAGCTCATATAGACTTAGATAAACCGACTAGACACACTATTCTTTAGGAGGAGGCAATACCACTGATTTCTATGCCACTCTGGGTGTGTAATGTTTGAGTCTAGACCCCTATTCACAAATACAAGGTAAACACAAGCAGTGAGTGTACACATGCCCAGAGTAGTGGGCTGCCCTAATCATGGCGCCCGGGGAGCAGTTGAATGGTTGGGTGGGTCAAGTGCACTTCAATTATGTCCTGGCTGGGAATTGAAACTGCAACCCTCTAGTCACAAAACCAATTCCTTACCACTTTTTTCCCCAGCCTGAAACCGGGGCCATCCAAACATGAACCCCTAATTTTACTGTTCAGGTTCACTCATCCTTAGGGATGATGATACTATGTAAGGGGAAGGAGGTATAGGAAGACAAATTTTAAAAACAAAGGGTTTTCTTGCTAAGAGAATAATTAGATTAGAATTAGAGCAAATACAATACAACGCAAAGGGGACATCCTAAGGTTTTAATTCTAACCTAATAGGACATTGTAAATGCAACATAGTATGCTTACCTAAAAAAGTAAATAAATCAATACATGCAATAAAGATTCACAATACTGTGCTGTCACCTAGTGGCCAAAAAAGTACACACAAAATAAAGATAGACAAACCAAAAAGCAAAAGTGTATTATGCTAAAATGCTTGAAATACGTAAACCATACCATCAGCATCATTTAATAAGAAGCCCAAACCCTTAAAATATATTAATTTTAGATGCTGGGGAATATTTTTTTAAGTTTTTAGTTGCTCATTATTCTTTCCCCCACTGGGCTTCAACTTTGTCCAGGACTCTAGGCTATGGGCAACACCATCTTGCCTCAGAAGCATCACATAGGAGGTGAGAGGGGTGAAAAGTGCAGGGGGGATGGGGTTATAGCTTTGCTTTGCACAGACCGAGCAGACTTGGGAGTCAGGAAAAGGACAGCAATCCCAGATTGGCACAGTCAGAAGGCACTTCCTGTCAACAGGCAGCCTGAGAGTCCATGTGCCGCCATCTTGAATGTTAAAAGGCTCAGAAAACGCAATTTATGCAGGTAGGATGTACAGGGTTGGGGGAAACATACAAGATAGGCTCTTATTTAGGGTAGAGGTCCAGTTTAATGCTCAGCAACAACATATCCTTAGTCCCTAGTGCGAGCATGGCCAGCTGTCGAAGTGTGCGGTCGCACAGGGCGCCATCCCGACCACTCTTGATGGAGGGCACCACAAGCTTTCGGCTGGCCATCAGTCCTCTTTAAAAAAAAAAAAAAAACACTTTGTACTGCATGTTTCTTTAGAATTTTCTTGTACCTTCTTCTTGAATTTACATTTATCCTATTATTTTATGATCCCGCCGTTTCCACATTCTCTCCATCTTTCTCTAGTCACCCTCCTCCCATCTGCCTCTCTTTTCAGCTTTCTAATGTATCCCTCTTTTATTACCTTCCCTCCGCTTCTCTCCTCCAGTTATTCTTTCTCTCTTGTTCTTTCTTTCTTATTCTTTCTTTCACTCTCGTTTCCCCCTCCCCATTTTTACACCTATTTCTACATTCTCTCCATCTTTCTCTTGTCACAATTCTGCATTCTCCTTCTCTCTCTCATTTTGTGTCATCCTATCTTTTTTTCATCTTCTCTTCATATAACGTTCCCTTTCCCTTCTCTCAATCGCTTTTCCTCCTCTTTGTCTTGTTTACCTCCAGTCTTTTTCTGGAGTTTCTTTGTTTCTCTCGCCTGATCCCTCTGTCTCCCTCTTTTCTGTGTTTCTCATGGTGCCTGTGTTCCATTTTTGTGTGTGCGCCATTCTGAAAACTTGCAAAGGGTGACAGTTACCCTAAGGCTGACCCAGAGTGTGAGGGGACTCTAAAGCATTAGCAAACAATGTCTATAACAATTATAAAGGTGGACATGGGGCAGCACTTCAGGATCCAAAAAATCCTTCCCCAATACTGTGAGATAATATAGCTCCATGATTAAAGATTGAGCAGTAATAAATCCCGTCACTGATCACACAATCTGCTTACCGATATATATAGGCAGAGCTTCAAGCGAGAAAGGTACAAGCACAGGTATCACGCATAAATGCAGCTATATCTTCCAGCTAACAGACTATACCTCCAGCCATCCCATCCCCTGCTGCTTATATTGTTGGTGGTTAAGAGTTTGCTAATACAAAGTAACAGAGGGATAGACTCACAATGGCAGCCTAATCATGTGATCAGCACACAGATGTGGTTGTTCCTCTGTAAGCCTATAGAGCAAAGGTGTCCAACCTTACTTACCTCCAAAGCCACAATCACAGTTTAGAATCAGAGAGAAGGTAGAGATTGACATTACAGCAGAGATCAGTAGTTTTAATGTCTACATTCTGTGACTTTGATTTTAAATGTATTCCCCCAGCTCCTTAAAATTCAAGAAAGCACACCCCCCCAAAAAAGTTTAAAGAACAAAGGTTTCACTGGAAGCTGCAGAGACAGGTAAGCCAGCATACTTCTCAACCTGCTTGACTCTGCATTAACCTCAGACAGCTAGTGAGAGACAGTCTGGGTTGCCTGACCATAAAGCAGGCTATTATTGCTCATACAATGGAATGCCAAAGTGGAACATTTTCAAACCCAAAGGGCATTCTGGGGCGTATACTGCTTCCTGTTGCCGGAAGAGAATGTTAGCAATCACTAGTGAATTTGTAGACACCTCATTACATTTGGCAGCAGATTCAGTCAATCGTCTACTGGATCAGGTGTTCTGTGGATTGTGAGCTTAAAGCAGATCTTTAGTCTAAACTTCTAGGGCTTATTACATACCCTACCTCGTGGGATGCCTTCTAGGAAGCACATAAATGAAGCATGATTATTTACCTACAATAGGCTGTTCATCCCACATGACAGCTGGCAGACAATTGGGGAGCATTTACACCCAGGAGGTGTACAGGGCGCCAGCAGCCTCCACCACAGGGGCACAGAGTAGTGAGTATTTGGGCCAAGTTTAAGCTTCCCAAGTGGATACATAGCCAAAATTGATCATGGTGTCTGCCGGGGGGTGGGGTGGGGCCGGGAGGGGGGGTGGGATGTTAAAGCAGGCCTTAAAGCTGACCTAATACCAGCTATTTTAATTTCCTGGTCATGGGTCCTAGTGCCTGGGGCGCCACAATTTGAGATATATATCCACTTGTGGAGCCAGTTGCTGTCAACTTACCCACGGTCCCAAGGTGCAAGTACGGGCTCTCATCCAATTGGGTGTAGGCCGTGCATACTAATGCATGGTATACATCTCATGCTCGTCTCCACATTGTAAAGGTGAGTTATTACTCCCGCCCCCCACCTGACAATTCTAGGCACAATTCTGCTCCATCCTCACTAATCCTATGGTGCCATGCTGTGCCTCAGCCTTTGGCAGCAGGCAGTGCCCCCTCCCTATAACTAAGCCCAATATTGGGGGATGGCCGGCACCATTAACAGTGACCCAGACTGATTCGCAGAAAACAGTATGGGTGGGATAAAGATGCCTGCAATGGCCCTAGAGCCCATGGTGGCCACCCTGCCCCCTCTAATGCAGATACCAATGGGCAGCTGTCAAAGTCTCCACAGGAAGCATCAGAAGAGTCTATCAGGGGATGGAAAGCACTCAGGGTTATGCCAAATAAATTTAATGAAATAAAATATTTATGCATTGTGTTTTTTTTGTTTTTGCTTTATTACCTGTTAACTGGTAAGAGGTTCATGGGAACCTCACTCAGACTTGCCTCCTGGGCATTGTCGAGTAGATGTTTCTGTATCAGGCTTCAATGAAATTTGAGATTTTTTTCCACTAAATATTAGTTCAGTAATTTATACACCTGGCAACAATTATTCCAGTCAAGGAAAATGTGGGACCTTGCAGTTCCTCAGTGCAGCGCTGGCAAATTTATACTTACCGATGATGGAGAATCTATTGCGATGGCTTTATACCCCCTAACAGGCCTGCTCCATTCATTGCAATAGAGGGAGGCTTGAACTCGGCATGCCCTCTCCATTGCAATGCATGGATTAGGTGTGTGGGGGCAGAAACAAGGTCCCATATGTAGTGATGGGCAAGATTTTGGGTTCCCAAATCGCATATAAACTTCGACCAGAAATCCGTGGTCAAGTTTGGCGCCCGGCCCCAACATGGAAAAGCTAGTTGATGGGCTGCCAAGCATCAGCAGCAAAAAGCTGATGTAAAACTTTTCTGAGCCCGCGATCCCCTCCCCTTCCTGCTTGAGGCCCTGCTAGCTGGCACTAAGAATGGTGGCCATCTTTCTGTGGCCCGAGCCATGGACCATGTCAAAGAAACGTCACCGCTGATAGGAAGGGAATAACAGGGATCAAGTAAGTTTTACAGCAGTGCTGCTGCACCCAAACCCCAATAAAAATACCATTCTGTGAATGATTCATTACGTCTGGGATATAGTCCACAAGAGGGCGCTTTACTGCAGAGATGGCAAAAAGAGGCCCCTCCCGGTCCTTATATACCCGGGACCTCCCACTACATTCCCCTTACAGCAGTAAGGGAACCAGGAGAAGCCAATAACAAGATTAACCACCATAACCAGGAAACATTCACCCTATAGAGGATCCAAGAATAAAAACTCAGGGTGGGATGGAGCAGGGCATGCTGCATACTTGTAATACCCATTCTACAAGGTGAGGATTCACAGAATGGTATTATTCCAAGTATGCAGCACGCCCTGCTCCAGTAATGATTCATTACATCTGGGACATCCAATAGCAGTGTCCAGCAAAAGGGTGGGATCCCAAAGGTAAACAATGCGCAGTTCAAACCACTGCCGCCT
This sequence comes from Gastrophryne carolinensis, assembly GCA_027917425.1. Taxonomy (NCBI): domain Eukaryota; kingdom Metazoa; phylum Chordata; class Amphibia; order Anura; family Microhylidae; genus Gastrophryne; species Gastrophryne carolinensis. Next base: position 106,429,018 of record CM051235.1, read on the forward strand.
GCAGAACTTTGCGGCCAAAAACAGCATCAGCTGAGGCCCGAACATCAACCTTGTAAAACTTGGAAAAGGTATGAACAGAAGATCAGGTAGCAGCCTTACAAACTTGTTCAACAGAAGCCTGGTGCTGAAAGGCCCAACAGCACGGGTAGAATGAGCAGTGACTCGTAAGGGAGGATCCCTCCCCTTAGCAGAATAGGCCCTAACAATGGCCTGACGAATCCATTTACTAATAGTAGACTTAACAGGAGCCAAACCCTTCTTGGGACCAGAGGGTACCACAAACAAGGCGTCCATCTTCCTGAAAGGCGCTGTAGCCACCAGGTAGTATTTCAAGTTCCTGACAATGTCTAGAGAATGCAAGGCCCTCTCCTTGTCATTACCAGGATTAGGGCACAAGGAAGAAAGCACAATGTCCTGATTGAGGTGAAAGGCAGAGACAACCTTAGGCAAAAAGTCTGGTTTAAAACGGAAAACCACCTTGTCCTGGTGTCTCTCAAAGTAAGGGGGCCTGAATGGACAGAGCCGCCAACTCAGAAACACGCCGGACAGAAGTGATAGCCACCAAGAAGGCAACCTTCAGGGTGAGAATAGACAATGCAGCCTCATGCACAGGCTCAAATGGAGGACCCTGAAGGGCAGACAATACCAAATTCAAATCCCAAACCGGCAACATGGGTTTGTGGGGAGGGCGCACATGAGTGACCCCCTGGAAGAAAGTCTACAAGAAGACCAAAAAAAAAGTCTACAAGAAGACCAAAGGATGAAGAGCGAAGGACCTTTGGAAGAAAACCGCCAAGGCGGAAACATGCCCCTTCAGAGTACTGAGCTGAAAACCCATATCTAGACCATGTTGAAGGAACTCCAGTATCCGAGGGATGGAGAACACCCGACAGGGGAAGGCCCTAGCCTGACACCAGTCAATGTAGGTCCGCCAGGTCCTGTAGTAGATGGTAGAAGAGGATTTCTTCCTAGCTCTGACCAGAGTCTGAACAACCACATCAGACAGACCCTTTTCCTTTAGGGTGGAGGTTTCAGCAGCCATGCCGTCAAAGCCAGCGTTTGTAAATTGGGGTAACAGAGCCGTCCTTGAGTGAGAAGATCCGGAACAAGAGGCAGAGGGTACTGCTCGACCGCCAGCTGTACGACGTCTGCGAACCACACCTGTCTCGGCCACTTGGGGGGCCACCAGAACAGCTGGCACCCTTTCCTGAATCAGCTTGTGCAGAACCTTGCCCAGAAGGGGAAACGGAGGGAAGAGATACAGGAGACCGAACCCCTGCCAAGACAGAGACATGGCATCCACCGCCAGAGCCAGAGGATCCTGGGACAGTGAGACAAACGCTGGAAGCTTGTGATTGTGACGAGAGGCAAACAGATCCACGTCCGGCATCCCCCACCTGTGACAGAGGGATAGAAAGACCTTGCTGTTGAGGGACCATTCTCCCCGGGGAGAGGCCCCCCCTGCTCAGGGAATCCGCTTGTTCTCTGCTCCCGGAATGTAAACCGTAGAGATGCATGGGACATTGTCCTCGGCCCAAGACAGAATCAGCGACACCTCCCGGAGGGTACTCTTGCTCCGAGTCCCTCCCTGATGATTGATGTAAGCGACCGCAGTCCGGTTGTCGGAGCGAACCTGAACAGGCAGGCCCTGGAGGTGAGACGTCAGGTGAGACGTCAGGTGCGCCAGCACCAACCGAACTGCCCTCAGCTCAAGAACATTGATGGGAGCGTGGGCCTCCTGAGGGTCCCACAGCCCCTGGAATTAGTGGGCTCTCCAGTAGCCCCCCAACCTGAAAGACTGGCATCCGTAGTGATCGTCTCCCAACACGGTGTCAGAAATCACCTGCCCCCCAGAAGCTTCCTCGAGTCCAGCCACCACAGAACAAAAGCCTGATCCAGAGACAGGGGACACTTGTCCCAGGCTGAAAGAAGATGGAGCTGAAGAGGCCTCATGTGAAATTGTGCGTAGGGAACTGCCTCGAAGCAGGACACCATCTGACCCACCAGTTGCATCCCTTGCCGGATGGATGGATGAGGGCTGGACAGCAAGAAATGAATCAGAGCTTGAAGAGAGTCCACCTTCTGCTGAGGGAGGAAAATCCTGGCCTGAATGGTATCCAGAGTCATACCCAGGAAGGCGGTCACACGGGACGGGGAGAGAGAGGATTTGGGGTAATTGATCACCCACCCGAACATCTCCAGGGTCACCACCACCGTCCGGGTGTCCGATTCTGCCTGTTGGAGTGAAGGGGACGTAATGAGGAGGTCGTCCAGATAAGGAAGAATGCGAATACCCCGGGCTCTGAGAAGGGCCATCACGCCTGCCAACACCTTGGTGAACACTCTGGGGGCAGAGGTGAGACCAAAGGGAAGTGCCACAAATTGGTAATGTTTCGCAAACCTGCGAAAACGCTGGTGCCCTGGGAAGACAGGCACATGAAGGTAAGCATCCTTGATGTCTATTGAGGTCATAAAGTCTCCCGGGCGCAGGGAGCTGATAGCGGAGCGCAGAGTTTCCATACGAAAACGTCTGGTCCTGATGAACTTGTTGAGAAGTTTGAGGTCCAGGATGGGTCTGATGTAACCATCCTTTTTGGGCACTGTAAAGAGATTGGAATAGTAACACTGACCTCTCTCTCCCGGGGGGACCTGACAGACAACCCCCATGGCCAGAAGGTTTTGTACCGCCAGAAGCAGACCCTGAGCTGCCCGAGGGTCTGTAGAAACCCGTGACCTGAGGAATCTGGGAGGAGGCCAGTCCGCGAACTCCAGCTTGTATCCGGAGGAGAAAACCTCCAGAATCCAATTGTCTGAGACTTGTTGAGCCCAGACCTGAGCGAAGAGCCGCAGCCGTCCCCCCACCCACAAGGGTGAGGGCGCCCCCTCATTGCTGAGCGGGCTTGGCAGTGGATTTGGGTTTGGCACCCCAGGAGGATCCGGGCCAGGCACGGCCTCTGCCCTTGCCCCAGAAATCTCCCCTTTGACCTGCAAAGGATACCCCCTGCCTGACCTAGGCCCACGAAAGAAGGGAGTGAACGACCCTGAGCCCCGAAAGGGTTGCAGCTGCTTTTTGCGTTGGGGTAACTTACCTCCCTTAGCAAAAAGGTCCAAACGATCACCAAACAGGCGCAATCCTTTAAAGGGAAGCCCCGTGAGAGCCTTCTTGGAAGCATTGTCAGCTGCCCACTGGCGCAACTAGACCGAGCGGCAGATAGAGACAACCAAGGCCGAGTTCCTGCTACACATCCGAATGGTGTCATCTAGGGCAGAGAGAACATAGGTGATGAACATCTCACATTGTGACAAGGCTCTAAATTCAGGACTAGAAGGATCCTCATCTAAGCCGTCCAGAAGGCCCCTGATCAAGGTCCTAATAGCCATGGCCGTAATAGCGGAAGCACACACCGGGCGCAAGGCCGAACCCACACAGGCAAAAGCGTGGGAAGCCAGTTGATCAATACGCCGTTCCTCACTATCCTTCAAGGTAGTGTTGGGGGGAGTTGACCAACACTTGACCACATCCGAGGGGAAGGGATACCTCCTATCCCACCCTTTAGGGATACCAGGAAGCCGGCTAGGGCGCTCCCATTCCTTGAGAACCAGATTATTAAAATGCTTCTGTTCTGGGAATTGCAAACGCGGTTTTGCGGTACCAAACAATTCCCCCTGCTGCTTAGGTGCCGCTGCAGGAGGGGAAATGGAAAGTATTTCAAAAATTTGAGACAATAGTCTATAGGTGTCATCAGCATCCCAATGCTCTGGGCCGGCATCAGCGGCAAGGCAATGCTGATCGTCAGAAAGATCTGAATCTGAGAATAATTCCCCTTCCTCAAGAGAGCCACATGTCTTTTAGCTGGAGCCTTACGGCCTGCAGAGCTAGCAATCAGTCTCTCAATGTTGGTCAATCTGGCAGAAACATCAGATTGAGACTCCCCGCTAGTGTTAGTTTCACCAGGTGTCATAATCAAGTAAGGGGGCGTGGGGGACGAGACAGTGGGTGCCGACCCAGTCGCATGAGTCCCACATTGCCGCGCAAGCGCTTGCCGGGCGCAGGGTATACAAACACGCACATCATCGCCCACATGGGATGCCCCGCACACCACACATAGCCGGGCTTGCCCCGAGGGTACCCTGAGCACAATATCCTGAGAAGCCTCCATATGGTGAATTTTAGTCGCAATGACCAATGGGAATTACGCTGTGCAGCTACCCGGGATGCCCCTTAAATGTCCGCTAGTGGGAGGATTTGCAATTAAACCCCCAATTTACAAAGGGTATAACCTAGGGCCCAGGACCGGGAGAAACCTCTAAATAGGTTGTCCCAGCCTGAAAGACATAAGCATAGACACACACAATAAGTATGGCATGTATAGTACATTAGGTTACAATAGAGCAATAAAGATAAGAATAATAGTAGTAACAACAAAGCCTCCAGTGGGCCCTCACAGAGCCGCAGAGTTCACACTCGACACGCAGCCCAGTAAGATGGCACCGATCATCTCCGGAGGGGGCGGGGCCTAGCGCCTGGCACGCTCCGCAGCTGGCCCGCCCCCGGGAACGCAGGGACTGAGCAGAGTGGCCCAAGCAACCAATCACCCAGCCCCCGGCAACCGATGACGTCACCGGCCCACCGCCGCCGAACACGCGCGGGCCATTCCAAAAAAGACACACACACACACACACACACACACACATGCTGCATAAGAATGGAGGAGAGGAGGAAGGAGCGCTGAGCAAGTACCAGCGCTGGTATCACAGTGAAAAGACAGAAGCATAAGTCAAAAGCACTTCACATCCCAGAACACCGGACCCCCCCCCCCCCGACTAACCGGGAAACGGGGGATAAGGACCCATATTCACATTAGGATCATGTGATGTCAGGTCAAGCGGACGGGGCATCCCATATCCAGGCTCACCAAACCTGTGCCACCTACTCTTTGGGGGGGGATTTGCGGTGGAGCAATACTCCATAGCAAGCACTTCTAATAGGTGCTGCCTACCATCACCCAACCATGCAGCCAAGGCTGGGAGGCACGTAAGGAATGGAACGGTGGGAATAGGACACAGGGCCAGGGGCTGTGCAGCCCGGCTTACCTGCGAGGAGAGAAGCCATCATCTTGACCTCGCGGCCCGACTGCAGAGACTAAACTGGGGAATGTAGTGGGAGGTCCCGGGTATATAAGGACCGGGAGGGGCCTCTTTTTGCCAACTCTGCAGTAAAGCGCCCTCTTGTGGACTATATCCCAGACGTAATGAATCATTACTGGCGCAGGGCGTGCTGCATACTTGGAATAAGTCAATTTCACCCCCAAAATTCAGGTCCCCCGAACTTTATGGGGTTTGCTCATCTCATATGGTATGAGAAACATTCCCATTACATGCATTAGGCACCACCATGCTTTACTGTCTTCACAGTGTAATGTGGTTTGAATTCAGCTCCCCAGGGTAACCTGACATACTGTGTTCGGCCACTAGACTCAACAACTCACTCCTTTTTTTTAGAAGAGGGAACTGCCATTTACTTTCATTCACTTTAGCACTTTGGGCTAATTCAGAGCCAGGTGAAAATTTGCATCTGCTAGACAATGAAACTGAATGGCAGTTTTTTTATATGAAACGTGACTTTGGTAGGAGTCCTTGCTGGTAACCTGGCTTTACTTAAGCAGAACAAAACCCATGCAGGTTGGCCCTGGAATCTAAAAGATTCAGGATGCACCGCTGTGTGAAACAACCCAGGGTGTCTGTAAACACTCACCTTTCCCCGTTCCAACAGCACATGCACACGCTATCGTCATCCAGCAAACGTCTCTCGTCGCTGTGAATAGGAAGCGCATGGTCCTGTCCCAATCATTTAGCTAGGCTGGGCCAGGAGCATGCAAGCTGGCAGGGATGCGATAGCGCACACTCCCCATTCTGGTCAATGAGAGCCGTTTGCCGAATGACAGTCAAAGCAGATGGCTCTCATTGGAAAAGAGCCTGCTCATGTGACGTTGGAACCAGGAAGAGGAGAGTGAAAAATGGCATTCTGGGGCGTTTCCCACAGTGGGGCATCCCAATTCGCGAATGGAACGAAATGTTTCACTTTAAAGAAGGCCAAAACACTGTTTTTTAAACCCGTCCCAAAGGCATACCAATTTGGGATGCCCTGCAGCGTTTCAAGTTCGGTAGAAACTTGTTCCTTGATCCCACGGCTCTCCAGTGGCACCCAACTTCTTAGCCATAGCAGCCTGCAGAACCCCCCCATCTCTCTACCCTGCGTGCATAAGTAGGCAGACATTCAGGTCTGCTCGGGATGCCACTCAAGAGCTGTAAATGTTGGATCGAAGAACAAGTTGAGTTCCTGGGGAGCCCTTTCCTCACTGCAGGGAATCCCAAAGCAGGATGTCCCTTGGAAAGCGCGACAGATTTAGTCTCTCTATCTTTTTATTGTAGAGGTCTTTACTGGTAAACTCAGATCTTCTTTGATCTTTCTGGAGGTGATCTTTGGCTAAGGCTTTGCCCATTTGGCTGTTCGTAGATACATTTGAACAGCAGGTTTAATTGCCACTTCAAGGTATTTGAGACCATTTTAACTGAGCAGCATTGCTTCACATTTGAAGAAGCCATTATAACTGGCATTAAAAACAATGCTGGGAGGATATATTATTAAGGACCTCCTCCATCTCTAGCCAATGATCCAATCTTCTTAGGGGGGTGAACATGGGAGGAGGAATGTGGAGGGGGGGGGGGGGCACAAAAAAGAGGGAAGAAAACCAAGATACTGTGGCTCATGGGAAGTACAATGCCAACGAGCCAAATACCAGTGTGCAGATCAATCTTAGGATCCAAGATGAAAAAGGTTGGTTCTTGAATGGGGAAAAATCCACGAATATAAACTTTGACATCAGTAAATATGGAAGAGCCCCTGCTGTGGGATAAAAGAGCCTTGGGTGGTTTATCAGCTCTCCTTGCTGAGCAGGTATCTGGCGATGCAGTTAGTAAGCAACAGATCTTTAAAGAGGAACAAAACCCAGAATTGTGTGTACACTCTGTGTATCCACAGGGATCTCCCTTTTGCAATGGCTTATAATGGCTGTATGTTTCAATGTGAGGGTCATTTCATCTTGGGGAACTTGAGAAATGAGTCAGCAGGAGGCAGCAAGTTCTCTAGAGTTTATCAAGCAACGGCAAGTGCTGACAAATAAAAGATGCAGCCCGACAGCCAGCATGGGAAAGCAAAATGCAGCCTAATTTAACTATTTTCTTGAAATGCCCCTTTAAACCAGAACACCACAAAAATACAATTCTGTGAAGTACTCACCTGTAGAATTGGTATTATACGTATACAGTACGCCCTGCTCCAGATATAATACTTACACTTGGGTCATCCTCCGCCAGATGGCGCTGTGCACTGCAGACATGCAAAAAACAGGCTCCTCCCGACCCTTCATATACCCAGGGACCTCCCACAAATCCCCAGCATTGAAAAGCAGTGAACAAGAAGCCGGGAGAAGGCACAACAAAGAGAGCATCAGTCTTCCTGAAAGCCGCAGTGACAACCAGGTAATACTTCAAGCACCTGACCACATCCAAGGAATGCAGAACCCTTTCCTTGTCATTACTAGGATTGGGACACAATGAAGGAAGAACAATGTCCTGATTCAAATGAAAAGCAGACATCACCTTAGGCAGAAAATCCAGCTTGAAGCGGAACACCACCTTGTCCTGGTGTCTCTCATAGTACGGAGGCTGAATGGATAGAGCAGCCAGCTCAGACACACGCCTAACCGAAGTTATGGCCACCAAAAAGACAACCTTGAGAGTAAGAACAGCCAGAGCAGCATCGTGAATAGGCTCAAAGGGAGCACCCTGCAAGGCAGATAAAACCAAGTTTAAATCCCAAACGGGGACCACAGGTTTACGACGGGGACGCGCATGAGTGACCCCCTGAAACAAGGTCTTAACCAAATGATGTTGAGCAAAGGTCTTCTGAAAGAAGACGGACAGACATAACTCCAAACCATGCTGTAAGAACTCCAGAACCCTAGGGACAGAGAACTCCCTACAGGGAAGAGACCTAGACTCACACCAGTCAATGTAGGTACGCCATACTAGCCTGCACCATAGTACCTACCACAGAGGCAGACAAACCCTTCTCCATCAAGATGGAGGTTTCAGCAGCCAGGCTGTCAAAGCCAGCGTTTGTAAATTGGGATGGCGTAGGGAGCCCTGAGTCAGCAGATCTGGCACCCCTGGCAGATCGTACTGGTCTACTGCCATTTGAACCACGTCTGCGAACCACACCCTTCTTGGCCACCGGGGGGCCACTAGAATCACAGGCACCCCCTCCAGAGCAACCTTGCGCAGAACCCTGCACAGCAGGGGGAATGGTGGAAATACATACAGGAGCCGAAACTCCTTCCATGACATGGACAGGGCATCCGTGGCCAAGGCCAGAGGGTCTTGAGACAAAGACACGAAGGCCGGGAGCTTGTGGTTGTGACGAGACGCAAACAGGTCCACATCAGGTAGACCCCAACGGTGACACAGGGACTGGAATACCCTGTTGCAGAGGGACCACTCTCCCTGACGGGACGTCCCCCTGCTCAGAGCATCTGTAAGCAGATTCTCCGCCCCCGGAATGTAAACAGCCGAAATGCATTGTACATTGGCCTCCGCCCATGTCAGAATCTGAGACACCTCCCGGAGGGCACCCTTGCTTCGGGTCCCTCCCTGATGGTTGATGTAGGCAACCGCCGTCCTGTTGTCTGAGCGTACCTGGACCGACAGACCCCTCAGGTGTTGGGTCAACCGCTCCAGTACCAACCGGACTGCACGCAATTCCAGAATGTTGATGGGTAAATGGGCCTCCTGAGGACCCCATGTCACCTGGAAGCGCCGGGACTTCCAGAATCCCCCCCCCCCCCAACCTGACAGACTGGCATCCGTTGTGACCATCTCCCAGGAAGGGGCCAGAAAAGATCTGTCCCCTATCAAGTTCCCGAGGTCCAGCCACCACGCAAGGGACCGTCTGACCAAGGGGGGAAGCACACAGACCCCGTCCAAGGACGCTGGGTTCTTGTCCCATACTGACAGAAGGTGAAGCTGCAGAGGTCTCAAATGGAACTGAGCAAAGGGCACCGCCTCGAAGCTCGCCACCATCAGGCCCACCAGCTGCATTCCCTGCCTGATGGAGGGCTGTGGGCACGAGAGCAGGAACCTGGCCTGCGCAGTCAGAGCTTCCACCTTCTGTTGAGGAAGGAATTTCCGTGACTGAACCGTATCCAGAATCATTCCCAGGAACGGAGTCACCGAGGATGGGGACAGAGAGGACTTGGGGTAATTGATCACCCAGCCAAAGGACTCCAGGGTGGACACTACCAGTTGAGTGTCCAACTCTGCCTGCCGCAGAGACCGAGAGGTGATGAGGATATCGTCCAGGTAGGGCAGCACGCGAATGCCCCTTAGCCTTATCAGGGACATCACCCCTGCCAGCACCTTGGTGAACATCCTGGAAGCCGACGTGAGGCCGAATGGCAAGGCCACATGGTAATGCTGATCTTTCAGTGCAAATCTGAGAAACCTTTGGTGTCCTGGAAACACCGGGACGTGAAGGTAAGCATCCTTGATGTCTACTGACGTCATGAAGTCCCCTGGGCGCAGGGAGCCAATGGCCGAGTGCGGAAATGCCTGTTCTTGACAAATTTGTTGAGGATTGTTAAATCCAGAATGGGCCTGACTGACCCATCCTTCTTGGGTACTGTGAAAAGGTTGGAGTAGAACCCCGTGCCCCTGTCTCCTAAGGGGACCTTGCAAATGACCCCTAGATCCAGGAGACCCTGCACAGCCAGCAACAAGACCTGAGCTGAGGCAGGGTCTCGAGGAATTCGGGACCCAATGAATCTGGTGGGGGGCCGTACAGCAAATTCTATCTTGTAGCCTCCAGACATGCTCGAATTGCTGCAGACGTCCCCCCACCCTGACGGGCGAGGGTGCCCCCTCATGCCTGAGGGGTCTTGGGAGGGGCTTTGGGTCCCCAGGAGGAACCGGGGCGGCGTCCTCTATTCCTGTGTCAGGAATCTGCGCAGGACCCAGCGAATGACACCCCTTTTCCCTGTTTAGCCCCGCGGTAGGGGATTGAAAGGGTACCCTGGCCTCGAAAGGGCTGAATCTGCCGCCTGCGCGGGGGCAACTTGCCTCCTTTGGCGAAGAGGTCTAGACGGTCTCCGAACAGGCGCAGCCCCTTAAATGGAAGCCCAGTAAGGGCTTTCTTAGCGGCATTGTCAGCAGCCCACTTTCGCAACCAAACCGCGCGGCGTATAGCTGCCGCCAAGGTAGAAGATCTGGCACTCATCCTTATAGCATCATCCGATGCAGACAGGATAAAGTTTACAAACACATCACAGTTAGACAGTGTATTGACAGTATCAGGTGGCAACTCATCTGTGCCATCGAGTGCATTCCTGACCATGGCCCTGAGCGCTACTGCCGTAATGGCTAAGGCGCAAACCGGGCGCAGGGTCGCTCCCCCAAATGCAAAGGCATGGCATGCCAATTGATCAATACGCCGGTCCTCAGAGTCCCGTAGCGTAGTAGAGTCAGGGGAGGCAGGCAGTCTGCTGGGATGTTCCCATTCTTTAAGCACGAGGCTATTGAAATGGGTTTGCTCGGGAAATTCCAGACGAGCCTTAGCAGTATGAAAAAGCTCACCCCTTTGCCTGGGAGCCGCAGCAGGGGGAGAGATGGACAAAACTTCAAATATCTGAACCAGCAGTCAATATCATCCGAGGTCCAGTGCTCGGAACCAGACTCGTCATGACCCTTTGACTCCTCGTCATATGACCCCGAGTCAGAGAACAGCTCCCCTTCGTACGGGGGGGGAGGGTGGCCGTAAGGATGCAACAACTCATCAGATTCCATAGGGAAGAGAGCAGAGTCAGGGGTTAAATGCCGCCTCTTAGCGGTGGCCTTATGCGCTAATGAGCTAGCAAGCAATCTTTCAACACTGGCCAGTCTAGTAGCCACATCAGGATGAGAATCCCCGCTTGTATTGGGGGTTAGACTCAGGCTTGGGGGAGTAGGTGAAGTGAGGCGAGGTGCAGGCCCAGCCACTGAAGAGGCAGGAAGAACCGATAATGCCTGCTGTGCACAAGGAACACAGACCCGAGCATTGTCACCGCTGATAGGTGAGACCCCACAAGCTACACACAGCCGGGCTTGTCCCGAAGGAACCCCGTTCACAATATCCTGGGACGCCTCCATATGGTGATTGTATCGGCACAATAGGCCAGTAGGGATTGACGCTGTAAGCTACCCTGGATGCCCCAATAACCCGCAGGGAAGTGGGAGTAATTTTAATAGTCTCAACCGGGAGATACACTGGGCCGGGAGAAGCCACCGGAATTCAAGTCTGAAAGACATAAGAGGAACAGGAATGTCAGAGCCATGCGCAAAGGTGCAATAAAGGTAATATAAAGGTAGTATAAAGATAATACAAGGTCGCCCGCGAGGGCACTTACAGACAAAGGGGGGAGGGCGGTTTTCACCACGCGCGCGCGAGCAAGAATGGCGCCAAACGATCCTCGAAGGGCGGGCCAGAGCTGATGGTGACGCGGGGCGTGTCAAGTCAGGGCCCCGCCCCCCCCGGAGAGCGCGAAGCTCCAAAAACGCGTAGCCAATAGTGAAAAAACAGGGTAGTGACGCCTGAAGGAATGATCGAGTGGATTACCGCAGCAGAGCCACTACAGGCTAAGAAAGAGACGCCGCAGCATCAGCAAAGCCACCGCCGCCCATGCTGTACAACCATATAGGAAGGGCGCGGCGGCTACCAATACAAGCAAAAAGTACACAGCGCGGCTCTGACACCCATTCCCAGTCAAACGCGATACTAAGGCCATAAGCGTGTAATAGGGGACACTGAGGCCGCCATACTCACAAACCCCTCCCCCCCTTTCTTTCCCCCCGGGCTAGGGGGGGGGAACGAGGGAGGATGGCGACCCTTTACACAGGGTCCACCGCTACACGGGGCGTGGGACAATTAAGCGGGAGGGGCATCCCCTAAAGGCTCACCATCAGCCTACACCGCCTACCCTTTGGTGGGGGACTGCGGTGGAGCATGGCTCCGTTAAGCACGCATGGTTCTGCCTACCTTCACCCGACCAGCGCAGCCCAGGCTGGGAGGCACATCACAAATAGGACGGGTGGGAGTAGTCCAACAGGGCCGCAGGCTGTAATAGCCCCGCTCACCTGCGAGAGAGTGATACTTCATGTCTTCGCAGTCAGCACTGCAGAGAAATCTGGGGATTTGTGGGAGGTCCCTGGGTATATGAAGGGCCGGGAGGAGCCTGTTTTTTGCATGTCTGCAGTGCAGGGGGATGACCCTGGAGCACGACGTACTGTATACTTAGAATATTGCATCTGTATTAACAGTGCCCCCCCACGCATTAACCTTGTTAAACCAGAGAAATCTTACCTTTCTCCTTGGCCCCCCCGGCAAAATCTTGCTGTGATTTCAGGGTATCTGGCCGCCAGCAACCCAGTGACCGCAGCAGCCAAGAGAGGGAAGATCTCTCCGGTTTAACAGGGTTTATGTGAAGCACTGCCAATTTTTACTTAACGATGAGGGAGAATAAGCGATTCCATTGTCCAGAGCCAGGCAGTATCCATCAAGATAGCTTGATTCGCCCTAATAGGCTTATTCCATTCATTGCAATGGAGGGGGCGTGCCAAACCCATCTTGGCATGCCCCCTCCATTGCAACACATGAATTAAGACATATGGGGGCAGAAACAAGGCACCACATGAGACTGGGTAATGCTTCCCATGTTCGCTAAGTATAAAAAAGCTGGCGCTTGATGCAGGAGCTGTGAGGGACCACCAGACCTGCATAGAGGAGCTGTGGGGGACACAAGGGGAGTATAGACTTGTTTTTGCCCAGTCAATCCCTTTAACACATTTTCACTGCACTCAGTTTGCCTTTGATGGCATGAATCTCTTGAACTAACTGGAGTATATCCAGGTTGCAGTATTGGACCTTTGTTTTTAACCAGAATTTAGAGGCTGGTTATAGAATTGGTTGCTGGTTTACAGGGTTGAGTGCTGCGGTATTGCCCTGCTCATGTGCCAGGTCTTTGCATATTTTAGTTTTGTGGAAGCACATGCAGTCCCCCCCCTCCCCCATGTGCAGCACTCAAGGCTATCCAGTGCATTGTATAGTATGTCCCAATTGGCTCTCATAGATGAGAGATTGCACCTACACAGAAACACCTTGGTGTTAGGTGGTGCAGCTTCAACATACCCCTGCATATGTACGTCTCTGAAATCCTATAAGAAATCTATATGTATTCATCTGGTTTAAGCTGCAAAATCTTTCTTGCCTAGTTTCTGTAACCAACTACCCTGCCATTATAGAAAGACTGGATACAGGGAGTTAATATTATTGAAAGTATGTAAGGAATTATCTAGTCCAGTCCAGAGTGTGGCTCTGGTGATGTACCTTTAGAGATTCTAATATAAAGAGTTTATGGAATGAAACTTTAGATGCTTTATAGGCATTCCTCTCCCCTTGTTATGTGGTGCAGAAAGTGGTCCTCGGCTGACAATTGCCCCTTCTTTCCCCTTCTCCTTTCTTTATTCTCTTTCTGCCGCTTCCCTTCTTTTCAACTTATAGCCCTATAATGTTCTCTCTACCTTTTCTTTATTATTAACCTATAGTTAAGACTTTGAGTGACACCTTGATAGGTGCAGAACAGGGGTTTCTCAGGGGGTTTCCCTACTGTTTGCGACATCCTGACAATAGCTGATGATTTGAAACCGAGACCACAATTAATGACTTCACTTGTGTTTATGCAACTATGTTACTTTGACTTATTCCTACTAGCTGCTCTGAGCTTTTGTATATCTGTTAATGTGTCATCACTTTCTTGCTTGGGCCAAAACCCACCCTGGAGTCTATGAGACTCCAGGGCAGGCATACTCCCTACCCATCGGGGCAAAAAATACAATTCTGTGAAATACTCACCTGTAGAATTTGTATATATTATAGATATTATTTGTATACATTACGTCCTGCTCCAGATATAATACTTACACTTGGGTTATCCTCCGCCAGATGGCGCTGCACTGCAAAGACATGGAATACAGGCTCCTCCCGGCCCTTCAAATACCCAGGGACCTCCCACAAATCCCCAGCATTGAAAGGCAGTGAACAAGAAGCCGGGAGAATTAAACCACCCAGAACAACTGGTAATGATAACAATCACCATACAGGGGATCCAGAATAATGCAAAAACCAGGGTGGGGTGGAGCAGGACGTACTGTATACAAATAATATTAATTCTACAGGTGAGTATTTCACAGAATTGTATTATTCTTAGTATACAGTACGTCCTGCTCCAGATATAATACTTACACTTGGGACATCCAATAGCAGTGTCTATAAAGTAGGGTGGGATCCCCCAACAAAAGGTGACATCAGGCAGTTGAAACCACTGCCGCCTGCAAAACCTTGCGGCCAAAACCAGCATCAGCTGAGGCCCTACCATCAACCTTGTAAAACTTTGAAAATGTATGAACAGAAGACCAAGTAGCGGCCTTGCAAACTTGTTCAACAGAAGCCTGGTGCTGGAAGGCCCAAGAGGCACCAATAGCACGAGTAGAATGAGCAGTAAGGCGGAAGGGAGGATTCTTCCCCTTAGCAGAATAGGCCTGAATCACAGCCTGACAAATCCATTTTCTAATAGTAGACTTGGCAGGAGCCAAACCCTTCCTAGGACCAGAAGGGACCACAAAAAGAGCATCAGTCTTCCTGAAAGCCGCAGTGACTACCAGGTAATACTTCAGACACCTGACCACATCCAATGAATGCAAAACCCTTTCCTTAGCGTTGCTAGGATTAGGACATAATGAAGGAAGAACAATATCCTGATTCAAATGAAAAGCAGACACCACCTTTGGCAGAAAATCTGGCTTAAAGCGGAACGCCACCTTGTCCTGGTGTCTCTCGTAGTATGGGGGCTGAATAGACAGAGCCGCCAGCTCAGACACATGTCTGACCGAAGTAATAGCCACCAGAAAAACAACTTTGAGGGTAAGTACAGCCAGAGCAGCATCCTGAATAGGCTCAAAGGGAGCACCCTGTAAGGCAGACAAAACCAAGTTCAAGTCCCAAACAGGGACCGTAGGCTTACGTGGGGGACGCACGTGAGTGAACCCCTGAAAGAAGGTCTTAACCAAGGGATGCTGAGCAAAAGACTTCTGAAAGAAGACAGACAGGGCAGAAACCTGACCCTTCAGAGTACTGAGTTTTAAACCCAACTCCAATCCATGTTGTAAAAACTCCAGAATTCTAGGGATTAAGAATTCCCTGTAGGGAAGAGACCTAGACTCACACCAGTCAATGTAGGAACGCCATACCCTATAATAGATGGCGTTCTTCCTAGCCTGTACCATGGTATCCACCACTGAGGCAGACAAGCCTTTCTC
Source organism: Gastrophryne carolinensis (assembly GCA_027917425.1). Taxonomy (NCBI): domain Eukaryota; kingdom Metazoa; phylum Chordata; class Amphibia; order Anura; family Microhylidae; genus Gastrophryne; species Gastrophryne carolinensis. The sequence continues at coordinate 106,444,480 of CM051235.1, forward strand.
CATCAAGATGGAGGTTTCAGCAGCCAGGCCGTCAAAGCCAGAGTTTGTAAACTGGGATGGCGTAAGGAGCCCTGAGTGAGTAGATCTGGCTCCTCTGGCAGGACGTACTGGTCTACTGCCATTTGTACCACGTCTGCGAATCACACTCTTCTTGGCCACCTCGGGGCCACCAGAATCACTGGCACCCTTTCCAGGGCAATCTTGCTCAGAACCCTGCCCAGCAGGGGGAACGGGGGAAAGACATACAGAAGCCGAAATTTCTTCCATGACATTGACAGAGCGTCCGTGGCCAAGGCCAGAGGATCCTGAGACAGGGAGACAAAGGCCGGAAGCTTGTGATTGTGACAGGATGCAAACAGATCCACATCCGGTAGGCCCCACCGGTAACACAGGGACTGGAATACCCTGTTGTGCAGAGGGACCACTCCCCCTGACGGGAAGTCCCCCTGCTCAGAGAGTCTGCTAGAAGATTCTCTACCCCCGGGATATAAACAGCCGAAATGCATTGAACATTGGCCTCCGCCCATGTCAGAATCCGCACCACTTCCTGGAGGGCACCCTTGCTCCGGGTCCCTCCCTGATGGTTGATGTAGGCAACTGCTGTCCTGTTGTCTGAGCCCACCTGCACAGACAGTCCCTGCAGGTGATCGGTCAACTGCTCCAGAACCAACCTGACCGCCCGTAGTTCCAGAATGTTGATGGGTAAATGGGCCTCCTGAGGGCCCCACCTCCCCTGAAACCTCTGGGACCTCCAGAATCCCCCCCAACCTGACAGACTGGCATCCGTCGTCTCCCAGGAGGGGGCTAGAAAGGACCTGCCCTTTAGCAAGTTCTTGTGGTCTAGCCACCACGAGAGGGACCTTCTGATCAATGGGGGAAGCACAAAAACCCCGTCCAAGGACGCGGGGTCCTTGTCCCATACTGATAGGAGGTAAAGCTGCAGAGGCCTCGAATGGAACTGAGCAAAGGGCACCGCCTCGAAGCTCACCACCATCAGGCCCACCAGCTGCATTCCCTGTCTGAGTGAGAGCTGGGGGCACGAGTGCAGGGACCGCACCTGCGCAGTCAGAGCTTCCACCTTCTGTTGGGGAAGGAATATTCGTGACTGAACCGTATCCAGAATCATCCCCAGGAATGGGGTCACCGGTGAAGGAGACAGAGAGGACTTGGGATAATTGATCACCCAGCCGAAGGACTCCAAGGTGGACACCACCAGCTGAGTGTCCAGCTCTGCCTGCTGTAGAGGCCATGAGGTGATGAGGATGTCGTCCAGGTAGGGCAGCACTCGAATGCCCCCTGACCTTATCAAGGACATCACCCCTGCCAATACCTTGGTGAACACTCTGGGAGCTGAAGTGAGGCCAAACGGTAGAGCCACAAATTGGTAATGTTGATCTTTCAACTCGAATCTGAGAAACCTTTGATGTCCCGGGAACACAGGGATGTGACGGTAAGAGTCTTTGATGTCCACAGACGTCATAAAATCCCCTGGGCGCAGAGAGCCAACGGCTGAGCGCAGAGTTTCCATGCGAAAGCGCTTGTTCTTGACAAAATTTGTTGAGGATCTTTAAAACCAGAATGGGCCTGACTGACCCATCTCTTTTGGGTACTGTGAAAAGGTTGGAGTAGAACCCTTCTCCCAATTCTCTCAAGGGAACCTTGCAAATAACTCCCAGATCCAGAATTCCTTGCACTGCCTGCATCAGGGCCTGAGCTGATACCGGGTCCTGGGGGATCCGGGACCTGATGAATCTTGAGGGGGGCTGCACAGCAAACTCTATCTTGTAGCCGGAGGTAACTACCTCCTGAATCCACCGGTCTGAGACTTGGCACCTCCAGACGTGCGCGAAGTGCTGTAGCCGTCCCCCCCACCCTGGCGGGCGAGGGCGCCCATCATGCCTGAGCGGTCTTGGAAAGGGCTTTGGGTTTGGTCCCCCAGGAGGAGCCAGGAAGTCGCCCCCCTGCTCCTATGCCAGGAGTCTGCGCGAGCCCCCGTGAAGGACACCCCTTTTCCCTGCTTAGCGCCTCTGTAGGGGGCTGAAAGGGGGCCCTGGCTGCGAAAGGGCCGAGGCTGCCGCCTGCGCTGTGGTAACTTACCTCCTTTAGCAAAGAGGTCTAGGCGGTCCCCAAGCAGGCGTAGTCCCTTAAATGGGAGCCCAGTAAGGGCTACCACGCGGCGTATAGCCACCGCCAAGGCGGAAGATCTGGCACACAGCCTAATAGCATCATCCGATGCAGACAGGATAAAGTTCACAAATACATCACAGTTAGACAGTGCATTAATAGTATCAGTAGGCAACTTGTCTGGGCCGTCAAGTGCATTCCTGACCATGGCCCTGAGCGCCACAGCAGTAATGGCCAGAGAGCAGACCGGGCGCAGCGCCGCCCCTCCAAACGCAAAGGCATGGCACGCCAATTGGTCAATGCGCCGGTCCTCAGAATCCCGCAGCGTAGTAGTGTCGGGGGAGTGCATAATAGAGGTGTTAGACAGCCCTAGAATAGGAGCATTGACCTCGGGGGGCGATGACCAGCACTTGACCATATCAGCAGGAAATGGATACTTCCTGTCCAGACTCTTAGGGATCCCGGGAAGTCTACTGGGATGTCCCCACTCCTTAAACACGAGGTTATTGAAATGGATTTGCTCAGGAAATTCCAATCGAGCTTTAGCAGTATTAAAATAGCTCACCCCTTTGCCTGGGAGCCGCAACAGGGGGAGAGATGGACAAAACCTCAAAAATCTGAAGCAGTAGTTTATCAGTATCATCCGGGGTCCAGTGATCAGAACCAGAATCGTCATGACCCCTAGACTTCTCATCAGATGACTGAGTCAGAGAGCAGCTCCCCTTCGTCCGAAAGGGCACGGTCATATAGATGCGTAAACTCATCAGACTCTGTAGGGAAAGGAGCAGAGTCAGGGATTATGTGCCGTTTTTTGCGGTGGCCTTGTGCGCTAGAGTACTAGCAAGCAATTTTTCAACACTGGCCAGTCTAGTAGCCACATCAGGATGAGAATCCCCGCTTGTATTGGGGGTTAGACTCAGGCTTGGGGGGGTAGGTGAAGTGAGGCGAGGTGCAGGCCCAGCCACAGGAGGGGCGGGAAGTACCATTAGCGCCTGCTGTGCACAAGGGACGCAGACCCGTGCATTGTCACCGTTGATAGATGAGACCCCACAAGCTACACACAGCCGGGCTTGTCCCGAGGGAACCCCGTTCACAATATCCTGGGATGCCTCCATATGGTGATTAATAGGCACAATAGGCCAGTAGGGATTGACGCTATAAGCTACCCTGGATGCCCCAAAGACCCGCAGGGAAGTGGGAGTAATTATAATAGGTCCAACTGGCAATTACACCGGGCCAGGAGAAGCCACTGGATTCGACCGTCTGAAAGACATAATGGGAATAGGGATGTCAGAGCCATGAGCAGTAAGCAAGAATGATGAAAATCGCCCGCGAGGGCACTTACAGACCGGGGGAGGAGGAGGACCGTTACCACGCGCGACGAGCATCTAAATGGCGCCAAGCGAACCTCAAAGGGCGGGCCAGAGCGGGCTGTGACGCGGAGCGCGCCAAGCCAGGTCCCCGCCCCCCCGAAGAGCGCGAAGCTCTGAGGCAGTAGTCAACGCAGACAATAAAAAGCGAGTGTATGACACACTTTAGAAGGAAACGGGGATTGCTTCCCGATGCGCCCGACAACGTTTGCCAATGAAGATGCCGCCGCATGCCCATCCAATAAGGGCAAGAGACTCGCGCGGCGGCGGCCGATAGACAATAAAAAGCAAACAGCGCTCTGACACCAGGTGTATGAGTCAAGGACAATACTAAGGCCATAACGTGTAACTGAATACACTAAGACCACCACACACACAACCCCCCCTTTCTTTCCCCCCCGAGCTACGGGGGGAATGAGGGAGGATGGCGACCCTTTAAACAGGGTCCACCGCTACACGGGGTATGGGGCAATAATGCGGGAGGGGCATCCACTAGAGGCTCACCATGAGCCTAAACCGCCTACCCTTTGGTGGGGGACTGCGGTGGAGCATGGCTCCATGAGCACACGTAGTGCTGCCTACCTTCACCCGACCAGCGCAGCCCAGGCGAAGAGGACGGCACATCACGAAGAGGACGGGTGGGAGTAGTCCAACAGGGCCGCAGGCTTTAATAGCCCCGCTCACCTGCGAGAGAGTGACACATCATGTCTTCGAAGTCAGCACTGCAGAGAAATCTGGGTATTTGTGGGAGGTCCCTGGGTATTTGAAGGGCTGGGAGGAGCCTGTTTTCCATGTCTCTGCAGTGCAGCGCCATCTGGCGGAGGATGACCCAAGTTTAAGTATTATATCTGGAGCAGGACGTACTGTATACTAAGAATATATTCGGGATGCCCTGCTGTGTAAACCCCCCCCCAGGTGGTCCAGTAAACTCACCTCCCCATTCCAAAGCAGCATGCACAAGTGGTGCTGCTCCCTGCTATACCTTCAGCAGGGCGCACGCATGCCCCAGGCATTTGTGATTGGCCGACATGGGCATGCTCCCTGTTAGCAGGGATGCAGGAGCCGCCGCCACGCTCGGCTCTGTTCGTCTCAGCTGAGTGTTTGGACGACCCTAGATGAGTTAGCGCTCATACAACCGAGTGCACGGATTGGACGGGAGGCTGTGCAGGTGCCACAGGACAGGGGAAAGGCAAGTTGGGGTGGGTGACCAGGGGGGTTTCACACAACGGGGCATCCTGCACCATGCCCTGGGGGCTAGGACCAAATATATTGACCAATAGTCAAAATCCTGGGTCTTGGTCCTTGGTACAACTACAAATTCTCAAATAAAAATAACTTGAAATAAAGAGACCTTTGATCCAGGTATTGCCCATTTGGTCCAAACACACCAGGCCGGGATAGTGACAAGATTCTGGTCACATTATTTGTTTTTTTTAATCAGAAACTGCTGATCTAGTAAAAATAAACAGATGTAGAAGTCACTGCATTTGCAGCAGAGTAGCTAAGATATGGCAGTGCCAACAGCTGTAGCAAAGTGTTGCCATTAGACTAACAGAAGGCAATAGCCTACTGCTAATAAACAATTGTAGTAGAAGCCCATCCGTATCCACCTTCTGTTATTTTAATGAAATGAAATATTTCAACAAATTCATAAATAAATACATAAATCTCTAGATTTTGTGTAGGTTTTAAGTTTATTGTACCTTACAATTGCAAGAATCCAACCACTTACACCACTTACACCAAACACTAAAGATAAAAGGGTATTTTTTTTTTTTTTTTTTTTTAATAAGCACCTGCTCTTTGTGTTAGGTCACTGTACAATCTTCTAGGCCAAAGGGATACAAATGCAGAGAGTTAGTCATTTTTAAGATCAATTTTTACAAGTTACAATGCTAACATTTACCAGACCAACCCAAACAGGAATTTACTTTTAGCTTAAAGAGGAACACCGCCCGGGAATTTCCATCTCCCAGGTGGTGGGTATTGTTCCCCTTGATTTGGAATGTCCGTTGTGTGTACCTCCCCCCTCTGGTTCGCTGTAGAAACTCACCTTCCTGGCACTCCCACAGCACAGGTGTGGTCAAAACCAAGTGTGTTGATTGGCTTTCATTGGCTCCCTTCGGCAGGCGCTGCAGCTCGCATCCCCGCTCACATTCTAGCTGTGGGCGTGCCCACACCACCCATTCAGAAAGGCCTGGTGCACATGTATGCGTACATCTAGAGGTCAGCGGGGATGCAGGCGTGATGTCGAGATGCTGCTAGGGCTCCGGGAGCAGGTACCGGGGGGGGAATACCCAGGGAGGCATCCCAATTCAGGAATCTCCTAAGAGTGGGACTTTGGCGGCCCAGGAGTCTTTTAGACTCCAGGGCCTATGAAGTTTCGTCTTTAAAGTGGACCAAAACCCAGGATTTTGACTATCGTACCTCTTCCTTGTGGCCACTCATTCAATGAGTGCACTCGGAGCCGCTGACGTCACGCCATCTAAGATGGAGTCTAGGTCCAGCGGCTCCGAGCACGCTGGCGGCCGCATGCCCCTAACAAGGATCGTGCCTGCCCTGGTCATTCACAAACGCCTGGCGCGGGCACGTGTCCTGCTAGAGGGATAAGCGGGGATGCGCCCGCGGCCCAAGCAGGTGAGTGACCTGGGGGGTTTCACACAGCGGGGCATCACAATTTTGGACGGCCTGGGGGGGGAGGGAGTTAATCATTTCCGGGCTGATCAAGCTGGGCTTTGGTCCACTTTAAAGAGGCACTATCGCGAAAAATGGCCCAATGATAAAAATCCATATAAATATGTTGGATGGTGGGGGGAGGGGTCACTTATACACCCGGCATCAAGAAATATGCAGCCAGGCTTGTTTCTCTTTCTTTTAATGGAAGGAAAAGGACATCCAGGGTGACAGGCTCTGTCACCTGATAGACTAAACCTGCCACCCCTGGATTTTATACTTACAAAGAGAGAATAAACCACAAGCTTAGTAGGAGTTTTATTCAGGTTGGGTGTATAACCCTCCTCTCATTAGCCAACATGCTTTTAATATTACACAGATTTGCGATAGTGCTCCTTTAAGTCTAGTGGGTCAAATCCATTGGCTTTTCAGACCAACACATAACAGCAGTAATATAAATTCAGTCCCAAAAATCTACCCCAGACAGAAACATTGTATCCGCTCTCCTGGTGCATTTTGCATACCATTGTGGGTACTCAAGGGACAACATCTCACCACAGTTATCAGTAAGATGCGTTTTATGGTGGTTTTACTCTCCATCTTTCAATAAAAACAGGGTTACTAATTTTAAAGTGGACCAACACCCAGGATTTTGACTATTTGGCTGTGTGAAACCCCCCCGAACCCCCCGAACTCACCTCTCCCCGCGCCGATGGACCAGCCGCGGACAAGCGGCTCCTCCGCCGCCGCCTCCCGCGCGTCCCTCTTGACGCGCGCGTGCCCGCGCCGGCCATTCACAGACACAGGTAAGGAGTTTGGGGTGTTTGGGGGGGTTTCACCCCGCGGGACATCCCGATCTCGGATGTCCCGCGGGGAGGGAGGTGATCGGCCCGGGAATCTTATAGATTCCCGGGCCGATCACCGGTGGGTGTTGGTCCACTTTAAGAGACACAACTTAAAACACAGAATTACGACATCCTAATTGGCCCATACGTCATATAAAGTCAAACCATCTGTATCAAATATTAGTAAAGTTACAATACAAATATACAGAATTTTTTGTACACAAACACATGTAAGAAAAGTCTTGTAAGGAGACTGTATAAAACTTAGCAGTGGACTGACAACACTATAAATATAGAATATTTAAACACCCAAACCCTGTTCATTTGATGAGCACAAGGGAAAAATCACTATAAACAAAAAATCATATGCCTTAAATGTTGGTTCCAAAGTTCTACGCCAGGTACACCATACGAATACAGGTACACGGTACAAACAATATCATTAGAAGCTGACGTTCAGGTTTAGTTTTCAAGATGTGTAAAGTACAAGACACATTTCTGCTAATAACAATCTTCAGATATGAAAATTTGTAAAATTAAAGCGGAACAAAACCCGGCTGGGCCAGCCTTGAAATCTCAAAAGCTGCTGACCTTTCCCCAGGGCATCCTGGATTGGGATGCACAGCTGTCTGGAACCCCCTGGAGGCGTTATTCACTCACCTTCCCCGGTCCAACGCTGCATGCATGGGCTCTCATCCAATGAGAGGCACTTTCCAGCTCTCATGGTTAATAAAAGCTGCAAGATGAGTGGACAGTGTAGCCAGGCAGTGGGAAAAATTCACCTTTAGAATTGTTTTTGTATCCATCCAGTCCAGGCCATCCCGATATCTTCACGAATGGGTGTTCGCTCCTAGGGGGCGCTGACTGCAAGATCAAAGATGTAGCTCCTCCCGGCCCCCTATAAAGGCAGCTGCCCGTCTATCATTCCCTAGTGGTTTAAAAGCAGTACCCGGGAGGCCCAAACAAAACATAAGAGACCTTGTTACTTCACATAGCCTCTGCTTGTACTCGCTCTAATGACTGAAAAAACTTGAACTAGTGTCCTATGAGCAAAAATGGTTCATCACCATAACAGACATGCAGGACATAATGAACACAAGTGCGGGGTGGGATGGCCTGGACTGGACAGATACAAAAACAACAACAGGTGAGTTTCACAGAATTGTATTTTTCTCCTCCATCCAGTCCAGGCCGTCCCGATATCTTCACGAATGGGACATCCAAAAGCAGTGTCCATATGGGCGGGATCCCCAGTGCGGAACAGCATGTAGTTCATTTCACTACCGCCTGAAGCACCTTTTGGCCAAAAACAGCACCAGCTGAGGCCCTGACATCCACCTTGTAAAACTTTGTAAAAGTATGAACAGAAGATCAAGTTGCGGCCTTACAAACTTGTTCCCCCGATGCCTGATGCTGAAAAGCCCAAGAGGCACCAATGGCCCTGGTAGAATGAGCTGTGATCCGAAAAGGGGGTTCCTTCCCCTGGCAGAATAGACTTGTACCACCGCCTGTCTAATCCACTTACCGAGAGTGGACTTGGCTGGTGGCAATCCTTTCCTAGAACCCTCTGTTAAGACAAAAAGCAAATCCGATTTCCTGAATGATTCAGTCGCAGCCAGGTAATACCTTATGGCTCCACATCCAAGGCATGGTGGGTCCGTTCTTTAGAATTAGCCGGTGTTGGACACAAGGAAGGTAAGACAACATCCTCATTAAGGTGAAAAGAAGAAACGACCTTAGGCAAGAAATCAGGTTTAAAACGAAAAACCACCTTATCTCTGTGCAACTCAAAGTAGGGTGGTTTCATACAAAGTGCGGCCAGCTCTGATACACGACGTACCGAGGTGATCGCCACAAGAAAGACCACCTTGAGAGTCAGCATAGACAATGTCGGCTCATTCAATTGCTCGAAGGGAGGACCCTGGAGTGCAGACAGCACTAGATTCAAGTCCCACACCGGTAAATCTGACTTACGCGGTGACCGGACATGGGTGAAAAAAGTCTTGATCAATCTATGATTGGCAATGGACCTCTGGGAAAAAAATGGCTAAGGCCGAGACCTGACCCTTGACGGTGCTCAGCTGGAGGCCCAAATCTAAACAGTGTTGTAAAAATTCCAGAATCCTAGAAATAGAACATTTCCGGCAAGGAAGGCTCTTGGCCTCGCACCAAGCGATATAGGCCCACCAAACTCTGTAGTATAACATGGAAGAAGACTTCTTCCGTGCCTGAATCATTGTGTGAATAACCGTGTATCCATAAGGCCCACCAATCTCATCCCCAGACGTACCGACGGCTGTTGACAAGTCAGCAAGGCCTGCACTTGCGCCTGGAGTCCCAAAACCTTCTGCTGTGGCAGAAAAACTTTGACCTGAGCGGTGTCTATCGTCATTCCCAGGAAGGATCTCACTGTTGAAGGCGTGATAAACGACTTGGGGTAATTGATTATACAACCGAAGGTTTCCAGGGTTGACAGCACTCGGCCTCCTGAAGGGACCAGGCCGAAATCAGCAGGTCATTCAGATAGGGTAGCACACGAATACCCTGAGTCCTCAGGATAGCCATGATGCCCACCAGCGGAAGTGATCTCACCGCCGACCGCAACGTTTCCATGCGGAAATGCCTGACCTTTACAAATTTGTTGAGACCCTTAAGGTCCAAGATCAGCTGCAGCGTTTAGTCCTTCTTGGGAACCGTGAACAGGTTGGAGTAGAACCCCTGACCCTGTTCCTGCCGGGGCACAGGGCAAATCACACCTAGGTTTCCAGGGTTGACAGCGCTCGGCCTCCTGAAGGAACCGGGCCGAAATCAGCAGGTCGTTCAGATAGGGTAGCACACGAATACCCTGACTCCTCAGGATAGCCATGATGCCCGCCAGCACCTTGGTGAACACACGGGGGTCTGAGGATATGCCGAATGGGAGTGCTACAAATTGGTAATGTTGATCCTGCAGTGCAAACCTCAAGAACTTCTGATGTCCTTGGAAAATCGGGATGCGCAGATAAGTGTCCCTGATGTCCACCGTGGACATGAAGTCTCCGGGCCGAAGCGATCTCACCGCCGACCGCAACGTTTCCATGCGGAACCGTCCTCCTTGGGAACCATGAACAGGTTGGAGTAGAACCCCTGACCCTGTTCCTGCCGGGGCACAGGGCAAATCACACCTATCCGCAGAAGGTGTTGAACAGCTTGTCTCAAAGCCTGAGCTTTTAGCAGGTTTCGGGATATCCTTGAACATAGGAATTTCGAGGGTAATCTGGCTGCCAGCTCTATCTTGTAACCGGAGGACACCACCTCCTGAATCCACCGATCCGCGATGTGACGTCTCCAGATCTGAGCAAACAGCAGAAGCCGTCCCCCCACACGTATGGGTGAGGGCGCCCCTCATGCCTGAGTAGGCTTGGCTGGGGGTTTGGCCTTAGCTCCCTAGGAGGGGTTGGGCCGGTTGCGGGACTTACCTCTGCCCCAGGTCTCTCTGTGGGCACCTGGAAATGAAGATCCTCTTCCTCCCCGAAAGGACCGATAAGAGGAGGAGTTCCGAAAGGACCGAGCAACCTTCTCTGAGGGAGCTTACCATCCTTGAACAAAAGGTCCAGGCGCTCCCCAAACAGCCGGCTTCCCACAAAAGGTAGACTTGTGAGGGACTTCTTGCCAAGCCTGACCACATCATCCATGGCAGTAACAACAAAGCCGATGAAGTCCAAGCAGGCCTTGAGTTCCTTATACTCCTCCGCCCGCTTGCGAGATTTAGCCCTAGCCACAAGGAGTTTAACCTTCTGTTGGCTAGTGAGACAATTGCCAAGGCACACGCAGGGGCGAAAGAGAGCACCAGCAAAGGTGAAAGCATGGCAGACCAGCTGATCCATGCATTTGTCTGCAGGGTCACGTAATGAAGCATTGTCAGGGGATGGCATAACAGTGGTATTGGACAAGCCTTACACCGGAGGGTCCACCTCGGGAGGGTGAGACCATAGCCGAACCAATTCAGCAGGGAAAGGATACCACCTATCCAGGGCCTTAGGGACCGACGGTAATTTGTTGGGCCTTTCCCATTCCTTAAGAATCATGTTATAAAAATGAGGGTGCTCAGGAAAGACCCGCCGTTGCCTCTCAGGCCGAAATAAATCACCCTGCTTCCTCTTAGCCACTCTGAGAGGGACAATGTGCAAGGTATGAAACACGGAAGAGAGCAAACTCTCTGTATCATCCGGGAGGCAAGAATCCTCATCCGAGGAGGAACCAGAGATGCTGTCGTCACCAGCGGAAGGCTCCGCAGTTGAGAGTGAATCATCTGGCAACTCACCTTCCTCCGCAGATCCCAAGAAATCATAGAAATAGCCATCCGAGTAAATCGGCTCCAGATGCTGCTTCTTACTCGAGGCCTTCTTAGGGGCTGTCAACGAGATCTGTTTCTCGAGACTAGCCAGCCTGTGCGCAAAATCAGCATGAGAACCCTTGCTGGCTCCCCCTTCACTAGTGGCTGACTGCAGCAGCGGAGGTTCTGGAGAGGCTGATGGTAACACAGGGCTAGGGTCAGGAGCGACCGCCCACTCATGGTCCAAAGCAATGCCTCTGGCGCAAGTGGGACAAATAGTGCTGAATCTGCCCAGTGGATTCCGTCTGCACAAGCCTGTCCTGCCCAAATGGGGCGCCCGGCTCACTATCCCCTGATGCCTCCATTATGGTGATTGTGAATAGTAATATTCAATAAGGCTACTAGACACTAACGGCCTAAGCCTAACTGATCCCTCTAATTAATAATGGGGACCGGGAGGAACCACAACCCTCAACCTTAGCCCACGGTCTAAAAAATACAATTGTGTGATACTCACCTGTAGAATTGTTTTTCTATACATCCAGTCCAGGCGGTCCCAGAAGTAATGACAGTTGGGTTAACCGACACCAGGTGGCGCAGTTACTGCAAGATCCAGAGCTGTAACTCCTCCCGGCCCCCTATAAAAAGGGCTGTCTCCATAGAATTCCCAGAATGTCAAAAAGCAGTAAATGAGACAGGCCAAGAAACCATGTTAACTCACATAGCTTCAGCATGTACTCTCTCACAAAGAAAACTAAGGACATTGGTCCAAAAGAGAAACACCATAACAGGCAAACAAGAGGTAATGAACCAAGGGCGGGGTGGGATGGCCTGGACTGGATGTATACATAAAAAATTCTACGGGTGAGTATCGCAGAATTGTATTTTTCTCTACATCCAGTCCAGGCCGTCCCAGTAATGACAGTGGGGACATCCAAAAGCAGTGTCCATTAGGGTGGGATCCCCAGTGCGGAACAGCATGTAGTTAATTTCACTACCGCCTGCAGCATCCTTTGGCCAAAAGCAGCGTCAGCTGAGGCCCTAACATCACCTTGAAAAAACTTGTAAAGGTATGAAAAAGAAGACCAGGTAGCGTCCCTACAAACTTGTTCAACCGAGGCCTGGTGCTGAAAAGCCCAGGAAGCACCAATAGCTCTAGAAGAATGAGCTGTAACACGAAAAAACTTGCACCACCGCCAGTCAGATCCACTTACTAAGAGTGGACTTGGCTGATGGCAAGCCCTTCCTAGAACCTTCTGTTAGGACAAAAAACAAATCCGACATCCTGAAGGATTCAGTCGCAACCAGGTAATACTTAATGGCTCTGACCACATCCAAGGCATGGAGTGTCCTTTCCTTAGAAATAGTCGGTGCTGGACACAAGGAGGGAAGACCACTTCCTCATAAAGAAGAAAGGGAGAAACGACCATAGACAAAAAAAAAAAATAAAACAGGTTTAAAGCGAAACACCACCTATGCTTATGCCACTCAAGTAAGGAGGCCTCATACAAAGCGCGGCCAGTTCTGACACGCGACGCACCGAGGCGATACCAAAAAGACCACCTTTAGGGTCAAAATAGAAAATGCAGCATCGCACAAAAGCTCAAAGGAGGGACCCTGGAGAGCAGAAAGCACCAAATTCAAATCCCACACCGGTAATACAGGCTTACGCAGTGGACTTACATGGGTAACTCCTTGGAAAATAGACCTGATCAGTCTTGATTGGCAAAGGATCTTTGGAAAAGATGGCCATAGTCGAGACCTGGCCCAAAAGGGCGCCCAGCTGTATATAAGTCTAAGCCGTGTTGTAAAAATTCCAAAAACCTAAAAATAGAGAATGTGTGACAAGGGAAACTCTTGGATTCACACCAAGCAATGTAGGCATGCCATTTTCTTAGAGGATGGTTACGATCCATCGACCTCTGGGTTATGGGCCAGCACGCAGAAGAGGAATTCACCGTTGAGGGATAACGAAGACCTGGGGTAGTTGATTACCTGGCTGAACTCATCGAGAGTGGGTAACCCCGTCCAGGTGTTGCTCTCGGCCTGCTGAAGGGACTGAGCCGCAATCAGGAAAAAAACATCCAGATAAGGCAGCACACGAACGCCCTGATTCCTCAGAATAGCCATGATACCTGCTAGCACATTGGCAAAAAACCCGGGGGGGCAGAGAATATTCCGCGAGGTAAAGCGACAATTGATAGTGCTGGTCCTCCAGAGCAATCACAGAAACCTCTGGTGTCCCTGGGATCTCAAGACATGCCGTAGGCATTCCTGATTTCCACCGTGGTCATGAAAAGCGCCAGATCGAGGCGAAACTCACCACTGACCGTAAGGCTGCCATACGGGAATGCCGGACTTTTACAACCTGTAGAGACCTTACAGGTCCAAGATAGTTCTTAACGTTCTATCTTCTTAACGTTCCATCTTATGGTGGTCCCCCCCCCCTAAAAGGCTCACCATCGCCTATGGCCGAGCCGACTACCCTTTAGGAGAGGGTCTGCGGCCCAGAGCCTAGCTCTGACAACGCCTGACCCTCGGCGGTTACCCTACCTTACACCCGTCCGGCCAGCCGCAGCTGGGAGGCAGAATGGGTCCATGGGGACGGTGGTAAAAGGGAAGCAGCGTCAGACAGGCTTAAAATGCCCCGCTCAACTGCAATATCCAGAGAGAGTATCCAAGACGATCCTAGAAGCAGCTTACTGCAAGATGAATTCTGTGAATTCTATGGAGACAGCCCTTTTTATAGGGGTCCGGGAGGAGTTACAGCGCCACCTGGTGGCGGTTAACCCAACTGTCATTACTACTGGGACGGCCTCGACTGGATGTAGAGAAAATAAAAAGAGAAGACAGCAATTACAACATGATCCCTTGTCAAGCATAAACATTAAAAAACATCGGAATACATGCAATCAACATAAAAGCACAAAAAAATAGGGACTCACGACACCACCAGTTCAAAGAGGGATCACTTCCAGACGCTCGCACAACGCAGGGAGAGACTGTCAACCTGGTCTCCGCAGCACCCAGGCCTCAGCAGCGCACGCACCACAGCAGTTTCGAGAATGATCCGCCGGGGGCGTCACCGGCGCGACATTAGTCACGCGGCAACGCCGGACTCTGCCCCCCCCCGCGGCGCGTCATCCGGCCAGATTAGCACGAGTGCTGCCTGTCATGGCGGCGGACCGCTCCCCCCCCATCGCAGACTGGGGAATGATAGACAGGCAGCTGCCTTTATAGGGGGCTGGGAGGAGCTACATCTTTGATCTTGCTGTCAGTGCCCCCTAGGGGCGAACACCCATTCGTGAAGATATCGTGACAGGCTGGACTGGATGGAGGAGAAAAGAAAGCAGGATGCTCGGCTGCATAGCTCGAGGTATCACCAGTAGGAAGAGGGAGGTTGTGATGCTGCTGTACAGAGCCCTGGTAAGGCCACAGCTACAATACTGCATGCAGTTCTGGAGACCTTACCTGCAAAAAGACATTATTCAAATACAACGGGTCCAAAGGCGGGCAACAAAAATGGTGTAAGGACTTAAACTCAAAACTTATCAGGAAATACTTAAAGAACTTAATTTGTACAGCCTAGAGGAAAGAAGGGAGAGAGGGGACACGATTAAGACCTTTAAATATGTGAAAGAATTCAATAAGGTTCAGGAGGGAAGTGTTTTAAGAAGAAATTTAGTGATAGAACAAGGGGGCACAACCTAAAGCTAGTCGGGGGGAAGATCAGGAGCAATGTTAGAAAATATTATATTAGAGAAAGAGTAGTAGATGCTTGGAACAAACTTCCAGCAGAGGTAGTTAAAAAATTAGACAGTCACTGAATTGAAAAATGCCTGGGATAAGCACACATCTATTCTAAGATAAAGAGAACATACAGTATACACATAAGGGCAGACTAGATGGACCACATGGTCTCCTTCTGCCATCACCTTTCTATGTTTCTATGTATGTTTTCAATGCGGAGGGCAAGCTGCCGCATGTCTTGAATCCTTGGGCTGTGTGCGCTCCCTTCCCAGCCATTCAGATAGGCTGGAGCAGCAACGTGCGGCTTTGGGGATGTGGCAGCTTGTGCTCATCATCGGAGGTTTGCCGAATTACATAGTCAGAGAGGGGTGAGTGGATAGCCGCTTTCTGTGGGTTCACACAGCGCAATATCCCAATTCAGGATACCCCCAGGGTATGAAACAAAACCCGGGAAAGTCAAATTCCTGGGTTTTGTTCCGCTTTAAATGGCTATTGCTCTAAAATAAATACCTGCTGAAATTATTACAGGACCAAGGACCAATAAACACTTTTTTTTCGACGTTTAGGTAGCAATTATTTAGTTCAGGATAGACATGCTCATATATTTCTAGTCTGTGGCCAACATCAACACAACAACATACAGATTGACAGCACTGCTTCAACAAGACAAAGCAAAGAACAGTCTAATCCACTGCCTTGAGTTTCAGAGCTGACATAACAGTGCTTCCTCTACATTTCATTGGTTGGTTAAGATGTGCTCAGATGAGGTATCCAGTAGTATCTCTAACATGGCAAACATGAAGAGGAGAAGTAACTAGGGCTGCATTACCTTTTGCTCACCCAAATACATATTAGCAGCTACACGGAGTGGAGGTTTGAACCTCTAAATGCATTCATGGTCATATGGAGTGGAAATTAAAGCGGACCAACACCCTTACAACAAACAGAGCTCATTATGCACTCCTCTCCAGGGCTATTTAGATTGCTTCGCATAAACATTCATTTACCTTTTTCTAACTTCTGCTGTGGTCAATGTAAGTGCTGACAATGCTTCAGTATCATACATGCAGAGGGGGCAAGTGAGTTGGGAGTTTTCATTTTCCAGCTGTGTCAGGCTTTTGGTTCGGTTTAAATGTGCTATGCAGTGCAGATCAAATAAACTTACTTTTATATGTTGCAGATAAGGGCCATTAGATTTTCAGTAAATCCAGTTTGTATAGGGGGATATGTGAATCATAGGACTCAGTGGTCATAAGAAGACCTTCAATAAGCCAATGAATGACATTCACAAAAATTCCTAACCACAAAAATTAAAAAACACCCACAAAATGTTCTCCTTGACATGGGACTGGATGCTGCAACACAAAAGCAGCTTTCTGGGACAGACTTCCCGGGGAGGCAGCAGGTCTGCTTTGGAATGGCACTAAGTGAAACAGTAGTAACTGGATATGCATTTAAAAAAAAGTTGCTTAGAGGCAGACTTCTCCGATGCCTCATTGACTGGGTTTTAGGTGGCGAAACCCACAAGGAATTGTGCAAAAATTTCCTATACAGTAAAAAAATGTACTAATGTCCTAAGAGCTGTCTACAGGGTATGAAAGGCTTGCCACGTGAGGCACTGCACTCTTACCACATCATTTAGCAAATAACTCCCTTAGTGGCAGTTTTATTTGGCTAAACTATACTCTGCTTAGCAACTCTGAAAGTTCCTGGGGTGGGTCTTCCTTTGTGGCTTTTCTTCAAACTATGCCTTAAAAGGCACTCTCCATGCAAGGTGTTAAAGCGGACCTTCACTCTGAATAAGAGTCTATCTTATATGTTTCCCACACCCTGTACATACAGATTGTCCACATTAAAAATCATCCTACCTGCATCTACTGCATGTTATGAGCCTTTAAACATCCAAGATGGCGGCTTATGGAAGCCGCCATCTTATCAGGCAGCCTGCAAACAGGAAGTGCCCCCTCCTGCTCTGCATTCTGGGACTGCTGACCTTTACCTGACCCCAACTCTGCTCTGTCTGAGCAAAGCACAGCTATAACCTGCCCCCCTGTACCTTATCCCACTCTCCTCTCCTCAGTAAGTGTGATGCTTCTGAGTCAAGATGGCGGCTCCCGTATCCTAAATTCCTGAACAAAGTTGCAGCCTAGTGGGGGAAAGAATAATAAGTTAGTGACTAAAAACGTCAAATATATTAATTTTAGATGCTGGGGAACCGTTTTTTAAGAGTTTGGGCTTTTCATTAAATCACGCTGAAGGTCCGGTTTAATAAAATCTACAGCCTTCGCGCCTCCTAAAGCGGACCAAAACCCACATTTTTAACTCGCATCCCCTGAATTGCTCTCCCCATGGGGAGTTCCTTTTGCCAATTTTTAGTGCTCCTGCATCACTCTAATACCAGATAATGCCCTTGTTCCGCCTCCTCCATTCATTACCATTGTGTGTTGTGTGTAATTGCCACACCAATGCAATTACTGGTTGCCTGCCATCTCACACCGAGGGAGATTTGATAAGCAAAAATATCTATTTCTAGTGAATGTTGTTTATCTGTCATTGGTGCTTCTGTGCAGCTTGGAGCAAGATTTACAGTGTCCGATCACTTCCCCTGGGTTCTGCTTTGATAGTCACCAAATAAAAATGGCTCATGTGACCAAGGGCCACCCCCCCAAGCTCCCCCTAAGTTTCTGCACAAAGCATGGCATTACATTGCCTCTGCTCTGCATGGCCACGCCCACACTCCTGCTCTTTAAAAATGGAAAACGGTTACCAGGTGTAGCCCTACACACTGGGCCAATACTTGCCATTGCCTGCTGAATCCCTTTAATGGCTAACAAAGTTAAATTATGGCATTATTCAGTATAGTCGACAAGGAATAAGGAATGTTGAAAATTGCAGGTACAGAAAACCCCACACAATTATGCATTCCAAAGCAATATTCTAATGTCTCTGCTATTGCTAAGGTAGGTTGTGACACATTACTATTACCCACATGAAAAGTTACACTTCGGGCGAAGTTTAAGCTTTGGAAATAAACTTTAAAATACTTTTACATCATGAATTACATTAAAAAGATGGCACCTGGTGGCAGATATCTGTAAGACTGTGCAGGAATATGTCCAAGTTCCACCAACCTTTCGCTTGACAAGGATCACAAAGTAAAAGATAATGGCTGCAAAACCACCATCACCAGTCAGATTTTCTGTCAGAAATTGACTGAGCAGAGCTTTAGTACATTGACAGGAGTATTCTATACTTTTTGGAAATAAAAGCACTTTAGCAGTTGTTGACCGGTATCTGTAGGGATCACCCTTCTAACCCTTCCATCCCAGTTATGGGAAACCTTACAGGTTAAATAATGTGCCAACAACAAACTGGCATAGCCCTTTTAAAGCGTACCAAAACCTGAGCCAAGATACCCCACTGTGTGACACCCAGTGGATATCGCCATATACACCTTCGTCCTCTATCGGGGTACACGTACCTCAGGGGGTACTTGGCAACATTCAAGGGTGCACCAACAAGGCGGGTATGACAGGTCTGGTATATTATTTTTACAGTAAAACATTATTCATTCTTGTGTCAAAAAGTCCCAAGACCTACTTAATATGGTAACATTAGTCATTGTTCTCCTCCTTGGGGGAACTTGGTGGTAATTGTTCGTCACTACGAGCACTTGACGTGAAAAGGTGGAGAACCTACAGAGCTTGGCCCTGGCTTCCTAGCTGCACTCCAGTCAAACGTTAATAGCTGCGTGGGTGAGTGTGCCTGACAAGAGCAGCAGGGAATGCTGGGAAGTGTTGGAGCATAGAGAAGTAATCAGCAGAGCCTGCTGTGCACGCACCACCTCGTGGCAACCTCTGCTATCCTCGCCATATGCTAACGCATCTTCAGGCAGACACACACAGAATGTAGAGGGAGTATGCAAAATGGAGCACCTCTAGATAAGGGTGTGGGACCACTTTCCACATAGTATGTATTAACCCTTTCCCACCACAGTAGGATTTGGGATTGCGTTAGTTTGATTGACTCTAAGTGGACTATGAGGTCAATTCAGCACCAGGTGAGAAAACGCTTACTACTTTTTAGGAAAGAAAATTCACTTTCATTATCTACCTTCGAGGTGATTCAGCAGCAAGTGAAAATTTACATCCAGCTGCTGAATCACTCCTTAGGTAGACAATGAAAGTGAATGGCAGTATTCTCTCCTTAAAAGTAGTAGTGGTTTTCTCAGCTGGTGCTGAATCGACCTTTATATATGAGAAAACCTCTCAAACAAGACCATCTTTTAAAACTGCACCCTTCAACATATGTAAAACCGATTTCAGGAAGTAAACTAAGCCTTTAGGTGCTTCAAAGGATTGAACACATTGTGGGAAGCCCCATTTGAATATGGCGTAATAATACGTCATTGGTCAGGAAGGGCTTAATAAATAAAAAAGTGCTTGAAGTCAAGGTAGTTTTGCAGTTATGAAGCAATATTTTCACATGTGGGACCCAATGGTAAGTTCTAATAGCTGCAGGTCAGCCATATCCTTTTTTTTGTCATGTTGAAAGTAATAAAAAGTAATAAAACAAGCGATTCAAAAAGCCTGCTGTGCTTTATCGTAAAAAATATCCCTAAAAGTGTGCAAACATTTAAAAAAGTGTGAAGAATGGATTAAAGGCCCGCTGTAAGGAAGTGTGGATCTTTATTACTTACTGGTTCAGGAGATCCAACCCTAGGCTTCTCGTTCTAGGCTTCCTTGGAAGGAATGTCACTCCCTGCTGATGTTGCAGTGAATAATGTGCAAGGCTCTGCTCCCTCTATCCTATCATGGACTTGGATCTTCTACAGGTAAGTAATGAAGATCCAACACAATGGGTTACAAAAGATTTCGTTTTTTGTGTGTTATAAAGATGGCTTTCAAATTAAACCAACATAAAATGTATAGCACGCTACAGGCGCACAGCCCCCATGACAGATTAAATAGTAAAGGTTTTTGTAACAGACATTGATTCCAGTCATAAAACCAGATAAGAATGAACCCTGTGCAAGAGATGTACAGCCATCTTAGCCTTCATAAAAATATCTTCTGCTGCCTCTTGTATATATTTTGGCTCATGTATCCGTACAGTTATCAAAAAGTAACAAAAAAAATTGACACCCTGGCCCCTTCTGTAAGGCCACTTGTTTTGGCAATGAAAGTCCATAACACTGGTAGGTTATCAAGGGTAGGTCGCCCTGTAACCTCTGTACGCCATTTGTGTAGTATGTTTCAATTGAGAAGTGAGCATGATCCAATCTTATAACAGCTATTCAGTCAACTTTCTTCCCTGAAAAGGGAATCCGGTCCATAAAAAACTTTATGCACAACGAGCCAGGACAGAAGAGGGCGACTATTAACTTTCCATGGATCAATGTCATGAGCGTTTGATGTCCTGATGCCCATATCCGGTACCAGGGGCCATAGAACGGGTCAGACACGGCTGGGCACAACATATTGTTTAGGTTCACTTCAGTCATCTAGAAGAAAAAAAAAAAAAAAGAACTTGAGAAAGAAAAAAAACAGAAGTACAATGCCTTATTCAAATATTTACAATGTGTAACTGTGTTGTCCCATGTATAGTGGGGCCCACAGTTCTCAATGGGAGTTTGCTACCCATCGCCTAACCCAGCACATCATATCGGTGCTGTAGTTAAGCTGTGGCAGTTAGTCAGATAGTCTTGTGCCTGCTAGTACTCACTACTCTCGAGGTCTGAGGGAAAGTCCACAAAAGCAGACGTTCCCTTCAAGTGAAGATCCAGCCTCAAATAACCCATCCCCAATGCAGGGCTTGATTTGGATGTTTAAAAGAAAAACAATACCCTAGCTGTGAAGAAGCACATATAATGAGTTTTGGGAGCCTCATCCTCTCCAGAGACAACAGGCATGAGAGGTTTGTGGCGACCTGATACAGATTGGTTGAGTCCTCAGAGCGTAAAGCATTACTTGGTGCGTAGTAGGGAAACAGCCCCCCCACCCCCTAGTGTTCTTTTTCTCTTGTTCTTCTGGTTATCTAGTCAGGTGTTAATATACCGTATGCTTCACTATGGGTCAATGGGTAATACTCAACTGGTGAGTATTGGTGGCTCAGCGGCCCCCAGACCATATTCTTAGGGGGGGGGGGCATACGTTATCTGTATATTTCTATACAATATTTTTGTCTTGTCTCATCTTCTGTTGTGCACTTGATTTGCATAAACTCAACGTATGTTTAATAATTTGGAAATTTTCAATAAATAAAAAACTGATAAAAAAAAAAGAAAAACAAAATGGGGCTGACTGGACCAGCACTCTTTCACCCATGGTTTTGCTGTTCTCAGAGACAGCTAGTCACTCCACAACAGCTGCAATGATTGGCTTAGCAGACAGTCACAGTTGGGGAGAAAGCCTGGAATTCAGAAGCGCTGCTTCCACTGAGGGTATGGGCAGCCCACCCAATCAATCCAATTTTCACCTTTACTTTCCTGCTTAGAACCAGAAGGTGGATTGGTGGTTGGCTTGAGTTCGGACTTTTTAACTCACCAAGACTGCTTTTGTTCAGCTTTATTCACTTAAAGGATGATCTATTGCAAAACAATTGTGTAGTAATAAATAGCTGCAAAAATATTGTTGTTTTTCTTTACCTGAATAAAGATAAAGCAGGTTTTTAAATATACTATTCTACTTTTACCCCGTCCCCCCACCTCCTTCCTTGGCATACCACCAAGCTAAGCCCAGCCCATGGGGGCTGAGACTTTTATATCAGAGGAGGAGCTTCTGTAAGATCCCGCCTATGTGACTGCAGGGGGGTTCAAATACAAAACAAATAATATGTAATAATATAATAATAATAATACAAACAAAAATAATATGCACATACGGTAATATGTTTCATTTTCAAACCCAGGACTGGTGATAGCTGCGATATCCCCAAGCCACAGAGTAAGTGAAGCAGTCTAGTCAGATAAATATGATGACCAGATCTTAGGTTGTTTTAAAACAACTCAATGAGTGGGTCATTAGCATTTCTATTTCATTCTGCGATAGTCTGGTAACATACTTACCAATCCCAGTATCTGGAGAAAGCTGAAGTGGTAGAAAAACATGAGTCCAGTTGACAGAATTGTCCACCAGAAATTAGCAAGTGGTTCTGGAGTGTATGTTCCTAGTGTGCAAAAGAAAAATATCGTTTATATTAATAAGGGTACAAATATCTCTATAACATCTATGTCTTTAGGGTTTAGGTTTTTGGGTGGTAATATAGCATTTTAAATTGCCTCCGCCTGCTGGCACCACATCGGGTTATTAGCTTTAAGTGGACCAAGACCAAGTGTTTCACCTGGGATTTGGTCCACTTAACATGGGAACCCTTATTTGGGATGCCATGCTGTGTGTAGCCCCACAGATCATCATAAAAACTCACCCTTCCGACACAGGCAATCAGCGTGCTGAGCTCCAGTTAGCCTCTCTTTGCCGCTCTGATGCTAGTACAGAGACTGAAAGGAGCGAACGTGCTTCCAGCCGTATCCCTGCTTACCTCTAGTTGGGGGGAGTGCCTGTGCGGACCATTCACAAATGCCTGGTGTGGAAACGTGCCTAGCTGAAGGTACAGTGGATGCCCAGGGATCGGCGGCTAGGTGAGTTAGTTTGGTGGTCAACGGGTTTCTCACAGAGGAGAATCCCAGATTGGCATTCCCCAGGGAGATAGATTCAGCCGTACATGGAGTCTTAACTGCCAGCCTACCTTGAGATTTTGTCACCCTTTGTTGCCAGACCATTTTGCACTATTTTGCGCTCCCCTTGTTCAACTGTGATTTTTGAAGGGATTTCCAGGGATTTCCCAGGAAAGTGATATATTGTTTTTTCCAGCAGAGTCTGGGCTTTAACATGAAATGTCTTGTTTGTCATTTTTTAGGTGTATTCTCAATATTTTTGGATGAAATATGTGCAAAAAAACCCCCCAAAAACAATTTTTTACAATTTGTAGTGTTTTTTTGTAATAAAAAATGTAAGTTTGTCAATAAAATCTTATCGCGCGTGAAACCCCAATTTCTCCCGGTTACAGCGATACCACATATGTATAGGTAGACACCCTTTCCTGCACAGGAGACAACGCTTTAGGAGATTTTCAGATAAAATACAACTATGCTACGCGCTAAGCGCACCTTGCAGTTTTTCAAGAAAAACAACCCTTTACATTTGAAATACCCCCGACAAACTATATATTCTCGGGAAGTACGCACCTCAAGCTTTCTAGGCGTACCAGGCTTGTTGACATGGGTGCAGTTTTCTGGAAGTAATCCCTCAATATATTCTTTGGTTGCACAGGGTTTCCCTAAAAAAAGTATAAAAAAGCAGAATCAAAACCACATTTTCCTAAAAAAAACTATATGCAAACAAGAAAAAAAACTGAAAATCTGAAAAAGCAACATGCCCCGAACAGAACAATACCCAGCATGCATAGCTACTGTCAAGGGAAGAGTTGCCAAACACACCAAAGTGCGTAACGGTAATTTTACTTCAAAATTTCAGCTCTGCAGACCTTGTGCTTTTTCTACCAAAACAACCCTTTAGATTTGGAATATCCCCCATAAACCATATATTCCTTGAAAGTACACATTTTAAGCTTTCTAAGCGTACCCAGCTTGTTGTCGTGGGCTCATCTTTCTGGAAGTAATCCCTTGAAGAATTCTTAGGCTGCACAGGGTTTCACAAAAAAATGTATAAAAAAGCAGAATAAAAAACACCTTTTCCTAAAATATCAATATGCAAATAAGAAAAAACAAGCTAAATCTGAAAGCGGAAGGTCCCCCGAGCAGAACAATACCCAACATGCATAGGTACTATTAACCCTTTTAATTGCCAGCCTACTTGAACTTCAGTTGGTCATTTTTCCCCATTTTGCGGCATGTTTAACCGTGATTTTTGTCGGAATTTCTTGGAAAATATATATATATATTTTTTGCAGCAGAATTTAGGCTTTAACATTAAATGTCTTGTTTGTATTTCTACTGTTTGTCCTTTACTGTAAATAAAACATTTTTTTAGTAATAAAAACCATATTGCATGTGATAGCCCCATTTCTCCCGATTACAACGGTACCACATATGTATCGATAGCCCCCCCATTCTTGCCCAGGAGACCCCCCCAAACTGAAAAGAGCATTTTATAACATTTACAAATAAAATACTACTATTCACACTATAAACATAAGGGGTTAATTTAAAATGACATAGGGACCCCCCTCCCAGGGGGGGGACCCCAATTTCTTTGGGGAATTTTTGGCTAAGCCTAACCCTAACCCTTAAAATTAAAAAAAAAAATTCTTTTTAATTTTAATTAATTCTTTAAAATTTTAATTTTTTTTTATTTCTTCTTTTTAATCCCAGGGGGTGGGGGGTGGGGGCAATTTTGGGGGGGAATTTTAAGGGTTAGCCTAACTCTAACCCGTAAAGTGGACCAACACCCAGGATTTTCACTATCCTGGGTTTTGATCCACTTCCGCGGGGGTGCCCCGCTGCATAAAACCCCCGAGAAAGGTATAAAAAAAACTCACCTCAGCCCGCTCCTACGGCGCATGCGCGAGTCCAATCAGAGCGCTCAGAGCCGCTGTGGTATGCACGTACAAGGGACGGACAACCACAGCGGCTCTGAGCACGCTGGTGGCCGCATCTCGCGCTTCCCTCTAACAGAAAGCGCGCCCGCGTCGGGCATTCACAAACGACCGGCGCTTGTGCGCGCCCTGATAGAGAAAAGCGCGAGATGCGGCCCGCGCATGCACCGTTGGAACGGGGATAAGGTAAGGCGAATGGGGCGTCCTGGGGGGTTTCACACAGCGGGGCATCCCGATTCCGGATGCCCCGCGGGGAGGGATCTAATCCGGGCCGATCAGCCTGGGTGTTGGTCCACTTAAAAAAAAAAAAAAAAAAAAGTAGGGGGGGACCCCATTTTTGGGGGGAATTTTAAGGGTTAGGGTTAGGGTTAGGCTAACCCTAACTGTTAAACATTTTTTTTAAAATGACGTAGGGTCCCCCCCCCCACAGGGGGGGGACCTCATTTTTTGGGGGAATTGTAAGGGTTAGGGTTAGGCTAACCCTAACCCTTAAAATTAAAAAAAAAGACGACGTAGGCTCCCCCCTACCCGTCATAACCAGCCCGGAACCAGCTATGGGGGCTTGTAGGAACAGAGTGGGGGGGCCAGCTTTTGTGGCCCCCCCCCACCCTGCAGCCTACGAGCCCACATAGCCTATGTGGGCCCGGGCTCTTCTGCCCCCCCCCTGGGCTTTGGGGAGGCAGGTAATTGGGGGTGCAGGGGTTAATGGCAAGTCACCCGCTAGGGTAGGTGACTTGCCAGACCCCAGAGCCTTGTGAACTGGTACAGGGGTCTCATGGACCCCTTACCAGTTCACAAAGGGTTAACAGTTAAATAAAACACACAGTAAAAATTATTTTATTAAAAAAAAAAAAAAATGTACTCTTTACTCACCTTCGATCATCAGCTCCTGTGTCCCTCGCTGATCTGCTGTCAGATGCCGGTGATCGGCAGCCAGAGGAGGAGGGGAGGCAGGAGATCAGAGGATCTCCTGTCCCCTCCTTCTCTCACCACCGATCACCGGCATCTGACAGCTGAGAGGCCTGGAGCTGTCAAGACGCCGGTCGAGTTACATCATAACATCGAGTTACATCATAAGCCCCGCCCCCAAAAGGGGCAGGGCTTCATATCAAAACGGCGGTGCCCGTCGGAGGAAGAGGGGAGGGAGCCAGCGGCCGCAAAAACGGGGGGGGGGGGGCTACTCCGAGCTCTCCCCTTCCTCCGGAGGAGCCCCGACGGGGGATCGGAGCCCCCCAGGGTGAAGAGGAGACCCGGCCGGTTCAAATGAGGGGTCAGGTGTTTTTTTTTACATTTTGCAGGTGCTAGCAGGGGGCAAAGCCAGGCACGTAAATTTTACGTGGCTGGCGTTTAACGGTTGGAGAGGCAGCCACGTAAAATTTACGTGGCTGGCAGTAGAAGGGTTAAACTCCAGAGTCAGCCGAGATGGGTTTTGGTCCACTTTAAACGACATTTGTAGGCAAATAACACAAAAAACTATATTCAAATTACCTGCCTGCAGCAGAACAACTCCAGGTCTGTTATTTCAAAACTTACCTGTCCTGTAGATAGCATCTCTGTTCTTCAAATATGCTCACAATATATAAAGTGTGCACCCCCTCTGCACACAGTACGTTAATCTACACTATGTGCCCCCACACTGTGACAAGAGAAGGAAAATGGATTTCAGCCATGGCTCTACTCTTAGCAAAGCAATGCTTGACTGAGATGTACACAATGGGTAAGCACTGGGCCTGGAGCAATAAGCGGAGGAGGTTAAGCCAAGTACAGTTTTGTTCTTTGCCTTTTAAGAGGAAATATCTTACACACAAAACATTAGGCAAAAGTTCACCTAACACAAGCTCTCTGGACGTCATCGGAACTATTTATTATGATATATAAATGTAAGTAACAACTCTAGTCCTTGTGACATCCATTGCCTTCCCCTGTTAAGAAACCAGGAAGTAAGGTAGTATCAGGGTCACAGAAAACAAAACAATAAACAATCATGTACAAAAACAAATAAAGTTCTAACATGGACAAAGTTTGGTAAAAGGAATTTAATCCAAGTGTGCCTGAATATATATATTTATAAAAACCGGGACCATGAAAAACAAGATATGTTCTTACAACTGGGTATATGTGCATTGCTTCACACCCGAAACAGAGTGGGTTTGCTAGTGCAATCATGGAAGATAATATATAATGATAATATACAGTGTCCAGCAGACCAGAACAACTTATGGATAACTAACTGTATATAGGAAACCCTTCACAGCCCCACCACAGCACAGGCTCTCAGAGGAGCTTAACCCCAGTTGGATGAGCATCTACTATATGGAGTGAACTTCTATTGTATGCAATAACAAGAATCTGTAATGGACTCTATAGTTACACTTTATAGTCAAAGTATTTGCTTGATTTAATTTATGTACGTCAACAAACTTCAATATTTGCCACTAGAGGGCATACCAACTTTATGTAACAATAATCTGTAATACACACTCTCGCTTTTATTACATTTTTAATTATGCACCGCTGACAATTATTTCTAGGATTATTTCTAGGAACTAACTTATCTACCCAGTGACATAGAAAAACAGGGATCAGTCTCGAGCCCACCTCAGCAAACCTTTGATGGGCAAGAGGTCCAAGGCACGTGTTCAGGGTATTTTTCCGACACCTGGTGAATGGTTACCAAAAATCAAGACAATGAGGTGCTGCTGGTATTTTATCCAGCCTATGCCACTCCTTGGTGAGAATATGGTCAAACTGCACATAGCTAGGGAGAAGTTTCCCCCCCCCCCAATCCACCTGCTGATGTCGGAGTGGTTTGCTGCCTCACCCTTGAGCAGACCATCTGTAACAACAAAATATCAGTTTTCCAGAAATCCTTAGGTTTTTGTCCAAAAAACTCAATGACCCTGACCAAATTCTAGAGATTCATTTGTCACTCCTCACAATGGGAGGGGTTGGACAGAATAAGGGACCACAATCAAAAAAAAAACCTTGTACAAAAAGAGGCCCTCCCTGCCTATTATGTCCACCAAGAGGACCACCACTTGGCAAACAGACATTACTGCACCCAAGTAAGCAATCTTTCTGGACAAGACAACCAATGGAACAGTAAACAAGGACATTTCGCTAGCTGAACTTGGTTCCGGCGAGTGAAAGGGTTGGGGGGTGGCAGGCTGCCCCCTGCGCCTGACAGGGCCTCGGGAGAGCAGATCTCATTGACCTCCAGAATGACCATGTTGGCATTCCAGGTCTTCCTTGCCTAGTCTGGAGCAACTGGGTTGGGATAGCTCCAACCTGACTTTGCAAAGCACCCTGTGCACGAGAGGTTGAGATGTAAAATGTAAAGGTAAAACTGTTTACTTCCCTCAAGAGAGCACCAGAGTGTCTGTCCCCAGGGCCTCTGTGTCCCCTGGAACAATTCACAAAATCAACTTATGGAATATGGTCTGCAGGGAGGGCTGGAACCAGACTCTCTGCCCATTGGAGACTTTAAGCGAATTGGAGACATTCTCATTGGAGATGTTAAGCCTCTGCCATTGCAGCTTTTCTTGTGCTGCCTTGATGATTTATGTATCCCACCACTGTGGTGTTGTCTGACGGGACTGAGAATACTGGTAAAGAGACCATGAGGTGCACCCCTGAGGGATCTAGTGTTTTTAAGAATCCACACTATGAACTTTACCCGAGGGGTCAGCTGACAGACCTAATCCAGAGAATGAGGACAAAAAATTGCAACTGAAGGTTGCCTGGTATGAGGACCTGTTTGACTGGGTGAAAGACAAAAACTTCCAGGGCAAACAGCACTGTGCACATGAACAACATCTTGGTGAAAGCTTGTGGCCAGACTGGATGGCAACTAATTGGTAGTGAAGTTCCAATGGTCAACACCCAGCACGTCAGCCTCCTTTATTGCAGTTACCCTTATCCAGGAATCTCTCACGTTCACCTCCCAAATAATTGCAAACGTCAGCAGATGCCCCAGTCCCCCTCCCCTCAGGCTGAGAGGGACTTGGAGGTACTATTGGCTTTATTCTGCCAAGCCACTTGAAGTAGGACTTGAAACGGTTAAACTAGAAAAGGTGCTTGATTCCCACAGAGAGATTGTGAAAGACACAAAAAGAGCTCAAGGGAGAGAAGTTTTTTATTGCCCCAATTAAGATGATGCTTTCCAACCTTCGCCGTACTTTTTAGTAGCGACCTGCCATAGTTTTCTAAGAAGCAACCCCTCCAGAGTAAGCTTTCAGCCATAGTGGGTCTTGCGACCACAGAATTAGTAATGTAGATTCAGCACCGTGCACCAAATCCCTGTGGTCCATGCGCAATTAATGGCGCATGCAGAGATTTACGCATGGTTCAGGGACACGTGCCACAATTCGGCATGTGCATGAACCATGTGCAAAATCCATGAGTAAATTTTCTCTTCACATGCCATTTTACAACTCGCATTACAGTTTGGTGAATCACCAAAACAAAACTATTCTATTGAAAAAAATCCATGCTGCAATTCATGGTCTAGTGGTAAGGAAGTGGCCTTGTGACCAGAGAGAATTGCAGGCAATTACATGACCGAAGTGCATTACATGACAGAACTGCTTCCTCGGGGCATGTGTGCATTTATTGCTTGTGTTTGTCTCAGTGAACAGATAGATAAACTGGGAAGGAAAATCTCCTATGTGCACACAAGGATACAATGGCCATATACGTCCAAAATTCTAGCAAAAAAAATCCAAACCTGGTGTATGTGTTCTGAGAACACCCTCACTTCTGTCAGCAGGATCCTTGATGGAACTGGAATCCCCTGTGGACAGGGTGGATTGTTTTGACAGTAACCACTGAATGGTGTATTACGGGGACGTCTAGTAACTTAAGGGTAGTACTGAAGGGTAAATTGACCCTCTCTTTCAGACTTGCTTACAGAAAAATCCACAGAGAATGGGTACCAGGTTTCTAGGACATCGGAACCTTATTAGAGTACTAGCATAGATACTTCATCATGGTTTGGTCAAAAAAGATGCCTTGGGGCTCCTTCTTTTTGCCAGTTCGAGTTCCCCAGAGGGGACTGGGGTAACCTGAAACATAACACATGCGTTAAGGAATAGATTCCTCCTCCTTGGCCGGAGACATATTGTTACATAGTTACACAGTTAATACGGTTGAAAAAAGACATATGTCCATCAAGTGCCAGTCCCTTGGCACCATACCAGTTGCTAGTGAGTCTTTAAAGATCAACAACAGTGGTGATGAGATAACGGAACTGAGTTCTTTGAGAACTCTTGGGTTAAATCCATCTGGTCCTGCAGTCTTATTCACATTTAAATTATTTCGTTTTTCTTGGATGGTGTCCACATTTAGCTTGTTAAATATTATACTTGGGCTATTGCTATCAGTGGTAACTCCTGTGTTGGCTCTTTGCTCCTCTCTTGTGTACAGAGAGCTAAAGAATCCATTTAACAGCTCCGCCTTATCTTCATCCCCAGTGACTATTTCCCCATTATCATTAATTAGGGCACCTACCTGTTCTGATTTAGTTTTCTTCAATTTAATATATTTAAAAAAACGTTTAGGGTTTGTTTTGCCTTCTTTGACCACATCTCTTTTATTTTGTGCTTTTGTATTTCTTTCTTACACATTTTATTTACTAATTTATACTTTACAACTCTCAGCTGAAACACTTGAAATGTTTAAATGCCCTTTTTTTGTTCTTTATTGCCCTTTTAACGGCAGGTGTCAGTCATGAGGGGTTTAATTTTAGCCGCTTATATTTGTTACCCGTAGGAATACATTTTGCAACGTTGGTACTCACAATTGATTTAAAGCACTCCCATTTGGCATCTGTATCTTTATTCCTGAACAGATGCTCCCAGTCTATGTCCTGGAGTGCAGCTCTGAGCCTGGGGAAGTTGGCCTTCCTAAAATGTAGTGTTTTTGTCCTCCCCGACAGAAAATCTTTCTTACAGTTTATGTTAAATACAACTATATTGTGGTCACTGTTACCAAGATTTTCCCGGACTGTTACTGTCCCCATCAGGTCATCATTTTTTGATATTACCAGATCTAAAAGAGCATCACCCCCAGTAGGTGCCTCCACGAACTGATTCATATAGTTATCTTGTAGCAGGCTGAGGAATGCTCTCCCCCTTGTAGTGGAAGCAGAACCATGTCTCTAGTCAATTCCTAGGTAGTTGAAGTCCCCCATCACCACCACTGTATCAGGCTGTGACACCCGCTCTGTTTATGCAGTTGACCCTCTATTTCCTTTATTATTATTTGGGGGCCTATAGATTACACCAAACTGTATTTTAACATCGTTTACATTGGCCCCCACTTCTACCCACAAGGATTCTACATCCTCACAATCTTCTGCTAGTATCATTAATATATGCTTTGAATTCTTCCACCGACCTCTAAGAGAGCTGTATAAGAGAACAGTGCTAGCGTGTCCAAGATCTCCCAAAGGCCAGGGTCCTCCTTAACCTGCTAATGGCAGTCTTCTATTATGACAAAACTGGTGGGACATTCATTGGCCCACACAACCAACCCCCCACCCGCTGGTTCCTAAAGGAACAAAAGAATGTGTGGACTCTGTGAGAGTCTAAAAAACTACTGTAAAATGAGAGTCAGACATTGCCCAGGGTGAATCTGGAAATGGGCATAGGGCACAACCTGTATTGAGGACAGCATAAGGCTCAGCACAAACATAAGGATGGGGATCTGCCCTGAGAATCTGTTGTACACGGAATGGTAGTGCCTGCTGGTTTTCAATATGGCTGATCAAGGTAGCAAGCAACAAATGAAGAGAAAAGTTTTCTGCATTACCAGATTATGTATTTTTTATTAGCAACCCCATTTGGGAAAAAATTATTAAATAATCATAAATGAATAAATACAACAAGTATTATATATATTTATAAAATTGTGACCTACCTCCTTTTCGAAGCAGATAAATAGGTACTATATATAGCAGGATATGTTGAACATAATACACCTCAACCTCAAATGGCAGCTACAGAAAAAGAAAAAATAAAGAAATACACTGTATTATAGCAAGTAAGCTATATCACACAACACATTAATCACACAATTGAAATAAAAGGATATAGGAAGAGGTGTGTGTGTGTGTGTGTGTGTGTGTGTGTGTGTGTGTGTGTGTGTGTGTGTGTGTGTGTATAGTGACTTCCACCCATTTTATGAACGTCCCCTGTCTGCCAAGAGCAGGGGATGCAGCTCTGTGCACTGTTGGTGTGCACAGGATCCGGGCGAGGTAAGGAAAGGTCTGTTCCCGCCCCTACCCCCATGGTATCCCAATTTTGGGATGTTCTGCTGTTTAAAAGTTAAAAGCAAGCCTGAAACTTCCCCAGCAGGCAATTTATTTTGTATGATTATTTGCTTGCATTAAACCCAACACAAGTTTCTGTTTCAATATTTTTATAACTTTTATTTGTTATAGTTGTTTTCTTAACCAGGTGTTTGGGAGATAGGCATGGGTAATGAGTACGCTGCTTTAAGGCTCTGTTCACATTGCAGAGGAAACATTGTATATTATTCTAGATGGGATAGTTCACATATCAGCATTGTGTTGCGCAATACATTAAAAAAAATACAATTCTGTGATTGCTTACCTGTAGAATTGGTATTGTAAGTATACAGTACGATCTGTTCCACAATATTCCTTACACATGGGTAATACATCCACAAGATGGCGCTGGACTGCAGAAAACAACTTGTGGCTCCTCCCGGCCCCATATAAGTCAGGGACCTCCCACAAATTCCCCAGTATTGACAAGCAGTTACACAGGAATCTGGGAGAAACAATAATAACAAAAATCCAAAAAGAACATTTGAACAATCACCATACCCCCGATCGGGGTGCCCCGCAGAAGTGGACCAAAACACAGGATAGTGAAAATCCTGGGTGTTGGGCCACTTTAAGCGTCAAAATGGACAAAGGGGCCTCACGCAAGGGCTCAAAGGGAGACCCCTGCAAGGCAGATAAGACCAAGTTCAAATCCCAGACTGGTGACATAGGCTTGGAGGACGCACTTGAGTAACCCCCTGAAAAAAGGTCTTAACCAGATGATGGTTAGCAAAGGATCTTTGGAAGAAAATGGCCAAAGCTGAAACATGACCTTTGAGGGTACTAAGTTGAAGACCCAAATCCAAACCACGTTGCAGGAATTCCCGAATCCTGGGGATAGAAAACGAGTTAGACTCACACCAGTCAATGTAAGCATGCAATACCCTATAGTAGATAGATGACGAGGACTTCTTCCTAGCCCGAATCATGGTATTAACAACAGAAGCAGACAGCCCCTTTCCCATCAAGATGGAGGTTTCAGCAGCCTGGTCGTTAAAGCCAGCGTTTGTAAATTGGGATGGCGTAGCTGCCCCTGAGTGAGCAGATCTAGAAACTTGAGCAGGGCGTACTGATCTACTGCCAACTGCGCGATGTCTGCTAACCACACTTTTCTTGGCCAACAGGGAGCCACCAGAATGGTTGGCACCCCTTCCTGGGATATCTTGCGCAGCACCCTGCCCAGCAGAGGAAACGGAGGGAACACATAAAGGACCCGAAAGCTCTTCCAAGATATTGCTAGTGCATCCATGGCCAAGGCCAGAGGGTCCTGGGACAGAGAGACAAAGACTGGAAGCTTGTGATTGTGATGGGACGCAAACAGATCCACATCCGGCTGCCCCCAGCGGTGGCACAGGGAGCGAAACACCCTGCTGCTGAGGGACCATTCTCCCAGATGAGAAGTCCCCCTGCTGAGGGAGTCTGCCTCCAGATTTTCCACCCCTGTGATGTACACAGCTGAGATGCAGGGAACATTCTCCTCTGCCCAAGACAGTATCAGGGACACTTCTTTGGGGGCCCTCTTGCTCCGGGTCCCTCCCTGATGATTGATGTAGGCAACCGCCGTCTGGTTGTCCGAGCGGATCTGAACTGCCCGACCCCGAAGGTGTGGAGTCAACTGGGCGAGAACCAGTCTCATCGCCCTCAGTTCCAGAATGTTGATAGGGGTATGGGCCTCCTGAGGGCCCCACTGACCCTGGAACTTCAAGGTTTTCCAGAAGCCCCCCAACCTGCCAGGCTGGAATCTGTGGTGACTGTCTCCCAGCAAGGGGTCAGAAAGGATCTGCCCATCAACAGGTTCCTTGAGTCCAGCCACCACGAAAGAGACCGCCTGGCCAGAGGGGACAGAACAAACACCTGATCCAGGGACACAGGGTCCCGATCCCATACTGACAAGAAGTGAAGTTGGAGAGGTCTCATGTGAAACTGAGCGTATGGAACCGCCAGACACCATCAGGCCCACCAGCTGCATCCCCTGCTGGATGGAGGGATGAGGGCAAGACAGAAGAAGCCTGGCTTGAGCTTGAAGACTCTCCACCTTCTGCTGAGGGAGAATAATCTTGACCTGAGATGTATCCAGAGTCATGCCCAGAAAGGACCTCACCAGTGACGGGGACAGGGAAGACTTGGGATGGTTGATCACCCAGCTGAAGGACTCCAGTGTGGACCCCACCAGCTGGGTATCCAGCTCGGCCTACTGGAAGGACTGAGACGTGATGAGAATGTCGTCCAAGTAAGGAAGAATGCGAATGCCCCGAGATCTCAGCAGAGCCATTACGCCCGCCAGCACCTTGGTGAATACCCTGGGAGCCGAGGTGATACCAAAAGGCAAGGCCACAAATTGGTAGTGCTGATCCTCCAGAGCGAACCTGAGGAATCTCTGATGACCTGGAAAGATTGGTACATGAAGGTAAGCGTCCTTGATGTCTACAGAGGTCATGAAGTCGCCCGGGCGCAGAGAATTGAATGCAGAGCGCAGGGTTTCCATGCGAAAATGCTTGAATCTGACAAACTTGTTGAGAAGCTTTAAATCCAGGATGGGTCTGAGGGACCCGTCCTTTTTGAGGACAGTGAAAAGATTGGAATAGAAGCCTCTGCCCTTTTCTCTGAAGGGCACCGGGCAGATGACCCCCAACTCCAGAAGGTTTTGAACAGCAAGGCACAGACCCTGAGCTGACAGGGGGTTTTGAGCCATCCGGGATTGGATGGATCTTGGGGGTGGCCAGGCTGCAAACTATCTTGTAACCGGAGGACACTACCTCCTGAATCCACCGGTCTGAGACGTGAAGCCTCCAGACGTGAGCAAAGAGACGAAGCCGTCCCCCCACCCGGATGGGTGAGGGCGCTCCTTCATGCCTGAGGGGGCTTGGGGGAGGACTTTGGCTTGGGACCCCAGCAAAGGAGACTCCCCGACCAGTTCTGGACCCACGGAAGGAATTGAGAAAGGCACCCGTCCCCGAAAGGACTGCGACGGGCTCCTACGTTGAAGTAACCTACATAGAAACATAGAAGGTTGACGGCAGAAGGAGACCACATGGTCCATCTAGTCTGCCCTTATGTGTATACTGTATGTACTCTTTACCTTAGGATAGATGTGTGCTTATCCCAGGCATGTTTAAATTCAGTGACTGTTGATTTTTCAACTACCTCTGCTGAAAGTTTGTTCCAAGCATCTACTACTCTTTCTGTAAAATAATATTTTCTAACATTGCTCCTGATCTTCCCCCCCAACTAGCTTCAGCTTGTGCCCCCTTGTTCTATCATTAAGCTTCTTCTTAAAAACACTTCCCTCCTGAACCTTATTCAATCCTTTCACATATTTAAAAGGTCTCAATCATGTCTCCCCTCTCCCTTCTTTCCTCCAGACTGTACAAATTAATTTCGTTAAGTCTCTCCTGATAAGTTTTAAGTTTAAGTCCTTCCACCATTTTCGTTGCCCGCCTTTGGACCCGTTCTATTTGAATAATGTCTTTTTGCAGGTAAGGTCTCCAGAACTGCACACAGTATTCTAGCTGTGGCCTCACCAGGGCTCTATACAGCGGCATCACAACCTCCCTCTTCCTACTGGTGATGCCTCGAGCTAAGCAGCCGAGCATCCTGCTTGCTTTTCCCAATGCCTGGCTACACTGTCCACTCATCTTGCAGCTATCAGTAATCAGTACCCCTAAATCTCTCTCCTCCGAGGTCCTGGCTAACACAGTACTGCCCATACAGTACTCAGAGCAGGGATTCCTTCTACCCAAGTGCATGATTTTACATTTAGAGACATTAAACTCTAGTATATCCACCCTATTACTAACCTTTGTATCATCAGCAAACAGACAAACTTTTCCTACCAAGCCTTCTCCTATGTCACTTACAAATATATTAAAAAGAATGGGGCCCAGGACAGAGCCTTGCGGCACACCACTTTTAACTCGCCTTTGCTCAGATTGCACACCATTTACAACAACGCTCTGATACCCATCCCTCAGCCAACTGGAAATCCACTGAACTATCCAGGGATTGAGTCCTACCTTCAATAACTTATCTATGAGCTCCTTATGTGGTACAGTGTCAAAGGCTTTGCTAAAATCCAGATAGGCGATATCCACAGCACCACCTTCATCTAACACTTTAGTGACATTGTCAAAGAAATCAATAAGATTGGTCTGACATGATCTGCCCTCAGTAAAGCCGTGCTGTTTTGGGTCCAATAGGTCATTAATTTTTAGATGGGAAATTATCTGTTTTTTTAAGAGTGTTTCCATTAATTTGACCACTATAGATGTTAAACTAACCGGCCTGTAATTACTGGCTTCTTCTCTACTCCCCTTTTTATGGATTGGTACGACATTGGCCATTCTCCAATCATCTGGAACCTCACCAGTTGAAAGGGAATGGTTAAGTAAATCAGTCAGAGGGGCTGCAATCACAAACCTAAGTTCCCTTAGAACTCTGGGGGGTGGATTCCATCTGGACCCATCGCCTTACTTACCTTTAGATGTGCCAGCTCGGATAGGACATCAGCCTCCAGAAACTCCGGAGCTGTGCCCTCCCAGCGGGATGCTGTGCTATGGTCATGCCTGCTACTATCTGAAAATACCGAACAAAAGTAGCTATTAAGATGGTCAGCCACAGCCTTATCTCCGTCAATATATTTATTTTCCCTATTTCTAATTTTTGAGACTGCATTGTTTTCTTCTTTCTGTCACCAATATATCCAAAAAAGGTTTTATCTCCCCTCTTCATAGATTTGGCAATTTCTTCCTCCTTTTGCCCTTTAGCAGTCCTTATAATCAGTTTTGCTTCCCTCTGTTTAATTTTATACGCCTCTCTGTCAGCTACACTTCCACTTACTTTATACTTCTTATAGGCAGACTTCTTATCTTTTATGATAGTGCTGACTTCCCTAGTAAACCATAATGGTTTCTTCTTCCTTTTATTCTTGCTAGTTTGTTTCACATATTACTTAGTTGCCTTTAAGATGGC
The DNA here is from genome assembly GCA_027917425.1 of Gastrophryne carolinensis. NCBI lineage: Eukaryota > Metazoa > Chordata > Amphibia > Anura > Microhylidae > Gastrophryne > Gastrophryne carolinensis. Next base: position 106,481,488 of record CM051235.1, read on the forward strand.
CATTTTTAATAGTGATCACTGGGCACTCACTTCTGCTACTCTGTTCCACTCACCTAATTTTCTTTCTACATACTCCGCCATTTCCTTGAAGTTTGTCTAGCACTTTGGTTCTGGTGTGTGATTGCACAATGTCTGTTTTTATTCGGAACCATAAGCATTGATGGTCACTGGAACCCAGATTTTCTTCAACCCTGACCTTGGACACCAGGTCCCCATTGGTCAGAACTAAGTCCAGAATGTTATCTCCTCTAGTTGGCAATGTCACAAGTTGTTTTAGAGACACTCCATTAAGTGCCTCTAATATAGTCCTGCTCTTGCATGTCAATGCACTTGGGATATTCCAGTCCACATCAGGCATGTTGAAGTCACCTGTAATTACCTACCGCCCCTGACAAACAAGTCCAAGCGTTCACCAAAGAGGCGCAGCCCCTTAAAGGGAAAACCAGTGAGAGCCTTCTTAGCAGCATTATCAGCTACCCACTGACGCATCCAAACAGAGCGGCGTATAGCCACCAAAAGGGTAGATGTCCTCCCACACATTCTAATGGCATCATCCATGGCAGACAGAACATATGCAACAAATTAATAGCAAAGCAGGAGAGATCTATACTCTTCTCCTCCCCCGTCATATGCCCCATCTAAGAGACCCTTAAGCAGCCCTTTAATAGCAATAGCTGTAATGGCACAAACCGGGTGCAGCGAGGTCCCCACACAGGCAAAAGCATGACAAGCCAGCTGGTCCATGCGCCGGTCCTCACCATCCCTCAGGGTAGTAGTGTCAGGAGAATGCATGACAGATGTATTTGACAGCCCCAGAACGGGCGCGTCCACCTCGGGAGGACATGACCAACGCTTAATCAACTCAGCAGGAAAGGGATACCTCTTGTCCCAACTCTTGGGCACCCCAGGAAGTTTGCTAGGCCGTTCCCATTCTTTGAGCACCAGATTATTAAAGTGAGTCTGCCCCAGGAACTCCAAGCGTGGTTTAACCGTATGAAAAAGCTCACCCTGCTGCTGCGGAGCCACTGCAGGAGGGAAAATACAAAGCAATTCAAGAATGTGAGACAAAAGCCTGTCAGTGTCATCTGAGGACCATGGGTCTTCTCCAAAGGGAGACCCGGTACCACCATAAATCTTAGGCTGTTCCTCAGATGATTCTGAATCAGAGAATAATTCCCCCTCCTCAAGGGGGCAATGACCAGAAATGTCAAAAAATTCCTCAGCCTCAACAGGGAAGAGGGAAACAGCGGGAGATAAATGCCGCTTCTTAGCAGAAACCTTACGCGGGCCAGACCCAGCAATATGTTTCTCGATGCTGGCCACCTGTTGGGGGTCAGATCTAAAAGAGCCACCCGGGATGCCCCAAGGACCCACTAGGAAAGTGGGAGATAGCGAGGGGAGAGGGCCGGGAGAAACCACAGTTACAGAAGTTTAAACCCGCCTGAAAGACATAAAAAGCATCCCCATAAGTAAATACACTTGAGAAAATAACGAGAAAGACCACCCTGCAGGGGTACTCACGGACCGCAGGAAGCCAGCAGCACACGCAGCCCAGGAGAGGGGAAAATGGCGGCTGCAGAGACCTCGAGGGGCTGGCCGTGGAGACGTGATGCAGAAAACGTCAGCCACCGAGACCGCGCCCCCCCCCCCCCCCCCGAGGAGCGCGAATCGCACCCCATGTGATCCGGCCAGCAAATAGTGGCACCGCAGCCTCTGAAGTAACGCCGCCGCCTGGGGCTAGGCAAGGAGTAACAGCAGTGGCCCAAGTGAAAAAAGTGAGGAGGGGGACACCTAGGGGGATCAGGGTTAAACGGCACAGGGAGCCTGGCAAACCCATAGTGCAGAGGGGGCATCCCAAAAGGCTCACCATAAGCCTAAACCGCCTACCCTGTCAGAGCAGGGACTGCGGTAGGAGCAGCGCTCCTCAGCACCTACCCTGGTGCTGACCTACCTTCACCCGAACCTGTCAGCCGAGGCTGGGAGGCAGTGTGGTTCGGAACGGGTGGGAATAGTCCTGCAGTGCCGCAAGCTGATAAGCCCTGCTCACCTGCGTAACATAGAGAGCCATCTTCGATCTTCGCAGCCCAGACTGCAGATAAGAACTGGGGAATTTGTGGGAGATCCCTGACTTATATGGGGCCGGGAGGAGACACAAGTTGTTTTCTGCAGTCCAGCGCCATCTTGTGGATGTATTACCCATGTGCAAGGAATATTCTGGAACAGGACGTGCTGTATACTTGGAATAAAAGAGTTGCAGACACCTTTTTTTCGGTACAACGTTGTAACAGTGCAGGTCAAAGAAGTCCAAGGCAATGCAAGCACAATGCACGTATAACACAGAGTACATGCATGGCGTTTGTGTTGCCATATATGCTACCATTTACTTATTATGCAAAAAAAGTTTCACAAAATCGCAATGCAAATGCAACACAAATGCATTTTTAATGCCCCAAATTCGCAAAATTTGTTTTGATACAATGCCCCTCCTGCATATTTACAAAATGCTTGCTCTTAACACAACGGAGAGGTGTGAACAGAGCCTAAGGCTAGGTTCAGACTAGTCCAATTGCGGAGCACTTGCGCTTTCAGCTGAGCGCCCCACAATTTTTGGTGTTGGAATGTGGAGGGCGTTCTGTGCTCGTGCTCTCCACTCACATGGAAAGAGATTGCGAGCGCTGCACCCTCAGACCACTGCAGGCATGACCTTTACGGAGCGCTCTACAAATGCCCGAATGACATGTGAAAGCCCCCATAGCCTACTATGGGCAGCTTTTCACAGGCGGGTGTGGGGCGCTCAACCTAAAGATGCAAGTGCTTCACATCCACACTGGTATGAAAACCAGCCTAAGGGATGAGACACTGTAGACAAGCCTCTTCCTTTTCTTACACTTTGCCCGTTCATGACAATCAGTATTACACAGAAATGGCATCTACAGGTATCAGCCCAGCCCGAGTATTCTACATATACAGGCTACATATACAGGCTGATTCATTACTAGCGCCATGTAGCGACAGATGCACAATTTATAGACGGAGGGCAATGGCCCAGTCTAACAATCTGGCGGAGATATATTGATGATGTTATTTGTATATGGAATGGGGCCCAGTCAGAATTGGAACTATTTTTCAAAAAGGTAAATGAAAATTCATTTAACCTGTAGTTTACTATGGAAAGTAGTTCCAATTCTATACATTTTTTAGATTTGACTATTACAAAAGAGCATACCCGCCTGGTCACGTCCACATACTTTAAGCCGACAGACCGTAATGGATACGTGCCAATGACCAGTTGTCACCATCCTAATTGGTTAGAGGCGATTCCTAAAGGCCAGTTTACACGGCTTAGACGTAATTGTTCGTCTATTAGCAGTTATGAAACACAATCACAAATACTGGCCGAGCGATTTATAGAAAAAGGGTACGACCCGAATCAGATCCAAGCCCAACGGGAGCTAATTAAAAAATCGGATCGTACTACTTTTTTAAGAAACTCTTTAGTCAGACCATCATCCTCTGGCTTTGATTTTTCATTTATTACTGATTTCAATACTCAACATAGGGAGGTTAAGAAATTGGTGTCTAAACACTGGCACATTCTAAAAGAGGATTCCATTTTAGGTCCGCTGTTACTAAACCATCCTAGACTTATTTTTAAAAAAGCCCCTAATTTAAGACAAATGCTGACTAATAGTTTTACCGATCCACCTCTTCAAAACTTGAAGGGTTTTTATCGTTGTGGTACGTGTATGGGCTGTAGGACATGCATGCAATTGACTAAGCAGACAAAGATTTTCTTGAACTTTAAAACTGGCATTGATATAGAGATACCTACCTTTGTATCCTGTAATTCTTCTTATGTTGTATATTTGATCTGGTGCCCTTGTCTTTTGTTTTATGTGGGAAGGAGCACACGGGAGCTAAAGGTGAGGATAAGGGAACACGTCTATAATATTAGGCGTGGCCTTGAATCCCACAGCCTGTCTGCTCATTTTAAATCTAAGCATTCAAGTGATCCATCACTGATGACATTCATTGGCTTGGACAAAGTGGACAAGCATTGGCGGGGTTCCCACTTAACAAGAGAAATCTCCAAAAGGGAGGGGAAATGGATCTATGAACTAGATACTTTGTCACCCAATGGCCTTAACATAGATTTTGATATTAATTGTTTTATTGATAATTCTTAATGTATTTTAATATTTGTAAGGATCTGCTTCTCTCAGCCATTACAATATTTTGTGTTTTTTTAGCTACTTTTTAGGTCTCTTTATTGTGGCTATTGGCCCTTTAAGAGGTCACTATATCACTTTTATATATATCCATTAAGCGGTTCTGTTTTTAAGCTGTATTTTGCATTCTATTTACTTTTTTATTAAGCGTTTCCATATTTGGTCGCAATATATATATAAAAAACTGTATTCTTTCTATTAGTATATAGGCTGGCGTATCTGTCTTCCCTATTTGTCCCCTGTTAAGATCAAACATTGGCACTGTGACGGCATGGCAGTCCCGCCCCTCTGGTTAGGAGGCTTGAGAGAGGGCATACAGCCCTGCCCTCTGGACGGGATACGTATTGAGGGAAGTTGGGTGAAGGCGTTGAATCCCGCCCCTCCAATTGAAAGACTCGAGAGACGATGTGTAATTCCACCCCTTCAATAGAAAGACTTGAGAGATGGCGTGTAACTCCGCCCCTCCAACTGACGCGGCTTCAGACTCCCGCCTCCCTCTGCATCGTAGAGGGAATGAGCATGATGAGTGACATTCTCCCTCTCACAGCTTTTGACTGGGGGGAGAGGACGGACGTGAAGTCCGCATGTGTGAGTATATATTTAAGTTTACTTAGCCATATCCCCAGCCTTCGTTAAAGTTGCGTCTGCAACGGAACGTGTCAGGCGGGATATGGCGCTACTGTAAGGAAGCTATCCATCAGTTATTAATACTGTGGATCATCACTGGCCTTTATTGATAACTGGTTCTGAGAGAAGCAATTCCTCTAGGCAGTCAGATATTTTGGATTCTGAATAACGCTGTTGTTTGAAGTTGGTTTGTAAGTGCAATATTTTTTAATCATTAAAACGTTTAAGCCTGTCACACAGAGTTGCACTAGGTCTATGTTTCAGTTTCCTTTCCTCTTCCTATGTTGATCTATTCCCTGAGGGTTAAGGGATTTATGCTGCTCGGTATTTAAAGAGCCTTTACTCCAAGAAAAGGAATTTGGAGCAAGGAAGAGTTTGGAAAGTATAGAGGATTGGAGATTTTTTTGAGGCTTTTTTAACCTGCTTTGTCTGGTAAGCATCCCGTTTGGATGGTGGAGGATATTAGAGCACAATTAATGTCAAGTGCATGCACCGTGGGACTTCCATTCTGATTTAGCCAAAAAGACTTGTTTTAAACTGTATTTTGCTCTGTGTTATCTTTATATTTATTATAACATGAAAACTTTAATACCAGACCTGTATGGACAATTCTGCATAAAATATTATTAATACAAAAAGTTTTCAAAAAATGTAATTTTGTTACCCAGAATACATGTCAGAAGGTTTTAGTTTTTTTGGGGAAAAAAAAAAAATCGGAATCAGGAAAGGGATTTAAGGATCATCCATAGAAATGTATGGGAGAGCGCCAGGTAACAGCAGGCTAGATGTGGCGCTCTGCAAGGTTGAACGCCGGCGCTGTACGCTGAGGCTGGGATAATGATGATTCGGACGCTGCAAGGCGTTGTTTAGTCGCTCACCAGATTCGGGTTCATAAATGTGTAATTGCGTGCCGTCTCCGGCGTTCACCTGCCGCTACCTGGAGCTATACCTTTATGAATAAGGCCCCAAGTCTCAAAAACGGTTGTGTAGGAGGCCTAAACCTGGGTGAAGAACAGCCAAACTCTGCTACAAAGGTGAGGTAGTGGAAGTGTCATGTCACACATGGCAATACCGAGCACAGCAACAAAACCCAAGTTAGTTATACTGCATCAGCAAGGTCTCTCCTGATCAAAGGTCACACTAGACCATTTCACAAGGAGTGGAATATTCCTCCCATCATCTTGGGGGAGTATTTTCAGTCACCAAGGAGTATGCAATTTGTGGGAATTAAGTTAAACAATATAAAGGTTTAGGTGGTTTTAAAGGGATATTGCAGGCAATGGGTTAATTTAGGTGCTTCCTGGTCTCACCATTGGGGGGGCATCTTTCATTCAGGCTGCTTTATATTTTATAACAAGCCAAGGCAACTCAGTTCCTTGTGCTGGAGCCCTCATCCTAGGATCAGTCATCAGCTCTGCGTGAATCTTTATGTTGGGTTGTAAATTTTTTGTATGGCTGGAAAGCTTTGTACATTATACCGGATATGATAGGACTTAAACAGCCTATAAAATAAAGGCCCTGTATCTCTGTGCTCACCGTTTGTAAATGCAGAAGAGGGGTGCTGCTGGAAAGCTCTAAGAACATGATGTTTGGTTATATAGAGATATTCAGCATAAGACTTGCATCTAGATATAAATGGTCTACAATGCAGACTCCATGTCAGCAGGCTAAGACATGAATCATGCTCTCTGCCCCAGCTGACATTCTGCTTCAGGGAGAAATTTAACAATTTGTTAGAACCCAAATGATACAATATATTAGGGGTGTGAATTGGCAAGAATCTGGCAATACGATACGTATCGCAATACACGTATGACGATACGATATATCCTGATTCTGTCTCAAAGACGATATATTGCGATTTTTTTAAATTAAAAAAAAAATTACATAGGGTCCGCCCTTCCCGGGGGTGGGGCCCCATTATTTTTTTGAATTTTTTGAACACCACACAGAGAAAACGTCTTTATTAAAAAAAAAATGTTTTTTCTTTACTCACCTCCGATTGCCAGCTCCTGTATCCCTCGCCGGTCCAATGACAGATGCAGTGATCGTTGGCCAGAGGAGAGGGGAAGCAGGAGATCAGAGGATCGCCTGCCTCTCTCCTCTGCACGGCATATGACAGCTAAGCCACAACGAGACGGAATGACATCTGTGGGAGTGACGGCATCCGCTCCGCCCCTTTGGGGCGTGAAGATGGAAGCGCCCATCGGGAAGGCAGGAGGTTAAAGCCCGTCGGCGCTCTCCTAAAGACTGAAGATTGGAGACCCCCCCCCGGGTGAAGAGGAGAGCCGGCCGGATTGAACGAGGGGTCAGGTGAGTGTTTTTTTTACTTTTCTTTTACTGTGGGGGGGGGGGGGGTGTCAGAATCGATTCTAGTATCGTTGAATAAAATATCGCGATACTTGACAGAATCGATTTTTTCTGACACCCCTACAATGTATCATCAGGAGCAGGGCGCTCTGCCAGAAGAAATTGCTACTAAGGTCATTCATTGGAGGAGTATTTGTACACAGTAAGGACTTCAGAACACGTGTTAGAGAAGATTTACATGTATATTACACTAAATTAGGTGTTACAACCTTCTCCCGACCAAAGACTGCAAAGCAGATTTTAATTTTAAGATGTGCTGTTGAAGCTATTTTGAAGAGGCACAAAGAAAGGGGCAATACCAAGGACCATAGTGGTCAACCAAGGAAAGTTAATACAGCACATCATACAACTACTTCCCTTGAAAATCAGAAGATGTCCAGCAGCTTAGACCAGGCAGAAACCTGGGGGACCAAGGAGTCCCCAACTACTGTTCGGGGAAGAATAGTGGACAAACAAAAACCCACCTTGGAATAGGACCAGAAAACTCAACCATGAAAACTGAAAAAAGGAACTGAAGTGCAGAAAAATTGCAGAAGATGCTGTAAACTGGTCAAAATCTGTTTGTAACAGGTAGTTTGTCGAACAGGTACAATAGAGTGAAGGGTTTCTATTCTTAGTATGTCACACACCCCGCTTCAAGAATCCATAACATGTGGGTAATATCGTCCTGAAGAGGCGTTCCTGCAGAGATGATAGCAAAAGAAAGCCCCTCCCCGACCCATAAATACCTGGGACCTCCCACTCACTACCCAGTTTTCCATCTCTGCAGACGGCGAGCAAGTCAGAAGATGATGGCTCCTCCTTGCACAGGGGGATTTAAGGTAGCCGGGATGTTTCCCGGCCCGTTATGTATTTTTTCCGTTTGGACCTCTTTTTCCCCTTAATATATATGCCTCCCAGCCGTGGCTGCAGGTCCAGGCGAGGGTATATTTGCACCTCTGGTGCTTAGGAGCAACGCTCCGCCGTGAGACCCTATACGAGAGGGTAGGCGGCTTTACCGGGTTGGTGACCCCGGTTTGGGATGCCCTGTCCCTTAGCCTTAATATGGGAATGGCCCTCCCAGGATCCCCTTTGTTCCACTATGGGGATGGGGGGAGTGGGTTCTCCTTTTTATTACACTCTTACTTCCTGCACTGTCTTTTAACTTTTTGTTATGTGTGTGTTTCTTTAATTTTATCTGCACCGCGGCCGTCTATATTATGTGCCTCCGTGCTGTGCTGCGGTCCCCTGCTCAAAATGGAGGTATTTTACCTCAGGATCTCTCTTTGTAAGGTATAGGAGGGGGCGGGGCCGGACCTTCGGCGCGGGGCCGAGGTCCGTTCCTCCCGGCCTTCTTTTATTGCTGTAGTTAACACTGGCCAAGCACCGCAGCAGTACATTAGCTGCGGCGCCGGCCGGTTTGGCGCTCTTTTCATGAGGGGATTTTTTCCCCTCACGATTCTTATGGGGGCGGGGCCGGACTTACGGCGCGCAATCGCGGCCCGCCCACTACCTTCCCAGCGCCGCTGAGTTGAATTTGTTGAAGGGCAGATCTTTTCTGGCTCCGTGTTGGGAAACAGTCACCACGGATGCCAGTCTGTCAGGTTGGGGGGGTGTTTGGAAGGACCTCCAGTTTCAGGGTCTGTGGGGCCCGCAGGAGGCTCACGAACCCATCAATGTTCTGGAGTTGAGAGTCATCAGGCTGGTTCTGTTTCACTTGACTCATCAGTTGAGAGGCCTGCCAGTGCAGGTCCGGTCGGACAACAGGACGGCGGTGGCTTACATCAATCACCAAGGAGGGACTCGCAGCAGGAGTGCCCTCAGGGAAGTGTCTTTGATTCTGGACTGGGCAGAGACCCACGTCCCGTGTATCTCAGCAGTCTACATTCCGGGGGTGGAGAACACGGAAGCGGACTTGCTGAGCAGGGCCTCCTCTCGTCAGGGGGAGTGGTCTCTCAGTCCCAAGGTGTTTCGTTCAATATGTCTCAGGTGGGGGGTCCCAGCGGTGGTCCTCTTTGCTTCTCGTCACAATCACAAGCTCCCAGTCTTTGTGTCTCTCTCGCAGGATCCTCTGGCTCTGGATGCCATGTCTCTGAACTGGAGGGATCTGGGGTTCCTTTACCTGTTTCCTCCGTTCCCAATGCTAGCCAGAGTGGTGCGCAGACTGGCCTTGGACGGCGCGTCGGCAATTCTGGTGGCCCCAAGGTGGCCAAGGCGAGTTTGGTTCGCAGACCTTGTAAGACTGGCAGAGGATCAGTTTGCCCTGCCTCTGCTGCCGGACCTGCTCACCCAGGATCAGCTACGCTATCCCAATTTACCATCGCTGGCTTTGACGGCATGGCTGCTGAAACCGCCATCTTGAAGGAAGAAGGTCTTTCTGACGCGGTGATTCAGACTCTTATATGTGCCAGAAAGCGCTCTTCCTCTTCTATTTACTACAGGACTTGGAGGGCCTATATTGATTGGTGTGAAAGTAGGTCTCTCTCTTGTCGAGAGTTCTCCATACCTAGAATTTTGGAGTTTCTTCAACATGGTCTAGATCTGGGGCTCCAGCTTAGTACATTGAAAGGGCAGGTTTCTGCCCTGGCGGTGTTCTTCCAAAGGTCCTTTGCACTTCATCCCTTAGTCAAGACCTTTTTCCAGGGTGTTACGCATGTTCGGCCTCCTAGGAAGCCTTTTGTTCCAGTTTGGGATTTGAACCTGGTTCTTTCTGCTCTCCAGGGCCCTCCGTTTGAGCCCTTGAATGAGGTAGATTTGTCTTCTCTTAAGCAAAAGGTGGCCTTTTTGGTGGCGATCACTTCGGTTAGGCGTGTTTCTGAGTTGGCAGCTTTATCCATTAAAGCTCTGTACTTCGAGAAACATCAGGACAAGGTTGTCTTTCGTTTCAAGCAGGATTTTCTTCCTAAAGTGGTCTCGGAGTTTCATCTGAATCAGGACATTGTTTTGCCTTCTCTATGCCCAAATCCCAGTGACGATAGGGAAAGGGCTTTGCATTCCTTGGATGTAGTTCGTGTTGTGGAACATTATCTGGAGGTTACGTCTTCCTTTCGTAAGACTGATGCTTTCTTTGTGGTGCCCTGCGGGCCTAGGAAAGGTTTGGCTCCTGCCAAATCTTCCATTAGTAAATGGATTCGTCAGGCCATCATTGGGGCCTATTCTGCCAAGGGGAGGAGTCCCCCTTTCCGTGTTACTGCTCATTCTACTCGTGCAGTTGGTGCGTCCTGGGATTTTCAGCACCAGGCTTCTGTTGAGCAAGTTTGTAAGGCCGCTACCTGGTCTTCTGTTCACACCTTTTCCAAGTTTTACAAGGTTGATGTTCAGGCTTCAGCGGATGCTGTTTTTGGCCGCAAAGTTTTGCAAGCTGTTGTGGTTTAGGGTTGTGCATTGTTGCCTAGTTTTGGATCCCCGCCCTTGTTATGGACACTGCTGTTGGATGTCCCACATGTTATGGATTCTTGAAGCGGGGTGTGTGGCATACTAAGAATAATACCATTTTGTGAATACTCACCTTGTAAAATGGGTATTATGAGTATGTCACACACCCCGCTTCAACCCGCCCTTTTGTATTTAGGATCCTCTTTATTGCGAACTTTGCGTGGTTGTGTTTATATTTGCCTCTTCCTGGTCCCTTACCTTACTGCTTCTGTATACTGGGTAGTGAGTGGGAGGTCCCAGGTATTTATGGGTCGGGGAGGGGCTTTCTTTTGCTATCATCTCTGCAGGAACGCCTCTTCAGGACGATATTACCCACATGTTATGGATTCTTGAAGCGGGGTGTGTGACATACTCATAATACCCATTATGAGTTGGTTCTGTTTCACTTGACTCATCAGTTGAGAGGCCTGCCAGTGCAGGTCCGGTCGGACAACAGGACGGCGGTGGCTTACATCAATCACCAAGGAGGGACTCGCAGCAGGAGTGCCCTCAGGGAAGTGTCTTTGATTCTGGACTGGGCAGAGACCCACGTCCCGTGTATCTCAGCAGTCTACATTCCGGGGGTGGAGAACACGGAAGCGGACTTGCTGAGCAGGGCCTCCTCTCGTCAGGGGGAGTGGTCTCTCAGTCCCAAGGTGTTTCGTTCAATATGTCTCAGGTGGGGGGTCCCAGCGGTGGTCCTCTTTGCTTCTCGTCACAATCACAAGCTCCCAGTCTTTGTGTCTCTCTCGCAGGATCCTCTGGCTCTGGATGCCATGTCTCTGAACTGGAGGGATCTGGGGTTCCTTTACCTGTTTCCTCCGTTCCCAATGCTAGCCAGAGTGGTGCGCAGACTGGCCTTGGACGGCGCGTCGGCAATTCTGGTGGCCCCAAGGTGGCCAAGGCGAGTTTGGTTCGCAGACCTTGTAAGACTGGCAGAGGATCAGTTTGCCCTGCCTCTGCTGCCGGACCTGCTCACCCAGGATCAGCTACGCTATCCCAATTTACCATCGCTGGCTTTGACGGCATGGCTGCTGAAACCGCCATCTTGAAGGAAGAAGGTCTTTCTGACGCGGTGATTCAGACTCTTATATGTGCCAGAAAGCGCTCTTCCTCTTCTATTTACTACAGGACTTGGAGGGCCTATATTGATTGGTGTGAAAGTAGGTCTCTCTCTTGTCGAGAGTTCTCCATACCTAGAATTTTGGAGTTTCTTCAACATGGTCTAGATCTGGGGCTCCAGCTTAGTACATTGAAAGGGCAGGTTTCTGCCCTGGCGGTGTTCTTCCAAAGGTCCTTTGCACTTCATCCCTTAGTCAAGACCTTTTTCCAGGGTGTTACGCATGTTCGGCCTCCTAGGAAGCCTTTTGTTCCAGTTTGGGATTTGAACCTGGTTCTTTCTGCTCTCCAGGGCCCTCCGTTTGAGCCCTTGAATGAGGTAGATTTGTCTTCTCTTAAGCAAAAGGTGGCCTTTTTGGTGGCGATCACTTCGGTTAGGCGTGTTTCTGAGTTGGCAGCTTTATCCATTAAAGCTCCGTACTTCGAGAAACATCAGGACAAGGTTGTCTTTCGTTTCAAGCAGGATTTTCTTCCTAAAGTGGTCTCGGAGTTTCATCTGAATCAGGACATTGTTTTGCCTTCTCTATGCCCAAATCCCAGTGACGATAGGGAAAGGGCTTTGCATTCCTTGGATGTAGTTCGTGTTGTGGAACATTATCTGGAGGTTACGTCTTCCTTTCGTAAGACTGATGCTTTCTTTGTGGTGCCCTGCGGGCCTAGGAAAGGTTTGGCTCCTGCCAAATCTTCCATTAGTAAATGGATTCGTCAGGCCATCATTGGGGCCTATTCTGCCAAGGGGAGGAGTCCCCCTTTCCGTGTTACTGCTCATTCTACTCGTGCAGTTGGTGCGTCCTGGGCTTTTCAGCACCAGGCTTCTGTTGAGCAAGTTTGTAAGGCCGCTACCTGGTCTTCTGTTCACACCTTTTCCAAGTTTTACAAGGTTGATGTTCGGGCTTCAGCGGATGCTGTTTTTGGCCGCAAAGTTTTGCAAGCTGTTGTGGTTTAGGGTTGTGCATTGTTGCCTAGTTTTGGATCCCCGCCCTTGTTATGGACACTGCTGTTGGATGTCCCACATGTTATGGATTCTTGAAGCGGGGTGTGTGACATACTAAGAATAATACCATTTTGTGAATACTCACCTTGTAAAATGGGTATTATGAGTATGTCACACACCCCGCTTCAACCCGCCCTTTTGTATTTAGGATCCTCTTTATTGCGAACTTTGCGTGGTTGTGTTTATATTTGCCTCTTCCTGGTCCCTTACCTTACTGCTTCTGTATACTGGGTAGTGAGTGGGAGGTCCCAGGTATTTATGGGTCGGGGAGGGGCTTTCTTTTGCTATCATCTCTGCAGGAACGCCTCTTCAGGACGATATTACCCACATGTTATGGATTCTTGAAGCGGGGTGTGTGACATACTCATAATACCCATTTTACAAGGTGAGTATTCACAAAATGGTATTTTCTTTCTGGGACTGCACTTTAGCAAACCGAGTTGGGGAATTAGGGAAGATTATTGGTGTCCTCAATACTGAGAAATACAGGCACATATTTATCCATCATGAAATACCATTGGGGTTTCAAATTTATTTGGCAGCAGGACACCAACCCCACATTTATAGCCAACATCAATAAGAACTATCTTTGGGCCTAAAGAAGAACATGGAGTTGTAGAAATTATGATATGGCCCACACAGAGCCCTGATCCCTACATCTTCAAGACTGCTGGTGATTACATGAAGAAATAGAAGTATTTGAAAAAGCCTACATCCAAATAAGATATGTGGTTAGTTCTTTCAAATGTTTGGAACAACCTCTCTTCCAAGTTCCCTCAAAAACTGGCGCACGTAGAAGATTTTATGCTTTCGAAGGTAAAGGGCACTCAAACCAAACATTAATTTGATATAGATTTATTTTCTGTTGACTAACTTTGCATTTTATTAATTGTTCATTTCAAACACTTATAGGGAATTTACAGCCAAGGTTGTGGGTGAATTCGGGGTGCTGATCTGTTTTGAATGAGCCACAAATGCATTTTTACTTCAGCATCACCCGCAACCAGTCACCACCGAACAAAAACTACTGAAAATGTTGAACAAATTGGAGGATATTGTTGTATGCTGCAACTACAGTTGCACTGTGTATAGTGGACTGAAAGTGACATTATGCACCACAATAGCATACAGAGGCCCTCAAAGTGGTCTTCTACCTTACAGGAAGATATATATATATATATTGTGGTAAGGTGGTGCAAGGGGCCGTCATTGACGGCAGGTATGTAGCACCAATGTACCTGGCATTGGTGCAGTAAAGTCGTGTAGTCTGATTTCCAGCATCAGCTGCTGGTGGCAGTTTGCTGCTGTTGCTTTAGAATAGCCGAAAGGCTAACCTGGGACGGCTTTACTGGGATGGAGTAGAGCAGGGTGGGACTCCATCCCACTACCCAGGTCCGGGTTTTGCGGGCTGTTTAAATAGCCTGGGGAATCAGCTGAGGCCTGTCCTTTGTCTAGAGCTCACATGGGAGTGAGACACTGTGAGCATGGCTGAAATCCCCTGTGGAGGCTGTTTCATGCGGACCTGAGGCCTATTTTGACTGTAAACAGGGCTTTTGCTCAAGGACTAAAAGCTGTTTGCCTGATTGAATCATTTATGCTGCGGTTTCCTGAAAAGGTGATGTAACCTGTATGGACATATGCTTTTGTGGATGTTTATGTGAAATAAACACAGACTTTACTTCGAACTGTTTGCCTCCGCCTCTATACTGCTGACACCCGGTCGCCTACCAGAGCTAATCTCCACAATATATATATATATATATATATATATATACACATATATATATATATATATATATATATATATATATATTACAGGACCTTATATAGCATATATATTTAAGCCTACTGAGTCTATTGTGGAGGACAGCACAAATCTATGCCCCGTCTTCAGCTTCTGTAACTGGAACCAGTAACTGGACATGTCTTCTAACAAGTCATTTTCTTATTTGTTGTAGTTACATGGTCATCATCTGCCAATGCCCAAGGGCAAAAACAAGAACAGTTCAAGAAACAAGTTTAACTAGAAATAATGGATATTCAGAATTTAGTCATTATGCACAGGCTGCCAGGAGCTTCCCACTCACTACTAGCAACGGCGAAGAACACTGGTTAGACAGGGTGGAAACAAGTCTAAGCTTGTAGACGGGACAGGTAAAATTTAATTCTTAGAGCACAGTGCAGAAACAGTAAAAAGAGCAGTTTAAGCACTGCACGCCTTATGTTCAACAGGAATGTTAAGGAAGACCTGAGACCCCCTATGCTGTCCATGGATGTGGACTGCGAGATTCAGAGTGGCCACTTAGACTCATTAAAGGAGTCACCAATTTGTGCTTTTTGACAGTTAAAGTCAGTCTTGACAGAGGATGCCTGAGCCAGATGAGCCACCTGACTTAGCAGTGATTCCATAGCTTTCAAAATGTATGGTCACTGAGCAGAACCAGGGGAGTAAAACTGTCCCACCTCTCTCAGTAGCAGTCAACAACAACATGGGGTGGTTTTAAAAATACAATTCTGTGAAATACTCACCTGTAGAATTGATATTATACGCATACAGTACATCCTGCTCCATCTATAATACTTACACGTGGGTAATCCTCCGCCAGATGGCACTGCAGACACGCAAAAACAGGCTCCTCCCGGCCCTTCATATACCCAGGGACCTCCCAAAAATCCCCAGCATTGAAAAGCAGTGAGAAAAAGAAGCCGGGAGAAACCAACCACCAAACTGGTAACAATAACAATGATAACAATCACCATACAGGGGATCCAGAACAAGGTGAAACCAGGGTGGGGTGGAGCAGGACGTACTGTATGCGTATAATATCAATTCTACAGGTGAGTATTTCACAGAATTGTATTATTATTCTAAGCATACAGTACATCCTGCTCCATCTATAATACTTACATGTGGGACATCCAATAGCAGTGTCCATAAAGTAGGGCGGGATCCCCAACAACAAAGGCAACGGCACGTAGCTCAAACTACAACCGCCTGCAAAACCTTACGGCCAAAAGCAGCATCAGCTGAGGCCCGTACATCAACCTTGTAAAACGTTGAAAAGGTGTGAACAGAAGACCAAGTAGCGGCCTTGCAAACTTGTTCAACAGAGGCCTGTTGCTGAAAGGCCCAAGAGGCACCAATAGCACGAGTGGAATGAGCCGTAAGACGGAAAGGGGGAGTCCTCCCCTTAGTAGAATAGGCCTGAATCACAGCCTGACGAAGCCATTTACTGATGGTAGACTTGGCGGGAGCCAAACCTTTCCTAGGCCCCGAAGGCACAACAAAGAGAGCATCAGTCTTCCTGAAGGCCTTAGTGACAACCAGGTAATACTTCAAGCACCTGACTACGTCCAAGGAATGCAGAACCCGCTCCTTGTCGTTGCAAGGATTGGGACACAGAGAAGGAAGAACAATATCCTGGTTCAAATGAAATGCCGAAACAACTTTAAGCAGAAAATCTGGTTTGTAGCGGAACACCACCTTGTCCTGGTGTCGCTCATAGTATGGAGGCTGAATAGATAGAGCGGCCAGCTCCGACACACATGCCTAACCAAAGTAATAGCCACCAAAAATACAACCTTGAGAGTGAGAACGACCAGAGCAGCATCTTGAATAGGCTCAAAGGGAGCACCCTGCAAGGCAGACAAGACCAAGTTCAAGTCCCAGACAGGGACCATAGGTTTTCGAGGGGGACGCACGTGAGTGACCCCCTGAAAGAAGGTCTTAATCAGGTGATGTTGAGCAAAGGTCTTCTGAAAGAAGATAGACAGGGCAGAAACCTGACCCTTCAGAGTACAAAGTTTGAGACCTAAGTCCAGACCATGCTGTAAAAACTCCAGAACCCTAGGGACGGAGAATTCCCGGCAGGGAAGAGACCTGGACTCGCACCAGTCAATGTAGGAACGCCATACTCTATAATAGATAGCAGAAGAAGTCCTCTTCCTGGCCTGCACCATAGTAGCCACCACAGAGGCAGACAAACCCTTCTCCATCAAGATGGAGGTTTCAGCAGCCAGGCCATCAAAGCCAGAGTTTGTAAATTGGGATGGCGTAAGGACCCTTGAGTTAGCAGATCTGGCACCCTTGGCAGATCGTACTGATCTACTGCCATTTGGACCGCGTCTGCGAACCACACTCTTCTTGGCCACCTGGGGGCCACTAGAATCACAGGTACCCCTTCCAGAGCAATCTTGCGTAGAACCCTGCCCAGAAGGGGGAACGGTGGAAACACATACAGGAGACAAAACTCCCTCCAAGACATGGACAGGGCATCCGTGGCCATGGCCAGAGGATCCTGAGACAGTGAGACGAAGGCCGGGAGCTTGTGATTGTGACGGGAAGCAAACAGATCCACATCCAGTATTCCCCAACGGTGACACAGGGACTGGAATACCTTGTTGCAGAGGGACAACTCCCCCTGCTCAGGGCGTCCGCCAGCAGGTTCTCCGCCTCCGGAATGTAAACAGCCGAAATGCATTGAACATTGGCCTCCGCCCATGTCAGAATCTGAGACACCTCTTGGAGAGCACCCTTGCTCCGGGTCCCTCCCTGATGATTGATGTAGGCAACCGCCGTTCTGTTGTTTGAGCGTACCTGGACCAACAGACCCCTCAGGTGTTGGGTCAAACGCTCCAGTATCAACCTGACTGCCTGTAATTCCAGAATGTTGATGGGCAAATGGGCCTCCTGAGGACCCCACGTCCCCTGGAAGCGCAGGGACTTTCAGAATCCCCCCCAACCTGACAGACTGGCATCCGTTGTGACCGTCTCCCAGGAGGGGGTCAGAAAAGACCTGCCCCCTGTCAAGTTCCTATGGTCAGCCACCACGCAAGGGACTGTCTGACCGAGGGGGGAAGCACACAGAACCCGTCCAAGGACGCTGGGTTCTTGTCCCATACCGACAGAAGGTGAAGCTGCAGAGGTCTCAAATGGAACTGGGCAAAGGGCACCGCCTCGAAGCTTGCCACCATCAGGCCCACCAACTGCATTCCCTGCCGGATGGAGAACTGTGGGCTCGAAAGCAGGAACCTCGCCTGTGCTGTCAGAGCTTCCACCTTCTGTTGAGGAAGGAATATCCTTGACTGAACTGTATCCAGAATCATTCCCAGGAACGGAGTCACTGAGGAGGGGGACAGGGATGACTTGGGGTAATTGATCACCCAGCCGAAGGACTCCAGGGTGGACACTACCAGCCGAGTGTCCAACTCTGCCTGCCGCAGAGACCGAGAGTTGATGAGAATATCGTCCAGGTAGGGCAGCATGCGTATGCCCCTTAGCCTTATCAGGGACATCACCCCTGCCAGCACCTTGGTGAACACCCTGGGAGATGACGTTAGGCCGAATGGCAGGGCCACAAATTGGTAATGCTGATCTTTTAGTGCAAATCTGAGAAACCTGAGAAAGACATAAGGGGGAACAAGGATGTCAGAGCCATGCACAATGGGGGTTAGAAAGTAAAGAAGAGTCGCCCGCGAGGGCACTTACAGACAGAGAGGAGAGGACGATCTTCACCACGTGCGCGGGACAAGGAAATGGCGCCAAGCGAACCTCGGAGGGCGGGCCTGAGCCGACCGTGACGCGTAGCGCGCCAAGCCGGAACCACGCCCCTCCCCAGCGAGCGCGAAGCTCGTAAGGCATCTAGCCAATGAGAGTACAGTAAAATAGTAATGTCTATTGTAAATGGCGCTCAGAGCCTGGACAGGCACGGCCAAGGTCTGTACTCGGGCTCTCCTGTGGCTCCCCGTCGGGGAATGAACCCCGGTCTGCCGTGACAAGGATACTGTATTAGACAGGCGCTCAATCCAGCGCAACCTAGGAAGAGCCACTAAGGCTAAGAAGGTGAAGGAAGGGAGAAGAAGACGCCGTGGCGTCCGCAAGCCGTAAGGTAAGAGCGCGGCTCTGATCCCCGTTCCCAGTAAAGCACAGCCAAGCCATAGGCGTGTAAGGATACACTGAGGCCGCCATACACACAACCCCTCCCCCCCCTTTCTTTTTTCCCCCTGACTAAGGGGGGAACGAGGGAGGAAGGCGACCCGTTACATAGGGTCCACCGCTACATGGGGCGTGGTGCAATGATGCGGGAGGGGCATCCCCTGAAGGCTCACCATCAGCCTTGACCGCCTACCCTATGGTGGGGGATTGCGGTGGAGCGTTGCTCTGTAAGCACACATGGTGCTGCCTACCTTCACCCGACCAGCGCAGCCCAGGCTGGGAGGCATATCACACAGAGGAGGGGTGGAAATAGTCCCACAGGGCCGCAGGCTGTAATAGCTCCGCTCACCTGCGAGAGAGTGATACTTCATGTCTTCGCAGTCAGCACTGCAGAGAAATCTGGGGATTTGTGGGAGGTCCCTAGGTATATGAAGGGCCGGGAGGAGCCTGTTTTTGCATGTTTGCAGTGAACAGCGCCATCTGGCGGAGGATTACCCACGTGTAAGTATTATAGATGGAGCAGGACGTACTGTATGCTTAGAATAACGTGGCTTTTAGATAAAGCTGAAAGTACTAAAATCTCGACTATGTAAAATTTACAGTCACTGTAATCATTGTCTCAACTGCTTCATAATGGAAAGGAGGAGAGGAGAGTTTGCAGGGTCAGGACACCACAATACATACTTCTGCTACTAAGACAGGGCAAGGTGTCAGAATACAGTGAGCAAGCATTATCTAATTTGTACAGGTATGCTTGCACTAAGGACGCCAGTCTCACTGCCTGCGGAATCTGTTGACGAACATAATTTGTAGAGACAGGAACAACCACCATAAGGTATAAATGCACACCTCCTACTACATGCACTGAGCCAGGGAAGCACAGAATGCTTAGTTTGCAACAAGGACATTTTGCCCACCAACCCTGGGTACAAGGTAATCTGGGAATTGTGACATAAATGCAGCGAGTTAATGGAGAAAACATAATTGAATGGGCTAACCACCACTATAAACTACACAGGCACAGCAGGATGACATGACACGGGGCTCTGGGAAGGGTAAGAGTAAGAAAATACAATTTTGTGAATACTCACCTGTAAAATGGGTATTATAAGTATGTCACACACCCCGCTTCAGGTTACTAAATCATTATGTATGGGTTATACTCACCGCTAGGTGGCACTCTTGCAGAGAAGTCCAGAAAAAAACAACAAGCCCCTCCCGGTCTATACATACCTGGTACCTCCTAACAATTCCCCAGTAATTCAAACAGCAATAAGACAAGGTACCAGGAAAAAAACCAACGGAACCCTCAATTGTAACTAAAAAGCTTCACCATATAAAGAACCAGGATACCAAAAAGGGCGGGTGAAGCGGGGTGTGTGACATACTTATAATACCCATTTTACAGGTGAGTATTCACAAAATGGTATGTCACACACCCCGCTTCAGGTTACTAAATCATTATGTATGGGACATCCAACAGCAGTGTCCAAAAAGGGGGGGGGGTATCCAACCAGGCAATGAAGCAGAACTGAAACCACTGCGGCCTGCCGAACCTTGCGGCCAAAAACAGCATCCGCCGAGGCCCGCACATCAACCTTATAAAACTTGGAAAAAGTGTGAACCGAAGACCAAGTAGCAGCCTTACAAACTTGTTCAACAGAAGCCTGGTGCTGAAAAGCCCAGGACGCTCCAACCGCACGAGTAGAATGAGCAGTAACACGAAAAGGGGGATCCTTCCCCTTGGCAGAGTAGGCCCCAACGATCGCTTGACGAATCCATTTGCTAATGGAAGACTTAGCCGGAGCCAAGCCCTTCCTAGACCCGCAGGGCACCACGAAAAAAGCATCAGTCTTACGAAAAGGAGAAGTGGTACGCAAATAGCACTTAACACAACGCACCACATCCAAACAATGCAACGCTCTCTCCTTATCATTCCCCGGCTTGGGACACAGAGAGGGAAGAACAATGTCCTGATTAAGATGAAACGCCGAGACCACCTTAGGAAGAAAGTCTGGTTTGAAACGAAAAACCACCTTGTCCTGATGTTTCTCAAAATAAGGAGCCTTAATAGACAAGGCTGCCAACTCTGAAACACGCCGAACCGAAGTGATGGCCACCAGGAAGGCAACCTTCTGAGTCAGAGTAGACAGGGCAATATCCTGCAAAGGCTCAAAAGGAGGAGCCTGAAGAGCAGAGAGAACCAAATTCAAATCCCACGGGGAGCAAAGGCTTCCTAGGAGGCCGCAGATGCGAAACCCCCTGGAAAAAAGTCTTGACCAACGGATGTAGTGCAAATGACCTCTGAAAAAAGATAGACAAGGCAGAAACCTGCCCCTTCAAAGTACTCAGCTGAAGACCAGAGTCCAGCCCAGATTGAAGAAAATCCAAAATCCTAGAAATAGAAAAGACCCGGCAGGGCAAGGATCTAGCCTTACACCAATCAATATAAGATCTCCAAGCCCTATAATAGATGGAAGAAGAGGATCTCTTCCTAGCACTAATAAGAGTCCGAATAACTGAATCCGAAAGACCCTCCTCCTTCAAGATGGAGGTTTCAGCAGCCAAGCCGTCAAAGCCAACGATGGTAAACTGGGGTAACACAGCTGACCCTGAGTGAGCAGATCCGGCCGAAGAGGCAGATCGAACTGATCCACTGCCAGACGAACGATGTCTGCGAACCACACCCGCCTTGGCCACCTTGGAGCCACGAGAATGGCGGGAACTTCTTCCAGAACCAACTTCTGCAGCACCCTGCCCAGCATGGGAATCGGAGGAAACAGATAAAAAGAAACCCCAGGTCCCTCCAGCTCAGGGCCATGGCATCCGCCGCCAGAGCCAGAGGATCCTGAGAAAGCGACACGAATGTCGGAAGCTTGTGATGAGAGGCAAACAGATCCACCTCCGGCGTCCCCCACTGAAGACAAAGCGACCGAAACACCTGGGGGTGGAGAGACCATTCCCCCCGGCGGGACGAACACCGGCTCAGAAGATCCGCCTCCGTGTTTTCCACTCCCGGAATGTACACTGCCGAGATGCAAGGAACAGGAGTCTCTGCCCAAACTAGAATCAGAGACACCTCCCTGAGAGCACCCAGACTGCGAGTCCCTCCTTGGTGATTGATGTAAGCAACCGCCGTCCGATTGTCCGACCGAACCCGAACCCGAACCGGCAGGCCCTGTAAGTGCTGCGTCAAGTGAGACAGAACCAACCTGATGGCTCTCAACTCCAGAACATTGATGGGCAAGTGAGCTTCCTGAGGGCCCCACCCCCCCCGGAACTGAAGATCCTTCCAGAAACCTCCCCATCCTGACAAACTGGCGTCCGTGGTGACAGTCTCCCAAAGCGGGGTCAGAAATGACCTGCCATTCAGAAGATTGTCCGAGACCATCCACCACAGAAGAGACTGCCGAACCCGAGGGGACATCCGGAAGGACCGATCCAACGACCGCGGTCGCCGATCCCAAGACGCCAAAAGATGAAGCTGAAGCGTCCTCGTGTGAAACTGCGCGAAGGGAACTGCCTCGAAGGAGGCAACCATCAACCCCACCAGTCTCATCCCTAGCCGAATGGACGGGCGAGGATTGGAAAGAAGAAGCTGAGCCAATTCCTGAATCAAAAGAACCTTGGCCTGAGGAAGAAAAACTCTGTGCTGGTGAGAGTCCAGGGACATCCCCAGAAAGGTCACCATCCTGGCCGGAACCAGAGAGGACTTGGGGTAGTTGATCACCCAGCCGAACCTCTCCAGCATAGACACCACCATGCTGGTGTCCCCTTCCGCCTGACTGAAGGAAGGCGCCATGATGAGAAGATCGTCCAGATAAGGCACAATGCGAATCCCCTGAGCTCTGAGCAGGGCCATCACTCCCGCCAGCACCTTGGTGAACACCCTCGGAGCTGAAGTGAGGCCGAATGGAAGAGCTACAAACTGGAAATGCCGATCCTCCACCACAAAGCGAAGAAACCTCTGATGAGCTAGAAAAATCGGAATGTGAAGGTGTAGCGATAACCCTTATCGCCGGAGGGCTTCACCGCCCGAGACGTCCTTTTCCCAATCGTAAGAGGTGCTGCTGGAATTCCAGAGTCGTCCATGAGGAAACAGGAACAGCCCTTACAAGGGCTAGTGAATTGTAATATAGCGTTTCCCCCAATAAGAGACAGAACTCAGTATTGAGGATGAAGGTGAAGTGTCTTTATTAGTGCCACTCTAGGCCTTATATACACAAGTCTCCATTGCATGACACACACACCTACCAATAGCAGCAGGGCACACAATCCCTCAACTCTGCCGGTGACGCAATCAGCAATACAATAGACATCTGTAATACACTCAATCCGAACAATGCCATTGTCTGTGACATAATCAATCAATACAATGGCAGTCAGAACAATGAATAACGTAATCAATCAATACACTGGCAGTCTGTAACATGCTTAAGAAAAGGAAAGTAATGAACCTGTGTAAAGTCCAAAGGGGCAGAGAGTCTGTCACAATGCCCCCTTTTTGTGGAACACCCGGCAGACCCGGATTGACCCTGTTCGGGTTAACGTGGGGCTGTCCGGACTCTTGTTATGGGCAGAGTTCTGTTTGCAGGGATAATCCATCTGCATTACCGTTTTGTCTACCGGGCCTGTATACACACACACACACATACAGTTGTACTCACAGGGTGCTGGTCTTGTCTTTTCCCCCCAATAAGAGACAGAACTCAGTATTGAGGGTGAAGATGATACACACACACATACATACAGTTGTACTCACAGGGTGCTGGTCTTGTACACACACACAGTTGTACTCACAGGGTGCTGGTCTTGTACAAACACATGTACTCACAGGGTGCTGGTCTTGTACACACACACACAGTTGTACTCACAGGGTGCTGGTCTTGTACACACACATGTACTCACAGGGTGCTGGTCTTGTACACACACATGTACTCACAGGGTGCTGGTCTTGTACACACACTCTCTTAGCTCTGGTTGCAAGGCATTGAGAAAACGTTCTAGTAAAAACAACTGTAGGCTTCCGGGGTGACAGCGTTCCGGGCTAACAAAGCCTCCTTTACCAGATGGTAGTGTGGTAAGTCCGCATCAGGGATGGCCCGGAAAGCATCGGAAGCTTTCCCAGATAGTTTCCCTGATAATATGGTGACCCATTCCTCCGTGGGTACCCGGTGTAAAGCGCACTGCCGTTCAAAATCGGCCAAAAATCCATCACTCATCGTCACTTTCCTGGAAGGACTTAAATGCTGCAAATGGAATCTTTTTCCCCCCAGTGTAACTGAGGCTCGGAGACACAGGGGCGCTGAGAGGCTGCTGGGTTGCGAGTCGCCGATCTTCCCTTCGCTTACTGGCCTCTGCCTCCGCTGCGGCGAAGACTTGGTCGATCAGTTCTTGTAATGGATTCGGCCATAGACCGACAATCTGTTCCGAACCGCTTGAACGAGAGCAGCGTCTTCATCAGTCTCTATATTGGTTTCGGTCCTCACTGCTGCACGATCCATTTCGATCAGCTTGGCTATCAGTTCCTGACGTGGGCGGTTGCTAGCCGACCTTCCCCGGCTCTCGAGTAGATCCTTCAGGGTCAGCCTTTTCAACTTGTCATACTGACTCTCCATCAGGGTAGCACTCTCTCTGGGTACAAAGGACCATCCGACCGCTTGCCACCAATTGTAGCGATAACCCTTATCACCGGAGGGCTTCACCGCCCGAGACGCCCTTTTCCCAATCGTAAGAGGTGCTGCTGGAATTCCAGAGTCGTCCGTGAGGAAACAGGAACAGCCCTTACAAGGGCTAGTGAATTGTAATATAGCGTTTCCCCCAATAAGAGACAGAACTCAGTATTGAGGGTGAAGGTGAAGTGTCTTTATTAGTGCCACTCTAGGCCTTATATACACAAGTCTCCATTGCATGACACACACACCGACCAATAGCAGCAGGGCACACAATCCCTCAACTCTACCGGTGACGCAATCAGCAATACAATAGACATCTGTAATACACTCAATCCGAACAATGCCATTGTCTGTGACGTAATCAATCAATACAATGGCAGTCAGAACAATGAATAACGTAATCAATCAATACACTGGCAGTCTGTAACATGCTTAAGAAAAGGAAAGTAATGAACCTGTGTAAAGTCCAAAGGGGCAGAGAGTCTGTCACAGAAGGTATGCATCCTTGATGTCTATGGACGTCATAAAGTCCCCCTACCGAAGCGAACCGATCGCAGACCGCAGGGTTTCCATGCGAAACTTCCGGGGACGGATAAACCGGTTGAGAAACTTCAAATCCAGGATGGGACGGAACGACCCATCCTTTTTGGGTACAGTGAAGAGATTGGAATAATACCCTTGCCCCACCTCCGAAAGAGGGACCGGGCAGACGACTGCCAACTCCAGAAGATTCCTTACCGACGCCAGGAGCCCCTGCGCGGCCAAAGGATCTGAAGGTACCCAAGACCTGAAAAACCTTGGAGGAGGACAAGACTCGAACTACAGCTTGTACCCTACCGACACCACCTCCCGGATCCACCTGTCCGAGACCTCCTGGTCCCATACCCGGGAGAAGAGTCGCAACCGTCCACCCACCCGTACGGGTGAGGGCGCCCCCTCATTGCTGAGCGGGCTTGGCAGCTGGCTTGGGCTTGGCGCCCCAGACATGAAAGGGGCGGCCACGGCCTCTACCCCTATTCCAACTGGCGCCCCTGGAAGCCGGGAAGCCCGTACCCCTGCCGGCTCTGGCTCCCCGAAAAGACGGATTGAAGGAAGCCGCCCCCCGAAAGGAACGACGAAATTTCTTGCGCTGAGGTAACTTACCTCCCTTGGCAACAGAATCCAGCTTTTCACCAAAAAGCCTCAGACCCAGAAAGGGAAGAGCCGTGAGCGATCTTTTAGAATTAAAATCAGCTGTCCACTACATAGACCATGTAAGAACTAAAGACAGTCGGCCGTAAGTGCTACAACAGCTGCCCTTAACTGAACGCTCTCACTACAAGAACGTTCAGTCAGCATAACAAGAAAACCTGAATGACACACAGCCTACCTGAGTCCCTGCAACGAAATGGCGCCCGCCGGTCTGAAAGTGAGACGGAGACGAGGGGCGGGCCCGCCAGAAGCGCGGGCTGCTGTAGCCCCGCCCCTCCCTAACCCGCCGGACACGGCGCGGCCCGCCCACTTAAGCTGCCGAACGAGCAGCGGGCGCCGCGAACAATGGCGCCCGCCAAAGTAATAGCCAGCGGGGCGCCGAAGTCCACGGCGCCCTAGCACCCAGGCGGGCCGGCGGCGCAGCGCGCCGCTAGGCCCCGCCCACCGAACCTGAGGTAAAACGGAGAAAAGACAGGCGCCCTAACATGGCGCCCGCCCTCAACACCGGGTGGCGGGCCGGCGGAACCCCCGCCCGACCCGTCCCCACAAGTTAAAGACACAGGGGCTCCGGGAGCCCCCAAGCACCAGATAAGAGGCAGAAGCAGACGGCCAGCGCCGCACAGGCCACCCGTCCCTGCCCCAACACACACACACACACACACACACACACACACACACACACACACACTGTAACAGCCACACAGATTCTAAGGAATGGGATTGAGTCAAGATGGGGGCAAAAGTGAGAGGAAAAACCTAAGGGGGAGCATCAGATCTGGGGCATCCCACGTCCGGATCACCAAACCGGATTACAGCTATGCCCCATAATATGGGGTCGAGCGGAGGAGCTAATCTCCTAAGCACCTAAAGTGCCATCTACCCTTGCCCGGCCTACAGCCTAAGCTGGGAGGCTACCATTAACCAGGGGATAAAACAAAAAAGAGCCGGGCAAAAATAGACCGTAGAGGGGGGGTCGGGGTGATACCCCGGCTACCTGCAAGCAGGAGACTTCTTTCTTCTGTCTTGTCGCCACCTTGCAGAGAAGAACACTGGGGAATTGTTAGGAGGTACCAGGTATGTATAGACCGGGAGGGGCTTGTTGTTTTTTCTGGACTTCTCTGCAAGAGTGCCACCTAGCGGTGAGTATAACCCATACATAATGATTTAGTAACCTGAAGCGGGGTGTGTGACATACTTAGAATAGGAAGGCATGACTAATCACAACTGTGCTAAATGTTAGGCATAAGTAGTGTCCCTTTAACTTTAAAGTGATATTAAAGGCAAGGGTAATTGTTACTTCATTGCATACAACATTTGCCACTGTCAAACTGTTTTGGCCAAGCTTTATAATTTTACCTTCTGATTTCTCTGAAGAAAGTGGGCGTGTGCCTTGGAGCTGTGATGCTGCATAATCATCAGCATAAAGGCGGGTCTGTAAGATCTGTCGGGTGGGTTAAGCAGGGGCAGGTTGATCAGGCAATCTCTCAGGTAGGGTTGATCAGGCGGGATGATTTGGTAGGGAGGGCACCAGATTGGCTGATCTTCTGGCCAATTGGGTAGGCTGGACAATCGGGTGGGGGGGGGGGGGCAGGCTGAGCGGGTGCTTCTTGTTAGGAAAGCCAGCGAAGGAAACATGCCTCCCTTCCTGCTAGGAGCACGCTCGCTCACTAGCTGAAGGGAAGCCAGGGAGGGGAGTGCTGAACTTATCACCCTAGCACATGAGGGAGAGAGGGGTAAGAACTTTGCTACCCTTCCTGCCACCAACCTTATAGCTGAATGTTGGGGGAAAGAGACGCCTTGCACATGCTCTCGGCATTCAGCTATACGGCCAGGGGTGAAAAGGGAAGGGTCGTCCAGCTACTTCCCCGTACTGCAGTCCAGTGGGGAGCAGAGGAAAATACCATTCTGTTAATACTCACCTTGTAGAATGGGTATTATAAGTATGCAGCACACCCTGCTCCAGTAATGATTCATTACGTCTGGGATATAGTCCACAAGAGGGCGCTTTACTGCAGAGATGGCAAAAAAGAGGCCCCTCCCGGTCCTTATATACCCAGGACCTCCCACTAAATTCCCCAGTATAAAAAAGCAGTAAGGGAACCAAGTGAAGCCAATAACAAGATTAACAACATTAACCAGGAACATTCACCATATAGAGGATCCAAAAATAAGAACTCAGGGTGGGATGGAGCAGGGCGTGCTGCATACTTACAATACCCATTCTACAAGGTGAGTATTCACAGAATGGTATTATTCCAAGTATGCAAGTATCCCAAAAAAGCAACAATGCGCAGTTCAAACCACTGCCGCCTGCAGAACTTTGCGGCCAAAAACAGCATCCGCTGAGGCCCGAACATCAACCTTGTAAAACTTGGTATGAACAGAAGACCAAGTAACAGCCTTACAAACTTGTTCAACAGAAGCCTGGTGCTGAAAGGCCCAGGAAGCCCCAACAGCACGGGTAGAATGAGCAGTGATTCGGAAAGGAGGATCCTTCCCTTTAGCAGAATAGGCCCTAATAATGGCCTGACAAATCCATTTACTAATAGTAGACTTAACAGGCGCCAAACCCTTCTTGGGACCCGAGGGAACCACAAAGAAGGCGTCCGTCTTCCTGAAAGGCGCTGTAGCCACCAGGTAGTATTTCAAGTTCCTGACAACATCCAGAGAATGCAAGGCCTTCTCCTTGTCATTACCAGGATTAGGGCACAAGGAAGGAAGCACAATGTCCTGATTGAGGTGAAAGGCAAAGACCACCTTAGGCAAGAAGTCTGGTTTAAAGCGGAAAACCACCTTGTCCTGGTGTCTCTCAAAGTAGGGGGCCTGAATGGACAGAACCCGCCAACTCAGAAACACGACGGACAGAAGTGATAGCCACCAAGATGGCAACTTTCAAGGTGAGAATGGACAGTGCAGCCTCATGCACAGGCTCAAATGGAGGACCCTGAAGGGCAGACAATACCAAACTCAAATCCCAAACCGGTAACATGGGTTTGCGGGGAGGTTGCACATGAGTGACCCCCTGGAAGAAAGTCTTGACCAAAGGATGAAGAGCGAAAGACCTCTGGAAGAAAACAGCCAAAGCGGAAACATGCCCCTTCAGAGTGCTGAGCTGAAAACCCAAATCCAGGTCATGTTGAAGGAACTCCAGTATCCGAGGGATGGAGAACACCCTACAGGGAAAGGCCCTAGCCTCACACCAGTCAATGTAGGTCCGCCAGGTCCTGTAGTAGATCCCTGGCCGAATGGATGGATGAGGGCTGGACAGCAAGACATGAATCCGAGATTGAAGAGAGTCCACCTTCTGCTGAGGGAGGAAAATCCTGGCCTGAATGGTATCCAGAGTCATACCCAGGAAGGGGGTCACCCGGGACGGGGAGAGTGAGGATTCGGGATAATTCATCACCCACCCGAACATTTCCAAGGTCGCCACCACCGTCCGGGTGTCCAATTCTGCCTGTTGGAGTGAAGAGGACGTAATGAGAAGGTCGTCCAGATAAGGAAGAAAGCGAATACCCCGGGCTCTGAGAAGGGCCATCATGCCTGCCAACACCTTGGTGAACACTCTGGGGGCAGAGGTGAGACCGAAGGGAAGTGCCACAAATTGGTAGTGTTGTTCCTCTACCGCAAACCTGAGGAACTGCTGGTGTCCTGGGAAGACAGGCACATGAAGATAAGCATCCTTGATGTCTATTGAAGTCATAAAGTCCCCCGGGCGCAGAAGGTTTTGTACCGCCAGAAACAGACCCCGAGCTGCCCGAGGGTCTGTAGGAACCCGTGACCTGAGGAATCTGGGAGGAGGCCAGTCCGCGAACTCCAGCTTGTATCCGGAGGAGACAACCTCCAGAATCCAATTGTCCGAGACTTGCTGAGCCCAGACCCGAGCAAAGAGCCGCAGCCGTCCCCCCACCCGCAGGGGTGAAGGCGCCCCCTCATTGCTGAGCGAGCTTGGCAGTAGACTTGGGTTTGGCACCCCAGGAGGATCCGGGCCGGGCACGGCCTCTGCCCTTGCCCCAGAAATCCCCCCTTTGCCCCGCCAAGGATACCCCCCTGCCTGACCTAGGCCCACGAAAGGAGGGAGTGAAGGCCCGGGAGCCCCGAAAGGGTCGCGGCTGCTTTTTGCGTTGGGGTAACTTACCTCCCTTAGCAAAAAGGTCCAAACGATCACCGAACAGGCGCAGCCCCTTAAAGGGGAGCCCCGTGAGCGCTTTCTTAGCGGCATTGTCAGCTGCCCACTGGCGCAAACAGACCGAGCGGTGGATAGATACAACCAAAGCCAAGTTCCTGCTACACATCCGAATGGTGTCATCTAAGGCAGAAAGAACAAAGTTGATGAACATCTCACATTGTGACAAGGCTCTAAATTTAGCACTAGAAGGATCCTCATGGGAGCTGTCAAGAAGGTCCCTGAGCAAGGTCCTAAGCACAAACTGAGCACAAACCGGGCGCAAGGCCGAACCCACACATGCAAAGGCGTGGGAAGCCAGCTGGTCAATACGCCGGTCCTCACTATCCTTCAAGGTAGTGGAATCAGGGGAATGCACCACAGAGGTGTTAGACAACCCCAACACAGGGGCATCCACTTCGGGGGGGAGTTGACCAACATTTGACCACATCCGAGGGGAAGGGATACCTCCTATCCCACCCCTTAGGGATACCGGGGAGCCGGCTAGGCCGCTCCCATTCCCTGAGAATCAGATTATTAAAATGCGTCTGGTACCGCAAAACCACGTTTGAATTTCCCAGAACAAACAATTCCCCCTGCTGCTTAGGTGCAGCTGCGGGAGGGGAAATAGAAAGTACTTCAAAAATTTGAGTCAAAAGTCTATGGGTGTCATCAGCATCCCAATGTTCTGAGCCGGCATCAGTGCCAATGCAATGCTGATCGTCAGAAAGATCTGAATCTGAGAATAATTCCCCTTCCTCAAGAGGGGTAAAGTTAGATAAATCAAGGAAATCGTCTTGTTCCATATTAAAGGCCGGCGCCACAGGCGCCACATGCCATCTTTTAGCTGGAGCCTTACGGGCTGCAGAGCTAGCAATCAACCTCTCAATGTTGGCCAGTCAACCCCAACTAGACAACCCCAACACAGGGGCATCCACTTCGGGGGGGAGTTGACCAACATTTGACCACATCCGAGGGGAAGGGATACCTCCTATCCCACCCCTTAGGGATACCGGGGAGCCGGCTAGGCCGCTCCCATTCCCTGAGAATCAGATTATTAAAATGCGTCTGGTACCGCAAAACCACGTTTGAATTTCCCAGAACAAACAATTCCCCCTGCTGCTTAGGTGCAGCTGCGGGAGGGGAAATAGAAAGTACTTCAAAAATTTGAGTCAAAAGTCTATGGGTGTCATCAGCATCCCAATGTTCTGAGCCGGCATCAGTGCCAATGCAATGCTGATCGTCAGAAAGATCTGAATCTGAGAATAATTCCCCTTCCTCAAGAGGGGTAAAGTTAGATAAATCAAGGAAATCGTCTTGTTCCATATTAAAGGCCGGCGCCACAGGCGCCACATGCCATCTTTTAGCTGGAGCCTTACGGGCTGCAGAGCTAGCAATCAACCTCTCAATGTTGGCCAGTCTGGCGGAAACATCGGATTGAGACTCCCCACTAGTGTTAATGTCACTAGGGGTCATAATTACGCTGTGCAGCTACCCGAGATGCCCCTTAAATGTCCGCTAGTGGGAGGATTTCACAATTAAGCCCCCAATTTAACAATGTTTAACCTAGGGCCCATGACCGGGAGAAACTTCTAATTAGGTTGTCCCGTCTGAAAGACATAATCATCAACACACACAGTCAGTATGACATGACAGTATTTAACAGTAAATACACATAGTACATTAAAGTGAAGTAAAGGTAAAGATAAAAAGCCCGTAGAGGGCACTCACAAAACGCCGCAGAGCTAGCAATCGAGAAGGTGCCCAGGCAAGAGCCGATCAGCTCTGGAGGACATGCCAGAGAAGAGCGGCCAGAGGCAAATCACACAGCCGCCGGCAGCTGTGACGTTACCGGCACGCCGCCGGCGTCGAGCGCG
The DNA here is from genome assembly GCA_027917425.1 of Gastrophryne carolinensis. Classification (NCBI taxonomy): domain Eukaryota; kingdom Metazoa; phylum Chordata; class Amphibia; order Anura; family Microhylidae; genus Gastrophryne; species Gastrophryne carolinensis. Next base: position 106,513,063 of record CM051235.1, read on the forward strand.
TGCGCAGGCCATTCAAGAAAACATGACATGCCTGAACTGTGAACAGAAGAGAGGAGGAAGCCAAGTGCCAGCACTCACAGCACAGTGTCAAAGACAGTACAAAGTCACAATACACATCACAGACACCGGACACCCCCCCCCCCCCCCGACTAACCGGGCAACGGGAGAAGGCGGAATAAGGACCCATATTCACATTCGGGTCATGTGCAGAGGGTCAAAGCGGACGGGGCATCCCATACCAGGCTCACCAAAAAACCTGTGCCGCCTACCCTTTGGTGGGGGATTTGCGGTGGAGCAATGCTCCATTAAAAGCACCTCTAATAGGTGCTGCCTACCGTCACCCAACCATGCAGCCAAGGGGGAGGCATGTAAGGAATGGAACGGTGGGAATAGGACACAGGGCCAGGGGCTGTGCAGCCCGTCTTACCTGCGAGGAGAGAAGCCATCATCTTGACCTTCGCAGCCCGACTGCAGAGACTAAACTGGGGAATTTAGTGGGAGGTCCCGGGTATATAAGGCACGGGAGGGGCCTCTTTTTTGCCATCTCTGCAGTATAGCGCCCTCTTGTGGACTATATCCCAGACGTAATGAATCATTACTGGAGCAGGGCGTGCTGCATACTTGGAATAGTTCTCCACGCTCCTTACCTTGGGCTACAGTGCCTTTTTGGGGCAGAGTGGAGCAGCTTGTTGCATGCAGCTCCTCTCTGCAGCTTCTCTGACAGATTGGGAGCTAGAGCGCTCCTAGCAGGGAGGGAGCGTTGTTCCAATATCGGAGCACAAATCTGAGTGAAGAACCGCATCAGAATAGATGGGCAGAGCTGCAGATCAGGAAGTTTATTTTTTATTTATGGCACCAACATGAGAGGAGGGACAGCGCTGCAACAACGTTTGGCAAGGTAAGCTACTGTTTATTATTTTTACCATTCACCTTTAGAATCGCTTTAAGGATTCTGCTCCCCTAAACCAAGTCTAAAAAACAAAAGCTTAGGAAGTTTCCAGAGGAAAGATGGACTGCAGAAAGATGACTGTAGAGAGGCACCCACCCAACCAGTTACCAAAATGGAATACTCTTACTAAAGATATCCTGATGCATGTCCATCTCATACACGGCAGTGTGCAAAAGTGGTGCCCCCCCCTGCTGGTTCCTGGTATGTGAGGAGGAGGCAAGGTATTTTCAGCAGTGTCCATTCTCCTGGTATTAGTGAACGTAAAATACAGTAAAATCTGAATGGAATAACTCTTCTCACTGCTAAACGCTGAAGAAAGCAGAGGTTGTATCTTGGTACAGCGCCATTTTGCACCATGTCCCTCTATCTCCACCCATAGGTCAAGCAGGAACAAACTTGTAAATTCAGCAATAGACATTAACAATGTGACTGGTCCACATACCATTCGAGTATTTAGAACAGGAAACAACAGGGCAAGAAGAGCTCCATTCAGCATGTGCATCTGTAACCTAAAGAAAGAAGAGTAACAGGTTGTTTGTTTTGTAATCTGCAACTTACTTAAAGTAAAAGAAAAGAAAACATAGAAATTGGCTTTGAAGTGTTAGAAAAATACAATTCTGTGAAGTACTCACCTGTAGAATTGATATTATTTGTATACAGTACGTCCTGCTCCAGATATAGTACTTACACTTGGGTTATCCTCCGCCAGATGGCGCTGCACTGCAGAGACATGAAAAACAGGCTCCTCCCGGCCCCCAAATACCCGGGGACCTCCCACAACTCCCCAGCATTGAAAAGCAGTGAACAAGAAGCCGGGAGAATTAACCACCAAAACACTGGTAACTATAACAATGGTAACAATCACTATATAGGGGATCCAGAATAATGCAAAAAAACAGGGTGGGGTGGAGCAGGACGTACTGTATACAAATAATATCAATTCTACAGGTGAGTATTTCACAGAATTGTATTATTCCTAGTATACAATACGTCCTGCTTCAGATATAGTACTTACACTTGGGACATCCAATAGCAGTGTCCATAAAGTAGGGTGGGATCCCCAACAAAAACGACAACAGCAGACAGTTTAAACCACTGTCACCTGCAGAACCATACGGCCAAGACAGCATGAGCTGAGGCCCTAACATGAACATTGTAAAAACCTTGCAAAAGGTATGAGCAGAAGGCCAACGGTAGTGGCCTAGTCAACCAGTTCAACAGAAACCCGGTGCTGAAAAGCCCAGGAGGCATCAAGCACGCATAGAAAAGGAATCAAGGCAACAAGGGAGATTCTTCCCCTTGCCGGAATAGGCCTGATTAACACCTGACGAATCCGATCGCTACAATAGATTAGGCAGAAGCCAAAGGCCGAACAAGGTACTGGGAGTAACATCCAGTAAGGTAACAACCAGGACCAAACCGCCCAACTCCCGAGAGCAGACGAGATCGGGTACATTCAGGATGTAATGACCACAAGCCCCAAGGAACCTCCGTTCCCCTAAGAGACACAGTGACTCCCAAGGAAAACTGGCAACACCTGTATAAGGAATGCAGAACCACTTCCTCAGCGTTGCTAGGAAAAGGGGGATAGCCGTTGAGAACAATATCTCGAATAATGAACATAAAACACCTCCAGATGTAGAGAGTCCGGCTTCAGGCGGAACTCCACCTTATCCTGGTGTATCTCAAGGAATGAGGGCAAGGTAGACAGAGCCGCCCGCTAACACACGCCTGACCAAGGTAACAGTCACCAGAAGAACAACCTTGAGGGTAAGGACAGTCAGACAGCATCCTGAATAGGACCAAGGGACAATTCCTGCAAGCAGACAGAATGAATAGGATTACATGGAGGGCGCACATGAGCACCCCCTGAAGGAAGTCTTAACCAGGAAGACTGAACCAGAAACTGCTAAGGCAAGGTGGACAGGGCAGAGCCTGACCTATCAGAGAACTGAGCTGGGGAACCAACTCCAATTCATGCTGAAAACCACACTAGAACCCTGGGAACCGAGAACGCCCAACAGGCAAGAGAACTAGACTCACCCCAATCAATGTGGGTATGCCATACCCTACAACAAATAGAAGAAGACTAGGAAGAGGCTTACTCCTAGCCTTCCCATAGTCACACACACCGAGACAGATAACCTGTCTCCATCAAGATGTATGTTTCAGCAGTCAGGCCGACTAGGCCAGGGACTGTAGATTGGAGTGACGTAAAGGGGGCCCTGGGTGATCAAACTGGCACTCCTGGCAAGGTACGGAACTACTGACCACAGTATCATGTCTGCAACCACACTCTACTAGGTCACCTGGGGGCCACCAGAATCACTGGTCCCCTTACCAGAGCAATCTTACGCAGAACCCTGCGTAGCAGAGGGAATGGAGGAGGGCATACAGAACCGAACGTCCTGTCAAGACGGTACTAAAGGCATCCGGACCACTGACATAGGATCCTGGGACAGGGAAACAAGGCCGATAGCCTGTGAAGGTGAGGGAACCCAACAGATCCACGACTGGTTGGACTCCATAGCGACACGGGAATTAGCACATCCTGTCGCAGAGGGGCTCCGCCGGAGCTAATGTCACTAACATGCGGGGAGCATTGTCTCCACCCAGAAAGGGAACATAGAAACTCCCTGGAAGGTCCGCCAGCTCCAGGCCCCTTCCAATGATTAATGTAGGACATCTGTCGTCAGACGGACCGAGCACCCCCAGACTGGCAAATCCAGAAGGGGAGTGGTCAAGCCAACTGAAAGGCGCTCACTGTTTAGAAATCAATAGGCGTAAGGACCTTCTAAGGGCCCCACCACCTCCAGAATCGCAGGGGGTTTCAGAAGAAACCTTCCCCTTCAACCTGAAAGGTTGGCATCCACGGTGATGGTTTCCAGGAGGGGGCAAGAAGGAACTGCCCCCAGACAGGTCCCTCAAGTTCATCCACTTTCAAGAGAAAAACCGTCATACAGGTGGGAAGGCCCACAGACCCTGCTCCAGGGGTGCTGGATCCCTGTCCTGTGCTACCAATAGAGGTCGCAGAAGGGCTCAAGGGGAACGGAGCATAAGGGGTCTCTTCCGAGCAAGTTAACAACGGCCCCACCAGTTGCATCTCTGCCTGGTGTTAAGAGACCAGGACAGCAATGAGGGACTGAGCCCATGAGACCAGATTGCCCACCTAATTGCTGAGAAGGGGAGAATCTGGTTTGAACCTAATCCAGAATCATTCCTATTAATGGAGTTACCACTTTAAGGGAACAGAGAGGACTCGGGGTGATTGAACACCCATCCAAATGACTCCCAATGGACCCACCAGCCGGGTATTCAACTATCCTGACGCAGAGACAGGGAAGTGAGGAAGGGCATCCGGGTAGACATCGCCAGAGACATCACCATCGTCAGCACCTGAGTGAACACTCTGGGAGTTGAAGATAGGCCAGATAACAAGGCCACAATTAACAGTGTTGGACTTCCAACACGAACCTGAAGAGCCTCAGAGACCTGAGGGCACAGGGATGTAAACATAAACATTGTAGAGTTCCCCAGACGACAAGAAGCCCACTGGGCGCAAGGTGCTGATGGCCCATCTCAAGAGTTTCAATGCAGAAACTGCCTGTAATTAGAGAATTTCTGTGAATCCAGAATGGGCCAACCCGACCCATCCTTTGGGGGACTGTGGAAGGTGGTATAGCGGCCCTTGCCTCTGTAAGGCCGTGCAGCAAACACTATCCTGTATCTGGAGGACACAACCTCCTGAATCCACCAGAATGAGGCGAGATGCCTCCTGATAAGAGCAAGGTGCTGCAGCCATCCCCTCACCCAGACGGGCGAGGGCGCCCCATCATGCTTGAGCGGGTTTGGTGGTAGATTTGGGCTTAGCCCCGCCGGAGGGGTCAGAGCGCTGTCTTCAATACTTCAATACTTCAATACTATATTGAACCGCCAAGTAAGTACAGTGTACAGACAAGGAATGCTTTTTTGGTAAGGAGAAACTCCATGAGAGCTATAACAATTACATAAACACAAAGTAAAAAAGGAATAATGATACAGTTCAGGTATCTGAAATGACTAACAAATGTCAGTGATGTAGGACAGGATTTAATAAAGTGACTCTCATGCTTTGAGATTATTCCTGCTCGTGGGGCAGGAGTCAGCACGAAAAATCCGGAAGGACACCCCTGGTTCTTGTTTAACACTAAGGTAGGGGGGAGGAGGGGTGCCCCTGCCCCGAGGGGGCCTAGACGCCGCCTGCGAAGGGGTGATTTGCCCTTTTTACCGAACAGGTCTAGACGGGCCCCAAATAGGCGTTGCCCTCTAAAGGGGAGCCCAGTAAGAGTCTTTTTAGTAGCATCATCAGCACCCCACTGTCGCAGCCAGACCAAGCGACGAATAGCCACCACAAGGGCGGAAGTTCTTGCACACATTCTAATTGCGTCATCCAGCGCTAATAGATAGAGAATACATTTCACAAATACATCACAATTGGAGAGTGCATTAAACACCTCCCAGGGGAGATCGTCGGGGTGATGATCAAGCAATTTTTTGATGAGGGTTCTAGCGGCCACTGCAGTAATGGCTGCGGCACAGACCGGGCGCAGCACCGTCCCAGCACAAGAAAAGGCATGGGAGGCCAGCAGCTCAATGCGCCAGTCCTCAGCATCCCGAAGGGTACTATAAGCAGGGGTTGTAATAAAGGGGGGGGGGTTAGGGACCCCTATGATCGGCTCATCCACCACGGGGGGTGATGACCAACAATTAAACACCTCAGGGGGAAAAGGGTATTTCCTATCCCAGTCCCCTGGAAGTTTACTGGGGCATTCCCATTCCTTGAGCACAAGGGCATGGAAATGAGCCTGCTCTAGAAATTCCAAACGTGTATGGAAACGCTCCACTCTAGGCTTGGGGACCTGACCGGGGGGAGAGATAGACAGTGCCTTAAAGACCTTAATCAACAAGTCGTCAGTGTCACACTGGCCCCAGTATTCAGGGCCAGAATCGTCATGACTCCTCGGCCTCTCATCAGATGAGCCTGAGTCAGAGAACAACTCCCCTTCATCAGAAGGGGTATAGTCACACGGAGTAGCAAACCCCTCAGTTCTCATAGAACATACAGAAACATGAGGCGACAGGTGCCGCTTTCTACCAGGGTCCATTCGCTCTGACAACCTAGCAATAATCTGTTCAGCCGTGGGTAGTCTGGAAGGCCCAGCAGGCTGCAATTCCCCACTTGTAGGCGACTCAGCAGGAGAGAGATTTAAGCCTGGGGAGATAGGTGAATTGAAGCTAGGTGTAGCCACTGGCCGACCAGATTGCAGGATCAGGACTTGCTCGGCACAGGGTACGCAGACCCGTGCCCTGTCAGCATCAGCATGGGGTTGTCCACACGCTATACACCGCCGTTTTTGTCCCAGAGGGACCCCGGTCACATAATTCTGAGATGCCTCCATATGGTGATTAATCAAGGCACAATATGCCAGTAGGGATTTACACTATAAGTAACCCTGGATGCCCCAAAGACCCGCTAGGGAAGTGGGAGAATATTACAAGGCCCGCTAGAATTTTACATCGGGCCGGGAGAAGCCAATGGCGTTCACCAGTCTGAAAGACGTAATGGGAATAAGGGGTGTCAGAACCATGCGCAGTAATCAAGGATAATGAAAATCGCCGCTTACAGACCAAGGGAGGAGGAAGACCGCTACCACGCGTGCGACGAGCATCAAAATGGCGCCAAGCGAACCTCGAAGGGCGGGCCAGAGCGGGCTATGACGTGGAGCGCGCCAACCAGGTCCCCGCCTCCACGAAGAGCGCGAAGCTCTGATAGTTACAAAGTTGTCATGAGGAGCGAAGTGTATGGCACACTTAGAAAAAAATGATTTGCCAATGAAGACGCCGCAGCGTCTGAGGCGACGCCGCCACCCGGCGCAGCACATCCAGTAATACACTACACTAGTAAAGAGCAAAAAGCGCGGCTCTGACACCAGGAATACCAGTCCGGGGCAAGACTAAGGCCATAACGTGTAAAACATACACTAAGACCGCCACACACACACAACTCCCCCCCCTTTCTTTCCCCCCGGGCTACCCGGGAATGAGGGAGGATGGCGACCCTTTGTACAGGGCCCACCGCTACACGGGGCATGGGGCAATAGTGCAGGAGGGGCATCCCCTAGAGGCTCACCATCAGCCTAAACCGCCTACCCCTTGGTGGGGGACTGCGGTGGAGCATGGCTCCGTTAAGCACGCATGGTGCTGCCTACCTTCACCCGACCAGCGCAGCCCAGGCTGGGAGGCACATCACAGGGAGGACGGGTGGGAATAGTCCAACAGGGCCGCAGGCTTTGGTAGCCCCGCTCACCTGCGAGAGAGTGATACTGTCAGCACTGCAGAGAAATCTGGGGATTTGTGGGAGGTCCCTGGGTATTTGAAGGGCCGGGAGGAGCCTGTTTTTTCCATGTCTCTGCAGTGCAGCGCCATCTGGCGGAGGATAACCCAAGTGTAAGTATTATATCTGGAGCAGGACGTACTCTATACTAAGAATAACCCAAGTGTAAGTACTATATCTGGAGCAGGACGTACTGTATACTAAGAATATACTCTCAACAGACCAACAATACCAGAACAATAAAATATACTGACCACAGCATACTTTATTATGCAAGTTAGTGCCAGGTGCCAGGAAAGGTCCTCGTCTATGGGAAAGCAAATTCATCACAAGCATAGGATTGGGTTGCCAGCAGTAACTGTGCCAAGAATTATTCAGGTAAGTAAGCAGAAACACCAATGGACTCCAGGGCTAGTTGCTGGCCTTCTCCCTGGGGCATCCCAAATCAGGATGCCCCATTGCCCCCCCCCCCCAACACTCATCTTTGCCCTGGCTCCTACAGCAATGTGAACGCCGCCGGCCACATTCCCTAGGCTAGCGCAGGAGCCCTTAAAGAGAAACTCCAAGCTTTTTGTATACCTACAGCCACCCCGCCCCCCTCTGTGCTAAGCCCAATTTGTGCATTTCGATAATAAAACAACTCACCTGGTAACCGCAATCTTCCACTGATACTGGCGGGGTGGCGGAAATCCAGTCTTAGTTATCCATGACCACCTTTTTATAGGCACTAAGAGTAGGACCTATCTCCTCCCGTTTTTTTTTCTGTGTGGGGCATATCCATGCTTGGAGGACAGCTTTCCTTGCTCTGCTTGTCTGTCTCTCTTCTACTTCTTTATACACTTCAAACTCCCCTTTCATGGTGGAGTGTTGGCACAAACTCTGCACAGATTGCTCCTATTGACTTTAATGGGATCCTTCGTACACTAGTGACTTCCATGCAGTAAGGTATCCATTGAAGCACTTCATGCAGAGACCATGCCCACTTGCAGCTGTACATAGGCATGCCTGATTTAAGCATACCCTATAAAGTGGACCAAAACCCAGGATTTTGACTATGGTGGAAATATATATTGCTGCTCAGTCATACTATTTTGTTCTGAGAGAGCATTTGAAGCAAAATAAACAGTGATGTAAGACTGCACAATAACCATGGATACCCCCCACCCCATAAAAATACTTTCTCCCCACAATCAAATTCATAAGCCCCAAAGGAGTTGGGATGATTCAGAATTGCAGTGGCTTACCTAGCTACCTACCTTACCTGGAAAAATCATTGGGAGTACACGGTTACACTTCTTTAACTTCTTATTTTTCAATAAACTCTGCAAGCCACATGCACATGCTCTAAAGCGGACCAAAAGTCAAAATAAGTCTTTTGGTCCACTAACAAGGCTATGGTGCACCCCAAAAACTTCTTCTGGATTCCTGTTCCAACATTTAATCGCCGAAAGAAGGTCACAGTTTGTTGCAAACCCCAGGCTTTTCTGTACAGTTTCCCACTGGGGAGCACCACAACACAGGATGCCCCCTAAAGAACATAGTCGGCAGACCAAAAATCTATATAAAATTTTGGTGCACTTTAAAGTGGGTCAAAATACTCTTGGCCAGCCCTGGAAGAGGTTGAAGGCCCGCATGCCCCGCTGTGTGAACTCCCTGTGATCTTACCCAATACCGGCATCTCCGCTAGTGCCCTATCCCCAGGTTCTTTTTGACCACACTCAAGCCCGCACCCAGCCTTACTGAATGGCTGGGCACGGGAGCGCGCATGAGATCAGCCGGCTGCATTTCGTCACAGTGGCACTTATGAGAGAGACAATCGCCTCTCTCAAAAACTGCCGCAGGGTGTGGCTCTGGTGGTGGAAAAACCGAGCCAACAGCAGCTCCCCACTGATGGGCAGGGGGCCTATAGATTGAGCGGTAGACTCAAAAGCCAGCTCTGTTGATCTAAATCACACAACAAACAGGAAAATAAACTAGAATAGATGATTATGTATCTAAAGCAACAACTGGTACCAGAATGTGTCTGGTTCTGTAAGCGTTATGGTTGGATGAGCATGTGTGCAGCACTCACCTGAAGATTACTGTGGCAACTTTACAAGGAGGGCAGGCTAGAAGAAATATCTGCAACAGAAAAAGCATATACATTGAATTAAAGTTTGGAAATTAGTTCAAACACATTAATTAAAGAGATAGTCCAGTCTGTGTTTAACTCCCTGTGTGCTACCTCTCACTCCTGGTACTAAGGCAGCAACTACGGCTGCAACATATTGAAGAGGCTTCGCAGAGCGCCATCCCCAACTCTGTGTGTGGCCCTGCCTATCCATAGAGCAACAAGCGTAAACCCTTACCCAGACTAGAGTAGCTCTAGTTGGAATATTGTGATTGTTTATACTGAATGTTGTACTGTTAATATTCCCTTCATGGACAAGGTATATTAAATTGCCAATAAGAATTCCTTCTACTTGAAGAATAAAGTATCCTTGTATCCAATGTGTGGCCCTCCACTGGCGCCAGTGCTGGCTCCTGGCCGGGGAAGGAGTTTCTTTTTTCTAAACCCCCCCCCCCCCATCCCACCACAGAACCAGGGGGGGGGGGGGAGGTGTGGGAGGAGGTTAAAAACAGAATGGACATCCACTTGGTTAACCAACCAAGGATGCTCCGTGGCATGCATTCTAGTAATAAAACACCTTCTGCAACCCAAAAAATACCATTCTGTGAATACTCACCTGTAGAATGGATATTATAAGTATGCATCACACCCTGCTCCAGTAATGAGTCATTACGTCTGGGTTATAGTCCACAAGAGGGCCCTTTACTGCAGAGATGCCAAAAAAGAGGCCCCTCCCGGTCCACATATACCCGGGACCTCCCACTCCTTTCCCCAGTATAAGTAAGCAGTAAGGAACCAGGAGAAGCCAAAACCAAAATAACAACATTAACAAGGAAAAATCCACCATATAGAGGATCCAAGAATAAAAACCCAGGGCAGGATGGAGCAGGGTGTGATGCATACTTATAATATCCATTCTACAGGTGACTATTCACAGAATGGTATTATGCCAAGTATGCATCACACCCTGCTCCAGTAATGAGTCATTACGTCTGGGACATCCAGTAGCAGTGTGCAACAACGGGTGGGGATCCCAAAAAAAGGCAGCAATGCGCAGTTCAAACCACTGCAGCTTGCAGAACTTTGCGGCCAAAAACAGCATCCGCTGAGGCCCGAACATCAACCTTGGAAAACTTGGAAAAAGTATGAACAGAAGACCAAGTAGCAGCCTTACAAACTTGCTCAACAGAGGCCCCAACAGCACGAGTAGAATGAGCAGTCATCCGGAAAGGGGGATCCCTCCCTTTGACAGAATAGGCCCTAACAATGGCCTGACAAATCCATTTGCTAAAGGTAGACTTGACGGGCGCCAAACCCTTCTTAGGACCAGAGGGTACAACAAACAAGGCGTCCGTTTAGCTGAAAGACGCTGTAGCCACCAGGTAGTATTTCAAGTTTCTGACAACATCCAGAGAATGCAAGGCCCTCTCCTTGACATTACCAGGATTAGGGCATAAGGAAGGAAGCACAATATCCTGATTGAGGAGAAAGGCAGAGACAACCTTTGGCAAGAAGTCAGGTTTAACGCGAAAAACCACCTTGTCCTGGTGTCTCTCAAAGTAGGGGGCCTGAATGGACAAAGCCGCCAACTCAGAAACACGCCGGACATAAGTGATAGCTACCAAGAAGGCCACTTTGAAGGTGAGAATAGACAGTGCAGCCTCATGCACAGGCTCAAATGGAGGGCAAAACAATACCAAATGCAAATCCCAAACCGGTAACATGGGTTTGCGGGGAGGGCGCACATGAGTGACCCCCTGGAAAAAAAGTTTTGACGAAAGGATGAAGAGCGGAGGGCCTCTGGAAGAAAACCGCCAGGGCGGAAACATGCCCCTTCAGAGTGCTCAGCTGAAAACCCATATCCAGACCATGTTGAAGGAACCCCAGTATCCGAGGGATGCAGAACACCCGACAGGGGAAGGCCCTAGCCTCACACCAGTCAATGTAGGTCCGCCAGGTCCTGTAGTAGAAATTAGAGGAAGACTTCCTCCTAGCCTTGACCAGAGTCTGAACAACCGCATCAGACAGACCCTTTTCTTTTAGGATGGAGGTTTCAGCAGCCATGCCGTCAAAGCCAGCGTTTGTAAATTGGGGTAACAGAGCCGTCCTTGAGTGAGAAAATCTGGAACCAGGGGCAGAGGGTACTGATCGACCGCCAACTGCACGACGCCTGTGAGCCACACCTGTCTTGGCCACCTGGGGGCCACCAGAACAGCTGGCACTCCTTCGTGAATCAGCTTGCGTAAGACCTTGCCCAGAAGGGTAAACGGAGGGAAGAGGTACAGGAGACCGAGCCCCCGCCAGGACAGAGACATAGCATCCAGAGCCAGAGGATCCTGGGACAGTGAGACAAATGCTGGAAGCTTGTGATTGTGACGAGAGGCAAACAGATCCACATCCGGCCTCCCCCACCTGTGACAGGAGAATAGGAAGATCTCGTTGCTGAGGGACCATTCCCCCTGGCGAGAGGCCCCCCCTGCTCAGGGAGTCCGCTTCCAGGTTCTCCACACCCGGGATGTAAACCGCAGAAATGCACGGAACATTGCTCTCGGCCCAAGAGAGAATCAACGACACCTCCCAGAGGGCACTCTTGCTCCGAGTCCCTCCCTGATGATTGATGTAAGCTGAGGGCCCCACAGCCCCTAGAATAGATGGGCTCTCCAGTAGCCCCCCCAGCCTGACAGACTGGCATCCGTCGTGACCGCCTCCCAGCGGGGCGTCAGGAATGATCTGTCCCCCAGAAGATTCTTCGGGTCCAGCCACCACAGAAGGGACCCCAGGACCAGAGGGGACAGAACAAACGCCTGATCCAGAGACAGGGGACACTTGTCCCAGGCTGTTGGGAGATGGAGCTGAAGAGGCCTCATGTGAAATTGAACAAAGGGAACTGCCTCGAAGCAGGCCACCATCTGTCCCACCAGTCTCATCCCTTGCCGGATGGATGAGGGCTGGACAGTAAGACATGAATCATCGCTTGAAGAGTGTCCACCTTCTGCTGAGGTAGAAAAATCCTGGCCTGAATGGTATCCAGAGTCATGCCCAGGAAGGAGGTCACCCGTGACGGAGAGAGTGAGGACTTGGGGTAATTGATCACCCAACCGAACTTCTTCAGTGTCACCACCGCTTGGTGGAGTGAAGGAGACGTAATGAGAAGGTCGTCCAGATAAGGAAGAATGCGAATGCCCCGGGCTCTGAGAAGAGCCATCACGCCTGCCAGCACCCTGGTGAACACCCTGGGGGCAGAGGTGAGCCCGAAGGGGAGAGCCACAAATTGGAAGAATTGTTCCCCTACCGCAAACCTGGGGAACCGCTGGTGCCCTGGAAAGACTGGCAAATGAAGGTAAGCATCTTTGATGTCTACTGAGGTCATAAAAACCTCCGGGCACAGGGAGCGGATAGCGGAGCGCAGTGTCTCCATGCGAAACCGTTTGGTTCTGATGAACCTGTTGAGAAGCTTTAGGTCCAGAATGGGTCTGATGGAACCATCCTTTTTGGGCACTGTAAAGAGATTGGAATAGTAACACTGACCTCTCTCTCTCTGGGGGGAACCTGACGAACGACCCCCATTGCCCGAAGGCTCTGGACCGCCAACAACAGGCCCTGCGCTGCCCGAGGATCCGTAGGAACCAGAGATCTGAGGAATCTGGGAGCAGGCCGGTCTGCGAACCCCGGCTTGTACCCGGAGGAGACAACCTCCAGAATCCATTTGTCTGAAACCTGTTGGGCCCAGACCCGAGCGAAGAGCCGCAGCCTTCCCCCCACCCGCAAGGGTGAGGGTGCCCCCTCATAGCTGAGCGGGCTTGGCAGTGGATTTGGGCTTGGCACCCCAGGAGGATCTGGGTCGGGCACGGCCTCTGCTCTTGCCCCAGAAATCTTCCCTTTGTCCAGCAAAGCATACCCCCCTGCCTGTCCTAGGCCCACAAAAGGAGGGAGTGAAAGAGCCTGAACCCCGAAAGGGTCGCGGCTGCTTTTTGCGCTGGGGTAACTTACCTCCCTTAGCAAAAAGGTCCAAACGATCACCAAACAGGCGCAACCCCTTAGCGGGAAGCCCCGTGAGCGCCTTCTTAGCAGCATTGTCAGCTACCCACTGGAGCAACCAGACCGAGCGGTGGATAGAGACTACCAATGCCGAGGTCCTGCTACACATCCGAATGGTGTCATCTAAGGCAGATAAGACATAAGTGATGAACAACTCACATTGTGACAAGGCTCTAAATTCCGCACTAGAAGGATCCTCATGGGAGCCGTCCAAAAGGCCCCTGATTAAGGTCATAATAGCCACGGCCCTAATAGATGAAGCCCAACCGGGTGCAGGGCCGAGAGCCTATCCCACCCCTTAGGGATACCAGGAAGCCTGCTAGGCCATTCCCATTCCTTAAGAATCAGATTGTCTGATCTGGGAATTCCAACCGTGGCTTAACGGTACCAAACAATTCCCCCTGCTGCTTAGGCGTCGCCGCAGGAGGGGGAATGGAAAGTACTTCAAATATTCGAGTAAGGAGCCTATGGGTGTCATCAGCATCCCCATGCTCTGCTGATCGCCAGAGACATCGGAGTCTGAGAATAATTCCCCTTCCTTAAGCGGGGTATAGTCAGACAAATCAAGAAAATCCTCATACTCAGAATAAAAAGCCGGCGCAGCGGGCGCCATGTGCCGTCTTTTAGCTGGAGCCTTCCTGGCTGCAGAGCTAGTAATCATTCTCTCAATGTTGGCCAGTCTGGCGCAAACATCGGTTTGCGACTCCCCGCTAGTGTTAATGTCCCTAGGGGTCATAACCAGGAGTGGGGGCATGGGGGACAAGACCAGCGGAGCTGATCCAGCCGCACGTGGCCCAGATTGCCGCGCAAGCGCCTGCCGCGCACATGGTACACAAATATGCACATTATCGCCCACAAGGGATGCCCCACATACCACACACAGCCGGACTTGCCCCGAGGGGGACCCCGAGCACAGTATCCTGGGAAGCCTCCATATGGTGATTTGGTAGTCGCAATGACCAATGGGAATTACGCTGTTCAGCTACCCGGGATGGCCCTTAAAGTGGACCAACACCCAGGATTTTGACTATCCTGGGTGTTGGTCCACTTAGGTGGGGCACCCCGATCGGGGGTGCCCCGCTGTGTGAAACCCCCCCGATCGCCGCAAAAACTCACCTCTCACCGCTCCCACGTGACCTCGTCCGGCCAATGACAGCGCTCAGAGCCACTCTGGTATGAGCGTCCAAAGCCGCTTGGACGCGCATACCAGAGCGCTGTCATTGGCTGCGTCTCTCGCTTCCCTCTAACAGGGAGCGCGCCTGCGCCGGCCATTCACGAAACGGCCGGCGCAGGAGCGCGCCCTGCTAGAGGGAAGCGAGAGACGCGGCCGCGTCTCGTGCATGCGCCGTTGGATCGACGGTAAGGTGAGGATTGTGGGCCTCCTGGGGGGTTCCTCCCCGCGGGGCATCCGAAATCAGATAGATTCCCGGGCCGATCCCCCCTGGGTGTTGGTCCACTTTAAATGTCCGTTAGTGAGAGGATTTAATATAAGGTAATTTATGCCCCCTTAATTTTGAGGGATAGGGCCACAGGACCAGGAGAAACCTCTAAATTGGGTTGTCCCACCTGGAAGACACAAACAGGGAGACCCAATCAGAATACAAGCACACCCAGCACAGCAAACACATCAATATTAAACCACAAGTGCATAAAAAAAAAAAATAGATATATGCATCCGTAATGGCACCCCATAAAATGGAGGGCTCTGATAACACACAATCCCCAGTGGTGATGCCCACAACATATAAATAAGAATTAATAAATTAATAACTTAACAGCCCGCAAGGGGCACTCACACTCCGTAGGGGGTAGCCAGCAATGCAAGATGGCGCTGGGAGAAGGGAAAGAGGAGGGGTGGGCCACCGCGGAGCGCGACGAACGCTAGGCCCGGCCCCCTCCCAGAAAGCGAGGAAAAAACTGACAGCCGCGCCATTCACAGATAGTGGCTGAGCCGGCCGATGACGTCGCCGGCCCGCCGCCGCTGCATAGCGCGCGCGTGGGCCATCTGAACAGATAGTGAGGGGAGAAGGCAGCAGGGCACCATGCCCGCAAGTGTGAAGGAATCATACAATACACACACACACCATGAAACCAGCACAAGACAATCAGCCACCAGTCAATAAAACAGACAGCCGCCGCCCCCCCCCCCATCCCGACTAACCAGACAAGGGAGAAGGGGGATAAGCCCATATTTACATTTGGCTATGTACTGTGGGCTGAGCGGACGGGGCATCCCATGTCAGGCTCACGACCTGTGCCACCTACCCTTTGGTGGGGGATTTGCGGTGGAGCCATGCTCCATTAAAAAAGCACCTCTAATACGTGCTGCCTACCATCACCCGGACCATGCAGCCGTAGCTGGGAGGCACTTAAAATGGTCCGGGTGGAAATAGGACAAAAGGGCCGGGGCTGTGTAGCCCCGCTTACCTGCAAGGAAAAAGAGAGAGCCAATATTTTGACTGTCGACGCCGACTGCAGAGACTAAACTGGGAAATGAGTGGTAGGTCCCGGGTATATGTGGACTGGGAGGGACCTCTTTTTTGCCATCTCTGCAGTAAAGCGCCCTCTTGTGGACTATAACCCAAACGTAATGACTCATTACTGGAGCAGGGTGTGATGCATACTTGGAATAACAGTTGCCATCACCTTTCCAGCTGACTGCTGCACCTGAAATTTCTTGTTGGTGACCCCTTGTGCTTCCAGTGCTTGGACCTTAGTCTCCTGGATTCTAAACATGTCTAATTCACTTGGCTCATATTGCTGGCGATTTGGTTTTTGCTCAGGCATCAACATTCAGGGCGGTGCCCGGAACAGACCTTTGACATTTCGGAAGCTTTATGAATTATACTGGAAACTGTTCCAACTGACTAATGACTAAACAATGTCTAATTTGTGCGTTATAACCCTTTGACCCAACGGTCTCCCAAGATCATGACCACCACTTTACCACATTTCCTTTGAACAGGCTTCAATAGATCGCCCTGAACTGGGTTCATCTTCAAACGATTCCCTACCCTATTTAAACTGTTAAGCCAAAAATTAACCTGGGTAGTAGGGAGGTACTTCATCAGCATATACAGCAATCATGTGACACCTCAAGCACACAGAAAGAGCAGTCTGGGTGTGCAATACTTGAGTATCTCTTCTAATATTTACAAAGCTAGAAGTTTGCTATCTATTCTGAGCACAGTTGCAAGCAGTTGGTGGGGATGGTTGTTTTTTTCTCCTTGGTGCTTTCTTCTTCCAAGTAATTTCCAAAGGCAATGCAAACCATGTTAACACTCCCTCCATGTGTCTCCCTGGATACCTATAAATAGAGGGTCCAGTTTTTTTTGCCAGTCCTCTGGTTACTTAAAAGCTTTAAAAACAGACGAGGAGGCACATGGCACAGGCAAGCTCCTGCCTGCTTTAATATTGCCATTGCCTGAGGTGTTCCTTAAATAAATCACACTAGAGAACCCAGAAGAAAACATTGTACACCACAAGTTTCAACCCTGTTGCTGCATAAGTGTGTTTGCTAAAAAAAAAAAAAAAAAAAAGTACCATTACCTATAAAATTTGGCTTTTTAAACATAAAATAAGCTCCAGGATATATGTGTGCTGCATACTTTGCATTAATTTAAGGCAAACATACAGATGTCAAGCTCAGTACAGAGTTAAATACCATTATACAAAAGAATTCAAATTCAAATAATCATTTTATTAAGAGTACAAAAAACACCTAAAATCTACATACACACAATAGACATTTAAAACCAACTGCCGCTACCCCAATCCCATTCAACCTCTAAGTAACCCACAGAAACAAATTTAATATCCAAGAATGAAGGAACCCATGTGTAAAATGACTGTTATTGCTGTATAAAGCGCACCCTTGTTTTTTGTGCCGGCACAAAAAGAATTATCAGGAAAGAAACCTCTATCACAAGGTCTTAAGGAAATAATCACACCAGCCAAAAGCAAAATAACAACACAATGTGTTACATGAAAAGTAAATAACACAGTGAAAAAAATAAATAAAAGTCTGCTCAATAAGAACAGATAAATGTTTTTGTAGTTCTGTCAAAACCTACTCATGACAGAAATACTATTGCATAAAATATTTATCAAAAGTGTAACAAATATGTGATAAAACAAGACAATGGGCAGATAGTAGCAGAAGTAAAAAGCATGACAGGTGTTCTAATATTGGAAACAAATTACAAAGTGCAGTGCTAGGACACAGATACAATGTTACCAGTGGAAGGATGATCAGCACATGGCGTCCATAAAGTGGGGAGGGAGGGCTAGGGGGTAGCAGGATAAAAATCCACCTATGCACGAGGCTTCCCGTTGGTTTTAAGTGTCTATTGTGTGTATGTAGATTTTAGGTGTTTTTGCACTAATAATAAAATGATTAATGCGCCAACGGCGCATGCGCGGACCACCGCCAGCGCCGCTTGCGCGCGCCGCTCTAGCAGGGCGCGCACCCTGTAAGAGGGACGCGCGAGAGGCGGCGGCGGCGGCCTCAGCTTGTCCGATCGGGGTGCCCCGCAGAAGTGGACCAACACCCAGGATTGTGAAAATCCTGGGTGTTGGTCCACTTTAAATAGCATTATATATATAAACTGAGACACATTACAGGAAACCAGGATATCTTGAACGCTCTACAAAATCCAGATCAAAAAATCTCCTGAATAAATTATCCTGCCAGTTGCCATGCCAACGCTTACTGTAATAAATCAACAAGCTATTCCTCTTCCTATTTACAGGATGTAAGGGGAAACCGTTAGCCAGACAGAGCCATGTTTCAGCCAGGCCTATTCCACCATTTTTGTAAAGCTGTTGATTGATTGATTGATTGATTGATTGGCATTGAACCATGGGACCTCACATCTAACATTTCTTTTAAAAATGTAATTATTAAAATGTGTGTATATATTTTTTTTACACTTTGGCTAGGCACGACAAAAACTGTTGCTAAATAAGAATGCATTTTTTTATTTATATAGGAAAAAACCTGGAAACCAGTGGTAAGTAGGTAAGGCTATTGTAAATAAATACCATAGGTTTTCGCCCTATAAGACGCACTTTCCCCCCAATGTGGAGGGAAAATCTCATTGCATCTTAACAGGCAGCAGCTAGTTATATTAAGGTATATATCTACCTTAACAGCTGCAATCACCAGCTCTGGTTCAGGCCCATGGGTGGGCATGGCCTCTATAGGACAGACGTCACTGGCCTGAGTCACATGTCTCGCCCACCCATGTGCCGGAGCCAGTGCCGGGAACGTGTGTGACGTGGGCGTTTTCAGTAGGACATTGCCATCTTTTCTTCCATCTTCAATCCCAGGATGCATTGTGCCACCCAGATATCTCAAGTCTGTGCAGTGTATTGTCTGCACTGCTCATCTCCGGCTACAAGACAGAATCAGTGCGATTCCGGCAGGAGCTAGTGAGTGCGGGGGGGCAGCACAACAGAGACTCCGCACGGCCAAGCTACCAGACCCCCCTCCATTGCATTGAATGGAGGGAGGGCGTGGCGGAGTTGGCGGATATGCCGCCACGTCGGAGCCAGACAGGAAGAGAAGCCCGATGAGAGAGCGGCACTGCAGTACCTACATCCAGGATTTTACAGGGGTGGTGCCCCAGACTAGGAGCGGTGGTCTGCATGGGAGAAAAGGTGAATATAGTTCTTTTTTTATTTGCCTGAAAATGTTCTTTAAATATATATTTTAATGTAATAGGTGCACTAGGCCGTTATTACAAGCATATGACTATTGTGGAAATAATTCATATATAGGTCCGAGAAGCAGAATACAGGTAAGGTAGAATACAAAACAGAGATACAACAGAAAGTTACCTTAGCAAGATGGATGATGTGTATGGGGCATCCAGGAAGCAGAGATAGACCTATTGCTGCTCATATTTGGCACGCTGGTACGTGACTACTCTCTCCTCTCTAAGTAATGACAATGTGCTGGTCTGGGAGACTTCTTCTTTATGCCGGGGCTCTTACTCTCCCCTCCTCTCTCTCCTACCTGCAGCTGGAGACGCAATTCCAGGGGAATCCCTTTCAATCTTCTATCACACGATCCCAACTAGGTGGGATAGCTGGTTCCCATCTGTCTGACAAAAGTTCTTAGGGAAGCCGGGGGGGGGGGGGGGGGGGCTTTCTACCTTTTCTCAGTCTGTAGTTGCATAAACCATCCCTAGACAATTCAGAACAATTCGATGATTTATCGTAATATAATACAAAAATGCCATTTTGTGAATTCTCACCTGTAAAATGGGTATTATAAGTATGTCACACACCCCGCTTCAAGACATTCATTACACTTGGGTATACTGACCTGTAGATGGCGATCTTGCAGAGATGATAACAAAAACAGATAAGACCCTCCCGGCCCATAAATACCTGGGACCTTCCACTCATTCCCCAGTATAAAGATAGCAGTAAGATCAATGGACCAGGAAAGCCAATAAGAACTAACAAAGGTTCACCATAAAAAGGATACAGAATACAAAAGGGCAGGGTGAAGCGGGGTGTGTGACATACTTGTAATACCCATTTTACAGGTGAGTATTCACAAAATGGTATTATTCTAAGTATGTCACACACCCCGCTTCAAGACATTCATTACACTTGGGACATCCAATAGCAGTGTCCATAAAGGGCGGGGATCCAAAAAACAAGGCACAAACTTAAACCACTGCAGCTTGCAGAACTTTACAGCCAAAAACGGCATCCGCTGTGGCCCGAACATCAACCTTGTAAAACTTGGAAAAAGTGTGAACCGAAGACCAAGTAGCAGCCTTACAAACCTGCTCAACAGAAGCCTGGTGCTGGAAGGCCCAAGACGCCCCAACAGCACGAGTAGAATGAGCAGTAACACGAAAAGGGGGAATCTTGCCCTTAGCTGAATAGGCCCCAACAATGGCCTGGCGAATCTATTTACTAATGGAAGACTTGGCGGGAGCCAAACCTTTCCTAGGCCCAGAGGGCACCACAAAAAGGGCGTCAGTCCTACGAAAAGGAGAAGTAGCCACCAAATAGTACTTCACACAGCGAACCACATCCAAAGAATGCAAAACCCTCTCCTTGTCATTGCTGGGCTTAGGACACAAGGAGGGAAGAACAATATCCCGATTCAAATGGAAAGCAGAGACCACCTTAGGAAGGAAATCTGGTTTGAAGCGGAAAACAACCTTGTCCTGATGCCCCTCAAAGTAAGGAACCTTAAAAGACAAGGCCGCCAACTCCGAAACACGTCGAACAGAAGTGATGGCAACCAGAAAAACAACCTTCTGAGTAAGCGTAGAAAGTATCCTCCAAAGGTTCAAAAGGAGGACCCTGCAAGGCAGACAAAACCAAATTCAAATCCCAAACTGGGAGCAAAGGCTTCCTAGGAGGCCGCACATGCGTAACCCCCTAGAAAAAAGTCTTAACCAGAGGATGAAGAGCAAAAGACTTTTGAAAGAAAACTGCCAGGGCAGAAACCTGCCCCTTCAGTGTACTAAGCTGCAAACCTTGGTCCAGACCATGTTGCAGAAATTCCAAGACCCTAGGGATAGAAAATGCCCTGCAAGGCAAGGCCCTGGCCTCACACCAATCAATATAAGACCTCCAAGTCCTAAATAGATGGCAGAGGAAGACTGCTTCCTAGCCCTAACCAGAGTCTGAATGACAGCATCAGAAAGACCTTCCTCCCTCAAGGTGGAGGTTTCCGCAACCACGCCGTCAAAGCCAGCGTTGGTAAATTAGGGTAGAGCAGTGGCCCCTGAGTGAGCAGATCCGGCAGAAGGGGCAGGTCTAACTGATCCTCTGCCAAAAGGGGCAGGTCTAACTGATCCTCCGTCAACCTTACCACGTCTGCGAACCAAACCTGTCTTCACCACCTTGGAGCCACCAGGATTGCTGACACGCCCTCTAGGGCCAGCTTGCGCACCCACTCTGCTCACCATGGGAAACGGAGGGAACAGGTACAAAAACACCAGATCCCTCCAGTTCAGAGACATGGCATCCACTGCCAGAGCCAGTGGATCCCGCAAGAGAGACACAAATGCCGGAAGCTTGTGATTGTGACGAGAGGCAAAGAGGTCCACCTCCGGAGACCCCCCACCAGTGGCAAAGGGACCAAAACATCTTGGGGGTGAGCAACCATTCCCCCCGGCGAGATGAGCACCTGCTCAGGGAGTCTGCCTCCGTGTTCTCCACTGCCGGAATTTACACCGCCAAGATGCATGGGACATTGCTCTCTGCCCAGGCAAGGATCAAGGACACTTCCCTGAGGGCACGCCTGCTGCGAGTCCCTCCCTGGTGATTGATGTAGGCGACCGCCGTCCGATTGTCCGACCGAACTTGAACCGGTAGGCCCCGCAACTGATGAGTCAAGTGAGCAAGAACCAGCCTGATGGCTCTCAACTCCAGAACATTGATGGGATCGTGAGCCTCCAGAGGCCCTCACAGTCCCTGAAACTGAAGATCCTTCCAAAATCCCCCCCAACCTGACAGGCTGGTATCCGTGGTGACCGTCTCCCAACGAGGGGTCAGAAAGGACCTGCCCCTCGTCAGATTGCTTGGTTTTAGCCACCACCGAAGGGAGCGCCGCACCCGGGGGGACATCAGAAAGGACTGATCCAATGACAGCGGGGACGCCAAGAGATGGAGCTGGAGCTTCCTTGTGTGAAACTGGGCAAAGGGAACCGCCTCGAACGATGCCACCATCAATCCCACGAGTCGCATCCCTAGCCGGAGGGACGGACGGGGAATGGATAGAAGACGCCTAAGTCAATTCCTCATTCAGAAGAACCTTGGCTCGGGGGAGAAACACCCTGGCCTGAGAAGTATCCAGAGACATTCCCAGGAACTCCACCACCCTGGAGGGAGTGAGGCAGGACTTGGGATAGTTGATCACCCAACCGAAACTCTCCAGAGTTGGCTACCACAGTCCTGGTATCCAGCTGCGCCTGAATGAGGGAAGACGCCATGATGAGAAGATCGTCCAGATAGGGCACGATGCGTATACCCCTGGCTCAGAGGATGGCCATCACTCCTGCCAACACCTTGGTAAAAACCCTTGGAGCCGAGGTAAGGCCAAACGGAAGAGCCACAAACTGAAAATGCCGATTGTCCACGACAAACCTGAGGAACCTCTGGTGTGCCAGAAATATTGGAATATGCAGGTAAGCATCCTTGATGTCTATGGACGTCATGAAGTCCCCCCTGACGAAGTGAATAGATGGCTGAGCGCAGAGTTTCCATACGGAACTTCCGGGGACGGACGAACCTGTTGAGGGACGAACGGAACCGTCCTTGGGCACCGTGAACAAATTGGAATAGAAGCCCAGGCCCCGGTCTGAGAGGGGCACCGGACAGATGACAGCCATATCCACGAGACTTGCTACCGTCGCCCGAAGCCCCTGGGCGGCCAGAGGATCTGACGGCACCCGAGATCTGAAGAATCTGGGAGGGGGCTGGAACTCGAACTCCAGCTTGTAACCGAAAGACACCACTTCCTGAATCCACCTGTCCGAGACCTCCTGGACCCAGACCTGGGAGAAGAGTTGCAACCGTCCCCCCACCCGCAAGGGGTGAGGGCGCTCCCTCATTGCTGAGCCGGCTTGGCAGCGGCTCTAGGCTTGGAGCCCCAACTGTGTCCTGGACGGGCCCGACCCCTGCCCCTAGGCCAGGAATCACCTCTGGACGAAGGGAAGGCCGAACCCCTGCCAACTCTAGCCCCACGAAAGGACTGAGAGAAGGAAGCCGCCCCCCGAAAGGGGCGACGCTGCTTCTTACGCTGAGGAAACTTACCTCCCTTTGCCACTGAATCCAATTTTTCTCCAAAGAGCCGCAACCCCACAAAGGGAAGGGCTGTGAGCGACTTTTCGGACACAAAATCAGCCGCCCACTGGCGTAACCAAACAGACCGGCGGATAGCCACAAGCAGAGCCGCAGCTCTGGTCGGCGACCAGTGCTTCACCGCGTCCGCCGGAAAGGGATATTTCTTGTCCCAACCCGGCGGAACACCCAGAAGCCGAGTCGGCCTTGAGAATGATACCATCAAAATGCTTTTGATAAGGAAATTCCAAGCACAGCTTAGTTACTTCAAAGAACTCCCCCTTCA
Source organism: Gastrophryne carolinensis (assembly GCA_027917425.1). Taxonomy (NCBI): domain Eukaryota; kingdom Metazoa; phylum Chordata; class Amphibia; order Anura; family Microhylidae; genus Gastrophryne; species Gastrophryne carolinensis. The sequence continues at coordinate 106,536,638 of CM051235.1, forward strand.
GCGGAGGAGCTGCCTCGGGGGGAGAAATAGCCAGCACCTCAAACATATGAGCCAGGACCCTAGCGGTATCCAAGGAATCCCCCTGGCCCTGCTCGGTATCAGCACCCACAAACTGCTGATCATCGTAGTCATCAGACTCCTCATACAACTCCCCTTCCTCACGCGGGGAAAAATCAGACCAATCCAGGGAGTCAAAATCCTCCCTATCAAAGGCCTGCGCAGCCGTATACAAATGTTTTCTCTTTGCCGTGGCCTTTTTAGCAACGGCACCGGAAAACAATTTTTCAAGATTGGCCAATCTGGCACACACCTCAGATTGCGACTCCCCGCCAATGACCACATCACATGGGGTACATGTCAAGCGAGGGGGAGACGGAGAGGAGACTGGCGGAGCAGAACCGGACGCGTGAGATCCGGTCTGCCGTGTAATAGACCGCTGCGCACAGAGTACACAAAGAAATACATCATCCCCCAAAAGGGATACCCCACACCCCAAACACAGCCTGGATTGCCCCGAGGGGGGCACAAGCCTAGTATCCGGGGAAGCCTCATATATATATATATATATATATATATATATATATATATATATATATATATATATATATATATATATATATATATATAATGCTCCGAGGGAATTACGCAGTAATGCAACCCGGGATGCCCCTTTATGTCCCGAGTGGGGAGAATTTTAAGCCACTAAATTTAACCAGGGACCTTAGGACCGGGAGGATCCCCCTTTAATCCCCCATTCAATGTTCCACCTGGAACACACAAAATGAAAAAACACACTCAGACTATGCTGGCAATGTCCATAAGGAGTGAATGATAGAAAATCTGATGACCACAGGCCACTCACCAGACCTTCGCCCCACCTGATTACCGCACGCAGTCTGACGGCACCCGGCAAGAGGAACCGTGGGGACACGAGGAGAGCAGGAGGAGGGAGGGCGGGCGCGCGCGCCCGGCCCCTCCCCCATATCTTCTGGCCAGAAGCCGGGACCTAACACACAGCGCCAGCAGCACAGGCTGTAGGCACGCGCGCCAGCGCCCGGCCCTGCCCCAAGGAGGAGAAGCGCCTCATGGGCGCCCACAGGCGCCATTTACCACACGCCTGAGGCCGGCGCCGCGTCCTGCCAGCACCAGTCAAATAACACACACTCAGTTAAGCAACAACACACACACACATTAATAAAGAATGAATCCCCAAAGGGACCCGCCCCCCCCCCCCCCTCTAAGGGTATCCGGGAGAGGGGGAATCCATGCCAGGGTAGGGCCAAGGGACGGGGCATCCCAAACCGGGATCACCAACCCGGATAGCCGCCTACCCCTTGTTATGGGGTCTCACGGCTCCTAAGCACCAGGGGTGCCAACTACCTTTGCCCGGACCAGCAGCCTAGGCTGGGAGGCAAGTAACTTAAGAGAAGGGATCCAGGCAGAAATAGAAGAATAAAAAGTGGCCGGGAGTCATCCCGGCTACCTGCAAGGAGGAGACATCATCTTCTGACTTGCTCGCCTCTGCAGAGATGGAAACCTGGGGAATGAGTGGGAGGTCCCAGGTATTTATGGGCCGGGAGGGTCTTATCTTTTTTTGTTATCTCTGCAAGATCGCCATCTACAGGTTAGTATACCCAAGTGTAATGAATGTCTTGAAGCGGGGTGTGTGACATACTTAGAATATACCGGTAATTATGTCATGCATATTGTTTTGGTCATTCACATGCGTTTCTTGGCATTTACAACTTCATGCAGTGAGCTGTACAATTTTTGATGGTGCACCCTCTTCTAAGTGGAACTTAAACCCGGGATTTCACTATCCCGTGTTTTGGCCCACCCTCCTGGGACCACCCTGCACATTAACACCAGAAAACAGGAGAATTTTTACCTTTCTTCTCAATCACCCAGGTAGCCAATCAGAACGCTCGATTTCTCTGGCTGACAGGAGGAGAAAGGTAAGAATTCTCTTGTTTACGGACGGAAATGTGCAGGGGGCATCAGCAAAGGGGATACCCTCTGGGCTCGGAACAACCATTTTATGAAAAAAAGTGGGGGGTGTTCTTTTTAATTTGATCTGTATTTAGATTTTAGTAAGAATATTTAATAAGGGGGGGGGGGGGGGGGGCTTTCAACCTGGAACTTCCTTTGCTCAGTTCCTCATGCCCATATATAAATTTCCTTTTCCTGTCAGGCCTATGTTAGAAGGCTGCTGACATTTGCTAAGAACAGAGAATCTCTTAGGGACGGACCGGGTATCAACATAAGATTTTCGCTTGGTTAAAATTGATGGGTATTTTTTACCCGTATATTTTTACTTATGTACCATCAAAAAATTGGACAGACCGCATGAAGTGGTAAATGCCAAGAAACATATGTTAATTACAAAAACAATATGCACAATCTAATTATCGGTATTTTGTATTGTATTACGATAAGTCATCTGATTGTTCTGCACTGTCTAGGGATGGTTTATGCAACTCCAGACTGAGAAAAGACACACTCAACGTCAGAATGCAACAGGGAGTCACTGAGCACAGAAGCTGTAAATGGAGCAATCATCTCCCTGTGCCAATACTGCTCTGCCTCCCAGGGAATTGCATATTCCCACCTCTGCCGCAGCTGATCATATACAAGCACTTGCTCTGGGGAACAAAAATGTGTATCTGGAAAAATATGCTAACCTAGATTATGGCAGAATAAGCCTCACAGTTTCAGATTGTGTTTTCATTATGAGCAACATGGTTTATATCTGGTCTTCAGATACAAACCATGTTTTGAGTAGAATGATTATTAATTAAAATTTTAATTGGGAGTATCTTTAAATTTGGATTTATAAACTGTTAAAATGCAGGCCCCCTATACAACCACCATTTAAAGCAGAACAAAACCGGGAATTTTGAATATTCCAGGTTTTGTTTCTTGCCTCGGGTGCATCCAATTTGGGAAGCCCGCTCTGTGAATCCCCACTCCCCTCGATTCCTCATACACACTCACCTTTCATGGTCCTATGGTGCATATGCAGGCTCTCATCCAATCTGAACCATTTGCAGTGCATATTAAAGGTTTGGCAAACGGAACAAGACTGGCCGTTTTCCGAGATGCAAGCGTGCTCCCGTCCCTACAGCCAATCTGAAAAGCTGCGTGCAGGAGCGTGCCTTAACCCAGATAGCCGGCCACTCTTGCTCCTGATCGTTTACATCGCTGAGGGAGCTGCCTGAAAAGGCGAATTGGGGCGGGGGGGGGGGGGGTCATAGATCAGCACATCCCCATTTGGGATGCCTTAGGGAGAAGTCTGGATTCCAGGGCCAGCAAGTTGGGTTTTGTTCCACTTTCCTACCATGCTAGACATGGTAATGCATTTCCTCTTGTTATCAAAATGTATGCAGCTTCCACTTATATGTTGATCCTCCTAGTTCCAACATATAAGTGGGAGCTGCACATAATTGACCAATGTTGATGGTTCTGTCCAGTATAACGTTCATCAGGATATTTAGCTAAAGGGGAGTAGAATTTAACAAGAGGCACTGTCTCCATCAATGATATAAGAACCAGAGCTTTAAACATAACTGCAAGAATAGCTATACTCATCTTTTTGTTCGCCCGAACAAATGACCCCCGTCGGTGACTAGTCGGAGCTGCACTGGACAAAAGGGGAGTATAGTTTTTTTTTTGGCCAGAGCAATCATAGTTTTAAATACTAAATACTTATATTAAATAGTATACTTCAGTATGTCAGAAAAAAAAAGGGTAACCTCCATGAACTTGCTGTCTCTGGCACTCAAACAGGAACAAAACCAGTAAGAGCAAGTCAAACACACTATGGCTAGAATGTAAATACTCTGCTCAATAGCTGTATGGAAAACGTTCACATTGACAGGTAAACAAAAACACAGGAAGCTTTCTCAATATGCAGCCTCCGGCATGTCTTATTTCTCAGCTTGTCCTGACACACCTCACTATACAAAGCCTGTCCCTATTGTGGAAGCCCAATGTCTATGTATAAAAGAGATGCAGTACTCGGAGGTACATATCTCACAGACTTGCTGATATGCTGCTGCTTGAAGTGGACCAATCACCCCCTGTGGCTATGCTGGAAACTAAAAGATTCCAAAGCCGGCCGCTAGCCTGCCCCTGGGGCATCCTACACCGATTGCCCCGCTGTGTAAAACCCCCCGCAGCGCTGGTAACCTTACCAGGTCCCAGGATGCGGTCTTCACTGGAGGCTGCATCCCCAGCTTCCCTGTAGCTGTGCACGGTTTTCCCTACCCAGTTATTCAGATAGTCCAGGTGCGCAGAAGTGTGCACTCCACAGGGGAGCTAGGGATGCACAAAGTTCAAATCAGCGGCTTTATGCCAAGCATTAGTTTACGCCGCATAAAACGCTGACTGGACGACCACCCACGCCATGGAAACAGTGGAAATGTGAGTGAAAGTGGGCTACCCGAGATGTTTCACACAGGGTGGCAACCTACATTGGTATCGCCCGGGGCTGGGACCAATCAACAGGATTGTTAAAATCATCCACTTCAATGATTTTCTTTTAACCCCCCAAACTTCACTATACTATACCGTGTTTTGGTCCACCCCCCTGGAAACCCCTGCACATTAACACCGGAAAACAAAAAATCCTTGGTCACACACAATTTCTCCGGCTGACAGGAGGAGAAAGGTAAGAATTCTCTTGTTTACTGGCTTAAAGTGGACCAACACCCAGGATTTTGACTATCCTGGGTTTTGGTCCACTTCAGGGGGGCACCCCGATTAGGGGTGTCCCGCTGTGTAAAACCCCCCAGAACCCCGAAAAACTCACCTCACCACGCTCCCACGTAGCCACGGACAAGCGGCGGACAAGACAGTGCGCCCGCCGCCGCCTCCTGCACGTTGCTCTGACAGGGCGCGCGCCCGCCTAGAGGAGCGCGCGGGAGGCGGCGGATGAGGTGAGTTTTTTTGGGGTTTTGGGGGGGTCCCTCACCGCGGGACATCCCGATCTCGGATGTCCCGCGGTGAGGGAGGTGATCGGCCCGGGAATCTTATAGATTCCCGGGCCGATCAGGGGTGGGTGACAGTCCACTTTAAATGTACAAGGGGGGCATCGGCAAAGAGGATGCCCCCTGCGCTCGGAACAATCATTTTGTGAAAACCTTTTTTAATAAGAATATTTGATTTTAAAAACAATGTAAATAGCAGTAAATATTGTACAATCAACCCTTAACATTCAGTATTGCTTTAGTATAACATTAGATCCGTTTTATTAGGGTTGGCGTTATATTAGCCAATAACTACCTTTGTAAATAAATTGCTTTTGTATGATCCATTGTTCACTACATGTATATGTAACTTGCAAAGTGTTCCCAATAGCAGGATGGAAGCTTACAGTGTATATGAGACTACAGGGATCCAAAATGTAAAAATATTTAAGATATAAGAAGATAGGTACAACCTGATACAATCAGCAAAATTGTAGGGTTAAAGGGGGGATGGGGAAAACAATCCCCTTGCCCAGGAAGTTATTCTAGTGAGTGGGGCCACAATTAAACCAAACCCAAGATCAAAAAAGACTTTTGGCTCGATCAGTATTTTTCCTAGGGGAAATCCCAAATTGTGCCTTGTTGCGTAATTCCTGAAGCATCCCCTCGGGCCTGTTCAGCAAACTCTCCTATTTCAGGGATCCCACAGTGATGAAATGCAGCACTATGCACAGCGGCTTGGCTCCGCAGCTGCTAGCACAGTAGGGACTCGGCTGAATAGCACAGCGGCGCTGCATGGTGCCTTATTTGATCATTGCGAGATCCTGGAAGCAGGCGAGTATGCTAATCAAACTGGGGAGGGGTTTCTAAGGGAATTACACTGTGGGGCATCCTAGTTAAGGAACACAAGCAGTTTACAACATTTTGAAGATAAAAGACGAGAAGGCTCTCCTTGCATCAGACTGACATTAGCTTCTAAATGTTAAAAATAATAAATACGGGAACAATTGCAAACAATGGTTTTCAGAGATGAATAGGCCAGAGAGGAACAAGGCTCAGTAAATGGGAAGTATCAACATTGTGAGAGTCACCTGTGCTGTACCACCCCCTACACACATATGTGGCTGCTGTACTGCTGTGCACAATAACCAAAATGCTTGTACAGTACAGTTCCAGTAGAAGGGGAAGCTTAAAGTGGACCAAAACCCAGGATTTCGACTATCCTGGGTTTTGGTCCTTTCCCCCGCTGTGTGTAAACCCCCCAGATTGGCAATGCTAACTCACCTTTTCCCAGTCCTACGGCGCACGAGCGGCCACTCATTCAATTAGCGCGCTCGGAGCCGCTGACGTCACGTTGTCTAAGGCTTCGTCTAAGCCAGCAGCTCCGAGAGCGCTGGCAGCCACATCCCCCACTTCCCTCTAACAGAGAGCGTGCCTGCGCCAGCCATTCACAAATGCCTGGCACGGGCACACGCCCTGCTAGAGGGATAGCGGGGATTTGGCCGTGGCTAGCGCATGCACCGTTGGACCCGGAAGCAAGGTAAGTGTATGGGGCGACCTTGGGAAATTTAATACAGCGGGGCATCTGCTGATCTGATCCATCAATCAGCCTTCAGGGAACAAAGAACGGAAACACCCCCACTGCCTGCCCAGACGTTCTGACTGGCTGCCTCTCTGCAGCTTTGAAAGCCCGCCCTCCTCACACATTCATCACAGTGCGCTTACATCACATCGCTGTTGCCACACCCACTGTTTCTCTTCATTTTTTCTATGAATCTCCAATGCTCTAATACTTTTAAACTTCCTTTAACTTAGGAACTAATCTTCCTACTTCTAGCACATCATATCTTTCCAGGTCCTCAAACCGTCCGCTTTGGGAGTATTGGGGTAAAAGGGAAAAAATAAAATGTAGAAATATAATAGGGAAAGGAAGATACTAAAATAGGGAGAGTTATCCTTATACCTGGAGCCTCCTGCTCAAGATAAAAATAAAGAATAATTCAAACACCAAATACGTCAGATAGGCAGTGTTGGACTTGGCGCACCGGACAGTGACTCAGGCCCACTATCAGGGCATTACAAGAGATACAGTACTACAACTGTGTTACTTGCCTGGAGTGTTCTCCAAGTTTGTCATTTTACCTAGAGGTTACATTTGTTTTTTTGCAAGAAACATCAAATTTTATACTACTTCAATCGAATAACGGCAAGATAAAGATATTTCTCAAAACATCCTTCAGGCAGCATATGCCTGAGACCTCCGGGCTCCTCCCACCAAGGGGAATACATGACCACCAGCCAGAATAAAGTCTTGACTCCTCCCTCCAATCCCCAGTAGTTTTTTTGTTCCTCTGTGAGGTAGGAGCCAGACCACTAGCTCCTGAACCAGGAAGTTTTAGGTATTTATCCGGTGCTATGGGCATGTTTTAGCAGGGGGTCAATTTCTCTGTCCCGAAGGTCTTTTATTATGCCTGGGGCCTGGAATACCCTATGAGATTTTAGGCCAGATCCCATTCTTCGAAATATTTTCAAAGGGGGGTAAGCAGAATTTTTTCCTCTTACTGAGGATGAGTTTATGGAAGAAGCTGGGGTAACCGAACCCCATAATAGTAAGGTTGTTATGACGATCTGGAAGCTCCATGAGAATTGGTTACTCTGGGATCTTTTTTTCCAAGCATAATTGACTTTTCTATTTGAAAGGCGATTTACCTTTAAGAGGCAGGGAAGAGAATGACCCGTTCTCTCTCTCTTCCCCCCCGGCTCAGACTATCATGGTCTCATTCTTCTTACCTTCAGTGCGGCCGTCAGGCGAAAGGTGGGGATCGGAGGCCACATGATCCTTTTTTTCCTGGAAATTCCTCCGTGAGTCCATTCGTCCTGCTCCGTCCGGAAGGTGGGTAGATTGCGCGCGCGCTCGGCGCATTCCTTTATGGTTTTCTTCAGGAAATTGGAATCAGGGCTTCTTCCTCCCAGGCTGCTGACGTCACATTCCAGCGCCCAAGGTTTTACCTGCTTAAGCCACAACACATGCTAGGTCTTAAAGGGACAGCACAGTGTTTTGTTGAAACTGTATTATGGCCTCCCCTTCTGATGTAAGGGTTAACTACAGATTGTGGGATGTTGCTCCTGCCCTATTTAGGCAGACTCAGGAAGCAAATGCTTGGTGCCTCATTCCAGAAGCATGGCAGACCAAGACGGTTATATTGTTCATATTGAAGATTAATCCACAGAAATGCCTCATGTGGAGCAGGATTCATCCAGTATTTCGTCGGCTGCCGATTCTGGGATGAGGAGGCCCAGCTCTGCCCCGGTAAGTCACTTTTATTTATTAATAGTGTCTATTTTGGCCATGTTTAGTTAAATTTGGGGATATGGCTCTCGCCCCTTTGTTTGCTTATGTCTCTTAGTCTTTTGACCCGATGAGTCTTTGTGCAATACCCTTTAAGGGACATTTCTTTTCTTTTTGGGTGGATTTGGGAATAACGGCCGATAAGAACAAGTATTTTCTGCCCGATCTGGGCCTCCTGTTTGAAGGAAGTGCTCTTTTGGAGCTCCTTTTGTTAGATGCTCCTTTCATACAGGGACGCTGCTAAAGAACCCGGGGGTACCTTCCTCATCTACCTCGTCTGCTGGAAAGGAGGGTTTTTAAAGGTTCCACTCTGTCTGGAACCTATTGGCCCAAACCCAAGGAACTATGACGCCATGTCTCGGGTTGGGGCCTGAATACCTTGTATTGCCCCTTTCCATTCCAGGGGCATAAAAGAGGGGTTTCACATAGAATTTACTTGTACCCCTCAGTCAGAATCCTGGTTTCCCCTATACCCGTGGGGTTGGAGGAACGATCAGATATTCAGTAAGTTGGCTAACCATGGGAGCCAGGGGAGTCATTATCCCAGTTCCCCGTCACCAGCAAGGAAAGGGTTTATTCCTCTATCTTTCTGGTGGAGTAAGCCTTGGATGGAGATTAATTCTGCTTTATAGAATATCAGTCTCTATGTTCAATACAAACATTTCGAATGGTATAATACATTTTCAGTGAGAGACATGCTTCCACATGGCTCTTTCATGGTCTTAATAGATCTTAGGAATGCTTGCTTGCAGGTTCCAATGAGCCTCGGGGCTCAGTCCTTTTTCGAATTCGCAATAAAGACAGAGCTGGATATTGCGCTTCCAATTTGTTGCTTCCCTTCAGGCTGGATTCAGTCCGAGAATTCTACAAAGGTTTTGGCCCAAACCTCGGGCATATTGGAGACTGAGAGGAATCTGTAGTGGCTGACTTAGACGATCTGCTACTTTTTTTGTCCACTTCAGGGACAAGATGCCTTAGAGCCTCAGTTACATGTTTAGAGCTGTGTATCAGCTCGGTTGGATTCTAAACCTTGAGGGTTCTAGTCTGGTTCCCTCTCAGGTAATGATTTATTGGGGTTGGAAGTCAACAACTTTTCGGACTCCTCCATTCTCAAAGGATTTTGGCCCTTCAGGAAACCGTTGATTCCTTTGTGCCAGTTCAGCATCTCCAATAACACTAGCCATGAGGGTGTTAGGACTGACATTGGTCTTTCCCGCAGTGAGGTGATGTCACTTGCATTCAAGTACTATGAAGTACTGAGCAGTTGGAACGGCTCCCGGAATGAGTTGGAAGATAAATTTCTTCTCGGTCAAGGGAGACTATATTGGGACCGCAAAAGGGAGGTGGGTTACTACAGATACCTCTGCTTGGGGTTAGGGAGCCCGTGGCAGGAATGGCAGATAAGATCAGACTATGCTACGACAGTAGCATACATTAACCATCAGGAGAGAGCGAGGTTCATCGCTGGATGGGGGGGGGGGGGGGTCGCATTAGAAATCCATATTGGATAAGAAGAAGACCTGAGTCTCCATCAGCTGGGGGGGGGGGGCGGACACCTCAGACCTTGCACGGTATTTCAGTCTAGCCTATGCACTTTATGGTTAGATTGGTGTTATTCATTCGGTTCCCTAGGCGGTCTTTTTCCCTGGGCCGCCTCTAGCCCTGGGTAGGCTCTAACCCTAGGCAAGTCCTCACTTTTACCCGAACAACTTTGGGGTTAAGGTATTCATTCAGGATCAAGGGTTTAACCCTTTGAGCTTATTTTCTCCCAGATCCGGTATTCTGAGAGTGGAGCCTTTGCTACTTACTTAAGTTCTCATCTGATTTTCTTAGACGCAAGGAATGATCCCTTTGTCGATACTGATGAGGAAGCTTCAAAATGTTATACTTTAGATGCTATACACATTTGGGAAGTACCTTTTTAAGGGAGGCCCAACTGTGGGTTCGTGTACATTGTAGGTCCGAGTAAGGACAAAGAGTGTTCTAGCCTACTTTAACAGGATTTGGCTTATCAAAATTATATCAGGCCTAATGGTATCACATCTAATTTGACAAGAAGTGATGCTACATCTTGGGCAGAGCAGGCTGGGTAAAGCAGCCACTTGGTCCTCAGCAAGGATTTTTTGCTGGACACTATCGGTTAGATCTTCTGTCCCAGAAGGATCAGTCTTGTAGCAGAAGTGTCCTCCATGCTTTTCTTCCCACCCAATGAGGTAGTACACACCTATCTCTCAGGCGTATGCTGCCCGAAGGATGTTTTGAGAAAACTTAAGTTAGGTACCTGGTAACTTTTTTTCTAAACATCCGAAAGGGCACCATACGCCAGATTCCCTCCCTTATTTTTTTCCGTGGAGTTGGATTATGTATTGATTATATACTGGAGTTGTGGGTCTCTTTCTTTTCTCTCTTTCAGATCTCTACAACAACTGGGGATTGGAGGGAGGAGTCAAGACTTTCTGGCAGGTGGTCACGTGTTCCCCTTGGTGGGAGGAACCAGGTACCTACCTTTTTTTTTCACCTAAGTACCTAAGTTTTTTCAGGCAAAATAAAAAATAAATAAATAGCAGATTATCTTTCCAAGTGTTCATGCAGTGCTGTGCCTCATCTCATCACCTTGAATAAGAAAATATACTTCCTATCTGCTCCTTCAGCTGATGGGGAGCCCCAATACTAGCTTGAGGAGCTAGTCCAGGCTTTGCCCCCCTCTGTATTGATGGCTTGATTGGCACTCTCAGAGCTTCTATTCATGCCCAACTAACCTCTCCCTCAGCCAGCCTCCTCCTAGCAAGCATTCTCGCTCTCAGCATAGCCTCAACCATTATGCTGATATTATGCAGCATCACAGCTCCAAGAGCCACACCCACATGCTTCAGAAAATAAATCACAGGGTAAAACTGTAAACCTTGATATCTCTGCCATTTCTTCCTCATTTTAATAATGGAAAACAGTTTAGACAGTGCCAAATGTAGCTCGACACAAGGATCTAACAATTGGCTTTGCCTGATATATCACTTTAAACGGTGCTGCAGTAACCAATTACTTTCTTGGTTGCAACACTTACTATCAAACATGGTTTCAATTATCAAGCAGTTGCACACAAACCAAAGATTTTGCTTCTAGTTGCAGTCCACTACACCCTACACCAACTCTTAGATGTGTGACTCACAGACCCCCTACTGTCTGCATGACCACAGCACTTACAGTTTCTAGAAATATGCTCCTTTTCCTGTGTCCAGTAGGAACCATATACTGATCATAACGGAGTAAGCCAGAAGGCTGTTTTCATGACATGGACTTGTTATCGTTTTCTGTAGGCATTTAAATTGATGAGTGCCAGTATTTTTCATATGTATGGATTATATATTTTTTAATTAGGATTATGTGAAAATAATCAAGAGGCATATATATATAGGTGTGCCTGTGTGGTGAAACTACCTTGTACAAACATCTTGACATCCATGCAAAAAAGTTAGCTGAGTCATTAAAGTCTTTTGCAAAGCCTGGCACCTGCTTCAGAACTGCAAACCACACCCAGACTGGCACTCGTGGCAGCTTTTCCTTCAGAGCGGCAAAACCTGGACTGGATGCAAACTGGAACTTTAGCTAAAGGTCATCACAGAAGGAAACAAAAATAGTAAAAATAGCATTAAAAGGATCCACTGGACCCGTTTAAACTAACCCACTAAAAACATACCCCACCACCATTTCTGTCCTAGTCAGACTTCCTAAAAATAACCTGGCCCCAAGACAGTGTTCTGTGGTGTGCATGCACTCAGAGGCTTTTAAGGACTTCATGATAAACAAACAGGTGAACAAAGCCCATTCTTCACTTTGTCACAAAGCCTAGAGTGTGCGTCTCCTTTCAGTTTGACAAAAGGGACCTGCCAGGCACTGACTGTCCATTAGAGGAGACACCGCGAGTCTGCACAATCCAATCTCAGGACCAGGTAAGATTTAGAAAGCCAGAGTGAGACTGCAGGGGGACAAAAGGTAAGCATTTCATGTTCTTTATTTTAGCCCGGTTAGGGACTTTAACATTATAAACATGAAAGCCAACAATCAAAGGGCTAGGCTAATTATGAGGCATTTTGAACTTTGTGAACAACGCATCTCTGGTGTCTAAAATACTCCAGGTAGGCCAGTTTCCTCATCTCTAGGGTATCTCAATTTGGGATACTCTCCTGCGTAAAAACCCCCTGTATGGCCGCCCACAAACTACGGCTGCATCCTCGCTATACTTTTGTATACTGTGTAAAATAAACTATTTTAAGGCATATCAAAATCTCTAATAATAAATACCTTATGTTTTCTGGCTTTGCATTTATTTCTGGGCACGCCTAATCTGGGAAGGGCATGTCATGTACACACACCCCTGTGTTCAAACACAGCTGAAGGACCAATGCGACTTGCCCTCGTCACTTGCACCAAGAGCCCCAGGGGACAAAGTGGAAATGAAAGAAGGAGCAAACTTTGGAGCCCTGTCCTGGCTTCTACCAGGTGCTTTACAGTGAATAGAGCTGCATCCACTACAGCAAGGATACTAGCTAGGGGAGAGAAGAAGACACAGGGCAAGGGAAGGGTGGTGCCGTCTCACTTGAAGTAGAGAGTCACTCCAAGGCCAGCTAGGGAGTGTATGGTTAGAAATGAAAATGACAGCACAACAACTGGGACTATTCAGCTTGCAGGGCTTTGAGGGAGTGTCGGGTTTATATAGTTTACCATATTTTGTGAAATCCAGGTTGTATCCTGAGCATTACTAGTTGCTTGATATTCAGCAGGACACATGCGTTAGTGCTAGAGACATATTTAAACTACAGATGTACTGCATTACAGGCATATCCTAAGCTTTTTAAAAAACAAACGTTACACAAATTACACCACTAGGCCGAGGATCTAGTATCCTGGCCCCTTATACGGTGCATCCTCAGCGCAAGTGAAAAGTGCTGAAGGACAGTTAGGGCCCTAACACACGATGGAAACATACCAATGCAGCATAGTACACTATTGGAACAGTACATCAAGACCCAGCATCAACAAGGGCAGCAAAAAATCTTCAGGGCCCAAGAAAGCTCGCTACTGCAGAAACCGGACTTAAAGGACAGAACCGTGACAGCAGAGGCGACAGTGGTAGACCTGGAGGAGCAGAGATGTGAAGGGCCCATTTACTTTGATAAGCTGCGTTTTCTTCCTGCTTGTGTCACGCGGGAGTAGGGGTGTGAACTGGCAAGAATTTGGCGATACGATACGTATTGCGATACATGTCTCAAAGACGATATATTGCGATTTTCATTACATTTTTTTTATTAAAAAAAATTTACATAGGGTCCCACTTCAAGGGGGAACCCATTTTTATTGGAATTTTAAGGGTTAAAAACCCTTAAAAATCCCCCCAAGAATTAAATGGGGCCCCCCTATGCAGCATAACCAGCCCAGGACCAGCTATGCAGGGCTTGTAGAACAGGGCGCAGGGGCCAACTTTGGTGCTGGCAGCAAACCCGCATAGCCTCCATGGGCCTGGGCCCTTCTGCCCCCCCCCCCCCGGGCTTTGGGGAGGCAGGTAACTGGGGAGCTGGGGGTTAACGGAAAGTCACAGGTGCAGGTGACTTGACAGCCTCCAGCCCTGTGAACTGGTATAGGGGTCTCATGACCCGTTAAAAAAAAAAAAAAAACATTTTTCTTTACTCACTTCCGATTGTCCGCTCCTGTGTCGCTGGAGGGGGGAGGCAGGGGATGATAGCATCTGACTGAATCGCCGAGCCGGGATGATGCCCGTGGGGGTGACTAGCGGGCTAGTCGTGAAGATGGCGGCACCCGTTCGGAAGGCGGGGGGGGGGGGGTGGGGGAGAGGCTGCTGGCCTCTCTCCTGAAGACTAATGAGCCCCGGGGGAGGGGAAAAGAGCCCCGCCCCCCCCGCCCCCGGAGAAGAGGAGATCCGGCCGGGTCGAACGAGGGGTCAGGTGAGTGTTTTTTTACTGTAGAGAGAAAGAATCGATTCAAGTACCGCCGAATGAAATATCGTGATACTTGAATGAATGGATTTTTTCTGACACCCCTACGTGGGAGTATTTAAATTTTTTAAGCGACATAGGCGAGAAAAAAGTGTGAAAGCGTTCCTAACTTTACCTTTATGAACCCTTTAAAGAGGAGCATCCCAAATCAGGATGCCCCACACAGGAGGAACCAAACCCAAGATAATAAAGATTTAAGGTCTTTTTTTATATACTATTACGTACCTTTGTGAAAAGTGTACTCAGCTTGTTTTCTACAAAATGGCAGACATCATTATTCTTAGCTTAATCAAGGCGCGCGAGTAATCAAGAGAAATGTCACACTTACATGCAGTGAGCAAGAGTGACAACTCAATTAATAAAACATGAGAAGAACCATTAGTTCTTTGATCCTCCGTCTGTGATGTCTGCTGGGGGCCACTGATCTGCATCTGTTTGTCAGAGATCCTGCATCAGTCCATAAAAAAGACAGACAGACAGACAGTTACTAACAGTATGTAGCATGCAGGCACCCTAAGGTGCTGCTAATTACACTGATAGCAAGATGTAGCTAAAATCTATTCACCCCCCGTAGTTTCATCAAACACCTGGTATATAGTATTTTTTTGATTCCCTGCAGCAAGTGTGGATTTCCAATACTCTGCTGAGGTGACCAGACCTGATAATCCATGTGCACCCACCACTGGCTGCTGAGCATCCCCCCCCCCCCCAGCTTCATGCAGCTTCTATTCACTACGTAGAGACCAGACCGGGGCCCAGAAGGTCAGGGGGGCACATTATGCTCCTCCACCTTATTTATCATATTTGTGCTCACTTGGCCTCATTTAAAGCGCTACGGAAGTTGATAACGCTATATAAATAAACAATAATAATAACAATAATAATTTAGAGAAAGGAAGAATCATTTGTCACTGCTGTTTCAATCTTTAGTTGTCTAGATGCATCTAACTGAGTAGAATCTGACAGAAAAAAAAAGTTACTGTACCTATTTAATGTTCGCACCAGGGCCCCGTCACAATTAGTAACGCCACTTGAGGAAGCACTTGGTGTTTTTATTCTGAGTTTCTTTTTCTTTAATTCATGCACTCTCACTGATCAAGACCTAGACATACGGGTTGATTCAGCACCGTATTTATTTTACTCACTTGTGAATACTTAATTAGTTTTGTGGGTGATTGGGGGGGGGGGGAGGGGTTCTGAACACTGCTTGTTATGAGGTGATTGGGCAGGATTCTGCACACTGCCTGTAATGGGGCAGTTGGGGAGGATTCAGCATGCTGTCTTTTATGGGGTTCGTGGGGGGGGGGGGGGGGGATTGCACACTGCCTATTATCTGGGTTTTGGGGGTTACCAAATCATTTTTATTATTATTCTCCTCTAAACCCTAGGGTCGACTTATGGCCAGGTGCATCCTATAGTAGAAATACAAAAATAGTACTTACTGTAACTCTGTTCTAAGCCAGGAAAAGACAAGTTTGCTTTATCAGATCAGGATTGTGCAATTGTCGCATTGTTTGAGGAAAGACAGTGGCCATGCATTAATGTGCTACTGCAGACCAAGGTAATTGTTACACCATTGCGCCGGGCTACATTTGGCACTGTCCTAAACCGTTTTTAAATTGGCCGCGATATCGAGGTTTACTGGTTCAGCCGATTGGGGGGACGGGATGAAAAAAAAAGAGAAGGTCATTGGCTGAAGCTGTAAACCTCGATAACTCAGCCATTTCTGCTTCAATTTAAAAACAGTTTAGCACAGTGGAAAACGTAGCTCGGCACAATGATGTAATAATTACCTTTGCCTGCAGTATCACTTTCAGGTTGATAACAGAAGAATGCATATGTGTGTGCGCGCAGAGAAAAAACACTCAACAAAAGAGCCACCATTCAATGGAATATCGCCTGCAATCATCACACAGCGATGCCCCTTTACCTCATTTGAAATGCAGAGTAAGGACTGAATAACAGCATCACATCTCCAGTATAATGTATGGACAAGCCACTTACTGTATGCTCTGCCTTGACTTTTCATGGTCTTATCTGTCTTAGGTACCATTATACAGACCTATCAATAAAGAAAAAGTACAGTAGTGCCGCTTTAAAGAGACTGGGTAAAATATCACCTAGTCCCCGTGTTTTTCCGGCACTCCAGGCAGCTGCTTCACAGAGCAGCATACCCCACTATGTGTGTGTGCCCATCAGCCTATTAACCTAAATAGGGGCGGTGCAACCTTGTTACCACTGCCACCATGGGGCACACGTGTGGAATGCGCTGGAGATGGAGAACCAGTTTAAAGAGGAACAAAACCCCAGGATATATCCCAGGTTTTAGTTTCTTAACCTAAGGACATCCCGATTCAGAATACCCCACTGTGTAAAATCCCCAAGAACGCCCATTAGCCTTAATTCTCCAGTGATCCCACAGCATATGTGCAGGCTCTCCTCAAATCATGTTTTCAGGCCCTGTATGTTAATGAGGGCATAACACACCTACTATTGGACAGTAATAGGGTTTCTCAACACCCACTGGATGGAGCTCTTCAAGGAAAAAGTGCTGAAATGCAGAGCTCACTGATAGCATGGGGGGGGGGGGGGGGGTAGTTATGTTAGATTAGTCTGCGGACTAGGCCCCTACCAGAACAGACTTTGAAGGGGGTGGTTTAGATTCACTTAGAAAGCAGTTGTTCACTCTCATTATGGATGCTTCCATGTGAGTAGAAGTAAACAAGAGTCATATGAGCACTATAACATTCAGGTGACTGCCAGCCTTAGGGCCAATAGCACTACCAGCAGTTTTTGGAGAAATATATGAGGCTTTCTGGGATGCAGGACAGATTGTTTGCCTGGAGTTAGGCTTGAAAGCCGTTCGATTCCCTCCCCCCGGGGCATCCAAAATTGGAATGCCCCGCTGTGTGAAACCCCCCAGGTTGCCCCGTTCACTCACCTTTGTTCCCACTCCAACGGCACTCTATCCCTCTAGCAGGCCGCGTGCCTGTGCCAGACATTTGTGAATGGCTTTGTTCCTCTTTAACAGCGCTGACCACCTATTTCCCACAATTCATCGGCAGTCACAGGAAGACTGACCAGCCTGGACATGACCAAGTGAGTGTCTAGCCAGCAATCAGTGCAAGAGCATTAGGGCTGCTTCACACAAGGTAGGTGAGGTTAGTTTAGTATCCCTGTGAAGCAGGAGCCTCCCTAGCCAGAGGTGTCAGGGAGTGTGGAGATCCCCTTCGCGGTTAAAAAAAAAATGCAAATAAGCCTGCATTTCACCTAGGTGACATCTTCAGCGACATAACTTTACAGCTTCTTTGTGGCAATCCAGTGGCCACATATTACTATTTCATGACTGTTCAGCAAAATGTTTATACAGGTCTGAACTGATACCTGACCCTTCTTTTCTAAAGTACCACTTTCTATTTTTACCACCCTCAGTGGTACATGTAGGTTGTTATATATGTAGGTTGTTAATAACAGCCATCTAAAGTGCATGAAACACACAAAAATGCAGTTTCAGTAATGTTTGGAGCAGTCTTGTATTTATACAGCTAGGCAGAATTGGCTAAAGTAATGCAGCAAATAGTATTTGGGTAAAGGTCAGTCTGCAGCCTCCCCACGTTCCACCTCATAAGACTTATGGTATATGGAAAGTGGAACTTGAACTGCTATGTGTATCTAATCTGCAAATACATTTTTCTGAACAGTCATAAAATGATCTCCACCCCCTCTATCCTTTAGACCGTAAGCTGGCAAGGACAAGGATCTTTTTCTGACTGTCTCCTGTTCTGACATTTGGACTGATGTTTGTAAGGGTCTATGTGCAGTATGTTTTACCGTGTCTCGAATTATACCTTGTACAGTGCTACAGAAAAAGATGGCGATTATATATATATATATATATATATATATATATTAGATACATGTGGCCACTGGATTGTCACAAAGAGATTGTAAAGTGTTGGACTTTATAGCTCTCGGTCACTGAAGATGAAACCTAGGTGAAACTAAGTGTGCAGTGTAATTTGTATATATATATTTTTTTTTAATAAAGGGAGGCTCCTGGCTCACAGGGATACTAAACTAATCTCACCTACCTTGTGCAAAATACTGGTTTAGCCCAGTCTGATTGCAGCTGGAATATGAATTGGACAAAAACACACGATTTTCATCATTCCCAGATTTTAGTCCACTTTCCTGAGTAATCCAAATTTGCGATGGTCCACTGTATGAACCATGCGCTGGCTCCCATCCAATCAGAACAGTATGACATGCATATTAATGTACGGAATAAAGTGAGCATGGCATTGGTGTGTGGCACACTCTCACCCCCAGCCTATCTGAATAGGATGCCAGAAATAGAGCCACAGTCTGTGGGAGACCCAGGAAAGGTAAGTGAATGCGGGAAATCGCAGTGGGATTCACACAGAGGGGCATAAGGTACTTTCCTGGCTCCCTCTAGACTTAAGACTCCAGGGCACTACAGGTGTTTGGTTCCAGTGTCGGACTAGGATGCCTGGGGCACACCAGTAGAACTGACTCTGGGGGCCCACCCCACATTCAGATGCAAGTATTTCCGGCTTACATTCAATGCCTATGCACAGAAACATTATGCCAGACAGTGTTTTGTCTGTGTAGGGAAGTGCACCTGGGAAGGCACAGATAAGCTAAACATAGTTCAGGTTTGGTAATGGGAATCCTGAGTTTTTTCCTGGTAATCCTGTGGGCCAGTCTGAGCCTGGTTGGTCCTCTTAAAAAGTGATCCTATACTCAGAAAGACAGTATATGTTGTAACTTCTGTCCCTGGTGTTTCTATTTTTAACTAAAGCCTTTGCCCAGTATTCATAAAACACAAACTAAATTCAGTATGATGTTTGAATAATCAGACATAATGTTCCTTGGTGCTTTCAAACGATGATAAATGGTTAAGCACAGCTAAGCATTGGGGGTCAGCATTATCAGTTATAATAACTGCCATTATGTTTCAGTTTAGCTTGGAACTGAACAAATTAACATATGGCTGCCATTCGGACATCATACTAGTTCCTGTTAGTAATTTAATGAATATGGGCAAAGGCTTTAGTAGAACTAGGCTTTGTGGCACTAGGCTGGGGATGGAAGGTGACATTAACTTCCAGGGTATAGGATCACTTCAAACCGAACCATATGGGTGTTGGTTCGCTCCGGGGGAACATCCTGATTGATTGGGGTCCTCAATTAACCCGCTGCAAGGCTTAGAAGTGTTACCTCAAAGAGGAACAAACGTGTGAATTTCACCTCTCAGGTGGGGCATACCCATTTGGTATGCCGCAATGTGTGTATCCCCACAATTAGCCCAGGAAACTCAACTTCCTGCTGTTCCACAATGCAGGCACAGCCGAAACTGAGCGCGCCGTTTGGCTAAACAGTCCAGGTTTGCTGGCCAAGAACTGGACACATGACCACCACTGGCCAATAATGCAGCGGCCTTTTACCTTGGGAGTTTATATTTAAGATTTATATGTTTTGCCATGGGTCATGCGAGAGACAAATGCAATTGGGATGCCCCCCTGGAGTGGATCAAGGACCATTATTTATAAAATATTTATTAGTCTGGTTTGGTTTTAAGCTATTGTCCAGGGGGAAAAAATAAACGCTATATTCACCTTTTGTCCCATCAATGATCTCTCCTAGTCCAGCACACTGACTCGCTGGATCCAAGTACCAGTCACTGTGGTGCCAGCACGCGCCCCCATTCCCTGCAGTGAATAGAGGGGACCTGCCAGTGTCATTGTGACAGATAGCAGGGGGCGGCACGCTGTTGCTGAGTTGATGAGTGCCGGACTAGGAGCGATCATCTGCAGGGGGACAAAAGGAGAGTATAACAGTTTTTATTTACATAAAAAAGTTACTAAACTATTTTGAGACAATCATCAGATCTCATCTAATATTAACTTTGTGTCATGTGACATACACAGCCATGGATGAGTTTGCAGGAGGAATGCAGCTTTGCCGGGGGTGGTTGGAAAGCAGTCCTACTATGACTTAAGATGCAAGCACACGATAAACCCGTTCTGAAAACCTGCAAGTGCCGGCTTTTCTCTTCTCTCAAAAACAAAACGCTTATCAGCTGTTCCTATAATTCAAGTGTGGGTCAGCTTTATGACATGGTACCCATCTGAATGGCACCTTTGTCATCTCTGGCAGCTCAGCATGATACAGATGGAACATGGCCTTGAAGGAGGAGGTGCCACAATGAATTGGTCTCTAAACTTTGCATTGGTTAACAAGTGGCTCTGATGAAATATTTAATGCAGTGACAAACATTAGGAAAGTCACATTTCCTGTTCTATTGTGTTTGGTCAAGAGAAGAGGAGCTCCCAGAATGTTACTGCTTTACTGGTGTAACTTATATGCTGGCCCTGATGAGAGACATCACAGATATTCCCCGATGGTGGTGAGGCAATTCCTAACTGATTTATGGAACATATTTTCTACTTTGGTGCAAGTGTTGGTCCGGTTTAAATACTTAATTTTGCTCAGAAATTACATTTAAAGCAGAACAAAACCCACCCAGGTCCCTGGCATTACCCTGAAATGGGATGCCCCTCTGTGTGAAATTCCCTGGGGCACCCTTAGGCAGTTACCTTTCCCCGCTCCAATGGCGCATGCGTGGGCCCTTGTCCAATGAGAGGCGTTGTGGTGGGTTTTATACAGTGGGGCATCACAATTCTGGATGCCCCAGGGAAATGGAACAAAACATGGGAAAGTCAAATTCCAGATTTTGTTCAGCTTTAAAGCCTCCAGATATGCTTCTGGAACGCACGCTCTCCCATGGCTGCTGCGTATTTGAGCTGATCTGGGCAGCATCGC
Organism: Gastrophryne carolinensis; assembly: GCA_027917425.1. Classification (NCBI taxonomy): domain Eukaryota; kingdom Metazoa; phylum Chordata; class Amphibia; order Anura; family Microhylidae; genus Gastrophryne; species Gastrophryne carolinensis. The sequence continues at coordinate 106,557,808 of CM051235.1, forward strand.
CCAGGATGGGCAGTCCTTCCTTCCTTCAACAAACAAGGGGGAAGGCTTTGTCCTAAGCCCAGGGAAGTGCAAGTGCTCTAGAATGGAGGTGCCCAACCTTTTTCATCAAGTACCGCTTACCAGTTATATCAAGTACCATCTGGGTGGTGCCTGAGGGTTGTCAGTCACATAAAATGTGGTTTCAAAAAACCTCACCTTTTGAACTAGTCCTGTACTTGCATGGAGTAAATCAGGCATGCGTAAATTACAGATGGCAGTATATTGGGCTGGGGTTCAGGACAGGACAAGGGCCTTGTTGGGTACCACCTGACAGGATCTCTAGTACCAGTGGTCTGCAACCCATGGTACAGGCATTAGATTGGAGTACAGGACAGGACATTGGAGGACAGTAGCCTTGTCGAGTACCACCTGACAGGCTCCACGTACCACAAGTTAAAGAGATTTTGCAGAGAAAAATAAACACAATGCTATACACACACCTTGTGCCCCACGCAGACCATCGCTCCAAGTCCAGGAGTTTGTGGAGCTGGCACCCCCCCCCCCCCCCCCCCCCCCCCCCCCCCATCACTGCAATAGAAAGAAACGAGTTAGGTCTTTGCATGCCCATCCCATTGCAGTGAATGCAGAGAGCGAGCCATCTCCACGGTGACTGATGGCAGGGGGCATTACACTAAAAGGAACACAGAAGAAATGAGTGATCGCGGGTCGTGCGGGACATGAATCCAGCAATCAGGTAAGTGCACAGCCAGAAGGGGATGCCAGTCATGCACTGCAGGCTCATCACAGCGGGGCATCCCAGTTTGGGGAATCAGCCATTCCTGGAGTCTCATAGACTCCAGGGGCAGATTTGGTCAGTTTTAAATAATGGTTTTAGGGGAATAACACAGACTCCCCGGCTGGAATTAGATATAATTGGAAAAAAGGAAAGTGGTACTTTATTTTAAAAAAGCAATGAAATATAAAAGGTTTGTGAAGAAGACTTCATTGGATAGCACAGTGCCGGATCAGGAGAGGAAGAGCATCAGGATCATATATTTATATTAATTTTTAGTTCAATCTGTTTTTATTGATGGTAATAAAAAAAAAAAAAAAACATACAGAATGTTGTACATAGAAAAGCGTTACATCCATCAGCAAACTCAGTGGTACATCAACTTTATATACTTTAAATAGTGCCACATTCAATTCCAATTCCTGTGACCTCGCCCACGGACACTCGGGGGTGCCCAAACGACGCACCACTCCGCATGCATCTACATCTCAGCGTCATGAGAAACCGGAGCCCCCATGTCCATCCCCGCGGCCCCCAGACCCAACAAGGTTCGGGACCAGACAATGAACAGGGGTCCCACGGTCCGTGCAGAAACTGGCAGGACCTGTCAAAAATCAGCCCAGAGACCTCCACCCCCAAGCCAGCTGAACACAGACCAGTCCCACAGAACCCAGTGCATCATCCCGCACCCCCCCCCCCCCCGTGCCCAAACAGGGTATATTCATTTTTAATCTGTAAAATAAAACTTCTCCAACTCATTGAACAAGCTTGCAGATGGAAAGTTACTAACTCCTAATTTGCATGTCTATTCTTAGTTAAAGTTTAACTAGGAAATAGTGATTGAGCTTAACAGGCAGGTACACATGATATTTAAAGGAGACCTAAAGTCTAGAAAAGCCTAAGCTAAACTGAGGCCCCTCAGTGTAAGAATATAAGAAGCCAGAGAATAGGCTGCAATACTTAACACTTACATGATCCAGTGCTGCAGCTATGCACTTCTATGCGCCCACTTTTATGTACAGCGCCAGCACACGTGCACGACAAGCCTAACTGGCTGGGACACGTAGGCTGCTCTGATCTACAGTGCTAAATACAGCAGGCCTCCTACTAGCTAACCATGCTGAAGGACAAACAGTCATACTGTTATAGGCAAGTCTAACTGGGGTTTTCCCCAAACATCCTCCACGATGGCTAGCCAGTAACAACATGGTTCTAGGCACTGTGATGATTAGCTCCGGTAGACAGCAGGATGTTTGCAGTATAGAGGCTCAGAGGCGAAAAGTTAAACTTAAAGTCCGTGTTTATTCACACCAAAATCCATAAAAGCATATGCCCTTTCGGGTTACATCACCTTTTCAGGAAAATGCAGCATAAGTCAATCAGACAGGCAAACTGCGTTTTTAGTCCATGGGCAAAGTTGCTGCTTTGCAACTGAATCCACCTTGCGTCCGCATGAAACAGCCTGCATAGGAGTTTTCAGCCAGTCTCACTCCACAAGTGAGCTCCAGTCACAGACAATGCACAGCTGATTCCCCAGGCTATTTATGCGGCCTGTAATACCCGGACCTGGCTAGTGGGATGGAGTCCCACCCTGCTCTACTCCATCCCAGTAAAACCGTCCCGGGTTAGCCTTCAGCTATACTAACACTTCAGCACCAGACTGCCATTAGCAGCTGATGCTGGGAACCAAAACACACGGTTTTACTGCACCAAGGCCAGGTACCTTGGTGCCACATACCTTCCGTCAATGATGGCCTCTTGCACCTTACCACAGCTCAAACAGAAATACTGTTACTGGTAAGTATAACTGTGGTTTCCCTTACTTGTCTCTGTTCATTCAGCACCATATGCAAAAGGTGCACTTTGGGGTAGAAAAGTTCACTTGAGGTGAATGCAGTGCTTTTTTTTTTTACACCCGATGATGAACTGACCCCTAGGTAGAAATCCAAAGGGAATTGCACTTCTCATTTTCAAAAATGTAGTGCACAGCCAAATGACTTCCAGGTGAGTGCAGAAGCCTGCGCCTGGTCAAAAGCTTTCCCAAATGTAGAATTTCCCTTTAAATTTAGGCAAGGCACTGATAAACCACTCACACTCCCACTGTTATAAATAGTAATCCAAGTAAGAAACGCCACCGCATTTACAGGCTTCTGTATGCAATGCTCACCTTAACCCCATGGCTCCATGCTCGCCAGCAAGACAAACCATGCTGAGTAAAAGTGAGCCAAAATCTGGGTTTTATCACTATCCCGGGTTTTGGTCCGTCCCCCTGTGTGAAATCCTGCCGTTCGCTCAATAACCTCACCTCTCCTCAGTCCCAACAATACATGTGCGGCCTCTCCTCCAATCTGAATGTGCAGCTGGAGAAGCTGAATGGAATCCCAGCATCACACATTGGCGACCCGCGGCATCACTAGCATCCTTTGGCTGTGCGCAGACATGCACAGCCATTCAGTTGCAGCAGGCATGGCTGCGCACAGCTGAAAGAGGATGCGAGTAATGCCAGCCGTGCATGCAATTTCGGGCGACTGGGGGGGGTATCACACAGCCGTGCGGGATGCCCTGAAGAAAGGGAATCCGCCAATCCTGAAGTCTTCCTACGTTACCAATCAGATGTGAATAGATTGTGTGCAGACACTTCTTCCACAAGTCCACTTAGAAGTGCTTTTATAGAAATCTTATGGTCCACCAGTTCCAGGCAGCGATAACACTCCTCACTTTCACTCCTTAACCGACGCCAGATGAGATTCCAGATTGACACCCACGACTCTTAGTGCAATAGGAAGGCTGCCTTGTCAAAGTTGCTATAGGCAACGAAACGCGTCGGCGGTGGCGGCGGGCGGCATCCATGTGTGATTTCAACCGATCTGGCCAGATCTGATTGCATGAGGAGTTGGGGAATTCCACCCTCCGGTTTTTAAAGCGTTTTTATCCTTTTGTACATGTGAGTGCATTATTATTCTCCATTAAAACAGTGTGTGGTTTACAGTATTACACTAGGTGTTTTCTGTTTTACTTTGCATCCTGTTTGGAGGTCCTTCCTATTGCACTAAGAGTCGTGGGTGTCACCCTGGAATCTCATCTGGAGTCGGTTAAGGAGTGAAAGTGAGGAGTGTTATCTCTGCCTGGAACTGGTGGACCATAAGATTTCTATAAAAGCACTTCTAAGTGGACTTGTGGAAGAAGTGTCTGCACACAATCTATTCACATCTGATTGGTAACGTAGGAAGCTCTGTGTTTATTTTGAATGTGTGATTGAACTCTATGGACAAAGGGTTTTACACGTTGAGCATCCCCCCCTGTTTTATGACTCCTGTGGAGGAGTGAAGATAATCAGTTCTGCTTTGTAAGCGCGGTATTTTAATTATTTTTTTAATCCTGAAGTCTTATAGACTGATTGTTTTAGTCCACTTTAAAGACCATTGCCAATGATAAAAATCCCACTGCGGCCTCTGGGAACATCCCCGGGGCATTAGTAATAACTCACCTTTCCCTGGTCCAATGGCGCATGTGCGGGCTCTCGTCCAATCAGAGCCATCTGCCACGACTACGTAATTTGTAAACAGCTGATTGTTTTCAATTCATTTGAAGAGGCTGGGGCCGGAGCGCACACTCCCCACTCAAGGTAATCAGAGCCCTTTGCCAAGGATGTAAACATGGCAAAGAGCTCTAATTGGGTGAGAGCCATTGAACCGAAGAGAGGCAAGTTTTACTAGGTGAACTGGGGTGTTTCACACAGCTGGGACACAAAACAGAACCCAGGAAAGTGTTTTGTTCCACTTTAAGCTCCCATTTTAATCACCCCAGGCATCCCAAGCAAAACCTAAAAACAGGGCAGAATACTCACTTATTCCGCATTACTGTGAAGTCTAAAACATCAAGTGAACCAATTAGGATTCATGGTTTAGACCTGAGGATCCCTTTTAAATTAAAGTGATTTTTCATGCAAAGGTACCTTGCCAAGTGTTCCTCCAGTGCTGCGTATCTCTCAGCTCAGTGCCTCCAGTGCCACCCTGCCAATGTGGGCCACCAATGCTAGATCGAGGAGCTAGTTCAGACCACGCCCCCCTCTGTATTGATGAACGCCACTCCTAGAGCTTCCATTTAAAGTGGACCAAAACCCAGGATTTTGAGTATACTGGGTTTTGGTTCTTGCCCCCAGGGCACCCCGATCGGGGGTGCCTCACTATGTGAAACCCCCCAGATCACCGAAACTAACTCACCTATTCTCAGTCCTATGGCGCATGAGCGTTCGCTCGTCCAATCAGTTCACTCGGATCGGCTGATGTCACGTCATCTAAGGTGAGCGTCTCCGAGTGAGCCGACGGACGCATCCCCCACCACTCTCTAACAGGGAGCGTGCCCACGCCAGGCATTTGTAAATGGCCGATGCGGGCACTCTCCCTGCTAGAGGGACAGCGGGGATGCGGCCGTCAGCTCACTCGGAGCTGCTCACCTTAGACGATGTGACGTCAGCCGATCCGAGTGAACTGATTGGACGAGTGAACGCTCATGTGCCATAGGACTGGGAAGAGGTGAGTTAGTTTTGGTGACCTGGGGGGTTTCACACAGCGAGGGGATGCACATGCGCCATTGGATCTGGAAATAGGATAAGTGTATGGGCCACCTGGGGTGTTTCACACAGCAGGGCATCCCGATTTTGGATGCCCCGGGGGGAGGGAATCGATCGGCCTATGAATCTTGGGTCCACTTTAAGCCCAATTAACCCCTCCTTCATCCGCACCAAGGCCTCCTCCTAGCAAGCACTCCACCCCATTCATTATGCAGCATCACAGCTTCAAGGGCCACGCCCACTTGCTTCACAAAATAAATCATGGGGTGAAACTGTAACCCTTGATATCTCGGCCATTTCTTCTTCAATTTAAAAACAGTTTAGGCCAGTGCATACCATAGCCTGACACAATAGTATAACAACTGGCTATGCTATGCACAAGATATATTGTTGGTGTCGGGGGCCACCATGGAATCATGCTCCCCAGCCTGGCTGCAGACAGGAGCGTGGCACATGTTTATGGAGCATCCTCCAGCCTGTTGCGCCACACCCTGTCACTGACAGCTGGGTCAGGCTGCTCCAGCGCAGAGCCCGGATACGGATAATGGGCCGCAGATGGCAACCAGCACAATGGCAGACTGGGATATCAGTGCAGAACCCATAGCAGGGCACATACAGGCTGGGGTGGGATGTATGGAGCTGATACACTGCATCTATCAATGAGCCATTGTTTACCCGTGTGGGGCGTGTCGGCTGATCTCCTGATGAAGCAGGCATGAATGGCAATGAGGCATATAACCCCCAGCAGGTCCCATCATGTCACTATATGTGATAGATATTATATATGATAGATAGATAGATAGATAGATAGATAGATAGATAGATAGATAGATGATAGATAGATATGGGACAGATGATTGATAGATAGATATGGGATAGATAGATAGATAGATAGATAGATAGATAGATAGATAGATAGATAGATAGATAGATATGGGATAGATGATAGATAGATATGGGATAGATGATAGATAGATATGGGATAGATGATAGATAGATATGGGATAGATGATAGATAGATATGGGATAGATAGATATGGGATAGATAGATATGGGATAGATAGATATGGGATAGATAGATATGGGATAGATAGATAGATAGATAGATAGATAGATAGATAGATAGATAGATAGATATGGGATAGATATGAGATAGATAGATAGATATGGGATAGATGATAGATAGATATGGGATAGATGATAGATAGATATGGGATAGATGATAGATAGACATTTCTGTACGAGCGCTGCTATGAGATATAAGCAATGGAAAGGTACATTGAGTCATATTGTCATATTTACCTGCAGCATGGTCACCACATGACACGGGTTCAACAAGTAAATGACGGTCCGGGTGGCGAATTTAAAGCCGACCTCCACCCCAAATGTGAGGCTCATGGCCACCAGCAGCAGGTTCTTGGCCAGGCTGTCTGGCCGGGGGGTGACGGGTGGCAGCTCCCCCTCCCCCTGCTTGTTCCGGAGGATTCTCCTCAGAGACACCGCCACCTCCAGCACCGACACCAGCAGCAGCACCGCGCTCTCAACAAGTCGCTGCCTGGCCGGCAGGAAGGAAGCGCACTCGGGGCCGCCATTGCCCGCCAGTAAGGGGTCCACCCCACCGTATAGCCAGTCCGAGTAACGGGACATGCCGCCCTCACCCGCCACCAGACCCACTACAGCCCCGCTTGTCTCCTGCCGGAACATCAACTGCTCGCCCGGGGCTGCTGCCACTGCCTCCTCACACTGTCACCCAGCGAGGAGGCGGGAGCGCGCCAGCCATGGCAACCGCGCAGCCCCTGCAGCCCTTCAGCTGTGCGCGCGCCACTCTCGCGCCTGTCACTAGGGGGAGCTGCGCCATAGCTCCTTCTATACACAGCAATGGGGATAGTGCCTGTCCCTCACACACATATAAATGCATGGAGAGAATGTGGGAAGCGGAGAGATGGATGGAATGCGGGAAGGATAGAAAAGAAAGTGTGGAATAGAGAGAGAGGCGGGGAATGTGGAAAAGAAAGAAAAAAGGGTCGTGGAAAAGAAAGTGAAAAAGAGGGAATGTGGAAAAGAATACTGAAAGAGCGAACATTAAAAAGGAAAACAGAAGGGTGTGGAAAATAAGGAAAGAAAGTGATGGGATGTGGGAAAGGGAGGGAATGTGAAAAAGAGACAGAAAAAGGGCACATGAGACAAAAAAGAAAAGGAAATCAGGAAAGAAAGGGGAAATGAGATGTGTGTGTGGAAATAATAAAAGGGAATGTTGAAAAAAAAGAAAATAATGGAACATAAAGGAAAGATAAAATTATGAAATGTGGAAGAGAGAGAGAAGAAGGGTATGCGGAAAAGGGACAAGCAGGGAATGCGAAGAAGAAAAGGAAAAGTAGGTGATACTTTGTAAAGTGCTATGGAAGATGATGGCGCTATATAAATAAACAATAATAATAATGTGGAAAAGAGAGCAAAGAAGGGTATTTGGAAAACAGGAAAAGAAGGGAATGTGGAAAGGAATAGGGGGGTGTGGAACATAGAGAAGAAGGGTATGTCTAAAAAAGGAAAACCAGGGAATGTGAAACATAAAGAGAAAAGGAGCGAATGTGAAAAAAGAGAAAAGGGGGTGTGGTAAAAAGGAAAGGAGGAAATGTGGGGAAAAAGAGGGACTTTAGGAAAGGGAAAAGAAGGGGTGTGGAAAAGTGAGGAAAGAGGTATCTGGAAAAAAGAGAGACTAAAGGATGGGAAACAGAAAAGAGAAGCTGAGAGAACATGGAAAACAGAGGGAAAAAGTGGATATGGAAAAGGGATATGGGAATGAAAAGAGAAAATAGGGGGTGTGGAAAAGAAAGGAACTGCAGACAGAAGAGAAAGGGAAAAGAAGGGGAAAAGAAGGGGATGTGGAGAATAGAGAGGATGTAATAAAATACGATACGCAGGGAATATGGAAAAGAAGAAGAAAATGAGAGAATGTAGAAAAGAAGGGGAATGAGGAAATGAGAGAAGGGGTAAATGTGGCAAAAGAAAACACACAGAAAAGAAAAGGAGGGGATATGGAAAAGAAAGAAAATAACAAAAAACAGGAAAAGAGGGTGAGAAAGAGGAATTTTGGAAAGGACAGAGACTGAAGGAATGAATACTGATAATGGGGGAGGGAAGGGAATGTGAAAAACACAGCCGTAAAGAGAGAGAAAAAACTGCAATGAGGTAGATAAATAGAGAGACAAGGGAATGAGAAAGAGAAGCAGTAAGCTAAAGACCCGACTCCCACTCCGCTATTTTATAATGCACAAATATTTACTAATAATAAATGTACTGCAATAAAATCAGCTTTGTCTCACTATTTATAACATTAATCATAAAGCATATTTACTGATAATGTGAAACATGATAATGTGCATCAATGCTCCAACCTCCTCTGAACTACTAATGAGATAAAAAATAATTAAAAAACAGGTCCAGTGATTGTTGTCCCTCCTGCAGTGCCGCCCATGGCAGCTGCCTCACATGGCTTCATTGCAGGTGCACCCCTGCTGGCATCTTCATACTTACTGATGTGGGAAAATGATCAATTCCATCCCCAGCGTTGGGCAGACATGGTAGCATCCACCATCATGGCTTTTATGCCCCCGGACAAGGTGTGCTAAACCTGTCTTAGCACACCCCCTCCACTGAAGGAGTCTGGGGGCATAAACAGGCTGGATAGATGGCACCATCAGAGACCACCGGAATATGGGATCACTGTCTCCCCACCGTCAGTAAGTGTGAAGATGCTGGAGCTGCACAGAGGAGCTGCGGGGTAACACTGAACCTGCACAGAGGAGCTGCGGGGGAACACTGAACCTGCACAGAGGAGCTGCGGGGGAACACTGAACCTGCACAGAGGAGCTGTAGGGGAACACTGGACCTGCACAGAGGAGCTGCGGGGGAACACTGAACCTGCACAGAGGAGCTGCGGGGGAACACTGAACCTGCACAGAGGAGCTGCGGGGGAACACTGAACCTGCACAGAGGAGCTGCAGGGGAACACTGAACCTGCACAGAGGAGCTGCGGGGGAACACTGAACCTGCACAGAGGAGCTGCAGGGGAACACTGAACCTGCACAGAGGAGCTGCGGGGGAACACTGAACCTGCACAGAGGAGCTGCGGGGGAACACTGAACCTGCACAGAGGAGCTGCAGGGGAACACTGAACCTGCACAGAGGAGCTGCAGGGGAACACTGAACCTGCACAGAGGAGCTGCGGGGGAACACTGAACCTGCACAGAGGAGCTGCGGGGGGAACACTGAACCTGCACAGAGGAGCTGCGGGGGAACACTGAACCTGCACAGAGGAGCTGCAGGGGAACACTGAACCTGCACAGAGGAGCTGCGGGGGAACCCTGAACCTGCACAGAGGAGCTGCGGGGGAACACTGAACCTGCACAGAGGAGCTGCGGGGGGAACACTGAACCTGCACAGAGGAGCTGCAGGGGAACACTGAACCTGCACAGAGGAGCTGCGGGGGAACACTGAACCTGCACAGAGGAGCTGCGGGGGAACACTGAACCTGCACAGAGGAGCTGCGGGGGGAACACTGAACCTGCACAGAGGAGCTGCGGGGGAACACTGAACCTGCACAGAGGAGCTGCGGGGGAACACTGAACCTGCACAGAGGAGCTGCAGGGGAACACTGAACCTGCACAGAGGAGCTGCAGGAGAACACTGAACCTGCACAGAGGAGCTGCGGGGGAACACTGACCCTGCACAGAGGAGCTGCGGGGGAACACTGAACCTGCACAGAGGAGCTGCGGGGGAACACTGAAACTGCACAGAGGAGCTGCGGGGGAACACTGAAACTGCACAGAGGAGCTGCGGGGGAACACTGACCCTGCACAGAGGAGCTGCGGGGGAACACTGAACCTGCACAGAGGAGCTGCGGGGGAACACTGAACCTGCACAGAGGAGCTGCGGGGGAACACTGACCCTGCACAGAGGAGCTGCGGGGGAACACTGAACCTGCACAGAGGAGCTGCGGGGGAACACTGAACCTGCACAGAGGAGCTGCGGGGGAACACTGAACCTGCACAGAGGAGCTGCGGGGGAACACTGAACCTGCACAGAGGAGCTGCGGGGGAACACTGAACCTGCACAGAGGAGCTGCAGGAGAACACTGAACCTGCACAGAGGAGCTGCGGGGGAACACTGAGCCTGCACAGAGGAGCTGCAGGGGAACACTGAACCTGCACAGAGGAGCTGCAGGGGAACACTGAACCTGCACAGAGGAGCTGCAGGAGAACACTGAACCTGCACAGAGGAGCTGCGGGGGAACACTGAACCTGCACAGAGGAGCTGCGGGGGAACACTGAACCTGCACAGAGGAGCTGCGGGGTAACACTGAACCTGCACAGAGGAGCTGCGGGGGAACACTGGACCTGCACAGAGGAGCTGCGGGGGAACACTGAACCTGCACAGAGGAGCTGCAGGGGAACACTGAACCTGCACAGAGGAGCTGCGGGGGAACACTGAACCTGCACAGAGGAGCTGCAGGGGAACACTGAACCTGCACAGAGGAGCTGCGGGGGAACACTGGACCTGCACAGAGGAGCTGCAGGGGAACACTGAACCTGCACAGAGGAGCTGCAGGGGAACACTGAACCTGCACAGAGGAGCTGCGGGGGAACACTGGACCTGCACAGAGGAGCTGCAGGGGAACACTGAACCTGCACAGAGGAGCTGCGGGGGAACACTGGACCTGCACAGAGGAGCTGCGGGGGAACACTGAACCTGCACAGAGGAGCTGCAGGGGAACACTGAACCTGCACAGAGGAGCTGCGGGGGAACACTGGACCTGCACAGAGGAGCTGCGGGGGAACACTGAACCTGCACAGAGGAGCTGCAGGGGAACACTGAACCTGCACAGAGGAGCTGCAGGGGAACACTGAACCTGCACAGAGGAGCTGCAGGAGAACACTGAACCTGCACAGAGGAGCTGCAGGGGAACACTGAACCTGCACAGAGGAGCTGCGGGGGAACACTGAACCTGCACAGAGGAGCTGCTGGGGAACACTGACCCTGCACAGAGGAGCTGCGGGGGAACATTGGACCTGCACAGAGGAGCTACAGGGGAACACTGAACCTGCACAGAGGAGCTGCGGGGGAACACTGAACCTGCACAGAGGAGCTGCTGGGGAACACTGAACCTGCACAGAGGAGATGCGGGGGAACACTGAAACTGCACAGAGGAGCTGCGGGGGAACACTGAACCTGCACAGAGGAGCTGCGGGGGAACACTGAACCTGCACAGAGGAGCTGCAGGAGAACACCGAACCTGCACAGAGGAGATGCGGGGGAACACCGAACCTGCACAGAGGAGCTGCAGGAGAACACTGAACCTGCACAGAGGAGATGCGGGGGAACACCGAACCTGCACAGAGGAGCTGCGGGGGAACACTGAACCTGCACAGAGGACCTGCGGGGGAACACTGAACCTGCACAGAGGAGCTGCGGGGGAACACTGAACCTGCACAGAGGACCTGCGGGGGAACACTGAACCTGCACAGAGGACCTGCGGGGGAACACTGAACCTGCACAGAGGAGATGCGGGGGAACACTAAAACTGCACAGAGGAGCTGCGGGGGAACACTGAACCTGCACAGAGGAGCTGCAGGGGAACACTGAACCTGCACAGAGGAGCTGCGGGGGAACACTGAACCTGCACAGAGGAGCTGCAGGGGAACACTGAACCTGCACAGAGGAGCTGCGGGGGAACACTGAACCTGCACAGAGGAGCTGCGGGGGAACACTGAACCTGCACAGAGGAGCTGCGGGGGAACACTGAACCTGCACAGAGGAGCTGCGGGGGAACACTGAACCTGCACAGAGGAGCTGCGGGGGAACACTGAACCTGCACAGAGGAGATGCGGGGGAACACTGAACCTGCACAGAGGAGCTGCGGGGGAACACTGAACCTGCACAGAGGAGCTGCGGGGGAACACTGAACCTGCACAGAGGAGCTGCGGGGGAACACTGAACCTGCACAGAGGAGCTGCGGGGGAACACTGAACCTGCACAGAGGAGCTGCAGGGGAACACTGAACCTGCACAGAGGAGCTGCGGGGGAACACTGAACCTGCACAGAGGAGCTGCGGGGGAACACTGAACCTGCACAGAGGAGCTGCAGGGGTACACTGAACCTTCACAGCGGAGCTTCGGGGGAACACTGAACCTGCACAGAGGAGCTGCGGGGGAACACTGAACCTGCACAGAGGAGCTGCGGGGGAACACTGAAACTGCATAGAGGAGCTGCGGGGGAACACTGGACCTGCACAGAGGAGCTGCAGGGGAACACTGAACCTGCACAGAGGAGCTGCGGGGGAACACTGAACCTGCACAGAGGAGCTGCGGGGGAACACTGGACCTGCACAGAGGAGCTGCAGGGGAACACTGAACCTGCACAGAGGAGCTGCAGGGGAACACTGAACCTGCACAGAGGAGCTGCGGGGGAACACTGAACCTGCACAGAGGAGCTGCGGGGGAACACTGGACCTGCACAGAGGAGCTGCAGGGGAACACTGAACCTGCACAGAGGAGCTGCAGGGGAACACTGAACCTGCACAGAGGAGCTGCGGGGGAACACTGAACCTGCACAGAGGAGCTGGGGGGGTAGATATAGGCTTTTTTTGGGTTTCTGTCTGGACAATCTCTTTAAAGCAGAACAAGACTCGGAAATGTCGACTTTCCCAGGTTTTGTTCCTCATCTCCGGAGCATCGGGGTGACCTGCTTTGTGAAACACCCCAGATCGCCCTTTCAAACTCACCTCTTCCTAGTCCAACGACACATGTCAGCTCTCATCCAATTAGAGCCATTCACTATGCATTATACTTGCTTGGCAAAAGTGCTCTGTTTACAAGCAGAACCCGGCAATGAGAGCAGCCACATCCCCAGCAGCAAGCGCTCTCCGCCCCCATTAGCAAAATGCGTGTTGTTTTCTGGCCAAGGGGGCATCCCTGTTGCCAGTGCCCCCCCCCCCCCCCCCCATGCTGTACTGATGCAAAAATGTACCTTTCAAACTGCTCCTTCCGGCGAAATCAACCCGATTGATTAGCCATCACTGTCACATGGTTGCCGGAGGACAGATACCCTGGGAAGATCTGCGAACCCTGTGAACTTGCCATCCAATGAGGGGGATCAATTTCTCCAAGGGAGCAATTTGAAGTAAAAATAAGTTTTTTGTTTTAGCGGGCATCACAGCATGGGGGGGCACTAGTAATCAGAATGCCTCCCTGCACAGGGTACAACACCCATTTTGGTAAAAAGGGGCCTCTGGGGTTTCACACAACAGGGATCCCAAATCCGAATGCACCAGGGAGAGGGAATCCAACCTGAGATCCGATGTTTCACAATCAGAACGAAACACAGGATTTGTTCTGTGCCACAGGGAGCATCCTGAATTGGGATGCCCCACTGTGTGAAACTTCCCATAAGGCCCGTACAAACTCACCTTTCCCTGGTCCTACGCTGCATACATGGGCTCTTGACCAATTATGCATATGTAATGCTTGGCAAACGCTCTGTTTATATGCAGGGCTCAGCAAGCTAGCGCACCGCAGCAGCACACACGCTCCTGTCCCCAGAATCTTAATGGCTGGGGTGGGAGCACACTCACAGTCTTAAGATGCAGGGATACGGTCATCTGAAGGCACCCTGTGCAAGATTTCAGGCTGTACCCTCATAGACACACATACAGCACATATACACTCAGACAATGCTAATTATTTGGCACATAATTGGTGTGCCTTGTGTTGTGAATTGCAACCTATGTCTTGGTGAGCTTTTTAATTTTACCACACAGTAAAATATAATGTAAACATTTTTTCACCCCAAAATTAAATTGAATTAAGAAGTAACAGTGCCCAATGGGTATGCAAAAATATATTGCCACATTATTTTGTATAGGATGTTTCCAAACTATTAAAAAAATATCTTTAGGTCATTGGAACAATCATGTGCCAGCTGTAAAACATACCCTATGGAAGGTTCAGGTGATTTGGGGTGAAGATAATGGAACACAAATATTTTGTTGCATATTTATATGTGGTAAAATTAAAGAGCTCATCAAGATGCAGGATACAATTCACACTGTAAGGCACACCAGAAATGCACCTTGCTTCAAAAAATATTTAGCGTGGCCCCCCATAACAGGGACAGGTAAGAAGAATGAAAAGCGGGATGGGGGGAAGCAAAGGAGAGATGGCAGTAATGTAAAAGAGTGAGAAATATGAAGGAAAAAAGATAGACAAAGAGAACATGGAAAGAACAGTGGGAGGAAAATGCAGAAGGTACGTGGAAAGCAGAGAGAAGATAGAAGAAATGAAGATAAAAAAGACAGGATGGAGGGAATTCAGAAAAAAAGAGGGAGACAGTGGAAATGTGGAAAAGAGAAAATGTCAATATGGAAAGAAGATGGAGAAAATGTAGGAAAGAGAGAAAGATGGAGAGTATGTGGAAAGAAGAAGGAGAGAATGTGGGAAAAAGACATGCAGGAAACACTGAAAAGTGTAGAAAAGAGAAAAATAAGAAGAGAATGTGGAAAGGAGAGAAAGACAAGACTTGAAGTGGAGCAGGCAAGCTACTGTCATCTTGAAGAAGGCCCAACAGAGACGGGGAGGCCGATTCATTAATAGCGGCAGGTAGTGACAGTTGAGCGACTGTAGCAGTATTTTCACAGCGCCCGCTAGTAGTCGCTGTGCTTGGCCGTTGTTCGGTTGTTGATAGCGACTCAGTCGGTGTGCAGTAATGTTGAATACGGGGTTAGGAGTCGCTATTTGACAGGTTCCGCGATGTATGGGTGCGCATGATAGCGACTGGTCAGAGCGACCGGCTCCCACCATATTCATCGAAAAATCACGCTCCAAAAATTCAAGCGCTGTGAAATGCATGTTTAAACCCCAGAGCGCTGGCGGCGATGGGTTAAAAGTAGTTTTTTAACCCTCAAACCACCATATTTTTGGAAACAAAAAAAAATAAATTTGTAAAGAATTTAGTAATATGAATACAATAATATCAGACCTGTAATATCAATTCTGCACAAATTTTTTTTTTTTTTACCTTAAAAAAATTAACATGGCAGAAGTGGTCACAGAATTTTTCACATTGAAAAAAAAAAAAATTAATAACAATTAATTAATTAAAATTGGAAAGATTGTTCCATTGAAATGCATTGGAGCGCGCCAGGTAGCGAGAGGTCATACCTGTCGCTGTTCAAGGTCGAACGCTGGCGCTGTGGGCTGAGGCTGGAACAATGATGAATGAGTGGCTATCTGGCGCTATCTCAGTCGCTAAGCATGATCGGCTTGATAAATGTGTGATTGTGGTGGGGAGCCGGCGTTCTCGTGGCGGGGCCCGTCATTACCGGTCGCTCACCAGTCGCTACCTGTTGCTATTCCTTCATAAATAAGGGCCTATACTTCTTGAGACAACTAGCAAGATACGGTATGTCTAAAAGGATCCTAAAGACCTTTTACAATGGTGCAATAGGCTCACTACTGACCTCCTGCTCCATGGTCTGGTATTGCGGGATCACAGCCAAGGACAAGAACAAACTGAAGAGGATTACCAGGACTGCCGAGCGGATCATTGGATGCCTCTTACCATCCCTGGAGGAACAATTCGCGGAAAGAATCCACTCAAAGGCAAAAAGAATAGATGAGGACCCAACACACCCTGGTCCTTCTTTTTTCAAACTCTTGCCCTCTGGCCGGAGGTACCTGGCTCTCTCGACCAGAACCTCTAGGTACAAAAATAGCTTTTATCCACTAGCCGTTAAGGCGCTAAATAACCACCACTGATTAACCTGTCTCTACCATGTCACTAGTTACCAACAACATCATGTGTACATATGTTAAAATGTTAACATGTATAATATGTATAATATGTAAAAATGTTTAATTTTTATATTAATTTTCTTTTATATTTAATGTTTATACCTCCCTTCCAAAAAGCATGCCTTCTATGTATCCTGTACTTACTTGGCGGTCAATAAAATATTTGTATATTCGTATTCGTAAGATGGAAGAAATATGATATGTCAGAAAAATGGAAAAAGAGAGAAACATGGAAAGGATAGGGTAACAGAGAGAAATAAGTAGGGAATATGGAAAAGATAGAACAATGGATTAAATGAGGAAAATGGCCACAAGGAACCTGAAAAGGAAAGCAGAGTACATGTAAAAAAGAAAGAGGTGAGAATCAGCAAAAGAGAGATATATGGAGAGAATGTGGAATAGAGAAAAAGGCAGAGGGAATGATAAATGTCGAAAACAGGCCATAGGCAATGTGGAAAAAAGAGAGAGACAAATGATGACGGGATTAAATGCAGATCATCATACATATACAGATCTTCCTGAGATCCATAGGGACTATCCAGGAGCATTCATGTCTAAAGGGATGCCAGGGATGTCTTGTTTCCTCAGGAAGGGGGGACAATATGGCGTCAGGAGGGGGTGGCAGGATAGGCTGATGTACACACGTGTAGTTTCCGTGTACTGTAGTCACCGTCCGTGAGAGGAAGCTGATGTAAACACACTTGCACTAATATTCCATGTACTGATTAAAAGGAAAGCAACATGTTTTCAATGTGATCCATTGGTGTAATGCACAGTAACAGTGCAAACCTGTCAGTAACAACAACTGGCAGTGACAATAGCTGTGTGTGGGGGGGTGGCTGTTCTCTTTCCATACTGTGACCACCCTCCCCCTCGTCTATGAGAGGACGCAGCGGGGGCTCCTGCTCATCACCCCACAGCGCAGCCCGAATCACATTGGAGCCATCATCCTATTGGACACATTCTCCCGCCTCCCTGGTGACTTCATGAAAAATGCAACTGCGCCTCAACTCCTTAGTAAATCACTTCTGAAAGTAACAGCGAATGCCACAGGTCAGAGGCTGGGATCAGCATAAGGCCAAGTCACAGGCGATTCTCTTTTATTCTCGCTGCCACTAAAACACAAAAAACAAGTGTCTTGTTAATAAAACAACAATTACAGGCAATGGCATGACTGAGCAACAGCAATTCCACCCACTAAGATCTGGTGCAGCAAAAAGGATATACTATATATATATATATAATATATATATATATATATATATATATATATATATATATATAGTGACATAACTAAGGGGTTTAATTATCGAGGGATAGCGGCAGGTAGTGCCTCGTAGCGCCAGGCAGCGTCTGGTGAATGCTGGTGTTACGCACCGGGTTGAACGTGCGAGGAAGTGGACCCGCAGGGTCTGCAGAACTGTTTGGCAGATACCGCGTCAGGGGAGCGGAGTCTAAGGAGCCACTGGTTTTCACCAGAGCCCACCGCAAGGCGGGATGGTCTTGTGCGGCAGGTGACTCCCAGGTCGCTACCCCCCAACAGCGGCACAGTTCCACAAACTGCTGAGGTGACGTGCAGTAGAGACAAACAGTGGTCGAAGGAGAAGGCCGAGGTCAGGACTGGCAGCGCGGGTTCAATAGCGGAGAAACAAGCCGAGGTCGGGACGGGCAGCACAGGTTCAATAGCGGAGAAACAAGCCGAGGTCGGGACGGGCAGCACAGGTTCAAAGGTCAATGGGAGAGCCGAGGTCATACACGAGGAATCAAGCAATACAGCGTCTGACATTCACGGAAGAACACCGAAGATCCGGCACAGGAAGGAAGGCAGGGTTCAATTTATGGGAAGAGCCGAAAAGGGATTGGATGGCCAGACACCAATAATCAGGACCTTGGCCCTTTAAATCTATGAAGGTTGACGCGCGCGCCCCCTAGTGGCCGGGGACGTGCGTGCACGGAAGGCGGAACTGCAGCAGAAGGAGGAAGCCGGCGGCCATGCCGGTCAGAGGAGGAAGCGCGGGGACCAGGTAAGGGGACAACGTAGCCTGGGGGGCCAGCAGCGGACGCCCGGATGGCGGTATAGCGGGGAGCGCTGCAGGAAGGGGACGCAGCGCTCGCCCGAGGAGAGGCACGGAGGGGGGCGCTGCGCGGGGCAGGCGCAGCGCTCGCTCTAACAGTACCCCCCCCCCCTTAGGTCTCCCCCTCTTTTTGGGACCGAGGAAGTTTGAAATAAGGCTCCGATCGAGGATATTCTCCTCAGGCTCCCAGGACCTCTCTTCTGGACCGCAATTCTCCCAATCCACTAGAAAGTATCGTCTCCCTCTGGATGTTTTGGAGGCCAGAATCTCTCTCACCGAGAAGGCATCTTCGGTACCCGCGACCGGAAGTGGCTCCAACGTTTTAGAAGAGAATCGATTAGTCGTCAGAGGTTTTAATAATGAAACATGAAAAGAGTTGGGAATACGTAAGGAGGCAGGCAGATGAAGTTTGTAACAGACCGGATTAATTTGTTGCTTGATCCTGTACGGCCCTAAATAGCGAGGACCCAATTTATAACTGGGTATCTTGAAACGAATGTACTTGGCTGAAAGCCAAACTTTATCTCCAGGAAAGAAAACAGGAGCGATTCTCCTTCTTTTATTAGCGCTGTTCTTCATACGGGTAGAGGCTAGAACAAGAGAATGTCATGTTTCACGCCAGATAGAGGAAAAAAACTGTGTTAAGTCATCCACGGCGGGTACCCCCGACTGTGTAGGTAAGGGTAGAGGAGGCAGAGGTTGGCGGCCATAAACAATGAAAAATGGAGATTTTTTGGTGGCTTCAGAATATTTGAAATTATAAGAGAACTCCGCCCATGGCAAGAGATCGACCCAGTCGTCTTGTCGGGCCGAAATGAAGTGACGTAGATATTGTCCTAGAACCTGATTGACCCTCTCCACTTGGCCGTTGGACTGGGGGTGGTAAGCCGAGGAAAAATCTAATTTCACTTTTAACTGAGTACAGAGAGCTCTCCAGAATTTTGAAACAAATTGAACTCCCCTGTCGGAGACAATGTGGGAAGGAAGTCCATGGAGCCGGAAAAATTGGCTTAAAAAAGTTCTTAGCCAACTGGGGAGCGGATGGGAGTCCTGGTAGCGGAACGAAGTGCGCCATCTTTGAAAAACGATCCACAACAACCCAGATCACTGTATTGCCTTGAGATGGAGGAAGATCCGTGATAAAGTCCATAGCGATGTGAGACCAAGGGATTTCAGGAATAGGAAGAGGATGAAGAAGGCCCGCCGGTCTTTGGCGAGGGGTTTTATTACGTGCACAGGTGGTACAAGCTTGCACGAATTCTGCCACATCCTTCTCAATGGAGGGCCACCAATAATATCTGGCAATAATTGCGTTAGACTTTTTGATACCAGCATGCCCGGCAATACGGGAAGCATGACCCCATTTTAATATTTGGAGGCGTCGGCGAACCGGGACATAGGTCTTCCCAGGCAGAGCTTGCACTAGGGAGGCAGGAGCAGAATGAATCAAACGATCAGGGGATATAATGTACTGAGGAGCAGTGTCCACGTCAGTGAAGTCCGAGGAGCGAGACAAAGCATCTGCCCTGATGTTCTTAGAGGCAGGCCGAAAGTGAATGCGGAAATTAAACCGCGCGAAGAATAGTGACCAACGAGCTTGGCGAGGATTCAAGCGCTGAGCAGTCTGTAGATACAAAAGGTTCTTATGGTCGTAAAAATAGATATGGGGTGAAGCGACCCTTCTAGTAGATGCCTCCACTCTTCGAGAGCTAATTTGATAGCCAGAAGTTCACGATCCCCAATAGAATAATTTCGCTCCGCGGAAGAAAAGGTCCTAGAAAAGAACCCACAAGTATGATTTTTCCCTGATGGAGACCTCTGTGTGAGTACAGCTCCTGCTCCAATGGAAGAAGCGTCAACCTCCAGAGAAAAGGGACGAGAAGGGTCTGGTCTGGAGAGCACCGGGGCCATAGAGAATGTCTTTTTCAATGTTAAAAAGGCTGCCTCCGCCTGTGGAGGCCATGACTTGGGGTTGGCTCCCTTTTTGGTGAGAGCCACAATGGGGGCCACGATAGTGGAAAAATGGGGTATGAATTGACGGTAATAGTTGGCGAAGCCCAGAAATCGTTGAATGGAACGCAGACCAACCGGCCGAGGCCAGTCTAATACCGCTCTCAATTTGCTAGGGTCCATTTGTAATCCTTGGGCTGAAACAGTATAACCCAAAAAAGGCAGAGCGGTCTGGTGAAAGAGACACTTTTCTAATTTGGCATAAAGATGATGCTGCCGAAGGCGGGATAGTACCAGACGAACGTGCCGGTGATGCTCCTCGAGGGAAGAAGAGAAGATGAGGATATCATCTAAATAGACCACGACACAGGAGTACAACAAGTCCCGGAAGATGTCGTTGACGAACTCTTGAAATACGGCAGGAGCATTACAAAGCCCGAAGGGCATCACCAAATACTCGAAATGACCGTCACGGGTATTAAAGGCAGTCTTCCATTCGTCTCCCTTGCGGATGCGGATCAGATTGTAGGCTCCACGAAGATCTAGTTTGGAAAAGATCCTGGAGCCACGAAGACGGTCGAAGAGTTCTGGAATTAAAGGTAAGGGGTATCGGTTCTTTACCGTGATCTTGTTAAGACCCCGATAGTCAATACAGGGTCGGAGAGAACCGTCTTTTTTCTGTACAAAAAAAAAGCCTGCCCCAGCGGGAGAAGAGGACTTCCGGATGAAGCCCCTCTGCAGATTTTCTTGTATGTAAGTAGCCATTGCTTGAGTTTCGGGGACGGATAGTGGGTAGATACGGCCGCGAGGAGGAGTGGTTCCAGGCAGGAGATCGATCGGGCAATCATAAGGGCGATGTGGCGGAAGGATCTCAGCTTGCTTCTTACAGAAGACGTCAGCGTAGGCCCGGTAAACTTCGGGTAGGCCCGGTAGAGATGTGGTAGGATGAACGGTTCGAACTGGTAAGGCTTTCAAGCAATTCTTTAGGCAGGTTGTACCCCACGCCTTGATGTCCCCTGTGACCCAGTCTAGGGTAGGATTATGGAGTTGAAGCCAAGGAAGACCCAATAGGATTGGGGAAGTACAATGGGGTAACACAAAGAGTTCCAAGTATTCCTGGTGAAAGAGGCCAATCTTAAGGAGCAAAGGCTTGGTACGGTACTGCACCATACAATTCAGTCTATCTCCATTAACTGAGGCGATGAATAACGGTTTGGCCAAGCGGTTAACTGCTATGTCGTGTTTCTTGATCAGGGAGGCCTCTATGAAATTGCCCGCCGAACCAGAATCCAGGAAGACCGGCAAATTAAGCACAGAGGCAGATGAGAGACAAAGCTGTGCAGGTACGGTAAATCTTGGAGAGGAAGCACACACACCCAGAGACGCCTCTCCCAACGAGTCTAGGTGCGCCCGTTTCCCAGTCGAGAAGGACGAATGGGGCAATCTCTTAGGAAATGATCAGGACTGGCGCAATACAGACAGAGATTTTCATTCCTCCTGCGAGACCTCTCCACGGGGGTTAGGCGAGAGCGGCCGACTTGCATGGCTTCCACCTCTGGAGATGATGGTACAGACAAAGGTTTCTGAAAGGTAGGGGCCAAACGAAACATCCTCCTGTCGCGTTGGGAATCTCTCTCCAGGCGAAGTTCTTCACGCCTCTCAGCAAAGCGTATGTCAATGCGAGTGACGAGATGTATGAGTTCAGAAAGGGAGTCAGGAATCTCTCGGGCCGCTAGAACATCTTTGATCTTGCTAGAGAGACCTTTCTTAAAACAAGCGCAGAGAGCCTCATTATTCCATGCTAACTCGGAGGCCAAAGTACGGAATCGAATAGCATATTCACCAACAGAAAGATCGCCTTGCGTTAAATTCAATAGAGCGGACTCGGCAGATGAGGCTCGAGCGGGTTCTTCAAAAACCTGACGGAATTCTGTAACAAAGGCCTGGACGGTGAAGGTGAGAGGATCATTACGGTCCCACAAGGGAGTGGCCCAAGCCAAGGCTTTTCCGGAGAGCAGACTAATGATGAAGGCCACTTTAGAGCGTTCGGTGGGGAATTGATCGAACAATAATTCCAGGTGCATAGAGCACTGGGCTAGAAAGCCTCTGCACAACTTCGCGTCCCCCTCATATTTTGCTGGCAAGGAGAGGCGGATTCTGGAAGAGGAAGCTGCTGGAGACTGCGGTGGCGGCACCGGTGGCGGTGGAGAAAGCGACTGCTGCTGGGTCAGGAATTGCTGCATCATAGCGGTAAGCTGATTAATCTGCCGGGACTGCAAAGCCACCAGCGCTGGGAGTTCGGAAGTCTCCGGCAAGGGCACCTCAGCGGGATCCATGGCCGGATCTTACTGTTACGCACCGGGTTGAACGTGCGAGGAAGTGGACCCGCAGGGTCTGCAGAACTGTTTGGCAGATACCGCGTCAGGGGAGCGGAGTCTAAGGAGCCACTGGTTTTCACCAGAGCCCACCGCAAGGCGGGATGGTCTTGTGCGGCAGGTGACTCCCAGGTCGCTACCCCCCAACAGCGGCACAGTTCCACAAACTGCTGAGGTGACGTGCAGTAGAGACAAACAGTGGTCGAAGGAGAAGGCCGATGTCAGGACTGGCAGCGCGGGTTCAATAGCGGAGAAACAAGCCGAGGTCGGGACGGGCAGCACAGGTTCAATAGCGGAGAAACAAGCCGAGGTCGGGACGGGCAGCACAGGTTCAAAGGTCAATGGGAGAGCCGAGGTCATACACGAGGAATCAAGCAATACAGCGTCTGACATTCACGGAAGAACACCGAAGATCCGGCACAGGAAGGAAGGCAGGGTTCAATTTATGGGAAGAGCCGAAAAGGGATTGGATGGCCAGACACCAATAATCAGGACCTTGGCCCTTTAAATCTATGAAGGTTGACGCGCGCGCCCCCTAGTGGCCGGGGACGTGCGTGCACGGAAGGCGGAACTGCAGCAGAAGGAGGAAGCCGGCGGCCATGCCGGTCAGAGGAGGAAGCGCGGGGACCAGGTAAGGGGACAACGTAGCCTGGGGGGCCAGCAGCGGACGCCCGGATGGCGGTATAGCGGGGAGCGCTGCAGGAAGGGGACGCAGCGCTCGCCCGAGGAGAGGCACGGAGGGGGGCGCTGCGCGGGGCAGGCGCAGCGCTCGCTCTAACAGCTGGGCGCTGTACGCAATACCACATTTATGAAGGCGATTCTGGTGAGCGACTCTAACAGCGCCATGTAGCGTAAGATTCATCATGACAGGTGGCTCAGCGTATATCGCCGACGCTCTAGCTTCCAGAGCGCCTGGTATTACCTGTCGCTACCTGTCGCTCTCCCATACATTTCAATGAACGTTCCTTTTCTTCTGTTTAAACAGGGTTTTTATTTTTTTTTCTCTTAAATAATTGTGTCACCTCTCCTGGCCTAGAAAAAGTCATTTTTGAAAACTTTTTTGCTTTTTTATATT
This sequence comes from Gastrophryne carolinensis, assembly GCA_027917425.1. NCBI lineage: Eukaryota > Metazoa > Chordata > Amphibia > Anura > Microhylidae > Gastrophryne > Gastrophryne carolinensis. Next base: position 106,581,475 of record CM051235.1, read on the forward strand.
TTTAGGCAGAATTGTCATTACAGGTCTGGCATTCAAGTATTAATGTCACAATGTTACAACAATGTCATTCTATGTATTTTCGCTTTGTTACTGGTGCATATGTGTTCAAAAACAGACTTTAATCACACAGCATCTGGAGCTCTATGCTATAGCGACCAGATCCAGAGCGTCTACACTCTGTGTGTCTGTTTTTTTGTTGAATATGGTGTGAGTCGCTGACAGTCGGTCGCACTGAGCTGGCGCTACCTTTCGCTCGCTGCAACGCTGTACTGGTGTTAGAATGCCCAACATACATCTCATTCATCAATGCCGGTTAGGTTACTACAGTGACTGAGGCGCTCTGTTGCAGCGTCACAGCGTATACTAGCGGTCGCTCTAAGCGCTGCTATACAGACACTCATCTGCCGATACCTGGCACTAGTAATGAATCAGCCTCTAAATGGGGCCCTGATGCAAACATTAAATGTCTGTCAACGCTCATACGGTAAACGTTATTGGTCTAAACGGGGGGTCTTATTTAAGAAGTGTCACCAGTGTCAGTGTTTTTAGCCTCAGCTTGGGTTTTAAGAAAGAAAAAAACGGCGGCACTGATGCAGCCACCAGCTAGCGTTTTATTTAACACTAGCGACGAAAATGATGGGGGTAAAAATTAAATTAAAACTGATTTTAGTATAATTAAATTGTATTGGTTTTCCAGGGAAAAAAATAAGGGGGGAACAGAAAGTAGAGAGGGCAAGGGGGTACAGCATATAGATTTTCATAAAACAGACTCAACAATAATATCTTGAAATCACGTGAACAGGCCACTACACATGGAATTGGAAGGCAAATGGGGCTAATTTAAGGCTAGTACCATGTATTGCCACTTGTATTGCCTTACTACGCTGTAGTATCCTGTCCAGCAGTGATAAATGTGATGTCTGGAGGGCGCTGTAGAAGCACTCTCCATTACTCACTGCAGAGCCAATGGAGAATGCTAGGTGGTGTCCCGAGGTCAAAGCGCTCAAGACAACGCTAGAAACATAAAAACATAGAAGGTTGACGGCAGAAGGAGACCATACGGTCCATCTAGTCTGCCCTTATGTAGCTGTATGTACTCTTTATCTTAGGATAGATGTGTGCTTATCCCAGGCATGTTTAAATTCAGTGACTGTTGATTTTTCAACTACCTCTGCTGGAAGTTTGTTCCAAGCATCTACTACTCTTTCTGTAAAATAATATTTTCTAACATTGCTCCTGATCTTCCTCCCGACTAGCTTCAGGTTGTGCCCCCTTGTTCTATCATTATGTTTCTTCTTATAAACACTTCCCTCCTGAACCTTTTTCAATCCTTTCACATATTTAAAGGTCTCAATCATGTCCCCCTCTCCCTTCTTTCCTCCAGACTGTACAAATTAAGTTCTTTAAGTCTCTCCTGATAAGTTTTAAGTTTAAGTCCTTCCACCATTTTTGTTGCCCGCCTTTGGACACGTTCTATTTGAATAATGTCTTTTTGCAGGTAAGGTCTCCAGAACTGCACACAGTATTCTAGCTGTGGCCTTACCAGGGTTCTATACAGTGGCATCACAACCTCCCTCTTCCTAATGGTGATGCCTCGAGCTATGCAGCCGAGCATCCTGCTTGCTTTTCCCACTGCCTGGCTACACTGTCCACTCATCTTGCAGCTATCAGTAATCAGTACCCCTAAATCTCTCTCCTCCGAGGTCCTGGCTAACACAGTACTGCCCATACGGTACTCAGAGCAGGGATTCCTTCTACCCAAGTGCTACATCTAACAACAGGACAATGCTGCAGTGAACGATAGGTAGCGCCAGTTAAGTGTGTCCGGCACTCGGCGCTGAAGCCCATATTTAAGAAAAAAGTACACACAACCAGTGTAGGTGCTCTAAAACTGGGCACTCTAGCGTCGAGCGCCAGGCGCAAGTGTGCAGCAGGCAGTGGCTGGAACTACCTACCTGAGCCCCGCAATCCCTGGTTATCGTTCCAGCTGTCAAATGGGCTACGTATGGGGTCACAGAAAAAGGGCCTTCTGCTCCCATGAATGAGGACACTTGCCAGCTGCCAATGTCCTCACTCATGGGAGTGACGGCCATCTTTCTGTAGCACTGTCCATAGCCTATTTTTTGACAGCGGGAATACCGACCGCTGATCAGGGCCTGAACACTCTGCATAGGTAAGCTGGGTTGATGGGCCCATCAACCAGCTTTTCCGTGGTCGGGCCAGATGCAGAACTTGAACTTGACCTCTGGCTGAAGTCTATGTTCAGGTTTGGGAACTCGAACTTGAACAAACCTAAACTTAAACTTTGCGGTTCGGGTTCAAGCAACACTACTAACTATTTATAATACATGAGCATTATGAGCCAGATGTGACAGAAATTCACAAATACACAGTCATACTAAAATATACCAGGAGATGGGGCCCTGCCATTGTGAGCTTACTATATAAATCATGGATGCATAACCTGTGTCCTGGGGGCGGAAGTTATGCACATGCAGCCCTCACTGCTCTCAGTTGCGCCCCCAGTAACCCTTGCAGACTCCCAAAGCATAAAGTGGGTTACCTATGATTGTCTCTGTAAAGGAGAGTAACACACATGTGCTGCTGGGCTGTTGTAGACCCACCTCACCTCTGTTTCTCTCTTGATCCTTATTTGTGCAAACTTCACCTGTTTACCTCTGCCTTCTTTAACTCAGCTCTCCATACCTTACCTCTTCCCACCTTGTCCTATCTCACCTCTCCTCACCTGTAACTATCTCTTATTATATATTATATATTTCCACCTTGCTTCTGTCCATTGCTTTTTTCAGACCATCTTACCTTGGGCTACCTCACCTAACCTCACCTCTGCCTAGCTTTACCCAATCGGCTTACCTCTTCCCATATCAACTCTGCTCACCTCTACTCAATGTACTTCTCCCTGTCTTACTTTTTCCATTCCTTCCCACTTCACATCTTTTCACCTCTTCCTGCATTAGCCACCTTTATTCAACTCTTCTCATCTCACCCCTGGTCACCTACACTTCTTCCCGTTCTGTTCACACCACCTCGCCCTGTCTTACTTTTGGATATGCATAAAGGCATATTCTGTGCTTTAATGTTAAAGCTTACCTCCAGTAAATGGTTTGGCACTGTTGGCAGCCTAAATTTTATTGCGGCTCATTGAATAGGAACAATAATACAATGCAGCCCTTATACCAAAAAGGTTGTGCACCCCTGATATAAATGATAAGGGGTGGAGACAAAATGTAGGTCACAAGTAATACCGGTATTTACTAAGGCCCTTATTTATGAAGGAATAGCGACAGGTAGCGACTGGTGAGCGACCGGTAATGACGGGCCCCGCCACGAGAACGCCGGCTCCCCACCACAATCACACATTTATCAAGCCGATCCTGCTTAGCGACTGAGATAGCGCCAGATAGCCACTCATTCATCATTATTCCAGCCTCAGCCCACAGCGCCAGCGTCCGACCTTGAACAGCGACAGGTATGACCTCTCGCTACCTGGCGCTCTCCAATGCATTTCAATGGAACAATCTTTAAATATTAATAATTAATTGTTATTAATGTTTTTTTTTTTTTTTTTTTTTTAAATGTGAAAAATTCTGTGACCACTTCCGCCATGTTAGATAATTTTTTTAAGGTAAAAAAAAAAATGTGTGCAGAATTGATATTACAGGTCTGATATAATTGTATTCATATTACTAAATTCTTAAAAAATTCTTTTTTTTTTTGGTTTTCAAAAATATGGTGGTTTGGGGGTTAAAAAAATACTTTTAACACATCGCCGCCAGCACTCCAGCACTCATCCATTTCACAGCGCGAGAATTTTTTGAGCGTGATTTTTTGATGAATATGGTGAGAGCCGGTCGCTCTGACCAGTCGCTATCATGCGCACCCATACATCGCAGAACCTGTCAAATAGCGACTCGTCACCCCGTATTCAGCATTACTGCACACCGACTCAGTCGCTATCAACAACCGAACAACGGCCAAGCACAGCGACTACTAGCGGGCGCTCTGAAAATGCCGCTACAGTCGCTCAACTGTCACTACCTGCCGCTATTAATGAATCGGCGTCTAAGTATGTACTAAGTATGATGGGAAGTAGTGGTGTAGACTGATGGTTGCTTAGGGCAACAGTTGGACCACTGCTAAGATCTCCTGGAATAAGAAACTACTGGACCACTGCTGAGTGCTACTGGGATAAAAAAAAACTGTATATCAGTGGTGTTTTAGACCATATATTTTCTAGGCTTATGGGTTTCAAAAGGCAGGAAGGTAAATAATTGGGGTTAAAATAATTCTGATGGAGAATCCGGATGAATATATGTTCTATGGAGGAGAGGACAATACAATGATGGGAAGTCCCTATTAACAGACAAATATGCCACACTTATGACCCCTGAAGCAGGGCCCACAACCATTATCAGTACATGTCCTTCATGGTCCACTGTGTAACAATTATAGAAGGCAATATATCTACAGTGATGGAGCAACATGAATTGGCAGAACCACCACACAAATATCATTCAACTGTGGGCCTCTCCCTCCACTTTTGCACCTCCTCCCCTAGAAGATATACCGCTTTTGAACAGCAGAAAAAAAAAGAAAGAATCCTTACAAAGCTATCAATGACCTGTTTGCATGCAAGAACATACTAGTAAGCACCTGTTAGGCACCCATACATTGGCAGCTCAGCAACGTGGCCGCCGCATTTTGTGGTGCAAGAACTGCAATGATGTCAACAGGGGAACACACAAGGGAGTGCTTTAGGGGTCTGGACCCCCAATACCTTGTGGAGCACAGTGACCCTGTCTTTTGAGGACAGCATGGCTGCAGTTAACACCAGGAAATGCTTTAACTAGCAATGAGCAGCCAGGCTCATGTAAAATGTAAAAGCAGCACACAAAGTAAAGCGTTGATGGGGAGCAGAACAGGAGTTAAGAGCCGCACGTTCATGGAGCTCAAGACACATCACAGGTAGGAGGGAGGAGCTGGCTCTGACGGTTAAGAAGATCTGGGGAGTGGGTGTCTGGCCACAAGTTTAGCAGCATCCAAGGAGCAGTACCACCCAGACAGTCATACCCATTGGCAGTCACAGCCTCAGATGCATTATACACCACCTTGTTGTCTACTGTCGGGCTAATATCTCCTTCAAGAATTACTACTGCTGCTGCATTAACTTTAAGCAGCCCAACACTTTAGGAAACCCACAGTGACCTCATGGCTTGCTGCTTTTCACACCCCTGGACATCCCTGATTGTGAACCCCTCAGTAAAACAATTTCTCTAGAACAGGGGTCCGCAACATTTTCTATTGTGAGAGCCATATTCATCACTGAAATATGGCTGTGTAAAACATTCAATGTGAACAGATCATATAAGCCATATACTGTTTATAGCATATGACACAAGTGTCCAAAGATACACCCAGGGTTAGAGGGAAACAGAATACAGTGCTGGAAATGTCCCAGACAGGTAAGCCGTCGCATTTATCTGCCTGTCAAAATTCGTATTAACCCTGAGCAGGACTGTGACAATGCCAAGCCCTGGGCATGACATACTCTCCAGCCTCAACAGTGTGCTAAACGTTCCTAAGGTAAGTGTTCCAGTCTGGCAGACAGCCTGGGGGCCACACAAGTAGTCCCTGAACCACATGTGGCTCCCGAGCTACAGGTTGGGGATCCCTGCTCTAGAGCACAAATGGGAGTCCTGTTGGGTCTCCTAAAGCACAATTGTGAGCCACATTGGTCACTTTGACCCTTAAAGGTTGCCCAACTGGTCACTGACAGATCACATGGAAGTCATAAAGGGGTCCAAAGGGGTGAGTATTTGGCCCAGCTTAAAGCATTTCCAGGGACTGTTTTAAGGAGGCTTAGCTTGTTTTACATTGAATGCAATACAAAACTATCTACAAAGCACATAGTAAATAAAGAATAATAAAGTCAACTGCAAGATGATTCCTGGACATCCTCTCACAACTGCACTAAACTTCTTGCTCTCGTCTTTCAGTTTTTTCTTGGGCAAGGAATCCATTCATCATGTTACAGACTTGTTTTTTAGGCAAAGCGATTGTGCAATCAGCTTGCTTAGGTACTGCTTCGGCAGATGGTTGATAAAAACGGATCTTAAAGCACAGCAAAACACATTTCTGGATGCTCCATATGTCATGAACAGCTGGGCATTTTTAGCGGCTCAGTAGTGGGCCGGTTTCAGAAAAAAACAGGGTTTTCCACCACTGAGGCCATGTCCACCTGGCCCTTTTGAGATTGCAGATTGACTGATTTCAATGTTGCTTGGAGACGCACAAATGCCAACTGGCCACATCCCCAGCTTTTACCAGTTTACCTGTAACCCTGGAGGTTTAACACAGCATGGAATCCTGCTAGAGGATGCCCTGGGGGCAGGCTAGCAGCTGACCCTGGAATATTTTAGATTTCAGGGCCTAGCAGAGAGCGTTTTGCTTCACTTTAATGCTAAGGATCTCAGGGGGATCAAGGGGAGAGTCCCTTAATGCTATATACATGGATCTGGTTAGCCAATAGGGAAACTAACAATTAGATGGTATCTTCATAGCTCCCAACTGTTCCTTATTCAAAGGGAATGTTCTTCTTTTGAGTCCATGTCCCCGTGTCCCCCTCATTGTTCTTATTTGTCCCTCTTTGAGGTGTAACATGCAGATCTGCATTAATAAGAGATTCATTTGCCTATTCAAAGTGTTGTTATATTGTTATAACTGTTACAATCTTATATCCATCCCTCAATGAGGGATGCATAATGGATATTGTTACCATATTATAGTGAATTGTTCATAGAAATGTATGATGAAAGCACTGCAATGTCCTTGTGTTCATGTAACAGGAAGTAAGGGGTAACCTGTAGCAGACACAGTAAATGAAGACGTAAATCCTTCCAATTACATCCAAAGCAGAATACATGTTTTAGTGGAGAATATATTCTTGTGACATGCCAGTGAAATTTATCTTAAAATAAATCTAAACTATTGGGGAATAGTGTGAATGAATACAGGTCATAGGCACAGCATCGCTTACAAATATTAACCTGTTTGCCAACCCTAAGATAAGCCGAGTATGATTGCCAAGAGGGAGCGTCTGACTTGCATATTGATTCCTAGCAACCTGCCATCATGCTGTGTACAAAACATTGCACCGATCTGAATGGCTTCAGTGATGTTTCTATTACAGATCTTTATAGACGCCACAGTACAAATAATTCTTTTCTATTTCATCATCTTCATTCAATTTAATTATACAGTTCAGGCTTAGACTGGCCCACAGGGTCTACTCTGGAGGGCCCCTGGACCTAGGGGCCACTTTGAGGGCCTTCATTACCAAAACCTGTACTATGTATAGCTTATTTGTGGTATTCCAAACACACACACACACAGACAATACAGTTTGGCATAATGTTTCTGCACGTGAGGCCTGCATAAAAGCCAATGATTCTTGCATCTACAGGTGGAGTAGGCACCCAGAGTCAGTTCAACTGGTGGAACCCAAGCTCCCCATCTCAAAAATCATACATTATTTGCAGAGGTGGGATTCAAATTTTTAACTACTGGTTCCCTATCCATAAAGTTGTCAAGTGCTGTACACTATGTTGTTAAAATAAATGTTTGCATACAATCTAATAAAGAGCAAACTGTTTAATACTATTAAAACTGTTTAATACTATTAAAATGTGTCTAAGCAATGTTAAGAGATTGTATAACTTATTTGTGCCAGTTCTCCTCGGCTCTCAGAACTGCTAAAATTTTACCAAAACCAGTTCTACAGCACCAGGGAGAATCTGTTGAATCTCACCCCTGATTATTTGAATAAATATAACAGGGGCACCCAAACTTTCCTACCATGAGAGCAACATTCAGCACTGAGTGATGGTTGGGAGCCACATTCAAAGCAAATAAATCATAGAAGCCCCCAAGTGGGGGGGGGTGGGGGGGGGAGGCACTCAGGAGCATACTGTACTGTCAGGTTAAGACTTGAGAATGCTTCGCCCCGACCGACTTAGCCTGCAGCTCTACAAGGGATTGATTTGCAGTTAAGTGAGGTAGTTAGGAATGGGACACAAACACCACATGGGGAGGCTGGGAAACTGCTTAACCGCATGTCTGGTGCCAACGCCATTTAGCCCTGACAGCAAATAATCCCACCTCCAGCTTCATCAGTGAGTTAGATCTCCAATCCATTCTAATCACCAGCCCATGAGCCAAACAGCAGGGGTTCTGCGAGCCACATGTGGCTACTGAGAAACAGGTTGGGGACCCATGTAATATATACAAATATACTTGTCTGTAAATAAAAGAAAAAAGAGGCTGTAAAGAAACACGAATCACATGAGTCTATAGTATCGCACAACATGCTTGCCTAAATCACCATCCGTTTCACCTGCCCAGCGGCCTAAAGGATACAGCCAGGCCACGGACACACTGATTCTTGGTTAAGGCAAACAGAAAGCTCAAGTTAAATATATATATATTTTTTAAGTTAAATATATATATATATATATATATATATATATATATATTTATGACTATTATGGAAATATTACACATGGAGTTCTGAGAGCAGAGTACATGTTATAAGTAAGTAGATTACAAAAAGAGATACAACATAAAGTCAGGTTATCGTGCCGGTAACCCCTGAGAAAATGTATATAGGGGTCTGGTATTTAACCCCCAGCTGGACACTCCCAACGCCCCTCTGGGGGTAGTTCCCAGCTCCTCCTCTGCCTGTGACCCTGTTTAGAATCTACAGACGCTATTTTGGGTGTAAGTTTTAACCCAAGACTGGTACCATCCTGTTTCTGGTGTTAAACTAGTGGGCTAGTCGTGGGGCACCTGGAGAGTCCAAAGATGGAGTTCCTAGATGGGTCAGAACCTGAGAACCCTATTTCCTCAGATTCCACATTAGGTATGGAGATGGGCCGAGTATGCACAGATGTGGCTTGGTGGGGCGGCTCCGGTTCTGTGTCTGGCTTGGTGCTGGGACAGATAACCTCCATCGCCTCTTCAGGCTAGAAGAATGAAATGCAACAAGGATTGTCTTCTGAAGCCAGGTCCCCTACGGTGCACGTATCCCGAGAGCAGCCTCGGGTGAGAATTGTCACCTATGCTAGCAGATGACTGTTGACATGGGGACATTTTGTAAGAAGGGGTCTTAGGATGAAAAGGAGCAAGCATCAGGAGTAAAACAAAACATAATATTTGCCCTATTCCTGACAGAGGCCAACAGCACACTTACTCCCCCTGCCACCTGCTTTGGCAACATGGTAGCAGACTCCCTCATTGATTCGCATTGCGGGGGGGCATCACGGGAATGCTTGATAGTGCCCTGCACTGATTTGAATTCAGTGTGCCACTGAGCAAAGCCAGGAGAGCCAGGTGAGTATTTGTTTGGCGTGTAGTTATACTTCTTAGCCAGTTGTAACTCAATGGCAGAACCAAATTATCAGGAGGAGGTTGATAACAAAATTTAATTTCAAAAACTGAGCACCACCTAGTGACTGTTGTACACATTACAGACTTCTCATAAACGTTGCTGCTAACCCCTTACCTACTGGAAGTTGATGCAGACCAAAACCCAGGATTTTCAATCTCCTGGGATTTGGTCCGATTTACATGGTCTGATTTGGGATGCCCAGCAGTGTGAACCCCCCCCCCCCCCCCCCCAAGTAGTTGGCACAGTACTTACCTCGATCCCTATGGTCGAGCATATTAAATGAATGCTTAATGCATGGCTTCTTCCTTGGCTGCTCCCTCTGGCTGTGTGCACACATGGATGGAAAACAAAGTGAGTACTAGGCGAAATGGGGGAGGGACGGGGTTCACCCAGTGGGTCATCCCATATCAAGAGGACTCCAGAGTTGGGTTGCATGTCTTTGGTAGCCCTTCATAAATGAACTAAATAGTTTAGAAATAACTCCTAACAAGACCTAATAGCTAAAGAAGCACTCTAGAATACCTTCCTACACATACACTTACTACACCTACTCATTGCCTGCCCCCAATTTCTGTTATGGTGGTATCGGCAGCATCATTCAACTAGTGCCAACATGTTTCACTAGTGCCACAGCATTTCACCGTCCGGGGAATCTTCCTACACTGCAGTTAGCATCTAGATTGCGCCTTGTTACTCAGCATGCAGTAGACATAAAGGCACTCTAATGGCAATGGGGGACAGAGGGGGGGTGTCGATATTATACTCTCAACCTGCACACTTTCAATAAACAGACCAATATCAACCGTTGTGCTTACAGTAACTTACAAATACACAGCTAGTCTCTGGTCACTCTTTAACTTTCTGGGGGCCAAAGGTTGAAGATTTAGAGGGAACCTTTTTGCAGTAGTACTATATGGAAGTTGCTATGGCGACCTGATCTCTCAGGTTTCTTGAGTTTTCTACCACCAATGACTGGACTTCACCAACTGTTTGAGACCCTGCCAGGTTCAGATGTAAAATGGATAAATTTTAATCGATCAGTCTAACTTTAGCTCTGCCCTCCACTTGAGAAATGCCCTTAGGTTCCTTTATTTTACTTTTCCTGTCTGCATATTCTATTCTCAATTCCTGACTCACCACTTGGGTTTTTTTTTTTTTAATTCCCTTCTGCCTCTGCAGATGCCTTTTTGACATTCCAAAATGAGGGGAAGATTTTTTTTTAATAAAGTTAGTTAAATATTTACTTTTCTATAGCCTATCATATAACAGCAATTTTATAGTGCTGTGCTTCAAAGCGAAACAAAACCAGAGATTTTCACTATTTTGGGTTTTGTTCCTTGCCTGGGGGCAACACAATGTGAATCCCCCAACCCCAAAAAGTTTACTTCATAAGCCATGACAGAGAACGATTTAATGTTGACACCAGGACCCACTCACATTTAGTGACACCACTGGCTACTTCCTACTTTCAACATGGCTGATATTTTGCATTTGTAACACTTGTAAAAACTGCTTCTACTTCCTGTTTGATAGCGCTATGTGTTACCCAATGCTGCCCCCCTCCCACCCCCACAGTATTCTTTTCGAAAGGATTATCCTGTATTTATAGCAATCCCTAAGCTTTGACTCTTTAGATTTAGATTTCTAATGGAGATTTATAATCTGTTAAATCCTGTTAAACATTACCTTTTCGCTGTTCAGCCGTAATTGTCCTGCACATCCGTCAATTGGCCTCTTTCCAAAAACAGATAAATCGACTGTTCCTTGAGCAAATGAACTAACATACAAATCGTATGCGAGCCTTAAACTTTGTGTCAAGTATTTTCATTTTTTATTTAGATTTATAGATGTATTTATTATATAGGGCGGGGTTTGGCATTGTCTGCAGTGGAAGGGGAGGGACTGAATACTGCAGGATGGCTGCCTTTGGGTACAAATATAGACTGATAGTTAAAGAATAACAAAACCCTTGGTGATCCTGGGGATCGGGATGCCCCACTACCTGAAACCCCCAGATCACCATTGCCCTGGCTCCCACAGCGATGTAAACATCGGATGCTACATCCCAGCATCTCTGGCCTGAGGTTCACTCCCATTCCCAGCCATTCAGATATACTGGGGACAGAAGAGTGCCCTTGTGTAAAGCAAAACTGGGTATGTGACCTCCCCCACTCCCAATTTAATATGCACAGCATATGGCACTGATTGGACATAGCTGGGCATCCCAAATTGGAATGCCTTGGGGACAAGGATCAAATCCCCAGATAGTGAAAATCTCAGGTTTTGTTCTCCTTTAAGGAGGAGCACCCATCATCCAAGAGTCTTTAAGACTGTAGGGTCTGTAGGGCACAAAAGTTCCTGGACCCTGTATTGCTGCACTGACAGATCTGACACTGCGCATTGTTGCATCAGAGCAGCTTGTATATTGAAAATGATATATACCAAAGAAGCCTCCTGCACTCATAAGCATTGATAGGGGAGAAAATAATTTAGCAGACTGGCTATAGGGAGACCTGGGACAATGCCCGGTGGGGCACCTTGCTTTGGGGCCATGGGGGCTGCTGCTTTAAACACCCACATTAAATACCTGCCCCTTTAGTCTCCCTCTCAGCCCCATGTACCCAGCCCTACTGTACTCACAAGCCAAGGAACCCCAGCCCCCAATGTTATAGCCCCGGCATCATGGTTGGGGGGGGGGGGGGGGCTGAGCAGAGCTGTCTCGAGCTGGCCAGGGGCTGGTAAAAACCAGGGCTAATTTTTGGCCCCAGTCTGCCACTGTTTGTGGCTGTATATTATTTGTATTTTGGTTCTAGTGACACCTAGAGGTGAACTTTTAGTACAACAGGTTTATTGAGGATTAAAACACACATCAAAGTACATCATATCAAAGTACATAACATTATTAATAGTACATTCAGCAATGCTGTTTAGTCTGTTTGCTAGTTTCGTTTGCCCCTGCCAGCACTCCATATTCTGCCTGTAAAGACAGCAGCTCCCTCCTTCTACTACTTTATCAGTCATGCTGACCTTTATCTCATGCCTAACTCCAGCATACAACAGCCTTTTACCTTATATTTTGTGCATATTTACATGATGTCTTGACGTGCATCCACATCTGGGCTGATGCTATCTGCCAGCATCTTCTGGGGCAAGTAGCAGTTCAGCACAGACATATACAGTAAAACTTTCTCTAGAACTTCTGGTTATTTTTTTTTGACAGAATGCTTTTAGTGGGCTATGATTATATTGGCGCATTTTGCTCAGATGAACATAATCAGGGGTGTAAATGTATAATGTGTATGGAGGGAGAAGTATCAATGAGGCTGCGTTTACACGACAGCGTGCACTTTTGGCCTAGCATCCTGTGATCGCTGTGTGCCGCGTGTGGAGAGCGCTTTTCACTCACATGGAGGGGGATCACTGCACCCTCAGGACCTTGCAGGCAGGGAGGGAATATTCACGCCTGATTCATATGTTAAAGCACCCATAGATTACTATGGGCAGCTTTTCACAGACGGATGCAGGATGCTCACCTGAAAGTGCGAGAACTCCGCATCCGTGCTGGTGCGAAACCAGCCGAATTTACTGTTTTACAGCCGTGCAGAAATATAGTTATACAAAAGTAGCACAAAATATTCTAAACTATGTATGACAATAGTTTGTACAAGTAATTATAGGTATGCAAACAGAGGTGGACTGGGGCCAAAAATCAACACCAGCACCTGGCCTGCCCATGCCCAGCCAGTAGCATCTCTGCAGCTTCCTGGCCAGTCAAACAGTGCGCTCCAAGACTGAGGCTAAATTATTAGGGGAAGAACGTGGGCTGGGGTTGCTTGGGTGAGGGGGTAGTGTGGGGAAGGGGATGGGGGGCTGGGGGGAGGCAGGGATTGGATGGGAGTGTTAGCAAAGGCAGCAGCCCAGACTTCCCCCAAGCAGTGCGGCCCACCGGGCATATGCCCAGGTCTCCCTATGGCAAGTCTTCGCCTGTATGCAGCTTAGAATCAAAACACATTCTGGTGTTAGAAAATGTCCACAACTATCTAAGTAACGTTTCTGTTATTTTATACATAGGAGTACCTCTCTTTACTCTGATATACTATTGAAGTCTGTTTTATATACAGTGGCACTAGAACACACGTGCCAAACTCTGGCCCATGGGCCAAACCTGGCCCACAGTGTTATCAGATGTGGCCCACGAAGCCTGTCCCCCTTCCCATGCTGTTATCTTTGAGTGCCGGGGTTGGACGGTCGCGGGCATTACCTTTAAACCAGGCACACGCCCAGCGCTGCTTAGACCCCGAGAGGCTGGTTTGGTAAATGCAACTGCCAACCAGGCTGAGCTGGGTTCTGGACAGAGAACCCTATAACACCCCATCATGGAAAGTGGCAAGCTGAATTAAAGAGGACCAACCATGTATTTGGCTGGCCCTGGGATCTAAAAGACTTTAGGGCTGGGCAATTGAAGTGGACCAAAAGCAGCCCTGGAGGCTAGCAGCTGGCCCCAGAGTCTTTTAGATTCCGAGACCATCTGCTGAGGGTTTTGTGCCAATGTGACATTCCAGACAGGGTTACAATCGTATTACCCTAAGATCCCTTCTGACTCAATATCAGTTTACAGAGTGGGGGCCTGGGAAAGGCTATACACATCCAATCTCACACAGATTGCAAGGCGCGGATTGTACACAACAGTCTTCTTAGGTGCAGGAAGAACGGTTGTTTATTCAGCAACAATTAGCAACAAAAATTAGCTTGATATATCAGCAATATATCTCAGGTAATGGAGCAAAAGCAAACAGCTCCTTTCTGTTAGCAGGCTAAACACACTATGCATACAGTCACATGGTCTGCCTAAGACTTCATGGTTTTTCTTTAAACTAACCTTATCAATAGCATAACAAGCAGACAGTCATATACAGGATGCAGGTGTTGCATTAAAACTATTCCAACAGCGTTCCCACATCCCAAAACAGACTAGCGCTAGTAGCAATAGGCACACACAGCCAAGCAGACAAGGGCATAAGATTTAGCACACATACAATAGGGTTGATTCAGAGCCCCTTTCTCATCATTTTTATGGAGGTCTTGCTACCCAACGAAAAATCATGCAAAAATGAAAATATTTCACACTTCAACATTTCAACGTTATCGCAGAAAAAAGGCTTTGCTGAATCAGACGAGGGGAAAAAATGAACGAGAATGGAAATATTCACGCAAAAAAAAGGTGAGAAAGGGAACCCTAATGTCTCTCCTGAGTTAAGCAGATTCCAGAGTCAGCGCACAGAAGGCCACTTTATACAAACACAAAGTATGGCAAGTTGCTTATAAAATAATTAAGAGAAATGAACAGAAAATCTTTTAACTATGGTGAAGATAGGTTCCTGCTGAGGTACACAGATGAGGATAAAAGTCTGCTTAGAGAAGCCACCCCTGACATGCTATGCTCATCTGTCCCATCTCTCTCATTTTTAAACTAATCAGGAGAGGTGAGCAGTAAACTGTATGCAGCCAATCGGGTCTCAGGGGCATTTGGCTAAGAACATGGCAGTTCTGGTCTCTAACAATTGATCTGCTGGTTTTGGGGTTTGCTGGCTCTGATACAAGGGCTAAAAGTCATATTTTTAGAACCAGCTCCTTATTCCATTCCAGGCAAGTCCAAATACTCCCCATGCTCTATTATTTTAGGACATTTACTGGTTTATTGTATTTTATAGGCCCAGGAGATATGTCAGTTTGGTATCAAGCTGAAGCTTATGCCATCAGCAACCAGGTCAGCTGATATCTCGGCGACCCATATTTAAAAAGTTATGTTTGAATGCATGTTGTCTCTTGAACAGTAACTTTTTTAATAACAAAGCAAAAACATATGGAATTACATTTTAATAACATTGTAACATGAACACATTAATGCCAGACCTGTAATGTCAATTCTGCATAAATATATAAAACATGAAAATATTTTCAAAAATGGCTTTTTCTAGGCCAGGAGAGGTCACAACATTATTTGAGATTTAAAAAAAAAAAAATTAATAAACCCCCCCTGTTTAAAGAGAAATAAAAGAACGTCCATTGAAATGTATGGGAGAGCGACAGGTAGCGAGAGGTAAGACATGGCGCTCTGCAAGGTGCTGGTGCTGGGATAATGATGAATCGGACGCTACATGGCATTATCCCAGTCCCTCAACAGAATCTGCTTGATAAATGTGTAATTGCGCTACCTGTCGCTACCTGTCATTTACAAGGCACTTACCTGTCGCTATCCCTTCATGAATAAGGCCCTGAATGTACAAATGGAGGAAATTCAAGATCATTTTTACCTTCCCCGGGAGTGGCCAAAAAACAACGATTATGCCAAGAGCGGGCTCTGAATCAACTCCATTGTGAGGTAACTGTTATTTTGCTTTTGTACCAGGTGGCTGATAGTATGCCACTTGTATAGTCAGGGGATCCTGATATTTAGTGAGCACCCAGACGGGCAGGGTTTATTATATGCCTGTAGTGTAAAGGGTTGTACTTATGTTGTGCAACAAAATAAAAACAGGTAAGCCCAGTTTAAAACGTAACATCTATGTCACTGACTGCTGAAAACCTCTTGCTAACTACCACTAGAGAGCTAATTTCCCACACTTCATATGTGTCCCCAAAGCTGGGTTGAATCTATGTGACAGCATCCTCTTTTGTGAGTAGCAGATCAGCCATACACATAGAAGCCGTAGCAGGGCTCCAATATTTGCCCTCCCTGCAATGAATTATGGGCACCTTGCCAGGGCTGCATGCCCTTCCCGCTAGCCATTCCCATATGCCTGGTGTGGGTGCGTGTAGAAAAAAAGGGGAGGGATCACAAGTGGTAGAGCTTGAGTTTGGTGGCATGTGCCCAAATAAATATTTACAGATAGGTTTGGTATAAGGGGACACTCTCACCCCAGTCTTTACAGATAGGTTTGGTATAAGGGGACACTCTCACCCCAGTCTTTACAGATAGGTTTGGTATAAGGGGACACTCTCACCCCAGTATTTACAGATAGGTTTGGTATAAGGGGACACTCTCACCCCAGTATTTACAGATAGGTTTGGTATAAGGGGACACTCTCACCCCAGTCTTTACAGATAGGTTTGGTATAAGGGGACACTCTCACCCCAGTGAATACAGATAGGTTTGGTATAAGGGGACGCTCTCACCCCAGTGAATACAGATAGGTTTGGTATAAGGGGACACTCTCATCCCAGTGAATACAGATAGGTTTGGTATAAGGGGACGCTCTCACCCCAGTGAATACAGATAGGTTTGGTATAAGGGGACACTCTCATCCCAGTGAATACAGATAGGTTTGGTATAAGGGGACGCTCTCACCCCAGTGAATACAGATAGGTTTGGTATAAGGGGACACTCTCACCCCAGTATTTACAGATAGGTTTGGTATAAGGGGACACTCTCACCCCAGTCTTTACAGATGTTTGGTATAAGGGGACGCTCTCACCCCAGTGAATACAGATAGGTTTGGTATAAGGGGACACTCTCATCCCAGTGAATACAGATAGGTTTGGTATAAGGGGACGCTCTCACCCCAGTGAATACAGATAGGTTTGGTATAAGGGGACACTCTCACCCCAGTATTTACAGATAGGTTTGGTATAAGGGGACACTCTCACCCCAGTCTTTACAGATGTTTGGTATTAGGGGACACTCTCACCCCAGTGAATACAGATAGGTTTGGTATAAGGGGACACTCTCACCCCAGTGAATACAGATAGGTTTGGTATAAGGGGACACTCTCACCCCAGTCTTTACAGATGTTTGGTATTAGCCCCAGGCTTTACAGCTAGGTCTCCTATAAGGTTTCACACAATCACCCCAGCTCTTAGAGCTTGATGAGGGATAAGGGGACACCCAGACCCCAGAAATAACAAGCCAGTGCTATTAGTGCAGTAGTATTGATCAACCTCCAACCCTACTCTAGCTCTCACTTCAGCTGCTATCCCTGACTATAGTTTGTCCTGAAAAGGGCAGTTTTTTAAACAATAAAGCCTATCTGTCCCTAAACCACTGCAGCAGGAATCTCTCCCCATCTAAAACAGCCCTGCAAGATGGCGCTGAGAGACGTGGGCCCTGTTATACGGTGGGATCACGTGTCCCACTGGGCCAAAAGCTCAGTGCACGCACGGATTTCTGTTTGAAATCCATGTTCGGCTCCGAACACTCGAAACCCGCGAAGATCGGATCCGCTCATCACTACTTCTAAAGCCAATACAAATACCTAATCTAAACCTGACAGCTGTGTTTGAGCTGTAAATACAATATTTGACCACTAGGGGATGCTACATGAAAGTATAAGAACATTAATGTTAATATTACCAAGACCAGTATGCTGAGCGCAAGATTTCTGTCCTAGACCCAAAATAATACAGGCAGAGCATAGTTGGATTGCTTAATATGACTCCCCAACTCTTGAGAGCCCCAAATGGCCATGTTTTGCAAATCTATACCCAGAGCCAGCTGTGTATTCATCTAACTTTGGTGACATCATAGGGAAGACTGAGTCACTGTATGCAGGGTTATTATTTATCGTGTCAGATGTGACAGAAATGCATAAATATATATTTATTCTGAAATACACCAGAAGAGACATCCCTGCCCTTGTGGTATTACAATTTAAAAGATGAGGGGTGAAGGCAAAAGTGTTAGATGAAGGTGGTGCTGTGGATATCGCCTATCTGGATTTTAGCAAAGCCTTTGACACTGTACCACATAAGGAGCTCATAGATAAGTTATTGAAGGTAGGACTCAATCCCTGGATAGTTCAGTGGATTTCCAGTTGGCTGAGGGATCGGTATCAGAGTGTTGTTGTAAATGGCGTGCAATCTGAACAAAGGCGAGTTACAAGTGGTGTGCAAGGCTCTGTCCTGGGCCCCATTCTTTTTAATATATTTGTAAGTGACATAGGAGAAGGCTTGGTAGGAAAAGTTTATCTGCTGATGATACAAAGGTTAGTAATAGGGTGGATATTCCTGGAGGTGTCTGCAACATGGAAAATGATTTAGCTTTACTGGATAGATGGTCAAAACTGTGGAAACTAGAGTTTAATGTCTCTAAATGTAAAATCATGCACTTGGGTAGAAGGAATCCCTGCTCTGAGTACCGTATGGGCAGTACTGTGTTAGCCAGGACCTCGGAGGAGAGAGATTTAGGGGTACTGATTACTGATAGCTGCAAGATGAGTGGACAGTGTAGCCAGGCAGTGGGAAAAGCAAGCAGGATGCTCGGCTGCATAGCTCGAGGCATCACCAGTAGGAAGAGGGAGGTTGTGATGCCACTGTATAGAGCCCTGGTAAGGCCATAGCTAGAATACTGTGTGCAGTTCTGGAGACCTTACCTGCAAAAAGACATTATTCAAATAGAACGTGTCCAAAGGCGGGCAACGAAAATGGTGGAAGGACTTAATCTTAAAACTTATCAGGAGAAACTTAAAGAACTTAATTTGTACAGTCTGGAGGAAAGAAGGGAGAGGGGGGACATGATTGAGACCTTTAAATATGTGAAAGGATTGAATAAGGTTCAGGAGGGAAGTGTTTTTAAGAAGAAACATAATGATAGAACAAGGGGACACAACCTGAAGCTAGTCGGGGGGAAGATCAGGAGCAATGTTAGAAAATATTATTTTACAGAAAGAGTAGTAGATGCTTGGAACAAACTTCCAGCAGAGGTAGTTGAAAAATCAACAGTCACTGAATTTAAACATGCCTGGGATAAGCACACATCTATCCTAAGATAAAGAGAACATACAGTATACACATAAGGGCAGACTAGATGGACTGTATGGTCTCCTTCTGCCGTCAACCTTCTATGTTTCTATGTTTCTAATATATACTTAGTATGATGGCAGTGATCTGAAGTTATTCGTGCTGTCTGTTTTTTAAGCCAAATGATAGGCTTGTCTGAATGGGTGGGTTTTGAGGGCACCATGAAAGGCTTAATGGCTTAGGGAGGGCGTCACGTGTGAAGTCCTGGATGCGGGGGTGATGGTCAATAGGATGGAGTACAGGAGAAGGCACTGGGCAGAGCGAAGATTGCGTCTGGGTGGGAATTTGTTGATAAGTGAAAAAAGGAGGCAGGAGCCTGATTATAGAGTGCTTTGTATGTTAAGGTTCGTATTTTAAACTGAATTCTCTCAGAAATTGGCAGCCAATGAAGGTACTGACACAGAGGAGCAGCATTGGAGAAACAAGAGGAGAGATGAATCGAGCAGCAGAGTTAAGAATAGATTGGAGGGTTCCAGTCTGTTTGTTGGGAGACTACAAAGTAGAGTGTTGCAGTAGTTTAGTCGGGATATGATCAGGACATGTACTAGGAGTTTGGTGGTATCAGGTGAAAGGAAGAGGCAGATGTGGGATATATTTTTAAGTTGCAGACAACAGGAGGTGGCTAGTGACTGAATGTGACGTGTGAATGAGAGAGAGGAGTCCAGTATAACACCAAGGCATAGTGCTTGGGGAGTTGCAGTACTTGTGAGGCCATTGACAGAAATAGTTGATGTGGAGGCAGTAGGAGAGCTTGATGGACGGAAGTTGACAAACTCAGTCTTGTCCATGTAACATGAATAAGCACATAGCTGTCAGACAATCAGGAACACGGGATAGGAGAGAAGAGGTCATGGTCACATTACAAAGGGATCTTTACTACATAAAAGATGTTGGTGATTGAGCCAAGGCTCATCAAATGCATGCATTCCACTACCGCCATTCAGCTTAAAGTGGACCAACACCCAGGATTTTGACTATCCTGATCTGGGGTGCCGCGCTGTGTGAAACCCCCCAAATCGCCTGAAGAAACTCACCTCTTCCCGGTCCTACAGCTCATGCGCAGCCGCTCGCCCAATCAGCACGCTCGGAGCCACTGGCGTCACACCTTCTAAGACGGTCTAAGTCAGACCTGGGCATTGTACGGCCCGCGGGTTGTATACGGCCCTTTGATTGGCTCTGACCGGCCCGGACTGTTCCTCCGCTCGTGCTGCCTGTGAGGTGCCCGCCCGTCCCCTCTTCGCAGTGGGTCCCCGCACTGTACACAGGCAATCACTTAAGCAGCAGCCGATCGGCCTCACTCTGATCGTTTGTGTTCAGTGCGGGAGGCGCCGACGGGCGGGCGGCCGACAGTGAAGAAGAGCCCAACCAGGGGAGGAGAAGGAGGTAGGCTCCGGTGCCATCTTGCCTGGGTGGAGGGGCGGGAAATACAATTAATACAGTACAATACAATTAATATTATGCAGAATTGATATTCAGCTTTTTGGCCCGGCCCTCCACAATATTTTTAGTTTCTCATGTGGCCCCATGGAATAAAAAATTGCCCACCCTTGGTCTAAGTCTAAGGCCAGCGGCTCCGAGCGTGCTGGCGGCCGCATCCCCCGCTTCCCTCTAACAGGGAGCGTACCCGAGTTTTGGTCCACTTTAAGAGTCAGAGCAGTTGTAAACTGCAGACATCCTACACAACAATGCACAGCAAACGCTATTCCTTCTTTTCTTCCTAAAGCCACCTCTTTTCTCTCTATCTTTCTGCTCCTCCTTTCAGCAGGTGACATCTTGCCCAATCCAGTTGCAGGTCTCTGCCCTCATCTTACCTTCAAACCCATCTCAAAAAGCACAACTAGCTCTATTCACTGCACTACACTTTGCATTCTTAGCCTTACTAACCCCATACACATAACCCCAACCCCACACTTCTCTACTGCTGCTACTTGTGCTCTAAGGAACACTAGGTCAGTACGTAACAAACGTGCATCCGTCCATGATTTGTTTAAAGGTAAGTATAGCTTATTTTTAATGCCTGCAGATTGTCTTTAATACATGACCTCTTTTCCAGCAGATCCAAGCAGAGTGTGTAGCACTCTCCTGACCTGTCTACACAATACAACACAATCAAACAGAACATCTAATAATTATTATGCATACAGAAACTGATAAAAGATGTACAACCAGTTGGGTTCTAAAAAAGCTTTCTCCGGGAGAGGTTATTGCAAAACTGCTTCAAATATTATTCTGGTCAGCACTCAGAGGCTGATTTATTAATAGCGACATGTAGTGACAGTTGAGCGACTGTAGCGGTATTTTCACAGCGCCCGCTAGTAGTCGCTGTGCTTGGCCGTTGTTCGGTTGTTGACAGCGACTCAGTTGGTTTGCCGTAATGTTGAATGCAAGGTTACGAGTCGCTATTTGACAGGTTCCGCGACGTATGGGTGCGCATGATAGCGACTGGTCAGAGCGACCGGCTTCCACCATATTCATCAAAAAATCACGCTCAAAAAATTCTCGCGCTGTAAAATGCATGTTTAAACCCCAGAGCGCTGGAGGCGATGTGTTAAAAGTAGTTTTTTAACCCCCAAACCACCATATTTTTGGAAACCAAAAAAAAAAAGTATTTTAAATAATTTAGTAATATGAATACATTAATATCAGACCTGTAATATCAAATCTGTACAATTTTTTTTTTATTTTTTTACCCTTAAAAAAATTATCTAAAGTGGTCACAGAATTTTTCACATTTAAAAAAAAAAAAAAAAAAAAAAAACATTAATAACAATTAATTATAAATATTTAAATATTGTTCCATTGAAATGCATTGGAGAGCGCCAGGTAGCGAGAGGTCATACCTGTCACTGTTCAAGGTCGGACGCTGGCGCTGTGGGCTGAGGCTGGAATAATGATGAATGAGTCGCTATATGGCGCTATCTCAGTCGCTAAGCAGGATTGGCTTGATAAATGTGTGATTGTGGTGGGGAGCCGTCGTTCTCGTGGCGGGGCCCGTCATTACCGGTCGCTCACCAGTCGCTACCTGCCGCTATCCCTTGTTAAATAAGGGCCTAGGTCAGTACGTAACAAACGTGCATCCGTCCATGATTTGTTTAAAGGTAAGTATAGCTTATTTTTAATGCCTGCAGATTGTCTTTAATACATGACCTCTTTTCCAGCAGATCCAAGCAGAGTGTGTAGCACTCTCCTGACCTGTCTACACAATACAACACAATCAAACAGAACATCTAATAATTATTATGCATACAGAAAGATGTACAACCAGTTGGGTTCTAAAAAAGCTTTCTCCGGCAGAGGTTATTGCAAAACTGCTTCAAATATTATTCTGGTCAGCACTCAGTTGGCAAGTATGTCACACAAGTATTTAAATGTTGGCAGGATGTGCTGTGACTCCTGGACTCAGGTGACAAGGATCTTGTTTGGCAGAAGTCCACAGCAGATATTATTTATTAAAGTGAAAACCACGAGAAAGTTTAGATATGGCTTTATCCAGGTCACTGGATACTGAGCAGATGTCTGTTGATGTCCATGGGCAGGATTCTCTATTGAATTGCGTTGGAGTATTCACACTATAGCACAACGCAATCAGGAGGATGTGTGTATGTGCCTTTAATGTTGTGCAGTATTTTGCAATTAATTGTAAGTAACGGATACCTGAAATAGTATTTACGCCTGTGTTTTTTGAAGTTGCTGAAAGCAGAATCAGTATGAAAGCCAATTTTATTTAAAAAAACGTTGAAGTTCCTTTGAAATAGCCAACTTCTGGTGCTATGTGTATGCTTGCAATGTGAGTGGTTACAGAGCCCTGTTTCAGTTAGCTAATTGCATTAGTTTCTGCCACAGAAACCATATTACCTTACTTCCGGTACTACAAGATATTGACTGTGGTTCAACTACATCATCTAGTTTCAAATATTGAGGCAACGTAAGCAGTCTGAACTTGTTTTGGCCGGTTGCAGCAGTCTGGTGTTCATTTTGCCTTGTGTGTTCCTGTCATTGCAGTGCTCCAACAATCGCTATGATGTTCAAGTACAGCACGCATCTCTATAAAAACAGTAATAGCTATTCTTATTCACACCATGAACTGCATATATTCATCCAAGCCTAATTACATTACAAAGCTTAGTACCGTGTTTCCCCGAAAATAAGACCTACTCCGAAAATAAGGCCTACTGTGCTTTTAGCATGAAGGCTAAATATAAGACCTTCCCCGAAAATAAGACCTCCCCCCAAAATACCGTATTTACAAGCTGAAACGCGGGAGCGAGGCCGATGTGAGTGCCGCAGGGTTGTAGCTGCCGTCATACGGGAGGGCGGCGAATGAGCATCCGATGTGCAGGAGGGCGGGTGGTGACACTGGCCAATCGGAGTTCTGACGTTTGCATACCTCGCAACTGGGCAGGACAATCACGGCCGCAACCCCACGCCCCCAGGAAATGTCCCGGAATGCCATTGGAGCAGCAGCAGCCTGCTGAGTGCAGGGCCGCAGGAGGCATAAGGCCATGTGAGGCCGCAGCGGCGGCGCCTGTCTCTTTCGCCTGACAGAGCGGAGCCGGCTAGCTGCGGGAGTTGGGGGGGAGGGGGGTGTGGTCCCAGCAGCTGATCCACCAATGAATCAGGCGGCACAGGCTGAGGGCCTTCTGATCACCCGCCCCACTGTCTGATCGCTCACTGGACCGCCAGATCGCCTGCTGCTTCAACAATAGGTGAGTGCTTGCTGGAGAGGCTAAGGTTATGTCTGGTTATGCTGGTTTGTGATGGCAACTACTACTGTTTAACAGTTAATACATTTCCTTTTTTTGTGAATGCATGTGAATTCTTCTTCATGGAAAAATGTAAGACATCCCCTGAAAATAAGACCTAGCGCATCTTTGGGAGCAAAAATTAATATAAGACACTGTCTTATTTTCGGGGAAACAGGGTAGCAACCACTGAATACCTGCTTATTACTAGAGAATGATCATTTTAGTCTGCTATGATGTTACAGAGTAACTTGTAGGCTGATTCACTACTAACCCCACGTATTGCCAGATTAGTGTCTGTACAGCGGCGCTAGTAGACGCTGTAAGCGGGTATCGGGCGCTGTAACAGAGCGTCTTGGTCGCTCTAGTAACCTGCCCAGCATTGATGAATATGATATGTGCTGGGCGCTCCAACAACAGTACAGCGCTGCAACAAGCGAGAGGTAGCGCCAGCTCAGTGCGTCTGGCACTCGGCGCTCAGCACCATATTTAACAAAACACTAGACACACACCGAGTCGGCGCTCTAAAGCTGGGTGATGTAGCATAGAGCGCCAGACGCTGTGTGATTAAAGTCTGTTTTTGAACACATATACACCTGTAACAAAGTGAAAACACATGGAAAACACACTGGGACAATGACACTTTAGTGCCGGACCTGTAAATGCAATTCTGCATAAAAATATATATACGGTATATAAAAAGTCAAAAAAATGTATAAAAGTGTTTGTTTGCAGCCAGGAGAGGTCACACAATGATTTGAGCAAAAAAAAAAAAACTATTAAAATTGCCAAATATGCTGTTTATACATAACTAATGAAGCCCCATTGAAATGTATGGGAGAGCGCTACAGAGCGACAGGTACTACATGGCGCTCCTGAGCCTAGCGCTCTCTCGCTATACACTGAGCTGCCTGTATTAATACATGTGATGCTGCATGGCGCTGTTAGAGGCGCTCACCAGATTCGCTTTCTTAAACCTGGTTTTGCATACAGCGCCCGGCGTTACCCAGAAGCTTCCTGTCGCTACGAAGCACTACCTGGCGCTATCTGTTCTTAAATAACCCCCGTAAGTTATACAGTTGAAAAAGACTTATGTCCATCAAGTTCAAACTGCGACTGAGACGGGGAGGCCGATTCATTAACAGCGGCAGGTAGCGACAGTTGAGCGACTGTAGCGGCATTTTCAGAGCGCCCGCTAGTAGTCGCTGTGCTTGGCCGTTGTTCAGTAGTTGATAGCGACTGGTCAGCGCGACCGGCTGCCACCATATTCATTAACAAATCATGCTCAAAAAATTCTCACGCTGTAAAATGCATGTTTAAACCCCAGAGCGCTGGCGGCGATGGGTTAAAAGTCGTTTTTTAACCCCCAAACAACCATATTTTTGGAAACCCAAAAAAACAAGTTTTTCAAATAATTTGGTAATATGAATACATTAATATCAGACCTGTAATATCAATTCTGTACTTTTTTTTTTTTTACCTTAAAAAAATTATTTAAAATAGCAGAAGTGGTCACAGAATTTTTCACATTTAAAAAAAAAAAAAAATTAATAACAATTAATTATGAATATTTAAAGATTGTTCCATTGAAATGCATTGGAGAGCGCCAGGTAGCGAGAGGTCATACCTGTCGCTGTTCAAGGTCGGACGCTGGCGCTGTGGGCTGAGGCTGGAATAATGATGAATGAGTGGCTATCTGGCGCTATCTCAGTCGCTAAGCAGGATTGGCTTGATAAATGTGTGATTGTGGTGGGGAGCCGGCGTTCTCGTGGCGGGGCCCGTCATTACCGGCCGCTCACCAGTCGCTACCTGTCGCTATTCCTACATAAATAAGGGCCCAAGCTTTCTGATGCTGGGTGGCACATTCCACTCAAGAATACTATGATAGTCTTGAGATTACATTGTGGTCTGAACAGATCCAAAACATCCTGTGCCTCAAACATGACTGAGCCTCCTCCATGTATCCCAGTAGGTGCAATGTTCTTTTTTGTATGCTTCATTTGGGTCTGTGAACTTGTCTAATCTGTCCAAAGGAAATTCTCCTAGAAGAAGTGTAACTAGTCAATAAGCATTTTACCAAATTCCATGCTTGCATTTTCATGATTCCTTTTTAATAGTGGTTTCCTTCTTGTGTTCTAGTCTACTATGGCAAAGACAGAGAGATTAATGTGTTATCTTACACTAATGTACCCTGGAATTCACCTCTAATCTTTTTGGAAGTTTTTGATTATCTTTCTTATTATCTATTTCGTCAATTTGTCATCAATTTTCCTCTTGTGGCTATGTCCAGGGAGGTTGGCTACAGTCCCTTAGACCTTAAACTTCAGAATAATATGTTCAACTATAGCTTAAGGAATATCAAAGTGTTTGCAGATGGTCTTATAGTCTTTACCGTTAACATGTCTGTCTATAATTTTCTTCCTCCTGAGACAACTCTCTCCTTAGCGGGGAGGTCGATTCATTAATAGCGGCAGGTAGCGACAGATGAGCGACTGTAGCGTGATTTTTACAGCGCCAGCCAGTATTCGCTGTGCTTGGCCGGCGTTTGCTTGATGACAGCGACTCAGTCGGTGTGCGGTAATGTTGAATACGGGCTTAGGGGTCGCTGTTTCACAGGTTCAGCGTTGTATGTGAGCGCCTGACAACGAATGGCCAGAGCGAACGGCTTGCTTCATATTCATTAAAAAATGACGCTCCGAATTTGCTGGCGCTGTCCATTCCTTGTTTAAACCCCAGTGCGCTGGCGGCGATGGCTGTTAACTAGTTTTTAACCCCTAAACAACCATATTTTTTGATTGTAACGTTATACATGTTTTTGGAA
Organism: Gastrophryne carolinensis; assembly: GCA_027917425.1. Lineage (NCBI taxonomy): Eukaryota > Metazoa > Chordata > Amphibia > Anura > Microhylidae > Gastrophryne > Gastrophryne carolinensis. Next base: position 106,608,299 of record CM051235.1, read on the forward strand.
TCATTTTGTAATATGAATATATTAATATCAGACCTGTAAGATCAATTCTGCACAAATTTTTTTTTTTAATTTTTTTTACTTTAAAAAAAAAACGAACATTGCAGAAGTGGTCTCAGAATTTTTGACAAAAAAAAAAATAAAAATTACCAATTAATTATGATTAATTAAACATTGCTCCATTGAAATGCATTGGACAATGCCAGGGAGCGACAGGTCATACCTGGCGCTGTGAAGGAATTTGCAGCGGCGCTGTTCGTTCCAGGCGGCTTCATGATGAATCCCGCGCTAGCTGACGCTCTCGCCGGCGCTAGCCTCATTTAGCTTGATAAATGCGTCATTGTGACCGCCGCCGGGCGTACTTGAGTCGGTAGCCGCCGATAGCTGGCGGTACCTGGCGCTCATCAGACACTACCTGGCGCTAGCCCGTGATAAATAAGGCCCTTTGTTTGGTCTATGTTCAGTTTGGTACACACCATGATACCAAACAGCTCATTTTTATATAGGCAGACAGACTGAATACTAGTTTGAAGACACCTTTGGTGCTTACTACAGGACACATCTTAGATTAACATGTCCCTATGGTCAAATTATTTCTTTTCTAGGGGTACCATCATTTTTTGTCCCAACTGGTTCCATTAGTTTATCAAAGACACAAACACAGTGTCTTATTTGAATTACTGGTAGTTGATTTGAGTCATCATTGTTGGCTTTTATTTCTTTAACTGAAGGGTTCCAACAATTTTGTCTGCATGGGTATTTATATGTCTCGCAATACAGGGACACACAGTGCCATACAATAATTTGCCGGCTATGCCTCCTGTGGCTTACCATTACAGAAAACACATGTTGTTTGCAAACCAATGAGGTACACTCAATCAATTGTGTTCAGCATCCAGAGAAAGACGTTGTCCCTTGTGCTAGCTCACCCAAAAGAAAGGCATGAAAACCAATGGACAATCTCTCCCTGGGTGACAGTCCTTAGCCCTGGTTACTGCACGGCCCTACATCCTGCATAGGGGCTGCCCAAGGGAGAAGGAATGAGGTAGGAGCTCCCAAGGTGCAGGGGCCCAGCACCTGCCCAGGTATTCCCAGTGCTGACCCCTGCCTCGCTGTGCGACCCCCCCACAGCAAAACTAATCTTTGCCCAGCATTGTCGGCACTAGGCATACCTAGGCAGGTGCCGCTGCCCCTGCACCTTGGGAGGTCCCACCTCATGTTTACATTGCCGTGGAAGCCTGGGCAAAGGTGGAAGCCTGGGCAAAGGTGGAAGCCTGGGCAAAGGTTAGTTTTGCAGCGGGGGGGGGGGGTTGACAAAGCAGGGCAGGGGTCAGCACTGGGCATACATGGGCAGGTGCCGGGGCCCCTGCACCTTGGGAGGTCCCACCTCATTCGCTCTCCCTTGGACAGCCCCTATGTAGGATGCAGGGCTGTGCAGTATTTCCTTCTAGTCTTTCTTTCTTTCCTTCTATTCTTTCTTTCCATCTATTCTTGGTTTCTTTCTTTTATCTGTTCATTCTACCATGCCTTCTTTCCTTCTATTATTTGTCAGTCCTTCTATTCTTTTTCTTTCCTTCCATCTCTTTTTTCTTTCCTATTCTTTCTCTCTTTCCTTCTCTTTCTTTTATTTTAATTTTTTTCTGTCATTTATTCATGTATTTATTCCCTTTCTCTGTTCTGTCTGTCAGCTCTTTCATTCTTTGTTTCTTTCCATGTAATCCTTTTTTCCTTCTTTCTTTCTTATTCTTTCTTCCTTTTCTGACTTTCTTTCTTTTTTTTCTGCTTTTTTTGTCAGTCCTTTTAGAATCCAGGGTCAGCGGTGCTGGTTTTTCTTCCACTTTAAAGTGAACCAACACTCGAGAGGTGATCGGCCCGGAAATCTATAAGATTCCCGGGCCGATCACCTCCCACCCCGCGGGACATCCGAGATCGGGATGTCCCGCGGGGTGAAACCCCCCCAAACACCCCAAATCACCTACCTTATCTTCCGCCGCCGCCGCCTCCCTCGCGCCCCTCTAGGCGTGCGCGCCCCCGCGCCGGCCGTCTGTGAATGACCGGCACGGGCGCGCGCGCGCCGAAAGTGACGCGAGGGAGGCGGCGGCGGCGGAAGCCGCTTGGACGTTCCTGTTCCCCGCCTGGACGTTGGCGGGGATTGGACCGGGCGGTCACGTGGGAGCGGGGAGAGGTGAGTTTATTGGGGTTTCTGGGGGGTTTCACACAGCGGGGCACCCCCGATCGGGGTGCCCCGCCGAAGTGGACCAAAACCCAGGATAGTCAAAATCCTGGGTGTTGGTCCACTTTAAGGGCCATATTTATGATGTGTGCCATTTACCATCTTTCTGCTATAGCCCCAGTTTTGGAGCGCTGGCATTTTTGCATTTTCTGGCGCTGCGCTGTGGACTACAATGGGGTTACAAGTCGTTGGCTAAAATGCTAACCAATTTGCTTTGATTGTTGCATTAGGTATTGGACGGCCTGTGTCAGCGCTCATTGGAACTGACTGCCGATTATCCCAGCTCCAGTGAGCGCCACATTGTACTTCTATCTTTTTGGTGCTGCACAGAGTATTTATGAATTTTTCCTTCCTTGAAAAATGACGCTGTATTTTTCCGGGGCACTGGTAAGCATTTCATCATTACAGAAATCACTGTTGGCGACTAAGGAGGAAAACTTTACATTGCATTTAGGCTGCGTTTTAGTTGTTGGTGTCCAAATTACATATTTGTAACAAAAAAAGCCACAAAAAAACATTTCTATGAAAAAAATGACATTTGGCGACATCTAGGTCCTGCATTTCCATTATTGACATGTCCCAATGTAAGTGCTGTACGAATATATACGTGTAATATTAATTATAAACAGACTTCAATCCAGTTCTGGCCATTGTGCTCTATGGGATCTTAACCTACAGCATCAGTTTCATCTGGAGCTGCTGCAACCAGAGCGCCCGCCTCTGCGACCTATACGTCGCTAGTGTTAAATAACAGGCTGATTCATTACCAGTGCCTGGTACAGCGGCGCTAAGAGTGACCGCTAGTGGTCGCTCTGATTGGCCGTGAGTCGCTATTATAGAGCACCTCAATTGCTGTAGTAGCATTGCCGGCATTGATCAATTTGGTGTGTGAGTCGCTATAACACCATTCTAGAGCTATATGGGAGCGAACGATAGCGACTGGTCAGTGTGAGCGACTCAAACCATATTCATCAAAAAAACAGCCTCACACAGCGCCGGCAGTCAATATTGAGGCTGATTCAATACTAGCGGCAGGTAGCGACAGATGAGCGTCTGTAGCAGGCATTTTCAGAGTGCTCGGCCGTGAGTCGCTAGTTTATAGCTCAGTCTCAGAGGCCGATTCATTAATAGCGCCAGGTAGCGACAGATGAGCGACAGTAGTGGCATTTTCACAGCGCACGCTAGTATTCGCTGTGCTTGGCCGTTGTTCGGCTGTTGACAGCGACTCAGTCGGTGTGCGGTAATGGTGAATACGGGGTTAGGAGTCGCTGTTTGACAGGTTCCGCGCTGTATGGGACCGCATGACAGCGAATGGCCATAGCGAACGGCTCCCAGCATATTCATTAACAAATCACGCTCCACAAATTCTCACGCTGTGAAATGCTTGTTTAAACCCCAGAGCGCTGGCGGCGATGGGTTAAAAGTAGTTTTTTAACCCCCAACCATATTTTTAGAAAAAAAAAAAACATGTTTTTCAAAACATTTTGCAATATGAATACATTAATATCAGACCTGTAATATCAATTCTGCACAATTTTTTTTTTTTTTAGCTTAAAAAAAATATCTAACATTGCAGATGTGGTCACAGAATTTTTGACATTAAAAAAAAAAAAATAATAATAATAGCAATTAATTATGAATATTTAAAGATTGTTCCATTGAAATGCATTGGAGAGCGCCAGGTAGCGAGAGGTCATACCTGTCGCTGTTCAAGGTCGCTCGCTGGCACTGTGGGGTGAGGCTGGAAAAATGATGAATGATTCGCTATCTGGCGCTCTGTCAGTCGCTAAGCAGGATCGGCTTCATAAATGTGTGATTGTGGTGGGGAAGGCTGGAATAATGATGAATGATTCGCTATCTGGCGCTCTGTCAGTCGCTAAGCAGGATCGGCTTCATAAATGTGTGATTGTGGTGGGGAGCCGGCGTTCTCGTGGCGGTGAGCGTCATTACCGTTCGCTCACCACTACCTGCCGCTATCCCTTGTTAAATAAGGGCCTCAGACTCAGTCGCTGTGCAGTAATGTTGAATACATTGTGACGAGTCGCTATTTGACCAGTACAGCGCTGTATGGGAGCGCATGGTAGCGACTGCTCATTGCGACCGTCTCACAACATATTCAAGAAAAAAAAAGCCTCACACAACTCTGGCGCAGAAAAATGCTTATCTGAAGCCCAGAGCGCAGGAGGCGGTGTGTTTAAAGTCTGTTTTTCAGCATCTATCAACTAGTAACAAATCGAAAAAATATGGAATTACATTGTAGCAACGTTGTAACATGAACACTTTCATGCCAGACCTGTAATGTCATTTCTGAAGAAATATTTAAAAAATGTAAAAAATGTGAAAAAACTGCTTTTTCAGCGCCAGAAGAGGTCACAGAATTATTTGTCATTTTTGGAAAAAAAAAAAAACCCCATTTAAGGAGAAGAAAAGGTTTGTCCATTGAAATGTATGGGGGAGCGACAGGTAGCGAGAAATCATACCTGGCGCTGTGCAAGGCTGAACGCTGGCGCTGTTCGCAGAGGCTTTGAAAATGATGAATCAGACGCTACATGGCGCTATTCCCAGTTGCTAAACAGATTCTACTTCATAAATGTGGAATTGTGTGCCATGTCCGGCGTTGACCAGTCGCTATCTGTCGCTACCTCTCATTAACCAGGCGCTACCTGACGCTATCCTTTCTTAAATAACCCTCATTGTGTCGCTGTAGCCCAGAATCTGTGTGATTAAAGTCAGTTTTTGAACACATATCCACTAGTAACAAAGCAAAAACATTTGGCATTACATTGTTACCTTAACACTTTAATGCCAGACCTGTAATGACAATTCTGCATAAAAAAAAAAAAAATTCAAATTCAAAAGTGCAAATTCAAACACAATGATTTGATACAAAACAAAAAAAAATTATTAAAAGAAAACCCTGCTTAAACAGAAGAAAAGTAACGTCCATTGAAATGTATGGGAGAGCGACAGGTAATACCGGGGATCCGCTGAGCCATCTGTAATGATGAATCGGTCGCTTTGTGTCACTGTAAAGAGGCGCTCACCAGATTCGCTCTCATAAATGTGGTGTGGCGTGCAGCGGCCAGCATTCTCCTGCCGCTACCTGACGCTTACAAGGCACTACCTGGCGCTATCCCTTGATGAATAAAGCCCTAAGATGCTATCTGGCGGTCGCATCGGCGCAGCCTGTTTTTCATTTCTTAAATTAAGTGCTGCTGAGGCTAATAAAGTGGCGCTGTGTGGCGCTGACGCTTCATAAATAAGGCTCTAAGCTTTAGAGCATCAGAAACCCTGTGAGCTGCTGCAGGGGATAAAAGGTAGGTATGCGTTTTTTTATGTTATGCCCAAACAGTAAATAAAAAAAAAAAAGCTAGTAAACAGTATGTTACAATTCAGGTTTTTGCTTAAGCACCAAGACCCCCCCTTCCCCGAGCTATGTGCTTGGCATATGTAATAGGTCACATTTTTATGAGTAGTGTCTATATTTAGGTGATAGCGGCATGCCTTGCCACAAATTTGCTGATCTATTTTTTCTATTGCATGTAGGACATTTATTACCACCACTCCAATGTGCTGGATCTGGCTCAGAAATATGCTATATTTAGGTAAGGTTTCTTCTCCATGACAACAAAATGCCAGTTCATCAAATTGGCTTCACATTGTTAGAGCAACATAATTGTACTCTTTGTGTGCCGTGTTGGTTTCAACAATAAGCAAGTAAAACATGTATCACAGAAAATAATCTAGTACTAAACATATGTATAAAATGCTAAGGGCGTTATTTATGATGTGCGCCACTTAGGCCCTTATTTAACAAGGGATAGCGCCAGGTAGCGACTGGTGAGAGAACGGTAATGACGGTCACTGCCACGAGAACGCCGGCTCCCAACCACAATCACACATTTATCAAGCCGATCCTGCTTAGCGACTGAGATAGCGCCAGATAGCGACTCATTCATCATTCTTCCAGCCTCACCCCACAGCGCCAGTGAGCGACCTTGAACAGCGACAGGTATGACCTCTCGCTACCTGGCGCTCTCCAATGCATTTCAATGGAACAATCTTTAAATATTCATAATTAATTGTTAATATTTTTTTTTTTTTTTTTTTATGTGAAAATTTCTGTTACCACTTCTGCCATGTTAGATATTTTTTTTAAGGTAAGAAAAAAATAAAAAAACATTTGTGCAGAATTGATATTACAGGTCTGATATTAATGTATTCATATTCCAAAATGTTTTTATAAACTTGTTTTTTTTTATCCAAAAATATGGTTGTTTGGGGGTTAAAAAACTTTTAACCCGTCGCCGCCAGCGCTCTGGGGTTTAAACATGCATTTCACAGCGCGAGAATTTTTGGAGCGTGATTTGTTAATGAATATGGTGGGAGCCGGTCGCTAGGGCCATTCGCTATCATGCGCTCCCATACAGCGCGGAACCTGTCAAATAGCGACTCATCACCTTGTATTCAACATTACTGCACACCGACTGAGTCGCTATCAACAACCGAACAACGGCCAAGCACAGCGACTACTAGCGGGCGCTGTGAAAATACTGCTACAGTCGCTCAACTGTCGCTACCTGGCGCTATTAATAAATCAGCCTCTTAGCATCTTTTTTGTGGCTATACCACCAGTTCTGGAGCACTGGCATTTTGGTCTTTTCTGGCACTGTTTTTGCACTCTAAAGTAACTTGTTGTTAAAAATATTTATAATAATATACCATTCCCTTTTACAGAGGATGACCACTCAACTGAGTGAGCCTGTGGTAAATGGTAGCAAACTGCAATCTGCCCATAGCATTGCCAATATCTACCCAAAGCATTGCATGATGGGTAAAATCTACCTAAATGATTTCAATAGTAATATGCCATTATTCCAGCACAGGACAATTTGGTGGACAACTTTTAGTAGTTCATCAGCTCCTTGTGTTAGTAGAAGAGTACAATTAAAAAAAGGACATTTAAAAACCTGGCCTCAAGATGACCATTTAGCCCCAACTCATTTACCTCTCCAGGTACTACTAGTGCATATTCCCTCATAATTCCTTAAAGTCCTTGTCCATGCACACACTAACATTCTCGCCCTCGAGAATTAATACCTTTGTTGTATTCTGGCAGGCTGATTCATCATTAGCGGCAGGTAGCGACAGATGAGCGTCTGTAGCAGGCATTTTCAGAGCGCCCGCTAGTAGGCGCAGTGCTTGCCCGTGAGTCGCTACTTTATAGCGACTCAGTCGCTGTTCAGTAATGGTGAATACATTGTGCAGAGTCGCTATTTGACCAGTACAGCGCTGTATGGGAGCGCATGTTAGCGACTGCTCATAGCGACCGACTCACACCATATTCAGGACAAAAACAGCTGCAAAAATCTCTGGCGCTGAAAAATACTTGTTTGAAGCCCAGAGCGCAAGAGGCGGTGTGTTTAAAGTCTGTTTTCAAGCATCTATCAACTAGTAACAAAGCGATAACATATGGAATTACATTGTAACAACATTGTAACATGAACACTTTAATGCCAGACCTGTATTGTCATTTTTGAGAAAATATTTAAAAAATGAAAAAAATTATGAAAAAACTGCATTTTCAATGCCAGAAGAGGTCAAAGAATTATTTGTGATTTTTTGGGAAAAAAAAAAAAAAACAGTTTAAAGAGAAGAAAAGGATCGTCCATTGAAATGTATGGGGGATGCTGCTTGATAAATGTGTAATTGCGTGCCGTGTCCGGCGTTGACCAGTCGCTATCAGTCGCTACCTCTCATTAACCAGGCGCTATCTGACGCTATCCCTTCTTAAATAAGGGCCCAAGTGTTACTGCTTTTCTGCCTCAATTTCTGGGTTGTGGCTGAGCTAGGAAGGGTATGTCATAGCGCAACTTTATAAGTTATGAGTGTACTCTGCTGTGGTTAGAGACAGCTGTGAGACAACTTTGGCTTGCTTGCCATGTTTGCTCACACTGAGAGCACCAAGGGAACGAGTGGCTATTAGTCCACTTTTTTTGTGGTCCTGGAGGAATAAGATTGAAAACATGGCAACATTGGAGCTCTGCTATGATTTTTACCTCAACACTGTAGAAAATGGAGGAGAGGCCTATAGGACAGGCATCAGGTGAGCTGCTTGTTGCCTAATTATTGCTGTTGAGTTTACAGTCCCTTTAAACAGATCCAAAGAGCCATATCTGCTTTTCTCTGGAATGAGTCCCCATGTCTCTGGTAATGTATTATATAAAAGCAAAATGAGTGGGGAAATAGGCACCGCTAATGTTTCCCTTATTATCATGCAGCACAGGTAGCCCAATATCATACTTCTAAAAAGACATCTTTGTGGGATTCCTTGTATATCTGGTTCAGAAATATATTGTTATCTGCAACTGAAACATTTTGAGGAATCACTAGATAAAGGAAAGAGCCTTTCGGATAATACATTTGTGCTTGAGAATAGATGCATGAAACATTTATAGCCGGGTGGGCTGATCTCCTTAATCTATTCTGAAATCTCTCTGGCTAGCAATTGAAATAAGCCGGTTTATGTGGAAAAGTGGGAGGCAGAGTTGGGGGCCTGTCCGGGGAGAAAAGTACTAGGAACAAATTTGGGAAAGCACAATCGATGTATTTAAAATTGCATGTTTGGGGGAAAGGTATTTAAAGCCTATGCATCCTTGGCACCTAGTTCAATGAGGGATAACTGTTTCCAGGGATGTCAGACGGTGGGCACCTACCTTCTCACCTAGTGGAATTTTCCCAGACGCGTTCTCTTTGGCCCCCTCATACCAGATGATTTGTTCTGCGCGGAATATGTCTTTTAGGAAGTCCATTCTCTTTGTAGCTGTCAGTAACCGCTTACCTGGACCCCGTTCCAGCACCGTCTCCAGGCGGCCGGCCACAGCTGTCACTGTGCGGCGGCCGCACCGAGCGGTGGCGGGTCAGGCGGCGCCGCGCACGGCCGCTCTCCTCCCTCGCGTCACTGCTGCTCGTGCTCGTGCCCGCGCGCGAGCACGTGATTGTTATGTCCTCCGGCGGCGCTGTACTCAGCGCGCCCGCCGGAGGCTGTGATAGGGCCAATGAGCCCAGATGGGGAGGCGGGAATACGCCCCTTGCAGTGATAGGGCCAATGAGCCCAAAGGAGCTGTTGGGCTACAAGCCCTGTTCTGGCTGTGATCCAATTGTATTCTGAGTTGTAGTAAACACCAATCACGCACCCACTTTCCCCATCTCCAATCATATCTGGTTCCTATAAAGGCTTCACCCCGTCAGTTACTCAGTGCCTGTGATAGCGCCTTGTACCCTTGCATTGTCTTGTGATATACTTTGATTGATCTCCGTTGCCGACCCCTGCCTGAACCGACTATTCTCGATCTGATCTCCGTTGCCGACCCCTGCCTGAACCGACTATTCTCGATCTGATCTCCGTTGCCGACCTCTTCCTTGTACCTTGACCTCGAGCTGCCTCTCCCCTCTATACCGCTGCGATCTCTGACTTCCCCGTGTCAACCTCTGGCCTGTCTCTGGACTTCGCTACACTCGCTCTTAGCCATTGGGTCTACAGACCTCTAAACCAGTAAGCTCTCATCCTTTGAGCCATTGAAGTCCTGGGGGCAACCGATCCCGGGCAGGCGTATTTTGCGTCCCGGCAAGCGGGTGCTCCTACAGGTGAAGCTGGCTGCGGAGATTGGGGGTTGAGGGCTTACCTAGAGGGCTGGAGTTACCAGAGCGTGACAGTAGCCCCCTGCCTTGACTCACCCTTGCTCTCAGACAGGACAGAGGGTCACAAAAATAAGCCTTACCTCATCTGAGATCCATCGCTGTTCCCCTATTATCTTGGGTCCTGGGTGCAGCCCTCTTGGGGAGAATGCACAGGTCTGTCACTCAATCCTGCACAAAATGTGTGACTGCAGTGGTCATTCAATCAAGTCCTGATGTAACTCAGGTCCACGGCTGCCGCTCAGAGCCCTTCACTGGCATCAGGGAAGGATTGCAGTGAGCAGGTGAGTTGTTTCATTAATTTAATGCCCAAATTGGGCTTAGCAAAGAGGGAGAGAGAGGTGGCTGGATGTCACAAAAAGTGATCTATAGTATAAAGGGTCTCTCTCACGTTTTGAGAAGCGTTTTGAGATTTGGAAGCCATGGTAAAATGTGTATGGTTCGACATTTAAATGGATTGGGCCTAGGAGTTTTGGTAGGGCATATTGTCATCAGTTAGAGATAGAAGGGGTGTAAGACATGCCTGGTGGCAGTAGTAGAGCTTTGCTAATTTGTTGTATTATTTGCTTTAAATTTCACGAACAGCGGAACCATGCCCTGATGGGTAAAATTTATTTTTAAATTGAGCTCTGAACTCTTTGGGTGTTATACATATTTTTGTTGGGTTCTCGTCACATGGTACCGTACAGGATGAATGTTGAAAAGAAATGAGAAATGGGGGATACAGAAAGGGGGAAAGATGGAGGGATTGTAAAAGTGAGAGACAGGGACAAGAAGGAAAAAGTAGAAAAACAAAAATGCTGGAGCAAGAGGCGTTTGTGATGTTCAAAAGAGAGCTTTCTTACAGGATTCTGAATGGTTACCCTTACACTGAGGTTGGGATGGCATCCTGTGCAACCAGTCTGCTTGCACACTCAAAAGGCACACTGACACTGATCGGTCCTAGTCCGACAATTAGCAACTAACCTGAACACGGGATTGCATCCTGCACTACCTCGGGCCCAAACAAGGATCGGAATTGATGGCATGATCAGACACAGGAGCACTGTCACGCCCTCTGCATTGATTGCAATGGAGGGGTTAGGCTGGGTCTGACATGCCCCCATCATTGTAGGTATTAGCTCATTCTTGACAAGGGCAATTTAAAGATTATGAGCAACTGGAGACAGCATACCTATGTTACGTGTAGACGCAGGTAGAAAAATGTAAAGGTTAAATACATGTTAAAAGGTTGGAATGGGGGTAGATCTACTTAAAGAACATTTTTGAGCAAGTAACATTTTGTAAACAATTTCAACATTTTACGAAGAAATTCCAGCAAGGGTGCCTGTTTTTAAAGTACCCCCTCCCCTCCAGGAGGGTTACATAAAAAGCAAACTCATCCCTGGGCCGCAATCCAGTGTCGGTGATCACACTGTCAGAGTGCCGCCGTCCTCCGTATGCCATCTGATGCTGCCCATAGAGTGTGTTCCCTGTGCTGCGCATGCTGCTGTCTGGCCACTCAAATGGGGGGGCGAAGAAAGCACAGTGCAGAGACCGTGCTCTACGGTCGGCATCATGAAGATGCTGGCGGCCAGCGCTCCGACCATGCAATCAGCGTGCTTCAGCGCTAGGGAAGGGTAGCAGGGCTCCATTCAACAGGGAATGGGAAACCGCTGCAAAAATCAGTAGTGGGCACAGTTCCTGCAAAAGGATCTGTGAGAAATGTCAGTGTTTGAAAGTTTAATGCCCCCTCTCATACAGAGCTCTATGCCTGATTTTGGCTTTCTAGGGATCCTTACTGGATGGGCATGTGGGTGATTGTTAAAAGAGACCTACAGACGTTTAGCTTTAGTTCGTCTTTACGCACAAGTGGGACAGACTTTCCTTTAGTACCCCAAAGCATATCCAGCTGCCGCCTCCCAGGATATGGGTCTGACCCTTCTTTAAATTTTAACAAAACTGAAATGTATGTTATGGCTGTAGAATGGTTGTAGGTTGTATAATAAGTATTTTAGAGCCTATAATGACGCCATGAGAAAGGTGGTGTAAATAGAATTACAGGCCTCCGTGGAACATATCTGGAGGGAATCAATCTATAAGATTCCAGGGGCGTCGGCCATGGGTTTTGGCTCACTTTAAGCTTAAAGTGACACAAATCCCTTTTCCTGCACCTGCCTCCCCCCTCCTTGCTGGGCATGCAGCTGGTTCGGCAATGGAAAGTTAAACAAAAGTGGATTTTTTTTCCAGGGACAAGCCAACATGTAATATTTGTGATGACCAATTGGCTGACATGACCTAGCCACTACGCACACCCCTAGCTTCTCTGTAGAGAAGGGAGTGCTCCTGTACCCAGCCAATCTGAATGCTTGTGCGCGGAAGTAGGGGAGCTACGGATGTGACCGTCGGCAATGACAACATTGTAGGAGCAGCTGTTAAAGGTTAGTTTACTAGCGAACCCGGCGATTTCACATTGCGGGGCATACTGATTTCGAATGCCCCAGGACAGGCTAGCGGAGTCTTACCGAATTTCAGCAGGTATGACGTGACACAAGAAATAGTAAAGGTAGGTACCAGCAGGTAGCAGAAACATAAAAGGTTAAAGGTATTGTCCAGGCATAAAAACAAAAAAGCTATAATCACTTTTGATCCTCCTGCAGTTGATCGTCCCTATTCCGGCGCTTACAAAATCACCCAACTCAGCCCTGTCTCTGTGTCAGACATGCGCTTTCCGGGCTTCAGTCACAGTGATGAGGCCACACTCATTCCATCACGGCTATGGAGAAGGCGTGTTTTCTTGTTCTACAAGCCCCCATAGCTGGTCCCCAGGCTGGTTATGCTGGGTAGGGGGGGCCTACACTATTTTGATAAAACCCTTTATAGTGTGGATAGTAGATGTATTTTATTTGTAAATGGTAAATGTTGGGGGCTCTCCTGGGCAGTAACGGGGGGGGGGGGGGGGCAACCGATACATATGTGGTACACTTGAAATCGGGTCTTTCACATGCAGTATGGTTTTCTTTAATAAAATACATATTTTATTTAAAATAAATGAGACATTTTTGTTAAAAAATATCCTTTTAGTTTTTTTTTTTGTTTTTTTACTCAAAAATATTTAAAAAGACTGTGGAAAAATTACAAACAAGACATTTCATGTTAAAGCTTAAATTACATTTTCTTGGAAAATCACAGTTAAACATAGCGTAAAATGGTGAAAAATGACCTATCAACAGAGGGTGACAAAAGTAGGCTTTCAGTTAAAAGGGTTTTTTATTTTGCTTTTTCATACATTTTTTTAGGGAAACCATGTGCATCCAAACAATTCTTCAATGGATTCAATAGAGCCCACTACAATAAGCTGGGTACACATAGAAAGCTTAACATGTGTACTTTCAGGTAATATATGTTTTGTGGGGGTTTTAGTTGAAAAATTGCAAGATGTCCACTTTGTCTCCAAAGCGAAAATTTTCAAGTAAAATGACCCTTACGTGCATGCTTTACTTTGGGGTGTTTGGCAACCTCCTGTTACCTTAACAGTAACTTATGCATGTTGGGTATTGTTCTGTTTGGGGACCTTGCTTTTTTCTGATTTAATTTGTTTTTTCTTGTTTTCATGTTGTTTTTTAGGAAAATGTGGCTTTGGATCTGCTTTTTAATTCTTTTTTTTGGAAACCCAATGTGACCAAAGAATTAATTGAGGGATTACTTGCAGAAAACTGCACCCACATCAATAAGGCTGGTACGCCTAGAAAGCTTGAGGTGTGTAGTTCCAGAGAATATATAGCTTGTTGGAGGTATTTCAAATATAAAGGGTTGTTTTTCTTGAAAGACTGCAAGGTGTGCATAGCAGATATATTTAATCTAAAAATCCCCTAAAGTGCTGTTTCAGTTTAGGGGAGTCTCCTGGGCAGGAAAGGGTGTCTACCAATACATATGTGGTAACCAATGTAACCGGGAGAAATTAGGCTTTTACATGCAATAAGATTTTATTGAAAATATTAAATGTTTTATTCCAAAAACACATTACATATATTTTTTTTATTTTTTTGCCCAATGAATGAATACACTTAAAAAATGACAAACAAGACTTTTCATGTAAAAGCCCAAAACAATATATAATTTTCCTGTGTAGCACAAAAAAATGGCAAAAGAGGGTGACAAAAACTCTAGGTACCTGGCATTTAAAGGGTTAAACTCACTGTTGATTTTCCAACTACCTCTGCTGGAAATGCATCTACTCTGTCAAGAAAATAATATTTTCTGACATTGCTCTCTCCATATCTTCCCTCCAACTAGCTTCAGGTTGTGCCTTCTTTTTATCATGGTTTTTTGTAACATAAGATATTCCCATATGTCAATCAAAGTTCTATGAAAGGTCCCAATTTCTTATATGTTCATATTGATAAATTACATTTTTATTTCACTTGTATATGTTACGTTTATGAATAATTAAACAGAGTTCCAAAATACGAGCATATACCTGCTACATATCACATTAAGTAATGAGGTGCTGATAATGTTACGTGCACGGAACAAAGGATCAAGTTGTCACTAGACCGGTGGAAGAACTTGATATTCAGGTAAGCTGAAACGATCCTCAGATGGACAAGAGCTCTTTATTCCGATCTCCCCGTTTGCCGCTTAGTACAAGCACTATGTCACCTTCCTGAACACAGCAATCCACCTACTGAACATATTTGTTGTCTGGATGCAACTGTGAACAACCATTCACTCCTTACAGTGAGTCCATGACAAGTGTCTGGGCCTTAAAACAGCAGCTTAACTTGCCAAAAGTTCCTCCAGCACTGTCATTCTTATCAGGTCTGCACCGTGTATGTATCTAGGCACCAACGTCGCCTAGCAACAGGGGGGAAAGAGAGAAGCACAGCCAGGGTGTCTGAAGCAAGTTCTGGGAATCTTACAGATCCCACCTATTATACCGATAATTTTAATAATTATTATGCAGCATCACAGAGCCAAGGGTCACACCCATTTGCTTCAGAAGCGAAATCATAAGGTGAACCTGTAAACCTCGATATCTCGGCCATTTCTTTTTCGATTTAAAAATGGAAAACAGTTTAGGGCATTGCGAAATTTAAAAGTCTTAAAGGAGCCACAGCACTCAAATCAGTTAGCTTTCTGACCAACCTACAATCTGTCTCTAATCTTGGTTAAAAACAGAGGGCTCGGTCACACACATCTGCAGAAGTATGCTTAAGCTGCACCACCAGCGCCAAGGTGCCCCTGTGAGGTGCAGTCCTAACTCTAATCTCTGAGAGACCCATTTGGGATATACAATGCAATAGATAAATTGGGAGCAGGCTTACCTGAGGTTGCCCTAAACCTCAAGTGCAAGCCATGGGGTGGAAGGGTCAAAGACCCCCCCTTTGTTTCTTTTGAATTTGTGCAAGCACATGGTGTGTGGGGTCTAGGCTGTATTGCAAGGTCTTTGACCCTTTCACCCCTTTGCACTTGAGGTTTAGGGCAACCTCAGGTAAGCCTGCTCCCAATTTATCTATTGCATTGTATGTCCCAAATAGGTCTCTCAGAGATTAGAGCTGGTGGTGCAGCTTAAGCATACTTCTGCAGATGTGTGTGACCGAGTCCTCTGTATTTAACCAAGTTTAGAGACAGATTGTAGGCTGGTCAGCAAGCTAACTGGTTTGAGTGCTGTGGCTCCTTTAAGACTTTTGTATCCTAATTGCCCTGCTAACGTGCACCTCCCAGGCTAGTTATAAAATGGTCTGAGCGGCTGCCACCCCTCCTTTGTTTCCATTGCCAAATGTAGCCTGACGCAATGGTGTAACAATTGCCTAATATCATCTCCAAACTTTACTGTGGGGAAGGGTAAAAGTGGCCCAGTGCAAGTGTCTTCTCCTGCCCCTTGTTTATACTATCTTTTTGTTTTTATGTAGCTCTTCAGGAGTGTGAAGTCAGTGGGGACATAGTAACATAATATGTAAGGCTGAATGAAGACTTTAGTCCATCCAGTTCAGCCTGTTTATCTCCTTCCAGTGGTCTAGTAGCCATAGCTGGAAATGTTATTACATGCCAGGAAGGCATCCAGGCCACTTTTGAAAGTTTTTTACTGTATCCATCATTACTACCTCCTCTGGCAGTGAGTTCCATAGTCTCACTGCTCTTACAGAGAAGAATCCCCTCCTACGTCAGTGGAAAAAGCACCTTTCCTCTAACCTTAGTGGATGCCCTCGGGTTATAGTTACACTCCGAGGTATAAATAGATTGTGGGACAGATCTTTGTATTGACCCTGATTATACATACATTAGACATGGCAGAGTGCTATAAGTGAATGAGCTGTTCGGGGGGGGGGGGGGCAGAGAGCCAAATGCAGTAACTTGGTGAACAGAAAAGCATTGCTTTCGAGCCACAACCTGCTAAGTCAATGACACCAATCAGGTAGGCGGGGGGTCATAGCAGTGGTGTGCTATTGGGTACTATGAAACCTTGGTTTCACCTTATCAAGAGGCACCTGCGCAAGAATTCAAGGTAGTGCCCCATAAACACACATATATTCCCACTCAGGCAAAAATAGAGGCAGATAGAGGGAAAGTATAAAAAGAAGGATAGAGGGGACCTGGAGGACAGATTGAGAGAAAGTAAAATGATGGGCATATAGATTATAGGGGCTTATAAATGAGAGGGAGAAGGAGGAAATGTGGAAGGGAAAAGAGGAAGGTGGAAGGAATGCAGAAAAGAGAGAAAGATAAGATGAATTTGAAAAAGAGAGATACTGAGTAAATGTGGAAAAGTAAAAAAAGGAGGGAAAGTGGAACAAAAAGGGAGATAAAGACAGAGATGCAGGGAATATGGAATAAGAGAAGTATCAAGGGAATGTGGAAAAGAGAGAAAGATTGAGAGAATGTGGAAAACAGAAAAATTAATGTGTTGGGGAAAGAAAGGAAAATAAAAAATCAAGAAAAATAGAGGAAGAAGGGAATGTAGAAAAGAAAGAAAGAAGGAAGGCTTTGCTACACCCAAAACTAAATAGAGAACAATGAGCCTGGTGCCCTACCGGCGCCCCTAGAATCTATGGTATTGTCCATCTGATACCCCAAGGGCCAGCCCTGTATACAGACATAGGACTTTTACATAGTCCTGCAGAACATAATATGTACAGGCAATTGTCATTTTATAATTATTGTGAGGACAAGGGCAAACATTATATTTCCTTTTATTGCTGATGCCCGGCATCCCCCTTAAACCGGACCTTCACCATGATTTAATGAAAAGCCCAAACTCTTAAAAAATGGTTCCCCAGCATCTAAAATTAATATATTTTAAGTTTTTAGTCACTAACTTATTATTCTTTCCCCCACTGGGCTGCAACTCTGTTCAGGAATTTAGGATACGGGCGCCGCCATCTTGACTCAGAAGCATCACACTTACTGAGGAGAGGAGAGTGGGATAAGGTACAGGGGGGCGGGTTATAGCTGTGCTTTGCTCAGACAGAGCAGAGCTGGGGTCAGGTAAAGGTCAGCAGTCCCAGAATGCAGAGCAGCACAGTCAGGAGGCACTTCCTGTTTGCAGGCTGCCTGATAAGATGGCGGCTTCCATAAGCCGCCATCTTGGATGTTTAAAGGCTCATAACATGCAGTAGATGCAGGTAGGATGATTTTTAATGTGAGCAATCTGTATGTACAGGGTGTGGGAAACATATAAGATAGACTCTTATTCAGAGTGAAGGTCCACTTTAAGATTCTCTGTTAATAGCAAATGTCACCATTACAAGGCTAGCAGGTAAAGGAAGTCCATAAATGGGCATGAGGGTCTGACACTCAGAAAAGGCAGTTTGAGGATGAAAGCCCCCCCCCTGCGGCTCTCCTAACACCTTGGTCAGACCACCAGAAGCCAGCATCCTTCTTCGCTGGGGAGGTGTGATAGCATATGGGGCTTCAACAGAATTATACAGGACCTGTGTCTGGGAGGAGGGAGGGTGAAGAGGCAGAGATGGAGGCATAAAGGGGATAGCGCTGAGCCAGCGGGGGTCATTCTCTGGAGAGGGGTCACGCTGAAGCGCGCTGGAGGTGCCCAAACCATCTATAAGCTCTTGACATACCTCCATGTGGGAACCCATCATCACTACTCTATATCTGCATTGTAAGGTAACTCTGACTATTGTATCTCTGTGTGTAACTCACTGTAACCCGTGACCCACTTCTCAGAAGAACATTTGTATTCATTCATATCCCACCATAGCCAAATGTTTGTTACCACTGCCTAGTGTGCACTTTGTATTAAAACCTTTATTTAACTTGAGCGATCTTTTTGCCTTAGCCAAGAATCTGTGTGTCCCTAGGCTTTGGACCTGGTAGTCCCGCTAAGAGGGCAAACGGACAAGGTTTTGGGAAAGCGGGTTGTGTGTCCAGAGGTCCCTGATTGAAAGTTGGATCACGTGACCCACGGTTCCCTGACAATTCACTATATATATATTAATGTACCTAGTGCATAATCACTTTTTCTGATTTGATTTCTTGCATAAATGTCCTTGCATACTGGACTGTACTGGTGACAGATACACTTTTAAGTGGATCAAGAGTCAAAAATGACTTTATTTCCCTTTTAACACTCTTCCCTAATGCATCCTTAGGAAGCTTAAATTGGCTATTAAGCCTTTTATGGGAGGAGGGGGGGTTCAGGAGAGAGCTGTATACTCCAGTGAAGCATGTCTCCTTTTGCAGTAGTTTATGTCAAGTACCCCCTGGCGACAGGGCTTTTATAACTGTTAAAGCAAGTAGGAATAATGTTTTACTGTTAAAATATTATACTTGACTCATCAGCATACCCCTTGCCAGTTACACCCCTGAACACTCAAGGTTTTAGGGCAACCTCAGGTAAGCCTGCTCCCAATTTATCTAGATTTAGAGACAGATTTTAGGTTGGTCTGCAAGCTAACAGGGTTGAGTGCTGTGGCTCTTTTAAGACTTTTGTATCCTAATTGCCCTGCTAATGTGCACCTCCCAGGTTAGTTATAAAACCCCTCGTTTGCTTCACCCCTGAACATGGCTGTTTACCCCCTGGGGTACCGAAGGTTTTGTGTGTGTAGCTATCAACTATTTCCCAATGGATGCAGCCCTGCTAGGTAAAAGTCAGTATCTCTCTAGTGCAGGGGGTCACTGAAGGCGTGAGAGAGTAGGTTAGGTTAGTTTATTGTCCCTGTGAACCAGGACCCTCCCTGGCACATGGTTGCAGGGGAAACTATCCCCTCGATTCAAAGAGCAAAAGTTAATTGATTTCGGATCGAGAATCGTAAGTTTGGGTGGGTGTTTGTCATTTTTTCCAGTTTTTTTGGCCATTTCCGACTCGCACGAGCCTACGTTCGAATGCGTATATGCTCTTACGATCATCGCAAGTTCGTTCCTAAATTTTAGGATCAAAACGTAAAACTTAGGATCAAATCCTAAAACTTAGGATGAAAACGTAAAACTTAGGATAATCGGATGTGTTTAGGTGTGATTCAGAGAACAGTTTTCAAACCTCTAAAGACGTTTTAAAAGAAAGCCACTGCCGACACCTTTTAGCAGCCGGATTGCTGTTCTTGAACAGGTTTTTGGGCTATGTGGAGGAGTCTGCGCGTCTTGAGCTCCAATGAACTGCATGTATCAGCATGGCCGAGGCCATAAATTGTATGGCAATGCATACCTGATTCATGTATGCCTTATAAAAGCATTTTAATGTGGACCTTAATTAGTCCTTTGCATGTAAACCTTTATTTTGCAATTTATTTGCGTTAATTAAAGAAACTTATGTCCTTTGTTATTTATTTTTAAATTGATGTACTAGAATAATATTTTTAGATTGCATTTATTGGTGTAGTTGTTTACCTTTGCTTTGTTTAATTATTTAAGCACATCTTTGGTCAGATGCATCACACTTACTGAGGAGAGGAGAGCGGGATAAAGTGCAGGATGTGGGTTACTGCTGTATTTTGCACAGACACAGCAGAGCTGGGGGCACGGAAAGGTCAGAAATCAAAGAATGCAGAGCAACACAGTCACAAGGCCCTTTCTGTTTGCAGGCTGCCCGATAATACCTGAGCCGCCATCTTGGCTGTTTCTAGACTCATAACATGCAGAAGTTGCTGGGTGTTTTTTTATATTTGAGAGCAATCTGTATGTAGAGGGTGTGGGTAACCACACACAAAATTTTAAGTTGTACCATTTGAAGCCTAAATATTAAAATTAAATCCACAAGTAAAAAATGCAAGTTAACTAAAAATTAAACAAATTAAGATTTACTTATGCAAATGCATTCATTAATGGTTGGTTACTACAAAATGAATGAAATTAAGAAAAATAAGACCAAATATTTAGAATGCACTTTAATGAGGTAAGTTTGTAGTGCGCAGCCGCAAGATCAGAAGGATTTACGTCCAGGGAAAAAGGGAAAAACCAATGTTGCAACCTGAGAAATGAAACGGAAAATTCAGGATGGAAACTGACATAGGTCTGATTCCCGAACTGCCATACGAACGGACGGACATTTTAGGATAGAAACGTATTTGCTTATAGAATCACTCGCAAGTTCATACGAACGCACGAGCGTACGGGAAAAATAGGATGATCGGCACCAAAATCCAAGCTGTTACATGTTTCTTTGAATCGACCCTTATAGGTCCTGTTTAAAGTCCAGGTAGCAGAGAATACTCACAAACCCCTTTGCACAACTGCAACCAAATACAAAGCTGACATTTACCACCAAATGGGGCCTATTTGTGAAGTGCGCCATTTAGTAACTTTCTGGTTTTGGAGTGCTGGCATCTCTTTTTTTTTTGGCGCTGCTATTTTAACTAGAATAGCACTGGAAGTCTTGAACTACACAGCAACTATGAACTAGCGCAGCTTCAACAAGATCACATGGCGCTGCAAACTATATGGAGCTAGTGTATAATTAGGCACATGCAGGCGGCTGCATTGGCGCTGCCAGTTTTTTTGGTATGTTAGATCACACGCTGAGTGCCGCTAAGGCAAAAAAAAATGGTGCTGAGTGGTATTAACAGGCGCTGATACTTGATAAATCAGGCTCCCTGTTACAGAAGACTGTTCTGAAAGAAACTTCTGTCACCGAATGACTTGATCATATAAGATCTCAAACTAAAAAGATAATGCATAGGTTTTTAAATGATTTTCTAATATATTCTATTATTTAATTTAAATTATTACAGTGGGTGTGGATTTTGGTCCACTTTAAGGAAAACATGTGCAGCATGACTGTAGGCCTACCACCAGCAGTCATGTTGTAGATTGTTGGGAGATTTAAAGAGAAATAACCACCCCTTGGAGTCTATTAGACTCTTGTTGCAGTGATCTTGCAGTGATGTTGCAGTGATCTACAATTCAGGGATGCCCCGCTGTGTGAAATCACAGGGGTTGCCAGATTGACTCAACTCTTTCCCAAGTTCTTGGTGCATCTCGGGCCACAGAGGCATCTCCGCTATACTTGTAGCTAGCTGCGTGCCTGTGGTAGGCTACTCACATCTAGGGCCCTTATTTATGAAGGAATAGCGACAGGTAGCGACTGGTGAGCGGCCGGTTATGACGGGCCCCGCCACGAGAACGCCGGCTCCCCACCACAACCACACATTTATCAAGCCAATCCTGCTTAGCGACTGAGATAGCGCCAGATAGCGACTCATTCATCATTATTCCAGCCTCAGCCCACAGCGCCAGCGTCCGACCTTGATGTTTTTTTTTTTTTTTTTAAATGTGAAAATTTTTGTGACCACTTCTGCCATTTTAGATATTTTTTTTAAGGGAAAAAAAATAAAAATAAAAATTGTACAGAATTGAAATTACAGGTCTGATATTAAAGGAGCAGTATCGCGAAATTTGCATTAAAAAAGATAAATAATTAAATAGCCACACACTAGCTTATAAAATGTGTATAAATAATCTGGCGATAGAAAAAGAAAAAAATATATGCCTCTCTTTTAAATTGTATAATTACAATGGCTCAGTCCATTTGCTGAATAGGGGGATCTGCTGGGTTGTATTTAGTGAGCTGGCAGCCCTTGCTCATCCGGATCATTTTGCCACTCTGAGCTCAGAATGGAACGAGCTGAGCAGCCTAGAAAAAGGTGAAATTATGGGCAATCACGAGGGACACACACAGATAAGGGATGCCCCCACCAGGAGGAACAAAAACCAAGAAAGTGATTCAAGGAATAAAAGGTTGGCTGAGGCTAGGAGCAAGGTTAGCGATGGTTAGGAAATAGAAGGAGGTGAAGTGGGGGGGGGGGGGGCTCTATATGCTACTCAAGCCTATTGCTTCCCCTCTTTCCAATCTGGGGCTGATCAGCAGAGCAAGAACGCTTCCCTCTCTTTGGTATGAAGATTCACTGACGTTGTAAGCCCCAAATGATCTTTTGGATGAGTGGGTATACGGCTAGGAGACAGGATTGGTTTACCAAAAAAAACAATGTGGTGAGAGCTGCCATAAGTTTAAATAATGGTTACGCCTTGCAAAATCAGACAATGGACAAGTGGTTATTACTATTTGTCCCCTTGTTTACTGTATTTGTGGGTGATATTGAATAGATACAAATAAAAATCCATCTGGAGTGGACCATCAGCTACTATGCTCTTCCAAATACTCAAATACTCATATGCAAAATCTCTGCAGTGGGAAAACTGACCTTATTATACATTGTCAAATAATCTTTATGCCTGTGAATGTCTTGAATCTGCTTAAACTGGACCTTCATTATGATTTATTGAAAAGCCCAAACCCTTAAAAAATGATTCCCCAGCAAGTGAATATATTTTAAGTGTTTAGTCACTTACTTATTATTCTTTCCCCCACTGGGCTGCAACTCGTTCAGGACTTTAGGATATGGGCGCCGCCATCTTGACTCAGAAGCAACACACTTACTGAGGAGAGGAGAGTGGGATAAAGTATGGGGGGGTTATATCTGTGCTTTGCTCAGATAGAGCAGAGCTGGGGTCAGGAAAAGGTCAGCAATCCCAGAATGCAGAGCAGTACAGTCAGAAGGCACTTCCTGTTTGCAGGATGCCTGACGTTCCATGAGCCGCCATCTTGGATGTTTAAAGGCTCATAACATGCAGTAGATGCAGGTAGGATGATTTTTAATGTGAGCAATCTGTATGTACAGGGTGTGGGAAACATATAAGATAGACTTTTATTAAGAGTGAAGGTCCGCTTTAAAAGTTGACAGTAAGGCAGCTACCTTGACCTTAAACCGGACCTTCAGCGTGATTTAATGAAAAGCCCAAACTCTTAAAAAACGGTTCCCCAGCATCTAAAATTAATATATTTTACGTTTTTAGTCACTAACTTATTATTCTTTCCCCCACTGGGCTGTAACTCTGTTCAGGAATTTAGGATACGGGTGCCGCCATCTTGACTCAGAAGCATCACACTTACTGAGGAGCGGAGAGTTAGATAAGGTACAGGGGGGCGGGTTAAAGCTGTGCTTTGCTCAGACAGAGCAGAGCTGGGGTCAGGTAAAGGTCAGCAGTCCCAGAATGCAGAGCAGCACAGTCAGGAGGCACTTCCTGTTTGCAGGCTGCCTGATAAGATGGCGGCTTCCATAAGCCGCCATCTTGGATGTTTAAAGGCTCGTAACATGCAGTAGATGGAGGTAGGATGATTTTTAATGTGGCCAATCTGTATGTACAGGGTGTGGGAAACATATAAGATAGACTCTTATTCAGAGTGAAGGTCCACTTTAAGGTCAACAAAACTCTCCAGAGCAGCACCTGTCTGTGTGTAGAGCAGGTAATAAAATACTGGGGCTAGTGTCCTTTCACTCTGTGTATCTGCAGCTAAGGATATACCAGTCACATAAACTGCAGTTCTTTAAGTATATCTTCAACTGTGATATTGTCAGTACACCTCCATACTTTCTAAGTTCTTGCTCATGTTATAGTATCTATCTTCAGACCCGGCTTCCTTGACCATTCCTCATATCATAAAATGGACCTTCCATGCAGCTCCAGTGAAGACAAGAGGAGGACATATTCACGGTTTCCAAGTTTAATATCCTGTTGGTTTTGCTCTGTTGTGGGGACTGCAGCAGTTTCCAGTCCCTCAACTGGGGAAGCAGTAAAGCTCCTCCTTTGGATGCTCTGTTTCCTTCCTTCCTTCCTTAGATCTGTCCTTTGTATTGAATACAGTATGGCTTCTCTGTTGGACTTATTACCTGGTTTGACCCTTGGTCTGTAATCAGTGCTGTGTCTGTGCTTTGTAGCCACTGACCACATCTCATCCACGGATTATGCTACACACCAGATCACCAAGGTACCGTGTAAGCCAGCCAAGCACTCTGGCATCACACTTTGATCTCCTAACCTGGAACTTCCCTACAGCCCAGTAAAGACAATGAGAATACTTCCTGGTCACAGCTGCCCATACTGGTGCAATCTCCATGCTTACAGGGGGCCTCCTCTTTCTCAGTACTCACCTTGTCCATCAGCTTGGACAACAAAATTCCATATAAACAACATATCACTAATTATTTTCCCACCAGTAGTAGAATAGAGCACAGTGACAGTCTCATCTATTAATAACCAATGTTAGGCCTTGGATTAAGCAGGAATATATACCCACCCAATCAATATGATATTCTGTTTTATTCAGTTTGTATGTAAGTGTATTTTGAAGAAGGCCAATATTCCACTTTTTTTGTGGTATCCCTAGTAGATTTCAAAATCTAGCTAACAACATCACTTAGATCAACTGGGCCGTATAGGTATGACAATTTATAATTTTCATGTCATCCATATAAGTAAGCAATTCACCCACAGTAAGAAGAAATGTATGATTCAAAGTTAATCACATTGTCAGTTTGCAGGATCAATATGCAGGATCAATGTGGGTGTTAATGCATTTGAAAGTGCAACAGTGTCATATTAGCCTTACCTATGCACTAGGATAAGGCAACACAGCATTGATTGTGTTAAACTTTGTTACCATGGTATCCGTCTTTCCCAGTGTGATAAATGCCGAAAAAGGTCAGCAAGTCCCCAAAGGAAACGTATATTACCTAGACGCTAACAAAAGCAACATATTCATTGTGGACTTCCCAGCACAACATAGATAATGGTGATTTCCTGGTGAAATAACATGCTCAGGAAATGTGCTGTTGGTCTATGAGTTCACAAGTTATTAGTTTATATTTTCTACCTAATACTTCTCCTAAGGCATGATTTGCCATTTACAGACCTTCAAGGTCAAGTTCCCTGGCATGAAGGGTGGTCCTAGGCTTTTCAGCTCTGAGATCACAGTTGAAGAAAAAGCTTGGGAAGTCCAGCAAAAGTTAGTAAGCTGCTTTTCCGTTAAAGTGGACCAAAACCCGCTAAACTTGTGAAATACATTTGGCCAAAATCCCTGCAGATACTGCTGTGACAGAACATCCTAGGTGTAGTTTATTTCTCTGTGCGTGTATGTTGGTGTCGTGTGTGTGTGTTTGTGTGTGTATATATTGTAGGGATCTTCCCGGGGGATGGTGTGTTTGGACACAGTTCACGACAGACTTAGGTGTTATAAAAGCAGGTCTTGACGTTTATTCATGGCATAAACAGTCCAGTAAACAAAACATACAGCAGCAGCGTGCTTCTTTAGTGTACAAAACAAAATAAAGACCTAGCCCGTCTGGGCGCTTACTAGCAGGTTCTTCTCACCTAGCTGACACTTTCAAAATACAGCGTTCGCCTGGACATCGCAGGGTGAGTTTTTAGCTCCAGCAGTGGCTGCGTTCGCAGCTTCCTTCACACACACACACACAGGCTGTTCATTTCAGGCTGAGAGCAATAGCCTGCAGTCTCTTCAGAGCTTTTACCTCCCAGGCTGATTAGGATCAGAGCTCACCTGATTCAAAACCCAAACAGGATCGGAGGGGTGTGGAATGACAGGTCCCTCTACCAAACCTACCTGCCATTCCATATAAATCCAGGCCCGGCAAAATTGAACAACACCTCAGCAGCATACCACTGCTGGGAAACAAATCAATCCTGGACTTACCATCTCACCCAGCGTAGTAACCTAGGTGAAATGTACACCCCCTCGACCACTTCTCCAGTGACATGTCTACATATCCCCCCCCCTCTTTTTCAGACCGGAGGGCTGAGCATTTTGTCCCCACAGACAATGTACCCTCGACAATGCGTCAGCATTTGCTTGTAATTTCCCTGGCCTGTGTTCCACAGTGAAATTAAAGTTTTGTAGGGACAGAAACCATCTAGTCACTCTTGCGTTTCTCTCCTTGTTTAACTTCATCCATGTTAGGGGGGCATGGTCTGTCACTAACTTGAATTTCCTGCCTAGTAAGTAATATTTTAGGGATTCGAGGGCCCACTTCACTGCCAAACACTCTCGCTCCACAATGGCATAATTTTTTTCGGCCGGGGTTAGCTTTCTACTCAAGTACATCACCGGATGCTCCTCACCATTTACTACTTGTGAGAGTACTGCACCTAAGCCTGTGTTAGAAGCATCTGTCTGGACCAGAAATTCTCGCCTGAAATCGGGGGTAACTAACACAGGTTGTTGGCACAAGGCAGACTTAAGGCTTTGGAAAGCCTTCTCGGCCTCTGGAGTCCACGTGATCATGGCTCTCTTTCCGCCCTTGGTCAAGTCAGTTAGGGGAGCAGCAACTGAGGCGAAGTTCGGCACAAACCTACGGTAATAGCCCGTAATACCAAGGAAAGCTCTGACCTGTTTCTTTGTCAGGGGTCTAGGCCAATTCTGTATTGCCTCCACTTTATTAAGCTGTGGCTTAATCAACCCTCTTCCAATAATGTAGCCCAGATACTTGGCCTCTTCTAGGGCTATTGCACACTTCTCGGCATTTATGGTCAACCCCGCATCACTTATGGTATCCAATACAGCCTGTACCTTACAGAGGTGACTTTCCCAATCAGGGCTAAAAATGACCACATCATCGAGGTAGGCAGCTGAGTAATCACGATGTGGTCGCAAAATCAAGTCCATCAACCTCTGGAAAGTCGCAGGTGCTCCATGTAACCCGAACGGCATCACTACATACTGGAATAGCCCATCAGGGGTGGAGAATGCAGTTTTCTCTTTAGCCTCATTAGTAAGTGGAATCTGCCAATAGCCCTTTGTGAGATCGAGGGTGGTTATGTATCTGGCATTACCCAACTTCTCAATCAACTCATCTACCCTGGGCATAGGATAGGCATCGAATTTTGAGATCTCATTCAACTTTCTGAAATCGTTACAGAACCTCCAAGTTCCATTAGGCTTTGGGATTAATACAATCGGGCTGGACCATTCACTCTGTGACACCTCAATTACTCCCAGATCAAGCATACGCTTTACCTCGGCAGATACGGCTTCCCTACGGGCTTCCGGGATCCTATAGGGCTTGAGGTTTACTCTGCTTCTAGGCTCAGTTTCAATGTGATGATAGACGAGGTGTGTACGCCCTGGGAGGTCAGAAAACTTGTCTTTGTTTTTCTGTAAAAATTCCTGAGCCTCCTGTTTCTGTGACACTGATAGGGTATCACCAACCTTGACTGGAGGGATTGGTTGTGACAAATTACTAACAGTATTTGTCGCCCCCAAGGATTCCCTGTCTTTCCAGGGCTTAATCAAGTTTACGTGGTAAACTTGGAAAGGCTTCCTTCTACCTGGTTGGTGCACCTTGTAGTTCACCTCACTGACCTTTTCCACAATTTCATAGGGACCTTGCCACTTCGCCAGGAATTTACTCTCAACAGTGGGAACTAGTATAAGGACCCTATCGCCTGGGTTAAATGTCCTGATTCTTGCAGACCGGTTGTAAATTCTACTTTGGGCCTCTTGCGCCCTCTGGAGGTGTTCCCTTACTAGGGGCATTACAGCGGCTATACGGTCCTGCATTTGTGCTACATGCTCAATAACGCTCTTGTATGGGGTGGACTCGCTCTCCCATGTCTCTTTTGCAATGTCCAGTAGACCCCTAGGGTGACGACCATAGACCAACTCGAATGGTGAGAACCCTGTGGACGCTTGGGGCACTTCCCTAATAGCAAACATGAGGTAGGGTAACAAATGATCCCAGTCACGGCCATCTTTTTCCACCACTTTTTTCAGCATATGTTTCAAAGTTTTGTTAAATCTCTCCACCAATCCGTCCGTCTGGGGGTGGTATACAGAGGTACGGATGGGTGAGATTTTAAATAGTTTGCATAACTCCTTCATCACCTTTGACATAAAGGGTGTACCTTGGTCAGTTAGGATTTCTTTGGGGATTCCAGTCCTAGAGAACATATAAAACAACTCGCGTGCAATTGTTTTAGATGCGGTGTTTCTTAAGGGCACAGCTTCAGGATAGCGGGTCGCATAATCCATGACCACCAGAATATATTGGTGTCCTCTAGCGGATTTTACAATGGGACCCACTAAATCCATGGCTATACGCTCAAAAGGCACCTCTATAATAGGGAGCGAAACCAAAGGACTGCGAAAATGTGACACTGGGGCACTAAGCTGACATGTGGGGCACGACTCGCAGTACTTTTTAATATCACCATATATCGCCGGCCAGTAGAACCTCTGGAGAACCCTCTCCTGCGTTTTGTCAGTCCCCAAGTGTCCCCCAAGAACATGGTTATGTGCCATGTCCAGCACCTGACGCCGGTACGGCTTAGGCACCAGAAGCTGTTCCACAATCTCATCCTTAACCTTAGTGACTCTATAGAAAAGATCATTAGTCACAGAAAAGTGTGGAAATCTTTTCTCAGCATCTGGTTCCTGAGGTACCCCATTCATGACAGCAACCTGCTCTCTCGCATTTTTGAGAGTGGGGTCCTGTAACTGTGCAGTCCCAAAATTATCCCTAGACACCTCTAAGTCTGGTATATTTTGCTCAGTGGGAGGAGCCTCCTCCTCTCCAGCCAGGACCTGCAAAGGAAAACAATTATTTTCATCCTGCACACTTTTATCATTTACAGGGGGTAACGCAACAACCTTAGGAGTATCCTCACTCCTTTCGGGGGATTTTCTTTTTCCCCAGAGAGCCCAGAATAGTGGAAAATCGCGCCCCAGTATTACGTTGTGCATGAGATTTTTAACCACACCCACTTCATATTGTACGGTGCCTTGTTTAGTCCCGACTTCAGCCAGCACTATAGGGTACACTTTTGTATCCCCATGTATACAAACAACACTCATATGCTTTTTACACTCAAAGTCCCCAGCCACCAGGCTGGCATGCACCAAGGTTACGAGGCTTCCTGAGTCCAGCAACGCCTTAACAGGAAAGTCATTAATTGTAATGTCGCAGATTTGCGGTTCAGTCTCTAGTCCAGGAACTGCAACACAAGATGGTTCCGCAAATAGCGACTGACGCCGACTAACCTCACAGTCCATGGGCTCAGTGGTAAGAGGGCAATGGGCAGACACGTGTCCCGTCTCATGGCATCTCCAGCACTGGATAGAGCCTGTTCTCCTTGGCAAGGAGTCCTTTTTAGGGCTACTTAGCCACCCGGGACCATCTCCAGTCTTTTGCCCCTGAGACACCACTTGAGCCCTTCTTCCTCCCTCAGCACCCCTCCACACTCCCCCAATAGATGGAAGTCTCTTACCAGCTGAAGGCACAGATCTGGCACTCCGGGGAGGTGAGGATGCTGCAGAAACATCACGGAGGTAGTCCTCAGTCGCCTGGAATCTCTCCACAAGGTTGACAAGTTCGTTTGCATTCTTAGGGTCACCTTGTCCCACCCAGCGTTGCAGGTCAGCAGGAAGTGCTCGGAGGTAGCGATCCATCACAACCCTCTCTAGGATCTGTGCAGGAGTAGAAGTGTCTGGCTCCAACCACTTTCTCGCCAAATGGATCAGGTCATACATCTGGGACCTCGCTGATTTGTCCAAACTGTAGCTCCAGTTGCGTACCCTCCTGGCACGGACCGCAGTAGTAACGCCTAGTCGGGCAAGTATCTCCGCTTTTAGCCGAGTATAGTCCTTAACCTCTTGCTCACTGAGGTCATAGTAGGCCTTTTGAGGTTCCCCTGTTAAATAGGGCGCAATTACCTCTGCCCACTCAGCGACTGGTAACTTCTCTCGCTCAGCCACACGCTCAAACACAGTTAGGTAGGCCTCAACATCGTCCTCAGCAGTCATCTTTTGCAGCGCTCGCTGCACAGCTCTTTTCACATCAAAAGTCTCTGGAGCGGCTCGCACCACTGTGTGGGGATTAGCAACCACAGGCGCCTCCTGTTTTGCTATCAGGTGTTCAATAAGTTGTTGTTGGGCAGCCATGGTCTGTTCATGTCGTCTATTGGCCTCTATCTGAGCCTGTTGTTGTTGCAAACTCACTTGCATAAACTGCTTCAGCATCTCCTCCATGTTGCCCGACTGTTCTTGGAGTGTAGTTGCAGCTTTCACCCAAGACATAAGCAGCTGTAGCCAAGTCTGTCCACACCGTTGCCCCTAGCAACCGTTTTGCCCGCTCCGCAGCACCAATTGTAGGGATCTTCCCGGGGGATGGTGTGTTTGGACACAGTTCACGACAGACTTAGGTGTTATAAAAGCAGGTCTTGACGTTTATTCATGGCATAAACAGTCCAGTAAACAAAACATACAGCAGCAGCGTGCTTCTTTAGTGTACAAAACAAAATAAAGACCTAGCCCGTCTGGGCGCTTACTAGCAGGTTCTTCTCACCTAGCTGACACTTTCAAAATACAGCGTTCGCCTGGACATCGCAGGGTGAGTTTTTAGCTCCAGCAGTGGCTGCGTTCGCAGCTTCCTTCACACACACACACAGGCTGTTCATTTCAGGCTGAGAGCAATAGCCTGCAGTCTCTTCAGAGCTTTTACCTCCCAGGCTGATTAGGATCAGAGCTCACCTGATTCAAAACCCAAACAGGATCGGAGGGGTGTGGAATGACAGGTCCCTCTACCAAACCTACCTGCCATTCCATATAAATCCAGGCCCGGCAAAATTGAACAACACCTCAGCAGCATACCACTGCTGGGAAACAAATCAATCCTGGACTTACCATCTCACCCAGCGTAGTAACCTAGGTGAAATGTACACCCCCTCGACCACTTCTCCAGTGACATGTCTACAATATATATATATATATATATATATATATATATATATATATATACCTTAGCTGACCCCTCTGCTCTGTACAACTCCCCCCCTCCTGCTTGCCATACCCCCCCCCCCCCCCCCGCATGCACACAGGATTGGCTGGAATGACTAAGTCCCCTCATAAAACTGCACAGCATAAACAAAGTGTTATCAGCATCAATCAGCCATAGAAAGCAGAGACAAGGTCCATATCCTGCCCCCCTTCCATGGAATGTCCTCCATTCCTCCTCCCTGTGGAATCCCAGGACAGATGGGGGATGTCATATGGACCAACTTTCAACTCCAAGATGGAGATGGATCATAGATGTACCAGTCAAACAGTGGGTGACACCAATTGATCTGCAGCCCAGACAGACTCTTAAGTATATTTTTCCCCTTTTTTATTTGCAATTGCTATTTATCTTATTTACCATGTTTTGTAGTTAATTCTGTTTTTATCACCTGTTTCTTGTTGTTTTTGTGGTTTTCTGTTTGTTTAAATAAATTCTAAAAATACAGCAGAGGGTCACTAATGCTCTGAATTAAGGATCTAAAAAGCTCACGCTATTTCTGAAGAGCCTGGCTACCTTACTTGCCTAGGACACTCGATCGCCCCCTGCCTGGAAGTGGTTGTGGGTCGATCGATCCGTTTGATCTGATTGTGTTGTGTGTGGCTTATATAGAGTTGAACCCTGTTTGGTTTCTGGTGGCAGCGATTTAGAGCCACGCGTGTTGCCAATTGAACAATTGCAGTGACACACGTGGGGGACCATTGGCCTCAGATGAACGATCAATAGGTCTGATCAATCGTCACACTGCCTTCTTAGGGTGTAGAACTAGAAATGGATATTTTTGCTTTTTGAATAGTCCTGAAACATTGTTTATTGCTGTCCCTCTCTGTAAGATGGCAGACAGTCATTGCGTAGGTGTGGCAATAACATCCTTGCCACACACAACAATGGCAATGAATGGAGGAGGCAGAGCTTTACAGCTAAAACAGGCTCCATTATCTGGGATTAGAATGAAGCTGGAGCAGTGACAATTAGCACGAGGTACTCTATATCGGGGGAGCAATTCAGGGTACACTAGTTAAAAAAGTGGGTTTTGGTCCGCTTTAAGCAAGGCTCCTGGTTGTGCTATTGACTGATACAAACTTTGTCTCTGTGTTACTGGTAAGATCACAGGTTGTTTGCTATGTATTATTCAGATTGTATATTCTTTATGGCAATATTTATGGTTTTAAAGGGACTATAAACCCAACGGCACTTATGGGATTTGATGCCTGTCCCATGTGCCTCTACTTCCTTTCAATTTCATTCCTCCAGGACCATGCAAAAAAGTGTTTGAACAGCTACTCTACCCCTTAGAGCTCTTGTGTGCAAGTAAACTCGACAAGACACAGTGGTCCCACAGCTGCAGAGCATGCTTATCACTCACGAACCATGGAATGCGGCTTCACTTAGAATATATTAAGGTATTTACATATATCAGAGATTTTGTGACACTTTGAAATTTTACTTTTTAATTGTACTGTTCCCAAGTGTGATAAGTGGGGACGAATTTAGCATGTGCCTGGACAGGTAACTTAAAGTTATCTAAGATAGAAAAAGATGTTGAAAAAAATATTTTACTTAACTTCTCCTGTCTAATAATATTAACCATATCTAATCAAAGCTATCACATCAAGAAAGCATGTTTGGACCATACTTTCCAAAAACATAAAAAAGTTTGAACAGGTTTTGTGCACTCCCTGTGAAAACCTTTTCTTGTAAACTTCACAGGAGGTAGATCAATCAGTTTGGGATATCAGGTATATCTGTTTTTCTGAAGGATGAACGATTAAAAACGGTTTTTCTTGATACTCTCATTGATACAAAGTTGGGTGATCTTGTGATTTTTTGGAATGAAATTATTACTCCTGTCCAGAGCAGGAGTAAAATGTATGCTTCACAGTCTCCTGCTGAACCAACAAGCCCAGGCACCAGGCATAGGGGTTGGTAATCCAGGGCTCAGAGACTGTAGGCCGGCCCTGGCCCTGTAGGTTAACCAGAGGAGCACCAACCCCCATGCCGAGGAGCACAAGGCTCTTTTACAATTGGGAGTGCAAATAATGAGGCAGGGGTCTCCAGCATGCCCTTTGAACTAGTAAAGTGGTCCCTTGAATCCCTTACAAGTTCAAATTAGTGAAAAAAACAGGCCACATAAAAGTCCTACAGGAGGTAGGACCTGGCATCCAGCCAAGGGTAATTGTCACCTACCTTGTTGAAGATTGGCCGATGTAGACACAGGCTACTGCTAGCAGGACCACCTGCGGCTTCCCTTAATAGTGGTTATGGGGGAAACACAGCAGAGGGAAGGCCAGAGTGTCAGGTAATAATGGATTGCACATTCTGATAAGTTGAACTGGAACTTGGGAGCTGGAGGGCAAGACAGGGTTAACGCTGGCTGAGCTGGGAGGAGGCCTGCAAGGAATGTCTGAAGAACTACCCCACAAGGCAGCTTCAGAGTGGGGAGTCTGTCAGCAAGTCTGGTTTTCGCCAGAGCTCCCCACAAGATGAGCAGGACTGCACTCCTGACAGGCCCGAGTCTGGTATGGAGTACGTGCAGGTGCATGTAGGAACAGAGCTGGGTGTTCAGGTTTCTGGTGCGTGCAGGAACAGAGCTACACAATATTTTATGTAGGGTGACCTCAAAAATTAGGACTGCCAATTAGGACTCGAAACGCGTTGGTTCTAGCCCGGGGGGGGGGCGGGGGCGCCCACCGATTGCCTTACAGTAAGCACTTGTCTGTTATGTGTTGTTTTTGTCTGCTCTCCTATTTTGAATACCCTTGATCAGTTTGCACAGGTTTTATTTGTGATGGAAGCACTGGCACTTTAATAGATGATGAGGCAGGATAGTATTTACTTAATGGCAGCATATTAGATTTAACTTTGGTTTAGGATAGGTTATGCACATAAATTATATTTTTTGTAAAAGTTTTATTAAACCACTGTAGACCACATATATATTTATTGACTGTATCATTGTATTAACTATGAGGCAGTGCGCCCCCTGGTGTCTAAACATGCATATGGCTTGGTAATAGTGTTTTTAATATGGTTTTAATCTTTATTACAATAAAATGAATTGATAAATTTACTTCTTGAGTGCAAGAGTAAGTCTCTGTCTGGGGAAACAGAGGGGTGTTTTTGAGGTCACCCTACATAAAATATTGTGCAGTTTTGGGCATTAACCCCACAGAGCAGTGCACCTGTACAGATAGAGGTCGGTGCTGCCCACATTCTTTTGCCCTTGCCCAACGGGCGTGAATTAGTTCAGGAACAGAGCTAGGCATTCAAGGTTCAGGGGCGTGCAGGAACAGAGCTAGGCATTCAAGGTTCAGGGGCGTGCAGGAACAGAGCTAGGCATTCAAGGTTCAGGGGCGTGCAGGAACAGAGCTAGGCTTTCAAGGTTCAGGGGCGTGCAGGAACAGAGCTAGGCATTCAAGGTTCAGGGGCGTGCAGGAACAGAGCTGGGCATTCAAGGTTCAGGAGCGTGCAGGAACAGAGCTAGGCATTCAAGGTTCAGGGGCGTGCAGGAACAGAGCTAGGCATTCAAGGTTCAGGGGCATGCAGGAACAGAGCTGGGCATTTAGGGTTCGGGTGCATGCTGGAACAAGGCCGTAGTATGGATGAAGATCTGCAGGCGGCTTCCTAGTGCCGCAGGCCTCCTTTTAAAGGCTACCAGCACCAGGAAGTGTCTGCTGCATATGCTCAGTAGCACGGAGTCTCTCCCATGTAATTCTTATGTCACTGGAG
This sequence comes from Gastrophryne carolinensis, assembly GCA_027917425.1. Taxonomy (NCBI): domain Eukaryota; kingdom Metazoa; phylum Chordata; class Amphibia; order Anura; family Microhylidae; genus Gastrophryne; species Gastrophryne carolinensis. The sequence goes on from CM051235.1 coordinate 106,643,069, forward strand.
AGGAGAGGCATGGGGCGGTTAACCCAGGAAATAACCCTCCATGGCCCTCCCTTCCAGTGACATAGAAAGTCACATGGGGTAATCAACGGGCAGGCTGATTCATCATTAGCGGAAGGTAGCGACAGATGAGCGTCTGTAGCAGGCATTTTTTAGAGCGCCCGCTAGTAGTCACTAGCTCGCTGTCCAGTAATGTTGAATACATTGTGAGGAGTCGCTATTTGACCAGTACAGCGCTGTATGGGAGCGCGTGGTAGCGACTGCTCATAGCGACCGACTCACACCACATTCAGCAAAAAAAACAGCCTCACAAATCTCTGGCGCTGAAAAATGCTTGTTTGAAGCCCAGAGCGCAGGAGGCGGTGTGTTTAAAGTCTGTTTTTCAGCATCTATCCACTAGTAACAAAGCGAAAACATATGGAATTACATTGTAACAACATTGTAACATGAACACTTTAATGGCAGACCTGTAATGTCATTTCTGAGGAAATATATAAAAAATAAAAAAAATGTGAAAAAACTGCTTTTTCAATGCCAGAAGAGGTCACAGAATTATTTGAGATTAAAAAAAAAAAAAAAAAAAAAACACAGTTTAACCCTTTAAACGCCAGCCACGTAAATTTTACGTGGCTGCCTCTCCAACAGTTAAACGCCAGCCACGTAAAATTTACGTGCCTGACTTTCCCCAGCAATAAAAAAAAAAGTAAAAATAAAAGACACTTACCTGACCCCTCGTTCGATCCGGTCGGGTCTCCTCTTCAGCCAGAGGGGCTCCGATCGCCCATCGGGGCTCCTCCGGCTGCAGGGGAGGGCCCGGAACAGGGTGCCCCCCCCTCCCCGTTTCAGCAGCCGCCCGGTTTCCTATAAAAAAAAAACAAACAAAAAAAAAACAGTCACCTACCTTTGTCCCCGCCGGCTCCCGCAGGCTCTCCTCTTCACGGGGGGGGGGCTCCGATCCCCCCCCCCCGCTCTTCTGTCTTCTGGAGGGGGCATAACAGCCCTCCTCCCTTGCCGTCTTCCGATGGCGGCCGCCATCTTGGTGACGTCACGGGGCGGGGCCAGATGACGTCACCGCCGGGTGTCATCGGGGCACCCGGCAGTTCGTCTCTCAGATGCCGGTGACGGCTGGGAGGGGAAGGAGGGAGGTAGGCGATCCTCCGATCGCCTGCCTCCCCCCTTCTCTGCCCAGCCGTCACTGACAGCAGATCGCCGCGGGACACAGAAGATGAAGATCGGAGGTGAGTAAAGTAAAAGTTTTTTTTTTTTTTTTAATAAAGTCATTTTCAACAACGTGTCTTGTCTTTTTTTTAACCTTTTAACCCTTTGTGAACTGGTAAGGGGTCCATGTGACCCCTATACCAGTTCACAGGGCTCGGGGGTCTGGCAAGTCACCTGCGCTAGCGGGTGGCTTGCCATTAACCCCTGGCACCCCCATTACCTGCCTCCCCAAAGACCAGGGGGGGGCAGAAGAGCCTGGGCCCACATAGGCTATGTGGGCTCGTAGGCTGCAGGGTGGGGGGGGCACAAAAGCTGCCCCCCCCACTCTGTGCCTACAAGCCCCCATAGCTGGTCCCGGGCTGGTTACTGTGGGTAAGGGGGACCCCACGTCAATTTTTTTTTTGATTTTTAAGGGTTTTTAACCCTTAAAAATCAAAAAAAAAATGGGGTCCGCCCCCCCTGGGAGGGGGGACCCTATGTCATTTTTTTTTTTGATTAACCCTTTGTGTTCTGTCATCCAGCAGCTATAAAAGGCTTCTAGCAAGTGAGCAGAAGCCAGTGATCGCCGAGGGACAGAGTGCTCCAGGATGGATGGGAGGTGAGTACAGTGTAAAAAAAAAAAAAAAATTAATAAAATATTTTTTTTAACCCTTAAAAATAAAAAAAAAAATGGGGTCTCCCTCCCCTGGGAGGGGGGACCCTATGTCATTTTTTTTCCCGATTTAACCCTTTGTAGTGTGGATGGTTTTTGTATTTTTTTGTGAATGTTATAAAATACTTGTTTCAGTTAGGGGGGTCTCCTGGGCAGGAACGGGGGGCTACCGATAAATATGTGGTACCGTTCTAATCGGTAGAAATGGGGCTTTCACATGCAATATGATTTTCCTTAATAAAATACATTTTTTATTTAAAATAAAGGAGTCAATTTTCTAATTTTTTTTTCACTTAATATTGTAAAAAAAAAAAAAAAAAATTACAAACAAGACATTTCATGTTAAAGTCTAAACTCTGCTGCAAAAAAAAAATATATAATTTTTCTGAAAGTTCCAGCAAAAATGGCGCAAAACATGTCGCAAAACATGACGCAAAATGGGGAAAAATGGCCTGTCAACAGAGGGTGACAAAATCTCAAGTAGGCTGGCAATTAAAAGGGTTAATAGTACCTATGCATGTTGGGTATTGTTCTGTTCGGGGGACCTTGCGCTTTCAGACTTAGCTTGTTTTTTCTGGTTTGCATATTTATATTTTAGGAAAAGGTGTTTTTTATTCAGCTTTTTTATAAATTTTTTAGGGAAACCCTGTGCAACCAAAGAATTCTTTGAGGAATTAATTCCAGAAAGATGAGCCCACTACAACAAGCTGGGTACCCTTAGAAAGCTTAACGTGTGTACTTTCAGGGAATATATGGTTTATGGGGGATATTCCAAATGTAAAGGGTTGTTTTGGTTGAAAAATCGCAAGGTGCGCACTTTGTCTGCAGAGCTGAAATTTTCAAGTAAAATTACCGTTATGCGCATGCTTTACTTTGGGGTGTTTGGCAACTCTTCCCTTGACAGAACCTATGCATGTTGGGTATCGTTCTGTTCAGGAGATGTTGCTTTTTCAGATTAAACTTGATTTTTCTTGTTTGTATATAGTTTTTTTAGGAAAATGTGGCTTTGATTCTGCTTTTTTATCCTTTTTTTAGGGAAACTCTTTGCAACCAAAGATTACGTTGAGGGATTACTTCCAGAAAACTATGGCCACATCCACAAGCCTGGTACGCCTAGAAAGCCTGAGGTGTGTACTTCCAGAGAATATATAGTTTGTTGGGGGTATTTTAAATGTAAAGGGTTGTTTTTCTGGAAAAACCGCAAGGTGCGCATATTGCATAGCATAGTTGTATTTTATCTGAAAATCTCCTAAAGCGCTGTTTCAGTTTGGGGGAGTCTCCTGGGCAGGAAAGGGTGTCTACCTATACATATGTGGTACCGCTGTAACCGGGAGAAATTGGGATTTCACACGCAATAAGATTTTATTGACAAACTTACATTTTTTATTCCAAAAAAAACTACAATATGTAAAAATTTTTTTTTTTTTTTTTTTTTGCACATATTTCACCCAAAAATATTAAGAATACACCTAACAAATGACAAACAAGACATTTCATGTTAAAGCCCAGACTCTGCTGAAAAAAACAATATATCATTTTCCTGGGAAATCCCTGGAAATCCCCTCAAAAATCACAGTTGAACAAGGGGAGCGCAAAATAGTGCAAAATGGTCTGGCAACAAAGGGTGACAAAATCTCAAGGTAGGCTGGCACTTAAAGGGTTAAAGAGAAGGAAAGGATCGTCCATTGAAATGTATGGCAGAGCGTCAGGTAGCGAGAGGTCATACCTGGCGCTGTGCAAGGCTGAACGCCGGCGCTGTTTGCTGAGGCTGGGAAAATGATGAATCAGATGCTACATGGCGTTATGGTGTAATTGCGTGCCGTGTCCGGCGTTCACCAGTTGCTACCTATCGCTACCTCTCATTAACCAGCCACTACCTGACGCTATCCCTTCATGAATAAGGCCCAAAGACTCAGCCTCTGTAGTATAAAAGCTTCCTTCTCTGGTGGCCAGCATTATTCTTGGCTGGGAGCCAGAATGGAAGGAAGGGGACTGGGAGTGTCCCTATGTTAAGAGATGCTTTAGATGCCACCGATTGCCCCCAGCAGATTGGCCAGCAGGAAGACTCAATCTGGTGGACTATGAAGAGGATGCTGCCCTGGGGGAGGGGGGGGCAGAGGGCAAAAGACATAGGCCCTAATTTAAGAAGAGATAGCGTCTGGTAGTGGCTGGTTAATGAGAGGTAGCGATAGGTAGCGACTGGTGAACGCCGGACACGGCACGCAATCACACATTTATCAAGCAGAATCTGTTTAGCGACTGGGATAGCGCCATGTAGCGTCTGATTCATCATTTTCACAGCCTCAGCGAACAGCACCGGCGTTCAGCCTTGCAAAAAGCGCCAGGTATGACCTCTCGCTACCTGTCGCTCTCCCATACATTTCAATGGATGAACCTTTTCTTCTCTTTAAACGGGGTATTTGTTTTTTTTGTTTTTTCAAAAAAATCACAAATAATTCTGTGACCTCTTCTGGCATTGAAAAAGCAGTTTTTTTTCATAATGTTTTCATTTTTTATATATTTCCTCAGAAATGACATTACAGGTCTGGCGTTAAAGTGTTCATGTTACAATGTTGTTACAATGTAATTCCATATGTTTTCGCTTTGTTACTAGTTGATAGATGCTTGAAAACAGACTTTAAACACACCGCCTCCTGCGCTCTGGGCTTCAAACAAGTATTTTTCAGCGGCAGAGATTTGTGAGGCTGTTTTTTCGCTGAATATGGTGTGAGTCGGTCACTATGACTAGTCGCTAACATGCGCTCCCATACAGGGCTGTACTGGTCAAATAGCGACTCCTCACAATGTATTCAACATTACTGAACAGCGACTGAGGGCCTTATTTATCAAGGGCTAGCGCCAGGTAGTGTCTGACGAGCGCCAGGTAGCGCCAGCTATCGGCGGCTACCAACTCCAGAACGCCAGGCGGCGGGCACAATCACGCATTTATCACGCTAAATGAGGCTAGCGCCGGCGAGAGCGTCAGCGCCGCTGCTAATCCCATCACAGCGCCAGGTATGACCTCTCGCTACCTGGCGCTCTCCAATGCATTTCAATGGAGCAATCTTTAAATCTTCATATTTAATTGTTATTAATGTTTTTTTTTTTTTTTTTTTTTAAATGTCAAAAATTCTGTGACCACTTCGGCAATGTTAGATTTTTTTATCTAAGGTAAAAAAATAAAAAAAAAAGAATTTGGGCAGAATTGATATTACAGGTCTGATATTAATGTATTCATATTACAAAATGTTTAGAAAAACTTGTTTAATTTTTTAATCAAAAAATATGGATGTTTGGGGGTTAAAAACTACTTTTAAGCCATCGCCGCCAGCGCTCTGGGGTTTAAACAAGCTTTTCACAGCGCGAGAATTTTTGGAGCGTGATTTGTTAATGAATATGCTGGGAGCCGTTCGCTATGACCATTCGCTGTCAGGCGCTCCCATACAGCGTGGAACCTGTCAAACAGCGACTCCTAACCCCGTATTCAACATTACTGCACACCGACTGAGTCGCTGTCAACAACCGAACAACGGCCAAGCACAGCGAATACTAGCGGGCGCTGTCAAAATCACGCTACAGTCGCTCATCTGTCGCTACCTGGCGCTATTACTGAATCGGCCTCTGAGTCACTATAAAGTAGCGACCCACGGCTGAGCACAGTGACTACTAGCGGGCGCTCTGAAAATGCCGCTACAGACGCTCATCTGTCGCTACCTGCCGCTAATGATGAATCAGCCTGCCAGATTGGTGAGTACAGTTTATCTTAATAATTATTAATTAATATATATTTAAACTGGTCTTTTTTTGTGAACTCTTTATTTGGCAATGGGGTGCAGACAAGCCCTGTGCCCACCAAGGGCATCGGACCTGTACAGAAGAGCATAGAGGCCATTTAACTAGCAGGACAGTTCGGCCTCTAAAACTACATGTTACGCTCTCTATAAGCTCGGAGACTACAACCAGAATTTGTCTGGCAGCATTTTCCCTTGCGTTGTGAATGCGTTGCCAACGCAGCGCAAGCGGAGAGGTGTGAAAAGAGCCTTAAACTTTAAGGGTGAAAATAGTACAGAGAGGATTATTGTTTTTTTTTTAATAAAGTAAATTTAATGAAGTAAAGTCATATATTCTTACTCCGTAGCCTATGATATGATAGCTGTCCCCTAAAGCTATCTTCGAATGCAGAGTTTGGTTCGCTTATTGTTCTGAAGTGACCGAAGGGGATTGGGAGTGGGCATTAGCTCTGTGGTGTGTAATAGGTTATTATTTTACATGATTTCCCTTACATATTATTATGTATATATAAAAAGAAACAGGAATGATATCTCATCTTTTTAGCAACCTTAAATATTTACAGTATCTATGTACTAATGGTAACAAATATGCAACTGCAGTAATGGAGATCTTATTGCACAACATTTATAGCACATTACACAATCTGTGAAAAAAGAAGTCTATTATTTTTTAAACAAAATGAAGGTGGCAGCATTTAAATACCACAGTCCCCTTATCACAGCTGCTCTGCTGGGGTCCCTAACTTTTGTGCCAGGGTCCTTGGTTGGTGCAGTGTTGAAAGGGATTGTAAATCCAAAGGCAATAATAAGGCAACAAGACTTCACCTGATGGGAGGCTGATTCATCATTAGCGGCAGGTAGCGACAGATGAGAGTCTGTAGCAGGCATTTTCAGAGCGCCCGCTAGTAGTCGCAGTGCTCGGCCGTGGGTCGCTACTTTATAGCGACTCAGTTGCTGTTCAGTAATGTTGAATACATTGTGAGGAGTCGCTATTTGACCAGTACAGCGCTGTATGGGAGCGCATGGTAGCGACTGCTCATAGCGACCGACTCACACCGTATTCAGCAAAAAAACAGCCTCACAAATCCCTGGCGCTGAAAAATATTTGTTTGAAGCCCAGAGCGCAGGAGGCGGTGTGTTTAAAGTGTGTTTTTCAGCATCTACTAGTAACAAAGCGAAAACATATGGAATTACATTGTAACATGAACACTTTAATGCCAGACCTGTAATGTCATTTCTTAGGAAATATATAAAAAATTATGAAAAAACTGCTATTTCAATGCCAGAAGAGGTCAAATAATTATTTGTGATTTTTTGGAAAAACAAAACAAAATAAAAAAAAAACAGTTTGAAGAGAAGAAAAGGATCGTCCATTGAAATGTATGGGAGAGCGACAGGTAGTGAGAGGTCATACCTGGCGCTGTGCAAGGCTGAACGCCGGTGCTGTTCGCTGAGGCTGTGAAAATTATGAATCAGACGCTACATGGCGCTATCCCAGTCGCTAAACAGATTCTGCTTGATAAATGTGTATTGAGTGCCGTGTCCGGCGTTCACCAGTTGCTACCTGTCGCTACCTCTCATTAACCAGCCACTACCTGACGCTATCCCATCTTAAATAAGGGCCTTTGTCCCTTGGTGTTCTCAGTGTGAGCAAGCACAGCAAGTCACAGTGGTTCCACAGCTGTCTCTGACCACAACAGCGCATGTTTATGACTCGTAAAGCTGCCATGGCATGCTCTTCCCAGCTCAGCCATAACCCAGAAATTAAAGCAAAGAAAACGTCTTTGCTTACAATGCATAAGAAATTTACATATAATCTGAGATTTTGAGATGCTTTAAAAATGGCTTATGCTCTAAGCTCTAATGGTAATAGGTAGAAGTTGCGAATAAAAAAATTGTTATACATAAAAGAAAAGAGAAAATAGGAGGTTGAATATATATATATATATATATATATATATATATATATATATATATTTATATATTTTCTACAAAAAAGGCAAGGTTGTTTAAATGTGGCTACAATAGTGTACGATTTTGTTAAAATGGTAAGATGTAATAAAACAAACCATTGAAACAAAACACAAAAACATGCATACTCACCTCTTGTCCTCAGTGCTTCTATCATAGTCCAGTAGCATTAAATGTATCCATTTCCAAGATCCAGAAGCATCCACATTCCACTACCGCTCACCAGCAACCTCGGTGTTAAATGACTCCACTGACAGCAGTCTGTACCTACCCAAGTAAAAGTCTATTTTACACAATAGACAAGCCCTGCTTACCCATCCCTAGAAATGGTCCTGGTGGTGTTATCTGATGATGTATGTTTTAGAGGCCGATTCATTAATAGCGGCAGGTAGCGACAGTTGAGCGACTGTAGCAGTATTTTCACAGCGCCCGCTAGTAGTCGCTGTGCTTGGCCGTTGTTCGGTTGTTGACAGCGACTCAGTCGGTGTGCAGTAATGTTGAATATTGGGTGAGGAGTCGCTATTTGACAGGTTCCGCGCTGTATGGGAGCGCATGATAACGACTGGCCATAGCGACCGGCTCCCACCATATTCATTAACAAATCACGCTCAAAAAATTCTCGCACTGTGAAATGCATGTTTAAACCCCAGAGCGCTGGCGGCGATGGGTTAAAAGTAGTTTTTTAACCCCCAAACAACCATATTTTTGGAAACAAAAAAAACAAGTTTTTAAAATAATTTTGTAATATTAATACATTAATATCAGACCCGTAATATCAATTCTGCACAATTTTTTTTTTTTTTTTTTTAGCTTAAAAAAAAATATAACATGGCAGAAGTGGTCACAGAATTTTTCACATTTAAAAAAAAAAAAAAAAACACATTAATATGAATTAATTATGAATATTTAAAGATTGTTTCATTGAAATGCATTGGAGAGCGCCAGGTAGCGAGAGGTCATACCTGTCGCTGTTCAAGGTCGGACGCTGGCGCTGTGGGCTGAGGCTGGAATAATGATGAATGAGTCGCTATCTGGCGCTATCTCAGTCGCTAAGCAGGATTGGCTTGATAAATGTGTGATTGTGGTGGGGAGCCGGCGTTCTCGTGGCGGGGCCCGTCATTACCGGTCGCTCACCAGGCGCTACCTGTCGCTATCCCTTGTTAAATAAGGGCCTTAGGCCCTTATTCATCAAGCGATAGCGCTAGGTAGTGTCCGACGAGCGCCAGGTAGCGGCAGCTAACAGCGACTACCGACTCAAGTACGCCCGGCGGCGGTCACAATGACGCATTTATCAAGCAAAATGAGGCTAGCGCCGGCGAGAGCGACGGCTAGCGCGGCATTCATCATGAAGCCGACTGCAACGAACAGCGCCGCTGCTAATCCCATCACAGCGACAGGTATGACCTGGCGCTACCTGCCGCTCTCCCATACATTTCAATGGCAGACGCTGCAATGATTGTTTTTAGTGGTTTTTGTGTTATTTTCTTTGGCACAAAATTCAACACATGTTTATAGTGATATGTTTTATTAATCTGGCTGGTTATTTCTATGTTTTTGAAGTTTTTATTATTTTTGACAATGTAATGTTGTGAGTGACATGGGAATTGCATCTCCTCCAACCAAACTCATTGGCATCAAAATCGCTTGTTTTCACCACAAACGGGGCTTGTAAAGCTATTTTGGAGCCTGTCAGGTTGGGCGGTCACGTTCGCTCTTCGAAATTGTCAGCGCCCAAGCTATTCGGCAGCCCTGTCCTTGATGAATCTGTGTTGGTCAGAGTTTGTGCAGTCGCTGTTTTAATTCGCTATGTGGCGGCGCGAGCGTCGCTGTGCCTCGCTGCGCTGCGTTGTGCGGCGCTGTGCTGTTCATACATGTGCCCTTCTGCCATTTGCAAGGAATTCACTTCCCGCGACCCCAGTCGTTGTTAATGAATACACTGTAGTTGTGAGCGTGCCTGGCCACATATTGCAGGATTAACATTCAGTCGTACCAGCTCATAACAACCCGTTATGCATTCTCATGTGTGCCACATTATCATGTAGTTGTCTAGTTTGATTTTGTGATGACTTTAGGAAGGAATAAGATTTGTATATTTAAGCACAACGGGGTTTGCTTTATAAGGACCTATGCATTACAGTATGTAGAACCCCCTGCTAAATCAAGCTAATAATTCGTGGCGCCTTGGGCCCTAGCTTGCTTTCAAGCGTCATTTTATTTTTTTCCGCCACTTAGCTTGCACATAGCTGATATTAGCTTGTCCCTGTTGCGCGCATCTTTGTTTTTGAATTTTTAATCACAGTTGCTTGCGTTATATCCGGTTCCGGTATCCTCCTTTGCGTTTCAAAGTCACCTAAAGCTAAAAATGTCTAGCGCTTATGCCAATAGCTTGTTTTCAAGCGTCATTTTAGTTTTTCCGCCACTTAGCTTGCACATAGCTGATATTAGCTTGTCCCTGTTGCGCGCATCTTTGTTTTTGAATTTTTAATCACAGTTGCTTGCGTCATATCCGGTTCCGGTATCCTCCTTTGCGTTTCAACGCCACCTAAAGCTAAAAATGTCTAGCGCTTATGCCAATAGCTTGTTTTCAAGCGTCATTTTAGTTTTTCCGCCACTTAGCTTGCACATAGCTGATAATAGCTTGTTCCTGGTGCGCGGAGCGTTTTTTTTTTTTTTTTATTTTTCCCATGTCGCTTTGGTCATTTCCGGTTCCTGTTTCCTCCTTAGCGTTTCCACAATGCTGCCCAGACGCCGAGTGATGCGCCTCCCCAGCTCCTCCTCCGACTCCGACCACACCACCCCTCCCCCACCTCCCCCACCTACCTCACCTCCCCCACCTAGCACCCCTCCCACCCCTTCCCCTCCTGGCCATGGGAAGAAAAGGCGCTTCCGGGTGGATAGCCGCGTTAATGGCCAGGTGGTCAAAGTGAGTATTTGGTTTGTGTATTTTTTGCCTTAAAGTTGCAGAACACACAGGGGGGATTGGCCCTGAAATTTCTTATTTTTCAGGCCAAATTGGATCACTCCCCGTGGGGCATCCCCATTCTGGATGTCCTGCGGGGATGCCCCCCCCTGGAGGGCCCTAAAAATTACCTCAGCCCCGTCCCATCTGTGCATTCGTGAGCTGCGGATGCCTCTTGCGCTTACCTCTACCAGGGTGTACCCCTGCGCAAGACATTTTTAAATTTTGTGTGCAGGCGCACTCCCTGTTAGAGTCGAACGCCACATGCGTACTTTGCCGTGCAGACCCAGCTGAGCTGGTATGCACGTCCAAACGGCCTTGTATGCGCATACCACAGCGGCGCAGAGCGCTGTGCTCGGCTGGCGCAGTCACGTGGGAGCGTCCTCAGTGGTGTATTTGTGGCCTTCCAAGGGGGTTTCAGACAGCGGACCACCCACAATTGGTGTGGCCCACCAAAGTGCACACAAACCCAGAATAGTGATAACCCTGGGTGTGGGTCCACTTTGCTCTGGTCTCTGTATAACTGTTTATGCCATTGTTCTGATGTCATGTATTGATTTGTGTTTTTTTTTCATTTCTCATAGGACTTCTGCGTGGCCCAGTACGACTATGCCCGTGGAGGAAAAAAACGCATTGCCATGGAGGTGAAGGCCACAGTGTCCCGGCGCTTCCACACCGAGCTCTCGATCCGAGCGATTCAGCAAAAGTGGTCGGACTTTAAGCGCCGGGACCCTGAAGGCGTGTACCGCCTATATGATGCCTACGCATCAGGTAAGTTAAAGCTTATGCTCTGTTTATACTTTTTGCAGAATCATCTGCTAAGCTGTGTACATTTGTGCTCTTTATATTAATTATTTTCTTTCACCCCCTCAACACAGATAAGCGTCCTCCCCTGGGGAAACGTGGGAAGGGATTCCTCCCCCGAACCAGGCAGGCGGACTCGGGGGAGTCATCGGGGGAGGGTCCCTCCCGCGGGTCCTATTTAGAGGACCCAGGGGAGGAAGGGGATGACGCCCCAGAGGAGTGTGCTGCTGGGGGGCTGGCAGGATCAAGCCTCAGCTCCTCACACTCTGAGTCTGAGGAGTCTCACCAGGCAAGGGGCCACTCTCAAGTGGGGAGTCCAAGTGGGGTGGGAGAAATGGACTCGCCCACACTCCCTGAAGAAGCAGGGAGTGAGAGGGAGGAGGGTGGCCCTTTGCCTGGTGGATCTTCCGACCAGAGTGTGAGGAGCTGAGGCTCCCCGCCTCCTCCTCAGAGCCCTCCCTGGGCTTCAAGTGGCGGTTCATCCCCTGGTGAGTGTCCTTTTTTTAATTGTTAGTCTGTGACAGGTTTCATCTTGCAATTTGTACTTAGCCCTTGCCATTCCTCTCTAATTTGTAGGGCATCATATAGGCGGCACCTCCATGGCCTTTTGGAGAAGCATTCTCCACGGGCATAGTCGTGGTAAGTGTTTGTTGTTATCCATCACATTCCCTATGTTATGACATTCATTAAAGTGGACCCACAAACATTGATAGTGCTTGGATTCTCGAAGGTTCCCTGAAAAATCACATCCCTCACCCAGGGCACCCCCCCAAAAAAAAATCCCACAAACTCCTTACCTCTTTGGGGGTTGCAAAAGCCACCGTCCCAGCCTCCTGTGTGCCACTCTAGATGTGTGTGCGCCTGCGCTCTGTTTCCTAATGGGCTGCGCGTGCGCACACACTGGAGGAGTGATCTGTGGAAGGCAGCGGCGGCGGAGTACGTTGTCTCACTCAAATTGTGGTGCTCTGCCAAAGCGGACCAAAACGCAGAATTGCTGCAATCCTGTGTCTTGGCCCACTTTTAACAGACACATGTTTCCTGGTCCATTGTCACAGCTGGTTTGATAATGTACCTTAACCTCACAAACCCCACTACAGTGCTAGCCAACTGGCAACCACCCCTATGTTTCTGCCCACACCATGATGGTTGTTCTCATTTCTTTTCTTGGGTTAAGTTGTTCCCGCTAAAACATGTGGCACACTAGTAACATTAGCCAATCAACTGCTAATGAGTCCTTTACATAGCACTGTCTATGTTATTTGCACATTATCTTTAGGGATACATGTTGCAACCATAACTAATTGACATTAACTCATGGACCAGGAAATATGCTAATTTTGGTCAACCTGTATGTAACCATGCAAGCCTTTGATTTTTCAGACTCAATAACCAGATGGATGTCAAATAGTCAGGTGTCATTGGCCCACTAATTGTGTTTTTGTCTTTTGCTTTCTGTTGACAGATGTTGCTACGCAGACGGAGCCAGAAAACCTCCTCCCCACCCCAGCTCCAGGGACGGCCAGCAGCATGGGCCCCCGCCACAGCTGCGATGGTGAGTACATCCCACTTCATATGCCTAAAGACTTGTGAAACCTATGTCTTCTAGTCACATCTGCAGACATTTAAAATGTACCTATGTGTTAATTTCACACACATCTAGATTCCATGTGTTTGTACAATAATCCAACATGCCTGTCTGCATGCTTGATTGTTGCCTCACATTCTTCATTTGGCCACATAGAGACTATTTGTGCCTTAGACACAACCAAATGGGCCGTATTAGGTCTGGACCTCTAACATTATAGGGCAAACTCGTGTACTCGTTAGGACTTAGGCCCTGATGTTTGGCTGTGACTAAACACAAAAATGGACACACTGGGACTTATACCTTCTTTGCTTCCCAAGAGTTAAAGTGGAACAACAACCAGGAATTTGACTTTCCTGGGTCTTGGTCCACTACGGTGGGGCACCCCTGATCGTCACCGCTGTGTGACAACCCCCTGAACTCACTTTTACTCCAGCAAACGTACAAGCCGCGGCAAAGTGGCTCCTCCTCCGCCTCCCGCGCGTCCCTTTTTACGCGCGCGTGCCTGCGCCAGCCATTCACAGACGGCCGGCGCAGGCACGCACACGTCTAGAGGGGCGCCAAGGAGGGCCCGGCGGCCGTGCCCCACCGAAACTGAGGTAGGGATTTTGGGGTGTTGGGGGGGTTTCACCCCGAGGGACATCCCGATCTCGGATGTCCCGCGGGGAGGGAGGTGATCGGGCCGGGAATCTGATAGATTCCAGGGCCGATCACCGGTGGGTGTTGGTACACTTTAAGAGTAAATGTATGCTTGGGATGTGTTGTTCACATTCCTGCCAGTCAATAGTACTCATATCATGTTAACCAATAAGCGCACAGTGGTCAACAATGTTAATGTGAGTGTCACCTAATTGGACACACTGACATTACATTGCTACATCTGTGTCTGTTGAGGTCACATCCAATTTATTAATAAATTGTTGTTTCTACATCTCTACAGCTTGTGAAAACCAGCATCGCAGACTGTGGCGGGAGATCAGGCTCCTGAAGCTGATGCTGCTGGCCAAGAAGAGGCGCCGGCGGCGTCGTTAGGGTGGGGGGAAGGCTGGCCTGTTGACGCCCTTTGTTGGGCAATGATGGCCCTGTTGGCCATGTTTTTAAATTAAATTTTTTGATGAACATCATTACAGTGTGGTGCCTTGCAAAGCATAGTTTAACTGTCTCAAAACCCATTTGTGTGTCAATTTAGCCATACCTTTGGAGCCATTTCATGTGTTAACCATAGTAAGCTATGGTCTCAAATGTGTGGCCTAAATTTACAAATACATTGACATATCTAGATCAAGATACTCATCCCTGACTGTGTTATTAGCTAGGTCTTAGGAAAAACACAATTTAGAGGTGGGTTAAGCAAATATATTTACACAAACCAAAACAAACAAAATTAATATTCTTGGCTGGGTGGCCGGGGAGGTTGGGAGTCATTGCTAGGGGCGGTGTTGGGGGACAACAGTGCAGTAAAAAATATAGACTGCTGTTGTATGAGCTGTTGTATCAACAACAACGTTTGGTCCTGCCGCTGGATCGCTTGTTGCTGCTGGTGTATCGAATCTTCAATTGCATTGGCCAGCCGACCAAGTTGCTGGTTTTGATGCAGGTTCTGCATCAATAGGTCGATCTGGCGCTACTGGGCCTCATGTTGTTGCTGACACATCAGCACCTGCTGTTCCAAAGCCGCAATGCGCTCATTAGTTCCATCACGCGGCTGTTGGCGACTGTAGTCCTCCAGCATCCGGACGCCTAGCTCATAAAAATCAGCACTGGTTGGTGCCACACCTCCTCTTGCTGTGGTTTGAGCCTAACAAAATAGAAAACAACATTTTAGTCAAACCGAACCAATGCAGGTATGCCCCTCAAAATAATTAGCCCAAACAGGAAGCTTGGCCACATGGGACTTGGGAAGAGGTCCCAGCTTGGGGTTCTGGTTCCGCCTCCTGCCAAAACAACAAAGAAAGGAAATGTGACATGTTGCTTCATCCACTACCCACGAACATGCCAATGTGGTTATAGGTCGTCTACATCAGCCATGTTACCTGCGTGTCCTCCGGCACAGGTAGGCTCGAGGTATCGCTGCCAGAGAGTGGCAATTCCACATCCGAGATGTCCGGCAAGTTGGCATATGCTAAACAGGAAAGTCAGGTTAGTAGGTCAGTGGACCAAACTCAAATGTAACCTGGCTAGGCTATCGAGGCCATACCTCAACAAAGTGCAAAATTACACACTAGACCAAAGGTATCTGTTAAACTCAGATTGTTAACATGTATGTTAGAGGACTAAGAGGCAATAATTTTGGCAAATAAGATCAGACACATTGCTTAAATTACACATACCCGCAATCTCCCAGATGTCTGGAGTGGGGCCCTCACTCGAGCTTGGACCTTTAAAATACATGTGGACACACAAGTTGCCAGAAGCAAGTGCAACAAAAGTAGAGCCAAAATACAGACTAGAGCAAGGCAAAACAACTTACCCTCATCTCTGGCAGCCTGAACTTGAGGGGCCCTTTCTGGACAGCCACTTCCGATATTCGGGTCAACTAAAAAACACAAGTAACGGCTCTAAATATTCATCAAACTACTACGGTGAATGTTTGTCCAAAAATATGTCCTCCAAAATACATTGCTATCACTCCAAGAACTATTAGACTGACCCTGGGGAGGGAAGAAGCACTCCCAAGAGGCATCTTCAAGTTGACAGAGCAAACATGTAGATTATTAGACTAACCAAATTGAACCAGTGTAACAGAAACAGCATAAAGGATACATTATGTATTGCTATACACACCAACAGGGTCCTGTTGACCTGCAACATCGGAAGTGGGGTCCAAAGATGAACCAGTCACTTGGCCTACCAAGAAAAAAGAGGAATGAGACACATGCACTTGGGTTAAAGTGGATAAAGCAAGGTGGACACATGCACTTACCGACATCCAAAGAGTAGCTTGGATCCGGAGGAGATGCTGGGGCCAATGGCGTGGGAGCTAGGCAAAAATCAAGCAAACATTGAGCCATTGTTAATGTGCGTGGAAAAATACAACATGCATTAAGGTGTGTGTGAGCAGCTCATTCACTAATATTCACTAATCAAGGCCAGTGTGGCTTCCACATTTATATGCAGATATATGGCCACACATCTCTGGCTTCAAACATATCTACACATGTTAGGGCCTTGTTAGTTAGTTGCTGTGAGTGTTACAGTGGGCGTGAAATTAGGCCGCAGGCCCATATTATTAATACTCCACAGTGCAACACTCGATTGTTGGAGCTGCTCCCACACCCATTTGTTCCCCAAACAACCAGCACCAAAATTAGTGGTAAATACCTTCAATGGCAGACTGGGTTAGCCTTGAGGTTGCTGGAAGGGCAGGAGTTTGGGTGTCCTGAGGCACATCCCGGATAGCAGCATGTGCACCTATGCAGAAAGCAACAGACAGGAAAGTAAAAAATGTATGAGCTCTAATGTACCACTTCACAGGTCCTACTGTTAGTTGGTCAGAAAGAGAAAATGCTAATCACATACATTAACAGTAGCTTTTCTAAAAAGGCAGAAAATATGTACCTTCAGTCCAACCTGTGGTGTCATCCCCAGGATCCACACCCTGCAGCCGAGCCAGTGGAATTTTGGCCTTCAGCATCTCCTCATACGGCCTGTAGGTACTCTTTGGAGCCTGGATGGTCCCACTGTCCACATCAAGATCGTGATTCATCTTTTTCATAAGGGCCCCTCTCAAAGTGTAGAAGCGTTTCCTGCAGGATGGGCCACTACGTGGGTGTTGAGCAGTGCTACTAAGCTCCACACCAATGGCATCCCACAGTTTGCTTCTTTCTTGTTTGCCTATGGACTTGCTTTGGGAGCCAAAGAGTAGCTCCCATTTAGCAAGGGTAAGGCGCACAAGATGATTATTCTCAGCCAAATTAAATTCAGGCTCCCTCTTGGCACCTGGGCGCTTAGCCTGGGGTGCTGCCCCACCTTCAGGCTGGGCCCTTTTCCGTAAGGGAGGTCTGCGCACAGCACCCACCAAACTCCTACTTGGGCCTGCTGTGGCCGGCAGATGTCCTGAATTTGGCTCCATCCTGTAGCTGCACACACACACAAATACACACCCAACAAGCACGCATGCAGACTACAGAATGGCATCGCAATCTGTTTGGGTTGGGCAGGTTTTATGTGCTCTAACAGCCAATCACAAACCAGTCCACTTAATTGATTCACACATACAGCCCAGTTCCTTCTAGCCACACCTCCACTGCACTGACTGAAGCATGTGTGTTAGCCAATTAACTCATTACAGACCTCATTAACCAAACAACACACACACAAATACAAAAATGGACTGATGTATCTGAAACCCTTGTGACATGTGGCTAGCCTAACGGCTATTTAAATAAACAGCAGCTTACCTTTCATTGGCCCACCACTGAATTTTCGCCCATGTCCGTTAATTCACGCAAGTTTCGGCTCACGTACGCTAGTAGCGCTACTAGCGTGCGCACTCCGTTTTACGCACACCTGGGTCGGCTAATTGGCGCCCGGAAATAGCAGAGCAACGCAAAAGGCAGCAAAGCGGACCTGTCCTTTTTGAAAGAGAAGTATAAATGGAAGGAATTTGCAAGCTTCTGGTATTCTTACACTGTGGCAAAGGCTGTGGTGTGGTGCGGTGCTTGCTTGTTCCCTTAGCTCATTTGAGCCTCTGTCTGGGTTCTGTCCTCACTCTCTGTGGCTTGTTGGGTGATTTCTGACATCAGTGCTGTTTCTTTAGGAGCTTGTTTTTGGTGGCATATGGGGCCTTTTGTGGGCTGTGCAGCAACTCCCCTCTTGGTTGTGCCTAACTTAGAAAGCTGTTTTTCAGCAGGCTGGTGGTTTGGACCACTATAGTTCTGGTTTTGTGGTGAGCTGCATTGTAGCGGGTGTGTGTGGAGTGTGATTGTTTGTGTGTGTGTGGTGTGTTTGTGGTTTTTGTTTTGGTTTTTTTGATTTTGTATATATCTTGAGTGTGTGTGATGGATAAGAGGGTGATGTATGGTGTCTGGGTGGATGGATGTATGTGTATGCTGAAAGAGCAGGAGGAAAGGGAGCGGGGTGTTGTGAGGCTTAGGGCACCCCGCTCCTTTGCAATCCGCCTTTCAGTATGGGACTTAAGTGACGAGCAGATCAGGAGCCGCTTCCGTCTTAATCGTGCTGCACTACAGTCCCTATATGATCAGATTAAGCACAAAATCGAGCCATCCACCAAACGCACTCAATCCATTCCAGGCATAGTACGCCTGTGTGCCACGCTGAATATTTTGGCACGAGGGACCTTCCAGGCAACCTCCGCCCTCCTCAGCGGGATAAGCCAGGCTACTATGAGCCGCATACTAATCCAGGTAGTTCTGGCCATTTGTGATTTAATCCCAATTTACATCAAGTTTCCTGAGGATGAGGAAGAGGTTGCCAAAATAAAACATGCTTTCTATCTGATGGGAGGGATCCCGAATGTGCTAGGGTGCGTTGATGGTACACATATCCCTTTCCGCCCTCCCCGTGCACAGGAGCTGTATTACAGAAACCGAAAGCATTTCCATTCTATTAATATCATGGTTGTCTGTAACTCAGACATGAGGCTGCGGGCGGTGAGATCGGGGTTCCCCGGCTCATGCCACGATTCTTACGTCTTGCAGCGGACAGTCCTGTGCCGGAAGTTTGAGAACAACGAAATGCCAGCTGGCTGGCTACTGGGTAAAAAATTAACCATGTCAATGTATTTTGAAAATAATATGTGGCCTAGTAAGCCAAATTCTAAAAAAAAAAACCAAAAAAAAACATGTACTAGTACTAATTGCTGTCTCTCTCCTTGTGTTTTTTCTACAGCGGATAAGGGATATGGGCAGAGAACGTGTGTCATGACTCCGGTCAGGAGCCCACGGACCTCTGCCCATGAACGCTACAATGCAGCACATCGCAAGACCAGAAGCATTGTGGAAAGAACCATCGGCCTGCTGAAAGCACGCTTTCTCTGTTTGGCACGGCCAGGAGGAGAGATGCTCTACAGCCCACAGAAGGTCTCCAAGATCATCCTTGCCTGCTGTGTGCTACACAACATTTGCATTTGTCACCGAATTCAAGCCCCCGAGGAGACAGCACTGGTGCCAGAAATCCCCAACCTGCCCGCAGAAAGAAGTGAGGACACCCAGACTGGCGATGAGCTAAGGGAAAGGATGATCACTTCTTTTTTTGCGGTAAGCTAACTACCCTTCACTCTAATGCAAGTACTGCACTACTGAGTAAATGTATTTGACCTCCCATCAAAATGAGAAAAAAAACACTCTAAGGGGGGTGTAAGATGAACCAAACCACTCTAAGGGGGGTGTAAGATGACCCAAACCATTCTAAGGGGGGTGTAAGATGACCCAAACCACTCTAAGGGGGGTGTAAGATGACCCAAACCACTCTAAGGGGGGTGTAAGATGACCCAAACCACTCTAAGGGGGGTGTAAGATGACCCAAACCATTCTAAGGGGGGTGTAAGATGACCCAAACCACTCTAAGGGGGGTGTAAGATGACCCAAACCACTCTAAGGGGGGGTGTAAGATGACCCAAACCATTCTAAGGGGGGGTGTAAGATGACCCAAACCATTCTAAGGGGGGGTGTAAGATGACCCAAACCATTCTAAGGGGGGGTGTAAGATGACCCAAACCATTCTAAGGGGGGGTGTAAGATGACCCAAACCACTCTAAGGGGGGTGTAAGATGACCCAAACCATTCTAAGGGGGGTGTAAGATGACCCAAACCACTCTAAGGGGGGTGTAAGATGACCCAAACCACTCTAAGGGGGGTGTAAGATGACCCAAACCACTCTAAGGGGGGGTGTAAGACGCCAATGTTGGTTATCAAGTAATGCATTTTTTTTTCTCAGCGAAAAAACAAATTTAAATATATATACTAACTGCACTTTTTTTAATTTTTCAGGCACCCCGAGATGCACCCTGATCAATAATTTCCTTTTCACAAACTTTACTGCACTTTCCTTTGATTTCTAATTTCTGTTGGACTTTTCATTTTTATTTTCATTTCTGTTTTAATTTTATTTAATTTTTAGTGTAAAAATAAAAAAAAATATATATATATATACATGTGGCTATGTGTTTAATTCTGTTGTAAGTTTCCTTTTCATTCTAATTCCTATTTTAATTTTCCTTTTCTTTCTCATTTCTGGTTTAATTTTCCTTTTCTTTCTCATTTCTGTTTTTATTTTCCTTTTCTTTCTCATTTCTGTTTTTATTTTCCTTTTCTTTCTCATTTCTGGTTTAATTTTCCTTTTCTTTCTCATTTCTGTTTTTATTTTCCTTTTCTTTCTCATTTCTGTTTTTATTTTCCTTTTCTTTCTCATTTCTGTTTTTATTTTCCTTTTCTTTCTCATTTCTGTTTTTATTTTCCTTTTCTTTCTCATTTCTGTTTTTATTTTCCTTTTCTTTCTCATTTCTGTTTTTATTTTCCTTTTCTTTCTCATTTCTGTTTTTATTTTTCTTTTCTTTCTCATTTCTGTTTTTATTTTCCTTTTCTTTCTCATTTCTGTTTTTATTTTCCTTTTTTTTCTCATTTCTGTTTTTATTTTCCTTTTCTTTCTCATTTCTGTTTTTATTTTCCTTTTCTTTCTCATTTCTGTTTTTATTTTCCTTTTCTTTCTCATTTCTGTTTTTATTTTCCTTTTCTTTCTCATTTCTGTTTTTATTTTCCTTTTCTTTCTCATTTCTGTTTTTATTTTCCTTTTCTTTCTCATTTCTGTTTTTATTTTCCTTTTCTTTCTCATTTCTGTTTTTATTTTCCTTTTCTTTCTCATTTCTGTTTTTATTTTCCTTTTTTTTCTCATTTCTGTTTTTATTTTCATTTTCTTTCTCATTGGTGGTTTAATTGCATTTCCTTTTTCTTGAAAAAAAAAAAAAAAACAAATACATGTGGCTATGTGTTTAATTATGTTTTAATTTTAATTTACATTCTAATATCTGTTTTAATTTTATTTCCTTTTCAACACAAAATAAAAACTAAAAAAAGTAAAGAAACATGTTGCAATGTGTTTTATTCTGAAGGTACTTGATTCCCAGCCCACAGCAAAGCAAAGCGCAGGCACTGTGTTGAATAGCGTGGTCAAACTGACTGACAGCGCCTACAAAGCTGAGGTCCAACATCATATTCAGCAATGTAGGCGTTGTTCCCAACAACGCCAGGTAGCGACTGAGGAGGCCTGCTATAGCGAATCGCTACCGCCCGTGGCTGACGCTAGCGGCGCTCATAGCGCCATACTTCAGTCGCTCATCTGTCGCTACCTGGCGCTATTGATGAATCGGCCTCCCCGTCTTGGCCTTGGCCACTTCCCATGGTTGAGCTTAATATGGAGGTAAGGGAAATATTCAGAGCATGGCTGACTCCCCTGACAGTGGCCCATATCCACCCAGTATGGTTCATATTTTGGCACCCCCTATTTTACAGTGATCTGTGTGAGCTATGCAAGAGGATAGGGCTCTGAACAGCAGCCCTGCAGCCACCACCTGTAGCGACGAAAGAAGCATTTGATTCTGGGCAATGTATAGAGTTTTTTTTAAAGCCTCCTGGCCTGCCTTAGCTCCAGGGGAAGGGGAGGGATTGCTAATTTGGGATGCCCTCAGCGCGCTTTTAAAGAGGACCAACTATATATATATATATATATATATATATATATATATATATATACATTATATATATTATTATATTATTATATATTATATTTAGATTTAGTTGTTTTTAATGCAGACCTACGCCCTCCCAGGCACATAATTCCTTGAAAGGGTGTGGATCCTCTTAATGATTGGAAATAAATAGGGGAAAATGTAGGGTTACCCACTGAAATAATTTTAGTATAACTCATTTTCCATCTTAGTTTATGTCACAAAACTTTTTCACAGTAAAACTTGAGTCATTTTCTGTTGGATTATCAGCTTTTAGACATCTATGTGCAATGGATTTTTTCCATGTTACGTAATTCTCTGGAGTTTGCCAGTTATCCTCATCTTTAAATAGGACACTGTAACTGTATACTTTGCTTTGTAAGCTGTAGTTTACTGGTCTTTCTAGGATAGCAGATAGATACGTTTAGAATTCTTTGTATCTTATTGTTTGGGTTTCAGAAGAAAATCCAGATACAATTACAGCTTGGTACAAACAATACTGATGTAGTATGAGTCTAGCGAAGCTTTGGAACAAACACAAAAAAGGCTGTCAGTAAATGCGCCTAGCTTTTTTCATACACATACTTTTGTATTCACAAACGCAGCAGGCTTGTGTTTACAACGCTAAACATGGTTTTGAAAGGCAAGAACAAAATCTGGACCTGGAACAGGGTTCATTCTTTTGAGTATTTATCTTTGTTTTGACCCTATTTGGAATCCAACTTCGATAACACCCGATGCTTTACAATACACTTTTTTTCCTTTGCAGGAACAAATTTACTATACATTTAAATAGAGAATCAATTAAGAGGCATTTTTTTCCGTGCCTTATTTATTCTTCTCATGAACTTATCAGAATGCAATTCATTTATATTTGTAATCAGAGCAGCCATCCAGGCCGGTCAGTCCTACTCTAAATCTAGTATGGGGTCTAGCTAGTTTTCTAATATAAATGGGCCAACCTGCCATTTCTATATTTTATAGATGGGCAGGAGCAATTGTGCCATGATTACAAAATAAATTAAAAAATGATTAGTAAAACTACAATAGAAAACGATCTAGAGGTTTTAGTTAACGATAAACATAAGTGTAGTGAATTCAATGCCAGGCAGCAGCTGCCAAGGCAAACAGGATCACGGGGTGCATAAAGAGGGACATAGGTGTCCATGACAAGAGCATTATTTTACCAGTCACTGGTCAGATCCTATATGGAATATTGTACTCAGTTCTGGGCAGCAGTGCATAAGAAGGACTGGAGCGCGCACCAAGGTGGGCGACTAAATTAATAAATGGAATGTGAGTACCCTGAAAGATTGTCAAAATCAGGTTTATTTCGGGACGATCCAATAATTATCTATAAATATAAATAATCTGTCCCAGGGGTGTACATACCATAGAGGAAATGCAGGCACATGACCCCGAGCCCGTGGAACAGGTACCTGCACCACCTATGCAGAATGTACGCCCTGCACCAGCATACATACTCAACTAGCCTTCCAATCCGGCTCCTTCTTTCCTGCCTTCATACGCATGCCTCTGTTGCCTTCTCCGCACCTGGATGTGCACTGCGCTCCTCTCTCGCCGCCGAGCACTCGCCTCCGACTGGCAGGTGATTGTTTTACGGGAAGGGGGGAAGGCTGATGGGGCCCCACTATGGGGCCCATCCGGGCTATGTACGCCACTGATCTGTTCCATGATCTATTTACACCCCAGAGTGTAACCATTAATTGAGGGCATCCACTAAGGTTAGAGGAAAAGCACTTCCTCCACCGACATAGAAGGGGATTCTTCTCTGTAAGAGCAGTGAGACTATGGAACTTTCTGCAAGAGGAGGTATATATGAACAATACAGTAAAAGGTTTTAAAAGTGACCTGGATGCATTCCTTACATGCAAAAACATTACCAGCTATAGCTACTAGACCAGTGGAAGGAGATCTTCTTTTCTATACAGGCTACCTGAATGGATTACTGTCCTTTATTCTGTTTTACATACTGTCAGGGAACCGCGGGTCACGTGATCCAAATATAAACCACGGACCTCTGTACACACAGACCACGCTCCCAAGAAAACCTTTGTCCGAGTTCTCCTATCAGAAACACCAGGCCCAAAGCCTGCGGACACACAGATTCTTGGTTTAAGGCAAACAGATCGCTCAAGTTAAAATTTAAGTTTAATGCTATAAGCACACTAGGCAGTGATAACAAACATTTGGCTATGATGGAATATGAAATGATACAAATGATACAAAAATGCGGTTCTGAGACGGTTACAGGATAGAGTGAGTTACACAATTAAACAATAGTCAGTTACCCTAATATGCAGTTGCAGAGTAGTGGTGATGACGGGCTCTCACAAGAGGTAAGTGAAGAGCTTGTGGGTGGACACCTCCAGCACGTGTGAATCGTGACCTCTCCAGAAGTGACCCATGCCTGGCTCAGGGTTACCCTATTTATGCGGTGAGACCCCTCCACCCCCTCCCCTCTGTGGGACGGGTAGTCACCTCCCACTGTTCTGGGGCTCGCTTCAGCCCCTAAAACACTTTAGGGGTTATAACTTTGAGCAGAGGGGTTGTATGGCTTTGGAAGCGGTACCAAACGATTGGGCTGGACGCCGGGCATCCGATGAGTCCAGAAATGGGGTCCCTAAGTGGGTCAGAACCTTAGATCTTCATTTTCCTAGGTTTCACCGGGCTTGGCGACAAATGAAAACTATCTCCACGTGCGGTTCTGATTCTGTACCTGGTTTGGTGCTGGGACACATGGGGGCGCAGCTATGGTCCGATTGGTGTTGGTGCCTGATGTCTGCGGCTGCCAACGTTCATGTGACAAATTCACAGCCAGGGTCCAACCAGCTGCAGACCCAGTGGAGTCTTCTCAGACTAGAGGTGTGAGGATTGCCAGCGGGGAGTCTGTGATCTGCCCTGCTTAACCTGTAAATGCTAATTCCTTTTCCTGAGTGCATATGGATTACTAGGAGGGAAATAAAGGGGAACTCCAGACTTGGATATGTGAGGTTTCTGCACTTAAGCCGGATCGTTCCTTCACACATACTATGATACTATTGGGTCTTTTCTGATAGAGGTGGATTTTTACCCATAATTTGGGTTATTTAAGAGGGCAACAGCAAGGTATGGGGGTTTGGAAGCATGATATGAGAGTAGAAATGAGATGTAGCATGGTACGAAGGTCATGTAATGGTCCAGGGGAGTGTGATGTTATTAGTGGTTTGCAACAAATTTGATACTTAAGGTCATGGACAATATATGTGCTATGGGTGGGTTGAATGTTAGTATAGAGCAGCCTTTAGAAAGTACAATATGGGCAGTAAGTGCAGAATTTTGGCCATATGGATAATCTTAAAGGAGCACAATCACGAAAAAAAGGCCCAATAATAAAATTAAACATGCTAAATAGCAAGAGGAGGAGATACATAATGCATCAAACAATCCATTTAAGGTTGTTTCTTTCTTTTAATTGAAGGAAGAAGAATAAGGTGACAGGTTTTGAATGTACCAATAGGAGATACCTACTCCCTGAGCCAACTCGTGCTGGTACGACCGCTTACTGCTATTGCACTTCCTCTGATTGTTATATGGTTTACCCATCATGCAATGCTTTGGACAGCTATTGAACAGGAGAAACCATGCAATCAATTTTGCATGTGGTCGTGGAGGTATAAAAAAGGAAAGTAGGAGCAAACATTGAAGCTCTGTTACAGTATCTACAGCACACTGCAGGAAATAAAGGAGAGGCACATGGGAGAGGCTTCAGGTGAGCCACCTTATTATTGGCCTTGCCTGGACTGTTCCTTTAAGATTTACTTTATAAAAGAAAATGAAAAAGTTGTCACATTGCTCTAGTAAAAAAATCAGGTGCAACCTTTGCTCTAACCTTCTCCCTTTATTGAACTATACCTTAATTTAACTCATGCTTTATTTTAAAATAAACTGCTCCTATTTTCTAGAGATATTTAAAGTCAAGTTTACCAAACAGGCAGTGGATTGATAAAACCTGAGCGTTGTGACAGTTGCAGTTGGCTCTGCTGCATGATACACAGACCGCAACTTTATAAATGGCAACTGGGCTTTTTTTATTTGGTGACTAATTTCCCCACCCTGTTCTTTAATTATCACAATATGACACCATCTCTATAGAAGAAGTGAGAGCGGTGTCCCTTTTGCTATTCCAAAGCACCGATACTTTGCATAGAAGAAAACAGACTGCACATAATATATTTGCATCAGCGTCAGTTCAGGCTAACAGCAGCGTCACAGTCTCACCATTCATTTTACTATATCAGTTCTTCCTCTTTACATAGTTCATCAGTTTATTTTTGACACATCCTTCCCTGTTCATCAGAAGCACATTCAGTAGGGTTTAGGTAACCAATTTGTACCTTAAAGTAGATGTCCAGTCAAATTTAACCCCCTGCCCCCATCCTGCCTCCATCCTCTGGCACTGAGGTTGGGTGAGGGGTTTAAAATAAAAAAACTCTTACCTTCCCTGCAATCCAGCTGCGTCCTTGGGGCACATGCGACAGCTGCACAGGCGGTGCACAGAGCGTCACTCCCTGCTCAAGTGAATGGGCAGCCAGGGTGCATACAGAGCTGTGGATGTCTCTCTGTGCATCTGATCTATGATGGCAGTGCCGGGGAACCAAAGTGCTGGGGAAAAGGCGC
The DNA here is from genome assembly GCA_027917425.1 of Gastrophryne carolinensis. Classification (NCBI taxonomy): domain Eukaryota; kingdom Metazoa; phylum Chordata; class Amphibia; order Anura; family Microhylidae; genus Gastrophryne; species Gastrophryne carolinensis. The sequence continues at coordinate 106,669,409 of CM051235.1, forward strand.
TGGATTCCAGGTGAGGTAAGGTGCTTTTTTTGTAACACCCCCTCCCTGACCAGCCACAGTGCCAGGGAAGAGAGGCAAATCAGAGGGGGTGAATTTGACTTCACTTCCAATTTAATGTGTAACTTTCTACCAAGGTTTTGAGGCCCATTTAATATGTAATGCTCCAAAGGAACACAAAAGTGAGCAAAAACCATGGCCATTGAAATCAATAGGGCACTTTTACATATATACGCTGAGCTGAGTTATGGCATTATTTAGACTACAAACAGGAATGCAGCACAGCCCAAACATTTATCGGCAGTGCAAATGAAGTGAAAGTAATGGGCTCTGTGGTCCCTTACAGCTCATTGCTGCAAACTCAGCTTATTTGCTGCTGCTAACGGACTTGCTGCAGTCATCAGTGGAGCACACGAGGAGTGGCCTAGCTTTATGGACCCCCAGACCCAGAGAACATGGCGTAAATATGCCCCGCCCCGTCCCCCCCCCAAGGCACTGCGTAGGGTAGTATGCTCTTATTACAGGTGCACCCATGCTTACTGCATTACAAATGAAGCACTGCGTGCCCCTACATGGTGACAACAATGGGAGTGTTCTGGCCACAGCTCTACTCTTTGCAGACAACAGCTGGACTTCAGGAGTCAAAAGGGTTGAAGAAAGGGTTCTTAAATACTTATATAACCTTTCAAAAATCACTCAGCTATTAGGAAGTTTTCCAAATATATATATATATATATATATATATATCAAGATAATATCAACATGCTATAATGTCTATTTATAATATCTATTTTTTGAATGTATATTTTTGAGTGCATTGATCTTGTTTATCCACTGCTCATGCTAAACATGTAATCGGATGTAAACTCCACTGAACACTGCTGAAAGCTTTTAGGGGGATGGGCTGCAGATCATTCACTAAAAGGGGCTATCCTGAGTCACAGATGGCATCCGGCTAAGTCATGTGCTGCTTCTTTTCATTCCTCACACAATGCACTGGAGGACAAAAAAATGACATCTGGGATTGCTTAGCAGTGTAATAAACAACAACACGGTGCAGCCTTATGTTTTTTATTGTAGCTAGAGGCACATATACACTAGTCATATATAACAATACTCAACTTGGCATTTAAAGAATTTCAATTTCTCGTGTGTTGTACCTTTGCACGGTGGCATCCGAATCGCGATGCTCCGCTATGTGTACCCCCCCCCCCCAGTTCACCCTGGTTCACTCCCCTTTCTTCTGCTCTTCTGCTTTCTTCTGCTCCCACGGCGCAGACTCGGCCGAAAGCGAGTGACCGTCATGATCAGCCAATTAATATTACACACATTTTTTGTACAGAACTTACATTGAGACTTGTCAATAATTGAAACACGGGACCTAGAAGGGCCAAAATTGTAACTAATGAAAAAACGCTGACCAGCGCAGGAAAAATACAGAGCCAAGGATTTCAAGGAGGAACAATGTCATTAATATTCTGGGAAGTGCGGAAATAACAGCAGTAGAAAGTGGTGCTCACTGGCGCTGGGATAATCGGCTGGAGGTTACAACAGGTAGGGACGACATTTGGGGTGTGTGAGGTGTGCTGGGCAGCTGCACCTAGCCATTCAGTGCCCAAAACCAGCTGCCAGCTCAATTGCTCCCACCTGCTAATTTTATTGGTTTGCCATTCGCTCGTTCACTCAGTTCACAGGTCCTTGGGGGGGAGGGGTCAGTTGGACCTGCTGGGGTGCATAGTTGGTTGGCACAGTAGGAAGGGGTGCCATGCTCATTGTTCTTTTACACTTCAGGGCTGGCAAATAGAAATGTTAGTACATTTTAAAGCGGGTCGCCAGTCAAAAATGACAGCTGGTCCACCTCAGCTCAAGCATCATGTCTGATACTAGAGGAACTCCCCCAATTCTGCAATGCCTCCCTACCGCCTGCTATTTCACCACCTGTCACATAGGGCTGCCAATGGCTAGGGAGAACTGCGAGTGGGTACTTGATGATAGGTTATGCTTAGGTTGCTCCCGGCGAACCCAAGTTAATGTTGGCAACAAGCTGGGGCAGTAGGCCGGTAGTGAAGAAGTGCAGAAATGTATTGGTGGGGGGTGGGCACCATCCTGTAGTCTCACACAGGGCACCTTCCATCCTAAGGCCGACCCCGACAGGACATAGGCTGGCCAATACCTAAGTGCACCGATCAAAGCTAATTAGTAGTGTTCGCCACAGCAATTGCTAGCACCAATGTAGTAGTTTTATTAAATTGAAAGAGTTTATTTGGTTAATAGTTCTAACATTGATTTAAAAAGAATTCCTTTTGTCCAAGAGGGTCATGGTATGAGAGCAGTAGTGGGTTGACAGGGGAATGTAAGGTTTTGTTGGGGTATTTATTTATCAAAGAGGATGTCATGGACTGACATTGGTACGCACATCTGGACTGGGTATGGTCTGTAGGTTAACAGGTTATTTGTGGCTAAGAAAGAGTTCACTGAAATAAAATGGGAACGGAGTTGGGTTTTACAGTCCATGTCCAAGCATTTTGTAACACTCCCCAAACCTGTCCCTCCCCCTGTGCTAAGCCCGATTTGGGTAACAACATTAAAAAAAACGCACTGGGGCAGGCAATCTGCACAAAGGCTGAAGCTGAGGCCTTGAGTGACAGGTCAGTTACCCAATCCCATGCATCAGTGTGACCGTACTGGCCTGTCACTCAATGCTGCCCGTCTGCATCAGGAGAGGATTTTAGCAGATCAGGTGAGTTGTTTTATTACTTTAATGCCCAAATCAGGCTTAGCACAGAAGGAGGGAGGGTGGCTGAGTAGTTGTGCTGAGACTAACTGCCAAGGGCAGACTGGCCATAGGGAGACCCAGGACAATGCCCGGGGTGCCGCACTGCTTTGGGGCAGTTGGGCTGCTGCTTTTAACACCCACATTCAATCCATGCCCCCTTCCTCTAAACCTCCTGTACCCAGCCCCACTGTACCCACAGGCCAAGGAACCCCAACCCCCAATGCTATAGCCCTGGCATCATGGTTGGGGGAGGCACAGCAGTGATGCCTCGGACCAGCAAGGGGCTGGTAAAATCCAGGGTTGATTTTTTGGTCCCAGATCACCATTTCTAACTTGCCCCCAAGATTAGCTTGGTCTGTCTGTGTGAAGACTCAAGAGGCTGTTTACAGTCCAAAACACTCAGGGGGGGCTGAGGCACATATATTGCATGAACAAAACTTCATTACAGTGAGCTGAAGCAGGTAACAGCCTTAAGGAGGACCAAAGGGTTTTGCCCCTCATCTAGAACATCTAGCAAACCCAAGATCAAGCTATCTACTCACCCCTTCTTTCGAGTTCCTGCGGAAGTCATATGTGGCATATAGCAGAGGGCCCTGCGGAGCAGCCGTATCCCTGCTCTCTCTGTTCTGAGCATTCTGACTAGTGAGCTTGCAGCTATTGGTCTTTTTTGTTATTTCTCCAATTTATAAATATCTGTACACCACCTTTATGGTTCAGACCCCTATTTATCATACTAAAAGTGATGTGCTTAATAGAACTTAATAGGGGGACATGCTGTCATTTTTCACGTTGTCTACAAATGATTTTCACTATACCACATTTGCAACCACTTTTCATTATTTATGCCACGTTTTATATATTCTAAACCAGTAGGTAGCTTGATGCCAACAAAGTAGCAGGATATAGTTATGCATTACCAAGGATAACCCAAGGTAGCATCCAGCAATCCCCTCCCCCAAACATTCTCCCTATGGGGTCCTTCCATATGAAATTAAAAAAAGTTAGATAATATCCTGGAGAGGCATCCGGCAATCTATTCATTTAGTGTTCGTTGCGGGCAATAATATGCAGGGCTAAGAATGCTGATTGGAGGAGAGCCAGTAGCAGAGCGCCCCAAATGTTACCAGCCCCTGACCGGCCTGCAACATTCCCGCTGAGGCATCCCAATGTATTTCCCAGACTGTTAAGAAGTTAGCACAAGGCTGAGGCTCATTGGCGGGGGTGGGTATGGCCCCTTATTATACAATGGTACTGAATCTTTAGTATTGTAGAGGCAGATAACGTGGCAGGGGTGGGTATGGCCCTCGGTATCCAATGGTAATAAATCGTTAGTATTGTAGAGACAGAAAAAGTGGTATGGGTGGGTATGGCTCCTCTTTATCCAGTGGTACTGAATCTTTAGTATTGTAGAGGCAGATAACGTGGCAGGGGGGGATATGGCCCTCGGTATCCAATGGTAATAAATCGTTAGTATTGTAGAGACAGAAAACGTGGTAGGGGTGGGTATGGCTCCTCATTATCCAGTGGTACTGAATCATTAGTATTGTAGAGACAGATAACGTGGCAGCAGTGGGTATGGCCCCTTGTTATCCAGCGGTAATGAATCTATAGTATTGTAGAGGCAGATAACATGGCAAGGGTGAGTATGGCCCCTTGTTATCCAGTGGTACTGAATCATTAGTATTGTAGAGACAGATAACGTGGCAGCAGTGGGTATGGCCCCTTGTTATCCAGTGGTACTGAATCATTAGTATTGTAGAGACAGATAACGTGGCAGCAGTGGGTATGGCCCCTTGTTATCCAGTGGTACTGAATCATTAGTATTGTAGAGACAGATAACGTAGCAGCGGTGGGTATGGCCCCTTGTTATCCAGCGGTAATGAATCTTTAGTATTGTAGAGGCAGATAACATGACAAGGGTGGGTATGGCCCTCATTATCCAATGGTACTGAATCGTTAGTATTGTACAGGCAGATAATGTGGCAGGGGTGGGTGTGGCCCTCATTATCCAATGGTACTGAATCGTTAGTATTGTACAGACAGATAACGTGGCAGGGGTGGGTATGGCCCTCATTATCCAATGGTACTGAATTGTTAGTATTGTACAGACAGATAACGTGGCAGGGGTGGGTATGGCCCTCATTATCCAATGGTACTGAATCATTAGTATTGTACAGACAGATAACGTGGCAGGGGTGGGTATGGCCCTCATTATCCAGTGGTACAAAATCTTTAATATTGTGGATGCAGATAGTGTGGTAGGGGTGGGTATGGCGTTATCCAGTGGTACTGAATCTTTATTGTAGAGGCAGATAACGTGGCAGGGTTGGGTAAGGCGTTATCCAGTGCTGCTGAATCTTTATTGTAGAGGCAGATAACGTGGCAGGGTTGGGTATGGCGTTATCCAGTGCTGCTGAACCTTTATTGTAGAGGCAGATATCGTGGCAGGGGTGGGTATGGCCCCTTTCAGCCATACCTATAGTCTATATCATTAGGGCAGAACATATATACACAATATCTACTATAGGTAGACGCAAAAAGCGCCTGCTGGGACCCAGAGCCGGCCCTGACACGAGCCCTTCATTATTCACAAGCCCTGGTTTATATGTGTGTGTGGGGGGGGTAGCAAGCACTGGCAGGCACAGGCGGGTGTTGATATGAATGGCGCCGAGGCAGAGGTAAGCTACACCCGCCATCCCTGGCCTCCGAGATTCACACAACGCTGCATCACCCCGCATCCCTCATGAGCTCTCGCTCTCCACAGAGATGCACGGCGCATGCGCTGAGCGGATTTCCCCTTCTGCTGATGAACGATGGAAAAGGAAAAGGGCGGGAGAGCGGAGGCGGCGCTCATTGGCTGGCCACTATCGAATCAGATGACGTGTCCGGCGGGTTTCCGGAGCTGGAGGTTATTGTCGGTCATTTACCTGAGGAGGAGGCGGCTGAGAAGCGGAATAGCGGTGCGCTTAGAGACTTCTATGCCGGGCGGCTTCCTATTGCTCCCTCCACAGAGGTGAGTGAATGAGTGAGGGGTTGAGGCAGCCGGTGCCGCCATGCTCTGGGGAAAAAAAAAGCTTCGCCGGGCTTGGGAAGATGTAGCAGCGCTCTGGGGTTACTATGGTGCGGTGCTGATGATGGAGGTGGATGCTGCCTCCTATAGTAGTACCCACACGCCCGCCTGCTTCTTTATACAGGGATGACTTTTTAATCCTTATTCACATTCTGTGTGGTATATCTAAATCAGCATGTGTCCGCTCGCTGGCTCGTGCGATCATCAACGTAGCATTTTTTGTTTTAATTTGGTGGTTGACTTTTTTTTTTTTTTTTTTTATACTGATACGAAGTGTGTACAGAAGACAGTGTGTGTAAGAGGAAATGAGCCTCCTGCTAAAATCTGATCATCATACATGTGGCTGGCAGGGGAGTGATGACAGGTGCCCCCAACACAGGGGCGTGGTGACCTGTCAGTCAGGGGTGGGATAAGTGGACAGCTGGGTGTGTGTGGGGCACAGAATGGGATGATGACCATAGTTTGGGTGCATAAGACTGTGCCAAGCCTGATATAAGGGGGAGGGAGTCAGGGTGGTGTGATGCTGCGATGACAGAAATGGGGGGGGGGGATAGGATGATGTGATCTGGAAGAAGATATGCGGATTGGTGGAAATGGATAAGATGGTGCTCAAAATGCTGATCTTCTCTTTAGTACAGCTGTATTGCATCACTTGCAGCCGGTGTCTCTATAGCAAGGTAATAGAGTCATAGCATTGTCCTATTGTTCCACTTCAGGGGCCGCAATAAAATCTTAGCAGAGAAAACGCAAACAGTTTACTATAGGAAAGCTGTTACCTTAAAGCACTGACAATTCAGAGGTAAGAGGCAATATAGGAAAAGTTGAGCAGAGGTATTGCAGGAGGATGTGTGGTGGAAAAAACTGGGCACAGGTAAGGTGGAAAGAAGTGGTCAGGTATGAAAAAGTGATGTGGGTTTAAATGTGGTCGGAAGAGTCTAGAAGTGTGGAGGTGAATTAGATAGGTAGAAGTGCCAGGGGCCACAACTGACAGAAGTTATATCCAGTTAATGCACCCCCCACCGCTGGGGCATTGTAATTTGGGATGCTCGCTGTGTGAAACCCAACTGGTTGGACGTTGTTACTTCACCAGCAGCACATGCATGACTAAGGGCAATGTCCGAAGCGCGTCACCAGGCTCAATGAGGTGAGCCACTTGTGTCTTGCCATGTTCCCAAGTTATGCATTTTAATATGGACTAGTAGAAGTTATGTTTTACTTGTTTTTATGCTGGCCTCTTTCATCACTTTTGCACAGCATGTGTGATTCCGATCGCGGCTAAGCTTCCATTCAATTTCTTTAGCCGCACGTTAATATACGTGGCCAAAGAAGCTGATTGGAGCAGAGCTGCGATTGTGCTGTGGGAACACTGGTGAGGTATGAAAATCGCCAACTGGCGGGCTTTCACACAGGGGTGCATTCCAAATTAGGATGCCCCAAGGATTACATTGAACTGCGTATGCAGTTACTTGCAGGTGGTGTGTACGTATAGACATATATATATATTTGTGTTACTTTCTGCAACATTCAGGCTCTATACACGCCGCTCTGCCTGTGCTGCATTGGGCAATGCACTCACAGCGCAAGGAAAAATGCTGCTTTTTGTCTTTAATAAGCTAGCTTGCATATTTACGCTGCAGCATTTTCCTTTGCGTTGTGACTACGTTGGCCAACGCAGCACAAATGGGTGTGAATAGAGCCTCCGTGGTATAGGTGGTACAGACCATTGCCTACCACAAGAAGCATTTACCTGCTGGTGGGTAAGGGATGTGCCCTTGCAGAAGAAGCATGGCACTACAGCATCATAGGTTTTTCAGTGTAATTTCTTTATTTTGGCCTTAAGAGGACAGTTCAGCCAAAGGGTTAAATTGGCCTGCTTTCTGCTTGTCCTATGTTGGCTGTCAGGGGTTGCATCCCAGCAAGGAGCACAGCAGAAGGGACAGATAAATGTAAAGCACAGCTGAATAAAAGCTACAGCCCCTTGCAGCCAGCATGGGGAGAACAGAAATCTGGCTAAAGTAACCCTTTTGCCTGGAATGTCCCTTTAAAATGGCTCAAAAGCTGCAACGGTCGGCCCTGAAGTCTAAAACACTCCAGGGCTGCCGCTAGCCTGCTCCTGGGGCATCTGAAATTGAGATGCTCTGCTAGGTGAAAGCTTTGAGTCTTTTTATTTAGATTATCAACATTGTGCTTTTAAGCAGACCAAAGTCTGGCAGTGATGCAAAACTGTTAGCCCATCACCCTGCTGATAGTAGTCTCCCCCAGACTAAAAAAAGAAAATCACTATTTGCGCGTACCCTTATGTATTGTAAACCCTGGTTTTGGCGTTCCATTTCAGGGCTCCTACATTATCCGATCTTGGCCCCAAGGGTAAACATTTAATAATTTAGGAAGAAAGAGGGCCTAGCGCCGTGAGATTTGAACAATGGTGTATATAAATCGCAGGTGCTGGGACATAATGCAGTCTGACGATATTTGGCCCTGTTACACAAACCCCTGGCAATGTGGGACTTTGAAATTGAAGGATCTATTGCTGGTAAAGAGAGAACAGGATGGCGAGACCATCCAAAATGTACTGCCTGTGGACTACTTTTTTATTTTCTTTATGGTGAGGTAATCAAACTTGTGCATTAAAAAGGTACAAGTATGCCCTGCAAACAAAAAAAGCCTCCTTTTTTTGCGGGCATCTTAAGGGAGGGAGGGGGGTGCTGGGTTTTGTACCTCTTTAATGCACAAAGTTGATAACCTTACCATAATGAAAAGATAAGTGGTCCGTTTCACCATGGCAGCAGGCTGACCAGCCCCAAGAAGTCTAACATATGCTAAGTCAGTCCTAGAGTTATGTTTATATCATGTACGCTGATGTATGGTTCCCAGCACCAAAAACATATATAGTGTTCTAGTTAGAGGCAGGGTGGAAGAGGAATTGTATTGAAACAGCAACAGAGTATTAGGGGTGAAGCATAAAGGCAGGCGTTTGGTCCTAACTGTAAAGCTTTATCTGAGGCCTGCAGCTTGCTCAGGGGATTGAGCTTTGAGTGGTTGCTCTCTAGAAGGTAATGGTGATCCTAGAATTTTCCTGGCAGCCACTATGTGGCACTTGCTAGCTAGACTGGTGAGAAAAGCCTGACTCACTCGCTTCCTCCGGCTGCATGACGAACACTAATGAATGAGCAGGATGCGTCATCCGTTACACAAAGCTCTGTACTATGTGATATGGTGTCTGCTGTAATTGATATTCCGAATGGTAGTCTGATCAGGTACCTGCCTCCCAGGTGGACTGCAGACAAGATGCAGTCTCTCCATAGTTGATGACTGTCAGTTGGCTTGGTTGAATCTGGGTTTCGATATAGAAGAAAGGTATTTACAAGTAAAAGGAAGTGAAACAGTGCTCGCACAGCCTTGTATAAAATGAATTATATCTGAAAATTTAACTTGCATGAAGCATTTGTAACAATATTAGGTGGATTAAATCCTACATTCTATATACCTGATTATTGCCTTCGGTTAGGTGCTCTTGGTTTTTGTAGCATTTGTGCTGAAATTGAAAAAGCCAAGGGGTTTATTTTACTAAAGCATTGGGACTGTATAACGTGTTTGAAATTGAGTTGCTGTTTAGTGTGCGATTTCCTGCATTGACTGGTGAGCAAACCTAGCGCCTGGCCTGCATCCCAGATGCTCCAGGAGGTCTGTCATTTTTAGAAGTATAGTTGTATAGCTTTCTGTGTCAGATAAAGTGGATATCTACACCCCACATACCCCCTACCCCGGTGAACATGGGCACATACAAATTATGTAATTTCTCCTGTCAAGTGCAAAAAAATGGCAATCCCAACGACCTTGTAGCTGCTATGCAAAATTACTTTTAGTCATATTATGATTTCTAGGGAGTATCCTTAATTGGGAATGCTCAACGTCGGGTTCCAGCTGAACCGCCAACGACCAAGCCACAGGCATTAAAGTAGGTGCATTAAGTGTAACCCTCCACACGCCCTCTCCTCTGGTGCTGGGGCAGGGTGGGGTTACTACACTTATGGTGCCATCCTCTTGGATCTGCTGAACAGAGCAGATTCCCCCACAATGTGCACGCGGTGACTTGAATGGGCACACAGAGCAGGGAAAGCTGCTCAATGCAGTGTCTGTGTGGGTGCCTCAGAAGCGCTGGTGACTGCTCTGCCCCGCGGGTGAGGTAAGGAGTTTTTTCTTGTAAACCACCGTCTTGCCTCCGTGCCAAGGTAGGGTGGTGCAGCCTATGCATGCACTTCCTGTGCTGCATTTGAATACATTCCTGGATGCCAACTTGGTAAGTGAAGCTCGGGGGGGGGGGGGGGGGGGTGATTAGGCAGTGATACAGACCATGGGGCATCCTGATTTGGGATCATTGTGACTGGGCAAATAGTAAAAAATGACTCGTGATCCAGTTTTAAATAAAGTTATTCAATTGTGCATCTTGCTCAGCATCCTCTCAGGGGTTGGGGCTGATGGTTTTAATGGAGCTCCCAGACACTTTGAGTTGTGTGTTGCTATGGATGTATATGAAAAAGCAGTGGTAATCCAGTCCAAGTGGACTGTCCTCCTGTGAGAGGTGAGCAATGTATTAGCTGTCATCTGGGTCATACAGTAATGTGGTAACTGAGTACCATCTATAAAGACTGCTGGGTATAGAAATCCTTTGCTTCTGGTAGCCATTCAATTCCTAAATGGCAACTGAACACGGACGTACATACTGTAGTTAGTAATACTACAGTATTTTTTTTGGATCTAATTTTTATTTTTGGGATCAGGTGAAAGATCTCGATGGATTGGTTGCACTGGGAGTGTTTGATGGCAGCTCCCCCCTCTGCACACACTGCCCAGAAAGGAAGATGAGTCTGTGCCTGTTTGATTTTGCTATCAACATTAAGAGGCAGGTGTGCTGAGCTAAAGGTAAATTAAGGGCACCCCTCCAGACAACCTTTAGTGGTTTCACACTTACAGCCCTGCTCTCCCGGTGATTAGAGACACATGCTGCTTGTTTGTCTCTCATTAAGCTTCAATCTGCCGGACGGCAGATGCACAGGCAGCCATTACTGTGGGAAAATGCTGGTTAGTTTATAAACAGCAAGGATATTTTATTTATTATATTATCCTTTGGATCCGGTTTAAGTTCCCTAAAATTAGATCTCAGGTCTCTTCCTCCCAGGGCTGCTGACATCACATCCCAGCGCCCTTGGGAATTACCTGCCTTTTTTCCAAACGTGTGATTTTTCTTAAAGGGACAGCACAGTGTTTTTGGAGTTATATATATTATGGCCTCCCCATCTATTCTTGATATGAAGGCTTAATATTGTAATATGGGATTTACCCTATTTTGACAGGCTCAGGAAGCAAATCCATTGGTGCCTCATAACCAGAAGCCTGGCAGACCATAAGGATGACAATTATATCGATCCTACTGAAGTTTCCTCCACAAATATACCTCATGTGAACCAGGATTCATACTGTATTCCGTCGGCTGCCAACTCTGGAACCAGGGGGCCCAGTTTTGGCCGGTAAATCACTTTATTTATTAATAGTGTCTATTTATGGGCATGTTTAATTAAATTTTGACATGGGTATCGCCCTTGTTTTGCTTATGTATCTTAGTCTTTGACCACAGACTAAGCTCATTTGAAGTATACCTAAATCCTCTTCTTCCAGACCTATTTCCCCTAAGAAGAGTAGAAGTGGTCCCAAGGATATGCTGCGCCTTTTACATTACTAGATATAACCACTCTGCCAATATTGTCCAGACGGGTGTTGGATAATGTAATTACTATCTTTGTAGGTCAGATTAGACCAAATGCCTCCCTCACCTTGGGATCACAAGGTTGCAGAGAGTTCGGGTAACAAGGTTGTGTTTTCCAGACTTTCAGCTCCCATTTTGATCCCGCCTATTATCCGGTCTGGGGGGGGGTGTAGGGAAGTCAGGCCAGTTTAATGGCTTTAAAAATAGGAAGGTACTATTCCCTCTGGGACATTTACCCTTCCTTTCTTATGTTGTTTCGACCCTTGGGATAAAGGATTCAGACCCAAAGTGTAATTAGGTTGGTCTTTATTCTGATTTGGCTACTGACTCTTCTCGTTCATTCCCTTTCTTATTCCGGAAGTATTTTTTCTTAACCTATGTTCACGACACCCTTGGTGCGGCTGCTCTCATCTGTTCGGATTATGGCAGTATCGGGCCCGGTCAATATTTGGGTCCTGGGCAGGGGAAATTGCCCTAAGTTGGAGATCCTTGTGCCAAATTCTTTAGGGGGCAGGATTAGCCTTTTTGCTATCTCCTAAATAAGCATATTGATTCACTACCTTAACTGGTTTGGCAAGTGGAATCTTAATATTTTAGACCTATGGGCGTTCATTGTGTGATGGGAAGTTTACCTTCTGCTTCAACAATATAAGGACTGTTTGTTGAATAGGACTTGTCCAGGGGTTTTGTTATATCCTTCCTTCAGCTTTGGCGGTTAGTGACAAATGCCATGAGTTTTTTTTTTTGGGGGGGGGGGGGGGACAAGAAAACATGGCTGTAACCTATTCAGTTCACAGCATACTCTGAGATCCTGGACTGAGCATTCTAGGTCAGAGTGAGCCTTGTGCAATATTCTTTTGGGAATATTACTTTTTGGGTGGATTTGTGAATACGCCGATAAGTGTAGGTATTTTTCCACCTGATCTGGGCCGCCTGTTGAAGAGAATTCTCATTGGAGCTCCTTCTTTTAAGATGCTCCTTTTCATATGGGGACGTGGCTAAAGAACCCGGGGGGGGGGGAGGTACCTTCCTCCTCTACCTTATCTGTGGGGAAGAGGGATTTTTAAGGGTCCTCTCGGTCTGGAATCTATTTGCCCAAAACCACTGAGCTATGATGCCATGTTTGGGTTGGTTCCTGAATACTTTGTGTTGCCCTCTCCATTCCAGGGGCATTAAATGAGGGTTTCACGTAGAAAATACTTGTACCCCTCCGTCAGATTATTGGTCTCTCCTATTCCAGTGGGTTGGAGGTAAGATAAGTTATTCTGAAGTTGCTAACCTTGGAAGCCAGGCGAGTAATATCCCAGTTCCCTTCACCAGCAGAAATCTTTCTAGTGGTGGAGGCTTTGGAGAGAGATTTATTCTGCTTATAGAGTATCTGTCTCTATGTTCAATCAGATATTTAGAATGGTTTTTAGACATTTATTAGGGAGAAGCATGCTTCCACAAGGTTTTTTTTTATGATCTTAATAGATCTGGGAAATGCCTGGCAGTTTCCGATGAGCTTTGGGCTCTGTCTTGTTTCAGATTCTAACAACCTCTAGGTTGTCTTAGCAGTAAAGACAGGGCTGGATATTGTTTGTTCCCTTTATGCTGGTTTCAGTCTGAGAATTCTACTAAAGATTTTTGGGGCATAGACTTCGGACATATTGGAGACTGAGAGGGGTCGGTGGCGGCTGATCTGAACGATCTGCTACCTTTTTTTTTGTACACTTCAGGGACAAAAATGCCTTTGAGTTCCAATTTCATGTGTAGAGCTGTGTTCAGCTCGGTTGGATTTTAAACCTTTTGGTATTCCCTCTTGGTTAATGATTTATGGCCAAGAAGTCAACAACTTCTTCAGACTCTTTTTTCCTTTCCCAGAGGATTTTGGCCCTTCAGGAAATGGTGATTCCTTGTGCGGGTTCGGCACCCCAATTTCAATAGCCATGAGGGTATTCGAATGGTTGACATTGCTCTCTTCCGAGTGAGGTAATGTCACTTGGTTTAAGTACTATGATGTGCATGTCCGGAGTAGTTCCTGCGGCACTCGGAATGAGGAGCGAGGGGCAACGAGTTTCATCGCTGGATGGGTGTCGCATGGAATCCTTTATGTATTAAATGAGGGCCTGAGTCTCCTTCAGCTATGTTCTGTAGGAATGTTACATCAGGTGGCAAGTTTTTTCTGTATGACTTTGAGGGAGTCAGTTTGGTAGGTCTATTCTAGGGTCTTCTAAGGGATCTACTTTTTTTGCTTCAGCAATTAGGACCTCAGCCCTTGCATGGTATTCTACTCTAGCCTATGCACTTTACAGTTAGAGGGATTATCCATTTAGGTCCCTAGGCCACCTCTTGTCTGGGTGGTCTTTTTTCCTGGGATAAACAGGCGAGCTATTGCAGCTTCTTGGTCCTCAGCGAGATGTGTTTTTTTGCTGAACTCTCTTGATTAGATCTGCTGTCCTAGTGGGATCAGTCTTGTGGCAGTAGTATCCTCCTTTCTATTCTTCCCACCCAACGAGTAGTACTCGCCTATCTCTCAGGCGTATGCTGCCCGAAGGATGTTTTGAGAAAACTTTTTAGGTACCTGGTAACTTATTTTCTAAACATCCGGAAGGGCAGCATACGCCAGCTTCCCTCCCTTTTTTTCTTATGCGGAGTTGGATTATGTATTGATTATATGTTGGAGTTGTGGGTCTGTTTCTTTTCTCTCTTTCAGATCTCTACAACAACTGGGGAATGGGAGGAGGAGTCAAGATTTTATTCTGTCTGGTGGTCAGGTGTTCCAGATTGGTAGGAGGAGCCCGGAGGTCTCAGGCGTATGCTGTCCTTTCGGATGCTTAGAAAATAAGTTACCAGGTACCTAACTTAAGTTTTTATGATATATAAACATTGTCTTCCCCTGCATCCCTCCATTGCTTTTGACAAGGGAAAAGCCGCTTTGGAGATGAGACTTGTTACTTGGGCTTGCAGGAGAGCTGGACACAAATGCCTTCTATCCACATACTAAGAAGAGGTGAATGTGCCTGGCCAATATATAGAGGAGTATATGTTTGTGACTAACTTGTCTTGTTTTATCTTTTGTTTGCTGATACACCTCCCCACATCACGCATTTTTACCCAGTAAAGGTATTTATAATTTTGTCCTCCTTGAAATGCTTTCATAAACTAGAATTGTTTCTATGTATGTAATGTTTTTTTAGTTATTTTATGGACTTCACTCTCTCGATTTATTACTGACATCACTCCATGTTGAATGTGGTACAGGTTATGTCTAGGATGCTCCTGAAAGCAGTGGTGCAGAAATCTTTAGCATCTGCAGCACACTGGAGTCCTTGCTGACATATCAGGACTGTATGGTACTATAATAGACCTATACCCAAAAGCAGCCCACAGAGGTGCATTGTCCCTCACCCTCTGGGGCCATGCTACCATTCTGCCTAGGGAATTAGCTAATCACAACTAGCCGGTTTGCTTTTCAACAGCAAGTTGCTGCACTGACGTTGCTAAGATTCTGACTTTACAACTGCTTTAAGCTTGTGGAAGACCCACTATATACTACAAATATATATGCCTTTTACTAAGGAAACTGACCCCTTGTGTGCTGCAGCCTGCATGGAACAATGCCAAAAAAAAAGTAGAGAGAACATGCAATACATGCGCAGTCATTTGGATTCCACCATGAATAGTAGACTAGACTTTCACATTAATAAAGGTATATTTATATGCACATATAGTGGTTCTTTTTATTTTTTCATGTAATACGTTTCTTTACTACACTTGAGAACCTGTGATTTATTTGGCATCCTTCTGTGTTTTGGATCAGGAACAAAGGGAAATGCATAATCTCAGACGAGCAGAGAAGGTGGTTCAATGTTAGAAACTGTTTACTGAAAAAGTAGTACATTCCTGGAACCAGAGTTTGCAGTAGTGTATATACAGGTGTCATAGATGGCTAAATAGGCAAATGTACTCCAAGAAATGAAGCCTCCATTAATAATTCTATGCAAATTATAATAGCCTAGCGCACTAGTATTAGGACATCTTAACCTAGTGAATCCCTGTATTTGCCCTGCATGTGCACAGTGCTAAGTGCAGACAATTTTATTATATTTGACGCATTGTTGAAAACCCTACTGGTGGCGCAGCTTCTGCAGCCGCAGAGATACGGTATTCTCACTAATTCGGCCTCTGCTTGCATCAAGGCTGAATGCAAATAGGCAGTAGTGGGTACTTATTGTATCTAGTCTTGGAATGGATACGTCCTATACCTTTGCAGAATGTGGACTTCAGAGCCTGGCTTCCCATCTAGGACAATTTATCAAAATAACCATTGCAAAGTTTTGTAACACAAAGGGGTCGAATCAATAAGAGTTGGAAAACGTTCTCTTGGTAGTAAAAAAAAAAAAAGTCTTAGAATTTCCCGGTTGTTGAATCACCACATAGGAAGACTATTTTTACCATTGACTTTCATAGTTTTCCCAGCTGGTGATTCAACAACCCTGCAATTCTTATGCTTTTTATACCTAGTGATTTTTTTTTTTATTACAGAGAATGTATTTTTAACTCTTACTGTATCAGCCCCAATGTCCCCAACGGCAGTTAATGCCAATACCATATAAATATAATTCTCATAAGCAAGTCTACTTTGCATCAGGTATTTTTAGAAGATCTTTCTCTGTTCAAAATAAATCCTTGAGCAAATGAGAATATAATTATTTGGCTTTTTTTATTGCTATGCATTCTCTGAAAACAATGTCGTGTGTGTAAACATGGCCTAAACATATCCCTTTATGCCTAAAGCTAAGCAGCTGCTGCCAGATCAGACAGCTGGCAATTCTGGCACTAGCTAGATGAGTGTGAACTGTTAGCTGCTCAGTCATATAATATTGGAGGTCACTGCAGGATATACATGGTAACCTGTGCCTCTCAACAGTATTGTAAAAGGCAGAACATGGCCCATGTGGGTATTATCCATTTAAAATAAACTTGGATGTGATTATTCACTCTTAAGCGATATAAACTAGTAAAGCATATATGCTATGTATTCACATGATTC
Organism: Gastrophryne carolinensis; assembly: GCA_027917425.1. NCBI lineage: Eukaryota > Metazoa > Chordata > Amphibia > Anura > Microhylidae > Gastrophryne > Gastrophryne carolinensis. The sequence goes on from CM051235.1 coordinate 106,686,051, forward strand.
CCTACTGCCTACAGCTATGTGATCTGAGAAATATAGAAATTATAGAATACATTCCCCAAGACCCGAACAAGTAAAACTGAAAGGCAATTATTCCCAAAGCTAGCCTAATATTAAATATGAGAAGTATCAGTCTAGACGGCCCCAAATCAGTGCAGCTCACTGAGAGGTTTCCAGAGGCTCCCTATGGCCAGTACAACAGTTCCAAGTCTCATGACCAGAGCTAGGCTCTCTTTAATTCTCTTTCTGGGCATCCCAGTCCAACTTACCCAGAAGTATGGGGCCGTGTGCGAGGGCTTCAGGAGAGCCATTGTTGCAGCTCCTGTGGCATTAAAGATCCTCCGTGCAAAACCCCCAGGATCAACTAAAATCTTTCCTTGTTTCTCAGTCATACCACAGCCATGTGGGTCTCTGGCAGCATCCCCAGCACCTCTCCATCCAATGCATACACACACTGATAGGCATATCTCAATTATTGGTGGCAGGTGCATAGAGCCGGAGGGTGCTGGCAGCAGGATGCGCCCATCAATCCATGATGTGCTACATTATGAAAAGTCTGCTGCACTGGCTTTAGGTGAGCTTCTTATATCTATTGGCTGGACTATCCCTTTTAGCCTTGGAACTACTTTGTATTAGCTGCACATCTTCTAGAATGGAGTTTCCATGATTTTTGTCTTGTTCTTTAAACACTTTGTTCTGTTCTGTTCTTCGTGGCTTTCTAAAACTTAAAAAGGAAACCCCCTCCCCCCAGTGGTGTAGGTTTGGCGGATTCGTCAAACCTTGCTTGACATCTGGTTACTGTGACAGTCTATAGAGCCTCTGTTATGCATACCCTGTTTGGGGCAGTCATTTCAGTATTTATCGCCACCTTCATCATTTTTTTTTTTCACTTTTCTAGTTACTGGCTATTTAAAGAGTAAACATTTTTTCTGGAGTCTTAAAGACTCCAGGACTGCCAGAGTTCCATACCTTGGGGCATCCTGAATCGGGCTCTCCCCTCTCCCTGAAGCCCCCCTCTCCCTGATCGCCTGTTTCTCCCACATTCTCCTGCAGCCCTTGCTGCGCCTGTGTGCTCTGGCCGCATCGCTGCTTACTTCTTTCCGTGCCCACGCCTGGGCCTTTCTGAATGGGTGGCACAGGCATGCCATGGCTGCAAGGTGGGCGGGGAGATGTGACTGATTGGTGGCTTAGCTGTACTGGCAGCGCCAAAGGGAGCTGAGTGACAGCGAGTGTGCTGATTGGCCGAGAACGCCGCTCAGGCAATCACCGCACTAGCTCGAATCCCAGTCTGTGCCGTGGGAGTGGAAGGAAGGTGAGTGAAACAGGGCAACCTGGGGGGTGGGGGGAGACGCACAACAAGGCACCCCAAACTGGGATGCCGCCACACATCAAAACAATACACGGGAAAGTAGAAATCCTGTGTGGTGTTCCTCTTTAAAATAACAGTGTTTGACTATTTATGTTGAGCAATGTTTTTTAAGTAATAATTCCATGGAATCATTTCCCAATGAAATAACTTGCTGCAAGGAGGACTGCGTAGATTTTTTTTTTTTTTTTTTACCCATTACACCATGACCTCTAGACTTCCTGTAATTATAACCTCCTTTTGTTATTTTAGCCATTAATCAGGCATGATAAATTTCCTATAAAATTGAGCTATAGGCATGTCTGTATTAAGTGCTAACTATTTATTCATGTATTAAAGTACAACTCCAGGGTCTTAGTGTTTGCTTGTGGGGCCTTCAGTGGTTGCCCCAGCACCTGTTCTCCTGTTTAATGAAAGTGAAACAAGGGACTATAAAGTCTTAATCCAGGGTCGACCAGGAGTATCAGAGGGGAGTCAAGGTTATTGCAAAGTTAGCATAGCTCACCAGTTTATATGTTTGATGAATTTGTTGTACTAATTAGAAGATGTTGTGGTGGTGTTGTGTGGCTGTGGTTTTATATACAACTTGTTTTAGTAGAGTCTTTAAATTAAATTATAGTTTTCGATGCCATGTGACCCATTACCAGTGTTCTTCTAGTGGTTTACATGTGTAAAATGCATGATCCAACCCTTGCTCAAACAGTTTTGTTGGATAGTTTTAGCTTTTATTAATGATGTTCAGTGGCATAGCAAAATGTGATTGAACCCTGGTGCAAATATTAAATGGGGTTCTGTCAAGGCGCATACATCAAACTTTGTTTTGCCTTTTAAGTGAGCACAAATATAATTATGTAGAGAAGCCTTAATGACCTTCTGGGCCCAGGTGCAAAATACACTTCTGAATTATGCTGGCGACTCTGTTTGGAAGATTTTAGGCTCTGAACCAAACAAGGTGTAGGTCTGCCTTAAAGTGGACCAAAACTTGGACGTCCAGTCTCGGCAGTCGACAAAATCAGCTAAGAGTCTAAGGAGTCTAGCCGAAAGGAGCAGATCTGGGCGCACCAGCGACCATAGACTTCAGGGCTGCTTATGTTCTGCTCTAATTACTGTTTATCTTAAACCAGCGCTTCTCAACATACCACGCCCTGTGTTTGCTTTAAATCTAACCTTCTTTTCTATGGCCCAGGAAGGGGAAAAAATAGGTGTATAACCTAAATGTAGTAAAATATGTTCGACACGTGACATAGTGCCAGTGAAGTGATAAACCTGGTAAATGCACTTTTTGCATAATCTTTGTTCATCATCAATCGGATTAGTAATGGATTATGGAAGTAATGTATTGGTCTTCTTTAGTGTTTGATTGATTTTACTTGCAGCAGCTATTATAGTAATTGCTAATTTAAACATACCTTTGCTCAGTCCGAATATTGCTGTACCAGCAGTAATGAAGGGAGGAAAAAGGAGGATGACTTGTCTGTCAGCAGTCTCTGAGGTTACATGGAGTCATCACGTTGTTGCCTTTTACTAACCAAGGTCATGTACTTGCGTAAATATTTGCCCTGATTTGCTATTTGTCATTGTGACAATTACATCTGTCTGGGGCAAAGCTGACCTTCCAAAATTGGATTTTCTGAAACTGAAAATAACCATAACAAGTACAGGCCTTCTGGACCAGTGACTGGAGTAAGTGTTGCCTGGGAAATAAGGGGGTAATTTGCATATATATATATATATATATATATATATATATATATATATATATATTATTTTCATTATAATAGAAAGGAGGACAAAGCTCTTTTAATGGTAGTTACAACCTGACTGAATACTACTTAAATGCTAGTGTTTATGTCACAAATGGGTCACCCATTGTGGCAGTTGCCTATGCAGGACTTGGCTTCTGGAAGGGGGGAAATGGCTCCTTGCATAGATTGGCGAAGTATTTTATTGTACATGTCCATTTAGAGTAGTGTTTAGGGTAGGAGGGTCTATTTTTTGAGCTTGTGTGCACTTTAATGACCAGTTTAGTACATAGTTTGCTAAAAGGTCAATATTACGTAGTTGCTGAGACCTGTAATTGCTTCCTGTCCTGTGTTTACCACTAGGGCAGAACTTGCTGTTTCATCTATTCACATATATCACCCATTATTCATGTGGATCTAAAACACAATTTGTGACCAGCTACTTAAAACGGACCTTCACTCTGAATAAGAGCATATCTTATGTTTCCCACACCCTGTACATACAGATTGCTCACATTAAAAACCATCCTACCTGCATCTACTGCATGTTATGAGCCTTTAAACATCCAAGATGGCGGCTCATGGATCGTCTGGCAGCCTGCAAACAGGAAGTGCCTTCTGACTGTGTCGCTCTGCATTCTGGGATTGCTGACCTTTCGCTGACACCGGCTCTGCTCTGTTTGTGCAAAGCACAACTATAACTCTGCTCCCCTGCACTTTTGACCCCTCTCCCCTCAGTATGTGATGCTACTGAACCAAGATGGCGGCGCCCGTATCCTAGAGTCCTGAATGGAGTTGAAGCCCAGTGAGGAAAAGAATAAAAAGTGACTAAAAACGTTAAATATATATATATATTTTAATTGCTGGGGAATAGTTTTTAAAGGGTTTGGGCTTTTCATTAAATGATGCTGAAGGTCCGCTTTAAGACATCGTAGAACGTGTCTGAACTTGTGAGATGTGACCCTGACCTTGAAAGCTCTTCCCTCTATTAATCTGCCTTAAAAAAAATCTTGTTAGCAGGTAGACCGCTCTCCCTTCTGCTTTAACCTTCTATTAAGTCACACACCTTTGTCTGATTGTGCAGGTCCCTTTTTTGAAGTGTTATTTACTGATTCACCTGGAAGCGATGAGTATCCGGGCTGCCGGTTCTTTGTTTTACTGATGCAATGCACAGCAGGGCAGTCTGGGTTGCGCTGCTGCATATTTAAGAGGGACTATGGTCCTTTTTAAACACAGTTCCACTTTAGTAGAGTATATCAGGGAATGCAAAGTGTTAGTGAATGAAAGATGCTGCCTCTGATAGCCAGCATGGGGTAAGCTAATGTAACCCTTTGCCTGGAATGTCATTTAACCCTTTAACTGCCAGCCTACCTGGAGTTTTTGTTACGCTTTGTTGCCAGACCATTTTTCACTGTTTTGCACTATGCATGTTCAACTGTGATTTTTGAAGGGATTTCCAGGGATTTCCCAGGAAAATTATATAGTTTTTTTAAGCAGAGTCTGGGTTTTAACATGAAATGTCTTGTTTGTAATTTGTCAAGTGTATTCTTAATATTTTGGGGTGAAATATGTGAAAAAAATTTTTTAAAAATCAATTTTTTACAATTTGTAGTGTTTTTTTTGTAATAAAAAATGTAAGTTTGTCAATAAAATCTTATTGCGTGTGAAATCCCAATTTCTCCCGGTTACAACGGTAGACACCCTTTCCTGCCCTCTCCTGGGCAGGAAAGGGTGTCTACCAATACATATGAACTGAGGAAGAACTGAAACAGCACAACACAAGAGATTTTTAGATCAAATACAGCTATGCTAAGCGTTATGTGCACCTTGCAGTTTAATAAAAATAACCCTTTACATATAAACTATATATTCTCTGGAAATACACACTTTAAGCTTTCTAGGCGTACCAGGCTTGTTGATGTTGCAACAGTTTTCTGGAAGCTCTCCCTCAATGTATTTAGTTACACAGAGCTTCCCTAAAAAAGGATAAAAAAAGCAGGATCAAAGCCACATTTTCCTAAAAAAAAAAAACTATATGCAAACAAGAAATAACAAGTTAATCTGAAAAAGCAACATCCCCCAAACAGAACGATACCCAACATACATAGCTACTGTTGCCAAACACCAAAAAGTAAAGCATGTGCACAATGGTAATTTTGCTTGAAGATTTAAGCTCTGCAGGCAAAGTGCGCACCTTGCGCTTTTTCTACCAAAACAACCCTTTACATTTTGATACCCCCCACAAACCATATATTCCCTGAAAGTACACATAAGCTTTCTAAGCATACCCAGCATGTTGTAGTGGGCCCATCTTTCTGAAAGTAATCCCTCAAAGAATTCTTTGGTCGCACAGGGTTTCCTTAAAATATGTATAATAAAGCAGAATAAAAAATGAGTTTTCCTAAAATATCAATATGCAAACAAGAAAAGACAAGCTAAATCTGAAAGCGCAAGGTCCCTCGAGCAGAGCGATACCCAACATGCATAGGTACTATTAACCATTTTAACTGCCAGCCTACTTGAGGTTTTGTCACCCTCTCTTGAGGTAATTTTTCACCATTTTGCGCTATGCCTAACTGTGATTTTTGCAGGAATTTCTAGGAAAATGATATATTTTATTTTTGCGGCAGAGTTTAGGCTTTAACATGAAATGTCTTGTTTGTAATTTTTTTACTGTTTTTTTTTTTTTAATATTTTTGAGTAAATTAAACAAAACAAAATAAAAAAAATATTTTTTAGAAAATTGTCTCCTTTATTTCAAATAAAACCTTTAAGAAAACCATATTGCATCTGAAAGCCCCATTTCTCCCGATTACAACGGTACCACATATGTATCGGTAGCCCCCCGTTACTGTTCAGAAGCCCCCCCAAACTGAAAAGAACACTTTATAACATGTAAAAATAAAATACAACTACAATCCACACTATAAATGGTTAAATCAAGAAAAACATTGGCGTGGGGTTCCCCCTCCAGGTGGGGGGGGGGTAATCCCCATTTTTTTTTTTTTTATTTTAAGGGTTAAAAACCCTTTAAAACTCCCATAAAAAGGACATGGGGGTCCCCCCTACCCAGCATAACCAGCCCGGGGATCAGCTATGCAGGGCTTGTAGAACAGGGCGCAGGGGCCAGCTTTGGTGGCCCCCCGCCCTGCCAAGTACAACCCCGCACCGCCTCCTGAATCAGCCCGGGCCCTTCTGCCCTCTCCGGGCTTCGGGGAGGCAGGTAATAGGGGGGTCGGGGTTAATGGCAAGTCACCCGCTAGCCGCAGGTGACTTGACAGCCCCCGAGCCTTGTGAACTGGTATAGGGGTTTCATGGACTCCTTACAAGTTCACAATGGGTTAAAGTGGACCAACACCCAGGGCTGATCGGCCCGGGAATCTATAAGATTCCCAGACCGTTCTATTCCCTCCCCCCGGGGCATCCAAAATCGGGATGCCCCTCTGTGTGAAACCCTCTGGAACACCCACTACCACTTACCTGAATCCCGGTCCTACGGCGCATGCGCGGCCGCATCCCCGCTATCCCTCTAGCAGGGCGCGTGCCCGCGCTGGCTATTTATGAATGGCCGGCGCGGGCACGCTCCCTGTTAGAGGGAAGTGGGGGATGCGCTCTTCAGCACTCTGAGTGGCTGAGCTTAGACGTCTCTTAGACGCTGATTGGACGTTATTGTGGGCGATCGGGGGGGGGGTTTCACACAGCGAGGTGAAAGGACCTATACCCAGGATAGTCAAAATCCTGGGTGTTAGTCCACTTTAAATGTAAAAAAAAAACAAACACACCACAAAATGCTGGAAGCATTTTATACCTGCTGGGTAACAGGACATAAGGGGTTAATTTAAAAAAAAGATTGACATAGGGTCCCCCCTCCCGGGGGGGGGGGGGGGGGGCATTTTTTGTGGAATTTTAAGGGTTAAAAACCCTTAAAAATCCCCCCCAAAAAATGACGTAGGGTCCCCCCCTACCCAGCATCACCGACCCGTGCCAGCTATGGGGGCTTGTAGAACAGGGCGCAGGGGCCAGCATCGGTGGCCCCTGGCCCTGCAGGCTACTAGCCCACATAGCCACTAAGTGGCCCGGGCCCTTCTGCCCTCCCCGGCCGTTGGGGGAGGCAGGTAATGGGGGGCTGGGGGTTAATGGCAAGCCACCCACTAGCCGCAGGTTACTTGCCAGACCCAGAGCCTTGTCTGATAGACCCCCTACCAGCTCACAAAGGGTTAACTGTGAAAAAAAACACCACACAAAATTATTTTATTAAAAAAATAAAAAAATTTTTTACTGTACTTACCTCCGATTGTAAGCTCTTGTCCCTCGCCGCTCTGATGACAGATGCCAGTGATCGGCATCCAGAGAAGGGGGATGCAGATCAGAGGATCTCCTGCCCCCTTCCCCGGGCACCGATCACCGGCATCTGACAGCTGAGAACGCTGAAGCCGGAGATTGGGGCCGGGATGACGTCATTAGCCCTGTCCCCAAGGCAAGATGGCGGCCGCCATCGGGGAGGAAAGGGGAAAGAGCCTCCCGGGCTCTCTCCTGAAGATTCGTAAGTCCTGGGGGGGGGGGGGATCTGAGGCCCCCCAGGTGAAGAGGAGGGTTGGCGGGAGCCAGCGCACACGCAGGTAAGTAAATGTCTTTTTTATTTTTTTTACAGGAAAGCTGAAATGGGGGGGGGGGGGGGGGGCACCCTATTCCGGGCCCTCCCCTGCAGCCGGAGGAGGTCCGACAGACAATCGGAGCACACCATCTTAAAGAGGAGACCCGGCCGAATCAAACGGGGGTCAGGTGAGTGTTTTTTTTTTTTTTTTTTTTTGCCAGTTAGCAGGGGGGAAAGCCAGGTACGTAAAATTTACGTAGCTGGCGTTTAATGACAGGAGAGGCAGCTACGTGAATTTTACGTAGCTGGCGTTTAAAGGGTTAAAGTGGATGTCTAGTTTTTAGTTTTTAGTTAAAAGTTTTTAACCACCCTGCCTCACTCCAATGACAGAAGCGGGATGAGGGGGAACCTACCCTCTTCTGTGACCCATGCACAGGTGACGGTTGCGCGAAGCAGCATCCCCGCTCTGTACAGGAGCCTGCTGGTTCATTCAAGTAAATCTGCAAGTGGAACAATGTTGTGTACCTTAGCTCTGAGGAAAGCAGTGTTTGCCTACTAATGAGAATCTTTCATCTATGCCTTGTTGAAGGCTACGATTCATTGCCTGATTAAAAAAGGATTTTCCAAGGCCGCTGGTAAGTTGCACTTTCTGCTGCTGGTACAGTGAAGCAACTTGTTCCAGGTCAGCTATAAAAAGAATGTTCTCTCGAAGATAAACCCGAATAGTTTATCTTGTAGCAAATGATACAATCTGATGATGTGCGTAAATGTTGCTACTATGACCAAATTAATTAGATGGCGTGTGGAGTCCGCTCTGGCCATCTTCCCAGACAAAAAGCAGCTGCCGTTGGAATTTACCATTAATGTGTTAGCACGGATTAAAATAGAGCTGAACAATACATTAACACTGAAAGAGCAGCATTTGCCTTTTATCAGATAATAGAGACTTTTGTGATATGTTCAAATTGGAATGAGTGGTCACTTGGCTGATTAGAGATCCTTACAGTTTGCTCTATTGCCATGTATACTTTGAGAACCCAGGGCTGCATATATAGGAAAGTCACATAAGTAGCAAGAGGAGTTCTCCTTTTTTTTTTTTTTTTTTTTTTTTTTTTTTTTTACAACTGGACAGTTACTTTAATGGGGGAGGGGGGTTATTACATGTACATATTTTATGTTGTACTTTTACTTTGAGGTGTGAACCTTCTCAAATTTCATTGTGCTGCAGCCGTCTGTACTGTGTTTTGTAAAGTCTATCACATGTATCATGTAAAATAAAAATTTGCTTTATTATTGTGCCCCAATACCTGTCATTTACTTATCATGCTCATGCTATTTATAAATGTGTTATATTCCCATGGCTCTTGTTGCTGGGAACAGCTTTCCTGACCTTGAGTAAAAACTGACTACAAGTCCCAGAATCCTTCCACGGTAACAGGTGAGCTCATCAGTAGCTTAGTCAAAATCAAGCAACATTAATGACCTTCCCAGGTGAGAACACTGCTAGTAACCCTTTAGCTAATAGAACATAAGATTGTGATCCTCTCATCTAAACAAGAGAATTACAGTAGAGGGGTTAAATATCGTCTGTCTCAGACGATCAGATGATTAGCAAGCCAGAGTCAGATTTAATGTCTGTGCTGTACACCTCAGTTGGTGTACATTGCTAAGGTGGGTGCATTGTTCCTAGAGAACTGTTTTCTTTTATAAAAGTTACAAACAAAGGGAAGACGTTTCACAGATAAGTTCAGCACCTTGAGGACATCTCGTTGGCACATAATAATGGAAACATTTACTAATGCCATCAAAAGTGGAATTGCCAACAAAAGTGAAATAAAAACGTGATGGAACGATCCAGCTTAAATGCAGAAACCTCATATATTTCCCTCCTAGTCATCCATATGCACTCAGGAAAAGGAATTAGCATTTACAGGTTAAGCAGGGCAGATCAGACTCCCCGATGGCAATCCTCACACCTCTAGTCTGAGAAGACTCCGCTGGGTCTGCAGCTGGCTGGACCCTGGCTGTGAATTTGTCACATGAACGTTGGCAGCCGCAGACATCCGGCACCAACACCAGTCGGACCATAGCTGCGCCCCCATGTGTCCCAGCACCAAACCAGGTACAGAATCAGAACCGGCTCACAAAACTGTACGTGGAGATATTTTTCCTTTGTCGCCAAGCCCGGTAAAACAAAACAAAAAATGAAGATCTAAGGTTCTGACCCACTTAGGGACCCCATTTCTGGACTCATCGGATGCCTGGCATCCAGGCCAATTGTTTGGTGCCATTTCCAAAGCCATACGACCCCCCCCCCGCCCAAATTTATAACCCCTAAAGGGTTTTAGGGGCGAAAGCATGCTCCAGAACAGTGGGAGGTGACAACCCGTCCCACAGAGGGGAGGGGTGGAGGTTTGACACCTGCTAAAAACGGAGCCAGGGGGACGAGAACAGGGTCACTTATCTGGAGAGGTCACGATTCACACGTGCTGGAGGTGTCCACCCACACAGCTCTTCACTTACCTCTTGTGAGAGCGCGTCATCACCACTACTCTGCAACTGCATATTAGGGTAACTGACTATTGTTTATCTGTGTAACTCACTCTATCCTGTAACCGTCTTAGAACCGCATTTTTGTATCATTTGTATCATTTCATATTCCATCATAGCCAAATGCTTGTTATCACTGCCTAGTGTGCTTATAGCATTAAAACTTAAATTTAACTTGAGTGATCTGTTTGCCTTAAACCAAGAATCTGTGTGTCCGCAGGCTTTGGGCCTGGTGTTTCTGATAGGAGAACTCTGACAAAGGTTTTCTTGGGAACGCGGTCTGTGTGTACGGAGTTTATAGTTGGATCACGTGACCCGCGGTTCCCTGACAAAACATTTTTATAGCATACCATAATAACCCCTTATCTCATTATTTTAACACCCTAACAGTAGTCCTAGTGAAATAGAATAAAAATTCAAACCACTCCAAAAAATGTCGCTATTAGCAGGTACAGCACCAGACATGCAGTGTAGATTGAGGGGTTCTGCAACATGCTCAACCAAACGTTTTTTAGGTTTGGTTGAGCAGACTGCCCACCAAGTCCTTTTATCAAAAGGTAAAAACGGGAGGTTAAAACAGTCTTATAAAAACTCCACACTATCGCATTGGCTGAAAAATCCATTTTGTAGTCCTCCAGCCTTTACTTGTGGTAGGCACCATGATGGTACACCTGATGATCTGCTTTAGGGTGCAGAGCCAAAGAGCCCCTGTAAACACATGAACAGCAGATGAGCTGAATGAAGTGTCATTGGCTCTGCAATGATATGTTCCAATGCTGCAGATGCCACAACCCACTTAAAAGACCATTATCGCAAACATTTGCATTAAAAAAGACAATGTTTCGCCCTATAAGACGCACATGCCCATAAGACGCACCTAGGATTATAGGCAGTGTGGCATCCCTACCCATTCCCATGTAGGCAGTGTGGCATCCCCCCATCCCATTTCCATATAGGCATTGTGGCATCCCCGCATCCCATTTCCATATAGGCAGTGTGGCATCCCCGCATCCCATTTCCATATAGGCAGTGTGGCATCCCCCCCATCCCATTTCCATATAGGCAGTGTGGCATCCCCCCCATCCCATTTCCATATAGGCAGTGTGGCATCCCCCCATCCCATTTCCATATAGGCAGTGTGGCATCCCCCCATCCCATTTCCATATAGGCAGTGTGGCATCCCCCATCCCATTCCCCCATAGGGCGAAAAATACGGTAAATAGCCACACGATAGCTTCGAATGTGTATAAATAAAGTGGCAGTAGGAAAGAAAAATATGTATGCCTTACTTTAAAATGTAAAAATGAAAATGGCTGGGGGGGGGGGGGATCTGCTAGGCTTTATTCAGTGAGGTGATAGAAAATTGCCGCATTTAACCCACTGGTCTCCTAGCAACAGCTGCAGTAATTGTGCTCCCAGCTTTTACACAGGCAGGGGCTGTATGTGGTGGTAACAACTCCATAAATATATAAAATCTCTATAAAATAAACTGACTGAAAAGATATTCTACTTTGACTGTGCAGGTGTATACATACAAAGGTATTAAAGCAGAACAAAACCCTGAGTGACCACTGGCCTTCACCCTGGGGCATCCCAAATTAAGATGCCCCACTGTGAGAAATGCCACCTGGGTCGCCACAAAGCTCACCTTTTTATTGCCTACAATGGTGATGTAAATAACTGTGGCCGCATCCTCAGCATCTCTGGGCTGAGGCGCACTCCCCTGGATAGCCATTCAGATAGGCTGGGCTCCCGGGGATGCAAATACTCCAGCTCGCCATTGCTGAGTTCTGCTAGCAAACAGAGCTGTTTGCCAAGCAAACAGCACTGATTGGACGAGAGCCTGTGCCATGGGACGGTGATATGTTTTGACAGGTGATTGGGGGTTTCACATAGCAAGGCCTCCCAAGTTGGGGCAAGAAACAAAACTTGGGATAGTTAAAATCCTGGGTTTTGTTCTGCTTAAAACGCACAAAGCTGAGAAGAATACATGGAAAAAGGTGTTGTAAGGATAAGAAAATGGGAAATTGAAAGATACTACAGACTGCAGTGGTAACATGATAAAATAATAAATGTGGAGAGCAACCATAACAGGGTGAAAAATAAAAAATACAATTGTGAAAAACGAAAATAAAATAATAAAATAGTAGGGAGGCAGATTACACTTTACCATCTGGTTTAGAAGCCATCACCTTACCAACTGAGCTATATAGCCTGTTGCAGTAAACTCTCTCTCTCCCCCTTCCCCCTCATCTCGTCTTCAAAGCCGAGCAGCGACACAAAGCCCATGCTCCTCTACAGCACAGACGCTCGCTACTCCACATGCAAAAACTAAAATTCAAGCCCATCAAACCCACTTCACTCCAGCTGGGCCGATCACAAGTCGGCAACAAAGGCAGTTCTCCCCCACATAGCTCCAGTCCCAGGTGATGGGCCCCGTCACGCAGGCGCATCTTTAAACAACTTGTGCGCCACAATGCCAGCATGTTGGCGTTTGGGCCCAACACAGTTTGACTTCTTATACCTATAATTAAAGTCAGTACAACTATGATTACAATCTATATTGTCATGCCAAATTAGTGATATACAATTTTTTGTAAAATGTTTGCACTAGGTATCCATATCCAAAATGTGTTAGATACATGATCAGGACTTGTGTATATGTTTGGCTCTAGGTCCTCATTCACTAGCAGTGCATTTTGGACAAAGCTGCATTGCAAAGATGTAAACCTACGGTAATTAAAAGAAAAAAAGGGCAAACCTTTCTTTATTATGAATGCATCCAGTTGCTAATGCAGTAATGCAGCACAAATGACCATGTGTGGGCATTGATCTAATTATACCGCTTGCCTGTAGCTTTCTTTTTGCCCTTTTTCCTTTTGAACTGTATAACATTTGGGATGTGGAAGGGAGCCACCAGCATCTAATTGTGTCCCTAATGTATTTTATACTGCTTATGTAAGTTTATTTGCAAATCTCCAGTCATGGGACAAACTCAACCCTTATGGAAGTTCAACCATTTCCAATTTGCCTTTGAGGTGATGGTCAATATGATAGATTTGTGGCTGATTTTCTCAGAAAATTGGCACTTTGAAATTTTTTTGCCAAATCAAGCCCAATTTCGTTGTAAAATCAGATTGCATGCAAGAAACGTGGTGAAGTGATTCAACAAAGCTGACTAAATAATTTGGTCCGTTGAATAGGCTCGAAAATGTGGACAAAAAATTTATTTTCCGTGCGAAAATGTCTTCAGTAAGTGAACTTTTCTGAAAAATCTCTGGAAGCTTCTCTGATGCTGAGAAGCCATTACCCAAAATGGTGCATTAGTTTTCTGCATTTCACACAGCTTAAGATTGATTAGGTAACGTCCCCATTTAAATATATCATTGTGAATTTGTGATTATTTTTTTTCAATGCACCTGAGCAACTGTCACTTTGGTATGAAGGATCACATTCATCCATGTAATGCTAGATATGTATGTATGTATTAATAGATCAAGGCAACTGGACTTGCTGTTTTCTTTTGCTTCATACGTATTCATCCCACAATTAGGAAAGGCAGCTGGATGACTTGTGAAATGTATTGTAGTAAAAAAACAGCTATTGCATTTGGCCATATTTATTCCTACAGATATGCGGGAGTTAACGTTATTTTTTTATTAACTGAAATAAAATGAAAAAAATCCTCCAGCTTACCAGACTGGTGCACCAGGCATAGTAAGCCCAGGGTCAAAAACAGCCTGCTGCCAACCTTTGGCAAATTACCAGCCCCGTTGGCCAAGGTTTAGCACTTTTCCTGGGGTGTCTGTGTGAAACGTATTGAAGTAAAAAAACTAAAAATAAATCCACGTAAATACAATAGCCTTTTTTTTTTTAAGACCTATGGGAGTTAACAGTTTTTGTTTACTTTTTTTCAATTGAAAAGAAAATAATTAATGGTTCCTTCCTCCACATTACTAGACTGGGCAACTTACTGGCCCCTTTAGCCTTTGTTCCAGGTTTAGTGCTGCATTTGACTGTAAAAAAAAAAAAAACAAACAAAAAAAAAAAAAAAACATGCTTGCATTTGCTACCCGGATTTTTTAAGAAAAAAACCACAAGGGAATGTTTTTTTTTTTTTAACACCTGCTCAACACAACTGAAAGTAATTCTAGAGTCAAAACGGTGCTGAATCACACAATTTTTTTACAATTGAAAATTTCAGTTGTATTTTCACTTTAGACAATGTGTTTTTCACTTTATGAGTGAAGACAATTTAAACTTTATTGAATCGAAGCCTCTGTTTCTGAAGTCTGGACATCCCTCTCCATTGTCCCTTTTAACCCTTGATCAGACGCTTGGTTTTTGTAAAAGCTTAAAAAAAGCTGTAAAAACTCCAGGTTAACTTGTCTAGAGCACACTGACGCTTGGATTCTTGGCAGTTGTTTTAAGGAGATAGAACATTATTTTTGTTTTTTAATAATTTACAGTTCTTTATAGTGTTTTTGTCTTGAGCAAGGTGATGCAGTCAGATCACAGTACAAAGATAAATGCTGGCAATTGTTGAGCTTGGCAACATTTTATTGTGAGACACCAGAGAGTGTAGGTCAGTTTAAAGTGGACCAAAACCCACTGAACTTGTACATTTGGCCATAGCATCTGCCTATACTCCCTTGTTAGGGTGTAGAACTAGAAATGGAGATTTGTTTTTGGAATCGTCCGGGAACTTTTTTTTTTTTGCTGTCCCTCTCTGTGAGATGACAGGTGATCAGTCATTGTATAGGTGTGGCAATGACATAATTGCCACACACAACAGTGGCAATGGAGGAGGCGGAGCTTTACAGCTAAAACCAAGGCCATTATCTGGGATTAGAGTGAAGCAGGGTCGCTAAAAATTGGCAAAGTGTGCTCTTCATGGGGGGACAAATTTGGTGGATGCTAGTTAAAAATGTTGTTTTTGGTCCACTTTAATGTCGGTTTACTCCAGATAGGTTTGACCTAGTCATGGTGGTGATCATTCTGCATATTAATAGGCTATAAAAGGATGGGGTGCTTTATGCTTGGCATTAAAAAAAGTTGGGTTTACACAAGCAGATTAATTGGCTGTTCGCTCTGCGAGTAAGCGACCATACAAATCTGCGAATGAGCGACTGTTCACACGCCAAAGATTTGTTAGACAATAGTTGCTAGAACGATCGCACATGTTGTTCGTTCTCATAGCAAAACGAATTGTTTTGAGGGTGACTTCTGTTTACACACTCCAACCATCAAGCAATGAACTTGAAATTTTTGGTCAGCTAAAACCATACGACGGCCGACCGATTAACCAATTCTTGTTCATTGCCTGATCACAGCAGCTGTTTCCATGGTGCAGTTATACAGTGCAGTTATAAACTGTGGTGGCTTTAGCAATTTCTAGCTTTATAATCGCTCTGTGAAAATGGGCCTTACATTCTAGAACTGTCTCTTTTAATGTAGTCTTATTGATAAGCTTTAGGAGAAATACACTTTGGCTGGTCATCACTGTTTTTTCTTCTGTGTAAGGAAAACGACCTTGTGTTTCCAGTGCTGCATACTGGGGATATAACTAAATGAATAGTGCAATCGATCCATTTTAGATAGTTCCCCCCCCCCCCCACTCCCGGGCAAAGCTGTGTATTAAGCCCCCTTATGATGGTGGGCAGGAAGTAGCTGCACACCTCAGCGATGCAATGATGGACGCAAGCTTCCTATTGGATGAGTTGCGGATTCTGCATATGTGTGTAGCTATTAAATGTTTCCCAACTGACAGTCCACCATGTCAGTGATTGAGAAAAAGGTGAACATTCACATCTGGCTGCTAAATAACCCCCAAGGTAGACAATGAATGTGAATGGCAGTTTTCTCTCCTAAAAGAGTAGTTTTCTCACCTGGTGCTGGTCAACCCTTATGTATATGGATATTGATTGGTCCTCCACATGCTTAGAAAGGTCTACCATATTTTTTGCCCTATAAGACTCACCTGCTCATAAGACGCACCTAGGATTTTGGGGAAAAATAAGAAAAATAATATTTTTAACCAAATAGGCAAAGTGCAGAATCCTCCAATTACAGGCAGTGTGGCATCCCCCTCCCATTTCCATAGGCAGTGTGGCATCCCCCTCCCATTCCCATAGGCAGTGTGGCATCCCCCTCCCATTCCCATAGGCAGTGTGGCATCCCCCTCCCATTCCCATAGGCAGTGTGGCATCCCCCTCCCATTCCCATAGGCAGTGTGGCATCCCCCTCCCATTCCCATAGGCAGTGTGGCATCCCCCCTCCCATTCCCCATATAGGCAGTGTGGCATCCCCCCTCCCATTCCCCATATAGGCAGTGTGGCATTCCTCCATCCCATTCTCCATATAGGCAGTGTGGCATCCCCCCTCCCATTCGCCATATAGGCAGTGTGGCATTCCTCCATCCCATTCTCCATATAGGCAGTGTGCCATTTCCCCCCTCCCATTCCCCATATAGGCAGTGTGCCATTCCCCCCCTCCCATTCCCCATATAGGCAGTGTGCCATTTCCCCCCTCCCATTCCCCATATAGGCAGTGTGCCATTTCCCCCCTCCCATTCCCCATATAGGCAGTGTGGCATTCCCCTCCTCCCATTCCCCATATAGGCAGTGTGCCATTCCCCTCCTCCCATTCCCCATA
Source organism: Gastrophryne carolinensis (assembly GCA_027917425.1). Lineage (NCBI taxonomy): Eukaryota > Metazoa > Chordata > Amphibia > Anura > Microhylidae > Gastrophryne > Gastrophryne carolinensis. The sequence goes on from CM051235.1 coordinate 106,702,954, forward strand.
TAGGCAGTGTGCCATTCCCCCCCTCCCATTCCCCATATAGGCAGTGTGCCATTCCCCCCTCCCATTCCCCATATAGGCAGTGTGCCATTCCCCTCCTCCCATTCCCCATATAGGCAGTGTGCCATTCCCCCCCTCCCATTCCCCATATAGGCAGTGTGCCATTCCCCCCCTCCCATTCCCCATATAGGCAGTGTGCCATTCCCCCCCTCCCATTCCCATAGGCAGTGTGGCATTCCCCTCCTCCCATTCCCCATATAGGCAGTGTGCCATTCCCCCCCTCCCATTCCCATAGGCAGTGTGGCATTCCCCTCCTCCCATTCCCCATATAGACAGTGTGGCATTCCCTTCCTCCCATTCCCCATATAGGCAGTGTGCCATTCCCCCCCATCCCATTCCCCATATAGGCAGTGTGGCATTCCCCTCCTCCCATTCCCTATATAGGCAGTGTGGCATTCCCCTCCTCCCATTCCCCATATAGACAGTGTGGCATTCCCTTCCTCCCATTCCCCATATAGGCAGTGTGCCATTCCCCCCATCCCATTCCCCATATAGGCAGTGTGCCATCCCCCCCTCCCATTCCCCATATAGGCAGTGTGCCATCCCCCCCCTCCCTACTTACCCCACACTTACACACACACACACACACACACACACACACACACACACTTACACACACACACACTTACACACACACACACTTACACACACACTTTGGGGGGAAAATAAGTGCGTCTTATATCGCGAAAAAATATGGTAATTATTGTGTATCCCTTTACTAGAATGTCTATTAAATAAACTATCCTAGTGTAAAGATTGTAAGGATTGAAGAAAACATTTTTTTACATTACTGGCAAGTAATAACATTTTCTTCAGTACCATTAGAAAGGCATTTAGTACATGTGAGCAGTTCAAAGACTTCACTGATGTGTACAGCATACGGTTTAGATCAGGGGTGCACAACCTGCGGCCACTTCTTTTCACCTCATCTCTGCTCACCTTTGCATATACATTAAAGTGCTACTGCAGGTAAAGGTTATTGTTACACCATTGCATTGGGAAACATTTGGCACTGTCCTAAACGTTTTCTGTTTTTAAATTGAAGACATGGCCGAAGATATTGAGGCTTAAATTTTCACCTCCGTGATTTCTCTTATGAAAAAAAGTGGGTGTGGCCCTTGGATCTGTGATGCTGCATAATAATGACAATGTGATGAATCTGGAGGAGGCAGAGGGAGGGACCAGCAATCCTGTCCCGCTCTGCTGAGCTGATTAGGGGACAGGATGGAAAAAAATTGGTGGAACCTGTAAACCCTGATATTTCGGCCATTTTTGCTTCAATTTAAAAAACAGAAGACTATTTAGGGCAGTGCCAAGTGTAGCCCGATGTAATCACTTTAAAGAGTGCTTTAATTATCTTGCTTTCCTGCATTAAACTGCAATTATTATGCAAGCATAAAATTACAGCTGTATTCTTCAACTAAGAAAATATTTGGCTATCGGCACAAAAAAAAACTCCCCTAAAAAAGGCAGGCAGTGTCCCGCAAAAGCAGTTCTACCCCTTTGAGTCACATTATTATGACCACTTCCTACTGGGCAACGTGTAGCTCATGAAGAAAGGCTTGTGTTGCGAGCTGGCTTTTTACCGGTTTCCTGAAACCTATTCAAGTTATAGTAATGTAATAGATATGGACATACAGTGCAGAGTTTCAGCTTTCATTTCAGGGTATCCACATTAAAATTGGATGACTGGTTTAGGAGTTTCAGCTCCTTAACATGTGCCACCCTTTTCTAAAGGCTCCAAAAGCAAGTTATTGGACAATTGACTCAAAGGTTGTTTCATGGGCTGGTATGGGCTGCTTCTTCGTTATGTAATTCTCGAACAAACAAAAGGCCTGGAGATGATTTGAGGTATGGTGTTCTCATCTGGATGATTTTGCTGCAAAGAAAACGTGTTTAAAGGAGCTCTCGATGCATGTTTAACAAGACATCCTTAAACAGAAAAACAGAAAAAAAAACAGATATCTGAGAAAATATGAGAAATTGCTACAATATTAGAAGTGGCAAAATATACAGTGTGGTACATCCTGAACAAGAACGGAACCACTGGTAATCTCCGCAATGCAAAAAGACCTGGACACCTATGGAAGACAACAGTGGCAGATGATCGCAGAATAATTTTTCAATTTTCATTTCCTTTACAACAGCCAACCAAGTGAAAAACACTCTCCAGGATGTAGGCACATCAAATCTACCATAAAGAGAAGACTACATGAAAGTAAATACCGAGGGGCCACTGCACAGTGCAAGCCACTCATAAGCCTCAAGTATAAAAAGACTGGATTGGACAGTGCTAAAAAACATCTAAAAGCCAACACAGTTCTGGAACAGCATTCTTTGGACAGATAAAACCAAGAGCAATCTCTACCAGAAGGATAGAAAGATGATGAAGGCGCGGTACAGCTCATGATCCACAGCATAGCACATAATCTGTAAAGCATGACAGAGGCAGTGTGATGGCTGCCACTGGCACTGGGTCACTAGTGTTTATTGATGTGACACAGGTCTAAAGCAACCGGATGAATTATGAGCTATTTAGAGACCTACTGTGTGCTCAAATGCAGCCAAACTGATTGGTCAGCGTTTCATAATACAGATGGACTCAAAGCAAAAAAACAAATCTACCCAGGAGTTTGTTAAAGCAAAGAGGTGGAATATTCTTGAAAGACCAAGTCAGTCACCTGATGTCAAACCAATTGAGCAGGCATTTCGCTAGTTAAAGACTAAAACTTCAGACAGGCCCACAAGCAGCAACTGAGGGCTGCTGCAGTCAAGGCCTGGCAGAGCATTAACAAGGCAGAAACACAGCATCTGGGGTCTCAGAAGTAGCTAAATGTCGGTGATATGGACAAAATAGAAACTGCTTAAACTCAAATTGTGGTAGAAATGGAGTAAAGAACAATGGTGGATTCAAATTTGACCCACCAATTAAAGAAATACTATACTGGCAAGTATCAAATTCTTCCATTATGGAAAGTAGGCTGGGTAGTAGGTAGTAGTGGGCTCCTTGGTCCGGAGATATCAATGGTTCTGATGTCTATCTGATTTTGCAAGGACTAAATCGGGACTAATATCTTCCCATTCCCTGATCCTAGCTTCTACTTCTGGGAAATGATTGTAAGGGTTTAAACAGGAAGGCGATTTGGGTGAGAGACTTACCCTGGAAGATTGGACAGGATGGATATCTCACGCTAGAGAAAGTGGCTTACTTTAGAACTGGAGCTTTGATGCAGTGTTTTAGGGACTGCGGTATACTGTGGTCCCTGCTCCATCAGATTATCAAGATAAACACCCAAAGCCTTACTAGGAAGAGAGATTTATTATCTGTTTCCATGAATGCAGGTTGGCCAACCTTTCTTCTACTTGTGGTTTTAGTTCTCTTTTGTCTTTACCCCCGATTTTTCTCTTTCTGTTATTTTCTATGATCCTTTAATGCGAAACAAAAACCACCAGCATCCTGAATCGGGATGTCCCGCTGTGTGAATCCCCCCAAAATGCAACTATTCACTCTCTTCCTCGTTCCTACGGTGCATGCGCAGACTCTCATCCAATGACATTTGGCAAACACCTATCATTATTTTCAATGTGAAGCACGTGTTGCCACAATCCTGGTAGCGTGCATGCGCTCCTACCCCAGCCATTCAGAGAGGTGAGTGAATAGCGGGGCATCCCAATTTGGGACAAAACCTGGGAAAGTCAAATTCTCAGGTTTTGTTCCACTTTAAGGTTTAAATGACATATTTTTCTGCCCTGTTAGTGGACTGTTTTTCTAAGATTACCAAATGATTGCCTCATACTGTATTGTAATGTGCATGATTTCAATAAAATTATTGAAACCGATATACTATGGCCATAAGATGAAAAAATATCTAATTAGCTTGGAAGGATTTTTAAACTGTTTATCGGAAGCATTTTATCAGATGCAAGTTGTTTTAAAGCTGGATCATAGCATTCCTAAAGTTTAAAGCTGTGACCTGGTATAACCTCCTATTTTCTAGAGCATGTTGGAATTTCTTGCCATGACCTGTCTTCCCCCTTATTTACATGTGCCCTCTGGCACAAAAAGATGGGTAATGGTTGTGAAATCCTATTGCCTCATCTTTGAATCAGCTGGTTATGCTGAAGGACTAGCTTAAATTTGTCAGACATTTCCTAATGAATATGACAGTCTGCTTCTGATGGCTTCTCGTTCATTAGGTGGTGATATGCATTTGATCTGCTTACCTTTTCATGGAAACTAAAATATTGATCACCCCCCCCCCCCCCTCTTTAAAAGCAGCCTGTCCCAGAAACTGTTATCTTAGGTTTCAGCATTGGTTACGCAAATGAAAATGCACATCTTCCTCCACTTTATATATAGTTCTTGTCCACACATTCATACTCATGTCTGTGCTTGCACAACACAAGTCTGATTTAGAAAAAAAAAGCAGTGCAAACACACTCAAATGATAACGTTTTGATTAGATAATTAAGCAAATATTTAGATTGTACTGATGTGATTGGCAAGATTACAGTAATATATTTGGGCTGACGCTTTGTCTCTTGCAGTAGCAGGTTGGCCAGCTGCTGCTCTTGGGGTTAAAGGGATCAAAAATAACTTGCCTTGAGTACTCCTTTTGGTTTGAGAAGTCCTATTTAATAAATTATACATATTTATATTATGAACCAAATTATGTGTTGATCTGCGCAGGTGGTGGGTGAGGCCCACAGAAATTGTGCCCCCCCCCCCCCCCAACTGCCCTGGTAGCCCAAGACCCTGCTGTTGAGGTTTCCCAAAACTTTTTTTTTGGGGGGCCCTTGGAGGCGATGTTTCCGGGGCATACTTACTGAGCCAGCAATCCATGGCCCTTGAACAGGGCCATCGGCTTTTCCCAGCTGATGCACATACCCATGCCATCCATTTCTTAATGGCTGGCGTGGGCTTGCATCAGCCTAAGGGAAGCTCCTGCCGCGGCTGTCTGTTGCTCCTTTTGTTAGGAATAGATTGCCTCATGACGCAATCCATTCTGATTGGCTGGAGTCACCTGGCAATATATTTTGATTGGAGAGCCCACACATATATGCCTTGTGATTGCCAAGGAGGTAAGAATACCAGTTTAAAGCTGACCTTCATCCTGAATAAGAGTCTATCTTATATGTTTCCCACACCCTGTACATACAGATTGTCCACATTAAAAATCATCCTACCTGCATATTATGAGCCTTTAAACATCCAAGATGGCGGGGCTTCAGGCAGCCTGCAAACAGGAAGTGTCTTCTGACTGTGTCGCTCTGCATTCTGGGATTGCTGTCCTTTCCCTTACCCCAGCTCTGCTCTGTCTGTGCAAAGCACAGCTATGACCCCACCACCCCATACTTTATCCCGCTCTCCTCTCCTCAGTAAATGTTATGCTTCTGAGGCAAGATGGCCCGTATCCTAGAGTCTTGAATAGAATTGCAGCCCGATGGGGAAAGTATAAAAACTAAGTGACTAAAAACTTGAAATATATTAATTTTAGATGTTGGGGAATAGTTTTTTTTTTTAAGGGCTCGGGCTTTACATTAAATCACAAGCCACGATTATATTAAACTTGCCCCAGTGAAAAGCGGCCCACAGAGGTCCTCTCCTGTGCTGTTAGCAGTCTTAAACTGGACCTTCAGTAAGAGCCTATCTTGTATGTTTTCCCCACCCTGTACATACAGATTGCCCACATCAAAAATCATCTTACATGCATATAGTGCATTTTCCGAGCCTTTAAACATCCAAGATGGCTGCCCATGGAGTCTCAGGCTGTCTGCAGACAGGAATTGTCTTCTGCCTATGCCACTCTGCATTCTGGGATTGCTGTCCTTTTCCTAACCCCTGCTCTGCCTGTGCAAAGCACAGCTATGACCCACCCCCCTGCAGTTTTATCCCTTCTCTTCTATCCTCAATATGTGATGCTTCTGAGTCAAGATGGTGGCACCCGTATCCTAGAGTCCTATACAGAGTGGGGGTCCAGTGGGGGAAAGAATAATACGTAAGCGACTTAAAACTTAAGATATATACATTTTAGATGCAGGTGAATCGTTTTTTAGGGGATTGAGCTCTTCATTATATGAAGCTGAAGGTCCGGTTTAAATGGGAGCAACCACTGGCCTAGTCTCTATGGCAGATGGTCGCTGCCTCAGCTGGTCATCCCGATTCTGGATGCCCTGCTGTTTGAACCCCCTTGATTTGCCATGGGCCTTCCCTTTCCGCCATCCCCAAAACACATGCGTGGGTCACTGTGGTGTCAGGCTGTTTGTCCCCTTGTCAGTCGTGTGTGGCACTCGCTGCTCCAATTCACTCTGTGTTCTTTGTCGCTGGTTAATATGCACTACATAGAACACTGATTAGGAAAGAGCCTTCACATGCACCAGGGTAAGGTTTGATGGTGGGTCAGGATTGTGATTCGCTATCAAACCCCTACCCCCTGGTCAGGCACTAGATTCAGCGGCGGGTCCTCAGATCCAGCGATCAGTAACTCACCTGATCACTGGATTGCCAATTGGCTGCACAGGACAAAAGTTAAGTACCCTCCCTTTGTTGTGCCGGCTGAATCACTTTAACACATCAGGGAATCCAAGATCTTGATGCCCGCTATGAAAGATGCTTACCGGTCTTCTTATACCTTTTAGTCTGTTTGAAAATGGGTAATAACAGGAGACAAAGGGGGTGGGAGCAGCTCCTTCCCTCTTATTTATGCGAGATTGTTACTTCATATAAGATTATTCTTGTTATATACCCTCTTATCATACAAAATTATTATTATATATCCTCCTTATCATACCAAATTATTATTATTATATATCCTTCTTATCATACAAAATTATTATTATATATCCTCTTATCATACCAAATTATTATTATTATATACCCTCTTATCATACAAAATTATTATTATATATCCTCCTTATCATACCAAATTATTATTATTATATATCCTCTTATCATACAAAATTATTATTATATATCCTCCTTATCATACCAAATTATTATTATTATTATATATCCTCTTATCATACAAAATTATTATTATATATCCTCTTATCATACCAAATTATTATTATTATATATCCTCTTATCATACAAAATTATTATTATATATCCTCCTTATCATACCAAATTATTATTATTATATATCCTCTTATCATACCAAATTATTATTATATATCCTCTTATCATACCAAATTATTATTATTATATATCCTCTTATCATACAAAATTATTATTATTATATATCCTCTTATCATACAAAATTATTATTATATATCCTCCTTATCATACCAAATTATTATTATATATCCTCTTATCATACAAAATTATTATTATATATCCTCTTATCATACCAAATTATTATTATTATATATCCTCTTATCATACAAAATTATTATTATATATCCTCCTTATTATACCAAATTATTATTATTATATATCCTCTTATCATACCAAATTATTATTATATATCCTCCTTATCATACCAAATTATTATTATATATCCTCTTATCATACAAAATTATTATTATATATCCTCCTTATCATACCAAATTATTATTATTATATATCCTCTTATCATACAAAATGATTATTGATATAATTCAGGGCCTGGGAACTAATTCATCGCCCAGTTTAACCCTCTCATCCTCAATCTCATCTGATTATTCAGCACCAAACATGGAGAGCAATTCAGCTCATCACTGGAGCAGCTGGGCCACGAGTAGGTGATAGCTGTCTGTTTCCCTATTTAAAAACATATCATTTTAGAGGTTTATTTTCACTTGTCTTCTCTGCCTGAAAATATGTTGCTAAATAGAAATGGCTATTGAAAGCACTCTTCCGGTTCCTTAATGTCCACACAGATACATTTTGTAACTGGTAATCCCTGCTCTACTGCACCTACGTCACAGGAAAGAAAAAAAACGCACTGTTCAAAACTGCGAACACGTGAGTCATTTCCCCTAACACTTCCCTGCCATTTGCCTTTCACCCAGTCGGGTCATGTTGCTTTAAAGATTTCCCAAGTCTTTTGGTGGGCGGGCCCCCTCGCCTTTTAAGTCTGTCTGTTGCTTTGCTGTGTTCAGTGTCGGGTTGCTGCTGGGTGAGTACACATTTTTTACACGTTTCTTCTAGCTGCTTTGAGCACACTGAAGTCTGTAGCAGACGTGCCCGCTCGTGTGGCTTTCTCCATCCTCCACTGTATCAGGTTTCGTTTAGATCTTTTACCACGGAAGACAATCCGGACTGTTCTGAAAACTCATCAAGTTGGATTCTAATTTGGATTCCTATGATAATTGAAATAACTTGAGCGAGAACATATAACTTTAGGGGCTATCAATTGACCTTCTCTCTGAAGGCGATCTGCTTTATTCAAGCTTTATGCCAAGTGGGACGTCACAAGACAAGTGACACAGGTGCTTACTACAGCACATGGACACCTCCTTCCACAATGTCCCCTTACTCCAGCAGGGCTGAGAAGTTGCCTCTGATGTGACCTTTCAGGCACCCTGTTTGCCAACCTAGTGAACAAATACGTGTTTTCTTTCATCCGCATTATAAACCAGTTTATGTGGCTTAGTATTAGTTTTTTGTGTGTTTACGACATGAAACTATTTGTTTGCAACATGTGATCATGTTTGAAATTAAACTCAGGAACTCTGCAGCTTGCCTGGAGCTACAGCTTTGTTCTGACACAAGGGCCAAGGGCATCCATCATCCTGTTGTAATGAAGTCTTTAGGCAAATTCCAGTGGTATCTGAAAAGAAACTTCTTTAGTGCTCCCAGCTGCTTTCTGGAAGGGTTTTATTCACTAAAATTGTTCAACTGAACGTAATGTTAAACCACCCATCTAACAATTGTTCCTTCAAAGGAGGAGGGGCTCTGGGATATCCTTATGGGTACATCTTCTGATTGATATACTATGTAAACTAAATACTAAATCCCCAACGTAACATGCCTAATTTGTTACACTGGTCCACTCAGCTCCTGCTACCGATATTTTGCATGCTTATATAAAACTTGAAACACATGGGGTGTATGCTGATTCACTTCTTTATCAAGAGAAATCTTGTTTTTGCTTGGATTAAGGAAAGGTAAGGTTGTTCATGGGAAGGGCTCTACTTTTAAGATTTCTATTGTTAAAGAAGACTAAAACTGTACTTAGAGTCTTAGGCTCTAGGGACATTTTTGGTCCTTTTTTAAAAAAAAAAAAAATAGAAATCCTAAATATTGAACCCTTCCCACGGAGCATCTTACCTTTTTGGCAATCCCATAGTGCATGTGCAAGCTGGCAGCGGCAGGCCTATATGAATGGCTGCAAAGGTCAAAACCTTCCATTCAGCTTTTTTAGCTGCTTATTAATATGCTTAGAAAGCTGATTGAAGAAAATATTGTGCATCCCCTTTGGGATTGCTGGCGAGGTGATAAAACACAGCAAAGGATTTCACACAAATTAACACAGAACAAAATGCCCCAGGGGCAAAGACTAAAATCTAGGATAGTTGAAATCCAGGGTTTTGGTCGATCAAGCATCCTTGAATCGATTCAGGATGCCCTGCTGTTTGAGACTACCAGATTGCAATCGCTATCTTTTTAGTGGGGCTTCTACTTATCGCGCAATGGCCGTGGTTGCCATTCAGATGGGGGCGGCAGCGTGCACTGCAGGGAAACCAGGGATGCGGCCACTCTTGCGCTCTGTAATCTGGGACAAATGTCATTCTTTAACATGCAAGATGAGAGTCCGCACATCAAATGTTAATTATCGGGATGTCTCTGATGTAAGAACCAAAACCTGGTGAAAATGCATATATTGTGAAGATGCTGTGATAAGAGGATCAAGAAATTTAATATAAGCACACATTGAATTTGTAGGGGGCCAGTGTAGGCATGAGTGAGCCATGTTTGAAGGGTGTTGACCTCCTTGAATGAATATATACTTTTACATTTTTTTATTTTTTACTTTTATATTTATACTTTTTTTTTAGGTTTGCACCAATGCATAACCCCTGTTGGCAATGTTTGTTACTAAGAATGTGACTGATATGTGTATGAACAGAGCTCATCACTAGTTACAATCCTGGCATGAGCCCAGTGGGATGAGTTAATGATACACGTCTGTCTGTCTGTCTGTCTGTCTGTCTGGTCTGAACTTTTCAAATTGCCAAAGTTCAGTTGGAAGCTCTTGTTATTTGAGGTCCATCCTAGCATACTGCTGAGAGGTAGGGCTTCAAAGTGCCATCCGTTTGCCACAGAGAGCGAGGATGGTGGATCCATGTTGTCTTTTCAGACCTTTATTAATCTATAGTTGGCATTGGTTACTTTATTAATATCGGAGGTGTTTTTGTGACACCAGTGCACTTGTTACATTGCAGATGGAAGTTATTTTCTATAAAACATGTGGCAATAGACCTGTAGTGTGTCACTGGATCCACATGAAAATGGCTGAACCAGATGATTATATTTTGTTCTTAGAAACATAGAAGGGTGACGGCAGAAGGAGACCATACGGTCCATCTAGTCTGCCCTTATGTGTATACTGTATGTAGTCTTTATCTTAGGATAGATGTGTGCTTATCCCAGGCATGTTTAAATTCAGTGACTGTTGATGTTTCAACTACCTCTGCTGGAAGTTTGTTCCAAGCACCTACTACTCTTTCTGTAAAATAATATTTTCTAACATTGCTCCTGATCCTCCCCCCGACTAGCTTCAGGTTGTGCCCCCTTGTTCTATCGTTAAGTTTCTTCTTAAAAACACTTCCCTCCTGAACCTTATTCAATCCTTTCAAATATTTAAAGGTCTCAATCATGTCCCCCCTCTCCCTTCTTTCCTCCAGACTGTACAAATTAAGTTCTTTAAGTCTCTCCTGATAAGTTTTAAGTGTAAGTCCTTCCACCATTTTCGTTGCCCGCCTTTGGACCCGTTCTATTTGAATAATGTCTTTTTGCAGGTAAGGTCTCCAGAACTGCACACAGTATTCTAGCTGTGGCCTTACCAGCGCTCTATACAGCGGCATCACAACCTCCCTCTTCCTACTGGTGATGCCTCGAGCTATGCAGCCGAGCATCCTGCTTGCTTTTCCCACTGCCTGGCTACACTGTCCACTCATCTTGCAACTATCAGTAATCCGTATCCCTAAATCTCTCTCCTCCGAGGTCCTGGATAACACAGTACTGCCCATACGGTACTCAGAGCAGGGATTCCTTCTACCCAAGTGCACGATTTTACATTTAGAGACATTAAACTCTAGTTTCCACAGTTTTGACCATCTATCCAGTAAAGCTAAATCATTTTCCATGTTGCAGACACCTCCAGGAATATCTACCCTATTACTAACCTTTGTATCATCAGCAAACAGACAAACCTTTCCTACCAAGCCTTCTCCTATGTCACTTACAAATATATTAAAAAGAATGGGGCCCAGGACAGAGCCTTGCGGCACACCACTTGTAACTCGCCTTTGTTCAGATTGCACACCATTTACAACAACGCTCTGATACCGATCCCTCAGCCAACTGGAAATCCACTGAACTATCCAGGGATTGAGTCCTACCTTCAATAACTGTTCTGTGGCTTGTATAGCTGCAGTCTTAGGAAAAGCAGACCTTGGTTGATTTGATAGTAACTGTTTTGTAGCTCAAGTTTATAGGATGTGCTGCACCCAAATGTATTTGGTGAATGGTAAGGACGTGTAACTGTCAATACATATATATATACTAGGTATTTGTTGCTTCAGGGAGGCTACAGTGATCCAAACCAAAACCAATTCCACCATAAGCCGATTTAGGGTTGGTGTTCAGTGTAAGGGCCTTTTCTGTCCTAGGACCCGCTGCCCAGGGAGCCAATTCCAAGGCACCACATGGTCAGCCATTCTAGTCTGAGGTGCCACATGAAGCAGTGCTCATCCCAAGGAGAAATATGCTTTACACTTCTGCGTTGCTTAGAATTTTTTATTGTTTCATAATTTTTATTAGGACTGCTATTACTAATCAGTCCACTCAGTGCTTTTTACATCCCTGCTTTCTATTTATATTCTGATCTACCCGTATTTAGCTCGGGGCGACTGTATCTTTTGATAATATGTGGTGCTGTGACGTTGCAGGAAGTTCCTTCAGCCCACACGTGGCTGCAACAGAAATTTCCTACGATCCATTTTAGTTTCCTGTGATTTCCATGTCTGGTCTTGTGTAGTCACTGCATTTACCAGATGCAGTGTTAAACTGTACCGCCTTTACTGGAAACCTTTGGGGGTGGGAGGAGAAAAACTTCATGCTGTATACAGTTACAGTGGTTTTACTCATGTACTCGGGCCTGAATGAGCTGGCTGCACTTTGTAGTTCTGCAACAGCTGGACAACAGCCGCATGCTTGAGAGCCTGACTCAGACTGGAGCAAGGCCAGAAATGTCTCAAGCTACATTCTACAGAGAACTATTCTACCACATCTTTACTTTATTTCAGACAAAATGTTTGGAATCCCTCAAATAGAATCTCATAGACTCTTAAGGCACATGGGGCTGACTTCTTGAGAGTACTTTAGTTATAGTGGCAGCCCTGCATCATGCACGGTATATTAGAATATAAGGAGAAACGCAAAGTTAGTCATTACATTAGGAAGAAAATCGTACAGAAATCCATGGCTTAAAATGAAAGTTTCAAGATCATGCTCAACAATGGAGAACCCACCTGACCACCTCCATGACATATAAAAGTGCAGCTGTATGTGGCTTGTTTTTAGTTCTTTTAATGAAAGGAAAAGTATGCCCGGGTGACAGGCTCTGTCAGCCCGGATAGGCTAAACCAGCCCTGGAAAACCACAAGCTTGGCAGGAGGTTTATTCTGTTTGAGTGTATAAGTGACCCCTCCCCTCATTAGTTGACGTGTTTATATGTATTTTTAATATTACACACTTTCGCTCCTTTAAAGATAAACAAATGCCAAGGGGATGCCCTCTTGTGTGTTTAATTCCCCTCAGAATTGCTAAAAGCCTCTTTTTCTGGTTTCTAAATCAGCAGTTCAGACAATCAGCGGCACACGTTCCACCAAGATTTCCTTTGCCACACTGATGTCAGTGCGTCAAGGAAATCTAAATGGACCAAACGCCATTGGCCACATTCCTCTAGCTGTGGGCCTGCCTGCAGATAGAGGTATGCTGGGAATGAGCGCTCTGGGAAGTAAATCAGGTGATCAGATATGGGGGGGGGGGGGGGATGGTTGCTCCTTTTTCAGAAAAAAAGAAAATACAAATGTGTTCTTCTGGCTATGAGGTTCTTAATAGAATTAGGAGGGCAGGGATCAGCAATTTTGCTTACTGATTAGTGTGGTGAGATCTGGTTCCCATGGCTCCCAGCACCAGACATTGCTCACTGTTTGCTCGTCTCTAATGAATACGGCCATTGATCTTTGTTGCCCTGTTTTAGGACTTGACCAAGGTCGTTCTGTCCAAGGTTGATTTTCAACTTCAAACAGGACAGAGTGACATTAGATTACGTGATCCAATGAGCTGTTGGCTTGCTGCCCTTGTCAGTGTTTGGTTTTCATTGAACTGATCCTTGGATGTGTCTGATGTGCTGTCCAGCCATGAAGGCTACATGTCAGCTTGAGAGTGCTTACCATTAAAGCAGAACAAAACACTCAAGGTTGCTGACAAGAGGTGACTTGTTCTGGGCGATCTGGGAGGGTTTCACACAGTGTGGCATCCTAATTTGGGATGCCCCAAAGCAGGCAACAAAACCTAGGATAGTCAAAATTCTGGGTTTTGTTCCGCTTTAAATTACAAAAACCTTCAACTAGAAGATTGTGTCTCCAACCCCCTCTTCTTTACAGGTGATATCAGAGGAAGCAATAACTGCCTGCTAATGTTCTTACTTACCAGATCACATTGGTCAGCGGTTCTGGGGTGAGGTTGTGATTGTACGTGTGCCTGCCACGGGCACTTCTCGTCCTAAGTGGCTGGAAACTCTCATCTCAATCACAAATCCAGAATTACCTTTGAGTGCCCTTTTTTGTTTTTTTTTCTCCTCATGATGCATAATTACATCATGAATATATCAAATGTGTGTATGAATGAGATATATCTTATTATAGGATATCTGTCTAGGTTTCTCATTTTCCATTCTACAGGGTGGTTATTATATTAACTCCAAGGTCACCCAAGGGCTTTTATTCATCAAGGGATGGCGGCAGGTAGTGCATCGTAGCGAACAGTGAACGCCGGGCGCTGTACGCAATACCACATTTATCAAAGCGATTCCGGTGAGCGACTCTTAACAGCGCCATGTAGCGTCCAATTCATCATCAGACGGCTCAGCGGATCCCGGTGGCGCTCTGGCGTTCAGAGCGCCTGGTATTACCTCGCTCTCCCATACATTTCAATGGACATTAATTTTCTTCTCTTTAAACAGGGTTTTATTTTAATTTTTTTTTTGTTTTGTATTAAATCATTGTGTGGCCTCTCCTGGCCTATTTAAAGACATTTTTGAAAACTTTTTTTTATGCAGAATTGTCATTACAGGTCTGGTATTAAAGTGTTAATGTTACAATGTCATTCCATGTGTTTTCGCTATGTTACTAGTGGATATGTGTTCAAAAACAGACTTTAATCACACAGCTTCTGGCGCTCTGTGCTACAGCGACCCAATTTTGAGTGCTGCCGCTGTGTGAGGCTGTTTTTTTTGATGAATATGGTTTGAGTCACTCACACTGACCAGGCGCTACCTTTAGCTCTCATATAGCTCTGCGACTCACATCAAATTCATAAATGCCGGCTATGTTACTACAGTGACTGAGGCGCTCTGTATTAGCGACTCACAGCTGATCAGCCTGCAAGTATCATTGGTTACAATATATATATATATATATATATTGTACATTTTGTCAGTATTGTCTGACTGGCTGTACAAAATATTAATTGCTCATTAAATTAATGTAATACATTTTAATTATCCTTTTTCTCTACAGAATTTTAATCTGAAGAATTTTGTACAGATAAACTGGTAAGTAAATCTCTTCAAGAAGATGAGTAGGTTATCATGTATAACATGATAGAATAGTTTTGCCATTGTGTATGGGTGTGTTGTGTTTTCTTTTTTTTCTTTAAAGAATGTGACATTACGCTAAAGTTTACATGTGAACTAAAACCAGTCTTCGAACATACACAACATGGCATTAAAACAGGATTTTCTTGTTTCAGTTATTGGCTTGTTGTGGATTGCGAAATAGCAAGGCTTGCGTGGGCTTTCTCAAAGTCTAATTTACTTCTGTAATTCTAACTAATATTTCCTTTTTTTAAAAATGTTTGCTGTGGGTTATTTAAAGGAACTCTGTAGGCAAAGTGCATAAACTGTCATTCAGCAGCTTACCTCCTAATGGCTGTCCTCTCCCCTCCTGTTAGCACACAGCGGCTCCTGGAAGGAGAAACAAGGCAAAGTGTAATGGCACATCCCCTGAATTCCTTTGCCATAGACCACCAACAATAGTGTTAAGCTGGTGGTCTAAAGCTCTGCATCATCGCACTGTGAGCACTGGGGGAGAGGGGGAACAGCCACGGTGATGAGACCCCGCACATAATGCTGATTATTATGCGGCGTTAAAGGGTCGAGGCCCACATTTTTCAAAAGATAAATCCTAAGATAAAACTGTAAACCTTGATATCTCGGCCATTTCTTCTTCAATTTAAAAACTGAAAATCATTTAGGACTGTGCCAAACGCAACTGTCTGATTTTCTTTGCCACACTGAGCAGGCGCCAATTACCTGCTCGCATCTAGCTGTGGATGTGCCCCTACCAAACTTTCCCTGCTGCGGGTATATGCCCCAACTAAACGTACAGTGAGGATTCAGCTGCTGCATAGGGATGCGGCCTGGGTTCGGGGGGGGGGGGGGGGGGCAGGGAAGTGGATTGGATGACCCCACCTCAGTGTTTCACACAGCAGGGCACTCCAATTCTGGATGTCCTATATAGAGGGAGACCACCACCTCAACATTCTTATAGACTCTTATAGGCTTGGTTGTTTCTCTTGAAGGTAATAAAATGAATTGCATTAAACCTAAAAGGCCTGAACTGATGATAAATAAATAAATATAAAGGCAACCATTTACATTTTTTTTGATCTTTATAACTCACCCATCGGTGTCTGAATGCTTGCAAGTCCATTCACCAAATTGTAAATAGGGTAAAACCACAGAGTAGGCTCGCAGATTCAGTGGTCACCATTTCTTAAAGTGGACCAAAACCTGTGATTTTCACTATCTTGGGTTTTGGTCCTTCTCCCTAGGTCACTCCATTTTGGGATGCCCCGCTGTGTGACCCCCCCCCCCCCCCTCCCCGGATCAGGCCATTGTTCTTACCTATCTACGAACCCACAGTGCAGACGTGGCTCTCGTCTAATCTGCTTCTCCAGCCGTGCATATTGATATGCAACTGGAGAAGCTGTATGAAATCCAAGCCACATACGGTCGGCCCGCAGCACCCCTGCATCCTTCGGCTGTGCGCGGCCATGCACAGCCATTCTGTTACGACAGGCATGACCGCGCACAGCCGGAAAAGGATGAGTGATGCCACTGCCCACCACGCATGTGCCGTGGCCCAGAGTAAAAGTAAGAACAGTGGGCGCTCTGGGAGGGGTTCAGGAGGATGGACCAAAACCTGGGATAGTAAAAATCCACAGGTTTTGGACCACTTTAATGACCAAATGCCCTTTTTGAATTATGTAGCAGCTGGCTGTGACTTGGATACCTAACCCCCCGAGAAAACATTCTTTAATACATCATGCACAAGATTAATTTTGTTTGGATAAGGGCATGTGGAAGGATAAAAGGGGATCCTAAACTGTCCCTAGTAAATCCTTGCAGACCATTACCCTTGATGGTACAACATTGTATAGGTCCACTTTAAGCAAGCAAAATGTGCCCTTTCCCAAACCTATTCTTGCTTTAGAGTCTGTACCATACGGTGGGGTTTCTCAGCTAGACAGCTGTAAAGGACTTAGTATTGAAGTCTTCATTCATCAGTCCACTCCAAAGACTTATGGGGGGAAGCTAGTCATTTAAGCCACTTGACTTTCTGGGTCTCTAGCGGGACCATCTGTTTAAGTTTTGGGGCCAGCACTACATCATTACAAAGGGTTCTCTTTCTCCCTGATTGTTTTATGGGGGAACAGACCAATCACTAGGACTTTATTGAGAATTTAGATCACTTTTCTGTGCACTGATCGCTTACCTGTAAATTGTATTGTGCTAATCCTATTAACCTATAAAATCACTGCAGTGGTGCTCCTACTAATTCTTCTAAGACTTCCATCTGTTGATTACATGAGTGGGCTTTGCACACTTTTTTCTTCCAGCTGTATGTTTTGGGCATAGTTCATTTTACTTTGTGTGTGTTCTTAAATGGCAATGCCTTAAAAATGTTGCTGTGGTAAAAGTTTTTGAGGGATGCCTAACATAATCCAAGTGACATTAAAAATCATGTTGATACAAAACGGGCTGTCTACTACCTGTGAGGCAAATACAAATTCATTTTCTACAATGAAATGTTGGAACTAGCTTGGTGCAAACTCCGGGTCGGACCTTTTTTTCTAAATTATTATTGTGAACATCGTTTAAGGAAATGATTGATGTCCTGCCAAGGTCTCTCAGTACATGTGGTGCTGTATGAGGTCATGTTGGTAAATCTGTGTTCATTTCCACCCAGACACTGACAGTGATTCAAAGAATGGCGCTTTTGTTTTAAGTCATGTGTTATACACAGGGAAAGTTTACCCTCAATGTTCCTGTTGCTAAAGCAGACATAAGCTAGCACCCTGCATTCTAGTTAGTGATCTTATGAGACAGAACGTGAGTACACGATGACCTAAAAGCACAGCAAGTATTGAATCCTCTGCAAACTCGGATGTATTTGTAGCTTTGCCAATGTTTAGATAAATTTAAGCTGTGTAATTTTCTCGCAAGGTCTTTATGATGGGCTTGGCTGCTCCAGTGATGTGCATACAATGGGCCCCAACCCTGCCTTTTCTTGTGAGTGTCCTCTGGGAGACAATTTGGCAAACAGACTCCTTTTGAAAGGCCTAATAAAAACTTCTGAACGGTTCTTAACACAGAAATAGCAGTTACAAGGTTCACAGGTTACAGTAATATTATGCAGCAGTATTTATAAAAGCCTTTCCAATGATGGAACAATTAAAACATTTTAAGTAGCTTTTGATGCCTTGCTGTTCAGTCTTAAAGCAAAAGTAAAGTACATCAATAACGTGGCGAGAAGAGGAAAAAGCTGCAAGAAAAAAAAGCAGGAGGGGATATAAGAAGTGAGATAAACTCCTCAGAGAGGCTGTTGGGCTTTGCTTGTGTCTAGAGGTGCAGTAAGATCCACATCATCATATAATATCTATTGATATTACTGAAGTTTAATATCTCTTTATCAATCTTTTTATTCTAAGTATGTCACACACCCCGCTTCAGAATATCCATAACATGTGGGTAATACCGACCTGAAGGGGCGTTCCTGCAGAGATGATAGCAAAAAAGAAAGCCCCTCCCTGATCCTCAAATACCTGGGACATCCCACTCATCACCCAGTTTTCCATCTCTGCAGACGGCGAGCAAGTCAGAAGATGATGGCTCCTCCTTGCACAGGGGGATTTCAGGTAGCCGGGATGACTCCCGGCCCGCTATTTATTTATTTCCGTTTGGACCTTTTTCCCCAGAAATCCATATGCCTCCCAGCCTCGGCTGAGGGTCCAGGCGAGGGTATTTCAGCACCTTAGGTGCTCAGGAGCTAAGCTCTACCGTGAGACCCTATATGAGAGGGTAGGCGGTATTACTGGGTTGGTGACCCCAGTTTGGGATGCCCTGTCCCTTTCATACATTGGCCCTCCCAGGATCCCCTTCCATAGGTGGGGTGGGGGAGTGTTCGTCTTTTCATAATCTATTAGTTTATTATTTTCAGGACAGCATACTTGAGTGTGTGTGTGGGTGTTGGGTGCCGGACCGTTGGCGGGGCCGGGACTTGTCCCTCCCGTTTTTCTCCCTTGTGTGTGTGTAATGTTCTTTACTTTTGGCCGGGCCGGCGACCGCTTCTTACTATTGCGGCGCCGGCCGGCTCTGAGCACATTTCTATGAGGTGATTTTAACAGTTGCCATGTTCCCCTCATGCAGGCTGGGGGGGGCGGGGCCGGAGTGACGACGCGTCACCGCCTCCTGCCCTCGCTGGTGCCACTGCGGAGCTCTTGGAGGGGAGGGGGGGGGCGTGGCCTGGCCTCGCGCGCGTCCCGCGCTGGCCACGCCCCCTTCTCCCTCTCTGACTGCAGCCCTGCCTGTTGCTGTGGAGCGTCTGGATCTTCCCTCACGGTCGCCATTTTAGTCGATGGTTATGTAAGTGGCCTCTGGCCATTCTTCTTTTTCCTGTATGCTTGATGTTTCTTCATTAGCCTTATCTAAAACATCCCTCTGTTCTGTTTTTCAGATGGTGGTTCAGGAGGTTCGCCAGTAGCATTTAGGGGTCCCTCCTGATCCTTATCACTGGGTTAATTGTTTGCCATAAATCCTCCCACTCGGGACATTAAAGGGGCATCCCGGGTTGTCTAACGGCGTAATTCCCTGGGTCTTAGCGACTATTCCTAAACAAAAGTTCACCTTATGGAGGCATCCCCGGATACTGGGCTCGGGGCCCCTGCGGGGCATCCCCGAAAGTGTATGTTATGTGGGGTATCCATTTCTGGGGACGATGTACTTCTGTGTATACCATGTGCACAGCAGACCATCACGCGGCAGTCCGAACCACAGGCGTCTGGGTCAGCACCGCCGGTCGCTTCATCTCCACCTCCCGCTTTGACACGCGCCCCGTGCGACGTCGTCATGGGCAGGGAGCTGCAATCTGAGATGTGCGCCAGATTGGCTAACCTTGAAAAAATTATCTCTGGCTCGGTTGCCCGTAAGGCTCCGACTAAGAGAAAGCATTTGTCGCCGGCTCCGCTGGCGGAGGACCTGGAGGATGTTAATAATCTGGATTGGTCTGACTATTCCCAGAAGGGGAAGTTTATGAGGATTCTGTTTTTTCGGACGATGAGCAGTCCTTTGGCGCTGATGCCGAGCTGGGGGATTTGGGGAGATCCTCTGATACTCCCCACGCTCTGGCTCTTATGTTGGAGGTGCTGAATATTTCCCCTCCTGAGGAGGTGTCACAGCAGAAGGGTGAATTGTTTGAGGAATCCAAGCCGCGCTTGGAATTCCCTGCACAAAGGCATTTTGACAATATTATTGCCAAAGAATGGGACAGGCCGGCTCGGCTCCCTGGCATCCCTCAGGGATGGGATAGGAAATATCCCTTCCCTTCGGAGGCAGTTAAGCGCTGGGCATCTCCCCCCGAGGTGGATGCGCCGGTGTTGGGGTTGTCCAATTCCTCGGTTTTAAATAGACCTGATTGTTCTATTCTCAAGGATGGAGAGGATAAACGGATTGACCAGATGGCTTGTCATGGTTTTGCAAGCGTTGGGTCAGCCATGCGGCCTGTTTGCGCATCGGCGCTAATGGTGTTGGCTGCCAGGTCCGTGGTTAGGGACCTGTTGACCTCTTCCGGGCTGCGTCCCAGTAGTGCTGAGTTCCTTAGCCTCAAACGGTGTGAGCTGTTTTTATCTTTTGTGTTGACAGCCTTGGATGACACTTTGATGATGTGTGGTAGAACGTCGGCTCTGCTGGTCACTATTCGGCGTTCGGTGTGGCTGCGCCAGTGGGCGGCAGATTTTATGTCCAAAAAGTCACTAACGGCTCTACCCTTTGTTGGGTTACGGCTTTTTGGAGAGACATTGGACTCTGCCACCAAGGGTGGTAGGTTACCTCAACGCAAGAAACAACGCCGCCCCTTTCGGGGGGCCCCTTCCTTTACCACCTCCTTTCGTGGGGCCAGATCTGGCAGGGGATTTGCATTCCCTTCTTCCAGAGGAGATTCTGGGAGCAGGGGCAGAGGTCGTGCCCGTCCAGGATTCAGTTGGGGCTCTAAGCCCAAGCCGGCTGCCAAGCCGGCTCAGCAATGAGGGGGCGCCCTCACCCTTGCGGGTGGGGGGACGGCTGCGACTCTTTTCCCAGGTTTGGGATCAAGAGGTCTCGGACCGATGGATCCGGGAAGTGGTGTCTTCCGGTTACAAGCTGGAGTTCGAGCTCCGCCCCCCTTCCAGATTTTTCAGGTCTCGGATGCCTTCAGAACCTCTGGCGGCGCAGGGGCTTCTGTCGGCAGTGCATAACCTTCTGGACATGGCTGTCATTTGCCCAGTGCCTCCTTCGGATCAGGGCAGGGGTTTTTATTCCAATCTGTTCACGGTACCCAAGAAGGACGGATCGGTCCGACCCATCTTGGATCTGAAGTTTCTCAACAGGTTCATCCGGCCACGGAAATTCCGCATGGAAACACTACGTTCGGCCATTCACTCTCTTCGTCAGGGAGACTTTCTGACGTCCATAGACATCAAGGACGCTTATCTACACGTTCCAATTTTTCCAGCACACCAGAGGTTCGTGGTGGAGGATCGGCATTTTCAGTTTGTAGCACTCCCTTTCGGCCTCACCTTGGCCCCTCGGGTGTTCACCAAGGTGCTAGCGGGGGTGATGGCTCTGCTAAGGGTTCAGGGCATCCGCATTGTGCCCTATTTGGACGATCTTCTAATCATGGCCTCCTCCTTCAACCAAGCGGAGTTGGACACCAGATTGGTGGTGTCCACCCTGGAGAGGTTTGGTTGGGTGGTCAACCACCCCAAGTCTTCTCTCTCTCCGTCCAGAGTAGTGACCTTTCTGGGAATGTCTCTGGACACTTCGCAGGCCAGGGTGTTTCTGCCACAGGCCAAGATTCTTTTGATTCAGGAATTAGCTCTGCTTCTCTTGTCGGCCCCTCGTCCGTCCATCCGGCTAGGGATGAGGCTGGTGGGGTTAATGGTGGCCTCATTCGAGGCAGTTCCCTTTGCGCAGTTTCATACAAGGACGCTTCAGCTTCATCTGTTGAAGGTTTGGGACAAGTCTCCTCTATCGTTGGATCAGTCCTTCCTGATGATTCCCCGAGTTCGTCGATCCCTGCAATGGTGGCTGGGGTCGGCCAATCTGTCGCAGGGCAGATCCTTTCTGGCCCCGTGCTGGGAAACAGTCACCACGGATGCCAGTCTGTCAGGTTGGGGGGGTGTTTGGAAGGACCTCCAGTTTCAGGGTCTGTGGAGTCCGCAGGAGGCTCACGAGCCCATCAATGTTCTGGAGTTGAGGGCCATCAGGTTGGTTCTGTTTCGCTTGACTCATCAGTTGAGAGGCCTGTTAGTTCAGGTCCGGTCGGACAACAGGACGGCGGTTGCTTACATCAATCACCAAGGGGGGACTCGCAGCAGGAGTGCCCTCAGGGAAGTGTCTTTGATTCTGGACTGGGCGGAGAGTCACGTCCCGTGTATCTCAGCAGTCTACATTCCGGGAGTGGAGAACACGGAGGCGGACTTGCTGAGCAGAGCCTCCTCTCGTCAGGGGGAGTGGTCTCTCAGTCCCCCGGTGTTTCGTTCGATATGTCTCAGGTGGGGGTTCCCAGCGGTGGACCTCTTTGCCTCTCGTCACAATCACAAGCTTCCAGTCTTTGTGTCTCTCTCGCAGGATCCTCTGGCCCTGGCAGTGGATGCCATGTCTCTGAACTGGAGGGATCTGGGGTTCCTTTATCTGTTCCCTCCGTTTCCAATGGTAGCCAGAGTGGTGCGCAAGCTGACTCTGGAGGGCGTGTCGGCGATTCTAGTGGCACCAAGGTGGCCAAGGCAGGTTTGGTTCGCAGACCTGGTAAGACTGGCAGAGGATCAGTTCGTTCTGCCTCTTCTGCCGGACCTGCTCACCCAGGGTCGGCTGCGCTATCCCAATTTACCTTCGCTGGCTTTGACGGCGTGGCTGCTGAAACCGCCATCTTAAAGGAAGAAGGTCTTTCTGACGCGGTGGTTCAGACTCTCATTAGCGCCAGGAAGCGCTCTTCCTCTACTATTTACTATAGGACTTGGAGGTCCTATATTGACTGGTGTGAAAGTAGGTCTTTCTCTTGTCGGGAGTTTTCGATTTCCAGAATCCTGGAGTTTCTTCAACATGGTCTGGATTTGGGGCTTCAACTTAGTACCTTGAAGGGGCAGGTTTCTGCCCTGGCGGTGTTTTTTCAAAGGTCATTTGCTCTTCATCCCTTAGTCAAGACCTTTTTCCAAGGAGTTACGCATGTACGGCCTCCTCGGAAGCCCTTTGTTCCAGTTTGGGATTTGAACCTGGTTCTTTCTGCTCTTCAGGGTCCACCGTTTGAGCCCTTGAATGAGATTGCTTTGTCTTCACTTGCCCAAAAGGTGGCCTTTTTGGTGGCCATCACTTCGGTTAGGCGTGTTTCTGAGTTGGCAGCTTTATCCATTAAAGCTCCGTACTTCGAAAGGCATCAGGACAAGGTTGTCTTTCGTTTCAAGCCGGATTTTCTTCCTAAGGTGGTCTCTGCCTTTCATCTGAATCAGGACGTTGTTCTGCCTTCTCTATGTCCTCATCCCAGCAACGACAAGGAAAGGGCGCTGCATTCCTTGGATGTAGTCCGTGTTGTGAAATATTATCTGGTGGTTACGTCTTCCTTTCGTAAGACTGATGCTTTTTTTTGTGGTGCCCTTTGGGCCTAGGAAAGGTTTGGCTCCTGCCAAATCTTCCATTAGTAAATGGATTCGTCAGGCCATCATTGGGGCCTATTCTGCCAAGGGGAGGAGTCCCCCTTTTCGTGTTACTGCTCATTCTACTCGTGCGGTTGGAGCGTCCTGGGCTTTCCAGCACCAGGCCTCTGTTGAGCAAGTTTGTAAGGCCGCTACTTGGTCCTCTGTTCACACTTTTTCTAAGTTTTACAAGGTTGATGTTCGGGCCTCAGCGGATGCTGTTTTTGGCCGCAAAGTTCTGCAAGCTGTTGTGGTTTAAGTTGTGCATTGTTGCCTTGTTTTGGATCCCCGCCCTTTTTATGGACACTGCTATTGGATGTCCCACATGTTATGGATATTCTGAAGCGGGGTGTGTGACATACTTAGAATAATACCATTTTGTGAAATACTCACCTGTAAAATGGGTATTATAAGTATGTCACACACCCCGCTTCACCCGCCCTTCTTGTATTCGGGATCCTTTATATTGTGAACTTTGCGTTATTTTGATTTATATTTGCCTCTTCCTGGTCCCTTACCTTACTGCTTCTATATACTGGGTGATGAGTGGGAGGTCCCAGGTATTTGAGGATCAGGGAGGGGCTTTCTTTTTTGCTATCATCTCTGCAGGAACGCCCCTTCAGGTCGGTATTACCCACATGTTATGGATATTCTGAAGCGGGGTGTGTGACATACTTATAATACCCATTACAGGTGAGTATTTCACAAAATGGTATTATTGTGTACATTCCGAACATTATTCTAGAAGTATAATACTGTTCATACACAGAATTTAAAGATTACAGACAACTTAAGTCACAATCAGAAGGTTTTTCACTGCATACAAGAAAATTTAATAAAGTCAAGAGTTACTAATGAAGTTTAGTTCAAATAAATTAAAGAAAAATAACCCCTATGAGGGGGGGGGGGGTAAAGGAAGGAGCCGAGGAAGGATTAGATGCTTATTAGGTTTACATCAAAATCTGTAGGCAGAAAATTCTGGACCCAAGGATTCCACACCTCCCTGAACAGCTCCAAAGTCCCATTATGAATGGCGGACATTTTTTCCATGGCCATAATGCAGTTAACCTTGTTTTTAAAGGCGTTGAAGCTCAAGGTGGGGGACCTCCAAGCCCTAGCTATTGCCAGCTTTGCCCCTGATAGAATATAGTACACCAACCGCTTTTGAAGTCTAGAAGTTTAATGTCTCTAAATGTAAAACCATGCACTTGGGTAAAAGGAATCCCCACTCTTGAGTACTGTATGGGCGGTATTGTTAGCCAGGACATTTAAGGATACTGATTAGTGAAAGCTGCAAGATGATTGGACAGGTTAGCCAGGCTGTAGGAAACGCAGAAGGAGGCTCGGCTGCATAGAATGAGGCATCACCAGTAGGAACCAGAAGGTTTTGATGCCTTGGTGAGGCCACAGCTACCACGTACAGTTCTGGAGACCTTAACCTGCAAAAATACATTATTTAAATAGAATGTTCCAAAAATGGTCAAAGGACTTAAAAAATGTAGGGCTTGATTGATCAAGCACTTCTGCCAGACAATGCCATTTTAGTGCAAATTAGAGTAGTAAAAAATATGATTTATACACAACAAGTAGTAGATGCTTGGAAAGCTTTTCAATTGGAGGTAGTTTAAAAATCAAGGCAATAGAATTTAAACATACCTGGGATAAGTGTACTTCCATCCTGCAATAAAGATACACACATAAGGGCAGACTAGATGGACCCTATGGTCTCCTTCTGCCGTCAAAATTTAGTTTCTAGGTGGTGGATAGTTAATGCCGCGATGGATGCCATTGGTCTCCCACTGGAGGTTAAGGTTGAATGTTCTTACCGCACTTTGGAGGAGCACTGTAAGTACATTACAATGTTTAGACATATGTAAATGACTGAGGTGATTGATATTATCCCTGTCCAGTTGACCTGGGATAAAGCCAGTCTAGTTGTGTTAGCACCATTTCACCCAGTAATATACAAAGCTACAAACCAGATTGGATGGCCCGAGTGGGCATGCCCACGTTTTTACATTCACATTCAGGTATTGCTTGTAGGGTCCCAGTAAGTTAGTTAGTAAGTAATATGTAGTCTTACTGTGGGAGACCACATTATGCCCCTAGGTGGCCCCATATGCCATATTGTACAGGGATCCTATGCCCTCTGTAGACCCCCCCTTTACATTCTGAGGAAATTGAACTTATTTTGGACAGTACTGTGTACAGTTGCCTAGTACTGTGGGTAACGCGTTTCACAATGCTTTGTGGCCTGGAAATCTCTGGGTGTGTATGTCCTAATAAATTTGGCTGCCATGCATTTTTGAGTGCTTTGCCCAGGACAGATAGGTGCAAAGCAGCAGCAGGATAGTCGGGAGCTTCAGCCCATGTCTAGAGTAAAGGAACTAAACCAAAGCAGGTTTGGTTTTATAGAGCTGGTGGTGGCTGGTGGCTTTATTATATAAGCTGCTGTTTGGAGTTAGTTCCTGTGTGCCTTGTAGCGTTCTGCAGAATCTTTCCTGACTCTTTGGCTGATTGGTGCCTATTCCAGATGTACATGCGTCACATGTAAACATCTGCAAGGAAGAGAAGGCTTAATTATACACGGGGAGTAATCACATCTGCAATCCTGTTTGGGATTACTTTACAGGCACGGACAGGAGTGTCTTATTAACTCCTTCTGTACCTCTCCTAATAGGACTACATGTTCTGAAACATGCTTTATAGGAAGAGCATGAACAAAGGGATACTTTTTCTGCAAACCTTTATTGCATAATTCGATTTAGTGATACATTTTTAAACCCCTAATCTAATTGGTAAATAAAACACAGTTGGACCTGTATCATGGGGAAGTACCACTGAGCTACATGAAGGGTCCAGCCACCCCTCGCCTTTCTGGGGGTATGTGATCAAATTCCAATTCAGTAAATTGTAGTCGATGCCTGTCTGCCCCTCCTGCACAGCAATATGTTTTTAAGGTGGACCAAAAACCAGGATTTGGACTATCCTGGGTTTTGGTTCTTGTCTCGGGGCACCCTGATCAGGGATAACCCGCTTTGTGAAACTACCCAGGTCGCCGAAACAAACTCGCCTCCTCCCGGTCCTACGGCGCGTGCGCAGCTGCTCGTCCAATCAGCGCACTCGGATTCGCTGATGTCCCTTCATCTAAGCCTTTGTCTAAGGAGAACAGCTTGGAGTGCGGGGTTTCACACAGCGGGGCATCCCGGTTTTTGGATGCTCGGGGGAGGGTTTTGGCCCACTTGAATGCTCTCTGTCTATTTGTATTGTGATGATGTAGTTAAAGTATTCAAGAGCAACGACAATTGAAAAGGTATGTCTGGCAAGGGGGCAACAATCATCACTGGGCAATGGCAGTCATTCAGGGTTTCGGCAACACGCAGGAGCAAGACCCCCTCCCCCCACGCTGCCTTGTTAAAGGACATACAAAAAGGGTTAATTGTTCCTGATTTCTGCTCTCCACGTGCTGCCTGTCAGGAGCTGCATCTTCCATTCAGCCTGTAACACCTAAACTGTCACCTCTGCTGGGCCTCCACATGAGGATGACTCGTATATATCTTTTAATGTCAGCCGAAGAATGCAAGTTCTATGGGGTTTATCGCGGAATCCAAAACGTTGGTGTATGAAAAATGCTGTGCCTAACAGCCAGCCTGGGGCAAACGGAAAGGAGCCAAGTTTAACCCTTTGCTTGGAATTTCCCCTTAGAAGAAAATGCTCAATTGTGAGTGTTCCTCTTTAATTCTTTGATCATGTCCATGCACCATGGAGATTAGTAACTGGAGACCTTTAAAGCAAAAATTCTAGAAAACTAAAGTTGACTAAATGTTTACTAAATTACAAACTGTGTGTCATCCTTTTATATACTTAGTGAATGTCCCGTTAAATCTTTTTGCCTCCTCCACAGGAGCATAAAAAGCAACAAATGGGATTTGATTTGGGAGCGCAGCATCATTTGTAAATATATACAAAGCAAATGGAGGAGGCAGCTGTTCCTAGTTTTCAAGGAGAACACTTTGGTTATGTTGGCATCCCTCCCCACTTGTGTTAAATGTTTAATGGCCACCATGGTTTCACTGTGGTTTACTAACCTATCCCCATCTTTTCCTTCTTTTCTGCTTCCTGGCTGGCTGCACAGATTCTCACAAGTCTTGGCTTCCAAAGATTAACACACGGCAGTTCTGCCATTCATGCAGAGCAATGCGTAATGCTTTTCTTTTATACTGCTGCCTTGAGTAACTGTCGCTGCTTTACACTGTTGCCTTAAGAACCCCCAAAGAATATTCCTTTTGAGACGAGCACAGCGCCTTTACCTTTCATTCCATCACCATGAAGCTTAAAGCAGAAGTGTACACCTTTATGTTGCTGCCTATCTACCTGTTAATGTTTGTGTACAGCACTCTCACCTTTCTACCGTGGTATTTTCTCACCAATGCAAAGAAAAGAAAAGCTATGGCAAAAAGATTAAAGGCTAAACCTGTTTCGGATGCCCCTGGAAGCCCTTACCGGGCTGTGAGCCACTTCGATACGCTGGCCACCATAGACATTGCCGGAGCAGACACGCTAGACAAACTCTTTGAACACGCTGTGACCAAATTTGGCAAGAAGGACTGTCTGGGGACACGAGAGCTGCTGAGTGAAGAAAACGAGAAGCAACCCAATGGCAAAGTCTTCAAAAAGGTACCAATCACACTACCTGGTGATAAGTTATTGGTAGAGGAAATTGTAATAAATACCACATCTAAATCAGGGGTTCCCAACCTTTTATACATCAAGTACCACTTTCTATTTTCTGATTATCTGAAGCACCACCTGGGTCGAGTTTAGAATTACCAAAAACAATCAATTACACAAAACAACCATTAAAGCGGAACAAAGCCTAGGAATTAGAATTTCCCGGGTTTTTTGTTCCATTCCCCTGGGACATCCTGAATTGGAATGCTGTTTTTCACTCGCCTCTTCCTATAAACCCTTCCCGAGGCCGAGGAAATAAGCACCAATATGTATGATAATCTGTACAATTTTTCTAGTGGTTGTACAAAATTTCCTATACAAACTGTTAAAACCAAAACGGAGCACAGGCAATAACAGATAAAAAGGCACACAGCCTCAAGATGTGTACAACATTGCGGAGAGGGGGGACAAAGTGCAATCGTATAGAATTCATCAAAAATGTCTTAACAATAATACACACACACACACACACACACACGGAACCCCCTCAATAGAATACGATACTGTCTGTAAAGATACAAAATAGTCACTACATGTCAATAACATAAGCAAGAGGAATACATGCCCGTAAGATGTAAAGATGGCGGCACCTGTATAAGCCCACAGACCCACGTGTTCTGCACCCTGATGAACACTTCACCAGGGTAGACAATGGGCGCCATACTTTCCCTCCCTCTCGATTAACTGTGTAGGTGGTCGTGATTGGCTGTCACCCTGCACTCTGTCCGTTGTCGCACTGGCCTTGTGCACCCACTCTCTTCTTGCTGATTGGAAGAGGGCTTTTGGAGCAGGGAAAGTTGAGTGTTTATGGGTGCCCCGTGGGGTTTCACACATGCAGATTCATGATGCCCTGGGGGAGAAGGCCAAAGATTCCAGGGCCGACCCGGGTGGGTTTTGTTCTGAAATTGAACATAATGCACATAAATAGTATATAGTGTAGTTATCACCTTTTTTATAGCCGTTTTCGATTCATGGTGCAGATTGGGCTTGAGAGATACGTATACATCGCAGCAGATCAATTTGGGATACATGTCCATCTGTAGCCTCACTAAGTGCCACCTGATAAGGTCTCGGATACCACCAGTGGTATGCATACAACTTGTTGGGAACCCCTGATCTAAATGATCTTCATTTACAAAGACTATTTTATGCTTCAGTGTGGTTTTAAACTTGTATACGGCATTTTCCACCATTAGCCCTTGCTTGAAGCAAAGGCAGATCTGGAGATTGAAAATAATAAAACATAGCTCACCTAATGGAGCTGGCTGCCCTCTCCCCCACCGATTAGCAGCATCCGGTGTAGACTCTGTGCCCCAGCTGTGACTGCAAGCCTAGCCAGCTAATCAGCGGGGCTGCTGCACATCGATTGGCTGACGGGGAGGCCGATTCATTAATAGCGCCAGGTAGCGACAGATGAGCGCCAGTAGTGTGATTTTCACAGCGCCGGCTAGTATTCGCTGTGCTTGGCCGGGGTTTGCTTGTTGACAGCGACTCAGTCGGTGTGCGGTAATGTTGAATACGGGGTTAGGGGTCGCAGTTTCACAGGTTCTGCGTTGTATGGGTGCGCCTGACAGCGAATGGCCAGAGCGAACGGCTTGCTGCAGATTCATTAACAAATCACGGTCAAAAATTTCTCGCGCTGTGAATTCCTTGTTTAAACCCCAGAGTGCTGGCGGCGATGTTTTAAAAGTAGTTTTTAACCCCCAAACAACCTTTTTTTTTATATGTAAAAATTATACAAGTTTTTTTAAACATTTTGTAATATGAATACATGAATTTCAGACCTGTAATATCAATTCTGCACTTTTTTTTTTTTTTTTTTTTTAACTTTAAAAAAAAACCTTACATTGCAGAAGTGGTCACAGAATTTTTCACATTAAAAAAAAAAAAAAAAAAAAAAAAAAACAGTAATAGCAATTAATTATTATTATTTAAAGATTGCTCCATTGAAATGCAGGGAGCGCCAGGTCATACCTGTTGCTGTGATGGGATTAGTAGCGGCGCTGTTCGTTGCAGTCGGCTACATGATGAATCCTGCGCTAGCTGACGCTCTCGCCGGCACTAGCCTCATTTAGCGTGATAAATGCGTCATTGTGACCGCCGCCGGGCGTACTTGATTCGGTAGCCGCCGATAGCTGGCGGTACCTGGCGCTCGTCAGACACTACCTGGCGCTAGCCCTTGATAAATAAGGGCCTAAGCATCCAGTCACAGATGGGGGCGGGAGCTCAGAATGTGGAAGTGCTGCTCCCGGGGCATTGGGTGGAGGAGCTTCTGATCTAGAGGCAGGATTTCCGGTTTGATTTGTGCAATTTTGAAAAGATTTCCTTTGTTTTGTGTTTATTGTGATTAGGTGTAACTATTAATAAATTCTATCTTTTGCAGCTAATTTTAGGAGAGTATAAATGGTTAAACTATGAAGAAGTTGATGCTCGTGTCAGCCATTTTGGAAGTGGCCTGGCTGCCCTGGGCCTAAGGCCACGGAGTACTGTTGCAATTTTCTGCGAGACGAGAGCCGAATGGATGATAACTGCACAAGCGTGTTTTAAATATAACTTTCCATGTAAGTAACACAAATTCCTGATTTGGGGGTTTCCCTAATTGGCAGTAATCCTTAGCCACCAGCCACATTATACCGTACTGTATAGAGGCTGCCCATAAAACCAGACTATCTCAGCATTTGCTGTCTGATGATAAATTGGGTATAGCATAAAAAATCCTGCCTGTACAAATTCCACTAAGTGAATTTGCCCGTCGTAGGTTATTCAACCAGTTTTTTCATTTCAGTCTTGGCCAGTCTGTTACTGTCTTTTTTTTTTTCCTGGTAACTGTGGGGAATAAGTAGCTGTTGTACTATTGAGGAGATCTAGAAACGCATTAGAGGATGTTTTTTTTTTTTTTTAGTAGGGCCAAAAGTTGCAGAATAAGGGGTTTCCTGTGCCGTGACTCGCTTCTTGTTCCAGTAATGTATGTGGTTATCTGAGCACTTCCTGTTTTAATCACTGCAGATTGGATGTGATGTTGCATCTCCAAGTCATGGACAGCAAATAGGCTACATTCTCCCTGCTCTAGTCAAAGACTGATTGCTACTGAGCTTTAAAATGAGGTTGCGGGGGAAGAGCTTTTATGAACGACTTTTATGCTCACAGTTTGTCAACTTCCCATTCTTTTAAAGAGGAACATTGGACAGTCTGGGGAGACTCCGCCCTCTCTTCCCTTTAATACTCTGATCCAACAATTGCCACCGAAAACGTGCCTGTCTTCTGCCCTGTCTTCTGCGCTCATCCATCCTCCTCCGGGCGCTATCCATAGGGTTTCGCTATCTTTTCTTCCATCTTTAATCTCATGCATTTCGCCGCCGTAAGATCTCGCGCCTTTGCAGTATATGGTCTGTGCTGCTAATCTCTGGCTACAGGAAAGATTTCCAAGCAGCTAGCGAGAGGAGGGAGGGCAGCACAGCAGAGAGCCTCTTTAAAGCTTCAATCTTCAGTATATAAGGATACTTACTGTCTTTAATGTCGGTGTTCAGCAAACCATATATAGATCTTGAATCCCATAACATAAGTTATATAAACATAGAAGGCTTACAGCAGAAGGAGACCACATGGTCCATCTAGTCTGCCCTTATGTGTATATGTTTACCTTTATCTTAGGATAGATGTGTGCTTATCCCAGGCTTGTTCACATTCACTTACTGTAGACATATGTTCCAAGCACCTATTACTCGTTCAGTAAAATATTATTCCCTCTGCATAACCTGAATTTAGACAGACCTTGAGAACATTTACATATTTATATGATATACATATGCGTGTATATGAACAGTGATGTAACTAAATGTGATGGAGCCCTGGTACGAACATTAAATGGGGCCCTATTAAGACTCCTACAGTAAACTTTTTTTGTGTCTTTTAACTCCGTTGGATGCAGCTAGACAGCTAAAGGCTGAAACCGCAGAGACAGATGGTGCTTCCTTTATCTAAATAATGCCAAGTGAGCACAAATATGAGTAATATTTCAGGCAAAGCCAATTGTTTCACCATTGTTTCGGGCTATATTTTCCACTGTCTGTGTTACGGTCACGGTTTTCCATTTTTAAATTGAAGAAGATATCAAGGTTTACAGTTTTACCTCACGATTTATCTTCTGAAGCATGTAAGCATAGCCCTTGGAGCTTTGCTGCTGCATAATGGGTAGGGCAGTGCTGAGAACAGTTGCTAAGTAGAGGCTGGGTGGGGAGGAGCTCTATAGGTGCAATTCAAGTAATAAATACGGAGGGGGTGGGTGGTCTGCTGCGGTGGCCGTGACGCAGCCAGTCGGCCTCGCAGCCAGCGGTCGAACCCATCCTGCCCGTCTACTTGCAGTGACACTCCCACGTGACCATGAGCAGCCTATCTGTGTGGCCAGTGGGCGAGCCTGTCTGTGATTCTGATAGGCTGCGCCACAGAAGAGGCCCAGAAGTGTTGAGTGTCCCAGCACCTGGTTTCTTTTAATAGCTATGATACGCAGTGGGACACCCCGGATCGTGCTGACCCACTGCTAAGTAGTACTGCGGAACTACAGTTTATGCTTACCTCGTCCATCCCTAGCCCAGTACCATGAAATGGCCTGTGTTTTTTTTTTTTTTTTCTTTCCCTAAAGCCTTTTTCCCATTATTTATAACACGAACTGGATTCAGACGGCCATATTTCTCCCTGGCCGAGCAGCCCCGCCCCCAGCGATTAATACATTCAGTATATATGAGTACAAAGAGCTCATCAATGGGAAGTACTTCAACCTAGTGGAACTGCTATTACGTGACAGTTCAGTTGTAACTGAATTAATTAGTATATGGCTGCCATTCACCATATTACTACTTCCAGTTAGTGTTTTTATCAATATTGTGCAAAGGCTATAGTAGAAAAAGAAACTCGGGCTGTTTTGGGGCACTGGGTTGGAGATGGAAGGTGACGTCCCTCTGACTATAGAAACTGGTGGCTGGTTTGCAGAATTGATTCAAAACTTCTATATAGGTTTTTTTAGGGTTTTAGTGCTTTGAACCTAATGTGACTTAAAGCTTTCTCGGCTCTCTACTCGCCCTAAATGATAGTCCACCATTGAGAGATTGTGGATTCCTAGTCAGTGGGACACAAAAGGGAAAGTCAAAGTGGACCAACACCCTCCATGGCAAGGGTGTTGGTGGCTGCCAGCACTACAGTTATGTGACAGGCTGGGGGGAATACAGAATGCTGGAGCACCATAGACCCCCCCCCCCCCAATAAATCTCACCATTAGCTTCTTCCCCCCGTCAGGAATTCAGCGCTGTGATTGGCTGCCCACTACTCATGTGGGCAGTGATGTTCCAGCTGCCGAATGTCCTGCCCACGTGAATGCCGGCAGCCAATCCCAGTATTGGATTCCCGACGTGGAAGCTTTACAGGCTTTCGGGAGGGTTATGTGTGAGGGGCGACGCCTCGCAATTGCGGGTGTTGGTCCTGTTTAAGCACTCCTCAGTGTTGTCCTGTCCCAAGGCACAGAAGTAAAGCTGGTCCCTGACAATACGTTTCTTTTTTTTTGCTAATGGCGGTGTTTGACTTCCTTGTCTGATTCTCTCTACATCTTGCAAGTGTTCTGTGTAAGAATTATGGGGAAGATATGGTTGTTTTCTTCACTACTGGGGAAGATATGGTTGTTTTCTTCACTACCTCTTTTCAATTTAACAGAGGAAGTAGGGTTATGTCTGCTGTACATTTCCCCTTTCTGTGGGGCCTGTTTTATTTATATTTATACCTCCATTCAAAGCTGATCATTTAATGTGCAACTCTGTACCAGGGAGGGTTCAGCTAGAAAGACAATGAAAGTCAATGGCACTTTACTACAGTGTAAAAAAGTTCCCTTCTTCTGTTAGGGGTACAAAAGTATCATTGACGTTCATTGTCTTCCTAGCTGGTGATTCAGCAAATGTGAAATGCTCAGGCTCTTTTCTCATTAAACCGGACCATCAGCATGATTTAATGAAAAGCCCAACCCTTAAATATAATAGTAGATGCTGGGGAATAGTTTAAAGTTCTTAGTCACTTATTATTCTTTCCCCCACTGGGCTGCAACTCTGTTCAGGACTCTAGGATACGGGCACCCCATCTTGACTCAGATGCACCACACATACTGAGGAGAGGAGAGTGGGATAAAGTATAGGGGGCGGGGTTATAGCTGTGTTTTGGGAAAGGGAAAGGACACCAATCCCAGAATGCAGAGCAACACAGTCAGACACTTCCTGTTTGCAGGTTGCCGTATGCACCATGAGCCGCCATCTTGGATGTTTTAAGGCTCATAACATGCAGTAGATGTAGGTAGAATGATTTTTAATGTGAGAAATCTGTATGTACAGGGTGGGGGAAATGTATAAGATATGCTCTTATTCAGAGTGAAGGTCCGCTTTAAGTTAATTTTTTACTACCATGAGAATTTAATATATAAATTTTCTTTTTCACTGGGAAGAGGTGGACCTCTTTTAGAGGAAACGCCACCCTAGTAATTGACTTCCTTGGGTGGTGTTGATCTCTGGCTGTTTGTATCCTCACGGATGGCCCGAAAACTCACCTCTTCCTGGTTCTATGTGGGTCGCTCAGCCATTCAGTGGCGTTTGATATCAGTGCAGTAAAGGAAATCTGAATTGAACAGTGTTGTAAATATGAATGGAGCGAGCCTCTACCTGCATGCGCCCCTGTGCCACCCATCTAAAGAGTCCTAGCGTGGGTGTGGCCACAGCTACAGTCATTCTGGGGAAGTGGCTGAGGCGTTGCCATGTGGTTGGTTAACTGGGCGATTTGGGGGGGGGGGGGTCACAAAGCATAAAGAACTATAGCAACTCCCTTAAGAGTCTTATAGATTTGTGGAAGGGATGTTGCTCCTTTTTATCCCTGTCCCATTGAGAGGCAATCCTGGTGGTGAGCCATGATGAATCGATTTATCGAGCATTAATCCTATTCTCCTCCTGTTTTAGTGGTGACTTTGTACGCTACACTTGGTGAAGAAGCAGTAGCGTATGGCCTAAATGAATCAGAAGCCACACATCTCATTACTAGTGCTGAGCTGCTGGAGACAAAACTGAAGGTATTTATTCCATTGCAGAACGCATTGTTTTTGCTTTGTAACAATGCTCCAGAGTTAAAATTCTCACCTTTTTTTTCTTTCTTTTTCTTCCCATTTGTAGCCTGTGATCTCTCAAATCAGCAATGTCAAACATATAATCTATGTGGGCAAGAGAAATTTGGACCTGTCAGGATTCCCATCACACCTACAAATCCATAACATGGAAGCAGTGGAGGAGTTGGGTGCCAAACCTGACAACTGTGAGTGTGGTGAGACGTGTCAGTTGTAGCAATAGAATTCCCATAGGATCTAGTGCGGGGGAGGGGGGATTCCCCAACTATTTCACCTTATCATTCTCTGCAAGAATAGCTCACATGTCTTACACAGAGGAATCCCTCGACACGACACTGTAGCATGTGCTGCACGGAAGAGAGTTTGCTGAAGGCAATTCACATCATTTGAGCCTTGCAGGATTAGTTCAATGTTTACTTTAAACCACACAAACGCCCTTATAAGCGCATATATGTGTCCCTTCCCAGGGCAATTCAGGTTGCTGCAAATAAACATTCATTTAACTTTTTCTAACTTAAAAACAACAATATTTATTAAATTCATATATTTAAAAAGAACCAACTTGGCTCAGAGCATGATTCCTAGCAGTACATCATGATTCCAAAAGTTTAGTATTCTTTGCTTGCATTAGTTTTCTTCCACTTTAAGACTTAGGCCTCGATTCAATAAAGGTAGAAAAAAATTCTCATGGTAGTAAAAAATTCAATTCATGAGAAGAAAGCCTGAGAATGTCACTGTTACTGAATCACTAGATAAAAAGTCAATGAAAGTCAATGGCAGCTTTTACTACAGTGTAGAAAGGAGGAAACAGTTCTCTACTTTTCTTAGGAGTAAAAAAGTGCCATTGACTTTCATTGTTTTCCTATCTGGTGATTCAGCAACAGTGACATTCTCAGGCCTTTTTCTCAGGAATTGAATCTTTTATTACCATGAGAATTTTTATCTACCTTTATTGAATTGAGGCCTTAAAGTGGACCAACACCCAGGGGTGATCGGCCCAGAAATCTATAAGATTCCCGGGCCGATCACCTCCCACCCCGCGGGACATCCGAGATCGGGATGTCCCGCGGGGTGAAACCCCAAAAAGATCTTACCTGATCAGCCGCCGCCGCCTCCCGCCCCTCCAGACGTGCCCGCGCCGGCCCTCTGTGAATGGCCGGCGGGGGGGCGCGCGCCGAGAATGACGCGCGGGAAGCGGCGGCAGCGGAAGCGGCTTGGACGTTCCTGTCCCCCGCCTGGACGTTGGCGGGGATTGGCTGCGGCGTTCACGTGGGAGCGTTGAGAGGTGAGTTTTTTGGGGGTTTCTGGGGGGGTTTCACACAGCGGGGCACCCCCGATCGGGGTGCCCTGCCGAAGTGGACCAAAACCCAGGATAGTCAAAATCCTGGGTGTTGGTCCACTTTAAAGTGGAAGAAAACTGTAATTCAAACAAAGAATACTAAACTTTGGTTCTTTATAAATATATGAATGTAATAAATATTGTTGTTTTTTAAGTATTCTAAATTGTTAGTCATCATTACTATTGTATTCATATTTATATGGCATGTTATGATATATGATAGAGTTTTCCTTTGATATACGGATATCGAGTATCTTTCAAAGCTCTGTGTGATGTGTGATTGAGTCTGGTAAACCACTGTGGTCCTGCAGCTGTCTCAGACCACAGTGGAGCTCGCCCATGACTCCTAAAGCTGCACCATGACATGCCTGTCCCAGATCAGCCAAGATTAAGAAAGTAAGATAAAGAATTTGTCTTGATTTAAAATATCTAAGGTTATTACACAATTGAGAGGTTGGAGATGCTTTGAAACTGCACCTTGTGAAAAATTATCAATATAGACCGTACTGCCACACATCTTCAAAGTGTCAAATATGATCGATAGGGGGTTTCTTCTAGGGTTAGTATACTATATTAAACTTATCCAAGGTGTTGGATAAAAAAAGATTCTCTAGTCAATTTGAAAACAAAGAATTGTTTTGTCCCCCACAGTGAACAACCCTCCAAGCAGACCTGTTCCATCAGACCTGGCAGTGGTCATGTACACAAGTGGCTCTACTGGAAAACCCAAAGGAGTGATGATGATTCACAGCAATTTAATAGGCGGAATGGCTGGTCAGTGTGAACGGATACCTGGACTCGGGTAAGTAAATGCTCGTTTAAATTGGCAGACTCTGGGTTATTGTTTATCAATTTAAAGTGGACCAAATTTTTTTTCCCTGGGGGCACCCCGATTGGGGGTGCCCTGCTGTGTGACCCCCCGATCGCTCCAGCAATTCGCCTAGTCCCACGGCGCATCTAAGAGCAGCGGCTCTGTGGCCGCATCCTCCACCTCCCTCTAACAGGGAGCGTGCCCGCGCCAGTCATTCACATATGGTGCAGGCACCAAGAACCATGAAGTAACTTAAAGGGAAAAATTTGAAAGTGTTTTATTTTTGTGTGCCAAAATGGTTTCCTCATGGTGCAGAGCTTGTCTAGTATTTTTCACTATTTGCGACTTATACCAAGTCTGTACACCAAGAAGAGAGAGGTGGGCCCTGTACATGCAGAACACTACTGCTGGCCATGTGTAAGGTTGA
The DNA here is from genome assembly GCA_027917425.1 of Gastrophryne carolinensis. Lineage (NCBI taxonomy): Eukaryota > Metazoa > Chordata > Amphibia > Anura > Microhylidae > Gastrophryne > Gastrophryne carolinensis. The sequence goes on from CM051235.1 coordinate 106,741,119, forward strand.
GTGAGCTCAGTCGCCTCAGCAGTTGCCATAGCATTGTGTATGTGGCCAATAGCAACAGATTGCAGGTAGTGAGAACTGCTTCCATAAAACACACATTTACTAACATAGGAAAAACTTTAAATACTAAATCAGTTCAGCACTTTGACGGCATCCTATTGGCACAAAAAATATACACTTTTTTTAGAATTTCCTTCTGCACTTTTTTGTTTTAAATCACTAGGATTTTGACTATCCCGGTGATTGGTTCTTGCCCCAGGGCATCCTAATGTAGAATGCCCCCCCCCCCCCCCGTGTGACACACCCAGATCACTCACTTTTACTCGCCTTCCCCCGTTCCCACCCGCTCGTCCAATCAGCGACTTCTGCTTTAATTCTCAAGGTGATAAAATGATTGACAGTTGAATTTTTGCTTGCAATGCAATAATTTTATACAAGAGCAAATAATCATTGAAAGATAAAAAAAAAAGTTGATTAAGAGGCGATTCCAATGCTGGATCAATGTACATTATTATTATAGGCCAAACTTCATATATAAATGTAAATTTACTGTAGGTCACTGAGGCGTTCTTTTTTTTTCCAGGCCAAAAGATACGTACATTGGATATTTACCGCTGGCACATGTGTTAGAAATGACTGCAGAGATATCCTGTGTTACCTATGGCTGTAGGATTGGCTATTCCTCTCCGCTAACTCTGTCAGACCAGGTAAGCTTTTTTCACTAAAATCAATACTGACTGTACATGCTTGAAATGTAAACATTAATATTCATTAAACTATGGTTGACCTATTTTGGGTTTTCTTTTTTTTTTGGGGGGGGGGGTTGTATTTTTTAGCATTTTTCATTTTTTTTTAGTATCTGCTGTAGTTTTAAGCTGGAGTCTTTCTATGCAAGGCACTGTGCATCTATTGCCCATGGATTATTGTTAGTAGTAGACGCCCAGGGTGCTGGCATTCCATGGCTGATACAAACATGCATCACATTAAGTGATGAGAGCAGCTGATGCTTGTAATTGATGCCAGTGGTTATTCCCGTTTGCCTGTAAACATTAAAGGTTGTGTGAGAGCACATACAAACAGTGACCTTGACTGTCTGTGCTGACTGCAGTTCTCAGTTTATGGAGAAATCGTGTTAAGCCAATTCATTTGAAATGTACTCGGCTGACTGGTATCCAGTCTGTCATGTTTGCTCCTATCCTTACCACCATATTTAATTACTGCTTTCAGTGTTATTGCTCCACCTCAGTCCTGACAACGAAAGCATGCAAAGGAAAAGAGGTCAGGCAGATACTAATCAACTTAGATTTGTTCTCCTCCATTGCTGTAATGTTTTTCTTTGGATGAGCTGTGAAGGGTGTTAACATAGAAGCAAATCCTAGATTTGGAAGCGATTTTGTGGGAAGGGTAAAACTATTGCTTCTGAAGAAGCATTATGGACGTCCTGTCCATGGACTCGCATTCTGACTAAACAACCTCCCCATAGAATTGTAGAGAGAAAACCTTCTTTAAAACTCACAATCTGGGTTTCTAACTTATGAACTTATGGCTACAGATACCCATACTCATTTTAAGGACAGTCCATTGTTTGGACCTTAAAGCAGGCCAAAACCGGGGATTTTCACTACCCCGGGTTTTGGTCCGTCCCTCTGGGGCACCCTGGTTTGGGATGCTCCATGTGAAACACTGCTGTTTGCCCAGTTAAACTTGCCTCTCCATGGTCCAGCGGCGCATGTGTGGCTGTCCTCCATCTATCATCCCCAGCCGTGCATATTTAAAGATTGACTATAGTCAATACGGACCATAATGCCCTTTAAAGTGGAAAGCCAGCAGTTGGCAGCCTGGAATCCAAAAAATTTCCAGGGCTAGCCGCCTGCTTTTCCCAATTGGGACGCCCTGCTGTGTGACCCCCCCCCCCCCCCCCCCCAACCCTCATTGTTTAACCAATCGGACTTGTTCAGGAGCATGACTTTAGTGTCACGTTTAGGAGCCGGTAGAAATGACACCACTTAGGAGTCATGCCCTTTTATTTGCTTTCATTTACTAAAAAGAGTAGAAATATGTAGATTTTATAGTGAATTGATTCTCAACACTTTCATGCCTCTGTATTTCAGTTCTTCCATCAGTGCCCTGAACTCGTACAATACAGAGTCTATTGTGAAGTGCAAAATTGTTCTTGCACCAGATTGCCTGATTCCAGAATGAAGGCACCTGGCAGAGACACGCTCATTAACCCGTTTTCTGTGCTGCAAGTGATAGCAGCTCATACACAGCTCTTTACTTAACACTGAATGATTATAGACGAGCTAGGTAGCTGGAGGAGGATGGGAATGGTGCTTTAACATGCTCATATCTGAAGTGATCCCAGACAAAATATTTGGGGATACCTGCAGATGAAATGTGATCTTGACTTTTTAGGCTTCCTACTCCTCTTCTAAAACAAATTGGGTGCTGGACTTTTCTGTGTACCTGGTTATCCAATAGAATGCATAATTTGGCAATCTGGGGAGAAACCCTAATACACTGAAGTGTTGTAGCCGTGTAGCCGTTATGAGTAGTTCATTGGCCATGTTGTGGAATGCTCTGTTCGCTAATCAAATGATTACGTGTGTACTTATGCCTGGTGAAAAGCTGAAGGGCCACTAGAAAATGTCAACACACCCATAATGTAGTTTGTTGATAATGTAGTTCCTGTAAAACAACCCCACTCTTTTTCTTCTGTCATCCTACACTGTTCTTAAGTGTTACGCTTACTGAGCAGGTCGTGTCTTGCCTGACTACATCTAAGTAGGAAATTGTCAGGCGTTGAGCATAGCTGGAATGTAAACGATCTCCCTGCAGGATTCGAAGCTATGAAAAAGCTTAGATTTATATATGTTTATATAAGGGAGTAAGGCTTTATGGGATTCCATACTGATGGAAAGCCAAGGTGTACCAGTCCTGTATCGCAGTCGTGCACTCTATAGATTGTGCCAGAATTCCTGGCGCATGCTTAAAGTGAAAGTCCACAGACCGCAGGTCAGACGTGCCCACCTCTTGAACAAGACTCTTATTATTTCCCTGCCAGCTGCTCCCACAAAGTTTTCACTATACAGAGGCACTCCTGATCCTGCCACACACAGGCCACACTCACCCTCCAGGTTGGATTCTCAAAGCAGAACTGTGAGTGAGCGGTCCGTGGCACGAGAGCAGGAAAGCATCATGCCAGACGGCACATTCTGGTCTGAGAGCTGTGGGAAAGTACAGGAACGTGGACTATCTTTAAGCTTATGGGAGAACTATGGTTCCAGAAAAGGCTGATCTGAGCATTGCACTATTGGATCCAAAAACCCTGGTAAATTGGGCACTATAAAAAGATTAGCATTTCCCCAGGCATCCTACAGGACGACTAGCCACTCACTTACTTTCCGTAAACAGGTAACACAAATGGACAGAGAATTAAAGCCCCGCCCCTTCACCTCAGCCCTCAATGTTTTTGTGTTCCCTCCTAGGAAACGTGATGGAGTGTGGTAACGGTAGTTCCAATAGTCCCCCAGGACAGTGCCCTACACCCCACCACGTTTTTTCATATCTATTCTGGCTTGGCTGCTTGGGTGCTACTTGCCTTTTGTCTTTTTCCCTTTTCGGGTCTTGGATTATTTCTGTATGATTGCCTAAAAGCATTGAGGGCCGAGGGAGTGGGGGGGGGCTTTAATACGGTCGGTATGTGTTTCCTGTTTAGGGAGAGGAAGTGAGTGGCTATCCGTCCTGGAGGACTATTGGGAATACCATTATAATACGAACTGGTGTTTTCTCTACTCGGTGGTACTTTCTCCCTCTGGGAACTTAAAAAAAAAAAAAAAAAAACCCTGATCTGGGTGGGAGGCCAAAGTTGGAGCTAGAACCTTGAGTGACAGGTCAGTCGCCCAGTCCTTGCAGCTCAGTGTGGCCAGTCGCCCAGTCCTTGCGGCGCAGTGTGGCCAGTCGCCCAGTCCTTGCGGCGCAGTGTGGCCAGTCGCCCAGTCCTTGCGGCGCAGTGTGGCCAGTCGCCCAGTCCTTGCAGCGCGGTGTGGCCAGTCGCCCAGTCCTTGCAGCGCGGTGTGGCCAGTCGCCCAGTCCTTGCAGCGCGGTGTGGCCAGTCGCCCAGTCCTTGTAGCGCGGTGTGGCCAGTCGCCCAGTCCTTGCAGCGCGGTGTGGCCAGTCGCCCAGTCCTTGTAGCGCAGTGTGGCCAGTCGCCCAGTCCTTGCAGCGCGGTGTGGCCAGTCGCCCAGTCCTTGCGGCGCAGTGTGGCCAGTCGCCCAGTCCTTGTAGCGCGGTGTGGCCAGTCGCCCAGTCCTTGTAGCGCGGTGTGGCCAGTCGCCCAGTCCTTGTAGCGCGGTGTGGCCAGTCGCCCAGTCCTTGTAGCGCGGTGTGGCCAGTCGCCCAGTCCTTGTAGCGCGGTGTGGCCAGTCGCCCAGTCCTTGTAGCGCGGTGTGGCCAGTCGCCCAGTCCTTGTAGCGCGGTGTGGCCAGTCGCCCAGTCCTTGTAGCGCGGTGTGGCCAGTCGCCCAGTCCTTGCAGCGCGGTGTGGCCAGTCGCCCAGTCCTTGCAGCGCGGTGTGGCCAGTCGCCCAGTCCTTGTAGCGCGGTGTGGCCAGTCGCCCAGTCCTTGCAGCGCGGTGTGGCCAGTCGCCCAGTCCTTGCGGCGCGGTGTGGCCAGTCGCCCAGTCCTTGCGGCGCGGTGTGGCCAGTCGCCCAGTCCTTGTAGCGCGGTGTGGCCAGTCGCCCAGTCCTTGCAGCGCGGTGTGGCCAGTCGCCCAGTCCTTGTAGCGCGGTGTGGCCAGTCGCCCAGTCCTTGTAGCGCGGTGTGGCCAGTCGCCCAGTCCTTGCGGCGCGGTGTGGCCAGTCGCCCAGTCCTTGCGGCGCGGTGTGGCCAGTCGCCCAGTCCTTGCGGCGCGGTGTGGCCAGTCGCCCAGTCCTTGCGGCGCGGTGTGGCCAGTCGCCCAGTCCTTGCGGCGCGGTGTGGCCAGTCGCCCAGTCCTTGCGGCGCGGTGTGGCCAGTCGCCCAGTCCTTGCGGCGCGGTGTGGCCAGTCGCCCAGTCCTTGCGGCGCGGTGTGGCCAGTCGCCCAGTCCTTGCGGCGCGGTGTGGCCAGTCGCCCAGTCCTTGCGGCGCGGTGTGGCCAGTCGCCCAGTCCTTGCGGCGCGGTGTGGCCAGTCGCCCAGTCCTTGCGGCGCGGTGTGGCCAGTCGCCCAGTCCTTGCGGCGCGGTGTGGCCAGTCGCCCAGTCCTTGCGGCGCGGTGTGGCCAGTCGCCCAGTCCTTGCGGCGCGGTGTGGCCAGTCGCCCAGTCCTTGCGGCGCGGTGTGGCCAGTCGCCCAGTCCTTGCGGCGCGGTGTGGCCAGTCGCCCAGTCCTTGCGGCGCGGTGTGGCCAGTCGCCCAGTCCTTGCGGCGCGGTGTGGCCAGTCGCCCAGTCCTTGCGGCGCGGTGTGGCCAGTCGCCCAGTCCTTGCGGCGCGGTGTGGCCAGTCGCCCAGTCCTTGCGGCGCGGTGTGGCCAGTCGCCCAGTCCTTGCGGCGCGGTGTGGCCAGTCGCCCAGTCCTTGCGGCGCGGTGTGGCCAGTCGCCCAGTCCTTGCGGCGCGGTGTGGCCAGTCGCCCAGTCCTTGCGGCGCGGTGTGGCCAGTCGCCCAGTCCTTGCGGCGCGGTGTGGCCAGTCGCCCAGTCCTTGCGGCGCGGTGTGGCCAGTCGCCCAGTCCTTGCGGCGCGGTGTGGCCAGTCGCCCAGTCCTTGCGGCGCGGTGTGGCCAGTCGCCCAGTCCTTGCGGCGCGGTGTGGCCAGTCGCCCAGTCCTTGCGGCGCGGTGTGGCCAGTCGCCCAGTCCTTGCGGCGCGGTGTGGCCAGTCGCCCAGTCCTTGCGGCGCGGTGTGGCCAGTCGCCCAGTCCTTGCGGCGCGGTGTGGCCAGTCGCCCAGTCCTTGAGCCATGGCTGCTGCTTGGATTGGGTGACTGGCCTGTCACTTAAGGTCCAGTCGCAGTGTACCTTCCCAGATCGGAGAACGATCTTGGTGATCCAGTGAGTCTTTATTTTAGATTCTATTGCCTAAATTGGGCTTGGCATGAGGAGGCTGGATTTCTTTTAAGAACAAAACCCAGGGAGGCCTGCCCAGGAATTTAAAAGGCTTAAAAAAAACCTTGTTGTAAATATGGAGTTAGGTTGGGTGTTTAGATTTTTAGGGGTTTCTGTTTTCTACACTTACACCCATAATAAGGCTTCTGCTCCATCTTTTATGCGTGCATTACAAAAGGGATGCTCTGTATTTTTGTTTCATACCTTTTTACATATAAATAGGGGCTTGATTATATTTTTTGTAAAGGACTTTTTCTAATGTATTCTTTACAGTCCAGCAAAATTAAAAAAGGCAGCAAAGGAGATTGTACCGTACTGAAGCCCACACTAATGGCTGCTGTGCCTGTAAGTACATCATTGTGTTTTGTATTAGCTGTTGTATATTCAATTAATCCAGTCATCTGTCACTATTGCGTTTTGGCTATATTTTCAATATTTATCAGCTTTTTTTTGTCCTTTCAACTTTAAATGAATTATTAAAGCCCCATATCATGCCACACCCCAGTGGTGGGATGAGAGTTGACAGTAGAACAAAAAAATAATCTGCTTGGTCCTGGCTTTTCACTGTTTCAACTTCAAAAGCCAGCATTTACTACTCGGCAAGATGTCCAATTGTTAAGTCTTTTGTCTAAATTTAAAACTCTTTCTCGTGCTCCAAACTCTCCATGTAATATGTGCCATTCTGTTTCAGGAAATTATGGATCGCATTTACAAGAATGTCATGAGTAAAGTCCAGGAAATGAATGTTTTTCAAAGAACACTCTTCAAGCTGGGTTATGATTATAAGCTGGAGCAGATAAAAAAGGGATACGATGCCCCATTATGCAACATGTATGTAAACTAACTGATATGGCTGCTGGTTGTTTTGTGGTCATATGTAAAGTAATGTGTTTCTGGAAAATGTTTCTCAGCACATGGTGGAGAAGTGCTCATCAAAATATGTGGTCATTTCATAGAATTTTTATGACCTGTAGTGTTCTTGGGCTATGTGGTTGTATTCAAGCTATCCTCTGGTGGTACTCAAGACCACCAGTTTGTGTGTGTTGGGGGGGATAGAGCACTGCAGATAAACTGCTGCTCTGCATTGGCTAGCCAAGTCAACATATTGCAGACATATTGGAGTATATAGGAATAATGGCATAACTGGCTAATGTAAAGTGGAGCACATACAGTAACATTTTTAATGCAGACCTCACTCTCTTGGAAAGTTGTATTAATGGTGGTGCTTGAGAATTGGAAAATGGGGTACTCCATGAAAAAAGTATTATCATAGTAATATAAATACTATATAATTTGTTACAACCGGGAAGGGGGACACGAGAGGGTTATGCTAATTATTTGGCAAAGCAGATTTAGTTCCCACTCAACTTAACGAGTCAACTTAACGAACTGAACAAAACAAATTGTATTGCACTTTGTGTGTGTTTAAATAAGGAAGCACTTTTCCCAAATAATCACCTGTACTTGTAATGGGGCATTTTTTTTTATAGATGAGGTGCATTATTCTTCCAATGAGGTTTTTTTAAAAGTTTTGAAACTCTCAAAACAGATTGCACATGCTTTAGCATACCCCAAAGGATTTTTTTTTTTCCCCAAACCTACAAAAAAATTATCCTAACGTCATTGAAAAAATGATTTGCCTGTAAACATTCCCCATTGCAAGGATACTTTGTTTATGTGGAAAAGACTACTCAAAAACAAATGTATTGCTTGTGTAAAAGTTAAAATGCTCACTTAGATGCAGGTTACGCTTCACAAATGTGCTTCACTAAATAAATAGTTAATTGTAAATAAATAGATAAATAATAAATAGCACGACCCCCATTGTTTGCATAGTACGCATTGCCAAATATGACCTGGGGGGGGGATTTCCCATATAAAGCCCCACTTAATTATATTGTCATAAATTCTCAATTGTTCCTGATAAGCGTTAAACCAGCCTCTTGATTCCTCTGAGGTCACCCATAGCTAATGTGGATGTGAAATGCAAAACTATATAGGAACTGGTATAGGAATACAATGATTTTATAATGTAAGTTTTTATTGTTTAACTATGACAGGTTTATCAATAACTGATTATCAATAATTTTTTGCGTTCTTATGGTTACTGAAATTTATGTTTTTTGTTTTTTTTTTCCCACCCAGCATCCTGTTTAAAAAGGTCAAGGCTTTATTAGGTGGAAATGTGCGCATGATGCTGTGCGGTGGTGCTCCGCTGTCTCCTCAGACCCAGAGGTTCATGAATATCTGTTTCTGCTGCCCTGTTGGCCAGGGATATGGCCTGACTGAGACCTGTGGGGCTGGCAGCATCACTGAAGGTAAATAATGTAACCGTGTGCACTGCTGACTTTGGGAATGACATATCGGTGTGTAGCAGCTACTTCCTAAATCTAACTTTAGCTATCAAATGGGAAATGTCTCTTCCTGTCTTGGAATGTGTAAACATGCTGCTGGTGCCCATTAATATCTCTTATGTTGAAATGCCACGAATGGCCATTGAACTCTCTAACTTGTCTGTCCCACATGGCCTTATACAAAGGCACCAAACATGGCATTGTAGGGGTGATTTCTTTTAAATTATTAATGTAGAAAATGTCATGTTAATTGTTTAAACTGCTAATTTGAGACTGTCCCTCATGCTCTGCAAACATGTTGTGTTTTTTCTTATTTCTTAATATCACACCGTTATTGCTGGGGTTTTCTGCTTTCCCTTCTCCAGTGAGCTGTGAAGTAGCTACCGTAGAAATAAATGGCAATATCCAGCCTAGGGAAATGCATGAATGTTGGAGAGGAAAATCAATTAGCTTCTTACTATGATTATTTTTTTTATTTTTTTTGGATACAAACTGAATTAAAGAATATTTTTGTTGGTTGCAGTATCGGACTATAGTACTGGAAGAGTGGGGGCTCCTCTTACCTGCTGTGAAATTAAACTTCGAGACTGGGTAGAAGGTAAGTGTGATTGTGGAATGTAAGGTGCAAACATGTCTTGCTTTTCAAAAGATGGAGATAGACAAGTATTTAATATGTACAGAGGTGATCCCCCCCACAAATGCATTTTTTTTAATCCCTCTCTGAAGTGAAGCCTGAACTGGGAACACCTCCTCAGTTAAACAAAGGAGGGGTGGCAGCCGCTCAGACCATTTTATAACTAACCAGGGAGGTGCACATTAGCAGGGCAATTAGAATACAAAAGTCTTAAAGGAGCCACAGCACTCAAACCAGTTAGCTTGCTGACCAACCTACAATCTGTCTCTAAACTTGGTTAAAAACAGAGGCTCGGTCACACACATCTGCAGAAGTATGCTTAAGCTGCACCACCAAGCGCCAAGGTGCCCCTGTGAGGTGCAGTCCTAACTCTAATCTCTGAGAGACCCATTTGGGACATACAATGCAATAGATAAATTGGGAGCAGGCTTACCTGAGGTTGCCCTAAACCTCAAGTGCAAGCCATGGGGTGGAAGGGTCAAAGACCTTGCAATACAGCCTAGACCCCACAAATTCAAAAGAAACAAAAGAGGGGTGGCAGCCGCTCAGACCATTTTATAACTAACCTGGGAGGTGCACATTAGCAGGGCAATTAGAATACAAAAGTCTTAAAGGGGCCACAGCACTCAAACCAGTTAGCTTGCTGACCAACCTACAATCTGTCTCTAAACTAGGTTAAAAACAGGGGGCTCTGTCACACACATCTGCAGTCCTAACTCTAGTACTAATTCTAGTCTCTAAGAGCCCCATTCTTAGAGACTAGAATTAGTACTAGAGTTAGGACTGCACCCCACAGAGGCACTTTGGCGTAGTGGTGCAGCTTAAGCATACTTCTGCAGATGTGTGTGACCGAGCCCTCTGTTTTTAACCTAGTTTAGAGACAGATTGTAGGTTGGTCAGCAAGCTAACTGGTTTGAGTGCTGTGGCCCCTTTAAGACTTTAGCACCTCCTCGGTTATACAGCTTAATCAGATTATAAATGGTTAACACATCCAAATATTAGAAAGGTAACAATAGTGATAAAAATGGCATAGTATCCATTTAAATGACTCGAGGTGCACACTTTAACTGCGCATGCGTGGGCTCTCATCTAACAGGAGCCGCCTGCTGTGACTACGTCATTCGGCAGTGACTCTTGTTTACGCACTGCCACATCCCAGGCATCATGAGCGTGCTCCCGTCCCAGCCATTCTAATATGTTGGGGTGCGAGTGCATGCACGGCCGGGGATACGACAACGTACGCTTCCCACTCAAGCCTAGCATGCGCCGTTGGACCTGGGGAAAGGTGAGTTTTTATGTGCAAACTAGGGGGGTTTCACATAGTGAATTGGGATGCCCCAGGGAAAAGCCAGCAGCTGACCCTGGGATCTTTGAAATTCCAGGCCGGCCTTTTGATTATTTTCAAAGGATAATGGTGCTGTTTACACCAAATGTTTTTTTCCCCCATATTTAAGTCCTCGGTTCTTGTTTAGTCCAGTATAAACCACCCCTGCTTTTATTTGCGTTGTAAATGGTGTGTTATTACATCACTACATAAGATTTTGTGTATGTTTTTAAATAGCTGGATTAAAAGAAACAAGCAGAGCCAGTTAGTAGCCTAGGGAAAGAAGTAAACAGATGGTGAAAGCGAGGATAAGCATGCTTAGGTTTAGTTATGGTATGAATGAGTATCTGCCATGGGATTGGCTGGGGGGGGGGGGGGTGTATTAGGATCAGTATCCCTTGTCATAGCTCAGTGCAAAGTTCAGCAGGGCAGACTGGTTGGAACATTGTCATATTGACCGTCTGTCTTGCTTATACTGAATCCTTTGTGCTAAATCTCCATTCACATGTCTTTGCCGATACCCGACTCCTGTTTCACGGAAACCATATCTCACCATTGACCGAATCCTGGGCCTGTTAATCTTCACTAGAATAATTAGTGGGGGCCTTTCATGACAAAGTATGAACAAAAGAAATCAAATATAAAGAGACTTGCATTGATCAAAAGTGGAATTTGATTATGCAGTTTAAAGTGCACCTACAGTATATTCAAAAATAGGTGTTATGAATGTCGGATATTACATCTCCTTCAGCGCTAAAGGGCATGTTTATTAAGTTGGGATTTCCCTGGTCCAACGCTCTATTCACATTCTGGTCTCTCGGCCAATCAGAACACTTTGCCATTCCTATGTAATTTGGCAAATTGTTTACAATGGGGAGCAAGAGCGGCTGCATCCCCTGCAACTTCAGCCTGTGCATACTCCTTCCTTAGCCAATTTGGGATGCCCCTGAGGGACCAAACAAAACTCGGGATAGTCAAAAGCCAGGGTTTGTTCCACTTTCTCTTCCCTGGAGGATAAGTTGGGATTAATGGTGAGAAATGTTCTAACAGTAAAAACCATATAAACTTTCTAGCTGTAGAAGGGAGGAGTTACTTGTACACCAGCTGTAAAAAAAAAAAAAAAAAAAAAATATCTGCCAAGCTTGTGGTAGGAGCACTTTTACTACTCTAACTACTTGTCCCACATCAGGAGAATAGCAATAACCTGTAGGTCCAGCACCGACTCAGGGGGACAGGCAGTAGGAAAGGAGCGGACCTTCCATACAAAAGCAGGTTGAGCACAATATTTGGTTCAGAATTTTTTTATTTTTTTATTTTCCTTCTCCAAATCCTAGGTGCGTCTTATAGGGTGAAAAAAAACCTCTAGTATTCCAGCTTAAGCATACATATGTAATACTTTCCGCTGTCAGGCTTTCAATGATTCCTGAGGTAGCGTTGAGGAAATAGTCTAAGGAATACACAGCCCATGCCTACAATAGTGTGAGACAAGGGGTAGAGGACAGGAGGGTGGCCCCTTTTTGGAGCTGAGCCTATTGCTTAAGGAGGAACAAAACCCTGGCTGGTCAGCCAGGTCTTATTGACTCCAGGACTATTGGCCTTCTCCTGGGTAATTCCAATCGAGATGCCCCCCAGCGGGTTACAGCACAGCTCGCCTTTTGACCTGGCTCCCACAGCGATGTAAACCATGCCGGATGCCTCCCCAGCATCTCTGGGCTGAGGCGCACTCCCACAGCCAGCCATTTACATGGTGTGGCAGGACAGAAGCACATCCTTGTCTAAAGAAAAACTGGGGCCCCTCACCCCACCATTGCAGGGTTCTGTGTCTAAGCAGATCTGTATGCTGGGCATTAATATCCATGGCATACGGTGCTGATTGGTCAAGAGCCCACACATGCACCGTGTAACCATCTGGAAGGTACCAGATCTGGATGTCCCCAAGCAAGGATCAAAGCCTGGGTTTTGTTCCACTTTCAGTGAAGCTTTAAAGGGGGTGCTTTTCCTTAATGAAGGATTTTGAGTGAAAGCTCTCCACCCAACACTTTTGCCTGTTCCTATATTCATCTTAGTTGTCTGTATATGATCACTTGTGACGGAAGCAGGTGCTTTATTTTCTAGCCCATATCCGTTTCTACACTGTCCTGCTGGTTTTGGATGATGTACGTTTAAAGCAAATCAAACCGCTAGAAACCCAGGTCTAAGAGCTTTAAGCCTCCAGGGCAGAGTTTCAGGTTGATCTGATTTGGGATGCTCCACTGTGCCAAACCCCCTGATTTTAGCAGATTCATACCTCGGGAATTGTATCTCCAAAATACACGCACAGGCCTCCGGTGACATCCCCAGCAATGTGTGCATCCCTGCTGGCATATCCGACTGACTGGTGGCAGGTGCACATAGCGGATAGGAGCAGCCAGCAGTAGGCGCCAAGCAATCCATTTATTCAGAACTCATTGACAGACACAAATATGCACGACCTGGTTGGAGCTTGCACATGCGCCAAGGGAACGTGGATCGGAGTAAGCAAACTGGCGACCCTGTGAAGGTTCACAGACATCCCAAATCGGGATTCACCTGTAAAGTGGACCAAAGCCCATGTGAGTGAAAATCCTTTGTTTTGGTCTGGTTTAACCATGACTAGAGGATCCAGCATGGGGCTGCACAATTGGCTCTTTTAGGAATGTTTCTGTACACAGAACAGTGCTGTAGTGTGGTTTTAGTATACAAAATGTACATTGTTAATATGGCTCCACCTATACTGTCCACCCATCATTTTCCATGACCTAGGTGGCATTTCTGCATGCTTTTTGTATATACAGTATGTTTTCCATCCTTTGTTACTAGCCGTGCGTGTGAAAACCTGTAGATGCTATCTGCTGATCCCGACCCTTTCTCCAACATTCCTTTTACACACGCCATGCACCGATAGTTTAGATCACCCTGCATTCCTGCGTGGGGGCAGAAATCCCCAGCTGAAAGGTTATGTTATTAGGATTTCGCCCCTGTTCAACTGATTCACTGTTAACAAATGTTTAATTATAAAAGAACTTGCTGAAGTAGTTATAAGTCCAGCCAGTTGGACACGCAGGTAGGGCAGCCAAGCTATAGTAGTTCTGAAATACATTCTGATTTCTCAGGATGTGGTCATTTTTCTTTTTTTTTCAAGTTTGCTACTTAGGATTCAGAACCAGTCCCAAACTTTTTGCTAGAAAAACAATAGCGGTAAAAAAACTACAAAAATGTAAATGTGTTTTGCTGGACATCGAAACAGAAAGCTCATGGCCTAAAAGATGGTGCCCTGCACAGAATGTTAGGATTCCTGTTCCAGTGGCTCGTTTTTGGACCTAGAGGCATGCTTGGCTTTTTTGTATAAACTTCATTACTGCAAAACCGAAGTACAACATTATCCCCAATGGTAGAGAAGTGCAGGGGACAAGGGGGTAGTGGGGGATTAGGCAGTGGCAGCAGTACTGGCATACTCCTCCATTCCGGCACTGCTGCAGCCGCACTCTGTTCCAGCAAGGTGCTGGTGGAAGGACCCCAGGAAGCTGGCTGCAGTAGTGCCGGACCTGGAGGTGTCGGTGAGTATGGCCCTTCACCGCACCCCAGGTCAAGTGCAATACATGAACTTTACCTGTGGTGCCCATAGACTTGTCATGGGGCATGTTTTGCCCGCAGCGCAACTGTGGAAGGGCTCATTTATTTTAATGGGCTGCATTATTTTGCCATTTGTGACACATTGCGTTGCATTGGAGTAGTAAAACTCCAAACGGCTAGTGGTTAGGCTAGTAAATATTCTCTGCTGAGCTCATGCAGTGTCCCTTCAATAGATTACACCTGTTTTGAAGGTTCCAAGTCTGAGAGGACACTGAAACACTGTGCCAGGCGGTCAGGAAGGAGCTTATCAGGATATCTTAAGCACCACTGAATGAAAGATGGGGATCTGGGGGAGGGGGGTCTCACGCAGTGGTGAATCATAAATTGGGATGCCTTAAGGGAAAGAGCTAATCACCGGATGTACTTAAAGTCCCTGGCAATAGGTCCACTTTAAGTCTAACCTGGTTCTCTCTCTAAGGTGGCTTGCTATTATGTTACATGAAAGATCAGGAAATGCTAATTAATATTTCAAAATCCTTACCCTTTTTTAAAAGCAAGCACAGCCATTCCTAGATGAACTCCCTCAGAGTGTCTGGTTACATGCTTACTGAGAAATAACAGTTTATAGGTGAAGTGACATGTGGCTATAGGTGCCCTTTAATTGCTCTCTGCTTGGCTTTGCAGGAGGCTACACCAGTCAAGATAAACCCCACCCAAGAGGAGAAATAATCATCGGAGGCAAAAATGTTGCAATGGGTTACTTTAAAAATGAAGAAAAAAGTCTGGAGGACTTTTATGTGGATGACAATGGCCAGAGGTGGTTTTGTACTGGAGACATTGGAGAGTTTCACTCAGATGGCTGCCTGCAAATAATTGGTAGGTCGTATAGCTTTATCTTTATTTGTTGAGGTCATATATTCTATATCTAACCTATTTTATTCTCTTACAGACCGTAAGAAGGATTTGGTAAAGTTGCAAGCAGGGGAATATGTTTCTCTTGGAAAAGTTGAAGCTGCTTTGAAAAACTGTCCGCTGATTGACAACATATGCGCCTATGCCAACAGGTAAGCTCCTGAGATGTAGAGACATTGAGGTATTCCACCTACCAGGTGAAAAACACTGCGGATTGGAGTCTGTATACAGAGGTTAAAGTGATAGAACAGGCAAAGGCAATTGTTAGACCATTGTGTCGGGCTACGTTTGGCAATGTGTTCCACTGTCCATCTGTAAAGAAGAAATGGCCGAGATATCAAGGCTTACAGTTTTACCTTACGGCCTCTCTTCTAAAGCAGGTGGCTGTGGCCTGGCACTGTGATGCTGCATAATGGTCAGCATACTGGGCAGCTTCTATAAGAGACCAAGATTTTGCTTCTGTGGCAACGTTTTCAGTGTTTACATTTTGTATTCCAGGGGACCAAGTTGATTTTCACATTGTAATTTTAGGTGAAAATATATATATTTTTCCCACTTAATTGCTGCTGCTCACTAAAATCCGTGCTGGGCTGATGTCTAATTATCAGTGGGGACAATATATAAGGTGCAGATGTCATTCAAAGTAGACCTACAACAAAAATGATGGTAGACAAATAGTTTTGCCACAGTTGCAGCTTATTTCAGTAGTTCTGATTGCTTGCTGGCCGCACAAAGTGGCATTACTGTGCACAGCTGTGCTCCAATACTGCATTGAGCCATAGAGATGGCTACTAATGCTTGCACATTAAAGAGGAGCTATAGTAGAAAAATGACCATAGTCCCTCTTTACTGTACAGTAGCAGGGCAGTGGGATCCTGGCTTCCCCGCTGTGCATCGGGTGCTGGTCCAACAAAAAAAAAAAAGGCCGTCCGGGAGCTCACCTTTTCCAGATCCTCTTCTACAGCTGCTGTGGAGCAGCCCATCGGCCTCCATAGCTGGCGCCGATGGACTCTGATAGGCTGCTTGGGGCAATGTGTCTCATGTCCACAAGCAGCCGTAGAAGAAGACTCGGAAGTGGCAAGTTCTCCGACAGCGGTTTTCTTGTTTTACCGGCACCGATGCACAGCAGGGAAGCCTGGGTCCCACTGCCCTGCTGCTGTACAGTGAAGAGGAACTATGGTCATTTTTTGACCATAGTTTCTCTTTAAAGGAGCAGTATCGCGAAATTTGCATTAAAAAAGATAAATAATTAAATAGCCACACAATAGCTTCTAACATGTGTATAAATAATGTGGCGATAGAAAAAATAAAAAATATATGCCTTTCTTTTAAATTGTATAATGACAATGGCTCAGTCCATTTGCTGAATAGGGGGATCTGCTGGGTTGTATTTAGTGAGCTGCTTCATTTAGCCCACTGGTCTCCTAGCAACACTTTACCTCAGAGGCTGACACTGTAATCAGTGGTAACGGCTGTGTGTGTGTGAGGTGCTGCTTTTGTTATGAGACCAGGTGACTCAAAAGTGTAAAATCTATACAAAATAAACTAAACTGAAAATAAATGAAATTCTTCTTTGAATAACTGTGCAGGAAAATCTAAAGGTATTAAAGTGGAACAAAACCCTGAGTTGCCGACCCTGAAGTCTATAAGACCCGGCCATTGACCTTGCCCCTTGGGCATTCTAAATCGGGATGCTCACTGTGTGAAACGACCCCTGGATAACCACAGATCCTCCCATTTTCTGGCGCGCTCACGCAGATTAGTCATTTAGACAGGCCGGGCGGCCAGGAAGGTTACTGCTCAGGCTCCCCATCTGCGTGCAAACAGCGCTGATTGGATGAGAGCATGCGCTGTGGGACAGGGAAAGGTACGTTTTCACAGGCGAACTTGGGGATTTCACACATCAGGGCATCGCAAGTCGGGATGCCCCAGGGGCACAAAACAAAACTCCAGATAGTGAAAATCCTGGGTTGG
Source organism: Gastrophryne carolinensis (assembly GCA_027917425.1). Lineage (NCBI taxonomy): Eukaryota > Metazoa > Chordata > Amphibia > Anura > Microhylidae > Gastrophryne > Gastrophryne carolinensis. Next base: position 106,757,981 of record CM051235.1, read on the forward strand.
GCTTTGCTCAAAACACACAAAGCTGAAAGAAAGATCATATGGAAAAATGAAAAATAAGAATATGAAAGAGAAAATGGTAAACTGAAAGATTCTGCAGCAGCAGAGCCAACATGAAGGGAAAACTGTCAAAATAAAAAATGTTTAGAGCAAAAAAAACAGGGTGTAAACATAAAAATCCAATTCTTAAATAAAATACCCCCCCAAAAAAAACAAAAAACAAAACTGGTGAGTCTGAAATTCGAACCAATAACTCTCTGGTTCAAACTGACATTGAATTTACCAATGAGCTAAATGACTTCTAAAGCTTTTCTTTCTGTTTTAGTTCTGGCCAGGCAATGTTGTTATCTTATGCTGGATGGCTGCCAGCACTGAACAGCTGATACTATGTTACATTGTTTCCCCCTCTCCTCAGCGTGGAGCAGGCCAGAGTGTCGCCCGACACTCAGCAGACATAAACATGAGCTATTAGTCTCCAGCTGCACAACACACACATCATTTTTTTTTCTAAATTTGTAATTCTTACTCCAACACTTACCTACATTCAAAGTACCATTTAAATATAAGTCACCAAGAAAAATTTGCGATACTGCTCCTTTAAGCACCGTTCACATGCCACATTTTTCTACGTCAGTGAGGCATTTCTGTTCTTCTGAAGTGTATTTGTCCACAGCATCTCTTTGGAGAGAATCCCACTATATTAAGACTAACAAGGGTCTCTGCCTAAGATGGCTGTTACACTAAGACTCCCAGGTCTGTCCTCCCACACAGTCATAAGCTTCCAGCCCTGTGCTCACCAGGGCCAAATGTCCAAGTCGGAGGTGAGGGCTGTGTAAATGTATTAAAAGAGGTGTCCAAGCACTGCACACCCGGCTTTTGTCTTGTGCTTGGCATAGCAGAGACCTAGAGATGATTTGCATGGCTCCATCTACTTGCCAAGAGTGATGGGAAATCCGGTTATCCTTGGTCTGTATACACCATGTAAATATTTTATGCCCATATTCAGAAAGCGCTTTTTACTTTATATTAAAAGGTCAATACAGGCAAAGGCTTCTATTGGCCTGCGTTCCGCAGGGGCTGTGTCTTTGATTCCGTGGTACTTTAGACTCGATAAGCCCTAGAGTTCCCCCTACTGACCTCCTTGTGCAGTGTTGGTGTCCCACACAGTTCTTTGCCTTTTAAACCGGACCTTCACCGTGATTTATTGAAGAGCCTTAAACTATTCCCCAGCATATAAAGTTAATATATTTTAAGTTTTTAGTAACTTTTTATTCTTTCCCCCACTGGGCTGCAACTCTGTTCAGGACTCTAGGATATGGGCGCCGCCATCTTGACTCAGAAGCATCACACATACTGAGGAGAGGGGGATAAAGTACAGGGGGCGGGGTTATAGCTGTGCTTTGCTCAGAGCAGAGCTGGGGTCAGGGAAAGGTCAGCAACCCCAGAATGCAGTGCAGCACAGTCAGAAGGCACTTCCTGTTTACAGGCTGCCTGATGTTTCATGAGCCGCCATCTTGAATGTGTAAAGGCTCATAACATGCAGTAGATGCAGGTAGGATGATTTTTAATGTGAGCAATCTGTATGTACAGGGTGTGGGAAACACATATAAGATAGGCTGTTATTTAGAGTGAAGGTCCGCTTTAACCATTCGTATTAAAGGGACAGTCCAGGATAGGCTTGAATTGTCCTGATTTCTGCTCCTCTTATAATTATTTTCAGGAGCTGTGTCTTCCTGATGAGCTCTAGTGAATATTCTCCCTGCTGAGCTTATGCAGTGTCCCTTCAATAAATTACACCTGTGGGGAATGTTCCAAGTCTGAGAGCAGAACGGGACACTGCAACACTGTGCCAGCGGTCAGTAGGAGGGATTAATTTCTGTAGCGCTTATCAGGATATCTTGCATCAGTGAATAAAAAAACGGGGATCTGGGGCGTTTCACACAGAGGGAATCTCAAATTGGGATGCCCCGGGGCAAGAACTAATCACCATGTGTACTTAAAGTCCCTGGCGATTGGTCCACTTAAAGCCTAACCTCGTTCTCTCCCTAAGGTGGCTTTGCTATTATGTTGCATAAAAGATCAGAAAATGCTTGTGTGCAATCTTAAGAAAATTTAGCAGACCTCCCAAATCAGTGGTTTATGATGAGCCAGGCGACCGGGGGTTTTAAATCAGGCAGCCACCGCCCAGGATCAGCATAAAGTTCTCGGATAAAAAGTAACCTCGGCTAGCAATACATGTGATGCCTTTCCGGAACTCATGAATTCTGATTGGTTGTGTCAGGATCAGGGGCCAACGGCAATGACTCGGAAGACAGTTCTTAGTCAAATAATAAGCGATTAAATGAAAATTAAGTCCAGCAGGCAAAATCTCTTAACTTCAGAGTATGATGCAGCACACAATGCAGTACAGTAAGCGGTTACCTCACCAACTTGTCCAGTGTGTGATAATTACAGCGTATTGTAATTCCTGGATATCACAGGTCCTCTTTCGGGGCATACAAGTCCAGGCTGTTAAACAGATAACACATAAAGTCCTTTGGATGCAATTCAGCACTGTCCGTATTGGGAGCGGCAAGGCACAGGCTCCTCATCCAAGTCTGTCCAACTCCACACTGGAAGCCTCAGCGGCGCCTTTTTATTAGGCTTCCTTTGCAATTAGCCTCATCACCTGGGAAGAACTGTGAGTAGGGGAAAAACCCATAGAGGTCCCGGGATGTGGATTGGATCTCTGATACCCCGGTATGGATCGTGCCTGCCTGAAAATTCATGGGAAACATAGACCCCATCCACCACTTTTCAATACACTTTACCACAGTTGACAATAATAATGATTACAATGATTGGGAGACCTGCATATACAATACACCCCTCCTGTCATGTTTTATGATAAGAAGCATAGCTGGAGTTTTTGTTGTGCTCAGAGCTTTTGTTTGGAGAACAATGAGAGATGGGAAGTGTCTGTTTTCTCTTCAGAGTTGTGGTGCATTAGAAGCCAATAAAGCACTTCTGGGATGAGCAAGGCCCCTGCTACAATCCTTTCCGAAACCTGACAAACCTCCAGAAGAATCCAGTTTTTGTTGTCTAATAGCCCATCATCACAAACCGATTAAACCATTAATGGAGCAAGAGAATGGAGCGTACACCTCGCGTTCAGACGTGTCGGCTAATTGTTCTTTAGTGATCATTTGAGTGATTGCTCGAACTTTATATTCCACATACTGTTTGTGATCCTTTAGTGCTGGGGTATCAAACTTAAATACACACTCGGACTAAAAACTTGCTGGCCAACCTTGATATTTATTAAAACAAATGTCTATCCAACGGCACTTGTGTGCAGCTTATCTTCATTTGGCTTTTCTTACCGGTTATATCTTAGCTGTCGAGAGCTCTTGTCAGCTACGGGCCATGTTGAGCCAAGTGCACCGCTGGTCACATCCTCCGCTATGCTCGATCTAGGGGCCTGCCCGCACCGGCTAGAGGTATAGGGGAGCACAGCTGGGGCCCACATATGCGCTATTGGATCAGTGGTCAGGTAAGTTTTTTGCTAGCGATCAGGGATTTCAAACAGCGATTTTGGGATGGCCCTGGTAGTGAGGATCGGGCAGCCCTGGAGTGTTATGGACTTCTGGGACGCATTTGGTCCACTCTACAGTTTCCATGATGCCATCTTTTTACCTCACACAGTAGCTTTTCACAGTCAGTCACTGTGGGCTGAGCTGGCTTGATGTCATCCTGCGTAGAGCGACTGCAGCCAGCTCATTTTGGTTGGCAGTTGCATGTGCTAACCATTGGGGGAAGTACTTTCCTTCTACATAATCATAGTGGTGGGGTTTTACATCAAAGGCCCATCCCGCAATCACACCGGCCGCTAGGCTGCAATCTGGCAGTGCAATCTGGCCCCTGGCGGGCTTGCCTGGCACAGCTTGGAAAAGACAACCCCCCCCCCCCCCTGAAACTCCCTTGCTCCATCTTCATGCATGATACTAAATCATTGTCAGCCTTTACATTTGCAACCACTCAGAGCTGAAACATCGCCTCACCAATTTACTCCTGGTAGCAGCTATTTTGTAGCTTCCTCTTCCAGCATCTCAGCTATGCTGCTGCCTGAATTCAACTGACTTAACGGACAATGCACAGTAACAGGAAACCCAGCATCCCTTCCTATTGCAGATGGCCTGGACCTCCAGGAGACACCATTTTGTTTTTAAAATTGACCACAGCAGGAGTTAGAAAAAGGTAAATTAATTTTTATGTGCAGCAATCTAAATTGCCCTGGGGAGGGATGTATATGAGCGCTGTCTGTTGTAAGGGTGTGGGAAGGGGGAAGGGGGGAACAAGGTTTGCAGGCTAAATCACACTGCGGGCCAGAGTTTGCCACGTGTGCTGTCTTATTTACAAATCCCTCTGTGGGTAATGGGCCATTACCCTAAGCTTTCCTGTAATGTAGATTTACATTGCTCTCCCTGTACCCCTGGGAAGTGGCCAATCATTTCACACTGTAGTGATGGGTTTTATGAATGTATTTTATACAATGGCTGCCTTCAGTGCTAGTAAAGTGTCCTTAGATCTTGAGTGCTGTGTTTCTGCTGCTCAGAAGTGCCCTTGGCAGCGCTAATCGTCTTTGTATCTCGTTACAGTTACCAGTCTTATGTGATCAGCTTTGTCGTTCCTAATCAGAAGAAGCTGACGAGTTTAGCACAACAGAAAGGGATCGAAGGAACTTGGGAGGAAATCTGTAACAATCCCACAATGGAAGCAGAAATATTAAAGGAGATTAAGGAGGTAGCCAGCTCAAGTAAGTTGCATCCTGTTTATTCCATCCTGTGCGAGTTAAGTGCTGGTGGGGTCAGGTTTCGTTCTCTGTAGCCTTTATGTTGGCTACATTTAAAGGAGAAAACTTTATATCTTTAAGTTCACTTAAAAATAGTTACGAGGCTTTAGTTAAAATGGCCAAACGTGTAATAATGTCCTTTACATTTAATATGTACCTATAACTCCCAACAGGCTGCAGCAGTAAGTACATTCAGACTAAAGCTCGCATTTTGGTCTTGGAAAGATGAGCTACATTTGTAACAGTGGAAAAAGTCTCAGTGGTCTTATTAGATTATCCTGCATGCTTCTTAATTTAAAGGGGAAAAAACCCAAGATTTTCACTCTCCTGGGTTTTCTCCTCTTGCATGTATCCCCTGGATTTGCTCGCAAACTGCCTTTTCGTTTCCACTGCGTTTGCCACGTTCCATTTGGAATTGTCTTGATGCTGAAAGCAGGCACGAAAAGCTGAATTGAGTGTGTGCTGCCGCCACATCCCCGCTCGCCTCTAGCAATGGGATGTGACCATGCCAGGTGGTTGGGGTGAGTGAGTGTACCAGGTCATCCCTGGGGATACACAAAGTGGGGCATCCCCATTCAGGTTGCCCTCCTCTTTAAGAAATATGTTCACCTGTGGCTGCTAGTTTACCCCCCCCACCAGATGCCCCGCTGTGTGAAACCCCCTGGGGCACTGGTGATCTTACCTGATCCCTTGACTCTATCTCTGCTGGAGCTGCATCCCCGGGCTCTCTTTGGCAGCCCGCTCTCCCGCACTCTGGTTCTCTGAATGGCTTGCCGCGGGAGCGTGCTCCCAAACAGCATACCTAGAATGCAGCTGCACCTCAACACAGCGGCAACTTTGAGAGAGTCAAATGGCTCTCTCAAAAGTGCCGCAGGGCGGAGCTTCCTTGGTGGAATAGCACTGCCCGGCTGCTGGGGGGGTTCCTTTCGCTCTAAGTTTTAGAAAATCTATGCGAAAACCTTAGAGGAACATTGGAGCAAAGATTGCGTGCAATGCCTAATGGGATGCAAGATGGCGCCGCCTGTCGGAAGGTCGCCCGGAAACAGAGTGACCTAGAAGATGGATCCCTTGGCGAGAATGGCCAAAGGTAAAACCTGAGGGGGGGGGCAGATTGGTGAGGCTTGGGGGAGGGTTTAACCTCCCCTGATGTTAGTTGATAGTTTTAAGATGGCAAAACCCCAAACAATCAACTGACCACGACCATTCCTTCATTGGGCGGCCAACGATCCTGTTCAGGCACGGACTAACACCAACACCCCAGATATAAAGGGGTGTTCATGCACGCCCCCCCGTTTAAAGTGGACCATTAATTTGTCATGCCTTCGGGGATATGATAGTAACCAATATTTTCAAACAAAACGGAAACAGAGCTTAACTTCCTAGTTAGTACTTCTGCTTCCCTTTTTGTAAGCAACTTTTTCAGAAATCAGCCTAACTGATGACCTGTGCTGCAGCCTGTGAGTCATTCTGAACTCTTTGAGGACAGACATAAGTAGGGCGTGATCCATGCTGATCTAAAACCTTTTATTGTACTTGATCATCCCAGACACTTGTGCAAGTAGGGAAATGAATGCAGGGCTCTACTGCCACCTGGTGGCTATCCAGCAAATGCACAAAGCTGTGCATATGTAATGAGTGTGTGGAATGAAAGTTAGATTAGGGGTCACCTAAGGGTTTTGCTGTGTTGCTGACTAACCATGGCAGGAAGAAGATTAAAGTGCAACTGCTTTGAAACCAGGGATTTTTTTTTTTTTTTTTTTTTTGGTAAGTGAAAAGGAAATCTGCACAATGTATACTGCAAGGTTTATATTGGAGATCTACCGTTTCTGTGACAAACTGAGACAGTCTGGCACATCTCTGTATCCCTATCAGCTTCTGCATAGCAGTGCATGGTAACTGGTTGCCTCCGATGTGTAGACAGTGACCCTGGACCCTTCTATTGCACTGCACTAGATATGGCAAGCAAGATAGTCCTATACATTCCATATTATCAATGAGGTAAGAGTAATGTATGAAATATGAATCCAGCCTTATTAGCGCTGAGCTGATGGCAGAAGAGATCTCCCTGTGTGCTCTCAGGGCTGGCTGCAACATGCTCTTCTGTATTTGGCCAGCAATCTTCCTCCTATTGGGCGGCAAGAATCATACTCAGACCATGCTAAGTGTTCATATCTCTATGGTAATGCTGTGGGATACTCTGCAGCCAGTGGGGTAGCTCCTGAGACAGAATAGCGAGACCTTTTCTGCCAGCAGTGCACTGGTTTAACTTTGCCAGGGACAAGGCTTTTTTCATTTTTGTTCTTGTCGGCAGATAGGCTTTAAAGAGGACCAGAACCCACTTGTGCGTGCCACCTGATTTGGGAATAACCACGGTATTGGCATGTAATCTAGATCAGGAATCCTGGATGCGCACACAGCATTGCTGCAGCATTCCCCTTCGACATGGACAGAGGGATCCCAGGTCTAGATGGGTATATGGCCAGACACAAGGGGAAAGGATTTTTTACTCCTTCAAGGAGGAGCAACTACTTAGACTTGAGGGATGGTGGTCTCACACATTATGGGTCATCTCAAATGCCCTGCTGTGTCAAAAACCCCAGCTTGCTAAATAGCTGGACACCCCAAGTGGGAACTGAGAAAAGGTGAAATATCTCTAATTCTGGAGGATACACATAGGGAGGAACAAAGCCCAAGAAAGTGAAGTTCTTGGGGATTTGTAATCCTTTTAAAGGGCCCTAAAGTCAGCACTTCTTCATTCACATGGCAGCCAACCATGTGACCCCGGGATCCATTCAGGTTTAATGTGCAAGCTCATTTGGCAAACCTAATTGGTTGCTGGGAAGCCTGTGCTTGGCATAATGAGGAGGTTGGCTGATTTTAGCTATAGTGTCACTTTAATTCAAATGTGGTATTTTTCTTGACCTTTCAGTGGACCGTTAACCATGGTTTGAGTTTTAGTCTTAATTGGCTCCTGATAGTTTAAGAACCCCCTCACCAATGCTGACCTTCAAAAATGGCACATATATAAAACTCCTAATGCACATTTAATATTTCAGACTTCTGTTGCAAATGAGACTCCGCCCCCTAGCCATAAACCTCCACAACTTTTTCTAGAAAGAGAGCAGCCTGTGTATTCCAATAGGGTCCTACCCCACTAAAGCCTTCCTGGTGACTGTCACGTTTGAGCTGAAGACCTTTCAAATGAAATGTTAGTGTAATTAGTGTAAATGGTTTGGGAGGCCTGATCCTGTTTAGCTTAGAAAAGCTAATAAATTATTTTCCTAACCTGGTGTGTCTTTTTGTTGTAGTGAAATTGGAACGGTTTGAAATCCCCATCAAGGTACGACTAAGCCCAGACCCCTGGACCCCCGAGACCGGGCTGGTTACTGATGCTTTCAAGCTGAAGAGGAAAGAATTGAAAAATCACTATATAACCGATATTGAGCGGATGTATGGAGGGAAATAGGAAATGACCAATGGCCAGCAAGAAGTTGAAGGCTATTGGTTTGGAGTGTTTGTCCCTTTGTCCTTTTTTTGTCCCATTTTTTTTTTTTTCTTTCTTTCCAAAAACCAAGGAGGATTTTTTACGGACTGGATAAATGATGTATGTTTGGGAAAAGTCATGACTATGCATGTTTATGCAGTTAAAACTGAAGAAAATCATATTTATTTTTGTCTGAATTGCACTCAAATGTTAAACCACTGACGCCACACCTTCATTTGCTTATTTATTTGATCAAACTCATCGCCATCCGTACAAAGTTCAAACCATTCATTAATGAATAGGGAAAAGGGTACGGTAATGGGTGCTTCATGTAGGTCTAAATAAAAGTTAAAAAAAGGAAAAAAAAATCAAGGATATGGACTACACCGGGCATTTGCAAGTTCTTCCACAGTGCATTCTCTTACATTCCTGTAAACATTATGCACTTAGAATTAATTTGGGACAGGGCCTCGAGTAGTAACAAATCAATGGCCCAGACACTTGTTATATATGTGTGGAGTGCTATATTCCAAAATCTATTGGGTCACCTGTTAGGCTTTTGTATCTCCTTCATTGATTTGGTTGATATTTATTTTAATTTAAAATTTAATTTTTGACAATCCATGAATTGTTTTGTATCTACTTCCTTTCCTGCAATCGTAATTTTTTAATTAGGCTCCATTTTTGTTTCATCACAGTGGCCCAACCTTTATTAAGATACCTCTGCATACACAGAGCTCACAAATGTTTTTTTTTTCATTTGTGTGCAATATATAAGGGCAGCTAAATCTGCCACGTATTAGGAGTCTTCTGTTTGGATGGGGTGGAATCCTATCAAAGTGCTGTTTTTTTTTTTTCTTGTACTTGTTTCCATTGTTGTTGTATGAAATATTATTCTCTGTAGCTAATGTTACCAAATGTGGAGCAGCTGCAAAGCACTTCTATAATGTAACCTGCCCCCGCTAGTATTCAAATTACAGGACCCAACAAGACCTGAATTTCAGTTCCTTGACCAGCTATGATTACTTAGGTGCCAAAGCTGCATAGAGCTCGATTCCTGTTAACTGGAGACAGTTAAATGTGTAGTTCTGGTGGGAATTTGGTTAAAATGTGTGATGGGGGGAGTAAAATGCTGGCTCTATTAAAGTGGACCAAAACCCAGGATAGTCAATAGTTTTGACTATCCTGGGTTTTGATCCTTTCCCCGGGGGCACACCGATAGGGGGTGCTCCACTGTGTGAAACGCCCCACCCTGTTAGAGGGAGGCGGAGGATGTGGCCATCAGAGCCGCTGCTCTTAGATGCGCCGTGGCACTGGGAAGAGGTGAGATGGGTTCGGGCGATCTAAGGGGTTACACACAGCGGAGTGCCCCTGGGGAATGGACCAAAACCCAGGATAATTAAAATCCTGGGTTTTATTCCACTTTAAAGCAATCCTGCAGTCCTTTTATAGACACGGGGGAGGCATCCTAATTGCTGATGCCCTCCGGTGTATAACTCCCAAACTGCTTTCAAGCTGCTGATAATTACCCTTCCACGTTCCTCTGCCAGGACCACACAACCTCCTAGCAATTGGCTGCCCGCCATCATGTGGTATATAGGCCTAAGGGCTGATTTTCGAAACGGAGAAGCTTGTGTGGGCCTAATAGATCTTTTATATAAAATGATCGTTGGACCACTCTCGTTTAAACTTTCTTTTTTTTATTACAAGCTGTAACGTTTAGGCTGTGAATAATTTTTGGGTGATCTATTGGTGACCATTTATAAATAGAGGAAGTGTAACACATTCCACCTCCTATTTTTTTTCTGGATTCCTTCTTTTAGTAGGAAACAAGTTGATACATCAGAATGTTCAGGGTCCTTATTTGGCCTAGTAGATGTCCTTACATTGCGGCAGCCTGTGCTGTAACCACTTTTTAAAGCCGAACACAAGCTTGGGAAAAAAACCTGACCCTTAGTAATTTTGCACTGATCCACCAGCCTGAACTTCATAGGCAATCAAGGGCCTTGATGGTGCAGAGTTGCTTCCCCCTAAGGCTTGTTGAATAGTTTACTGCTACTACTACCAAGTTGGGTGGGTGAGGGGTTATTGACCTAGAGCTGAGTTTTAAATGAATGTGGTTTTTATCTTAGTTACATAATTAGAACATACATATGTCTATCAGATTTTGACCAAGGGACGAGGTATGGTTTCATATATTTATACAGTAAAAGTAAATGATCTATCTGTTTATTAAAATACCCCAAAGCTGTACAGCAGGGCTCGCCTGCTACTGTTAGGATTTGATTGACTTGCTAGAAATCTTTGTACATAGCCTAGAATTTCCACATGTATTCTACAGAATGCTAATCTCCGTCAGTGGATGCTGCTACAATGCTGTCTGCAGGCCACCGGTGATCCCTGTCTAGATTGTTTTATCATTGCTTATATATATTTTTTCCATGTGTAATATAAATGCTGTAAACGGGGATACACCGCCTGTAATTCCCTGGCTGCTGTTGAGCTAAATTCCCCATCATGCCTGGCGTGGCTCAGTGGCAGCATCAGGGAAGAAACAGCTGGTCGTTTCTGTGCTGTAAAAAGTAAATTCTGTACTTTGCACTTTTTTCTTACAAAGACTTGTTGTGTTTCCATTGCTTTGTACATTTGTCGGCTAGCCACAAAACGCGTTCCTTTTTAAGATCTTAAATTATTTATTAGGAAGAATCTATTTTGAAGCCTATTTAAAATCGTATGTATATGTAGACCACAAGCAACTATTGTATCGTCACTGTATGAGAATGACTTTTAGAGACATTTTTGTTTTTCTTTTTGTACATGTTTGATACTGAAACAGGGCATATTTTTGGTGTTGTAAACCGATTCATTGGATAGAATATTGCGGCTGCTTTTCACAAGATTTTGGCAACTGGTTAAATGCCAGTTATGTCTTTGGAGTCCTGAGCATCTCCACCCTCTGAATGACATTGGCCTAGGAAGAGTCACATGTAATGCTGCTGAATTGTTTGAAAATGAATATATCAAGTGCCCTGTGTAAAGGGGTGTAATAAACTTTTATGGTTACTAAATACCTAGCTACAGCTTATAAATTACAAGGCAACCAACAAATTCATTCATCATTGGCATGATTATTTCTTACGTGCATAGGAATGCATTTATTGGCAATAAATAACCTTTTACTAGTCCTGACCATCTCTTAATCTAAACTCAGTGTCTTGCTTAGTAAATATAAATAAGAAAACTTCTGGTTTCAAATACATAATGCTGTAGGCTTGCCCCATATAACCATGGAGACATACAATCTGTTCATTTGGTGATCATGGATCTGCTTGTGTATTGGGTACCTTTTTGATTCTAAAATGTAATCAGTCCCTATTTCTTAGGTGACAGCCATGCTGTTACATATATACATGGGCTACCAATATGACCCATTTTTCAAGCAAGAAAAGAAAGGTAGCTGCAGGTAGCCCCTGTATTTCTTTTATGGCTGACTCCCTAAACAGGGACTGTTGCAGTGTGTTGTGCACTGTCTTTAGTTGGGTGCTGCTACAACTGTAGCTGAGGTGTTGCCTCAGGGCTTATCAATCCGGGCTTATTTATGAAAAGCAGAGGATATGAAATGGCTAATGTTTTAAGGAAAGGCTTCTACTTTTGGTCTTGTTTTTGAAACTGCTACCTTTCCTACCCCTAATGATATTAACATATAGTATAGTGGCTCAGTATCATTTTTTTGGCAGCCTGTAAATTACATTTGCTGCAGGTATACATTTTCCTTTAAAGGGATTGACCAGGCATACATTAAAATAATTTGCTGGGAAGCCTACCTGATGCAATGTCTGCCAGTCCCACACTGGCTCTAATCAAGAAAGTGAAGGGGAATTTCTTCTTCCTTTGCCACCCCCGATCCAGACCACCAAATCAATCCTGAGGCTTGTGTCAAGTTGACATCCCCTCTCTTAGTTATAGGATATAACCCTCCAAAAGGTGAATTCCAGCTTACTCCAATGTAATTGACACCTGTCTCAGTCCTGTGCCTCCCATCACAGAGGACATGGGATGAGGTAAAATTGTATTTAATAATTACTCTGGCAATATAGCTTTGTTTTCAAAAAGGAAAACAATGATAACATAATTGGAGTAATTTTGAGTGTGCCTGCACAGTGACTTTTATGTTCCAGTGGTTGGTAGCCAACACTACTAACCTAAATTTTCTCTATGCCCCTTCAGACATGAGTTGCCTATAGCCATCATCATATGGTACATGACATTATTGGCCTATTGGATGCATAAACTGGTATAGACTCTCAGGACCCCCAAGTTTCTGAACAACAGTTGCAGTTTAAAGCAAACCTATGCTTGAACGCCATATGGGAAGGCACATTACAGAATGAAACCTTATGAATGTATCTGAAGTACTAGCAGACACAAAGCCTCAACCTTTCCCTTTGCCGACACTGCCATGTGTGGTGACGGGTGCTCTTTACTCTGCTTGTGAAACAGCCAGCCCAATATTCATCCTCTGAGGGGACGAGCCTCTAGTTTTACCACTGCCACTGAAGGGACCACTTTTACTATTTTGAGGTATAAGGATTTTACTGGGTGTATTTTGAACATATCACATTATTTAAATCTTTTGCTGTCTAATTTATTATTGTAATTTTTCAGCTTTAGAGGGTTCAAGTAGAAGAGCTGTGAACCTGTTCTTCCCATGTGTGCATTTATAATATATAATGTTTATGCAGCTCAACTTTTTGACTTTTTTTTTTATTGAAAAAAACTGCATCTGTGTGTCTTTAGCTTTGTATTGAGGATTGTCTCAGGATTATTACCTCCATTGAGGATGGGGCGCAGACTTGGATGTGGGCAAATGACAAAATTAAACTGTTGTCCTTGGTTTCAAAGCAAAATCGTGTGTGTTTTTATTCATTTTACAGAATTATCCAAGGTGCACTGACAAACACAGAAATGTGCTTTATATGTCCTGGCAAAGTGCCATCATTTATATGTTGTGGTAAAGGGTGTCTACCTGCCTCCCGGCATTCCTTCCATGCGCACGTCTGTGTTTCATCAAAGCAATGCTATGTAGGCTGCATTGCTTCAGCTTCCTGTTTATATGATGCGGCCACATGTTATCATTGTTTATAAAGCACCATCTTATTTCATGTACAAAGTATAAGTTACAGGAGGGTGGGACGAGTATCTTACAATACAATGAGCCGTGTATAGCCGATATTGTATTATGAGTCAAATGCAACACAACACATTGATGCAGGAGTACGTGAGAAGAAAGAGTCCTGCCCTTGCAAGCTTACAATCTAAATAATGAGTGTGGACAAGAGGTTGGATCACATAGGGTATGTACTAAGCAAGGTAGCAAGTGCTTTTAAGGTTAACAAGACTCTAAAGTGGTTTGGTTAGGCCAGATGGTAAGCTTGTCTATATGGATGGGTTTTGAGGGTGCGTCTGAAGGTTTTAAGGATCAGGGAGTGTCTAAGTGTATGGGGAAGGGCATTCCAGAGGAGTGGAGTGGCACATGTGAAGCCCTGGACATGAGTGGGAAGAAGTGATCAGGGTTGAGGACAGGAGTAGGTCACGGGCAGATCGGAGACTGCGCCTGGCCTGGAAACTTTGGACAAATGTGTTGCAGTAGTCCATTTGGGAGATACCAGGCCATGCTTTAAAATTTTAGTGTTTTCAGCTGTGAGGAAAGGATGGATGCATGAGCTTTTCTTGAGTTGGAGTTGACAGGAGGTGGCTAGTGACTGAATGAGAAGTGTGAATGAGAGGAGTCTAATAGAACACACAGACATCGGGGTTGAGGAGCTACAGTGATAGGCTGTTGACAGAAATTGTTATTGAGATAGGAGCAGAACTGGATGATGGGAAAACAAAGGCATGAATTATGAGATAGTTAGAGTTTGAGTTGACCAAGACCATAGTTTTAGAAGGAGAAGAATAGGGGTCCCAGGATGGACCCTTGTGGTACCCTGAGGGATAGAGGAAAAGGGGAGGAGACTGCTGGGAGTGGGATACACTAAAAGAAAGGTCTGAGAGATAGACAAAAGCAGGCAAGATCTTGGATTTCTAGTGAGGCAAGTAAATGGAGTGGTTGACTCCAAATAATGCAGAGGAGAGGCCGAGAAGGATGACAATGGAGAAATGGCCTTTAGGTTGGACAGTTAATATATATTCTTTAAGTGGAGTGAATGGAATCTAGAGGGGATCTAGTAAGAAGAAGAAAGAAATATAGCGTGCCAGTTCTGATTGAAATGTGATGTTTTGGATGTGAAAGGGAGGGTTCCGGGGGGGGGGGGGGGGGGGGAGAGAGTCCCGGATTAGGGTAATGACATGTTTGAAGAGTGAAGGAAAGATGGCTGTTGAGGGGAAAAGCCTGAAGAGCGATGTAAGGTCTGGGCTTAGGATAGTTGTGGAATTAATGGAATGGAATAGGCGTAGTGGGGCAAGTAGTAAGGTGTGTAAACAATTAATACTAATATCTCCTTGCATGGCTCCCAAATTATGTAAACAATTATTTTCCTGAATAGCTCGTCCAAAATATGGAAGCAATTTGATCTTCTAAACAATGTAATAACTAAAATCTTAATATATATATCCTGCCTGGCTCTACTAAAATAGGCAAATAAATATAAAATATTAATCACTGGTCAATGATGACGCAATGGATACATGCAAAAGACTGTAGGATCTTTAGACATCCGGTAAATTCGAAGGACACTGAGACAAATGGTAAAACAACAAAATACAACGCGCTATGATCAGAGTTTATATGACCGGCATACACATATACAATGATTAAGGCAACATTAAGAGCGTTACTGGACCAGCAACTCATACAATTACTCTCCTGAAACGGGAACCCACAAGCAGACCTTTCAGCTGGCAGCCTTCTTTCTCTTCCTCCCATCTTCCTGACAGGGCCTCCTCTCCTCCAACTTTACCCCAATATCACTTTGATGTCCAGTCTGGTCCTGCCAGTTTTGCTAGCCTGAAACTTGTGGACCTGTCTTGCTGGACTCTCAAGTTGGCAAGTATTTGAATTTCCCAGCCAACGAAACTGGATTAGGATATTCCCATGGTTTGCTCTCTCAAATCTGATTTGAAAACCTGTTTTTTAATTAGGGTGGGACAAAAGAATGTGGGTTGACCAGCCTCTGGGCCTGAGAGGGACATTGGCCTGCCTAGTTAAATGCAATTGATTATACATACAGAAATAGATTAAAACATTACATTCCATAAAGGCCCATTGTTTACAGTGGGCCTTTGAGATGAGGGAGGATAGTCTTTGATTTGACAGCAGGGGGAAATGCAGGGATAGCAGTCAGGGGGGGAGGGGGGGTATCTAAATATATTAAAGGTGCACAGCTAACTCGGATATTGTTGGTTTTGTCCTTGGAACAAGGCTGATTCCTCTGCTGTTATTTGGGAGGTGGCTGTGGGTAGAGTAAAGAGCCAAAGGTGTTAAACAGTTGCTTGGGGTTCCAGGCCTATGAGGATATAAGGGAAGCAAAATATGCTTGTTTTGACTTTCCTAAGATCCTGAAGGGCTTGTTTATATATTAGATCACCAATGGTGTTAGCCTTCTACCATCGGTGTTCAGTGACCCGGGAGTGCCGCCTGCCAATGTTAGTTTGTTATCGTAGTGCAGGACCCATGTTGGTGAATGTGGACAAGGTGTGACAGTTGAGTGCATGAATGTTTATGCATAAGATTGCCTCAGAGAGTGTGGTAGGAGAAGGGGAAACGAGAGGGTCGGTATTATTAGGTTATGGTCAGAGAGGGGTAGCAATGAGGAAGAGAGATATTGCACAGAGGTTAGTGAAGAGTATGTCTGTCCTTGTGGGTGGTTGTAGTGGATCATTGTTTAAGGCCGGAGGTAAGAGAGTAGTTTTGTCGTAGCTGGATTGTTGAGAAATATGTTAAAATCTGAAATTATTGCAGGGATGTCAGTGGAGAAAATGGGAAAAGCCAGGTTGAAAAGGGGGTCAAGAAAGAGAATGGCAGGTACAGAAGGGCGACAAATGACAGCAAATTTGAAGTGAAGAAGTCAGTCAAGGCTTAAGCAGTGGGCGTCAAAGGAAGAGGTTAGTGATTGAGTAAAAGTAGAATAAAACCTGGGAATTTGACTTTCCCAGGCTTTGTTCCATACCCTGCTAAACCCCCTCCCCCCCAGTTCGCCCGTAAAAAAAAATTCCATTTCCATGCTCCGACTGAGCATGTGTGGGCTCTGGTCCGGAGAGAGCCATCTGGGGCGACTAGGTCATTCAGCAGATGGCTTTCATTAGCTTGAATGCAAAGCTCACGCTGCCATCTGAATGGCTGGGTAGGGAGCACATGCATGCCATTGGGGATGATGAATAGTGGCAGGCGTCTCTCTCTGGACGAGAGCCCGTGCATGCGCTGTTGGAGCGTGGAAAGGTGAGTTTTTACAGGCGATCTGGGGGGGTTGCACACAGCAGGCCAACCCGATTCAGGATGACCCAGGGAAAAGCCAGCACTGGCCCTGGAATCTTTTAGATTCCAGACTGGCTGCTGGTGGCCCGCGCTCTTCAAGAGGTTGAGCACGCCTGGTGTATAACTATCAACTATGGTGTTCAGAACTGACGTCAAAAATCATCATAAAAAAAAATAATCAGTTGTCTACATTCATTGTTTTCATTCTGATGTGTCATATCTGCACATTCCCCAAAATAGAAAAACATTTGCACAGCTCCGGGAACAGGCTGCTGCTACGCCTGCGGTACCGGCAGTAACTGAGCAATCGGGAACCTTCCGGCTGGAACAAATTGAACACACAAAAGTACAGCACAGACCTGTCCTCCATTCCCTGGAATATGAAGTGTATAAGCCTTGAATCAGATATCTGTTCAGGAATGAACCTCATCCATCTTTTCTCTCTGCCACTCCTCACGCCTTTGATTTCTGTACTTGGAGATCTGATGCTTCTGTACCAGTATATAAATGATACAGCTCCACATCACCATTATTTGGACAGTCTAAAGGGAAATTGCTAATGTACCTTTTTATTTTACGGATTTTATTTTACACTGTATTGCCAGGGAAGTGGGTGGGGGGATAGGTTAGCCAGGCACATTCCAGGGGGAGTAACTTAGGGGGGCTCCTAGGTGACTACAGGAGGAACACAGAGGGGAGTGTATTGAAGAATGTAACACATAATAGCGTTTTAAAAGACTAGACTAGAAAAGCCAAAACAGAAATAACAATTTGAAGATGGATACAATAGAGAAACATAAACATATCTAAAAATAAATACATTGTTCTAAAACAAATAAGAATAACATTACACATTAACAGCCTGGTTATTGATTAAATAGGGGTGAAAGGAAAGACATGCTTGAATTGACATAAATACATATATTACAATCAAATCAAATAAAGGCAACATAATAAAAAAGCAGTAAATAATTTTGCATAGATGCTTACAGACCTGCTTAGGGCAGAAAGCATGTACGTAATAATAATAATAAGCATCTATGTATGTATCTGAAAATAGATACAAGCTTTCTCTCCTAAGCACATCTATAAGGATCCTTATGAACAAATAGCTACATGCTGTCTCAGATAAGTAGAAAACTTCCATACATGTATATATTCACACAGATCTGCCTTTTTTGTGGACATTTCTTGCCATTCCGCATGTGGATGCTAATACTTTTTTTTGCATGTAAGAATGCTGTCACATCCATGCACATAGGTTTCCATGCATGGAATGGATTTGACTGCAGTGCTGAATAGCACATGCATTCAAACGTAAACTGCATGAAAATATATATTCGCATCACGAGAATTGATATATTCATTGTGCTAAATTAGCCCTAACGTCCTTTGACCAGATTGGACAAAACTGGAGCTTTTTCCCAAGTCGCATTATGTTCATAGATGTAACAATGAGCATACAAAGTATAAAGTACATTGAATCTACTGTGTAACATGGAGGAGGCTTGGTTGTGTTTCTGTCGGGTGTCCTGAATCTTTGCGGGGTGTCCTGAATCTTTGCAGGGTGTCCTGAATCTTTGCAGGGTGTCCCTAATCTTTGCAGGGTGTCCCTAATCTTTGCAGGGTGTCCTGAATCTTTGCGGGGTACAATAAAATCTCAAGGCATTCTGGAGTTGCCCAGTGTGTTGCCCAGTGTCTGAAAGCTTGGAATCAGTAGCAGATAAAAGGTCCTCCAACTGGATAATGACCCCGAAACCCAGCTAAACATATCTAAGAATGTCTACCAGCAAAGCATTAGACTATTCTGAAGTGGCCCTGATCTAAATCCTATTGACCCTCTGTGGAAGGAGCTGAAACCTGCAGTCTGCAAACGTTTCAGGAGAGTTACAGAACTCCTTTGTAGTGATGTGTAGCAAATTACCGTCATTTTTGCACAGTGCTGTTTCATAGGTTTATTCATTACTATTCAACCACAATTCAAAAGCTATGTCTGATTTTTTTTTTTAGTTGATTTTCAGTAAATTAAGATTTTGATGACTTTTTTCAGTTTCAGGTTATTTCAATGACCATTTGTGGAATTTGATTTCTTTAGGCGAAGGGTCTGGATAATATAGTCATATGTGTAGTTTGATGGAGGATTTAAAAAAAAATGAATTGTGATGTAAGTTAGTGGATTACATACCAGTCATGTTGCCCTATGTGACTAAACGGGTCACATGACAACCACATAGGGCCCCTGTGAGGTGCAGGTGTACAGTATAGGCTGGTGATGAGTATTCACTATGCAGCAAGCAATATATATATCAGCATGCTGCTCAATAGGAAGCCCCCAACTTGCAGGTCTGATGCTAAAAACAGGATAATACTAAGTAAGGCAATTGGCAGATGAGCGTCTGTATGGCGGCGCTTAAAGCAACCGCTAGTAGACGCTGTGAGCAGGTATCGGGCACTGTAACAGAACGTCTCAGTCGCTGTAGTAACCTGGCTGGCATTGATGAATGGGATGTATGTTGGGCGCTCTAACACCAGTACAGCGCTGCAGGGGGTGAAAGGTAGCGCCAGCTCAGTGTGACAGACCCTTGGCGCTCCACACCAAAAAAGGACACACACAGCGTTGGCGCTCTAAATCTGGGCGCTATAGTATAAAGCGCCAGACGTTGTGTGATTAAAGTGTGTTTTTGAACACATATACATCAGTAACAAAGCAAAAACACATGGAATGACATTGTTTTAACACTGTGACATCAACACTTGTAATGACAATTCTGCATAAAAATATAAAAAAGTCAAAAAAGTTTCTAAAAGTGTTTGTTTGCAGCCAGGAGATGTCACACAATGATTTGAGCAAAAAAAAACAAAAATAAAATCAAACACGCTCACATGAATGGCCATTGAAATGTATGGGAGAGCGACAGTGAGTGAAAGGTAATACCTGGCGCTCTGGGGCTATACGCTGAGCCGCCTGTAATAATACATGTGACGCTACATGGCGCTGTTACCAGATTTGCTTTCATAAATGTGGTTTTGCTTACAGTGCCCGGCATTCACCAGACGCTACGAGGCGCTACCTGGCGCTATCCCTTCTTAAATAACCACCTGTCAATTTCATCAATTTTTAGATAAAACAGATGAGAAAACATAAAAAAACAGTAAGCAAAAGAATAGGGCATGTGACATAATCCTATTCCTGGCCACTATGGGCCGATTCAGATCCTGGTGAGAAAACACTTCTTTTTTAGGAGAGAAAACTGCCATTTACTTTTACTGTCTACCAGGTATACATTTTCACCTGGCTCTGCATCAGCCCTAAGGTAGACAAGGAAAGTGAATGGCAATTTTCTCTCCAAAAAAAAGAAGTACGTTTTCTCAGCAGGCAGTAAATATACTTACATGACAAGAGGCAGGGGATTGCGTGCACCCGACGTTTCAGGCCTAAGCCTTTTTTCAGGGGGTAAAGGAACCACAGTAAACACCCTCGATATACTGTATAGCAACAAACCTTTTGGAAACTAGTGGGCTTCAGCCAGCATTTGTGGTGCGTCGGGATTATGCTGTTGCGCAGCGCTACCCGGTGATGTCACTGGCAGTCCCTGATTCCCAATCGCAAGATGGTGCCTGCTCTTGCATGGTGTATCAGTGACAGGTCAATGCACAGGGCCCATCCATCATGGGGACAGAGGAGGAGTAGAAGGCAGCCAGTCTGACCAGGCGTGAGGTGGGGTCTGTCCGCCGTGTCGCTGCCAGCGGCTCTGTTCGTAACTTGATTGAGAGAATAGTTCTTTATAGCAACTGTAAACTTTCTGTTCTTATACAGATTGATGGCGAATCCCAGAGGCCATCTTGGCAGTCCCCTCTCTTATTTTACCTATGCCTATGCCTAAGTGCACATATTCCAGCCCTCATCTCTGATCCATAATCTAAGCACCCCATGCCCAATAATCCATTACCCCCTCAACATGGCTCTAGCACCCCCCCCCCCCTCCCCGCCCATGATCCCTGCTGTATGAAACCCCACCAGTTGGGCAATATTCTTACCTCGCCAGCAAGTCTATGGCCATATGGCACATGCATCAACGTCTCTTGTATCCTTGGTCTGCGCACACCAGTATCTGCTGTAAATAAATGGCTGGTGTGGCCGTGCAACAGACGGATCCCGGGGGGGCCGCGCTCAGCTCGAGTGCAGCTAGGCTGCCATTCATCTTCTTTAGCTGCACATTAATATGCATGGCAAAAGAAGCTGATTGGAGCAGAGCCATGTTAATGCCGATGATGTAGGTATATTGTCAAACAGCGGAATATCCCAATTTGAAATGCTCCAAGGTTATGGACCAAAGTCCAGGATAGTGCAAATCTTGGGTTTTGGTCCACTTTATTGTTGCTCTGTTCGAATTGTAAACCTCTGTGGAAATGACTTTATCCTTAAATCGCTCCCTTCCCTGGTACTGCTCCAAACCCAAAAACCGCCAGCAGTGTCTATCCTTCATTCTAACCTTCCCTCGCACTACCCTCCTACTTTACAAACTAGGACTCCCACCAAGTGGCTTCTGCAATAGAATGGGTGTCTGGGTGGGTGCTATGTGTCAGAAGAGTTCCTCTTGTTTTTATAACTGAACTAGTTAGTTCCCCTCCTGTTCCTACCTCATGATACTCTCTGCTTCTTTTTCAACCAGGATAGGATTATGAGAGGGGCGTCCCAGGGCCCCCACCACTTGTCTTTTAAAGGGGGCCTCCACCAAGCTTTGTGGTTATGCTCTGGTCTAGGAGGCTTTTCCATCTTTGGTCTGACAGGCTTCGGGGCCAGCAACAAAGCTATCGGTGGCAGTGGGGTCCCCCCGTATCTGGGTAAGCCTTTTTTTGTTTTTGCCAACCTGCAGCCAAAGCCACCACAGGGCAGGATGGAGAGTCTAGAGCAGCAACGTCGCCATTAGCAATGCTACAGTGATGGGTGCAGAGCTGTCACTGCACATAAGCCACCAAGCACAGCCGCTGGCAGCTCAATGCAGGGAACTGATTTCTGCTGGACCTGCTGGGACACTACACAACCCCCCACCCAGAATGGCAAAGCAGGAGTTCCCGAGCAGCACGCACCCACACAAGGGTGGCACAAGGGACTCGATCTGACATTACAGTAAGTGGGTGGGTGCCAGACAACCACCAATCAGTTACTTGGCTGGACTGTTATTTTAAAGGGAAAAAAATACTGTATCTGGGGCCTCCGCCAGATTTTGTGCTCAGAGGCCTCCAGCACACTTAATCCAGCCCTGGGTACAATATACATAATAAATGAAAATAAACAAGTGAATAATACCGCGCTATTTTTTCACAAATAGGCCTTGATTCAATAAGAGTTGAAACAAAAATCTCATGGTAGTAAAAAATTCAATTCATGAGAAAAAAGCCTGGGAATGTCACTGTTACTGAATCACCAGCTAAGACAATGAAAGTCAATGGTGCTTTTTTACTCCTAAGAAAAGCAGAAAACTGTTTACTCCTTTCTACGCTGTAGTAAAAGCTGCCATTGCCTTTCATTGTCTTTTTATCTAGTGATTCAGTAACAGTGACATTCTCAGGGTTTTTTCTCATGAATTGAATTTTTTACTGCCATGAGAATTTATTTCAACTCTTATTGAATCAAGGCCGTATTCTTTAGAAAAATGTATCAAACATTGAGTAATTGAAATTGTATACAGCTAGCTTCATGTGCAAATCACTATCCCACTAGTGAGTCCAGACAAAGAAGAAAAGTAGGCCCATAGTGCAACATTACTAAAAATTACGTTTCCCTTTATATGTGCCAAATACAAACTCACATTTAAAACTTATAAAAAGCGCTTATCCATAATTCAGTAGCAAACTCACACTACTCATTCCACCTCCGATAAAAGTAAGCCAAACCCCTGTGATCCGAATATGTCCGTCTGCCGGCTCCCAGTGCGTTTTGTCGCTCCACTCGACTTTGGTTATGTGTCTACTTTTCTCTTTTGCATGATTCACTTGAGAGTGGCAAGGATTTTAACTCCTCATAAGCTGCATTACAATCCAGCAACCTGCTGATCAGCTGCATTCTGTAGATTACTTGTGGCTCAGTTACATCAATCTTGTGGTAGGCACAATATATTGGTGGTGTCACTGGATAAGATGAAGCACATCTGGATGAAGAAGCTTTATTGAAGATTGGTGGACATGTGCATAGCTCTGTGCTTTATATATATTTATAAATACATAATAAATGGTTCTTACATATATGCATCATATTTATTTTAGACAGTGGCCCATGCAGCAACAACATAATGCATTGGTCCAAGTCTTTAAACTAGGACCTTCACCATTGGCTGCTTAGGACAGGCACCTGGTATGAAGAGTTCCCCTTATTTGTTGCTACCTCCACCCTATGAAGTGCACCTAAACACCTCTTCTACTGCCCCAGTGAGTGGTAACTTTATCCAGGGGCAAAGCACAAGTGGCAGGGGGCAGGTGGTGGCTGCTGTAGTGTGTCCTGTGATTTCCACTTGGTTAATGTATCAAAATATATAAACTGCATAAATACATTTGTGCTTCTCTACAAGACAGTCAATTGCGAGGAGTAAACGGGAGGCCGATTCATTAATAGCGGCAGGTAGCGACAGTTGAGCGACTGTAGCGGTATTTTCACAGCGCCCACTAGTAGTCGCTGTGCTTGGCCGTTGTTCGGTAGTTGATAGCGACTCAGTCGGTTTGCCGTAATGTTGAATATTGGGTGAGGAGTCGCTATTTGACAGGTTCCGCGCTGTATGGGTGCGCATGATAGCGACTGGTCAGAGCGACCGGCTCCCACCATATTCATCAAAAAATCACGCTCAAAATATTCTCGCGCTGTGAAATGCATGTTTAAACCCCAGAGCACTGGCGGTGATGTGTTAAAAGTAGTTTTTTTACCCCCAAACCACCATATTTTTGGAAACCAAAAATAAAATTTTTTTTTAAGAATTTAGTAATATGAATACAATAATATCAGACCTGTAATATCAATTCTGCACAAATTTTTTTTTTTTTTTTACCTTAAAAAAATTATCTAACATGGCAGAAGTGGTCACAGAATTTTTCACATTAAAAAAAAAAAAAAAAACATTAATAACAATTAATTATGAATATTTAAAGATTGTTCCATTGAAATGCATTGGAGAGCGCCAGGTAGCGAGAGGTCATACCTGTCGCTGTTCAAGGTCGGACGCTGGCGCTGTGGGCTGAGGCTGGAATAATGATGAATGAGTGGCTATCTGGCGCTATCTCAGTCGCTAAGCAGGATTGGCTTGATAAATGTGTGATTGTGGTGGGGAGCCAGCGTTCTCGTGGCAGTGCCCGTCATTACCGGTCGCTCACCAGTCGCTACCTGTCGCTATTCCTTCATAAATAAGGGCCTAAAAAAAGGTCCATATGATCCTTTTATCTCTCACAGACGATCGCTCAGTTCGCCGCTCTGACACTGGGAGCCTTATTTAAGAAGCGTCACTTTTTTGGCCTCAATGGCACTCAGCATGGGATTTAAGAAAGAAAAAAACATCAGAGTGCTGGCTAGCATCTTATTTAACACTACTGCCGAATATGATGCAGCGCTGGGCGCTCTGGTTGAAGCAGCATAAGATGTAACCTGCCGCTTTAGCTCAAGATCCCATAGAGCACAGTGGGCAGAAGTGGATTGTAGTGTTTAATGCTTCTAATTAATATTACACACATTTATTTGTACAGAACTTGCATTGGGACTTGTCAATAATTGAAACACAGGACCTAGATGGGCCTAAATGGTTTTTGATTGATTGATTTTAATGGCTTCTTTTGCTTAACAATGTGTCATTTGCACACCAACAACTAAAACACAGCCAAAACGCACTGTAAAGTTTGTCCCCCTTTGTCCCCAGCAGTGATTTCTTTTAACTGTAAAGAAGAAACGCCAACCAGCCCCGGAAAAATACAGCACTAAAGATTTGAAGACAGAAAAAAATGTTGGGGAGCGCCCGAATAACAGCAAGACCCGGCCGGCGGGTCCAACAGCACTGACATAGGCTGGCGAATATCGGGGAGGCCGATTCATTAATAGCGGCAGGTAGCGACAGTTGAGCGAATGTAGCGGCATTTTCAGAGCGCCCGCTAGTAGTCGCTGTGCTTGGCCGTTGTTCGGTAGTTGATAGCGACTCAGTCGGTTTGCCGTAATGTTGAATATTGGGTGAGGAGTCGATATTTGACAGGTTCCGCGCTGTATGGGAGCGCATGATAGCGACTGGCCTTAGCGACCGGCTCCCACCATATTCATTAAAAAATCACGCTCAAAATATTCTCGCACTGTGAAATGCTTGTTTAAACCTCAGAGCGCTGGCGGCGATGGGTTAAAAGTCGTTTTTTAACCCCCAAACAACCATATTTTTGGAAACCAAACAAAACAAGTTTTTTAAATAATTTAGTAATATGAATTCATTAATATCAGACCTGTAATATCAATTCTGTACATTTTTTTTTTCCCTTAAAAAAATTTGGAAGAAGTGGTCACAGAATTTTTCACATTTAAAAAAAAAAAAAATTATAACAATTAATTATTAATATTTAAAGATTGTTCCATTGAAATGCATTGGAGAGCGCCAGGTAGCGAGAGGTCATACCTGTCGCTGTTCAAGGTCGGAAGCTGGCGCTGTGGGCTGAGGCTGGAATAATGATGAATGAGTCGCTATATGGCGCTATCTCAGTCGCTAAGCAGGATTGGCTTGATAAATGTGTGATTGTGGTGGGGAGCCGGCGTTCTCGTGGCGGGGCCCGTCATTACCGGCCGCTCACCAGTCGCTACCTGTCGCTATTCCTTCATAAATAAGGGCCTAAGTGCACCAATCAAAGCTACTTAGTCGGTGTTCTGTGCAGCACCAATGTAGTACACAGCACAGCGGCAGATAAGACGGGAATGCCGGAGCTCCAAGCCGGGCGCTATAGCCACAAAAATTATGCTAAAAGGCGCACATCTTATATAAGGTGTTTACTTACTATGAAGCACACTGGGCTAGCTGGTGCAGGACTTGGATCTGCTGATCTGGTAAGAAACTAGGAGCGGCTGTCTGCGGGGATAAAAGGTGAGTATAAACTTTTTGTTTTATTTCCAGGAAAACGAGTTTAAGCCCAGTCTGGAATTTCAGGACTCCGGTAATGGGAAATGAATAACTAGCATTTATTCTTTTAGATCAACATCTTTCATTACAAAACACTTGGAGGCCGGTGGTTTTTGTATCATAAATATTTCTTGCAGGTGGTGCTCACAATAAACACCGGCGCTATATGGCGTTAGCGTTTCGTAACTAAACGCCTTGGATTATTTTTATACAAGGTCAGTACTTTTACCCCTTCTGTTATTATTATTTTTATTGAAAATGATTGAAAAATACAAATTACAAGGGCTGCTGCTAAACTATTTACTAAAAGCCAGACAAGACAAAGAGACAATGGCGGATGATCAGCAGTCTGCATGCTTCAGTGTATGGAAAAGCGAGCAAAAGGGGCAACAATGCAGCGAGCCAGCTAGACTCATCTCACCAAGTCAGCTCGGGACTCTCCATGCTTTTCATCACACATTTCCTTTAACCCTTCACAAAGTCAGTCCTGGAGGCTGCTTCATTACTAGCGCCAGGCAACGGCAGATGAGGTTCTCAGAGCGACAGCTAGTAGTCGCTGTGATCGGCTATGGTTCGCTGTTACCAAGCACCTCAATCGCTGGACGGCATTGATGACTTTGATGTGTGAGTCGCTATAACACCAGTACAGCGCTCTATGGGAGCGAACGGTGGCGACTGGTCAGTGTGAGCGACTCAAACCATATTCATAAAAAAAAAAAAACAGCCTCACACAGCACCAGAACTCAAAATTGGGTCGTTGTAGCCCAGTTCGCCAGAAGCTGTGTGCCAGAGCGCCGGCTGTATACGCTGAGCCGTCTGTGGCTGTATACGCTGAGCCGTCTGTGATGATGAATCGGATGCTACATGGTGCTGTGTCGCTCACCGGAATGGCTTTGATAAATGTGGTATTGCATGCAGTACCCGGCGTTCACCTGTCGCTGCCAGTCGCTACCTGCCGCCATGGCTTGATGAATAAACCCCCTTAGTTTCCTGTTGAGGCTAAGCTACTCAGGGCTTGTGAATACTTTTTATCCTAATGGTTCTGTAGTACTCAGCGTAGCCTTTGGGGCAATATCAGCCTTGTTTTCAGCATGTGTACAACTGGTACTAACAAATGATTGGCCAGCTGGTTGCCTCCAGCCCTATTATTCCCTGACACTCCCCTTATTCTACACATTCAAAAAATCTCTTTGATGAAGCATAAAACACTGTTAAAGCGGAGCAAAACCCACCAGCAGTCGCCCTAGAATCTTTCAGATTCCTGACCCAGCTGCTGACTTTTCCCCGCAGCTGGTCAAAATGTGTCTCTCTCAACAGGGGCAGCGGACTCTCCAAAATACCCCCAACTCACGCTCTCTTTGTTTTTTGAACATTTCTTTATAATTCTATTTTTTTCTTCTTTAATTTCACTGTCTCCTACTTTCTGATTTATTTGATGATTCCTCCATTTTCATTTCTTTTCTGTATTCCCTTCCTCTCTTTCATGGTGTTTCCACATTCCCTCCATTATTTATTCTTCTTTATTTTACAAAATCTTCCCAGGGGTGACCTCAATGGACCCCCAATATGTCGCCCCACAGAGACTGACTATTGCACTCCAATTTCAATTCAATATAAGCTTTATTACACACAAATTAAAAACACATTAAAAACATGGATTCTGTGCCTTAAACATGATTCACCACCAGGGGGGGGGGGGGGCGCCCTTATAAACCCACATTATAAAATACACATTTAAATATACCCTTCAAATAACTACCCACCAATATATTCAAAAAGTGCAAATGCTTCTAAAAGTGCCTATATCTCAAGTACAACATCCAATACCAAATTGATAGCCCATAGAGGCTGACAGTGCCAAACAGCAATAAATAAAACAAATAACAAAGATGTGCTTACAGTATCCAACAAGCAGTGCGCCCCCCCGGGCTGCGACCAACGCGTTTCGAGTCCAACCGCACTCTTGCTCACGGCCAGTAATCCCTCTCAGTATGTCGCCCTCTCTTCTTTATTTTGTCATTTTCCTTCCATCTGCCTCTCTTTTCAGCTTCTTCACATCTACATCCTTTTTATCTTCCTTCCATCTCTTTTTTCCAGCGTCTTTCTTTCTTTTTCACTTGCCACTTTTCTCTTTGTTGTTTTCTCTTTCATGTTTTCTCCCTCTTTCTTTCTTTCTCTGTTTCTCCCTCTTTTTTTTCTTTCTTCTTTCTCCCTCCCTCTCTTTCTTTCCTTCTCTTTCTTCTTTCTCTCTATTTTTCTCATGTTTCTTAATCTTTCTTTTATTTTTATTATCGTTTTCCTCTCTCTTTTTCTTTTGTTGATGTAATTCATTTATTCCCTCTCTTTCTTTCTCGCTTTCTCTCTACTTATTTCTCCCTCTCTCCTTTTCTTTTGTTTCTTTCTCCCTCTCTCTTTCTTTTTCTCATTCTTTCTTAAACTTTCTTTTTTTACAATTTATGTCTTTTCTCCTCATTTCTCTTTTTCTCATTACCTCCATCCTCTCACCATCTCTTCATATTACATTCCTTTTTCCTTCTCTCAATCTCTTTTCCGCATTTCCATTTCTCCGTCTCCCTCTTTCCATGTTTCCTTTGTTGAGGTTTGTCTATTTTGTGTGTGTGTCTCTAGGGGGCGCCATCCTGAGATCCTGCCCAGGGCAACACTGACCCTAATGCTGGCGCTGTACAATGTTACACCACACTGGGGCAATGCTTCTGCTTTGTCATTTCTAAGTGATCAGTGATGCGTCAGTGATGTCATCAAGATTTCCTGTAAACCTATGTGATTATATTTTGGGTCAGGGCAGGGCTTAAACAAACCCGGCATGAGACACTGAGTTCCCTGCCAGGGCTACATCAATGATTAAATAAATAGTGATGTATTACAGACTCACAAGAGTGACTAATACTAATAATTAAGGGCGGAGGAAAAACTGCTAATCTCGAGGATGATGTCTTGATTGTGGATTCATAAAAATGCTTGTCTAGTCTAAAAGAGTTTAGAACTACATGAATCCCTCCCCAAAGGAATCCTGATTGGGAATATGCCTCACTGTATGAAAGCCGCATACATTGACTTCAATGTCTAAGAGGCTGATTTATTAATAGCGACAGTTGAGCGACTGTAGCGGCATTTTCAGAGCGCCCGCTAGTAGTCGCTGTGCTTGGCCGTTGTTCGGTTGTTGATAGCGACTCAGTCGGTTTGCCGTAATGTTGAATATTGGGTGAGGAGTCGCTATTTGACAGGTTCCGCGCTGTATGGGAGCGCATGATAGCGACTGGCCCTAGCGACCGGCTTCCACCATATTCATTCAAAAATCACGCTCAAAAAATTCTCGCGCTGTGAAATGCATGTTTAAACCCCAGAGCGCTGGCAGCGATGGGTTAAAAGTAGTTTTTTAACCCCCAAAAACCATATTTTTGGAAACCAAAAAAAACAAGTATTTTAAATAATTTGGTAATATGAATACATTAATATCAGACCTGTAATATCAATTCTGTACATTTTTTTTTTTTTACCTTACAAAAATTATCTAGAATGGCAGAAGTGGTCATAGAATTTTTCAAATTAAAAAAAACAAAAAAACAATTAATACCAATTATGAATATTTAAAGATTGTTCCATTGAAATGCATTGGAGAGCGCCAGGTAGCGAGAGGTCATACCTGTCGCTGTTCAAGGTTGGACGCTGGCGCTGTGGGCTGAGGCTGAAATAATGATGAATGAGTGGCTATATGGCGCTATGTCAGTCGCTAAGCAGGATTGGCTTGATAAATGTGTGATTGTGGTGGGGAGCCGGCGTTCTCGTGGCGGGGCCCGTCATTACCGGCCGCTCACCAGTCGCTACCTGTCGCTATTCCTTCATAAATAAGGGCCGAAGTATAACAGGGGATACAGCAAAGTGCTATGGCAGTAAACAATAGAATGCAGCGTAGTTAAACAGGGTTTTGGTCCACTTTAAAGTATTCAATCATCATGGAAACAGGAAAAAAGAAATGTAGGACACAATGTTAATCTGATGAAGTGAGAAAACTGGAAACATGCTCCCTTTTATATAATAAAAACAAAATGAATTAGAAATAAAAAATAATCAATGGCTGTATATTCTGTCTTAATGCACCTAAAGGACTGCAACCAGGTGATTTGTGGATGCCTCCCTGCTCGTTAAACCGGACCTTCAGCGTGATTTAATGAAAAGCCCAAACTCTTAAAAAACGATTCCCCAGCATCTAAAATGAATATATTTTACGTTTTTAGTCACTAACTTATTATTCTTTCCCCCACTGGGCTGCAACTCTGTTCAGGAATTTAGGATACGGGCGCCACCATCTTGACTCAGAAGCATCACACTTACTGAGGAGAGGAGAGTGGGATAAGGTACAAGGGGCGGGTTATAGCTGTGCTTTGCTCAGACAGAGCAGAGCTGGGGTCAGGTAAAGGTCAGCAATCCCAGAATGCAGAGCGGCACAGTCAGGAGGCACTTCCTGTTTGCAGGCTGCCTGATAAGATGGCGGCTTCCATAAGCCGCCATCTTGGATGTTTAAAGGCTGATAACATGCAGTAGATGCAGGTAGGATGATTTTTAATGTGGACAATCTGTATGTACAGGGTGTGGGAAACATATAAGATAAACTCTTATTGAGAGTGAAGGTCCGCTTTAACAGTGGTCCCCTGGAGAAATCCAGCACTCTGATTGGCTGACACAGCCACATGATAACTTTTATAGTAGCACTGGTTTTAATGCTTTTACACATAATGGGGCTTTTGGGGAGAGGGTTGATGATACAGAGCCCCACAGGTGAGCTTAGGGGACAATCAGTTATAGTTATCAGTTGAGCAGTTCTCCCTGTAGAAGTGGAATTGTATGCTTGAAAACTGCAACATGGCTGTGTTTTCCTACATTGTTCTCCTTGCCTCTGGGGTGCCTCGCTTTGGGCTGCATGATGTCTGTTCAGGGGAGGGGAGTTGCCCGGTATTGTTTCCTGATGCTTGCCCCGGCCTTGGCCAGGGTGCTGTGGAGCATATAATGGGTGAAATTTACTGTAAGCTGGGGTGGTGGTTTTAGAGGTGGCTCAGAAACCCTCTCTGCTGCCCCCTGCCCTCTCTTCAGGGTCCCATTATTGTCCCCGCCTATTCAGGTGTATATTGGGTCGTATTGGGTGTGTTGGGTCCTTCTTTCACTGTCTAGCTCCATCTATTTGAGGATGCCTACAGTTCGGGATGTCATCATGGGAGGGGGGCAATCACATAGGGTGACAATGCGCTTTGAACGCATGACTTTTAACTTGCTGTTAACTATCTGCCGTAACAATCTGGATTTTATGGGAGACTGTAGTGGTAGTTATCGGGGTTAACCAGCAGTAATCAGAAATAGCTTTAACTGCAATCCCAAGTATGTCACAGGGTCAACTTGTTGGCAGCGAATTGTAAACAACACTCTTCCAGCGTGCAGGAGCAATGGCTTTTTTTAATAATAGATCTTTATTGAGGCAGATAAGACAATGAGGCACTTGAAGAGAAACAAGAATAAACGGTTACATTCAGCAGACAAATTATGAACATGTGTTACATAATGGCATAATAGTAATCACTATTTGTATAATCCATAGGACCGCCGTTACCTCCACCCTCCTGGAGGTCCCCTAAATCAAGCCTCACCGTTCTCATCCACCAACCTTTTTATTTTTAGAACAAGATGGGGAGTAGGGAGGGGGGAATGGGGGACGGAGATAAGGAGGGGAGGGAGGGATGAAGGGAAGAGGGGGGAAGGAGGGGGCATCTCTCCGGTCCACCACCCCCCCCGGGCCACCGCCAAGCGTCCCACCGCCCCCCTTCAGGCATCTCTGGTCTCCGTGCCAGCACTCCGCGTGATCATGTTGAACTCCGCAGCTGTTTGCCCTCGGCTGACTCCGTGAACATAGCAAAGGCTTTTTATTTAGCAACAATCAGGAACATAAACGTGAACAGGATACATCAGCAATATATATCAGTATGAAGCATAGGCAAAGCAGCTCCTTCCTGTCAAACACACTATGCATGCAGCCACATGGTCTGCCTAAGACTTCCTGGTTTTTCTTTAAACTAACTTTATCAGTAGCATAATAAGCAGACAGTCATATACAGGATGTCGTTGATGCATTAAAGCTATTCCAACACAACTTATCTCAGGCAATGTCACAGCAGACAGGTATGGTAGCCGAGGGTAAGGGTTAATGGGCCCGTAGCATGGGGAGCTGACAAGATGGTATCACAGCAGACAGATACTCAATGGTAAACAGGATAAGTGAAAGTATCAGCTTGTTTTATTGTTGCAGGGTCATGAAAAGTAAAATGTAATGCTTTAATCCACGTCACAGTCAAATACACAGTTTACAGGCCAAATAAACTTGCCTCAGTGTAAGGGTTAAACAATCTTGTGTCCTTCAGGTAAAAGGGCACCAGTACATTTGCTTAGCAGCATGTTTCAGTGAAAGGGTTAATCAGGCTTGTTTTCATCAGGGATAGAACACAGTTCTCATATAATCACAGCAGATTAGAGGTTCCACCACCCCACTTTGATGTAAAAACTCTTAGTAAATCAGGCAGGGAATCATGCAGGGTAAGGTTCAGGATTTTCAGTGGTCCCACTGGGTGTAAGTTTAGAATCAGGTCAGTTTCCAGGGACAACACTCCCAGCCGGGTTCAAGACTTCCCAGGGGTTTAAGGGTTTCCAACAACAGGGGCAGCCCCACATTACCGGAGTGAGTTCTCTCTTTCTCCAAGCATCCCGAAACCCTTGCATGCCGAAGCAGTATATCCTCCTGCACTGTGCTTGTTGTTCCGGCTCCCCAGCCATCTTACATAGGGTGTGGGCTATGGACAATCTCCCTGTCTGTCCCACTGGCTTCCCCTAATTAAATGCCTGCCCAATACATTGTTGCCTCCCTCCAAATTAAATATTTGGTCTTTTCCCATTAATGGATAATTCACATATAAATCCCTTTTTTTAACCACCCGAATGTGTTTTTTTATACTTACCACTCCACAAAAATAGTGTGGTCCCTTCATACTATGACCTTAAAGCAGACCCAAACTCAATTACACCTACATTTAGCTTAAACAGTTAAAGCTCGCGCATGTGCCATTGGACCGGGAAAGAAGCTGAGTTTATGGGGGACCTGGGGGTTTCACACAGCGGGGCATCCGGATTCTGGATGCCCCAGGGGAAGGGAATCAACCAGCCAATATTTGTGGGTTTTGGTTAAACTGGAACAACACCAATTTTTCACAAAATGTTGTTGTACCAGGCGGAGGGAGGCATCCCGAATGCAAATGCTCCAGCTACTGACCCACCTCCCCTTCCTCCAGCTCCTCATTCGCACTCCTCACCTAAGCCCCTTTTCCCAGCCATTGATCATTCTTGGAGGTTTATTCATCAAGGGATAGCGGCAGGCAGCGCCTCGTAGCGGCAGGCAGCGCCTCGTAGCGGCAGGCAGCGTCTGGTGAATGTTGGGCGCTGTACGCAATACCACATTTATGAAAGCGAATCTGATGAGCGACTCTAACAGCGTCATGTAGCGTCTGATTCATCATTACAGATGGCTCAGCGTATAGCGCCAGGTATTACCTGTCGCTACCTATCGCTCTCCCATACATTATAATAGACTTTCCTTTTCCTCTGTTTAAACAGTGTTTTTTATTTTTAATTGTATTTATTCTCTCAAATTATTGTGTCATATCTCCTGGCCTAGAAAGAGTCATTTTTGAAAACCTTTTTTGATTTTTTTATATATTTATGCAGAATTGTCATTACAGGTCTGGCATTAAAGTATTAATATCACGATGTTACAACAATGTCATTCCATGTGTTTTCGCTTTGTTACAGGTGTATATGTGTTCAAAAACAGACTTTGATCACACAGCGTCTGGCGCGCTATGCTATTTTGTTGAATATGGTGTGAGTCGCTGATAGTCAGTTGCAATGAGCTGGCACTACCTTTCGCTCCCTGAAACGCTGTACTGGTGTTAGAACGCCCAACATACATCTCATTCATCAATGCCGGTCAGGTTACTACAGCAACTGAGACGCTCTGTTACAGCGCCCGATACCCGGTCACAGTGTATACTGCCAATAGATGGCGCTAGTAATGAATCAGCCTGTTGGTGTTCACTCTTTAGCTAAATGAAAATAATGAAAGACCAATCTCAGTCATTTTGTTGTAATGATAAGTGTGATGTTTATTATTTATTCTAAGTACTTACTGTACTAAATGATTAACAAATACTTCTTGCAAACCAGAAACAATTTGGATCTCCTTTACTGCCCTCATGATGTCCTAGGGTTAGTGCCTGGGGCTCACTGGAGGATCCTCTTGTCCTTTGTTGGGTTTGTCCTGGCATATGTGCTTCTGGCTGCCTAGTACAAACCTGTAGATATAGTACAACAATAATAAGAGGAATATATAAAAACTCATTACAAGGAGCAATGAGTTGTAAAAGAACAAACATAGATTCAGCCTCAATTATTTATTAGTGTCCCAGGAATAGCATGGCTGCCATCTGCGGTAATTATGATTAATAATCACTACCACGTGCATAGCGGAATACTTTCTGTGTTTGTGCGCTTTTCCTCTGGACCCTCAGGTCACTTCCATAGGTCAAATCACACTGACAGGGCAATTGGCGTCCAAATGTTGCCCCTGGGGCTCTGAATCATGTCTTGTATTTAGCTAGTAGTAACACCATAAAAATGAGGTGAAGTATATACATTTTTATTTTTATTCACCAAGCACATTTGTGCATTATACACATATTTATTTATATTTTTTGTTCTTTTTGCTAGGTGTAAAACCTACATGAATGATATTTAGACTGCAAGCAGAACTGTAAATACCACGACGAGCTAAGAATAGAGGGATGAGAAGGCAGCGCTTGTAAATGCCATCGTTTTAATGCTTGCCATAGGCAAAAGCACTATACACATACAGCAGATGGGAGCTGAAATAGTGACTGTGGAAAAGAAAGAAAGATGGAGACAATGCAGAACAAGGAGGCACGGAGGATGTGGAAAAGAAAGATGGAGGAAATGTGCAAAAGAAAGAGAAAAGGAGAGGAGGTGCCATTTCTTGACATGCCTGCTCCATTGCAGTGAATGTAGGGGGGTGCTATAGTGTGATGGATGGCGGGGTCTGTCATTAATACTATGGAAGCGGCGGACAATCGGGCCGAGTAATGTGAGACTTGGATCTGCCAACCAGGTAAGTGTTAGAGCACCAGGCTCGGAGCAATTGTCTGCCAAGGATAAAATGGGAATATAGCTTATTTTATCTACTAAATGTACAATGACTTCAGGATAACATCCTTCCATGAACCCACAACTGACAATTATTTATTAAGTATTATTATTATTATTAATAATAATAATAATAATAATAATAATAATAATTTATATACATTTTTTGTGCCATGACCATCTGCCATGTTGCCACAGCTTGACGGGGAAGCTGTTAAGTTTGTTGGGCGTTAAATAATGTTCAGAGATGCTTTGAGGCAAAGAAATAGGTAACTTCAGTGGTATGTGCAAGTGGAGGGACATATGGATGGTGCATATTTTCTTTTTTAGCCCCCCTGGATTGTATGAATGGGCCACAGGGGAGGGTGTAGATAATTGGGAACACTTGAATTGTAACATAGAAAATAATCCAATGTCATCATGTCTGGAAAAAGGAATAAGTCAGAGCAAGCCTGGATAATTTCTGTATGGGGCACAGCAAAACCCCACAATGATATGTCCCTCTATTCCTTCTACTATTTCCTCTAGCCTAGGAGCAGCCATCTTGGCTGTGCAAGTTGTTTTGCCACTTTGCCCTTTTCATTAAAAGGGTCAAATACACTTCACTGCAAATCTGTTGTACTTGACCAATCAGAGGCACTAGAAACTCTCATGTCTCTGCATTTGGCTGCTGTAACAGATGGAACCTTTTAGTTGCCAATGATGACAGATATTCTTCACGTAGCCAGGTGCTCCAAGCTGGCCGATGACAACTACCTGCCATCATGGTAATCAAATAGTAATTAAAGCGGGCCAAAAAAAGTGGCCCCGGGAGTTGTTCATGTCAGTTTAGCACACACTAGAAGGTTGCACAACTGATGGATGGGAGTCATCTGCATTTATGACTCTATACAATTCTATACAAAAGATGACTCTATTGTGTAGTGACTTTCAATACTCCCTGTAAAAGATGACCCGCGAATTTGGGTTTCTAAAGACTTTAATCCACAATGTGATTGTGGGATGCAGCTTTCCTTTGTATTTGTGTGAACATTATTCCAGCAGTACCAATGCCTCTAGAATGAGCCCCATATTAATCTCTCTTCTTGTAGACCTTGGGGTAGAGTTTCCAATAGCAACAGATTGCAGGTAGGAAAAACTGCTTCCATAAAACACACATTTGCTAACATTAGAAACAATAAAACATAATTGATCAGATCAATACATTGTGGACATCATTTTGGCCCATCCAATCAGCGTTTTATGCTGTGCATATTAATGTATGATGTGGGAGCACCACAAAGGTAAGCTTTGGCTGACCTTTTTTTTGGGTGAACTATAACTTAAACAACATTATATATCGTTATACTTGTTTTGTAAGAAGTACCACAGCATTCACCTTTTGAATTGTACGAGTGACACCCCCTGGGTATTCTGGATGTTACCATGGAGACTTGGGAGCATGAAGCTGAAAGTGGTATTGACCACATTGTCCAAATGCAAGATAGACTTTAAGAAGTTATCTCCTTGTTAAATAACACTTACAGAGGTCCCAGGGGAGGATTTTATTTTAGGCTTACAATCTGCTAAAATAGGAAAGTTTTGCCCCAGTTAGGGGGTATTATCTGACCATATGCCAGGGGCCATGTGAGGTTGTGGAGAAGGTGAGGGAATTACATTTTAGGATGAATTAACCAGGTAAATGTAAGTCCTACCAAGTGTATTATGTAAATCTTACCAAACCATAATGGCAGTATATATAAAGTGGCCAGTGTTAAGGGGACATAAACAATACAATTTTAATAAAAGCTTAGGCAGGTTCTTAATGCCAGGATGTGAGGAAGTTTTTACAGAACAATAGGGGTGTGTTTTCTGAACTACCTGGTCAAACAAACTTAAACAAACATGACATCATAACAGAATAAACTTACACGATACCCGGGGCTAGATACAAAGGAATTTCAGACAATGGTAAAATGGGGTTTATAGAGGAATCACACAGAGACTGGTCTAGTCTTTTAGCTCTAGTTCTATTTAATTCTAATTTGGGATGCCCACTAGAGAAGGGTTTCTGCCAGAACTAAACTCTTTTGAAATTTTGGACATTGAACAGACTGAGAGGGACTGAGGGTGACTCTGAGATTAAATCCTGGTGGACTGCTGGAAAATCAGTTTTAAAGCAGAAATAGACTTACTCACACTATCACCCATACAGACACACAGACAGTATTTTAGTTACAGCTTAACTGGCAAAACTTGGGTTTGTTAATACATAAAACCAGACATTATGGAGGTGGAAGACATGATTAAATAATGTCCATGGGTCAGTCATGGTCGGCCTTTGAGGTGTTCAGGGGGAGCTGCGACACAGGACACCAACATCCTAGGGGTGACAATGGGGCACTGGATTTCTTTTTTTATGGATGACACCATTTGGTCCTGGTTGGGGGAAAGGGGGAGGGCTTAGCTCAGGCCCCTCCAAGTGGGGTTCTTTGGAGGGCAGTCAGTGTGTTTTGGCCCGTTTACCTGCTAGATATGTCTTATAAGAGTGGGGATCGATTGGAGTATTTCTATGCAATCATTGTGCAGAGGGTTAATTTGGTTTTCAAGGTCCATTGGAGGTCACACAGTTAGTTTTGGGTGTAGGTGCCATCCTGTGGCACCTTCCAGTGTAAGTCAACTGTCCACTGTCAGAGGGTAGCTAAAAAAACTTTTTGCTGGCATGTTTTTTATTTTAAGGGAATCTTTTCTGGTGCATAAATATGACTGAATAGTACATTACGATGCTGAAGTTGGTTTCTTATTCAGCATCGTTATAGTACATTCCACTGGCCACATGTGTGAGCTGAACAGCTATGATGGGCATAAGATTGTAATTAATGAGACAACTTTGAGCTTCTAAAAAGTAAGCAGACAATCCAACATACTGAGTGGAGACTCTTTTGGCTAGACAGTGTCATGTGTGCCGGGGAGCACACAACGGGGTGCTCCAGGGGTCTGGACCCCCTCCCAGACCTGGTGGAGCACAGCACCTCTGTGGCCGCTGTTTGTATTAGGGGATAATTAGCATCCCTGAGCAGCCAAGCAATGACTATTTATCAACTGAGAGCAGCACTCAAAGGAAAGTACTGACCAGTAAGAAGAGGCGGGAGAGGGGATGCGGAAGCTGCAAGTTTATGGAGCTCAGAACACAACGCAGGAGGAGGATGGGGCTGCCACGGTTCACGAGACATAGGGAGTGGGTGTCTGGTCACAAATCATTCAGCAGCAGCTCAGTAGCACCCAGAACGTCATGCAAAATACCCATTAATGTTCTTGCAACATTCACATCCTCATGTTCACCACTTTAGCAGGGCAATTCAAAAGTCAAGCCCCATCTGTGCCATGACCCCCCCCCCCCCCCCCCTAGATTCCACAGAGGCCTAATTTCTCTATGTGTTACTCCCGAGATGACAGAGCAAATCACATAGCCAAAGATCCATGTGCTTTCACCAATATACTTCTAGCTGAGGCGCCAGGTGTTTCGAGTGGCTGATGCAGGTACGTGGAGGAGTGGCGCTGTGGACAGTGGTGCATGTGCTCCATTCAGCTGTCTAACCAATCTGATGTCAGAGCAATAGAAGGGAGGTGCCTGAGCTGCATCTACATGTCTGGGATGTGCTGCAAGCTATTGCTGCTGATAACACAGAGAAACCAGGACCCCCCCCCCCCCACATGATTAGCAGTGTAGAAGGGTGGGTGCCTAAATGAAAAAAAGGAATGTGTTTCCACTGACTGGTAATAAGTCATCCCACTCTTTAGGCATGGCCACCTGCTGACTAGCTTGAATGGGGGCCGGGAGTGTCTACAGCGTGAGGGGTGAGGTCCTTTAGGCACAAGAAACACATTTAATGAGTGAACTTTCAGGCTACTTTCACATTGTACGTTTCCACCCCACACAGTTGTATGCAGCCCTGCACCACACTGTTGTTACCTGTCCCCTAGGGAGCAGAGGCGGCAGCATGGGAGGCGGGGGTAACAGGAGGAGGAGGCATGTAAAGGGGTCCATTTACTTTTACGGGCAGCGTTTTCTTGCCATTAGTGACGCACGCAAATGGGAAAGTGTGAAAAGGGCCTTATTCTTTAAAAAACTGAACCTAGTCGATTTTGAGGTGCCTCCCTATGTCATACCCAGCAAGCTGACAAAATTCACACCTTGTCATTGAGTTCATGGTACTTGTGCAGATGGCAGCGGGGCCACGGCCGCCGAGTGTCTGGCATGGCTGCACACAGACTTGGAGGAATGCAGGGGGTGCTGCGCTCCATTAATATGCACAGCCACAGCTGATTGGAGGAGAGCCGTGTCTGCGCTGTGGGAACGCCGGTGAGGTATGTATATGTATATCAGCCAACCAGCAGATTTGTCACACAATTCGGGATGCCCCAGAGGACCACAACCTCCGGATATTTGTGATTTTCACGGGTTTTGGTCCACTTTAGTTCCTCAACAAAATTCTGAGCTTTTGAGACAATATAGGTCATATAAGTTGTTGGCGTACCCTCTGCCACACTGCACAACTAACAGTTTTTTTAGTGTTACCCTTTAAATGTATGACCAGGTACATGTTATTTAAAGCAACATCTTGGGTGTCTTAGAACTCCACTGAACAAGGGTTAATTAATACACCTGGTTTAAAGCGGAAGTCCAGTCAAAAACCAACCCCCCTGTCCTGCAAACCTCTCCCGGCGCTGAGGCACTGAAGCCATTCTCCAGGCCACGTGCTGAGGTTAGGGATTTTTTTCTTTGTAACCTCCCCCATCCTGCCTCAGTACCAGGAGAGGTCTTAAAGGAGCCACAGCACTCAATCTGTCTCTAAACTGGTGTGTGGGGTCTAGGCTGTACTGCAAGGTCTTTGACCCTTCCACCCCATGGCTTGCACTTGAGAGGTTTAGGGCAACCTCAGGTAAGCCTGCTCCCAATTTATCTATTGCACTGTATGTCCCAGATGGGCTCTCAGAGATTAGAGTTAGGACTGCACCCCACAGAGGCACTTTGGCGTAGTGGTGCAGCTTAAGCATACCTCTGCAGATGTGTGTGACCGAGTCCTCTGTTTTTAACCAAGTTTAGAGACAGATTATAGGCTGGCCTGCAAGCTAACAGGGTTGAGTGCTGTGGCTCCTTTAAGACTTGTGTGGACTAATTGCCCTGCTAACGTGCACCTCCCAGGTTAGTTATAAAATGGTCTGAGCGGCTGCCACCCCCCTTAGTACCAGGAGAGGGTGGCATGACGGAGGGGGGGGGTTGGTTTTAGACTGAAATTCAGCTTTAAGGAAGGCTGTTTAGCAGCAGAGTGATTTCATTGAAGATGGGAGGCATACTAACAAAGAAGGGAGAGCACAGAGCAGTTTCAGATGGTGGTGTAGCAGGGAGAGCTGTGCCCCGATGGAGAAACACATGCATCCAACAGGTGCAGCCGCTTTGTTTTGCCAGACAATGGA
This sequence comes from Gastrophryne carolinensis, assembly GCA_027917425.1. NCBI lineage: Eukaryota > Metazoa > Chordata > Amphibia > Anura > Microhylidae > Gastrophryne > Gastrophryne carolinensis. The sequence goes on from CM051235.1 coordinate 106,798,621, forward strand.
AGCTGCTGAGCAAGCCAGCACTGCCCCCCCCCCCCCCCCGAGTCATTTCCTGTGTCATTTTCTGTAAGTAGTTTATGTCAAATAGGCAAAAAATCATCATTTTTTTGCTGTTACTCTTTGTACGATGGTAGGAGATCAATCATTGCATAATTGTGGCAAGGACATCATTATCTGGGATTAGATTGAAGCAGGAGCAGTGAAAATTGCCAAAAGTTACTCTTTACAGGGGGAGTAATTCAGGGGATGCTAGTTAATAATGTGGGTTTTGGTCCGCTTTAAGTCTCAGCGCACCCCCTCCATTGCAGTAAATGGAGAAGGTGTAGCAGCGCATCTGTGGCCAATAATGTAAGGGTACGAGTCACAGAAGTGTCGGTGAATGGAGTTCGGGCCCAGCTAGTGATGCGATCCAGCAGTCAGGTGAATGGCAAGAGTAGGCATGCTCAGCCAATAAGCAGCACTCGCTCTGTTGAGATTTCCTTTGCCAAGCCGACGCCCGGCAAGGAAATCTGAATGGAGTGAGCACCGCGGCCACATCCCCAGCCTCGCCTTTAGCTGTGTGGGGGTGCGCACCTAGCTAGATGTATGCTCAGAATGGGGCCACAGAGATGCGTTGTGGGCTTGTGGAATAGATGATGGGTGATCCTGGGGGACATCCCATAAAGAGGTAGACCAACCCCCCCCCCCCCAAGAGTCTCAAATTCAGAACACCCCCCCCCCCCCCCCCCCCCATGAGCTGTTCACTTGCCTAGTCATCTCTGACAGTTTGCAGACAGGAGTGCACACGGGGGGGGGGGGGGGGGGGGGGCTGGAATGGACACAATTGGGGATTCCGATGGTAGATTCTTATTGATTAAGGGAAAGATTTGAGAGATGCTAGTCTCTTTTGTCTCTAACAGAGACAAACAGAGGCCAGATCTGATTTTTGTAACTTTTTGAAATTGCCTCTTGAGCCAATTTGCACCTTCCGCAAGGAAAATCTGCTGTTTTGAAGCGCAAATGGCCCTGCTTCATGTGCATCTGGCCGGCTAAGCACTTAACTGCTCTCAATGTTCCCCCATGTTTCTCCCCTTTCCCCGTTTCTTCATCTTTTTTTTGTTTTTGCTAAATCTGACGGAAGCCCGAGTGCGTCTTGCAGCTCCAAAAAACGAATGACTCTATACACATGTGACACAGGTGTTGAGGTCACAGACACCCAGAATGCATGCAAGAACTACAAAAAAAGAACCTGACAAAGGATCTGACAGTATCCCCCTTGTCCAGTTACACAGTAGTAAGTGTGAATGTTGCATCAACTCCAAAGCTACAAGAACAACACTTCCTAAAGTCAGTCAGAGCTTCAGGACCACTGGACTTTCACAGTGATGTATGTGGTCCCCTAAACCCACCTACACCTGGAGGCAACACATGTGCCGTGGGATTGATTGCTGCATAACCAGCCATCCAGGGCTTTTCCCAGAGTTGAGGACATCAGTCTTTTAGAAGATGTTTTGCTAGTTCTAGTATAGGCTTTCTTTCCGTAATATAGGGCAGAGAGAATCAACCCTTTTATCCCTTAATTCCCAGTGTTACAATATTAATCCATATTATTCAAAACCTCATCAACATCAAATGTTTTGTTAGTTGTCTGACCCTGCTTTCTCTGTTCCCGCTGCCTCTGCTAATAGCCTGGATTAATCAAAATACCTGAAATGGTAACGCGATCAGTTGTGGGACAATAATCGTATTGGAGAAGGCTTGGTGTGAATTGGTGTAAATAGGTGGGAAATTTGGTGTGGCTAGGGGAGCAGCATGGGTGCGACTAGCAGCATGGCTTAAACCGGACCTTCAGCATGATTTAATGAAAAGGCCAAACCCTTAAAAAACTATTCCCCAGCATCTAAAACTAATATATTTTACACTTTTAGTCACTTATTATTCTTTCCTCCACTGGGCTTCAACTCAGGACTCTAGGATATGGCCTATCTTGCCTCAGAAGCATCACATACTGAGGAGAGCAGGGGGGGGGGGGGGGAAAGTGCAGGGGGGCGGGTTATAGCTGTGCTTTGTGCAGACAGAGCAGAGCTGGGGTCAGGGAAAAGACAGCAATCCCAGAATGCAGAGCGACACAGTCAGAAGGCACTTCCTGTTTGTGGGCTGCCTGATGATCCATGAGCCGCCATCTTGGATGTTTAAAGGCTCATAACATGCAGTAGATGCAGGTAGGATAATTTTTAATGTGAGCAATATGTATGTACAGGGTGTGGGAAACATATAAGATAGACTTTTATTCAGAGTGAAGGTCCGCTTTAATTACAAAAATTTCCACAGTGCGCATTGGAAGGTATGTTAGCTGGTGTTTGTGTCTGATTAGAGGGTGCACTATCACTAGGTTGTATGCTACATTGCGTCTGATTATTAGGGGGTACTCCACATTGCATCTGATTATTAGGGTGTGCCACATTGGGTCTGATTAGTAGGGTGTGTGCCACGTTATCTCTGATTAAGGGGGTATACTACATTGGGTCGGATTAGTAGGGTGTGTCAAATTGGGTCTGATTAGTAGGGTGTGCCACATTGGGTCTGATTAGTAGGGTGTGCCACATTGGGTCTGATTAGTAGGGTGGGTCACATTGGGTCTGATTAGTAGGGTGGGCCACATTGGGTCTGATTAGTAGGGTGGGCCACATTGGGTCTGATTAGTAGGGTGTGCCACATTTCGTCTGATTAGAGGGTGGGCCACATTGGGTCTGATTAGTAGGGTGTGCCACAATGGGTCTGATTAGTAGGGTGGGCCACAATGGATCTGATTAGTAGGATGTGCCACATTGGGTCTGATTAGTAGGGTGTGCCACATTGGGTCTGATTAGTAGGGTGTGCCACAATGGGTCTGATTAGTAGGGTGGGCCACAATGGATCTGATTAGTAGGATGTGCCACATTGGGTCTGATTAGTAGGGTGTGCCACATTGGGTCTGATTAGTAGGGTGTGCCACAATGGGTCTGATTAGTAGGGTGTGCCACAATGGGTCTGATTAGTAGGGTGGGCCACATTTCGTCTGATTAGTAGGGTGTGCCACAATGGGTCTGATTAGTAGGGTGTGCCACAATGGGTCTGATTAGTAGGATGTGCCACATTGGGTCTGATTAGTAGGGTGTGCCACATTGGGTCTGATTAGTAGGGTGTGCCACAATGGGTCTGATTAGTAGGGTGTGCCACATTGGGTCTGATTAGTAGGGTGGGCCACATTTCGTCTGATTAGTAGGGTGTGCCACATTGGGTCTGATTAGTAGGGTGTGCCACATTTCGTCTGATTAGTAGGGTGCGCCACATTTCGTCTGATTAGAGGGTGGGCCACATTGGGTCTGATTAGTAGGATGTGCCACATTTCGTCTGATTAGAGGGTGGGCCACATTGGGTCTGATTAGTAGGGTGGGTCACATTGGGTCTGATTAGTAGGGTGGGCCACATTGGGTCTGATTAGTAGGGTGGGCCACATTGGGTCTGATTAGTAGGGTGTGCCACATTTCGTCTGATTAGAGGGTGGGCCACATTGGGTCTGATTAGTAGGGTGGGCCACAATGGGTCTGATTAGTAGGGTGTGCCACATTGGGTCTGATTAGTAGGGTGGGCCACATTTCGTCTGATTAGTAGGGTGTGCCACATTGGGTCTGATTAGTAGGGTGTGCCACATTTCGTCTGATTAGTAGGGTGCGCCACATTTCGTCTGATTAGAGGGTGGGCCACATTGGGTCTGATTAGTAGGATGTGCCACATTTCGTCTGATTAGAGGGTGGGCCACATTGGGTCTGATTAGAGGGTGTGCCACATTTCGTCTGATTAGAGGGTGGGCCACATTTCGTCTGATTAGAGGGTGTGCCACATTTCGTCTGATTAGTAGGGTGTGCCACATTTCGTCTGATTAGAGGGTGGACCACATTGGGTCTGATTAGGGCTAAGCTACATTGGGTCTGATGGGGCGGTCGTGGGCTTATCTTTAAATCAGGCACACACATGCTGCCCAGTGCCACTTAGTTCCCGAGATGCTAGTCTAGTAACTAGCCTGCCTGGCGGCCGGGTTGCACTGCCAGACTGCAGCCTGGTGGCCAGCGAGATTGCAGGATGGAGCGCTGATGTAAAACCCCGCCCCTATGATGATGTTGTAGGAAAGTACTTCCCCCAGTGACTGTCAAATGCAACTGCCAACCAGATTATCTGGCTGATAATCTCCCTCTACACAGGAGGATCTAAACCCTGCTCAGCCCGCCATTCACTGTGAAATGCGACTGCATGAGGTAAAGGAAGGCTGAGAAACCTATACCACCTTATCATGGAGTGGCATGCTGCATTAAAGAGGACCAACCACATAACTGGCGGGCCCAGGAGGCTAAAAGACTTGAGGGCTTGCCAATTAAGCTGGAGCAAACGTGGGCCTGGAGTCTACAAAGCTCCAGGTCCATGCTCACTACCTGGGGCACAACAAATCACTGTTTGAACACCCCCCCAGATAGCTGGTAAAACTTACCTGACCACCGATCCAATGAGCACACCCCCAGCTAGAACATAGCGAGGGATGCGGCTGGCGGCACACAGGGCTCAATTCCGCCCTTAGCTGACACGAGCTCTCGTTGGCTAAAACTAAGAAAAGCTGAATAGAGCTGAGCGCGATGATTGGCTGCGCGTATGCACCATCGGATAGACATATTTTCAATAAATACCAAGGATGGCCCACTACTCTGTCCATGTTTTTAATTTTGTCACACTGTGTATCGAGTTTGAAATGCCTGGAGTAGGGGTTGCGCCAAGTTGTGTCTGCTTGGGGGGTGCACCACATTGTGTCTGATTAGTAGGGTGTGCCAAATTGTGATTTCCTGACAACTGTACTCGGATACACACAGCCAGAAATGTAGTATAAAGTGCTGGCACAGGGGGACCTGAATTGAAGTATGCGCAAGATAATGGGGTTCTAGAAATTCCCCACAGCCCCAAACAATTGGCTGCACACAAATACAAATTTAAAAAACATTCATAGATACAAGCAGCTTTGGCAAATCCAATGGTAAGGCCGATTTAATACCTTGTAGAATAATTTTACATCCTAATTTTTAATCTTTGTGTGAGGCCAATTGTTTGGGGCTCCTGTGGGGAATTTCTAGAACCCCATTATCTTGCGCATGATTAAGAGGGTGTGCCACATTACGTCTGATTGGGGGATGTGCCACATCTGTCTGATTATCAGGGAGTGTGCCACATTGCGTCTGATTAGGGGGTGCCACGCATTATTCTGATTAGGGGGTGCGCCACATTGCGTCTGATTGGGGGATGTGCCACATCTGTCTTATTATCAGGGAGTGTGCCACATTGCGTCTGATTAGGGGGTGCCACGCATTATTCTGATTAGGGGGTGCGCCACATTACGTCTGATTGGGGGATGTGCCACATCTGTCTTATTATCAGGGAGTGTGCCACATTGCGTCTGATTAGGGGATGCCACGCATTATTCTGATTAGGGGGTGCGCCACATTGCGTCTGATTGGGGGATGTGCCACATCTGTCTGATTATCAGGGAGTGTGCCACATTGCGTCTGATTAGGGGGTGCAATGCATTATTCTGATTAGGGGGTGCGCCACATTGCGTCTGATTAGGGGGTGCAATGCATTATTCTGATTAGGGAGTGTGCCACATTGAGTCTGATTAGGAGAGTGCACCACTTTGCATCTGATTAAGGGGGTGCGGCACATTGTATCTGATTAGGGGTGCGCGCCGCATTGCATGATTAGAGGGTGTGCCACATTGGGTCTGATTAGGGGGTGCGCCACATTTCATCTCATTAGGGGGTGCCCCAAATTGCATCTGATTAGAGGGTGCGCCACATTGTGTCTGATTAGGGGGTGCAACGCATTATTCTGATTAGGGGGTGCGCCACATTGAGTCGGATTAGGAGAGTGCACCACTTTGCATCTGATTAGGGGGGTGTGCCACATTGCATCTGATTAGGGGGGTGTGCCACATTGCATCTGATTAGGGGGGTGTGCCACATTGCATCTGATTAGGGGGGTGTGCCACATTGCATCTGATTAGGGGGGTGTGCCACATTGCATCTGATTAGGGGGGTGTGCCACATTGTATCTGATTAGGGGGGTGTGCCACATTGTATCTGATTAGGGGGGTGTGCCACATTGTATCTGATTAGGGGGGTGCGCCACATTGCATGATTAGAGGGTGCGCCACATTGGGTCTGATTAGGGAGTGCGCCACATTTCATCTCATTAGGGGGTGCCCCAAATTGCATCTGATTAGAGGGTGTGCCACATTGGGTCTGATTAGGGGGGTGCACCACATTGCATCTGATTAGAGGGTGCACCAAATTGGGTCTGATCAGAGGGTGCCCCTATATTGCATCTGAGTAGGTGGTGCCCTGCGTTGGGGGTAACCCACATTGCTCTGAATAGGGGGTGCTCATATATTGCATCTGAGGCTGTGCCAAATTTGATTAGGGGGGTACGCCACATCGCATCTGATTAGAGGGTGCACCACACTGGGTCTGATTAGGGGGTGCGCCATATTGCATCTGATTGGGGGGGTGCACCACATTGCGTCTGATTAGGGGGTACCCCAATCTGCATCTGACTAGAATGTGCGCCACATTGCATCTGATTAGGGGGTGACCCAATATTGCGTCTAATTAGAATGTGCGCCACATTGCGTCTGATTAAAGGGGGGGCAGTATATTGTGTCTGACTAGAATGTGCGCCACATTGGGTCTGATTAGGGGGTGACCCAATATTGCCTCTAATTAGAATGTGCGCCACATTGCGTCTGATTAAAGGGGGGGCCGTATATTGTGTCTGACTAGAATGTGCGCCACATTGGGTCTGATTAGGGGGTGACCCAATATTGCCTCTAATTAGAATGTGCGCCACATTGCGTCTGATTAAAGGGGGGGCCGTATATTGTGTCTGACTAGAATGTGCGCCACATTGGGTTTGATTAGGGGGTGACCCTATATTGCGTCTAATTAGAATGTGTGCCACATTGCGTCTGATTAAAGGGGGGTCCGTATATTGCGTCTGACTAGAATGTGCGCCACATTGCGTCTGATTAGGGGGCCCTATATTGCGTGTGAGTAGAATGTGCGCCACATTGCGTCTGATTAGGGGGCCCTATATTGCGTGTGAGTAGAATGTGCGCCACATTGCGTCTGATTAGGGGGCCCTATATTGCGTGTGGGTAGAATGTGCGCCACATTGGGTCTGATTAGCGGGCCCTATATTGCGTGTGGGTAAAATGTGCGCCACATTGCGCCTGGTAGCTCTGTGTAGGTCCGCTTGCGCTCCAGGCTGTTGTGTAGGAGATGTTCCCGGGCCAGGAAATAGCAGTGACCCCGCAGTAATTACGGGAGTTTCTCGGTGCCTGAGGTGATGGAGGAGGGGGCGCATGGCTGCTGTGACAGCACGCAGTACAGAGGCGCAGTGTGACGCCCGCTCCTAGGCGCTGCTGTATGTGGCGGCTTGTGTGAGAGGAGAGTCCCGCCACCCCGCCTGCAGAGCACGTGACCCGCCACACCGGGAGCCCGGGGCTCCCTGCTCTCCTCACACTCGGCGCCGGCCTGTGAGGAGGAGGAAGAAGCTGCTGCGTTCGGTGATGGGAAGGTAATGGCTGGCGGCTGGGAGCGGGGCGGTGATGGGAAGGTAATGGCTGGCGGCTGGGAGCGGGGCTTAGACAAGTTCTTCTATATGTCTCAGAATAGAGCCGGCGGTGTCTCCATTGTGTGTGTGTGTGTGAGGGGAGCGCGCTCTCCATCTCCCTGCGCTGTTCTCTCTGCTTCACACCCAGCTCCGGATCTTCCTCACACACAGACAAGCAGCTCCATTCACTATTATCACTTACCTGCCAAAGGCTCGATCCCACATAGTCCTGCAGGCTGAGCTAGTCGGTTGCAGAATTATCAGGCACTTCGGCCACTTCCATACAAGGATTGAGTCTTCAGGAACATAAGTAGTGTGTGTTTTTTGTTAGCCCAGACGGGGACTTTCAAACTGATCAAACCCATTTAATATCAGACCATTTCTTCTGTTGAACTCCTCTATAAAAGTGGACCAAAACCCAGGGGGAGATTCCTGAACTGATCAATTCCCCCCCCCCCCCCCCCCCCCCCCGTGATGCCCCACTGTGTTAAAACCCCCCAGGTCACCCATACATTTACCTTTTTCTTTGGTCCAACAGCACATGTGCGAGCCGTGGCCGCTGCCGCATCCCTGCGATCCCTCTAGCAGGGCGCGTGCCTGTGCCAGGCGTTTGTGAATGGCTGCCAGAGACACGCTCCCTGTTTGAGGGTAGCGGGGGATGCGGCCTTCAACGCTGATTGGACGAGCGGCCGCGCATGCGCCGTGGGACCAGGAAGAGGCGAGTTTGTTTTGGCAATGTAGGGGGTTTTACACAGCAGGGCGCCCCCAATCGAGGTTTCCTGGGGGAATGAACCAAAACCCAGGATAGACAAAATCCTGGGTTTTGGTCCACTTTAACATGGGATTCTTAGCATGAAAATTGAATGTTCTCCCATTATACAGAGCTGGAACCCCCACATCCAATTACCACCTCTTCCAGGGTCGCCAGCCGCTGTATGAAGTGCGTACATCATGGCTGCCTGCGTCCATTGCTAGGTAGGTACACATACAGTGCAGTACAAATCTCATTTGTTGCCAGAGGTCACGTGGAACTACAATGTACAATGAACTACAATGTGCCGTGTGATCCAGGATTTAGGTAAGTAACCAGGCTGGAGCACAGGCTTCCACAGGGGTATGAGGTGCCGGGCACTCAGCAATCAAATGCTGAACCGCTACTGATTAATCAAGCATGAATGTTCTTTTACTTAAAGAGAAACATTTCAGGTATTGGGGAGGTAATAAAAAAACCCAAACCTGGCCTGCTTGCCCGCCCCCTACAGTTTAACAATTTACAAATATTGACCTACCTGTCAGGTCGCATTGCGCTCCGCCATCACTCGGTCCCCCGCTGTTTCCGCCAGGCAGCGTCATATTGCTGTCTCGTCATGCTCTGCACCTCCCCTCAGATCTTGTGCATGTACAGTGTCTCTGCATAGGCTGTATTGACATTCAGCGCAAACCCCCAAGATTTAAAAAGCGGCGCAGGACATTTGAAGAGGGACGGCGAAGGGTGAGTATAGCTAAGGGAGGGTGCAAAGGGGCCAGAAATGCTGCCAGATGTCTACATTTTAGATAACACCAACATCCAAAAGGCAGTGAGAGTATGTTTAGAGAGGGACATGAGAAAAGGTCTGATGTTTAATGCAGACCAATCACCATTGATTCCAGGGCCGGTAGACTCCCTCCCCCCAGGGCATCCAGAATCGGAATGTGTCGCTATGTGAAATCACCCAGAAGCTTGCCTTCTTTCCTGGTCCCACAGTGCATGCTCGAGCAGTGGCTACACCCCCGCTATCCCTTTAGCAGGGCGCATTCCCGTGCCAGCCATTTGTGAATGGCCAGCACAAGCATGAACCCTGTTAGAGGATAGTGGTGGATGTGGCTTGGATGAGAGGCCGTGCATGTGCCGCAGGACCGGGGAAGGGTAAGCCAGATCAGCAGGGCATCCAATTGGGGTGCCCTGGGGGCAAGGACCAAAACCCAGGATAGTCAAAATCCTGGGTTTTGGTCCACTTTAATCTATTGCAATTCCTCTGATGCGTGCAGATGCTTTTACCCATCATGAGTGGGTAATGCTGCTGCTCCCCTCAGGCTGGCTGCACTGAAATAAAGCACATCACCCCTCTAAACATGGAATGTAACACTCAAAAACCTTTCATCCCAGATTTTATTACCACTAGTAGAAGAAAACTGCAAGCTTGGAAAGTGTAAAGGTAGTTTGTTTATATGGATGTTTAATATTCAGCAATTTCACGATACAGATGCTTTAATATAACTGTCATTAAATTTTGCTTGTCTGTAATGGTTCTTCCGTGCCATGGTATATCTGTAGCAACAAATCAAGGCAACTGGGTCTGCTCTATTTTTCTTGACAGCTGTGAAACATGTTTTATCTACAGGAAAGCACAGATAGGAGGCGGCCTCTGGTGATGTGATATTTTGCTGGCAGAGTGATCCTATTTGGGAAGGCTTCTCTGCACTCCCATTTTAGTGCTTCTCATCATGAATCTCAACTGTAGTGACGCATCCACACTGAAGAAGCTCCTGACGCAGATACTCCAGCAGCTGGACCGCGTCAACGCTACCCAGGCCCCTCCGAGCGAAGATCACGACAGCGATGACGCCTACCTGTATATCCTGCTGATCATGATCTTCTATGGGTGCCTGGCAGGAGGGCTTATCCTGGCTTATACCAGGTCCAGGAAGCAGGAGTCCAAAGATGACCCCTACCATCTTTATATAGAGAGAGAGTGGGGCAAAAATCGCAAGAACGTGCCCGTTCCGGAGGAGGGCCCTCACAGGGGCAGCGTTGAAAGTGAACACTTGCTATGAAACTGGTCACAAGGCTGCGGCAAGGGACGCTGTGGATTTATCCTGAATGCTAGTCAAGGGACACAGAGCTGTGATGAGTTTTTAAGTGACAGACTTTCCTTTTATGGAGAAAATATTCTGTTTCTATGTGTTTTTAAAGGTCTGTTTTTCATGACCGGACAATACCAAATTATTTCTGGTTAATAGACATCTCCGTCCATTTACCTGGGTAACTGAAACTTGTTTTCCGATGGAGGTAAAATGAGATATTTGTAATAGGTACAGACTTTTATTTTCTTAGAATGTTTATTTTCCGTTCTTGCACAAGACCAGTATAGCCAGCATAGCGTGCAAAGACCTGAGACGGCTTTATATAGATTCCATACTTTAATGGCTCCAACAGTTCCCACACGCAGCTCCTTCGTCTCATGTTACCCAGTGAGAGGATGTCGGTGGTGTGTGAGATTCTGATCGGCTACATACTCCTGAGAGGTAAACGCAGAAAGCAACTTCCAAGTGAGCAGGCTTGTGCGACTAATAACCCGAAGTTTCCTGCCTTTGGCTGTTGGCATTTCAAGTAACAAATGTGTTTTTAGGGCTCCTCAGGGATGCAGCTCTGATCTGTCATATTGTCTGCCCTACGGTTTGTTTACTGCTATGCAGAACACATTTATTTAGTTTGGATGAGGAAAAGTGTTCCTAAATCAGCTTCTGAGTAAACTACTAAATAAAGTTTTCCTCAGCATTTAAACCAACATTCATATGCCTTCATTGTTATCGGCCCTGTCCTAGTAAAAGGCTCACCTTTTCCCCTGCTCAGCTCCAGCTCTGTACTTACATCTTGCAGAATAGGTGCAGTGGTTGTGCACATGCACACAGATGTTATGCTAGATTTTTCTCCTCCTCCCAGCATCTTGGAGGAGTATTTTTGGTAATGGAAGAACATGCAATTTGCAGGAATTTAAAGTAACAATATAGAGGTATAGGTGGTGTCACATACTGGCCTGGTTATGTATTACAAGGAAACATTTCTGGCACGCTGGGGAAATGTTAAGCTTATTTAATCTATATGTTCTCTCTATAGGAGTGGAAAGGCCACTGCATCCTCAAGATGGGCAGAATGGCCAGCACAGGCACGCTCCTTGTTAGAGTGTAGCGGGGGATGCGGCCGTCAGATCGCTCACCTTAGACAAAGGCTTAGACGAAAGGGCGGGAGCAGATCTGAGCGCGCTGATTGGATGAGAGGCTGCACATGTGCCATAGGACCGGGGGAGAGGTGAATTTGTTTGGGTGACCTGGGGGGTTTCACACAGGCGGGGCACCCGCGATCTGAGTGCCCTGGGGGCAAGGACCAAAACCCAGGATAGTCAAAATTCTGGGTTTTCGTCCACTTTAACTATTTCAAGCCTTAGCCAAGAGGTGCCCTGATCTACATTAGATCAAAAGACAACTGTAAGTATCTATAGACATTTAAGCTATTTCTGACCGATTTACAGCTTGACAGCTTTCTCTTGAGGGGCTCCAGGATGCTTTTGAGCTTCCACTGCTTATATTCATCGGGCACAAAAGATGACCTTTCATGGATTGATAATTACTATATTTTTTATCGGGCAAATATAGAAAAAAAAGGAAAAATTCAACTCACCTTTCCATCTTTCCCGCTTGTGCTGTCCCCGCAGTCTTCACTGTATCTGCCGCCTTCTCCGCGGCGCCAGCACACACAGACATCCGGCTCTGTACAGCAGGTGGACGTGGCCAACGCTCGAGCATTAGCCACGCTCTCCCACTGTATGAAGCCAGGTGTCTGTGTGTGCAGGCGTCGCAGAGAAGAAGTGGCGGGACAGTGCGAGTGGCGGAGGCAGCTGTATCTGCCCCTTTGTACAGAGCCGTGTTCGCTCTGTGTGTGCTGGCGCTGCGGAGAAGAAGCGGCAAAGGCAGCTGTATCTGCCAGTCCTCCACGGTTTCAGCACACATAGACACCCAGCTTCATATAGCGGATGAGCATAGCCAACAATCGAGCATCGGCCATGCCCACCGCTGTACTGAACCGGTTATTGGGAAAGCAGGGAGGATGGAAAGGTGAGGTGTTTTCTTTTTTTTTTTTTTTTGTTTTACTTTTGCCTATGGGCAATGGGAGTGGGAATTCTGCATTGCCTAAGGGGAATGGGAGTGGGAATTCTACATTGCCTAAGGGGAATGGGAGTGGGAATTCTACATTGCCTATGGGGAATGGGAGGGGGAATTCTACATTGCCTATGGGGAATGGGAGTGGGAATTCTACATTGCCTAAGGGGAATGGGAGGGGGAATTCTACATTGCCTATGGGGAATGGGAGGGGGAATTCTACATTGCCTAAGGGGAATGGGAGGGGGGATTCTACATTGCCTAAGGGGAATGGGAGGGGGGAATTCTACATTGCCTAAGGGGAATGGGAGTGGGAATTCTACATTGCCTAAGGGGAATGGGAGGGGGAATTCTACATTGCCTAAGGGGAATGGGAGGGGGAATTCTACATTGCCTAAGGGGAATGGGAGGGGGAATTCTACATTGCCTATGGGGGATGGGAGGGGGAATTCTACATTGCCTAAGGGGAATGGGAGGGGGAATTCTACATTGCCTAAGGGGAATGAGAGGGGGAATTCTACATTGCCTAAGGGGAATGGGAGGGGGGATTCTACATTGCCTAAGGGGAATGGGAGGGGGGATTCTACATTGCCTAAGGGGAATGGGAGGGGGGATTCTACATTGCCTAAGGGGAATGGGAGGGGGGATTCCACATTGTCTATGGGGAATGGGAGGGGGGATTCCACATTGCCTATGGGGAATGGGAGGGGGATTCTACGTTGCCTATGGGGAATGGGAGGGGGAATTCTACGTTGCCTATGGGGAATGGGAGGGGGAATTCTACGTTGCCTATGGGGAATGGGAGGGGGAATTCCACAATGCCTGTGGGGAATGGGAGGGGGAAATACCAAACTGCTTATATGGTTTATGGGAGGTGGGGATGCCACACTACCTACATGGGGAATTGGGCTGGAGTATGCCACACTGCCTATCTGGGGAATTGGGGTGGGGGGTGCCACACTGCTTATATAGGGAATGGGAGGAGGGGAATTATACACTGCCTATATGGGGAATGGGAGGAGGGAAATGGCACACTGCCTATATGGGGAATGGGAGGAGGGGAATTATACACTGCCTATATGGGGAATGGGAGGAGGGGAATGGCACACTGCCTATATGGGGAATGGGAGGGGGGGATGCCACACTGCCTATATGGGGAATGGGAGAAGGGGAATGGCACACTGCCTATATGGGGAATGGGAGGAGGGGAATGGCACACTGCCTATATGGGGAATGGGAGGAGGGGAATGGCACACTGCCTATATGGGGAATGGGAGGAGGGGAATGGCACACTGCCTATATGGGGAATGGGAGGGGGAATGCCACACTGCCTATATGGGGAATGGGAGGAGGGGAATTATACACTGCCTATATGGGGAATGGGAGGAGGGGAATGGCACACTGCCTATATGGGGAATGGGAGGAGGGGAATGGCACACTGCCTATATGGGGAATGGGAGGGGGGGATGCCACACTGTCTATATGGGGAATGGGAGGAGGGGAATGGCACACTGCCTATATGGGGAATGGGAGGAGGGGAATGGCACACTGCCTATATGGGGAATGGGAGGAGGGGAATGGCACACTGCCTATATGGGGAATGGGAGGAGGGGAATGGCACACTGCCTATATGGGGAATGGAGGGGGGGATGCCACACTGCCTATATGGGGAATGGGAGAAGGGGAATGGCACACTGCCTATATGGGGAATGGGTGGGGGAATGATACACTGCTTATATGGGAATGGGAGGTGGGATGCCACACTGTCTATATGGGGAATGGGTGGGGGAATGATACACTGCCTATATGGGGAATGGGAGGGGGGAATGGCACACTGCCTATATGGGGAATGGGAGGGGGGAATGGCACACTGCCTATATGGGGAATGGGAGGGGGGGATGCCACACTGCCTATATGGGGAATGGGAGGGGGGGAATGCCACACTGCCTATATGGGGAATGGGAGGGGGGAATGGCACACTGTCTATATGGGGAATGGGAGGTGGGATGCCACACTGTCTATATGGGGAATGGGAGGGGGGAATGCCACACTGCCTATATGGGGAATGGGAGGGGGGGGGGATGCCACACTGTCTATATGGGGAATGGGAGGTGGGATGCCACACTGCCTATATGGGGAATGGGAGGGGGGGAATGCCACACTGCCTATATGGGGAATGGGAGGGGGGAATGGCACACTGCCTATATGGGGAATGGGAGGGGGGGATGCCACACTGCCTATATGGGGAATGGGAGGGGGAAGGCCACACTGCCTATATGGGGAATGGGAGGGGGGGAATGCCACACTGCCTATATGGGCAATGGGAGGGGGGAATGCCACACTGCCTATATGGGGAATGGGAGGGGGGAATGCCACACTGCCTATATGGGGAATGGGAGGGGGGGAATGCCACACTGGCCATGGTGGATGGGGGGGGGGGGCGGATGGTGTTTTAGCACAATATTGGGTTTAGAATATATGTTTTCTTATTTTTCTCCTCCAAATCCTAATTGCGTCCTTATAGGGTGAAAAATACGGTACTAAAGATGGCAGAGCAGCATAACAGGACAATTCTGATGATTCATCCACATTGGTCAGCAACCTGAGCTGTTACAGTGAATCTATTCTAATAGTTTAGTTCCAATTGACACAAGAAAAGTGTTTAACTGTTTGTTATTTGCCTTGTATAGGAACCTGGTAACGGGTTTCCTGCACATTTTATGTATGTTTTACAAGAACAAACTTGTCCTAGAGATTAAATGTTGCCATATTCTTCTTATCACATTAAAATAATTTGATTGTGGCCAGCCTCATTGGGGAAGCGCTTCTGTCTAGTCCACCTCTTTCATCAAGTACCACTTTATATTTACTAATTTTCAAGTACCAGTTGGGGGATGGTACGTTAGGGTTGTCAGTCACCTACAAATATAAAACGGTCATTTAAGATGCGTGTAATAGGCATGAGGGAAGCCATGGAAGTTTGGGTTTGGCCGGTGAGGTCTGGAGGAGCCATCGGTGGCAGTGCAGCTGAAAGGGGACCACTGAGATCCTCTTTCCCTAAGCCCACAGAAACCAGAAGCCCTGGGTGTAGGGATAAAATATACGCGAGGCACTAACCAGCCCGGTGCACTAAGCATAGGAGCTGGTAAGCCCAAACCAAGGGGCCCAGCAGCTGGCCCTAGAGCATTACCAACTCTACCAACCTATGCCCTTCAGGAAGGGCACTGGGCTCCTCTGTACCCCTCTGGCTTTTGGGGATGCGGGTAATAGGGCGGGTGTACCTGCAAGCCACCCGCCAGCATGTCAGACAGGTGTCTTGCAACTCCCCTACCCTGTGAGCTAGTATAGAGGTCCATTAAACTCCATACTAGTACACAAATAGTTAAAGTGGACCAACACCCAGGATTTTGACTATCCTGGGTTTTGATCCACTTCCCCGGGGCTCCCCGCTATGTGAAACCCCCCAGATTTCCGGATAAAACTCACCCTGCTCCTACGGCACATGCGCGGCCGCTCGTCCAATCGGCGCGCTCAGAGCCGCTGTGGTATGCGCATCAAACCACAGGGTTAGACCTTCCCTAATCAGAGGTGTGAAAGAATCAGCATGGAGTCTGTGATCTGTGCTTGGCTCAACTCACAAATGTCCTTCCTGGGGAGATTAGGTCAGGTGTGTGTTTATGGCTAGAAAGCCTTAATGCTACAGGGGGAAATAATGGGTGATATTTGCTAAGAACAGAGAATCTTAAAGGGGGATGCCGGGCATCAGCAATAAAATGACATAATATTCCTTACAGTTGTACCTTTACTTTATTGCATTGTTTCCTAAGGCCAGGGATACAGCACGGCATTGGCTGCTGTAACTGCCAGACTCTGCTCTTTCCTGCAGATCACTTCACAGACTCCTCTGATCTAAAGGATTTAGTGCTGCCTCACTCAGTATTCATTCTTTCCTCCAATTAGTGTGGGAACTTGCTCCTTTGTGAAACAGGCAATCAGCAAATGTGTCACTAGAGCCATCTGGGGGAACATGAGGGATGCTGGATCAGATGTATACGAGGTTGACCAGTATACATTCTGCACTTGTAATGCAGAATAGAAGCAGTGTCTGATTGGGGTGTAAGGGGCCCACTGTTAGGACTGACTCTGGAGGCCTGCTCCACATTTAGAAGTATTACTGGATTATATTCAGGACCTAAGCAGAGAGACATGTTGCCAGACTGTATTCTCTCTTTGTGTGTACACACAAATAAGCTATACATACTGTAGTTCAGGTTTTTTGGTGATAAAGGCCCTCAAAAAGGTCCATCAAGGGTTTTCTTGGTAACCCTGTGGGCCAGTCAGAGTCTATCTAGAAAGAGGCATCTGATAGGGTCCGCGCATACCAAATCTATGTTTTTCAGTGGAGCATGATCCAGGGTCATCACAGAACTCCTATGAGAGTTGGTCACATCTGCTATGTTGCATTTCTGGGCATTTTGGAAAGTCCAGGAGGACGTGTTGTGGAAGAAATGAGAATTCACCAGTCTGGTTCTAAGCTCAATTTGCTTTCTTCATTGTCTTTCTGGCACAAAGACTCCCTACCCCCATTTCTTGCATAGCAGAAACCCCCTGCTCATGGCTTTTTATGCTGTGACTGAAAAGCCCCATCCCCAGACACAATTCTGCTGGCATAATGGTAGCTTTGAAGATAGGGGGAGGGGCGTTATAGTCCTTTGATAAATAGTGCATGTAATCTCAATTAATTATTTAAACAAAATATAAAGATTTGCCATTGTATCTGCTTTGTGGATGTCTGGGGATCCCTGAAGTTAAGCAGAGGTTGTGAGGTACAACATTCAGCTCTGTGTATTCTGCATCCAATAATGTTCACTCCTCACCCCAAGCTGTTTAAACCGGACCTTCACCATGATTTACTGAAAAGCCCAAACCCTTAAAAAACTATTCCCCAGCATCTAAAGTTAATATATTTTAAGTTTTTAGTCTCTTATTATTATTATATATATATTATATTATTTCTCCCACCGGGCTGCAACTCTGTTCAGGACTTTGGGATTTGGGCGTCGCCATCTTGACTCAGAGGCATCACACTTACCGAGGAGAGGAGAGTGGGATAAAGTACAGGGGGTGCAGGTTATAGCTGTGCTTTGCTCAGACATAGCATAGCTGGGGTCAGGGAAAGGTCAGCAATCCCAGAATGCAGAGCAGCACAGTCAGAAGGCACTTCCTGTTTGCAGGCTGGCTGACGTTCCATGAGCCGCCATCTTGGATGTTTAAAGGCTCATAACATGCAGTAGATGCAGGTAGGATGATTTTTAATGTGGGCAATCTGTATGTACAGGGTGTGGGAAACATATAAGATAGACTCTTATTCAGAGTGAAGGACCGCTTTAAGTCACCATTCATCAAACCAGATGTAGTGTATGGGTGACTGGATTTAGACATTGTTACAGCTCTAGTGTGTAATAGGGATGAGTGGTCGTGACAAGATTCATTAGGAAAAAGATTTAGTTTTGATAACCCATTTTCTACTATACTGCTGAAATAATAAGGTTGCAAATCTCCCATGGAGGTCTGGATTTGGAATGATACTCAGAATGAAAGTGGAAAAATCAAAGTATAGGCTGATTCAACCTCAGTGGAAATGCCTGAAGACAAGGGAATGAGGCTCAGAGTGTGCGTGGCCTCTATGGCCCTGTATGACCTCCCTACAATGCCTGGGCATGCTCCTGATGAGGCGGCGGATGTTCTCCTAAAGGATGCCCCCCCAGACCTGGATTAAAACATCAGTCATCTCCTGGACATTAGGGTTGATTCAGAGCCCCTTTCGCGTCATTTTACTGCGTGAAAATTTCTGTTCTCGTCCATTTTTCCACCTCATCTGATTCAGCAAAGCCTTTTTTTCTGCAAGAATTATTATGTCAAATGTTTTCTTTTTTGTGTGATTTTTTGTTTGGTAGCAAGACCTCCAAAAATATGTTGAGAAGGGGCTCTGAATCAACCCTATTGTGTGGTGCTGTGGTGGATGGACCAAGGCATGACGTCCCAGATGTGCCCGATGTTCTTAGATTCAGGTCTGGGGTAGCAGTAGGCCAGTACATTGCATCAATGCCTTCATAATGCAGGAACTGCTGACACGCTTCAGCCACATGAGGCCTAGCATTGTCATGATTCAGAAGAAGCCCAGGGCCCACTGAACCTGCAAATGGTCTCATCCCAATACTTAAATGAGCACTATCGCGAAAAAATGTCCCAATAATAAAAATCCATATAATTATGCTGAATGGCGGGAGGAGAGGTCACTTATACACACGGCATCAGGAATTGTCCAGCCAGGCTTGTTTTTTTATTTTAATGGAAGAGAAAGGACATCAGGCTCTGTCACCCCTGATGGACTAAACCTGTCAACCCTGGATTTTATTCCTACCAGAAGAAGAAACAAGTTTGACAGGAGTTTTATTCAGTTTGAGTGTATAAGTGACTCCTCCTTTCATTAGCCGAGCTGTTTATATGGGTTTTGAATATTACTCAATTTCGCGATAGTGCTCCTTTAAAGTGGACCAAAACTCCAGGTCAGCCATACTCCCTCCCCCATGTGCATAGTCAAAAATCCTGGGTTTTGGTCACACAAGAAGGAGAACAGAGAAATGGTCTGTGGTCACCACCTGCAGAACCACTGCTTTATAGGGCTTGTCTTGCTAATAGTCTATCATTCCATTTGCCCAACAGCAGGAGAAATTGATTCACAATCATTGTTGCTTCATAACTGGACAGATTCAACGTACAGATGAGTGCAACTGTACAGATACAGTGTTATTGAAATGAGGTTTAATTGTGTGATTCCCCCTCGTCAGGGCATCCCAAACTGAGAAACTCTGCCATTTGGCCAAAATTATTACCCGTCTGACGAGGCCATGGCACATGCGTGACATCATTCAGCTTCCCCAGCCACACATTAATATGCAGGGTCGGAGAAGCTGATTGGATGAAAGGCTGCACATGCACCATCAGACCGAGGAGAGGTGAGTTTACTGGGTAAACGGTGGGGTTTCACACAGAGGGGCATTCCCTATAAGAATCCAGGGCATCATGAATTTGGATGCCCTGTGTGAAACCTGTGAGTCCCCAGTAAAACCTACCTGATCTCCAGTGGCGCATCTGCGGGCTGAGGCCACGCTACGCTATAACTTTATCCAGGCGCACGCCCATGCCAGGCATTTGTGAATGAACAGCATGAGCAGGACCCCAGCTAGAGGCTAGCGGAGATGCGACTGTTGTCTCCATTTGGCCCTTAGACGATTCTCAGCCGAAAATGACAAATTGAGCTGACCACGCTGATTGGCTGCTTGTCCGCGCATTCGCCGTGAGACCAAGGAAGGGTGAGTTTTTTATGAGCGCTCTAGGGGGTTTCACACAGTGAGGGCGATGAGGACCAAAACCTGGGATAGTAAAAATCCCTGGTTTTGGTCCACTTTAACCAGACTGTATTTTCAGTTGTTTATTTAGTTTAGAAAAAAGACGATTGAGGGGTGATCTAATAACGATGTATAAATATATTCAGGGTCAATACAAAGATCTGTCCCACAATCTATTTATACCTCGGAGTGTAACTATAACCCGAAGGCATCCACTAAGGTTAGAGGAAAGGTGCTTTCTCCACCGACATAGGAGGGGATTCTTCTCTGTAAGAGCAGTGAGACTATGGAACTCCAGTAAAAATGTTCAAAAGTGGCCTTGATGCTTTCCTGGCATGTAATAACATTTCCAGCTATGGCTACTAGACCACTGGAAGGAGTTAAACAGGATGAACTGGATGGACTCCAGTCTTACATACTATGTTACTATGTTACTAAATGGAATAAGCAGATTTACAGGGAGTGTAAAGGCAAAACATAAATGAATTCGGGTCCCTGAGGGTCCTCCGTCCCCCAAGTCAGCTACAGTGACTGTATACACTATTCACTGCAATGGCCCCTACAGGGAGGAGGGTTCCACACAGCAAAGTCCCTGTGAAGCAGACCAAAACAAAAGCGGAGACAGAATCTGAGTTTTAGACCTAATGCAGTGTATAAATTAGCAGTGCTGTGCCATAGCCTTAGAGGATGTTTGTAGCAGGTTTGAGCTTGTTATGTAAGTAGCAATTACCTGAGCAATTATAATTGCATGCCTGTGGAATTTTCATAGGCAATTTACACAATGTCATAGTCAAAGCTCTGTACACATGGCACAGCTGGCCTCATTTCTCACCACAAACCTAACTTTTCCACACATCATTCTATAATTCAGAAGAGAGAAAATGATCACCTGACCCAAAAGGTCCACTTGCATTATTCCCAAACGGGCATAGTGATTTATGCGAGGGTCAGCTGTGGGAATAGTTATTGTATACTAACCTTCTTCTGGGTCCCTGCACCGGCAATCAACAGGTGCTGCTGCAGTGTAGCTGCATGCCTGCTTTCTCCGTGCCGGGCAGTGACTGCGCACAACGTCTCCTTGGGAACCTGGAAGAAGGAAGTATCCAGCGTGGCCAGCTATACATTAGAGATTTCCATTTTGGGAGTGGAACCTAACTACCCTTTTTTTTTTAGCCATTTTCTTTTTAGCCATTTCTTTGCCATTTTTCCATTTTTCATTTTGGGATTTCCCCTTGGGAACATTGCAAGCAGACCAAGACTCTAAATACAGTTTTTGTCTATTTAAAGTGGACCAAAACTCCGGAATGATCAGCCCAGGAATCTATAAGATTCCCTGACCGGTCGATTCCCTCCCCCCGGGGCATCCAAAATCAGGATGGCCCGCTGTGTGAAACCCCCCAGGTTGCCCCGTTCACTTACCTTGCTTCCTGGTCCAACGGCCCATACGCGAGCCACGGGCGCATCCTTGCTGTCCCTCTAGCAGGGCACGTGCCTGCACCAGCCATTTGTGGATGGCCAGCGCGGGCATGCTCCCTGTTAGATGGAAGCGGGGGATGCTGGCGCCAGCGTACTTGGGGCCGCTTGCCTTAGACACCGTCTTAGATGGCGTGATGTCAGCGGCTCCGAGAGCGTTGATTGGACGAGCGACTGTGCATGCGCCGTAGGACTGGGAAGAGGTGAGCTTGTTCAGGTCCACTTTTTAGGAAATGTATAAATAAAGCAAACAAATGATTCCACTTACCTCCCAACTCAATACCTCGTTCTGTGGGCTGTTTCAAAGGCATCAGCTCCACTGATGCTGGTGTTCTCCTGTCTACAGTCTTCAGTGAATGCTCATGTGATACGCTCCTGCAGTCATAGAAACATAGAAGGTTGGTGGCAGAAGGAGACCATATGGTCCATGTAGTCTGCCCTTATGTGTATACTGTATGTAGTATTTATCTTAGGATAGATGTATGCTTATCCCAGGCATGTTTAATTTCGATTTTTCAACTACCTCTGCTGGAAGTTTGTTCTAAGCATCTACTACTCTTTCTGTAAAGAGTCAATTCTATAAAGAGTCAGTCAATCAATGAAGAAGCCTGCCCTTCCTTGACTGGCCAGCTCAGAGGTATAAAGCCTGTAGGTGGGACTTTTCAATTTTCAGCTTTAACGGGACACTAGATACATCCTTTACTACTCTAGATACACCCTTTACTACTACTTTTCTATGTTAGGCGAGACTCTAGAGTATGGTAGGTGCTGAGCTGATCTAGTATTTTTCTTTAATTTCCTGGTATCCTGCACGGGTCGCTTCATCTTCATTCTTCACTATTGGGTTATCCGCCACCAGGTGGCGCAGTCGACTGCAAGAAGACTTGTGGCTTCTCCTGGCCCATAAAAGGACAGAAAATTTCCCATAACACCCAGAGTTTCCTTGCAGTCTAGGCGGCGAAGACAGAAGATTGTCTCTCTCTGGATTTTCGCAGGCAAGCGGGGCATCCCAAGCCCGTCGGCCCTGCAGGCCTATTCCCACCTGTTCTGGGACCCATCCTGCCTCCCAGCCTTGGCTGCAGTTCAGGTGACGGTAGGGAAACACCTAGGGTCGGGTGTTCACAGAGCTATGCTCTGGGCCGCAGACCCTGTACCTGAAGGGTAGCCGGCCATAGGCTATGGTGTGCCTATTGGGGGGGGGGGGGGGGGGGGAAGGAACCACTGGGATCCCCTTATGCCTGCCTGTGTGTGTGTTTTTTCTCCCACATTTATTTATTTATTCATGTGTGTGATTGTACTCATGCTTGTACTTGTATTGGCACTATACTTACCTCACTCCTTCCTTATCTTCTCCTCCCTGGCGCTCCGTCATCGGGGGGCATCTCTGGCTCCTGCCACCTGTTCCCTTACTTACCTCCCTCGCTACTGCTTCCCTCCCTGGCGCTCCGTCTTCAGGGGGGGCCGCCCTTCCAGCTCGGAGGGCGGCTGTTCCCCAGCGCACCGTCCGCCCGCTGCGGGCACCATGCGTGCTCTGCTGCGGGGGGGGGGGGGGGGGCTTTCTTCTCCCTGCGCCATTTTCTGCTGACATGCGCCCGGAGTTTCGCGCGCTGGGGGGGGGGCGGGACCGCGCAATGATGCGAATTGCGTCATCACGACGCAGCCCGCCCCTCGAGGTGCTGCGTTTGGCGCCCTTTGCTCCGGAGCCCTGCTGCGCTGCCTGGCTCTTGTCTCCCTGACGCTCCAGCTCAGGGGTCCTGTCTTCTCTCCTGACCCGGGTCCGCCGCGTGGTCCGTGAGTCCTGCCCTGAATGTCTTTTGCCTTTTTCTGTATCCGTGCATGTGCTGTGGGATGCTTATTGCCTTTTCCCTTTTGTATTGCAGGCTGGTCCCATATAAGTACTTGTGGTTCCTCCATTTCCATCCACCCCCCTCCCCCTCCAAGGGTGTTTTGGGGGGCCAGTATTGGGGATTGTTAGGGTTGGGCCCTCCGTGTCCTCAAACCCCTCATTGCTATCAATCACCATATGGAGGCTTCTGGGGATAGCGAGCTTGGGGGCCCTTCGGGGCGGGCTCCGCTGTGTCTTATGTGTGGTACATCCCCCTTGAGCGGTCGCAGCGTGGTTTGTGTCCCCTGCGCCCAGAACAGGAGGGGGCTAGCGCTACGCTCCCCAGCCCTATCCTGCCTACGGCATCGTCGACACTCCCGTGCCTGCATTTAGCCCCCAGCAAGGGGGATGCCAGCAGAGAATCCCATTCGGACCTGGCGTTAAGCATGGCCACCCTTGAACAGCAATTGTCACGTCCGGCCGCCAGCAAGGCCTCTAGTAAGAAGCGGCACTTGGACCCGGCTTATTCTCTCTTTGCTGCTGATGATGATGATGCTTATGAGACTTTTGGTGGCCGTGACTCCATGGAGGAGGGTGAGTTATTCCATGATTCTGACTCCTCCGGGGATCACCCGGGCGACTTTGACAGTGACCCCAGGTCCTCCTCAGACGAGGACATGTGGCTCCCCGATGACATGTATAGGCTCTTGTCTGCGGTATTTGATACCTTACACATTGTTCCCCCTAAGGCGGCCAAGAAAAAGCAGGGGGAGCTCTTCCGCCCTGATAGACAACGCCTGGTGTTCCCGGAGCAGGGACATTTTTCCAAAATGGTGTTTAAGGAATGGGAGAGGCCTAATAAACTGCCCTCGGTGCCTAAGGGACTGGATAGACGGTATTGGTCCGTCTTTGGTCTTGTCCCCCGGAGGTGGACGCTCCTGTCCTGGGGCTCTCCAATACGTCTGTGATGTCGTCTCCGGACATTACTACCTTACGTGATAATGCTGATCGACGCATTGGATCAACTCGCTTGCCATGCCTTCACCTTTGTGGGGGCTGGTCTGCGTCCTGTATGCGCCGCGGCCATTGTCTCCATTGCCATTAAAAAGAAGGTAAAGCGGCTTGTGGAGGCCGCCCCTTCCCGCAAGCGAGCGGACGAGTATAAGGAACTTTTGGCTTGCGCTGACTTTTTTGCCTTTGTGCTCTCAGCCATGGACGATGCCGTCCGGCTTGGCGGTAGGGCTTCGGCCTTGCTGGTTGCTCTCCGTCGGTCGATTTGGCTGCGGCAGTGGGCAGCCGACGCTGCCGCCAAGAAATCCCTCACCGGGATTCCCTTCATGGTTCTTCGTCTTTTTGGGGAGCGTCTTGATCTCTTGGCCAAGGATGGCCGACTCCCTCAGCGCCGGAAGCATGCACGGCCCTTTCGGGGCTCTTCTTCCTTTCGTCCCTTTCGAGGGGGATGAGGTTCTTCCTTCCCTGGTGGCCGCAGGGACTCCTGGGGACGAGGTAGATCCCGCGGCCATCCCGGTACCTCCTGGGGGTCCAAGTCCCCTACCAAGGCCCCTCAGGCATGAGGAGGCGCCCTCACCCATCCGGGTGGGGGGGACGGATTCTGCTCTTTGCTCACGACTGGAGAGAGCATGTCTCGGACCGGTGGATTCAGGAAGTGGTGTCCTCCGGCTACAAGATTTCTTCGGTCCCGGATTTCCCAGAACCCTTTGACGGCGCAGGGCCTGAGGTTGGCTGTCCAATGCCTTCTGTAGTCTGGAGTGATTTGTCCTGTGCCTCTTCAGGAACAGGGTCGGGGGTTCTATTCCAATCTTTTCACGGTGCCCAAGAAGGACGGTTCTCTGAGACCTATCCTGGACCTGAAGGGTCTCAACAGATCTGTCAGGTTCAAACACTTTTGCATGGAGACCTTCCGGTCGGCGGTGAGCTCCCTGCGGCCCGGCGATTTCATGACCACTGTGGACATCAAGGATGCCTACCTGCACATTCCTATTTTCCGGGGACATCAGAAGTTCCTGAGGTTCGCCTTGGAGGATCAACACTACCAGTTTGTGGCACTGCCTTTCGGAATCTCTTCTGCCCCTTGGGTGTTCACCAGGGTGCTGGTGGGTGTCATGGCCCTGCTGAGGAGCCAGGGTGTGAAGGAATTTAATTTTTCTTGAATTTTTCTTAAATTCCTTCTGTCTTAAACTTCCTCCCCCCCCCCCCCTCCTCCCTGTTATTATTATTATTTCAAACCTAAAGTTCAGGAGACAAATGCACAAAGTCCCCCCATGTGTGTATTCTACCCCCCCCCCTGTTTTATTCAACCCCTGCCAGCCCTGATCACAAAAGGCTCAGGTATATTAACAAGATACAGGAAGGTGTAATTTAGGACACAGCTGTGACGAGCAAAGATCACAGGCCACCCACTGTGACGCTGCCATTGTGGCTGTGGTTCAGGGAATCCCCTGCTGGGATTGTGTCAGAACTGCATGTAACAGGGCAGACGCACGGCACCGATAGTCTATGGGCTGTAACGCGGACACCATGCGTCCTACGGCCAAACCGGTCACAGAACCAGAACCAGCTCCCAAAGCCGGACCGGAACATAGTATAAAACAGGTCTGGAAACCAGACAGAGACTGGTAAACGGGGAACTAAGGTTCTGGACCGAATAAAGACCCGGTTCCTGGACTTAACGCGTTCGGTGCGCCTGGCCCGATAGGTTGGTACCGCTCACAAGGCAGTGTGACCCCCCTGCTCCAAGTTATAGCTCCTAAAAGGGTTTTAGGGCAAAATCCCACTCCAAAAAATGGGAGGTAACATCCCCTCCCACAATGGGGAGGGGAGACGGAGAGCCTGGCAGCATAAATAGGATGGTCAAAAACCAGGCTGGTGTCACTCATCGGAAGGGGGTTATGCGGCCGGCATATCCAGGGGTGTCCATCACCATCACCATAACCATAAGCTCTTGACACACCCCCTTGTAAGAGCTCCACACCACGCTGCATGCTTAAGGTAAACTTTGCTTGTTATTGTCTCTGTGTATTGCATATCTGTTGTACCCGCCTCAGAATCGCATAGTTATTTAATCTGTAATATTCCATACTTCTTTATAGTTAAATGCTTGTAACTCTGCCTAGCGTGCTTATAGCCATTAAAACGTATATTTAATTGAGCTGTCTTCTTGCCTTAAACCCGGAATTTGTGTGTCCAAAGGCGGTTTGCCTGGTTACCCTAATAATAAGAGGGTCGGACAAGGTTTTGGGGAACCCGGTGGGCGTGTGCGGCGGTCTCTGGTTAGTAGCGGGACCACGTGACGCCCCGGTTTCCTGCCAATTTGGTGGCAGCGGTTTGGGATAAGGCAAATAGTGTAAGTGAGTGTGGGCCCCATACTCTCATACACTAAAGATTACTAGCAGCGGCTTTTCTGTTGCTGGGATCTTAAGATCAGCTCAACGCTAGGAGTATTCTGAGAGTGGTTACAGTACTTGTGTGATTACAGTGTGCAGTACAGCAGTTGCAGGCATGGCAAGTGGCACCAGGGCCAGAAGCAGGGATGTGGCTGCCGATGATATACTGGGTGCAGAGGGGCCCAGCCAGGGCTCTCCCAGAAGCCAGTCACCAGCCCTCAGCATCCCAGAGGACCGAGCCCTGCCTGCCGGCCCCCCCAGCCAAGCAAGCTCAGCTGCTCTCCTGCATGCTGCTATGGCAAGTCTCCGGGCGGGAGACCGCGGCTCCTATCAGCTCCTCATGGAGGAACGCCAGGTGCAGGCCGAGATCGAGGAACGCCGTGAACGTGAGCACGAGGAACGCCGGGCTGAACGCAAGGAACGCCGGGCGCAAGCTGAACGCGAGGAACGGCGGGTGCAAGCTGAACGCGACCACCAGCTCCAAGTTTTGCGGCTACAGCTTCAACACCCTCAACCCAGCACATCTACCAGCGGGCCCCCCCGAGAACCAGGCCCCAAAGTTGCGTGCAGAGGATTTCCCCATCCTGGACAAAGGCACAGATCTGGACACATTTCTGCTGGCTTTTGAAACCGTTTGCCATCAATACCATGTGCCGGAGGATCAGTGGGTCAGGTACCTAACCCCCCGCCTTAGGGGTAAAGCCCTGGAAATCTTTGGGTACCTGCCCAGCGAAACCACCCTGAGCTACGAGGGGGTCAAGCAAGCCCTGATCCGACAATATAACCTTACCCCGGAATTTTATCGCAAGAAGCTGCGGGGTCTGCGACGGGGCCCCAGCGACAGCTGGGCTGATCACATGAGGGCTCTACAAAGAGCAATTGAGCAGTGGACCACCGGCTTAGGAGTCACCTCCATCCAGCAGCTGAAGGAGCTGATTGCCATAGAGCAGTTCTTCTGGAATTGCTCTGACGAGCTGCAGCAGTTTCTGTGTGACCGGAAGCCAGAGGGGGCCTCAGCAACGGCCGCCCTTGCAGATGAGTACAGTCACAACAGAGCCCAGGAGCCCCGGAAACCTGCCAGCTGGAAAGTGGGTAAGCCGCCGCTGGCGTCTGTTGTACATGCCCCTCAGCCCAAGACCCCTGCCCCTACCCCCTTCTCCAGACAAGGGGGGCCCCAACTCTGTCACCACTGCAACCAACCAGGACACTTCAAGGCCGCATGTCCCCAGCGCCAGCAGGGTCCGTCCCAGAACTCCGCCACGGTGCTGTATGTGGGTAGGGGTGCTGGGAGGTCCCGGGACAATTTGCAATTCGTCACTGTGGGCCAAGCTGTGGCCGTGGGACTTAGGGACACAGGCGCAGAGACAACACTTGTGCGCCCCGAGATGGTGTCCCCACCGGACTTCGTCCCTGGAAAGACTGTCTCAGTCTCCGGAATTGAGGGAGGTGCATCGGCACTCCCCATGGCAAAAGTTTATTTGGACTGGGATGCTGGGCGTGGTGTGCGGGAGGTGGGGGTATCGCCGAATATCCCTGCCGGTGTTTTGCTAGGGACAGACTTGGGGCAGCTAGTGTCTCAGTATGTGGCCACTGAACCCCCGAGGTCTGGTCCCCCAGAATGTAATAGCATGTATATTTCAAGATGTGCAAATAATGTGAGTAACCTACCTGCTACAGGGAATGTGGGGGTAGGGGGTGTAAAGTGTGCTTCTTCCTCCCAGAGGAAGGAGGGTTACCCAGCAGTTGGGGAGGAAACTGCGACTGAGGTGAGGGCTGTTCCAGGAGACGTGGGACCCCCAGGTAAGTCCACATCGCAGGGTTTCTCCACCACTGGGGTAGCAGAGGGCCAGGCTGGTCTGTCTGGACTGGCGGCTTGGAGGGGAATGGAAGGGGGGCAGGCATTACCTGAGGCCGCAGCGGCTCTGGCCACTATCGAGGATAGTGGGAGCGCTGGTGGCTCAGGGGCCCCTCGGGGGTCTAATTGTCCCCTTCCTCCAGACCAAGCAGCTGCCAGGGCCGACGGAAGTCCGGGGGGAGGTCCTGGGAAACGGACGGCGGATGGGATGGTCTTGTCTATTCCAACCACCCCCCGTCCAGGGTTCCCAGCACCTCGACCCGAGAGGACCAGTCCAGGCCAAAGGGCAGGGGCGGTGGAACCTGCAGGTGGGGTGAGGGGTGCCCGTGGAGAGATGGGACCCCTAGGTAAGTCCCCACTGCAGGGTTTCTACGCCACTGGGGTATCAGAGGGCCCGGCTGGTCTGTCTGGCCTGGAGGCTTGGAGGGGAATGGAAGGGGGGCAGGCATTACCTGAGGCTGCAGCGGCTCTGGCCACTATCGAGAATAGTGGGAGCGCTGGTGGCTCAGGGGCCCCTCGGGGGTCTAATTGCCCCCTTCCCCCAAACCAAGTGGCTGCCAGGGCCGACAGAAGTCCGAAGGGAGGTCCCGGGAGACGGACGGGGGATGGGATGGTCTCGTCTATTCCAACCACCCCCCGTCCAGGGTTCCCGGCACCTCGACCCGAGAGGACCAGTCCATGCCCAGAAACAGGGGTGGTGGAACCTGCAGGTGGGATGAGGGGTGCCCATGGAGAGGTGGGACCCCTAGGTAGGTCCCCACTGCAGGGTTTCAGCACGCCCGGGGTGTTAAGGGACCAGGGTGTTCTGCCTGAACCGGCAGCTCGGGTGGAAGTGGTGGAGGAACAGGTCCCAGAGTCCCCTCAGGGGACCGACCGATCCTTCCCTTCCTCCCAGGAGGCTGCTGAGGCAGGCGGAAACCCAGAGGTGGGTCCCGTGAAACTGACTGAGGACATGGTGGTCCCGACTATGTCCAGGCAGAGATGTGGGGTAGCATCAGGCACTGATGACCCCCAGAGAGTTCTCCCCAAGCAAGACATGCAGCCTCGCTTGGGCCCAGACCCCAGATGGGTGGTCGGGGGACAAGTGCGGCTGTACCCAATGATGGTCAGGTCAGGGTCACCAGGGGGGTGGCCTGAGGACCAGCAGTTGGTGGTCCCCTATCTGCCCAGGGCTAAGGAGTGCTATGCCTTAGAGAGCCGGACAACTGGGCACATAGGGTTCACCAACAAGCCAGTGGAGCCGGGCCTGGCTGTCCGCTGCCATTTGTACTATACCAGCCAGAGGGTGGGGGTGGCAGGGTCAAATCCCAGCATCCCACCGATAACTCGGCCGCAAGGAAAGAGGTCTGTACCAATGGCAGTGGTCTATGCCACGCCGGTTCCAAGTTTAATGGCCTTGTCACCCACCTGGCTTGACGGGGTGGGTACTGCCCGGTGGGAGATCCTTCCCACGGAAGGTCCCCCCCAGGGCAGACACTCCATCCAGGGGACCCAGTTCATGGTGCTGGAGGTCAGGCAGGCACCCACTCGGGGCTGCCTCCTTGGCCAGTGTTGGCAACATGCACCGAGGCCCCTGGCTCGGGTAAAGCAGAAAGGGATGAGTTGCCATCGGCAACTGGACCCACAGTCCCAGCTATGGGCCACCTTACACCCCGTCTGGGAGTGGACCTGGCCCAGAACCCTCAACCCAAAACAGCACTACCGCCGTGGTGCTGCCAGACCGGAATAGCGGGCGCACGGGCCAGCATCAGGATGCGCTGCCCCTGAGCGCCCTTTTGGAGGGGGAGGTAGCCAGTGGGTGCATGGGTCAGCACCGACAGGTTCTAACCCCTAGCACCCTCTAAAGAAGGGAGATGTGAAGGAATTTAATTTTTCTTGAATTTTTCTTAAATTCCTTCTGTCTTACACTTCCTCCCCCCCCCCCCCTCCTCCCTGTTGTTATTATTATTTCAAACCTAAAGTCCCCCCATGTGTGTATTCTACCCCCCCCTGTTTTATTCAACCCCTGCCAGCCCTGATCACAAAAGGCTCAGGTATATTAACAAGATACAGGAAGGTGTAATTTAGGACACAGCTGTGACGAGCAAGGATCACAGGCCACCCACTGTGACGCTGCCATTGTGGCTGTGGTTCAGGGAATCCCCTGCTGGGATTGTGTCAGAACTACATGTAACAGGGCAGATGCATGGCACCGATATTCTTTGGGCCGTAACGCGGACGCCATGCGTCCTACGGCCAAACCGGTCACAGAACCAGAACCAGCTCCCAAAGCCGGACCGGAGCATAGTATAAAACAGGTCTGGAAACCAGACAGAGACTGGTAAACGGGGAACTAAGGTTCTGGACCGAATAAAGACCCGGTTCCTGGACTTAACGCGTTCGGTGCGCCTGGCCCGATAGGTTGGTACCGCTCACAAGGCAGTGTGACCCCCCTGCTCCAAGTTATAGCTCCTAAAAGGGTTTTAGGGCAACATCCCACTCCAAAAAATGGGAGGCAACATCCCCTCCCACAATGGGGAGGGGAGACGGAGAGCCTGGCAGCATAAATAGGATGGTCAAAAACCAGGCTGGTGTCACTCATCGGAAGGGGGTTATGCGGCCGGCATATCCAGGGGTGTCCATCACCATCACCATAACCATAAGCTCTTGACACACCCCCTTGTAAGAGCTCCACACCACGCTGCATGCTTACGGTAAACTTTGCTTGTTATTGTCTCTGTGTATTGCATATCTGTTGTACCCGCCTCAGACTCGCATAGTTATTTAATCTGTAATATTCCATACTTCTTTATAGTTAAATGCTTGTAACTCTGCCTAGCGTGCTTATAGCCATTAAAACGTATATTTAATTGAGCTGTCTTCTTGCCTTAAACCCGAAATTTGTGTGTCCAAAGGCGGTTTGCCTGGTTACCCTAATAATAAGAGGGTCGGACAAGGTTTTGGGGAACCCGGTGGGCGTGTGCGGCGGTCTCTGGTTAGTAGCGGGACCACGTGACGCCCCGGTTTCCTGACACAGGGCATTTACATTCTTCCTTACTTGGACGACTTGTTGATTGCTGCTCAATCTCTTCAGCAGGCCGAGAGCGACACTCAGAAGGTATTGTCCACTCTCGGGGTTATCCCAAGTCATCGATCGCTCCGTCTTAGGTGAGGTCCTTCCTGGGCATGACATTGGACACTGCTCAGGTCAAGGTGTTCCTCCCTCAGCAGAAGGTGGAGGGTCTTCAGGTGCAGCCGCGGGCCTTGCTGTCGTGCCCACACCCATCCATCCATCTGGGGATGCAGTTGGTGGGTCTTATGGTGTCTTGCTTCGAGGCTGTACCCTTCGCCCAGTTTCACATGTGACCTCTTCAGTTGAACCTCTTGACCGTTTGGGATTGGACACAGGAGTCCCTGGAGCAGGAATTCGCTCTGTCCCCTCTGGCAAGACAGTCCCTCTCGTGGTGGTTGGACTTGAGGAATCTTCTAGTGGGCAGGTCCTTTCTGCCTCCACGCTGGGATATTGTCACCACGGATTCCAGTCTGACCGGTTGGGGAGGGTTTTGGCAATCACTGAAGTTCCAGGGTCAGTGGGGCCCTCAGGAGGCTCATGCGCCTATCAATCTCCTGGAGCTGAGAGCGATCCATCTGGTCCTTTTCCAGTTGACTCCCCATCTACAGGGTCATGCGGTCCAGGTCCGCTCGGCAATCGGACGGCGGTCGCCTACATCAATCATCAGGGCGGGACTCAAAGCAAGCGAGCCCTCAGGGAAGTGTCCCTGATCCTGTTTTAGGCAGAGGAAAATGTTCCCTGCATCTCTGCGGTTTACATCCCAGGGGTGGAGAACCAGGAGGCGGACTCCCTGAGCAGGGGGACGTCTCGTCTGGGGGAATGGTCTCTCAGCAACAAGATCTTTCACGCCCTGTGTCGCCACTGGGGTCAGCCGGACGTCCACCTGCTTGCGTCCCATCACAATCACAAGCTCCCAAGATTCGTCTCTCGGTCAAGAGATCTTCTGGCCTTCGCAACGGACGCTCTAGCAATTTCCTTTATGCATTTCCTGCCTTTCCTCTGCTGGGTCGTGTGCTGCGCAAGATAGCCCAGGAAGGGGTGCCGACCATCCTGGTGGCCCCTCGCTAGCCGAGACGGTGTTGGTTCGCGGACGTAGTTCAGATGTCAGTGGATCACTTCAGCATGCCCGATGATCCAGGGCTTCTCACTCAGGGACTGCTACACCATCCCAATTTACAAACGCTGGCTTTGACGGCTTGGCTGCTGAAACCTCCATCCTGATGGATAAGGGACTTCCGGCCTCGGTCGTCAGTACCATGATTCAGGCTCGTAAGAAATCCTCTTCCATGATTTATTATAGGGTCTGGCATGCTTACATTGCGTGGTGTGAGTCTAAGTCTCTTCCTTGTCGCATTTTTTTCCTTTCCGGGATTTTGGAATTTCTACAACATGGGTTGGAGTCGGATCTGCAACTGAGTACCCTCAAAGGACAGGTTTCGGCTTTGGCTATTTTTTTTCCAAAGATCCTTCGCCAATCATAGGCTTATCAAGACCTTTTTCCAAGGAGTTACTCATGTCCGTCCGTCCGCGTAAGCCTCTGCTTCTGGTGTGGGATTTGAATTTGGTGCTTTTTGCTCTCCAGGGTCCCCCCTTGAGCCCTTGTGCGATACTGTTCTGTCCATCCTAACGCTGAAGGTGGTCTTTTTGGTAGCTATCACCTCAGTGTGTCGCGTCTCTGAGCTGGCGGCGCTTTCTATGAAGCCTCCTTATTTTGAGTGGCATCAGGATAAGGTGGTTTTCCGTCTTAAACCGGAATTGTACCGGAAAGTTGTCTCTGCCTTTCATCTCAATTAGGACATTGTCTTACCCTCCTTGTATCCTGCCCCTTCTAATTCTAAGGAACAGACCTATATTTAGTACTATTTGGTTGCTACGGAGTCTTTTCGGAAGTCGGACTCTCTGTTTGTTCTCCCTGACGGACCTAGGAAGGGCTTGCCTCCAGCCAAATCCATCAGCAAGTGGATCAGACAGGCAGTGGTGCGAGCGTGCTCTGCCAAGGGGAAGGAACCCCCTTTCTGCGTTACAGCTCACTCCACTAGAGCTATTGGTGCTTCTTGGGCTTTTCAGCACCAGGTTTCTGTTGAACAGGTTTGTAGGGCTGCTACGTGGTCTTCAGTTCATACTTTTTTTTAAGTTTTACAAGGTTGACGTAAGGGGCCTCGGCTGATGCTGTTTTTGGTCGCAAAGTGCTTCAGGCGGTAGTGTCATGAACTACGCGCTGTTGCTCACTGGGGATCCCACCCTTCTTCTTGGACACTGCTTTTGGATGTCCCAATAGTGTAGAATGAAGATGAAGAGACCCGTGCAGGATACCAGGAAAAATACAATTCTGTGATTACTCACCTGTAGAATTGATTTTATTGGTATCCTGCACAGGTCGCTTCATCCCTTCCTTGTTCTCTTTTGCCTTGTTATGGTGACCGTTGAGAGAGTTTATAGTGGGGCTGTGTGAATTAACATGGTCTCTGGCCTCCCGGCTTTCACTGTATTACTGCTTTTCAACGCTGGGTGTTATAGGAAATTTGCTGTCCTTTTATGGGCCGGGGGGAGCCACAAGTCTTCTTGCAGTCAACTGCGCCACCTGGTGACGGATAACCCAATAGTGAAGAATAAAGATGAAGCAACACGTGCAGGATACCAATAAAATCAATTCTACAGGTGAGTAATCACAGAATTGTATTTTGTTCTAGAAATTGTGTGTTCTAAGGTTGTTTTATGGTGTGTTTCACTGCCTGCATTATGTTGCTATAGGCAACGTACACCATGTCTGTACACCAAGATCAACAGAAAGAGAGAAGTAAGTCCTGTAGACACAGTGTACACAGTGTACAGGGCTCATTTCTCTCTTTTTGTAGATCTTGGTGTACAGTTGGCAATAGCAACAGATTACAGGTAGTAAAAACAGCTTACATAAAACACACATTTACTCATGTAAGAAAGAATTAAAAAAAAAACTAGATCAGCTCAACACCTTGAAGGCATCCTTTTTAAAATAGTTCACCTTCAAAAATGCCATCAAAAGAAAAGTTTACATTTTTCAAAATGTATTTAGGAAAAATAGTAATAACTTTTTTTTTCTCCTATCTCTAATACATGTAAAATATTTTAGGGTGCTTAGGTTAGAAAATGATGTATAAATTGTTGCAATTGACTGTTGATTCACAAAGTTACTTCACTTGAAACCTATGAGGCTTTTTGGTCTATCACTGGTTGCCCTCAAGGGGTGTGTAAAGCAAATGCAGCTCCTGTTATTACACAAAGCAAATCTTTCTCCCTCTCTAATGCCCCAGGCTATAGCATTAGAGTTCCCTTTGTTTAAAGCAGAGTCACAGATATGAGATGTGTACAGGCTCCCCTCCCGTACCCCAAGGCTTCCCTTAGGGGACGGGGGGTGCACTTTCCTTTTGTGAGTATGGGTCCGATTTACAAATAATGTTTCTTGTGCATTTTATTCTGACATCCATGGTCACAAATACCCAATGGAAGTATGATGCCAGCAGCTAGGCTGGGTTTACACGTTTGTGTGTTTGAAAAATACAGAGATGGGTTTCCTCGGAGGGTGCAAAGGGTGACAGAAGGTTTTTAGTGCAATAAACTATGCAAAAGAGAAAGAGGTGCTTTCCTAGAACAGAAATTATTTACACAGCACCCAACACAGGAAAACATAGATTTACCCATTATTCCTTGCAGTGGGCAGAGCTATGCAAATCACCTTTTATGTCTCTGGGCCATCCAAGGCACTGAGAAAGTGAGGATTAGCTTAAAATGTACACAGCTAAACACCTTCACTTGTCGACACATGTTTTGGGTGTACATTTTAAAGTGGAGCAAAACCCACGATGATGCCACGGGACTCATAGATTCCCAGGCAGATTGATTCCCTCCACCCTGGGGCATCCGGAAAATCAGGATGCCCTGCTGTGTGAAACCCCCCAGTTCACCCATACACTTAGCTTGTTTCCTGGTCTAAGGGTGCATGCGCGAGCCACGGCTGCATCCCCGCTATCCCTCTAGCAGGGCACATACCCACGGCAAGCATATTTGAGTGGCTGGCACGGGCATGCGCTCTGTTAGAAGGTAGCAGGGGGTGCTGCTGTCGGCACGCTCGGAGCCGCTGGCCTTAAACGAAGGCTTATACAATGTGACGCCAGTGGCTCCAAACGCGCTGATTGGACGAGTGATCGCGCATTCACCGTAGGACTGGGGAGAGGTGAGTTGGCTTCTGTGATCTGGGGGGTTTCACACAGAGATCGGGGTGCCCCTGGGTCAAGGATCAAAGCCCAGGATAGTCAAAATCCTGGGTTTTGGTCCACTTTAAGCTAATCCTCAACATTGCACACTCCGCTTTCTGAATGCCGTGGATGACCTCAAGGTTATTTTCATGGCTCTGCCCAAGGCCCTTCCCTTCTAGGAAAGCGCCTCTTTTCCTGTAATTCTTTTGGCCTCTTTATCCCCCTATATTATTGGCATGCCACTTTATGCCTAACATGTTTCTAATAAACTATGGAAGAAGCCTAGCCTGGTTGGCTGTAAGCAGGCCTTTAAGTTGGCTCCTGGGGCAGACACAACACAGGGTGACGTCAAGCAGCTTATTTATGGCAGTGGCAGCGTTTTTACTTGCAATAGACAGTCCAGGCGCCAGCAGTTACAAATCCGGCTGAAAGTATTCAGTAGAAACAGAAAGAAAACAAGTGATTAACATTGTGCTTCTGTTTGCTTACAGTGACATTAAAGGCCATTCTTTCCCGAGGTGGTTGCTGTCTGTCTGGACGCTAAAACTTTTTATACCTACTTGTCATAAGTGAAACATGAGAGGCTTCCAGCACAAAAGGGTTTCAAGTGGGGCCTATACTATACCACTCTCTGTGCTGCTATTTAGTTCAGGTTGGGGTACATATTTCATGCTATACTTCCTCTAACCACTGTCAGTTAGTTTCAGGGAACTCCCACTAAAGCACTATGAGCAGACAACTTATTGAAGTGTATTAATGTAGACCAAAAGGTAGAAAAGACATCCGGTCGCCACAAAAAGATTTGAGATGCCCCACAGTGTACAGAAAACATACTCTCCAACAGAAGTGCACCCATACTCCCCCCCCCCCCCCCCCCCCCAGGGACAGCATGCGGCAAATCCAATCATGTTTCGGGGTCCATGGCCAGATGGGTGTGGCCCTCAGCTCTCCCTTCTGCACGGTGATGTGGCCCCGCCCTCCTGCCAATGTGACATTGCCGATGTCCCCCCACCCAGCTGCCTGAAGTGGACCAGGATTTTGACTATCCCAGGTTTTGGTCTTTGCCCCTTGGGCACCCCGATGCGTGATGCCCTGCTGTGTGAAAAGCCCCAGGTCGCCCACTTCCAACCCACCTTTCACCAGTACTATGGAGCATGCACAGCCTCCGATTTAATCGGCCACCTGACAAAAAGGGAGTTTTACTTAAAAGTGGACCAAAACCCAGGATTTTGACTATCCTGGATTTGGGCCTTGCCCCCAGGGAACCCTGATCGGGGATGCCCCGCTATGTGTCCTACGGTGCATGTGCAGCCTCTCGTCCAGTCAGTATACTCCTTTCGTCCAAAAGCTCATCTAAAGTGAGCAGATCCAAGCATGCTGGCGGCGGCATCCCCCGCTACCCTTCAACAGGGAGTGTGCCCGTGCCCCCTGTTCACAAATGCCTTGCGTGGGCAGGCGCCCTGCTAAAGGAATAGTGGAGATGTGGCCGCCGTTTGAGCATTCGCTGTTGGACCGGGAAAGAAGGTGAGTTTCTGGGCGACCTGGGGGGCTTTACACAGTGGAGCATCCTGATTCTGGATGTCCCAGGGGGAGACTCATAGACTGAATATGACATCATGGAGGGAGCACTTATTTACACCACCAAATTAACTAAAGTGACTGAAGACAGAAGCATCAAAATAATGAAGCATTATGTGCCCAATTTTGAGCCGGGCATCCCGGTTGTAGCTCTGGTGTGTAACTAACATCACAGGGTATGATACCCTCTAGTGCATAGTGTATAACAAGGAATGTATACCCCAGAGACTATGGCCATTGTCCACCATAAAGATAAGCATGTGGAAAAAGGCAAGGAAAAAAATATTTTAATAAGATGATGCAAATTGTCAAAAAGCAGATCAAGGACTCACTACCATCTCTAAAGGACTTCAGGAGAGGTGATGGGATACAGCCACTTTCTGGAAGGACAGATGTGCACCACCTGGTTTTACCTGATCTTGGTGATGTGTAGAAAATGACTAAAAAAAGGCCCTGGACCACCTAATGCCCAGAGGAAGGGCAGTCCTTCAGCCATGGTCCCTCATGATTGATTTCCTCTCCTGAGTTCTGAAGGAGAACCCATTATACTTCCATCTCTGTTCCCTGACTTTCTGAAACTCAAATGATGTGCAATCTGCTTATGTATATTATCCCTCTGTCCTATTTTTCAGCTTCTAGACTAGGACAGACCAAAAGAGCTAGAGACCTTTTGCCATAGAATATAAGAGACTCCAAGGTAGCACCTGCTTTTCCACTATATGAACATATCAATGGTAAGTAGTTCCATAGCGTAATAATTGCTTGGAACTGACTAAGCACTAAGCCAAGATTGAAAACCACAAAACACAGCAACTAGAAACTTGTGTATAGCAGGATGGATATATATATATATATATATATATATATATATATATATAGAATAGGGTCTGGGTATAGATACTTGAAGGATGTTTGAGCCATTTCTAAACAACTGAATAGACTAACAGGGTCTCAACACTAGAATAAAAACAAAATACAATTCCTGAATGCAGATGTTACGCTCTGCCCAATGCTGCAAACCATTTCCAGGAAATCCGAAGCTGTAAATTGCATTCCCAAGCTGGTTTGGGGGGTGGTGGTGACTGATCCCCAATGAGTAATAGTGAGTTCCTGTTTGATGACAGGATGGCAGAGAGATGCACTCAAATGAGAGGATGAAACACTCTGTTGTTAAAGTTACAAAATAAGTCAATAAAGTAAGTTAAAAAGCTGCTCAGAGTGGCATCCCCGGGTCTGTAAGGGATACTGCTCCCCTATGGCCAGAAACGCCAGTATCGCTGTATTGTGGTGACCAGATAGAGTGTTTTATTTTGTTAACTCCCCTATGCTGTGTCAAGAGGGGGGGGGGGTGGACCTTAATAGTGTTTGTACTTTAAAAAGCACAAAAATCGATTTCAGCCAGCCCAGGGCTAAGCAACTCCCTGTCCCCTAGACATCCAGGTTTGGGATGCCCTGCTGCATGAAACCCGGCAAAAAATGCACCTCTTCCACAGCACATGTGTGGACCTCGCAACTATGCTCTGCTGTGCACCAGGTGGTATCCAGGGGCAGACTGGCCATTGGGAGAGACAGGAGAATTCCTGATAGGTCACACTGTTTTATGGCTGACCAGGCTGGGTGTGGCTCCTCACCTAGAGATTTAGTGCCATATCCACCCGCCAATTATCTGTTACTTGCAATGCTGCAGCCTCAACCTTGGAGCACACTCATTGACTAGCTGGTAACATTGGGGGAGGGGCTCACATGGATGCCATGGGCTAGCTGGGGGCAATTTTTCCCAGGCTGATTGTCAAACCCAGTCTGCTCCTGGCAGCATCTACAGCTTTTGCGTGTGCACCTGTAGACTTCTCATCCAGGATGCTGAAACGTCCACACTGGAGTTGAGGCAAAGGCCTCGATTCAATAAAGGTAGAAAAAAATTCTCATGGTAGTAAAAGATTCAATTCATGAGAAAAAAGCCTGAGAATGTCACTGTTACTGAATCACCAGATAAGAAAACATTTAAAGTGGACCAACACCCAGGATTTTGACTATCCTGGGTTTTGGTCCACTTCGGGGGGGCACCCCGACTGTGTGAAACCCCCAAAAACTCACCTCACCACGCTCCCACGTGACCGCGCCGTCCAATCCCTGCCGACGGACAAGCAGATGACAGCGACGGACAAGACAGCGCTTCCGCCGCCGCCTCCCGCACGTCACTCTTACAGTGCGCGCGCCCACGCCGGCCATTCACAAACGGCCGGCCCGGGAATCTTATAGATTCTATATCTTATAGATTCCCGGGCCGATCACCCCTGGGTGTTGGTCCACTTTAAAGTCAATGGCACTTTTTTACTCCTAAGAAAAGTAGAGAACTGTTTACTCCTTTCTACACTGTAGTAAAAGCTGCCGTTGACTTTCATTGTCTTTTTATCTAGTGATTCAGTAACAGTGACATTCTCAGGCTTTTTTCTCATGAATTGAATTTTTTACTACCATGACATTTTTTTTCTACATTTATTGAATAGAGGCCAAAGTCTGAGTCCTGCTGCAGTGCTTACAGTGTGGATTGTGCAATACAGCATGCAGTATCCTCCTTCGGTTCATCAGGAGGAAGCATAAACCAATTAATGGTTCCAAATTGTCAATGGCAGAGCGTTTGTTTACATTTGTGAGTATACTGCATTCCCCATTTCTTGCCATCTTTTGGGGAGTATTGTTCCAGAGGGTAAGAAAATAGGGGAACTAGGGGAATTGAAGACAATCTACTTGCAATTTACTGCTATCTGGAGTCTATGAGACTGGCTATGAGATCAGCTGATTCCCTCTTCCCGGGGCATCCAGCCACATTGTGTAAATCCCTGCAGTTCACCCTGGATTCTTACCTGTCTGATGATCCCACAACACATGTGCGCCCACCAGCAGCATCACTCTCATCCTCTTTCGGCCATGTGAGTGATGCTGTGTGACGCCAATGTGTGCGGCTGGGAATACCTTCAGCTTGTCCAGCCACACAGTAATATTATTGGATGAGAGCTGTGCATGCGCCATTGCACAGAGGAGAGGTGAGTTTTTTTGGTCGAATGGTGGGGTTTCACACAACAGGGCAAACCGGGGTGCATCAGGGGGACGGACCAAAACCTTGGAAAGTGAAAATCCAGGGTTTTGGCCCACTTTAAAAAATTCTTCCAAAACAATGCTCTTACCATCTCCTTGCTCTAATTTGTAATGGTTCTAATCACTATTCAGAAAAGCCATAGCAAGAGGTTTGTATATTAGTAATGAAACACTCCCCAGTATCAAGAAGTCCTAAGTACCATTGTCATTTTCAGTGACTCTGTTGCAATCACTAAACAATTGCGTCTGCCCTGCCAACAATTAACCACGTAAAATGCGAGCTGGTACCTTGGACACACAAATGACCTAACAACCTTCAGTTGCAACAACATTGCTGAACAAAGAAAGTAGTTCACAGAAAGTTCAAGAGGAGCATTGGCATTTTAGGCTGTAGGGTTGGCCAATTCCCTCTTCCTGGGTGCATACATTTGGGATACCCAGCTGAAACCTTTCTCGGCAAGCCTGGTGGATACAGACAGCAAGGCATCCCAAAAAGTGATGCCCCATCAGAGACCAACACCACCTGGGAGAGTGTTCCTCTTTAAACACATTTAAAAATTTTAACTTATATTATTTTATTAGTATATACCGTATTTTTCGCCCTATAAGACGCACCTGCCCATAAGACGCACCTAGGATTTGTCTGCTGGGGCCGTTGAGAAGTGACAGGGACAGTGTGAGCGGCAGAGGTATCGCCGCTGGCACTGTTCCTGTGACTTCTCCACGCCCACCGCTGCATAAGGCCGTGTGTCAGAGAGGAAGCGATGGAGGCCAGCACATACAGGCGCCGCGGAGGAGGCGGCAGATACAGCTGCCTCCGCCGCTTCCTCGCTCTGCGGCGCCAGCACACACAGTGAACGCTCGGCCTTGCTCGAGCTGCCTCCGCCGCTTCCGGGACAGCACGAGCGATGGAGAGGTGAGTAAACTTTTCCATTTTTATTTATTTTTTTCCAGCATTCGCCCGATAAGACGCACTGACATTTTCCCCCCACTTTTGGGGGAAAATAAGTGCGTCTTATAGGGCGAAAAATACGGTAATTATGATATAATTTAAGTTAAATTTAAACAAAAGCTACGGTAAATCAAAACAAAAATGACACTTTAGCCTGAAGGGCCAATGCTGGACATCATTTAGATCTTATACAATATAATAAAAAGAAATGTAAATTAAAGGCACAGATCATCTCTCCATGTCCAGGGCTGCAGCTCTTATCTGAACGCTGGATCCATGTCCATAGCTGCCCACCCGATGGTGCATCTCTTCCTGTCTCTCCTACTGGTAGACAACCCCCCACCATCAGTCACTGTGAGCTGGCATGCCCCCCATTCACTGCAAAGGAAAGGGTGTGAAAACCTAATATGGTCCTTTCCATTGCAGTGAATGCAGGGGGGGGGGGTGTCAGCTCACAGTGACTGATCGCAGGGGCGTTGCCCGATGGAGAGACAGGAAGAGGCGCCCGATCGGGTGGGTGGTGCAGAACATGGAACCAGCGTTCAGGTAAGAGTTGCAGCCCTGGACTTTCTTTTCTATTTTGACTGTTAATTGCTTTTAAAGAGAGCGAATCAGAATTAATTTGATCCCATTTTTAGGTTCCAAGGTTAAATCGGGAGCCTCGCTTCATGGTTCAGGACTGCTGGACATGACCTGTATAAGGCCGACTCCTATTGAAAACAACGGGCGCCTCTATACACAGAAGCTCCCTGTGTATGGAAGTGCCTATTGTTTCTAATAAGAGCCGTTCATACACAGGCCATGTCCAGAGCTCCTTTAAAGAAAGATAAAGACATGGTAGATTCTTACTAAATATCTAGTGTGGTTCTGTCAGTTCTCCGGCTGCGAACTAGGAGAGAGGGGAAAACCTTCTTTCCAGAGGGGAGTGAGAGACCGGAGCATAAAAGGGGTCTCCAGGGCTATCACAGTTGTCACCTTCCAGGGGGAGTCGCGTGTTTGTGCTGGAGGTACCAGGAAACCTGCAGTCTCTCTCCAAGCTTGCCTGGGT
Organism: Gastrophryne carolinensis; assembly: GCA_027917425.1. Classification (NCBI taxonomy): domain Eukaryota; kingdom Metazoa; phylum Chordata; class Amphibia; order Anura; family Microhylidae; genus Gastrophryne; species Gastrophryne carolinensis. The sequence goes on from CM051235.1 coordinate 106,841,130, forward strand.
ACCCGTGCACGCAGCAGCCATTTGTGAATGGCCGGCGCGGGCGTGCTCCCTGTTAGAGGGAAGCGTGAGATGCGTCCGACAGCGTGCTCGGAGCCGCTGAGCTCAGCAGCTCCGAGCGCGCTGATTGTATGAGCGGTCGCACATGCGCCTTAGGAGCGGGGTGAGGTGAGTTGATCTGGGCATTCTGGGGGGTTTCACATAGTGGGGCGCCCCGAATGGGTTGCCCTGGGGAAGTGGACCAAAACCCAGGATAGTCAAAATCCTGGGTTTTGGTCCACTTTAAACCTCATCAAAATTAAATTGTAAACTAATTCCTGCACCTCCCAAAGACCCTAGCTGAAAGAGGTGATTATGGGGTGGAAGCGGGGTTCTTTGCCCCGGGGGGGCGTAAAGGTTGTCTTTTCAGAGAGCATGTACATCCATTTGGGGATTTGGGATGCCCCACCATCTTAATATAATAGGGAAGGCTGAAATTAGGCACAACTACTTACCTAAGGCTGGCTTCATTGCTGTTGGCAGCCGCTCTCTCCACTTTAAACAATTTGTAGAGCCTAAGAAGAAAACCAGCTTACCTTCTCATGGTCTTGATCTCTCAGAATGATGTATCGCATTCTATTGGTCTTTCCTATTGCTTGGCTTTGGAGGTGCCAAGTGGGAGGCTGTCACAAGAATAATTGCAGGAGAGCAGCACTGGGCAGCAGAAGGGTGAATATGTTTCCCTGCTAAATCCTGGCTTAACATTTTGCTGCAGGTTGGTCCCAAGTTAACAATTCCCTGTCTTTGGCTGCATAAGTCTCATCACAAAACTCATCTATGTCATAACATTCTACACGTTAGAAGCAATGACCGTAGATAGATCTTGTGAATTGCATTTCTTTATGTAAATGAGCTTTGCGTATATTTGCTGTAAAGTGGACCCAAATCAGTCTTTAAATCAGGAGAAAACCCTAGGCGGGAATTGCAGGTTCCCTAAGTGTGAAACTCGCCTAGTTCTGGGATCCTGCGACGGTCATTTTCAGCAATAAGCAGATCCATTGCTCCCTCCGCTCTGCGCACTCCCATCAAGTCTGCCTGGCGTACAATAAATGTAGCTTTGACAAAAGTTTCTGGGCTTGTCTGCTTAGCTTTACTACGGGTATGTTTAGGTTTTCTTACATTGCCTGAAGCCCCCTCATGTGTCTGATGCCATGTGATAAACTCTATCAGAACAATGCAGAGACACATGGAAGCAGGAAGTGGGCAAATGGCCTGCCATGGAAACTTTCCATAAAACCTGGAAACATTTAAGATAAAGACAAAGCTTGGTTAAAATAGACTCACTCGTTACACCCATACATTACTAAATGTAGACTGCAATGTAGTTTACTAGCATGAAAAAAACAAAAGGCTAAACTAAAAAGGAAACTTGCATGAGGTTGTAACATGCTAATTGTCAGTATGTTGATATTGGCATGGCTCCCGCCTGTTTGAGATGACCCAGAGGGAAACTTTGTGTGGACATCAAAGGACACCATAGAAATTGTGTGGAAAGAATATGGAGAAAAACTGAAACAAGTTTAAGCCTTTAAGAATAACTAGAATTACTGTATAAATGGTTGCTATGGGCTGACAACATTATAGAATTAGGGTCATAAGTACCATCGAGGCAGAAAAGGCTGGTGCTCCTGGGCCCACGCCACAAGGTGGCTAGGAGAAAGCTATCTCTCACAAGACATAGAGCATCAGCAGAGCTTTATACTTACCTACCTATCCAGGGTTCCTCCATCCTCCACATCTGCTTCTCCCGACCTGTCCAGCTGCACCATGCCTCACCCAGGCCCTGTTCCTGGCACCCCCCTCCCACATTGTGATGGCACCAGGTGCCCCTTAGCGGGCACAGGCTCTATGAGCAGAGGGTGCGGCTAAAGACTGAGGCCTTTTTCTGCAGAACAGAAACTACAGGAGCAATCAGCTGCCCTGGCTTTTTAAAGCCTACAGTATGTAGTAGATAAAGTTCCAAAATAATTAGATGACCAAGTAAAATATTCTAGGTCCTTGTTCCCAGAGGACATTCAGCATTGCTCTTTGCATTGAGATTTTCCGTAAATCTGAAAGCGACCCTGCTCACCTCTTATAGCCGTTCATAAAGGCCTGACACAGGAGCACATCTAGCTAGAGGTATAGTGTGGATACAGGGGGAGTTCATCTACCGACCCACCCCCCAGGTTTTACACAGCAGGGCATCCCGATTCCCTAAGGAATCTACTGCCCCAAGAGTCCTACAGAGGGGGTTTGTTCCTCTTTAAAACAGGGCACTGTGTCAAACTCGATAAATCTGGTCTCTAAACTGTAAAAACAAATTCTATTTTACTTGTGTAAAATGCTTAGAATCTGGGGCTGAGTGATATTCCTCCCTCCAGGCGATTCGGGATGCCCTGCAATGTGAAACACCTTAGGTTGCAATATAGTTACCTCATTCCCAGATCTAAAGGAGACACATTGCTTTGGGTTTCATTCTGAAATGATGGCATATTCCAATTCTTCACCTAATAATAGAGACTGGTTATTATTTGTGTGTTATATCAGGTGTAGCTAGGCTTTCTGGCACCCGGGACAAAGATTCGAAATGGCGCCCCCCATCTGTTCTCAGACCCCCCTTTGGCGCCCCCCTGACCTGCTGCACATGGGGCAAGTGCCCCCCCTGCTCCCCCCTAGCTACGCCCGTGTTATATATTTATATATCCAAATACCAGTTCAAAAGAGCAAAACAAATGTTCTTTAGATTTTTTTTTTATGTGCTGAAGATAAAAAATGTATTTCAAAAAAACTACCTTACAATTTCAAGTTGTGTAATGTGTGCTTTCGGTATTTGATTTTAAATTATATGTGTAAATGTGTATTATTATGTATTATTATGTTTAAATGTGTATTATTGTTTTTTTTTTTATTATTATTTATAAAGCGCCACCATAGTCCATGGCACTGTACAAGGTAGAAGTTACAGGGGGTAAGACAAGTAAAAAACTTTATAAGGAAAGGCGTATTATGTGAGCCTAGCTGGCACCACAGCTTCCGGCATCGCACAATACGCTTTCACAATCCCATCCATGGGAATCCGATGGGAAATATCAGGATCAAAACCGGCCCAGTAGCGTGTCATTTAACCAAGCGACATGTCCTTGTAAATTCTGATCAAGGCAAACAGACAGCTCAATTTAAATGATATGTTTTAACATGATAAGTGCACATTAAATGGATGATGTATAGTGGAGCAGGGCACCCAGGCAAGCGTGGAGAGAGACTGCAGATTTCCTGGTACCTCCAGCACAAACACGCGACTCCCCCTGTAAGATGACACCTGTGCTGACCCTGGAGCCCCCTTTTATGGTCCGTTCCTTCATTCCCACTCCTGTCTGGGAAGAAGGTTTTACCCTCCTCCTAGTACGCAACCAGAGAACTGACAGAACCATATTTGGGTCATAACTTTCACTGGGAGGATCGCATGGCGCTGGTTCTGGTGCCAGATTCTTTGGTCCAATGCCGTGCATCTGGTAGATCCAAGAACTGGGGGTTGGGGGTGGATCATAATCAGAGATCTCCATATCTCAAGTTCTAAACTAATTACCATAATGAGAAAACTATGGGTGGATGCTTCTTCCCCTCCCTGTTCTGATTCTGTATTTAGCTGGGGGCTATGGTGAACAGCAGCCCAGTTATTCCCGATTTCATGTCAGAAACTGGATGTCTAAGCAGTCCGCTTGAAGATACCTGGTCACTGGAGCTTTCCCAGTCAGAGACTGATTATTATTTGTGTGCTATATATTTATATATCTATATACCAGTTAAAAATAGCAAAATAAATGTTTCTTCTTACATGTTGCAATTAAAAATGTATTTAAAACATGCTACCTTACACTTTTAAGTTGTGTAATGTGTGCTTTTGGTATTTGATTTATTGATGGCATTTTAAATTACTAACATTTGTAGTAATATTATTGTTTTTTTATAAAGCTCCATCATAGTCCATGGCACTGTACGCAATATGCTTCCCTAATCCCTGTCCATCAACAGGAAATATTGGGTAAAAAAACAGTCCAGTAGCGTGTAATTTAAACGAGAGACACAGACTTCTGAATTCCGATCAGGACAAACAGAAAGCTCAAGTTAAATTGTATATTTTATTGTGGTAAGTGGACACTAAGCAACAAGTATAGTGTATTACATATACAGGTCTGAGAGTGGAATACAAGTAACAGGTAGTGTACAGAGAAGTCAGATTTACCTTAACCAAATGGATGATGTATAATGGAGCTGGGCACCCAGGGAAGCGTGGGGACAGCCTGCAGATTTCCTGGCACCTTATGCATGAACACTTGACTCCCCCCAGATGGTGACAAATATGTTGGCCCTGGAGAACCCTTTTATGCTATGTTCCTTCATTCCCACTCTGTGGGAGAAGTGTTTCCCCTCCCTCCTAGTTCGCAGGTGGAGAACTTACAGAACCATTTTCGGGTCATAACTTTCACAGGGAGGATCGCATGGTTCTGGTTCTGGTGCATGGGTACAGCCTGCAGATTTCCTGGTACCTTATGCATGAACATGTGACTTCCCCTGGACGGTAACAAATATGTTGGCCCTGGAGAACCCTTTTATGCTCCAGATTGTTTCTGGGAGGAGGGCTGGAGAAATGACAGAACTATTTTGACAGGCAAGGTCAGCCATGCTTTAGCTAGGGCGAGGATGGTGAAATAGTTGGTGATAAAAAACCATATAGAGTTCATGATTTCACTGAAAATGTTGAAAACAGCAGCACTTCTCATGGTTGTGTAATGGCTAATTCAGGTGTTCCTCTATGGCATTGGGAGAAATAGCCATAATTAATCAGTGTTTTTTCTTGTTCTACACAGACAGATGGCTCTCACTAGTCCTCTGGCAGGCTTACAGTCACATAATAAGGCTCCACTTTGTAGTGCTCTGTCATTTCATGTGTTGATATATTGTATTCTACTTTTATTGTTGTGTGAATGACCCAGAATACCATTTATTTACTCTCTAGAGGAGACAAGCTTGTTCTAATGAAACTCACTTTACTGAAGTTCATGTAACCAGCTGTTACAAAGCTTTGTGTGCACAAAACACGTCATCTGTCATTTACATTTCTGCGTGACTTCCATGCATGAAAGTGGGAGATTTTATCTTAAAATGTATTGTTAGGAATTTATGAAACCTATTAAAAATGTGTATCAACTTTGCAAAGCAGGGATTACGTATACACCCGTCATGAAAAGCTATCCAACCAGGCAAAATATTTCCTGAATGTACCATTCCACCATACCGTAACTGCTATAATCTGCCCAAAGCATTGCATGATAGGTAAAAGCATCTACATAGATCAGCACGTGGCCAAGTTTAGCTTAAACCGGACCTTCATCCCGAATAAAAGCATATATTACATGTTTCCCCCATCCTGTACATACAGATTGCTCACATTAAAAATCATCCTACCTGCACCTATTGCATTTTCTGAGCATTTTAACGGCCCATGGAGTCTTAGGCTGCCTGCAGACAGGAAGTGTCTTCTGACTGTGCTGCTCTGCATTCTTGGATTGCTGTCCTTTTCCTGACCCCAGCTTTGTTCTGTCTTTGCAGAGCACAGCTATAACCTGAACCCTGCACTCCCCCCCCTACTCAGTATGGGATGCTTCTGAGGAAATATGGCAAGCCATCTTGAAGCCCAGCAGGGGAAAGAATAATTTACTAAAGTAAGTGATTAAAAACTTAAAATATATTAATTTTAGATGCTGGGGAATAGTTTTTAAGGGTTTGGGCTTTTCCTTAAATGATGCTGAAGGTCCGGTTCAAAGAGGAGCAACCATTGGCTGGGGAATCTCAATGTGGAATGTGTGAAACCCCTGTAAAACTCACCTTTCTGGTGATCCCACTGCACATGTAAGGACTGAATCCCCTCTATATCTCTACGTGAGGTGCATATCCACTCCAGGCATTTCTGAATGGCTGACATGGGTATGTGGAGAAGGTGGGGGTGGCTAGCGGAATGCACTCCATTCAACTTTGCTTGCCGCTCAGAATGGCATAGCAAACGGTGAATGGAATAATTGACTCCTCCTCTCATGAGCCAACATGTTTATATGGATTTTTATTATTACAAAATTTCAGGATACACCTCTATTAAGTAAGTAATACTGAAGTAGGGCAAATCCTTGACAACATCCACTGCAAATGCCTTTACCACTGTGTCGGTCATAACTCACCACAAGGGGCTCACTGAGACTCTGTCGTCCAAGGACCAAAATAATCCTGGAGCTGACCTTGTAAGATCATCCAGTCAGATTCATGTCTGGAGCAATCCCCACGTGACACAGCTAAAGGCAGCTTCTGAAAGGGATGTTCTTGGATAATTTCATGTTCTCTATAAATGAATAAACAAACTGTTCTTGCTCCTATGACAAGTGCTGCCTTTCCCTCAGCCACTACCTACAGTGGCAGATGGAACATACATACCATATATAAGATATCCCTTCAGTCTACATACAAGTCTAATTCGTTCATCTCCAAGAAAACTGAAAGTGTTCTTTATTTCTTCTTAGCAACACTTCTAAATACTGCTAAAAGGAATCAGTCTTGAATCAAAACCCTGAAGTGATAACATCCAGTGAAAGCTGCCCTGAATCTTACTCAATGCTCCTTTTGAGGCCAGGAACCAGCAACCGGGAGAAGAAATGATGCCCATTGAGGTTGTTGACTTAACCCTTCAACTGAAACAGCGCTTTAGGAGATTTTCAGATAAAATATTGCTATGTGCACCTTGCAGTTTTTCAAGAAAAACAACCCTTTACAGACTATATAATCTCTTGAAGTACACACCTCAGGCTTTCTAGGTTTACCAGGTTTATTGACATGGGCGCAGTTTTCCGGAAGTAATCCCTCGATTAATTATTTGGTTGCACAGGTTTTCCCTAAAAACAAGATAAATCTAAAAAAGCAAGGTCCCCTGAACAGAACAATACCCAACATGCATAGGTACTTTTAAGGTAAGAGTTCCCAAAGTACACCCCAAAGTAAAGCATACGAGTAAGGGTAATTTCACTTGAAAATTTCAGCTCTGCAGACAAAGTGTAAAATTTTCAACCAAGACAACACTTTACATTTGAAATACCCAAACCAAATATTCCCTGAAAGTACACGTTAAGCTTTCTAGGTGTACCCAGCTTGTGGGCTCAATTTTTCGGTAGTAATCCCTCAAAAAAAAATTTGGTTGCACAGATATTACCTAAAAAAATAGAATAAAAAGTATGAAAAACACCTTTTTCTAAAATATCAATATGCAAACAAAAAAAAACTAGCTAAATCTGATATTGCAAGGTCCCCCCCAAACAGAACAATACCCAACATTCATAGCTACGTTTAACCCTTTTAACTCCTAGCCTACTTGACAGTTAATTTTTCACCATTTTGTGCTATATTTAACTGTGCTTTGGGGAGACAGGTAATGGGGGGGGGGGGGGGCTGGGGATTAATGGCAAGTTACCCACTAGCCGGAGGTGACTTGCCAGCCCCCTAAGCCTTATGATCTGGTATAGGGGTCTCCTTACCAGTTCACAAAGTGTAAAAAGCACACACACAATAAAAAAAAGTATTTGTTTTTTTTAATACTTGCCTCCCATCCATCCCTGAGCACCATGCCGATCAGTCTGGCTTCTGCTCTCCTGCTGCTGCTGGAAGCCTTTTAAACCTGCTGTACGACAGGACATGATGGGTTTATTAAAAAAAAAAAAAAAGATATAGGGTGCCCCTTCCCGAGGCGGGGGTCATTTTTGGGGGACCCTTACAATGGTGTGGGGTCCCCCATACCCAGCATAACCCAGTTCGGAGACCAGCTGTGCAGGAATTGTAGCACAGGGAGGCCACCTCCAGCCCCGCAGGCTACAAGCCTGCATAACCTTCACAGAACTGGGATCTTCTGCTCCCTGGGTTTTGGAGAGGTAGGTAGCAGACGGGGGGGGGGGGGGGGGGGGGGGGGCGGGGGTGCTGTTTCTGGTCCTCTCCTGAAGCCAGAAGAGGCTTGGTATTTAAAGGGGAGCAAAAAACATTTTGGGTGCTCTGCTGATCCCACTGGCTCTCTAAAAGGGCTGCTGTGACGAGGTGCAGCTGGCTGGCCGCACCCCCTGCACACTGTTCTAGTGAGCGCTATTTCTAAATGGTTGGACGCGACAGCGAGCATGGCCGAAGAGAAGCTGGGGATGCGGCGTCATGGAAGGGCCACCTCCCCTGGCCAGGACTGTGTACCTACATCTGAAGGACACATGGCATTCCTTTGAGGACAGTCAAGTTCACATGTAAAAGAAGCCATGTATGTGAAAATCCAGTCATGCTAATGCAATAAACACCTCACCTCGCTACTGTTTATGGTAGACAGAGGATGTGGATTGGAGTTCACAATTACTGCCACCAGATTCCTGTACAAATCGCTCTGAATTGAGAAAACAGTCGGATGACTAGAAAAACATCTTCAAGCTAATAACATGAAAGGTTACTAGGAATAATTTAGGTCTTCATTATTAACTATAGACATCAGCATATTTACATCTCCTGATCTCTATGGTCACATTGAGGTATAACTACTGTACAACGCCAGGAAACCATTAAACATTACAGGGTTTTTGTATTAGGGGCCTAACCTAGAATACTGGAGTCTGGACCAGGTCTCCTAGCAGTGTGGCCAATAGCTACAAAACAGATTGATATAAAGGAAGTAGGCCTAGGCTAGGTAACTGGTCAGATAAATAAGATGAGCAAGTGCCTCCAGCAAACAGTGTAGCAGAAACTTCTCATATCAGGTGTATCCATAAAGATAGTTGTGTCTAGAATTAGGTCCACTGAAGTGGGCATCCAAGGGAAATAGATGTGGTATGATTTTTATACATAAAGGCAAAGAGACTAAATGGCTGAAGGCAATGCCTGCATAGAGGGCACATTTCTCTCATTCTATAGAGTTATATAACACTTTTCCTCTTCGGAGTTTGCTACAGAAATAGCAGAAACAGTTGATGGCCTAAGAAACAAGCTCTTCTTAATCACGTCCATATTCATCAAACATGGCAAATGTCGCCTATCATCAAGTAGGCGGTTTCCTTGGGCCCGGCCAGGCAAGGGTGGTCACCCATCTCTGAGTGCATGCAGCTGCCTGCTTATGAAGCTCTTACACATAAAATGCCATTTAATAGCAAACAGATGGAAAGCGTCAAGAAAAAAAAATAACCTCAAGCCAGAGCATCACATAGTCCGGCCATGTGTTGCTGACGCACGATGATACAATCGTTCCATCCAAGGCAGACTCAATAAGGAAATGAACTCATGTCAGTGGGGCTCACTCGTTTACCCAAAGCAGTGATATTGGGTAGAGGTTGTAGAATAATCAATCATACTGCTGCACAAAGCATTGATCACTATAATATTCAGAGGAAACACAATTGTGGATACCCCCTTTAAATGGAGTCAGTGGCTAAAGGGTCTAGTGAAGTTTCTTTAAAGCCTTACTACAGCCAAATTTTTTTATTTCAAGTTTTTGAAAAGTTGGCTTTGGTTAGAACCAGTTCAGTGTTTATTTAGCTGTCTGTGACCTCATACGGGAGTCAGGAAGTAAGATCACTTACCTCCACCACAGTCACATGGCCTAGGATTCTATCAATAGGAGAGAGACTCAATACCATGTGACCGCAGCCAGCCAATCGCGGGACAGATTTATGCAGAGTGGGCACCAGCAAGGACACAGTGGGTGCTGAACACTCCAGATGTTCCTAATCTTATGTTAATAGATAGAAACTGCAGAGTGTACCAAAACCCACCAAACTTGTGAAATACATTTGGCCAAAGCCCCTACCGATACTCTCTTCTTAGGGTGTAAAACTAAAAATGGATACTTTAGCGTATCAAATTGCCCTGGAACACGGTTTTTGGCTCTCCCTCTCTGTAGGATTGCAGGTGATCAGTCAATGCATAAGTGTGGCAATGACATCATTGCTCACACAACAGTGGCAATGAATGGAGGAGGCGGAGCTTTACAGCTAAAACAGGCGCCAATATTTGGGATTAGAGTGAAGCGGGAGCAGTAAAAATAGGCAAAAGTTACTATTCATGGGTGGAGCAATTCAGGGGATGCTAGTTAATGTTGTTTTGGTCCACTTTAAATAAATGAAAGAAAATGTTAAACCTGTGGTTTTCTTTTACTGGTAAAAATAAAATCCAGGGGGGAACTGTTTGAGCATACAATTCCGCTTTTAAAGGGGAGACCTGCTCACCTCTGAATGATTGTCTCCTGCGCCAGCATATAGCAGACAGCAATTAACCACTTTAACATGGGCCTAAAGCATTGCATGATGGGTAAAAGCATTTAAACAAATCAGAAGAATTGCAATAGCAATAAGAAGTAGCTCCAGCATTTCACCACCTATAAAAAGGAGAATACTACGTTCAAAGCCTGTCTCCCCTGTTAAAGTGGTCCAAAACCACAGCAGCGTCCGTATCCCCCGCTACCCTCTAACAGGGAGCGTGCTTGCGCCGGCTATTCACAAATGCCTGATGATCACAAATGATTAGAGGGATAGCGGGCATGCAGCCGCTGCTCACAAATGCGCCATTGGACCAGGAAAAAAGGTGAATTTATGAGCGACCTGGGGGGGGTTTCACACAGCACGGAATCGTGATTATGGATGCCCCGGGGGGGAGGGAATCAATCGGCCTGGGAATCTTATAGATTCCTGGGCCAATCTCCATGGGTTTTGGTCCACTTTAATATTATCCTTCCAGTAAAAGAAAATACAATTCTGTGATTACTCACCTGTAGAATTGGTATTATATGTATACAGCACGTCCTGTTCCAGAAGATATTCCTTACACTTACACTTGGGTTATACATCTCCAGTATTGAAAAGCAGTTAAAATGGAACCGGGAGAACTATAATCATTACAAAAAACTGAACAATCACCATACAGAGGTAACTAAGAAAAATGATAACAAGGGTGGGGTGGAACAGGATGTGCTTTATACATATAATACCAATTCTACAGGTGAGTAATCACAGAATTGTGATTATTCTAAGTATATCGCACGTCCTGTTCCAGAAGATATTCCTTACACTTGGGACATCCAATAGCAGTGTCCGTAAGGTAGGGTGGGATCCCCAAAAGTAACAGCAGACAGTTGAAACCACTGCCGCCTGCAGAACCTTGCGGCCAAAAGCAGCATCAGCTGAGGCCCTAACATCAACCTTGTAAAACTTTGAAAAAGTATGAACAGAAGACCAAGTAGCGGCCTTGCAAATTTGTTCAACAGAAGCTTGGTGCTTAAAAGCCCAAGAGCCACCAATAGCACGAGTAGAATGAGCAGTAAGGCCTGTATCACAGCCTGACGTATCCACTTGACCACTGGTGGACTTAGCCGGAGCTAGAACTTTCTTAGGTCCAGACGGAAGCACAAAAAGAGCATCAGTCTTCCTGAAGGATTCAGTAGCCACCAAATAGAACTTCAGAGTTCTGACTACATCCAAAGAATGCAAAACCCTCTCCTTAGGGTTACTAGGATTAGGACACAGAGAAGGCAAAACAATGTCCTGACTGAGATGAAAGGCAGAAAATCTGGCTTAAAACTAAACACCACCTTGTCCTGGTGTCTCTCAAAATAAGGAGGCTTGATGGAAAGCGCCACCAATTCAGAAACACGCCTAACAGAAGTGATAGCCACCAAAAAGACCACCTTAAGCGTAAGAATGGACAAAGATAAGATAAGACCAAGTTCAAGTCCCAGACTGGTAACATAGGCTTACGTGGGGGACGCACGAGAGTAACCCCCTGGAAAAAGGTCTTGACCAGGGGATGCTGAGCAAAGGATCTTTGGAAAAAAATGGCCAAAGCAGAAACATGACCTTTCAGAGTACTGAGCTGAAGACCCAGATCCAAACCATGTTGGAGAAACTAGGAATAGAAAACGCACGACAGGGAAGCGAGTTAGACTCGCACCAGTCAATGTAAGTATGCCAAACCCTTTAGTAGATGGAGGAAGAGGACCTCTTCCTAGCCCTGATCATGGTATTTACAACCGAAGCAGGCAGCCCTTTTTCCATCAAGATGGAGGTTTCAACAGCCAGGCCGTCAAAGCCAGCGTTTGTAAACTGAGTGAGCAGATCTGGAACCCGGGGCAGGGCGTACTGATCGACTGCCAGCTGCACAATGTCTGCGAACCACACTCTTCTTGGCCAACAGGGGGCCACCAGTATGGCTGGCACCCTGCCCAGCAGGGGAAACGGGGAAAACACATACAGGAGCTGAAACCTCGTCCAAGACACTTCTAGGGCATCCATGGCCAAGGCCAGAGGATCCTGGGACAGAGAGACAAAGACTGGAAGCTTGTGATTGTGACGGGACGCAAACATATCCACATCCGGCTGACCCCAGCGGTGGCACAGGGAGAGAAACACCCTGCTGCTGAGGGACCACTCTCCCAGACGAGAGGTCCCCCTGCTCAGAGAGTCTGCCTCCAGATTCTCCAACCCCGGGATGTACACAGCTGAGATGCAGGGAATATTTTCCTTTGCCCAGGACAGTATCAGGGACACATCTTTGAGGGCCCTCTTGCTCCGGGTCCCTCCCTGATGATTGATGTAGGCAACCGCCGTCTGGTTGTCCGAGCGAACCTGAACAGCATGACCCCGCAGATGTGGGGTTAAGTGGGCGACAACCAACCTGATCGCCCTCCAGAATGTTGATAGGGGCATGGGCCTCCTGAGGGCCCCACTGACCCTGGAATTAATTTCAGGGACTTCCAAAAGCCCCCCCAACCTGTCAGACTGGCATCCGTGGTGACAGTCTCCCAGCAGGGGGCCAGAAAGGATCTGCCCCCCAGCAGGTTCCTCGAGTCCAGCCACCACGATAGAGACCGCCTGACCAGAGGGGACAGGACAAACACCTGATCCAAGGACTCAGGGTCTCGATCCTATACTGACAAGAGGTGAAGCTGAAGAGGCCTCATGTGAAACTGAGCATATGGAACCGCCTCGAAGCAGGACACCATCAGGCCCACCAGCTGCATTCCCTGCCTGATGGATGGATGAGGACAAGATAGAAGGAGCTGAGCTTTCTCTTGAAGACTCTCCACCTTCTGCTGAGGAAGAAAGATCTTGACCCGAGATGAATCCAGAATCATGCCCAGAAAGGACTTCACCATGGAAGGAGACAGAGAAGATTTGGGGTGGTTGATCACCCAGCCGAATGACTCCAGTGTGGACACCACCCGCTGAGTGTCCAGCTTTGCCTGATGGAAGGAATGAGAAGCGATAATCATGTCGTCCAAGTAGGGAAGAATGCGAATGCCCCGAGATCTCAGCAGAGCCATCACTCCTGCCAGCACCTTGGTGAATACCCTGGGAGCCGAGGTGAGACCGAAGGGCAAGGCCACAAATTGGTAGTGCTGATCCTCCAGAGCGAACCTGAGGAATCTCTGATGACCTGGAAAGATAGGTATGTGAAGGTAAGTATCCTTGATATCTACAGAGGTCATGAAGTCCCCTGGGCATAGGAAAGTCACAGCTGAGCGCAGAGTCTCCATGCGAAAATGTCTGAATCGGAGGTGCTTCAAATCCAGGATGGGTCTGATGGACCCATCTTTTTTGGGAACAATGAAACGATTGGAATAATAGCCTTTGCCCCTTTCCCTCAAGGGCACCCGGCAGATGACACCCAGTTCCAGAAGGCCTTGGACAGCCAGGGACAGACCCTGAGCTAACCGAGATTTGATGAATCTTGGGGGCGGCCAGGCTGCAAACTATCTTGTAACCGGAGGACACTACCTCCTGAATCCACCGGTCTGAGACGTGAAGCCTCCAGACATGAGCCAAGAGCCGAAGCCGTCCCCCCACCCAGATGGGTGAGGGCGCCCCTTCATGCCTGAGGGGGCTTGGGGGAGGACTTAGTCTTGGGACCCCAGGGGGGGGCCAGGGCGGCCACGTCCTCTGCCCCTGCCCCAAAAATCTCCACGGGCTCCAGCAAAGGAAGCTCCCCGTCCAATTCTGGAGCCCCTTTAGGAAGGAGAAAAGGCACCTGAACCCCGAAAGGGCCGGTGCTACCTTCTACGCTGAGGTAATTTGCCTCCCTTAGCAAGTCCAGACGTTCACCAAAGAGGCACAGCCCCTTGAAGGGAAACCCAGTGAGAGCCTTCTTAGCAGTGTTGTCAGCTGCCCACTGGCGCAGCCAGACCGAGCGGCGAATCGCCACCAACAAGGCAGATGCCCTGCCACACATTCTAATGGTATCATCCAAGGCAGAGAGAACATATGCAACAAATTCCTCACAACGCAGAAGAGCTCTATACTCTTCACTACCAGCATCATCAGGGGCCCCATCTAAGAGACCCCTGAGCAGGCTTTTAATAGCAACAGCCGTAATGGCAGAGGCACAGACCGAATGGAGCGCGGTCCCCACACAGGCAAAGGCATGGCAAGCCAGATGATCAATGCGCCTGTCCTCCCTATCCCTCAGTGTAGTAGAGTCAGGGGAATGAATGACTGATGTGTTAGACAACCCCAGAACTGGTGCATCCACCTCGGGAGGACATGACCACCGTTTAACCATTTCAGCAGGAAAGGGATACCACTTATCCCAACTCTTTGGCATCCCAGGGAGCCGGCTAGGCCATTCCCACTCCTTGAGCACCAGATTATTAAAATGAGCTTGTTCAGGAAACTCCAAGCGTGGTTTAACAGTATGAAACAGCTCCCCCTGCTGTCGCAGAGCCACGGCAGGAGGAGAGATACAGAGTACATCAAAAATGTGAGCCAAAAGCCTATCAGTATCATCTGAAGCCCATGGGTCATGCCCAGAATCGGCACCATAAGCTCTAGGATGTTCCTCAGATGATTCTGAATCAGAAAACAATTCCCCCTCTTCTAGGGGGGTATAACCTGTAACATCAAAAAATTCCTCTGCCTCCATAGGAAAGAGGGAAACACCAGGTGATAAATGCTGCTTCTTAGCAGAAGCCTTACGCTGGCCAGAGCCAGCAATATGTCTCAATGCTGGCCACCCGAGTAGCCAAATCAGGTTGAGACTCCCCACTGGTATGCACCTCACTGTGAGTCAGATGTAAGCATGGGGGGGTAGGCGAAGCCCGAGGGGGCGCAGGCCCAGCCGCTGGAAACCCAGACTGGAGCGCAAGCGTCTGCTGGGCGCAGGGTACACACACCCTGACATCATCACTTATAGGGGATACCCCACACACAGCCGGGCTTGTCCTGAAGGAACCCCAAGCACATTATCCTGAGAAGCCTCCATATGGTGATAATTGTGGCACAATAGGCCAATTGGGATTGACGCCAATAAGGCTACCCGGGATGCCCCAATAGCCCCGCTAGGGAAGTGGGAGAAATGCAATACAATAGCCCTCCAATAGGGAGTTAACACTAAATAGAGGGGATAGGACCGGGAGAAACCACAAAAGTTTGACCCGCCTGCAAGACATAAGCAAAAAGATCCCGTAAGCAAAGTGCAATACAGATAAATACAAAATAAATCAGCCCGCAGGGGCACTTACGGACCGCGATAGGGAGACGCCAGACACACGCAGCAGAAAACTAAAATGGCGCCCGCATATACCTCGAGGGGCGGGATGCGGAGACAGTGATGCAGAACGCGTCAGCCACAAGGACCGCCCCCCTCCCGTAGAGCGCGAAAAACGCGCCCACATGACAAAGCCAGCCAATGATGGCGCAGCTGCAAAAGAACCAGTGCAACCAAATCAAAAAGGGATCAACACATAAATCATATTATATAAATAAAGACATGCACCCCCCCCCCCCCCCCCAGGGAGAGCAAAGGGGAAGCAAAGGCCAGCCTAAGGGAGCCAACTACGGGGACAGGGGGCGAGGGGCATAAGATGAGGGAGGGGCATCCCATAAGGCTCACCATGGGCCTGTACCGCTTACCCTTTGGTGGGGGACTGCGGTTGGAGCAGCGCTCCTTAGCACCTGACAGCGGTGCTGCCTACCTTCACCCGAACTTGAGCAGCCTAAGCTGGAAAGCAGTAAAAGGAAACGGGTGGGAATAGTCCTACAGGGCCGCAGGCTAACAGGCTAATAGCCCCGCTCAACTGCGAGTAGAGAGAGAGCCATCTTCTAGTCATCGCAGCCCAGACTGCAGAGAAGAACTGGGGAATTTGTGGGAGGTCCCTGGTATATATGGGGCCGGGAGGAGCCACTTTTCTGTCTCTGCAGTCCAGCGCCATCTACTGGATGTATAACCCAAGTGTAAGGTATATCTTCTGGAACAGGACGTGCTGTATACTTAGAATAAAAAGCAAGCTTGGCTGGATTTTACCGATGCAGGGTATATCTAGCATGTTCATGTGGAATTTTATTACCGGACCATGGAAGGGGGTAGTTTATAAATAGGAAGTCCAGTCAAATTTAACCCCCCACCCAGACGCCTTTTCCTGGCGCAGACCCTGCTGGGACCATTCTTGGATCCGATACACAGAGCAGCACCCCCAGCTCTGTGCACAATTCCACCCATCTATTCTATTCACAGCTATTTCAAAGGATTGGCCACCCATATAACAAAATAAAAGGGTACTCACCTGTAGCTAATCAGTCCAACTCCAGCGGTCATCAATTCATCCAGGGAACCCCCGGACCTGAACAGAGGTCAGAATAGATGGCACAATGAGCTTGCGCACCTGCCATCAGTCACAGTGCTGCCACGCTTTTTTTTTTCCCAGTGTAGAGGGTGTGCCGAGACTCACTACACTGAAGTGAATGAAGGGGGGTGGTAGAGCTTCTGTGACTGATGGCTGGGGTGGGCGCGAGCCAGCATATTCTAGAACTGTAACCCCCCCCCCCCAGAGTGCCCAGCAGAACATGGTGCTCAGAGCCCACAGACATGACCTGAAGCCTGCCCACCACTGAGCAAGAAACATACGCAAACATCAAGACTGGGCCAAGAATTATCTTAAGATGGGATGAGAGGGACTCATAACAGAGCAGATGAAGGTGGAGTATTATTATAGGCAATCATGTTGGATCCTTTTGCGCTGACAATACACGTAAAACCAACTCCCAAACCTACTGCCAGTTTTTATAGACACCTCTTCTTCAATCATTGGTACAGGAAAAAGGTCTGGAGTCGGGTTAGTGGCAGGTAACAAGTCTGGTTTATTTTTTTTAAGCTACCTGCACATGGACTTTAAATACCAAAATACAGTAGAAAAAAAAAAAAGGTTACGACAATGAAATTTTTAATCAACTCAATCATCATCAGTCTCAATGTACCTAGATCAAAAATACCCAACCTAAAAAAAATATATCCAAAAATTACATATGTACAGTACACAGCAGAGTCTGGTTTCTTCAATGGTTCCCAGCTATCCCGGGCAGATCAATGATGGCAAAGCAGCCGGGTCCACCTTTAACTGGCCTAGTCCTGAAAGCGGAAGCCAGGTCCACCTTTAACTGGCCCAGTCCTGAAAGTGGAAGCCAGGTCCACCTTTAACTGGCCCAGTCCTGGAAGCGGAAGCAGTCACTGGCAATCTTCCACAGCCTAATAGATGGAGTCGTATGCAGAGTCAATAAAAACTGCTGACTGAAGTTCCGGTGTTTGTTTCCCTCGAACCTCACAGAGCCTTGTGTGATAACCAGGACCGTCTTCTGTCCTTGGGTCGCTTGTTCTTGAAAAGACCAAAAGTAAGACATGTTACAATACATGTAGAGGAGCACTTTGAAGGTTTGTGTGCAGAATAAAAATGAATAGCTTTATACACTGTAATTATTTTTATAATTGTTATTTTTTTATTATTTAACCTGGAGGGGGGGGGGGGTTAGCAGACATTCCCTCCAGACCTCTGAAGCTGGGGGGGGGGGGGGGGAGCTGCCTTTATTGCTAAAGGAAAAAAGAAATATTTGGCACTTTACCTAGGATTTTGGTCCGATTGGGGGTGCCCCGCTGTGGCCCCTCATCCAATCAGCATGCTCGGATCCGCTAATCCTGCTAGAGGGATAATGGGGATGCGACCATGGCTCGCGCAGTTGGATCGGAAAAGAGGGTAAGTGAATGGGGATCGATCGGCCCGGGAATCTTATAGATTCCTGGGCTGATTGCCAAGGGTTTTGGTCCACTTAAAAGCAGACCAAAATCCAAATTTTTAACTACCATCCCCTGAATCGCTCCACCCATTTTGGCAATTTTCACTGATCCTGCTTCACTCCTAAAAAACACCTCCGGTTTGAGCCGTTCATTGCCACACCTATGCAATCACTGATTGCCTGCCATCTTACAGAGAGGCATCAGAAAAAAAAAAGGTTCCAGGACAATTTCAAAAGTGAAAATATCCATTTCTAGTTCTACACCCTAAGAAGAGAGCATCGGCAGGGGATTTGGCCAAATGTATTTCACAAGTTCAGTGGGTTTTGATCTGCTTTAATCCACCCCAATCACAGAAGGATTCCGTGTGTGGTGAAAGGAGAGCAGGTGCAAGGGGGTGAATGTGATCCGCAGCCAGCTCCGCCCCCCGGGTCCTCTATTATGGTCATGCGTCTCCTGTGTCTCAGAAGCTGGACAGATATAATATGCTCTTCAGCTCCTCTGCATTCCCCCCCCCCCCCCATGTGCCCTTACTCTCTCCCCATACACACACTGTGTGTTTAACACCTTGCACACCCCCCCCCCCCCAACCACATATTTTTATACTAAAAGGAGTGCGCGCATTTAAGGTGCCTTGAGCAGCATGAACACCAAATATGGAGTTTACCTTTAAAATAAAAAAAACCATTTGTCACACCTAACACCCCACCCAATTTTGATGTTTTGGGGTGCCGCTGGGTGTATCCTCCGCAGGTTGCCCCATACACTCATACACTCAATGAGCATGCCGATTGGCTGAGTGGGCAGCACACTCACTTTCACTTGGCTCTGCTGACAGTTAAGCCTCCTGGGCGGTGCCAAAGGGAGCCACCAGCCACATCCCCCGTTCACCTTCTAGACATGATGTGGCCCGTTGCCCATTCAGAAGGCAGACCCAGGTGCGCGTACGACTAAAGGTGAGCGGGAATTCAGCGTCAGCTCAGAGACTAAGAGAGGGCTCCGGGAGAAGGTCAGTGTATTGGAGCGTCAAGAGCTCTTGATCAATCCAGGGGGCGCAAGAGAAAGGTAAGATTTCACCCATTGTACACGTATGGGAATCCTCCCCCCCCCCCCCCATTCATGACCAATACCTATTTTTCAAAAATTGCCGTTTCAGTTTAATGTAACAAATGTCTGGTGCAGGTGTTGGCATCACCGCAATAAGTCTTAAGAGGAGCCACAGCACTCAACCCTGCTAGCTTGCAGACAAACCTATAATCTGTCTCTAAATCTGGTTAAAAACAGAGGTCTCAGTCCACACTCATCTGCAGAAGTATGCTTAAGCTGCACCACCAGCGCCAAGGTGCCCCTGTGAGGTGCAGTCCTAACTCTAATCTCTGAGAGACCCATTTGGGACATACAGTGCAATAGATACATTGGCAGCTGCAATAAGACAGATTGGAGGGGGGGGTTCCCAGAATGAAGTCTTAGCCACGATCCTTACAAGAAATACAGTGCTGCTATTGGCTGCCCGGCGCACACATGGGCAGTGAGTGTGTCCATGGTTCTGCCTGTTAGAAAGCACAGCCCATGTAAGCGCCAATGGCCAATCTTGGTGCCCTCGGGGGGCTCCAGCATTCTGGATGCCGCTCAGCATGTCTTATTGCGGCGGGGCCAAAACCTGCACCCGCATGGGTGTTGGTCCGCTTTAAGTAATGCCACTGAACATTATCTTGAAATATTGAATGCTTTTCAGTGACTTCTGTGAAAAGTTAAAAATTAAAGTCCACGTACGCCATCACCCAGCAACCAATAAACCCAGTGAGGTTATTTTTGCCAGATTTCGGGCTGTCTGGCTGTGAGAAACTCTCAGTCATTTAAGCACAACCTTTTTATTTCCATCCTGAGATGAGGTTGAAATCCCACACCTTTACATCAATCTGGGTGGGACACACCATCTCATGCGTCTGAAGGGGGAATTGCTGCTCCTTTCACTGCTTGCCCATCCCTATGTGCTTCTGAGCGCAGTACAAATGTTATTGACAAGAAAATATATAATAAAAATAAAACAATAAACCTGCTCATATACTAGTGAGAAAGATACAGAGGAACATTCAAAGACGTGCAGAACCCCCCCCCCCCCCTACTTTTACAGTGCAAACAGAAAACAGACGAGAGACATGGAATCAATAATCCTCTTCTGAGATCAGCCTACCAAAAATCATTGGCTAACTTACACTATATACTTTACATTCTGGTCTAATTTCCACAGAAAGGGTTCTGAGCGCCTCCTAGCATGAGTGCCAAAGGTTCGCCACCACTGGCCTAGACATTTTGTTTTCGCTTGATCATACATTTGTATGCGAGGCCTTGTTGCCTTTGCACCAGGCCATATTGAAGGTAACATGGAGCCTGGTTCACTACTAGCGCCAGGTATTGCCAAATTAGCGTCTGTATTGTGGCGCTTCGAGCGACCGCTAGTAGACGCTCTAAGCAGGTATCCGTCGCTCTTGTAACCTGGCCGGCATTGATGAATATGATGTGTGTTGAGCGCTGTAACAGTAGGGTCAACTCAGTGCGTCCGGCACTCGGCGCTCCTCACCATATTTAACAAAAAACACTAGACACACACAGAGTCGGCGCTCTAAAGCTGGGCGCTGTAGAATAGAGCGCCAGACGCTGTGTGATTAAAGTCTGTCATATCCACCAGTAACAAAGCGAAAACACATGGAATTACATTGTTTTAACACTGTGACATTAACGCTTTAGTGCCAGACCTGTAAATACAATTCTGCATAAAAATATAAAAAAAATAAAATAAAAAAACAAAAAAATAAAAAAATAAATTAAAAAAAATGTAAAAAAGGTCACACAAAGATTTGAGCAAAAAAAAAAAAAAAAAATTAAAAAAATTTAAATTGCCAAACACGCAATTTATACACAACTAATGAAAGCCCACTGTAAAATTTAGGAGAGAGTGCTACCGAGCGACAGGTACTTTTTGGCGCTCCTGAGCCACCTGTATTAATACATGGGTCGCTAAATGGCGCTGTTAGAGGCAGATTCGCTTTTTTAAAATGTGGTTTTGCGTACAGCGCCCGGCGTTCACCAGAAGTTGCCTGCCGCTACAAAGCACTACCTGGCGCTATCCCTTCTTAAATAACCCCCTAAGTGTGAAATAAGTTATGCTTGGCCTTCATATCACATAACATTTGCATATTCCAATATAATTTTTCTTGCATTTTAAAAGTAGTCAATAAAATGATTGAAACAGAAAAATAAGAATAAAATATAGTAGCGGTACCATGAAAACCCTGGGGAATTCTGCGTCATTTCTCTCTCAACAAGAATAAGACAGCGCCACCTACTGGCAGGCAGGGGAAAATAAGCTACCTGTGATCACCACTGATTAATCCTAGGGATGGAAAAAAGTATTGGCAAGATACACGTAGCATCGCTACATCATTTTGGTGAACTACAGATTCCACATAGGAAGTCCTACTGCAATTTTATTTGTAAAATATGAAAATTGAAGAGGATAAAAATGGACTTGGCAGGAAGGAGGAATAGCCAAAGCTCTGCCTAAAAAGCATTTACCCATGCTTGAGATTTATTAAAATTCAAGCCATGAGGAGACCCTAGTGCCCCACCAGTCCTGCTCTTCTCCATAAATATACTTAATGGACACCAGTTACCAATTCCACACTGATGAAGAACAAGTTCCCAAAGCACTTCCTACTTGTTCCCAGATTAGAGAAGAATGAAACGTGAAGGATCCATTATCCTCCAGAGCCGTCATATTCCAGACCGCCTTCAGGTACAAAGCATTCAGCACGCTGAATTCCAAAGAATTTATGGACCGAGGAGAGAGATTTTTGACTGACCAGACGGCTGGATAGGCCTGTGGCTGGATCCATAATGGGCATTAGGGGTGTGAATTGAGAAGAAACTGGCGATATGATACGTATTGCGAAACGCGTGACGATACGATATATCCTGATTCTATCTCAAAGACCATATATTGCGATTTTTAATTTAAAAAAAATAATAATGACAATTTTTGGGGAATTTTAAGGGCTAAAAACCCTTAAAAAATGGCGTAAGGTCACCCTTACCAACTATGGGGGCTGCAAGCCGGCATAGCCTAATGGCCATGGGCTCCTACGAACCGCCCCCGGGCTTTGGGGAGGGAGGTAATGGGAGGGGGCTCGGGGTTAATGGCAAGTCACTCACTAGCTGCAGGTGATTTGCCAGAGCCTTGTAAACTGGTATAGGAGTCACATAGATCCCTTACAAGTTCACAAAGGGTGAACAGTAAAAAAACACACAGAGAAAACGTCTTTATTACATTTTTTTTTCTTTACTCACCTCAGATTGTCAGGTCCTGTGTCCCTCAATCGATCCGATGACAGATACGGTTGATCACCGGACAGTGGAGGGGGGAGGCAGGAGATCCTAACCCTCCTCTGCCTAGTGATCAGCAGCATCTGAGAGCTGAGCTGCCACAAGCTGCATGCGCCCGTAGGACCTCTCCAAGCGCACAAGCGCCGTAGGTTTCCCGTCTGTCCCATGTGTCTATCCTCTATTTCCTGCCACACTGGGTAGAAGCCGTAGCAGGGCTCCAAAATTTGCCCTACTTTGAATTTATTCCTCCACAACCACGCAGGACAGCCGCCCTGTACCTTGGAGCTCTCACTTATGGTGGAGCGTGTTGCGAGCTGGCTTGGTGGGTATATAAGGTGTCTTATAGGCCACATGCACACATATCCCTCGTTGCAGCCATGCAGAAAAGGGATGAATGATGATAAAAAAAAAAAAAAGGATGATTAATGGCTTTCAGGCCAAGGGTGGCAGTAATTTCTGAAACTGTGCAGTTTGATAATGGTGCTTGTGCTTCTGTGGCGAATGTGCATCTTGGGTGGGCAAAATGGCAACATAGCGAAGAAGTGGAAACAGTGGAATTGCTGTGTAGGTTACCACATGGAAAGCAATCTGGAGACTCTTTGGACCCTGCAGCCACTGCTGGAAGATTATAGTTATAGAAGTTATAGTCTGGGGAACATTTTCTGGCATTCTCTGGGCTCACTGATGCACGTGGAGGACAAAAGATTTGGGCAGAACTCATACTTACACGTGCCGATTGTCCATCATGTGACAGAGGGGATCTTTCAACAAGACATGCCTAGAAAAGTCTGATGTTGGTTTGGAGTGCATGACCAAAGACTTTCAGTACTAACCTTCCATCCCCCCCAATTCTTGAAACTTGAACCCAATTAAACCTGAACACCTCCATTTTTTCGAAAAATGTGTGGTTCCAGGCCCAGGGAGGCATTAGAGTTAAACAGGAGCAATCATAGCTTTCCCCTCAGCCCCCAGGGATCCCTGGCACTGTGATTGGCTGCCGTGGTCCTCCTCCAGGTGCTGCATTGCAGTCAGCATGGCTCCAGATCCCTGTGACAACCTAGCAGGGCATTAATGACTCCCCCCAGCCTTCAAGCTACTGTCCATGCTGCACACAGCAGATTTTAGCTGATGCTCCTGGGACTTGGCTGCCTGCAAACACTATGCACAAATCTAAGCAAACATAATATAAAATGAAAAGAAACCTTCTTACCATGAACAGGCTGACAATCAAACATGTTGATTTGAAAGTCGCTGGTTGGCAACATCTCAAAGAATTCGATAAGTGCCTGCTGCCCCGATACCAGGTTTCCATTCCACACTAATGTAGCCGTATCCATGTACAGCTTGGTCAGCTGCTGCAAAGATTTATGGAATCGTAAGTCATCATTTAGGAATAACATTTTTATTCTTAGGTTTCTAAACACAATACTTAGAAATACTGCACATAAAGAGTTTCAGGCAGCAGGTAATATGGCCATCTTGGGAGCCATAGATACTTCCCTGTCTATGCTTTCATTTAATAAGCTGTGATCAGCTTCTGTGGTCGATACTGCTAATCATTTGTGTGACTGGTTAATGACTAACCAAAGGCAATCATTTTTTCCTGGCGTTTAGCCTGTGATATGGATAAAGTATTAACGAGTTCAGATACAGGTATAAGCATAGGCCAATACACATCCGTTTACTCAATAAATTTGGGTGAATCATTCAGTCACAAGGCCCCGGGTATAATACCAAGCTCCCATTCATGCAGTGTGAAGCCTTTACAAACATTTGTGAAAGAACAGCTGGATCGGTTAGAATATCGCTTCATTTATCTCTTGGTCAAACAATTGTTTGGTTATTAGTCCTTGGGACCCAGTGTTCTTCCACCATAAAGGAATAGGCAAAAAAAAAAATATTGGTGGTAAAAGCGAGGGCCTGGACCATACATATGTAGCATTCACTCAATACAAACTGAAACAGACTATTCCTAAGGTGATTAGATTCCCTTGCTGTGTAACCATCTAGCAGGCCCCAAGCCCTCGCTTTTACCTCCCAATCTATTTTTTCTCCCACTCTAAAGAGCTCATTGAATTGGAGAATCATAAGAGGAAGCCACATTAACAAGTCAGGCCATTGAATTGGTTCCCGACGTTAACTGTTATGACCAGTTACACATGGGGTTGCTGAATGATGATAGTGCATAAAAGTGACACACACTCTGCTAACTCCTTTGGCATTATCAGCATAAAAATATTGGTCTGGCTTCTTTGGATATTTACAATTAGCTCACTTTTTGAAGACAGTTACCAAGGGGCTATCGGAGCCAGTTACGTTTACCTCCTTTGAGGCCAGATGTAAAAATGACCCTAGAGGAAGGGGTGCGATCTCGGAATTGTATGTCAAACTTGGCGGCAGTGCAGTGGCGTGCGACCCTACCTATAGAGCCAAGTGGCATAGAGAGCTGAATTGCTCTTATGATGACATAGAATGGGGTAAAATATGGAGTGGATCCTTTGGCCCGGCGGTATCTGTCACGTCTATTGAAGTAAATATAAAATTAATTACGAGATGGTATCTGACTCCTGAAAAACTCGGTCACTATGCAGGGGCAGCTCAGAATAATTGCTTTAGGGGGTGCTCTCTGGTAGGTTCATACTGGCATGCATGGTGGGACTGCCCCTTGGTATCTGCCTTTTGGGTTAAAATTTTTAATACTATTTCAACAGTACTGGGTAAATGTGTTACGCCAGATCCCAGGGTGGCTCTCCTCAACAGACCGATAGACAGAACAACTAAAACTTAAAAAATTCTTATCTATCATATTCTGACGGGAGCTAAGTTGGTTATTGCTAAGACATGGAAGGCGTCTAGTTTGAGCTTTGTAGAATTTAAAAATAAAGTGAGCTATACAATGTCAATGGAAAAGCTATCAGCAATACATGCTGATGATTTGGACGGTTTTCGAGCAATTTGGGACCCCTGGGTTCGCTTTGCCATGCCTGCAGATTTTGACAACGATCTCTTAATGATCTGATTACGCTGCTCCTTTAAACAGTCCATCTAATGACGAACTTTAATAATAATTTTTTCCCCTCTTTTTCTCTTCTGTGTCCTTCCCCCACCCTTCAATCCTTACCCATTTTTTTCCTATACCCCCCCACCCCCCCCATTCTGGCTACAGTTTTTTTTTTTTTTTTTTTTTTTTTTAGGATAAGCTACTATTTTTCTATGGCGGGATGTAGGTCCTGTTGTGTTTTATAGATGGTTTCCTCCAGTAGGTGGTTGTCCTCCTACTGATAGTAGTTGTCTACAGTAGGCATAGGGTTATTTATATACTGTTTTAGTTACGGTATACCAATACTTTCTAAGATTTTGCTTTAGATGGTAATGTGGGAAAATCGAAGAAGACATAATGAGTAGTTTACTACGATGTAAGAGAAGGTGTATTTTTGTGAACCCGAATGTGTAATGTGCTGATTGTCTCAATAAATTTTTTGAACGAGAAAAATATTGGTTCGGGAACGTAAAAAAGGGGCAGAAGTGGTAAAAAGGACTTTGTAACGCTTTCATGGCATGCGTTTCCATGAGTGAGCATGCTTTGTGAAACCCTTACTTATCACAGCATAATGGTAAGCATTGGGTGGCATGGGCTAAATAAGGGGGTGGGCTAATATACCTCCTGGAAGTCTGGAGCAGTGGGAAATGTGTTCTGGAGTGGCAAAACATACTTTCTATCCAGCAGACTGATGGAGTCTGGGTTTGGTAAATGTCAGGAGAACTTTACTTGCCTGTAACTTTATTTTGGAAATGCTATAGGGCTATTGCTTTCATTGGTTGGCCTAGACCACTTAGTTCTGGTTAAAGCGAACCAAAAGCCATTGAACTTGTGAAATACATTTGGCCAAAGCCCCTGCCGATACTGCCTTCTTAGGATGTAGAACTAGAAATGGATATTTTCGCTTTTCGAATCGTCCTGGACCTTAAGGACATCATTGCCACACACAACAATGGCAGTAAATGGAGGAGGTGGAGCAAGGGTCATTATCTAGTATTAGAATGAAGCAGGAGCACAAAAAATGGGTTCACTGGGGGAGCAATTCAGGGGATGCTAGTTAAAAATGTGGGTTTTGGTCCACTTTAAAGGAAATGTATTGCTTCAGGTGGATGGCAGATATTGGACAACAGTAGGCTTCCAACTTTATGGGAGTTAAGTTTAGTGAAGGCCCTTTTCTGTTCCTGCATGCCCCAGTACATCAAGCAAAGTCCATAGTCATGGTTGGGGGGAGTTTGGCGTGGAGTAATTTGACTGGCCCCAAACAGAGTCCTGGCCTTAACCCCACAGAACACCTTTCTTTGGGATTAACTAGGGTGGAAACTGTAAGCCAGCCAGGGATAGTAATCAGAGTGAAAGCGGAATATTCTGAAGGGAGGATGACTTTATATTGATTCCTATGGATTTAGAATAGGAAGCCCACAAGGCTCTTACAGGTGCAACGTGCCATTGGCCTTGATTCACTAAGAATCGAAAAAAATTCTCATGGTAGTTCTCATGTCACTTTTAGCGAATCCCCAGATAGGAACGCAATGAAAGTCAACGGCACTTTTTACTACAGAGTAAAAAGTTCAATAATTTTCTAAGTATTAAAAAATTGCCATTGACTTTCAATGTCCTTCTATCTGGTGATTCACTAAAAGTGTAATTCTCAGGCTTTTTTTCTCATGAATTGAATTTCTTACTACCATTTTTTTCAACCCTTAGTGAATCAAGACCTTTGTCAGAATTCCTGTCATGTATAGTATAGGTATGGGACCTAGCAACCCAGTGAAACTCTGCTGTCATCTAATTCAGGCCAGGTTTCGACTGAGAAACGTGTCCCAGACAGCTCAGGGTGTAGTTATTTAGCAATTCTGTCACCAAGCAAAACAGATTTGCGCTATACAGGTCGCCAGTGGTACATCTACTCCATCACTGTTTCCCTTGTGACGGGTTGAGAGTTTGTCCTCTCTCCCCTATATCATGAAACAGTAAAAAAGCTATACTTTAGGAATTCAGCACCCGGGCTTAGAGGGCTAGCCTACGCGTTAGGTCTACTGTGTGCAATTTTTTTTTTTTTTTTATAGACAACCTCTCACATGAGGACTACACCTATGCCCTTTGCAGTCCGATAAGTAACTGGATATGTGACAGGTGTATGACCCTCTCCTGGAGGATCTATAAATTACAAGCCGTCAGCTGGCCTGGCTTTACAATGTACAAGCCAGGGGAGAAGGGGCGACCTGTTGACACCTCCATCTAGGGCCTAATGCCTAGTTTAGGCTTCTAAGGAACTTTAATACCATCCCAAACTGGAATGTTTCCGGGAGACTGTAAAAGGAACATAAAGTAAGTCTGTTGGTTTGCTTTAAAGTGGACCAACACCCAGGGGGGATCGGCCCGGAAATCTATAAGATTCCCGGACCGATCAGATCCCTCCCCGCGGGGCATCCGAAATCGGGATGTCCCGCGGGGAGGAACCCCCCAGGAGGCCCACAATCCTCACCTTACCGGCGATCCAACGGCGCATGCGCGAGACGCGGCCGCGTCTCTCGCTTCCCTCTAGCAGGGCGCGCTCCCGCGCCGGCCGTTTTGTGAATGGCCGGCGCAGGCGCGCTCCCTGTTAGAGGGAAGCGAGAGACGCAGCCAATGACAGCGCTCTGGTATGCGCGTCCAAGCGGCTTTGGACGCGCATACCAGAGCTGCTCTGAGCGCTGTCATTGGCCGGACAAGGTCACGTGGGAGCGGGGAGAGGTGAGTTTTTCCGGCGATCGGGGGGGTTTCAGACAGCGGGGCACCCCCGATCGGGGTGCCCCACCTAAGTGGACCAACACCCAGGATAGTCAAAATCCTGGGTGTTGGTCCACTTTAAGGACAGATTTACCTAATTTCCTTTTTGCAATGCTCACCCCAAATCTACCAGATTGCAAAGATACAGTTTTTTTTAGGAGCGTCCAATTTCCTGTACAAGTGATATTAGGTGTAATAAGGAGAAAGGATAGCAAGGTAGGAGAAGCAGGTGCAGGGTCACACAGCAAAGGGGCACAGAACACTAAAAATAGCGGTACATCATTGTATATGATTATATACATTTTCTCAGTGATTTAGGCGATTATGTCATATGAAATTCCAATCTCTTTATTTGATAAAATTACTATAACAATTATATTACAAAACATGCATTGTATGATTCGCCGATTATTATCTAATTAAATGGTTGGATATATTTTATATTCTTATATCAACTAATTTCTAGGGATGTATATACTATGAAGTTTGTATTAAGTATTGCACTGTATAATCATTTATCTATATTGCCGAGTATATTTTATACCAAAGAATTGTAACAATGTATATACATATATCATGCTTCACTTCTATTCTGATTATTGTATCAACATGCATTTTTTTTTCTCTACTCTGTGCTGTTTGCATTTGGAAATAGCATGACATAGCCTCTTTAATTCTTATTAATTGTCAATTGCAATGAATGGATGGCGCTATTTGACTGATGGGAGGGGCAGCGCTCAGGCATCAGGGGCTCTGTTCTCCAAAACCGTGAGGTTTCAGAACGTCGGAGCGGCCCAGGCAAGCTGCGCGGGAGTGAGGGCTAGTACGTTTTTTGTTTTATCTGGGTTTAGTAACCTCCATGACCAAATTGATCTACTGAAAACTAACAAAACACACAGCTCATTTATTCCAATAGGGGCCTACCTGCTGCTGCGTGCACAGAAGCCTCCCCCTGCCATCCTGGGCCTTTCTAGTGATGGCTTTACATTAAACCGGACCTTCAGCGTGATTTAATGAAAAGCCCAAACTATTAAAAAACGGTTCCCCAGCATCTAAAATTAATATATTTTACGTTTTTAGTCAATAACTTATTATTTCCCCCACTGGGCTGCAACTCCGTTCAGGAATTTAGGATACGGGCGCCGCCATCTTGACTCAGAAGCATCACACTTACTGAGGAGAGGAGAGTGGGATAAGGTACAGAGGGCGGGGTTATAGCTGTGCTTTGCTCAGACAGAGCAGAGCTGGGGTCAGGTAAAGGTCAGCAGTCCAAGAATGCAGAGCAGGCTGCCTGATAAGATGGCAGCTCCCATAAGCCGCCATCTTGGATGTTTAAAGGCTCATAACATGCAGTAGATGCAGGTAGGATGATTTTTAATGTGGACAATCTGTATGTACAGGGTGTGGGAAACATATAAGATAGACTCTTATTCAGAGTGAAGGTCCGCTTTAAGTAACTCACAGCCACTCAACCATCCATCCATTCTCACTACCTGTCTAGAAAGGCGAGAAAGGTGCTTTAACATGGTGGGGAGACGGGGGGGGGGGGGGGTTGGACCCTAGGTCTGCTTTAGGCATTAAACTGAGTTGCCTGTTGGCAATCTAAACTCACCCGTCTCCTTTTGTCAATGGTTTCATAATAGAGATTGACAAACTCTTCAGAGGCTCTGCATGCCAGATCGGCATCAGTCTTAAAATCCTAGAATACAGAAAGGTCATCAAAATCTTTGTTCAACACCAACATGCAACAAAGGAGAACAGGATTTCCCCCAAAATTCTTAGCAGTAGACTGAGATACCAGCAGGGAGGTGTTCAGCGGTGCTCAGCTTCTCTTCACCCCTATGACATCAGTACAGTTAAAAGAAGCAGAACGCAGCTGAGCACGCAGATTATCTGCCCTGTGAGAATGCTGGAAGAGGAGTTTTACCGGTGATCCATGGGGATACACACCGCAGTGCTTTCCCCTGGGGCATCCTGAAACGGGATGCCCTGCTGTGTGAAACTGTTCACCTCTTTAAGGTGAATTAAAACCCACAGCAGCTGCTTGGCCGGCTCCCAGGACATCCCGGTTTGGACCCCTCCTCCAATCTTACCTTTCCTGGGGCTCCCAAGCCATGATCGTGGTCATCCCTAACTTCCTTTTACCTTCCTGACGAGAGCCCGCACATGCACCATGGGACTGGTGAAGGGTACATTTGTATGGAGGGTCTGGGGCATCCCAAATCTGGAACAAACCCCAGGATAGTGAAAGTCCTGCTTTAGGGGCCACTAATGTGCCCCCAGCCAGATTGTTATCATCCCATTGTGTATTTGGGGTTAGGGCTGTAGATAAAAGGCATAGAGGCAGCTATTTTATGCAATCACTGATTGGATCAGATCACTGAATATAATAAAAAAAAAATCTGCTCTAAAAGAGATCCAAGCGGAAGGCAGCGGCGGCTCCTTCATTGAAGCGGATACAGATCTATGTACACCACGCCGGCCATGCTTTACCTAACATCGGGGATTCTACCCCGTGGAAAATCATCACTGCCCGATTGATTATCAGAGCCGCCATACTCACAGAGGAAGCCATCGGAAAGCACACTGCAATCTTGCTCACTTCCCCCGGTCGCGCTTCCTTTTACCGTTCTTTAAAATAGTTCTCCAGGAAACAAAGTCCCGCAGCATTTGGTTCCGCCTGTATGTCATTCACACCTTCACCACTAGATGGTGCTGCCGAGCTCTTTATCTACCTCGTATTCATTCATACTAGGAAGGCGCGTCACGTGGCTTCAGCTCATCTAGAATGCTTGCAGGGGGCGATCATGTAGCGGCCAGAAAATATCAATCCAAAATATGAGGCTAAAATACCAACGCTTTCTATTTCTTCCAGGCTTTATAAACTTTAGTGTAAGCTAAGAATACTTCCCCATTAGAGAGCTGCCTTTCTTTTCAGTATGCCCCAGGGGGACTGCAACAAAATCAGGGAAATTCAAACTCCTGGGATTTGTTCTGCTTTAACTGTTAATCCAAACTTTTAATTTATTATATTTAGTACATTGAGATGCTGTTATAGAGGAAAAGTAGCTAATGCTAAATCATTTTAGTATATTGACTAATAACCCAAGATTTTTACCCTCCTGGGCAGGGCAGGGCTGGCCCAAGACATTGTGCTGCCTGGGTCCAAGAGTGAAATACTGCCCCCCCCAAATGAAAAAAAAAAAAACGAGGAGAGGTGATTTTTACTAGGCAAACTGGGGTTTTCACATAGCGCAGAATCTCAATTCGGGTTTTGTTCCACTTTAAGTGAACCAAAACCCAGGATTTTCACTATCCTGGGCTTTGATACTTAGGAACAACCAGATTGTGATGCCCCACTCTATAAAACCCCCCAAATCTCCCCACGGTCATGGCTGGAGGGGGGGGGGGGGGGTCATGAGGGGGCATTAAGGTGCCAGCACCTTTATTTCACCTTTTTTCTTTACTATAGTACAGTAACCACATACTATGGAACCTCCCCTCGCAAGTGGCTGCCCTAGGCACATGCCTAGGTTTGTCTAATGGTAAATACAGCCATGCAGGTGATGAACTGGTAGCTTTCATCCCATAAATTGAACAGATTAGTGATAGCACAGTTTAGTTCTGGAGCCATGCATGGGAAACAGTTGAACCTACAGCTGTTACAAGCAGGTACATTAGACCCAAACTTCTTGGCCTCTGCCACTTGGCTGGATATCCAGCATTCCACAGCATTGGGCACGGTCTCCCAGCTTGATATATAGAAGAACATGGGACAAGCAAGCCCTATTCTGAAACACTGCACCTCTCCATTAAAGAAGGCCACCACCCAGTACTGTCCTTTTCCCAGGTGTTATTCCTCTGTGACAGGGCATCTTAATTTGGGATGCCCAGTGTGTGGACCCCCCACCACTTTCAGCAATCCCACAGAGCATGCAGACAGGCAATGAGCACGCTCAGCTCAACATTCAGCACAAAGCTAGCTAAGGGGGGGGGGGGGCACTGGCCACACCCCCTCCCCACCTGGTGCACGCCTCAGATGAAGTTAAAGCAGGGATGTGGCCATAGCCCACACATTCACTGTTGGATTGCCAGCTATGCAAGTACTGCAGGGGCTACACACAGCAGCACATCACAAATCAGAATCAGCCCTGGAGTCTTTTAGCCATTGGTGTTACATGGCCAATAAGGGGTAGCCCTGTAACTGGACAAGCTCATCCCCAACTGTTCCAATTACACTCTATACAGGTGACCAGCAAACATGGCCGCCCAGGATGCACAGTCACCGTAACCAAGCAGCCACCCACGGGCAGGTGTACAGCTCTGCCACCCATATCTTTTAATCTGGCACCTGGACAGTACAGACTATAACGGCAACCCGTGCCCACGGCCCTTGGCAGGCTGGAAGCCACCAGGCACCGGGCTGTAACGTGACCACCGCCCACCTATCTCTATGAACGCCAGATAAGTTGGAACCTCCTCTCTTCCACGGAAGCTTCCAGAAGCAACCGAACTGAAGGTATAGTGAACGTGCGGCAGCCTCTTCCGCTTACCTATCACAGTGTGAAGCAGCCGCCGGTGTGCGCTATGCCTCTCTCCAGACCCGACTAGCGCTCTGCCTCCAGCAGTCCCCGTCAAATAGCGACGCCTCCCCCTGCAGTGGCTCAGCCAACCAGCGTGGCTATTGGTGGAATCCGCGCCTCCCCCAGCAGTGTGCGCACTCTCCTGCCGCTCGCCTCTGCCCCCATTTTATTGCATCCCACAATGCCGAGAGTGCGGCGCTTCTTTCAGCTCTGCCTCACACACGCAGTACGGAAAAGTTCGTGAATGACCCGCTATGGAGAGTGGCGTTCATTCCTTCTACGCTACGCTTTTGCCTCTGCAGTCACGATGTTCCTGCCCGCTGCTGCCGCCCACCTCCGCCGCCAAATTCCCGCCGATGCCAGCAAAGTGCCGCCCCCCTTAACCCTTTAAGTGCCAGCCTACCTGGAGTTTTTGTCACACTCTGTTGCCAGACCATTTTGCACTATTTTGCGCTCCCCATGTTCAAATGTGATTTTTGAAGGGATTTCCCAGGAAAATGATATATTGTTTTTGAGTCTGGGCTTTAACATGAAATGTCTTGTTTGTCATTTGTTAGGTGTATTCTTAATATTTTTGGGTGAAATATGTGCAAAAAAAAAAAAAAACAATTTTTACATATTGTAGTTTTTTTTGTAATAAAAAATATAAGTTTGTCAATGAAATCTTATTGCGTGTGAAATCCCAATTTCTCCCGGTTACAGCGGTACCACATATGTATAGGTAGACACCCTTTCCTGCCCAGGAGACTCCCCCAAACTGAAACAGCGCTTTAGGAGATTTTCAGATAAAATACAACTGTGCTACGCAATATGCGCACCTTGCAGTTTTTCCAGAAAAACAACCCTTTACATTTGAAATACCCCCAACAAACTATATATTCTCTGGAAGTACACACCTCAGGCTTTCTAGGCGTACCAGGCTTGTAGATGTGGCCATAGTTTTCTGGAAGTAATCCCTCAATGGATTCTTTGGTTGCAAAGAGTTTCCCTAAAAAAAGGATAAAAAAGCAGAATCAAAGGCACATTTTCCTAAAAAAACTATATACAAACAAGAAAAAACAAGTTTAATCTGAAAATGCAACATCCCCCGAACAGAACAATACCCAACATGCATAGCTACTGTCAAGGGAAGAGTTGTCAAACACCCCAAAGTAAAGCATGTGTGTAACGGTAATTTTACTTGAAAATTTCAGCTCTGCAGACAAAGTGCGCACCTTGTGATTTTTCAACCAAAACAACCCTTGACATTTGGAATATCCCCCATAAACCATATATTCCCTGAAAGTACACACGTTAAGCTTTCTAAGGGTACCCAGCTTGTTCTAGTGGGCTCATCTTTCTGGAATTATTACCTCAAAGAATTCTTTGGTTGCGCAGGGTTTCCCTAAAATTTTATAAAAAAGCTGAATAAAAAACACCTTTTCCTAAAATATAAATATGCAAACCAGAAAAAACAAGCTAAGTCTGAAAGCGCAAGGTCCCCCGAACAGAACAATACCCAACATGCATAGGTACTATTAACCCTTTTAATTGCCAGCCTACTTGAGATTTTGTCACCCTCTGTTGACAGGCCATTTTTCCCCATTTTGCGTCATGTTTTGCACCATGTTTTGCGCCATTTTTGCTGGAACTTTCAGGAAAATTATATATATATTTTTTTGCAGCAGAGTTTAGGCTTTAACATGAAATGTCTTGTTTGTAAATTTTTTTTTTTTTTTTTACAATATTATTAAGTAAAAAAAAAAAAATAAATAAATAAAATTTTTTTTTAGAAAATTGACTCCTTTATTTTAAATAAAAAATGTATTTTATTAAGGAAAATCATATTGCATGTGAAAGCCCCATTTCTACCGATTAGAACGGTACCACATATTTATCGGTAGCCCCCTGTTCCTGCCCAGGAGACCCCTCTAACTGAAACAAGTATTTTATAACATTCACAAAAAAAATACAAATACCATCCACACCCAGGGGAGGGAGACCCCATTTTTTTTTTGATTTTTAAGGGTTAAAAACCCTTAAAAATCCAAAAAAAAATTGACGTGGGGTCCCCCTTACCCAAAGTAACCAGCCCCCCCCCTGGCCTTTGGGGAGGCAGGTAATGGGGGTGCCAGGGGTTAATGGCAAGCCACCCGCTAGCGCAGGTGGCTTGCCATCCCCCCAGCCTTGTGAACTGGTATAGGGGTCATGGACCCCTTACTAGTTCACAAGGGGTTAAAAGTAAATAATCACACAGACACAAACAGAGAAAAAAATATTTTATTAATTTTTTTTTTTTTTTTTTACACTGTACTCACCTCCCATCCATCCTGGAGCACTCTGTCCCTCGGCGATCACTGGCTTCTGCTCACTTGCTAGAAGCCTTTTATAGCTGCTGGATGACAGAACACAAAGGGTTAATCAAAAAAAAAAAAATGACATAGGGTCCCCCCTCCCAGGGGGGGGCGGACCCCATTTTTTTTTTATTTTTAAGGGTTAAAAACCCTTAAAAATAAAAAAAAAAAATTGACGTGGGGTCCCCCTTACCCAAAGTAACCAGCCCGGGACCAGCTATGGGGGCTTGTAGGCACAGAGTGGGGGGGCCAGCTTTTGTGGCCCCCCCACCCTGCAGCCTACGAGCCCACATAGCCTATGTGGGCCCGGGCTCTTCTGCCCCCCCCTGGCCTTTGGGGAGGCAGGTAATGGGGGTGCCAGGGGTTAATGGCAAGCCACCCGCTTGCGCAGGTGACTTGCCAGACCGCCGAGCCCTGTGAACTGGTATAAGGGGTCACATGGACCCCTTACCAGTTCACAAAGGGTTAACAGTATAAAAGAATAAACACAGACACAAGTTTTTGTAATAGTTTATTAGAAAAAAAATAAAAAATTTAACTTTACTCACCTCCGATGTTCAGATGCAGTGTCCCGCGGCGATCTGATGCAGGTGACAGCTGGGCAGAGAAGGGGGGAGGCAGGCGATCGGATGATCGCCTACCTCCCTCCTTCTCTGCCCAGCCATCACCGGCATCTGACAGTAGAACTGCCGGGTGCCCCGATGACACCCGGCGGTGACGTCATTAGCCCCGCCCCCGAAGGGGTGAGAAATGCCATACCTCTAGGCTTCAGGTGAAGTCTCCAAGATCATGCGGTACTGTCCCTTGATAGAGGCCTTCAAGCCCCTGACAGGCAGCGAGCCCTTTTACTACCATCAGCGAGCCCATAGGAATGCCACCAGCTCTGTTGTTATAGCCACGTCTGTTAACGGGATTATATCAGGCAAGGAGCCAGTCCGGTAATGTGTAATATAACGAGAAGCACGGACATGTGGTAATTCGTGGCTAAAGATAACAGCAGCCCAATAATACATTTATTTGCTTTAAGAGCGCACTAGACAAACTACATACATACAATGCATAGATACATATACAGGTCAGCAGGGCAAATACGAGTGGGTAAGTTACAATCAGAATGAACAGATGAAACATATGTCAGTTAGTGTAGTGCTGGTCCCAAATCGGGATACTCCAGGGAGTGGGCATTGAACCAGGCCTTTTATAGATCCTGTTTTGGTCCACTTTAAAGAGGAATAAGAGGATTTTCACTCTTTAGAGTATTGTTCTTCTCCAGCCAGGCATCCGGAATTGTAAAGATGAATGGGTGCTTCAGAGATGCCTGCAGCAGGAACACTAAGGTTGCCACCTACTCGCTATTTTAGTGCCAGTTATGGTATTTTTTAGCCACAGCCTGATGCCATTCTCACTGATGTGTATAGGAAAAGTATACCAGCAATTCCAACTACCAGTAAGCCAGTAAAAAAAAACAGTACCAGTGCCCAGTAAAGTGAAAAACAAATACCAGCCAGGTGGAAACAGCGTCTCAGCTAAGGGATAGCGGCAGGCATGTGCACCGAGGGACGGCTGGAGGGTGAGGTTTTACAGATGATTCCGGAGCATTCACACAGTGGGCATCCCAGAGATGAGGAAATAGGCCTCCCCTGGAGTCTTTCCGACACTAAGTCCAGCCTCTGCTTGAATTCTGTTGACGTTATCCCCTACATGCCGATTGGTGGCAGCCACTGTGAGACTGGCTACCCTGTCCATCAGCCAATCAGTGCAGAAGCAGCAGCGGGACTACTGTACCTTGACTGGCTGACTAGACAATCAATCACGGCCAGGGCAGGAGCTCAGAATGCGCCAGGCTTATGAGTCCAGTTTAATCTATTGTATTTATTACAGTGAAATGCTGTTATACTGTAGGAGCTGACATTGAATCATTTTAGCACATTAAAGTGGATTAAAACCTACGGAGATTGGCCCAGGAATCTATAAGTGTCCCGGGCCGATTGATTCCCTCCCCCACGGGACAAGATGCTTTTATAAAGCACCTTTAGATTTTGGGGTTATATTATTGTTTGCCTTACCCTTTCCTTTACTCGCCTAATTCCCCTCATCTCACTACTCACCATACCCCCTCTCTGCTCTGACAGTTCACCTAACTCTGTGGGGGGGGGGGCAGACGGGGCACGTGGTCGGCAACAGGTCGGGGGGGGGCACCAAAACTAGGCCTAAGCACAGGTGGGGGGCGTGTCACAAAGACTAACTACATCTCTGCCTAAATGCAGGATCTTGCTCCAGCTCGCCCTCCTGAAATCCATCTCACTGTAACACAGCATTGCCCCACCTACTCACCCCCATCTCTGAACCCTCTCCTCTCATTTTACCTCACCCCATTTTGCCCCCCCTCAGCTGACCTCATTGCATGCCCCTCCAGCCCCACCCCTCTCTGCTTCCCTAGTTTATTTAAACCGGACCAACAGCTTTGCACATGGAAAAAAATCTCCCCAGCACTTGCTTGCCCCATCTGCAAGCATAACACTGATTCATTGTCAGCGCTTATACTTAGAGCGGTCCTTCACTCTGAATAAGAGTCTTTCTTATACGTTTCCCCTGTACATACAGATTGCCCACATTAAAAATCAGCCTACCTGCGTCTACTGCATGTTATGAGCCTTTAAACATCCAAGATGGCAGCTCATGGAACATCAGGCAGCCTGCAAACATGAAGTGTCTTCTGACTGTGCTGCTCTGCATTCTGGGACTGCTGCCCTTTTACTGACCTCAGCTCTGCTCTGTCTGCAAAGCACAGCTATAACCCGCCCCCTGTATTTGTGACCCTTCTCCTCTCCTCAGTATGTGATTCTACTGAGGCAAGATGGCGGCGCCCGCATCCTAAAGTCCTTAACAGAGTTGCAGTCCAGTGGGGGAAAGAATAGTAAGTGACTAAAAACTTAAAATATATTAATTTTAGATGTTGGAGAATCGTTTTTTAAGGGTTTGGGCTTTTCAATAAATCATGGTGAAGGTCCAGTTTAAAGCTGCAACGCAATCTCACCAATTTTCTCCTGGTAGCAGCCATCTTGGAGCTTCCTTTACCAGCTGTGCTGCTGACTGTATTCAACTGACAAAACCTCACAATGCACAGCTGCAGGAACTTCCTCTTTGCAGACGTCCTGTATCTGCAGGAGACCTGTTGTGTTTTTAAAATTGACTATGGTAGAAATTACAAAAAGGTAAATGAATGTTTATGTGCAGCTGCCCTGGGGAGAAATGCATATGAGCGCCGTATTGTGTACAGCGTATAGCGTATTGTACAGCGGCTCCCCCCACTCCCCTGGTTCACCTCACAGCGGCATGGCTTCTCTATCGTTGTTACCCCTCCCCTAAATCAATTTTTCTCTACTCTCCTAGTTTACATAACCGGACCAACACCCGTTTTTTCTTTAATGGGTGTTGGTCCTGCTGTCTGTTCATCACAACTAGTTTGAGGGGGCATCTAGAATGCTGGAGCCCCCCTCGCAGATAACCTCCCAGAACGCCCATAATACTCATCTTCATTATGAGGAAAGGAGTCCCCCGATTGGCTGCCGGGCAGTCACGTGGGCAGGATTGTGCCAGTGGCCAGTGCAGAGGATGCTACTATGGCCAATAAACAGGGTGGTTCCCGCACTGCCGCCTATAGTTATGGAATTCTGGATGCTGGCTTGGGAGGAAACAGCCCCACAGGGTTGATTACATCTAGAGAAACCAGATGGTGAGTGACCAGCCGAACTCACCAGTACCTCCCTTCTATCTATACAGAATAGGCTGCTCAACAGAAAACAGTTATCTCAATGTACAAAAATACAGGATATTTTATTATAAGCCAAGAAAAAGGACATACATTTAAAATACATAGATTAAAACCCCATTTGTGGGGTGTAACGGGACTTGCATGGACTAATTACAAAACATCTATAAATGAGCTCAATAGATTGCGAATATTTAATGAGGCTATTTACACCAGTATATGCATTTATTACTTATTGTAATGTTAGCAATATCCATGCACGATGGAGAATCTATTTAATGCCACGGGAGCTATCCCTGAGATACTGTGATACACTCTGATGAAGTGGCAGAAGTTTCGGCCACACAACGCGTCAGTGTTGGCAGTGTGAGGGTGTATGTGGATTGGACAGTATGATATGGTAATGTACATTGCTCCATAACTTTTTATCAATTTTTCATTTACTTTTTCATTGACTCTTATGTAGTATAAGCGCAATTTCGCACATTGTGGCTACTTCATGTATATGCAAACTATATATAAAAATCCAGATTAATATAATTGAATGAATATATGCCCGGGTATCTATCCCTTTCTCTTACCTTTGGCACTTGTAATAACACTGAACACTTGAGCTCTCACTGGTGTTTGTGTCTTCACCATTGGGACACTTATGTCCCTCTTTTTGCTTTGTTTTGTTTTTCACCATTGTTCCTTTTATCATGCTCTCAGTTTACTCACTTTTTGCATGTTCTTAGCACTACTATCACAGTTTCACAGTATCTCAGGGATAGCTCCCGTGGCATTAA
Organism: Gastrophryne carolinensis; assembly: GCA_027917425.1. Lineage (NCBI taxonomy): Eukaryota > Metazoa > Chordata > Amphibia > Anura > Microhylidae > Gastrophryne > Gastrophryne carolinensis. The sequence continues at coordinate 106,880,918 of CM051235.1, forward strand.
ATAGATTCTCCATCGTGCATGGATATTGTTAACATTACAATAAGTAATAAATGCATATACTGGTGTAAATAGCCTCATTAAATATTCGCAATCTATTGAGCTCATTTATAGATGTTTTGTAATTAGTCCATGCAAGTCCCGTTACACTCCACAAATGGGGTTTTAATCTATGTGTTTTAAATGCTACTATGGCCCACGTGACTGCTCGGCGCCCAGTTGTGGAATTGTGGTGTTTACCTCACCTCAGTATCCTTCTGTTTTCACTCCTAACCGATTTTTCTCTACCCCCCTAGTTTACTTAGGAGTAGAGATGAGCGAGTAGTGAAATACGATTCGATTTCGATTCGAATAGACCGCGTTACTCGACTACTCGACCGATTATCGAATCCCATTATAGTCTATGGGAAAAAAATACTCGCCACTTGGAAATCTCAATTCGACCACTTGGAGGTCACCAAGTCCACCCTGAAACATCAGAAAATGATGCCAACACTGCTGGAATGCAACTGGGACAGCAGGGGAAGCATGTCTGGGTGCATATAACGCGCCCAAGTCGCACTATTACGCCACTATCACAGCCACTCAACAATACACTCCAAACACAATATAACTTCTACGTAAAGTGAGACAAGACAAGGAAACCTTCTTTCCTCTACATTGCCATGGACCCCAAGCCAAACTGTACAAAAAAGAAGAACAAAATTCTGCACCCTTTAAAATCACGTTGCCTAATGACAACCACAGATGGCATAGGCAAGGGGGAAAATAAATAGACCCCACCCCTAATTGTCATTGTGTGTGTGTGTGTGTGTGTGTGTGTGTGTGTGTGTGATGTGGTCAGACATGTCCTCTTGTGTCATTGTGTCACCCCAGCAGTAAGGGAAGCTTAAAGGAGGAGGTATGTTACAGTGTGTTACCCCAGCAGTAAGGGAAGCTTACAGGAGGAGGTTTGTTACAGTGTGTCACCCCAGCAGTAAGGGAAGCTTACAGGAGGAGGTTTGTTACAGTGTGTCACCCCAGCAGTCAGGGAAGCTTACAGGAGGAGGTTTGTTACATTGTGTCACCCCAGCAGTCAGGGAAGCTTACAGGAGGAGGTTTGTTACATTGTGTCACCCCAGCAGTCAGGGAAGCTTACAGGAGGAGGTTTGTTACAGTGTGTCACCCCAGCAGTCAGGGAAGCTTACAGGAGGAGGTTTGTTACAGTGTGTCACCCCAGCAGTCAGGGAAGCTTACAGGAGGAGGTTTGTTACAGTGTGTCACCCCAGCAGTAAGGGAAGCTTACAGGAGGAGGTTTGTTACATTGTGTCACCCCAGCAGTCAGGGAAGCTTACAGGAGGAGGCTTGTTACAGTGTGTCACCCCAGCAGTAAGGGAAGCTTACAGGAGGAGGTTTGTTACAGTGTGTCACCCCAGCAGTAAGGGAAGCTTACAGGAGGAGGTTTGTTACATTGTGTCACCCCAGCAGTAAGGGAAGCTTACAGGAGGAGGTTTGTTACATTGTGTCACCCCAGCAGTCAGGGAAGCTTACAGGAGGAGGTTTGTTACAGTGTGTCACCCCAGCAGTAAGGGAAGCTTACAGGAGGAGGTTTGTTACAGTGTGTCACCCCAGCAGTAAGGGAAGCTTACAGGAGGAGGTTTGTTACAGTGTGTCACCCCAGCAGTCAGGGAAGCTTACAGGAGGAGGTTTGTTACAGTGTGTCACCCCAGCAGTAAGGGAAGCTTAAAGGTGGTAAATGGTGGTAAATGGTGGTATATGGTGGTAAATGCGATATTCTGAGCTTCTGGGGCCCTGCCTGCCTACATATGAGCTATATACTGTTCAACATAGTAGCCGTAATAAGGGCTCTCAATGACTCTCTTGTCTTCTGGTAGCTGGTATATATGGTGGTAAATGCGATATTCTGAGCTTCTGGGGCCCTGCCTGCCTACATATGAGCTATATACTGTTCAACATAGTAGCCCTAATAAGGGCTCTCAATGACTCTCTTGTCTTCTGGTAGCTGGTATATATGGTGGTAAATGCGATATTCTGAGCTTCTGGGGCCCTGCCTGCCTACATATGAGCTATATACTGTTCAACATAGTAGCCGTAATAAGGGCTCTCAATGACTCTCTTGTCTTCTGGTAGCTGGTATATATGGTGGTAAATGCGATATTCTGAGCTTCTGGGGCCCTGCCTGCCTACATATGAGCTATATACTGTTCAACATAGTAGCCCTAATAAGGGCTCTCAATGACTCTCTTGTCTTCTGGTAGCTGGTATATATGGTGGTAAATGCGATATTCTGAGCTTCTGGGGCCCTGCCTGCCTACATATGGGCTATATACTGTTCAGCATAGTAGCCCTAATAAGGGCTCTCAATGACTCTCTTGTCTTCTGGTAGCTGGTATATATGGTGGTAAATGCGATATTCTGAGCTTCTGGGGCCCTGCCTGCCTACATATGAGCTATATACTGTTCAGCATAGTAGCCCTAATAATAAGGACTCTCAATGACTCTCTTGTCTTCTGGTAGCTGGTATATATGGTGGTAAATGCGATATTCTGAGCTTCTGGGGCCCTGCCTGCCTACATATGAGCTATATACTGTTCAGCATAGTAGCCTTAATAAGGGCTCTCAATGACTCTCTTGTCTTCTGGTAGCTGGTATATATGGTGGTAAATGCGATATTCTGAGCTTCTGGGGCCCTGCCTGCCTACATATGAGCTATATACTGTTCAACATAGTAGCCCTAATAAGGGCTCTCAATGACTCTCTTGTCTTCTGGTAGCTGGTATATATGGTGGTAAATGCGATATTCTGAGCTTCTGGGGCCCTGCCTGCCTACGTATGAGCTATATACTGTTCAGCATAGTAGCCCTAATAATAAGGGCTCTCAATGACTCTCTTGTCTTCTGGTAGCTGGTATATATGGTGGTAAATGCGATATTCTGAGCTTCTGGGGCCCTGCCTGCCTACATATGAGCTATATACTGTTCAGCATAGTAGCCCTAATAATAAGGACTCTCAATGACTCTCTTGTCTTCTGGTAGCTGGTATATATGGTGGTAAATGCGATATTCTGAGCTTCTGGGGCCCTGCCTGCCTACATATGAGCTATATACTGTTCAGCATAGTAGCCCTAATAATAAGGACTCTCAATGACTCTCTTGTCTTCTGGTAGCTGGTATATATGGTGGTAAATGCGATATTCTGAGCTTCTGGGGCCCTGCCTGCCTACATATGAGCTATATACTGTTCAACATAGTAGCCCTAATAAGGGCTCTCAATGACTCTCTTGTCTTCTGGTAGCTGGTATATATGGTGGTAAATGCGATATTCTGAGCTTCTGGGGCCCTGCCTGCCTACATATGAGCTATATACTGTTCAGCATAGTAGCCCTAATAATAAGGACTCTCAATGACTCTCTTGTCTTCTGGTAGCTGGTATATATGGTGGTAAATGCGATATTCTGAGCTTCTGGGGCTCTGCCTGCCTACATATGAGCTATATACTGTTCAACATAGTAGCTCTAATAATAAGGACTCTCAATGACTCTCTTGTCTTCTGGTAGCTGGTATATATGGTGGTAAATGCGATATTCTGAGCTTCTGGGGCCCTGCCTGCCTACATATGGGCTATATACTGTTCAGCATAGTAGCCCTAATAAGGGCTCTCAATGACTCTCTTGTCTTCTGGTAGCTGGTATATATGGTGGTAAATGCGATATTCTGAGCTTCTGGGGCCCTGCCTGCCTACATATGAGCTATATACCGTTCAGCATAGTAGCCCTAATAATAAGGACTCTCAATGACTCTCTTGTCTTCTGGTAGCTGGTATATATGGTGGTAAATGTGATATTCTGAGCTTCTGGGGCCCTGCCTGCCTACATATGAGCTATATACTGTTCAGCATAGTAGCCCTAATAAGGTCTCTCAATGACTCTCTTGTCTTCTGGTAGCTGGTATATATGGTGGTAAATGCGATATTCTGAGCTTCTGGGGCCCTGCCTGCCTACATATGGGCTATATACTGTTCAGCATAGTAGCCCTAATAAGGGCTCTCAATGACTCTCTTGTCTTCTGGTAGCTGGTATATATGGTGGTAAATGCGATATTCTGAGCTTCTGGGGCCCTGCCTGCCTACATATGGGCTATATACTGTTCAGCATAGTAGCCCTAATAATAAGGACTCTCAATGACTCTCTTGTCTTCTGGTAGCTGGTATATATGGTGGTAAATGCGATATTCTGAGCTTCTGGGGCCCTGCCTGCCTACATATGAGCTATATACTGTTCAACATAGTAGCCCTAATAATAAGGACTCTCAATGACTCTCTTGTCTTCTGGTAGCTGGTATATATGGTGGTAAATGCGATATTCTGAGCTTCTGGGGCCCTGCCTGCCTACATATGAGCTATATACTGTTCAGCATAGTAGCCCTAATAAGGGCTCTCAATGACTCTCTTGTCTTCTGGTAGCTGGTATATATGGTGGTAAATGCGATATTCTGAGCTTCTGGGGCCCTGCCTGCCTACATATGGGCTATATACTGTTCAGCATAGTAGCCCTAATAAGGGCTCTCAATGACTCTCTTGTCTTCTGGTAGCTGGTATATATGGTGGTAAATGCGATATTTTGAGCTTCTGGGGCCCTGCCTGCCTACATATGAGCTATATACTGTTCAACATAGTAGCCCTAATAAGGGCTCTCAATGACTCTCTTGTCTTCTGGTAGCTGGTATATATGGTGGTAAATGCGATATTCTGAGCTTCTGGGGCCCTGCCTGCCTACATATGAGCTTTATACCGTTCAGCATAGTAGCCCTAATAAGGGCTCTTAATGACTCTCTTGTCTTCTGGTAGCTGGTATATATGGTGGTAAAAGCGATATTCTGAGCTTCTGGGGCCCTGCCTGCCTACATATGAGCTATATACTGTTCAACATAGTAGCCCTAATAAGGGCTCTCAATGACCAATGACTCTCTTGTCTTCTGTTAGCTGGTATATATGGTGGTAAATGCGATATTCTGAGCTTCTGGGGCCCTGCCTGCCTACATATGAGCTATATACCGTTCAGCATAGTAGCCCTAATAAGGGCTCTTAATGACTCTCTTGTCTTCTGGTAGCTGGTATATATGGTGGTAAAAGCGATATTCTGAGCTTCTGGGGCCCTGCCTGCCTACATATGAGCTATATACCGTTCAGCATAGTAGCCCTAATAAGGGCTCTTAATGACTCTCTTGTCTTCTGGTAGCTGGTATATATGGTGGTAAATGCGATATTCTGAGCTTCTGGGGCCCTGCCTGCCTACATATGAGCTATATACTGTTCAGCATAGTAGCCCTAATAAGGGCTCTCAATGACTCTCTTGTCTTCTGGTAGCTGGTATATATGGTGGTAAATGCGATATTCTGAGCTTCTGGGGCCCTGCCTGCCTACATATGGGCTATATACTGTTCAGCATAGTAGCCCTAATAAGGGCTCTCAATGACTCTCTTGTCTTCTGGTAGCTGGTATATATGGTGGTAAATGCGATATTCTGAGCTTCTGGGGCCCTGCCTGCCTACATATGAGCTATATACTGTTCAGCATAGTAGCCCTAATAAGGGCTCTCAATGACTCTCTTGTCTTCTGGTAGCTGGTATATATGGTGGTAAATGCGATATTCTGAGCTTCTGGGGCCCTGCCTGCCTACATATGAGCTATATACCGTTCAGCATAGTAGCCCTAATAAGGGCTCTTAATGACTCTCTTGTCTTCTGGTAGCTGGTATATATGGTGGTAAAAGCGATATTCTGAGCTTCTGGGGCCCTGCCTGCCTACATATGAGCTATATACTGTTCAACATAGTAGCCCTAATAAGGGCTCTCAATGACTCTCTTGTCTTCTGGTAGCTGGTATATATGGTGGTAAATGCGATATTCTGAGCTTCTGGGGCCCTGCCTGCCTACATATGAGCTATATACCGTTCAGCATAGTAGCCCTAATAAGGGCTCTTAATGACTCTCTTGTCTTCTGGTAGCAGGTATATATGGTGGTAAAAGCGATATTCTGAGCTTCTGGGGCCCTGCCTGCCTACATATGAGCTATATACTGTTCAACATAGTAGCCCTAATAAGGGCTCTCAATGACTCTCTTGTCTTCTGGTAGCTGGTATATATGGTGGTAAATGCGATATTCTGAGCTTCTGGGGCCCTGCCTGCCTACATATGAGCTATATACCGTTCAGCATAGTAGCCCTAATAAGGGCTCTTAATGACTCTCTTGTCTTCTGGTAGCTGGTATATATGGTGGTAAAAGCGATATTCTGAGCTTCTGGGGCCCTGCCTGCCTACATATGAGCTATATACTGTTCAACATAGTAGCCCTAATAAGGGCTCTCAATGACTCTCTTGTCTTCTGGTAGCTGGTATATATGGTGGTAAATGCGATATTCTGAGCTTCTGGGGCCCTGCCTGCCTACATATGAGCTATATACCGTTCAGCATAGTAGCCCTAATAAGGGCTCTTAATGACTCTCTTGTCTTCTGGTAGCTGGTATATATGGTGGTAAAAGCGATATTCTGAGCTTCTGGGGCCCTGCCTGCCTACATATGAGCTATATACCGTTCAGCATAGTAGCCCTAATAAGGGCTCTTAATGACTCTCTTGTCTTCTGGTAGCTGGTATATATGGTGGTAAATGCGATATTCTGAGCTTCTGGGGCCCTGCCTGCCTACATATGAGCTATATACTGTTCAGCATAGTAGCCCTAATAAGGGCTCTCAATGACTCTCTTGTCTTCTGGTAGCTGGTATATATGGTGGTAAATGCGATATTCTGAGCTTCTGGGGCCCTGCCTGCCTACATATGGGCTATATACTGTTCAGCATAGTAGCCCTAATAAGGGCTCTCAATGACTCTCTTGTCTTCTGGTAGCTGGTATATATGGTGGTAAATGCGATATTCTGAGCTTCTGGGGCCCTGCCTGCCTACATATGAGCTATATACTGTTCAGCATAGTAGCCCTAATAAGGGCTCTCAATGACTCTCTTGTCTTCTGGTAGCTGGTATATATGGTGGTAAATGCGATATTCTGAGCTTCTGGGGCCCTGCCTGCCTACATATGAGCTATATACCGTTCAGCATAGTAGCCCTAATAAGGGCTCTTAATGACTCTCTTGTCTTCTGGTAGCTGGTATATATGGTGGTAAAAGCGATATTCTGAGCTTCTGGGGCCCTGCCTGACTACATATGAGCTATATACTGTTCAGCATAGTAGCCCTAATAAGGGCTCTTAATGACTCTCTTGTCTTCTGGTAGCTGGTATATATGGTGGTAAATGCGATATTCTGAGCTTCTGGGGCCCTGCCTGCCTACATATGCCCCTCGATTCAAAGAGCCAAAGTTAATTGATTTCGTATCGAGAATCGTAAGTTTGGGTGGGTGTTTGTCATTTTTTCTTGTTTTTTTGCCCATTTCGTATTCGCACGATCGTTCGCGCATAGACGTATATGAACATACGCATTTCGTACGAGAATCGTATAATTTGCGTTAGTTCGTGTGTTTTTCCCGTCCAAATCGTATTATTTGCGTCCGATCCTATTTTTTACGTCCTTCACATGGGCTTGCGACCAATTCAGAGAGGTGATTGCTAATTGTTTGGAAGCCCATTAAAGAGCTGCTTTACGAAATGTTTGCCGGCAGCTATTTGGCCTCGGGAGTAGGATGGAGCGGAGCGAGTTTGTGGCACATCAAGGGCTTATGCTTTTTGGCATTGAGTTGATCGAGATGTCTGAGAGCAGATTGCCCCTGCGTCGTCGCATGAACATCGATAGCATGAATGATGTTGAGCTGTTCGAGCTGACCAGGCTTAATCGCGCTTCCCTCCATAAATTATATAGTGAGCTGCGGCCATGGTTAGCCCGCACCACAAGGAAGGGGCATGCAATTTCAGGTATGACCAAGATGCTTGGCTGCCTGCAATTTTTGGCGAACGGCTCGTTCCAGAGGCTGGGTGCCCTCTCCGTGGGGATGTCACAGCCTACGCTGAGCCGCGCACTGTCTAAATTTTTGGAAGGCATGGCTGCCATAACTCAAAAATATATTTATTTTCCTGATGATATGGCAGCCCGAAACGCCATTAAGCTTGGGTTTTATAATGTGGCCGACATGCCCAACGTTATTGGTGCTATTGACTGCACACATGTGGCACTCGTACCTAGGGCAGCCGACGAGTATATATATAGGTATTGAGATTGGTTATTATGTTGGCCAACGTGTCATGTAACCTGTTTTCCTTTGCGGCAGCATATTTGTTTATCCCTCATTTGTGTAGCTGCTTTATCTAGGCTTTTCATTTTCCCAATAGAGTGCAGACATGTTTTGTGGTTAATTTTTTATTTTGGGTCAAATATCAATTACCCTTTTTGTATGTTTTTGCCTTAAGGAATCGTAAAATGGGACACTCCCTTAATGTCCAGGCCGTGGTTGGTCCGGACATGCGGTTTATGAGTGTCCTTGCCGGCTACCCAGGATCGTCCCACGACTCCTATATCCTCAGGCGATCTGGGTTGTTTCGGAGATTTGAGGCAGGTGAATTTTCGGGGGCATGGCTGCTTGGTAAGTGTGTCCTATTTGTGTGTTATTAAATGTGGCATTAATCTTGTATTTGTTGATATGTTTGTTTTGGAATTCTTTACATAAGCGTCAAACTGCCTTTTTCTTTGGTCATATATTATGAACTTCCAAAAAAAATGCTTGCCTCGCTTTGTCCTTCAGAATGTTTTCCCTTTAGTTAGGATGTCTGTAAGTTCCTTGTCCCTAAATATATTGGTTTGGAGTTTATACCCAAGGATCTTTGAGCTTTGGCTCCTTTTGTACTATTGGTCTTTAAATGTCAAAGTGGACTTAAACTGCATACATTGGAGTTTCCAGATAAATGTGGATAGGCCCTCAGCAGCATCCTAATTGTAACATGTCTGAAAACTAAAAATATATGTAAAATCCAAATACCCTTGGGCGTGCAGATGTTTGTTAAATAATTGGTATATTGAAGTGCCATTTTTAATTAGGTAATACATTAGTGGAAAGTTTTTTTTGGCTAATGTGCCCTGTTTTGTTTTTTGGCCACTTTACCTTACATCATTATGATATATGTTAAATTTTTTGTGTTTGTTGTGTTGCCTTTTTAATTTTGATTACATTTAATTCTCTGTTTAAGGTGATTCCGGGTACCCACTTCTACCCTGGCTCATGACGCCTGTGCTGCGGCCCCAGGATGCCTCTCAGGAAGCGTACAACCGTGCGCATCGCAAGACCCGGGCTGTTGTGGAGAGGGCCTTTGGGCTGCTGAAGACACGTTTTCGTTGCCTTGACCATACTGGGGGCGCCCTGCAATATGATCCCAAGAAAGTGATCGACATTATCATGGCATGTGCTGTTTTGCACAATTTTGCCATCCTGGAACGTGTCCCACGTTATGTGGACAGCCTGCCCTCTTCAGCCGTCGAGGATGAAGTCGAGAATTTTGTGGGGCCCCCCAGTGAGTCTGGCCAATCTGTTAGAGCCAACCTGATCTTGCAGCATTTTACTTAACTTTTTTCCCTGTCTCAACATTCTGTGTGTCTGTGTTATCCTTTTTGTGACATATGTTGTTTTGCCGTAATGTGGCATTACCTCCAAGTAAAACATTTAGACCTTAATTGTTGCCTAATGTATTTCATGTAGTTTCCTTAGCTTTAGATTTGCATTGTTACACCTCTTCAAACAAAAATTATCTGGTTTAGCCCAAGCTGTTTAAAATGTGTTCCCACTAAAAACGCCACAAGTCTTGTAAGTGATTTTTTTTTTTTACTTAGAAAAGGAAAAATTATAGTGCTTAACAGAAAACATTCCACATACATCTGTGGTTACAAATGGATAACATTACCCAAAAAACATCGAGCACATCTACACCTGGAAGTGAGTGGCACAACCAAACAAGGACACCCAGTCCAAAGGCCAGCCTAGTCCAGTCATTAATATTGCCTGTGCCCAGGGATATTTGGGCATGGCCATAATGTCACACAAACATGTCTGCAAACAGGAGGAGCACCAACCAAATACATATTTAAAGCCATAAGTGGCCAGATACCCTCCACATAGACCTATGGCATTGGCTAGTGGCCTTAAGCATTACTCTAAGGAGCTATATGGGAGCAAATACAAAACACAACCTGCATGAGCAACACAAAATGGATTGTTTGAAACCTCAAAGGACAAGTAAATACAGTGGGGGTTAAGAGAAAAGATGTCCCACACACCCATGGCTTAATAGGGTGGCTGCCCATAATACCCAGGTGGAGGTCCAGGTGGAGGTCCATGTGAATGGGACCTAGCCTGGGCCATGGCAGCATTGTGAATTTGAAACTGCTCCACAATGTTTCTCTGCATATTGGTCATCTCAGCCATGGCTGACTGGATGCCATTACTTGCATTGGCCACGTTGCTGTTGAGGGTACGCAACTCCGCGAGGATGCCCTGTAGACTGGTATGGATGTTGACCATGTCGGCATGCCTTTGCTCACGCTCTGTAACGAGCTGGGCGTCATAAGAGTCCCTTTGTTGGGTCCATAATTGAAGCAGGGCACTCTGCCTCCCCTGGGAAATTGTGGGGCGGCGTAATGGAGTCCGCCGCACAATTACCCTGGCTCTTGGGCGTGCCCTGCCGCGTGGTGTCGTACCCTCAACAGCAACAGGCCTGCTTTGCAAATCCTCAGCAGCAGAGTGAACACTGGGGACTGTAGTGTCAGTCTCCCCATGTGCATGCACAATGGATGGAGATTCACTCTGCTGCTGAGGATTGGCCAGAGAAACATTATGGAGCAGTTCCAAATTGGGACCCAGGGGGAGGTCATCCGACGTGCCCTGCATGGAGACATCATCATCTTCCTCCATGTCCTGGATCTCTTCCATGAGTGTGCGGGTCTGTAGGGACATATAAAAAAAAAGGTGTAAGTTGGCGTCCAAATTTGGGATTCAAACAGTTTAACACATTCTTAAGCACTTGGTAGTATTTATGGTACTAAATTAACTTACCGGAAATCTCTGATCTGGGCTCCTATGCTGTACGGACCTGGTAGGCATAACCAAACTGGGGGGTGAGTTTACCCTTGCTGAGGGATCATGCTGGGCTGAAGAAGAGAAAAACAAACCACGTAAACACACACATAACCATTTTTGGGATAGGTAATCAAATATAGCTCTATTTGTAATATTATTCAACTCTAGAGCAATGGGGACATTTGTTCAAAGACACGCAAGTTTAGATAGGTGCAATGGCTCGCAAAAACTGCTAACTGGCCTCAGTTCTAAGTCAGGAAGTGTACCCAGTCAGCATACAACTTTCCACGCACATTTTGGTATTTAGCCTACCATTCGCTAGGTCCGGGGTACTCAAACAATTGTTGGCAAGGCCCATTTCAAGGTATGTGGTGAGAGGTGAATGTCTGGCCATGGGGCTGACGCAGGGGGTGTCTAGTTAGAAATAAACACACTGGTGGAGGGGCTGGAGATTTCAAAGTGCCAACTAATAAAGGCTGCTTGCCCTTGCTGGGCTGGATGGGGCAGAGCTGAGGGGACAGGGATTGGATGGCTAAAGGGGGGAGTTAACGTATTGATGGTGATGGGATGGATGGAGCAAATCTGTTACAAATGTATGGGGCTTATGTGGGGGGGGGGGCATGGGGGGACTGTGGCAGATGGGCCAGAGCAGGGGCAGCGGGACACGATTGTGCCAAGAGAAAGTTTTACCAAGTTACTGTGTACCTTGCAATGCCACTTCCTGTGCAGTACTTCATATTGCAATGCTATGTTTCAGGGAGCCATCACATTGGGCAGGAGAGCAACCACTACATCGCCGATCAAGGGGGCAGCTCTGAGCACGTCAACACAGAAGTAACTGAGTGCAGGGCTGTCTGGGCAGGGGTCCTGGAATCTGGTGCCAAGGTCCGCATTGGGACCCCGGGCCGCCAGTTGAGTGTCGCTGCTCTAGGTCAGATATGTTTGGGGGTGGCTAATGACATTGTTAACTCAAACACAACTCACACAACCAAAAGGCAACCCATCCATAATGATGTGTGTTTTGTGATTGATTCCAAATATATCACTTTTCTGGAGAAACTTCATGACTTTAACAATCCAATTGGACATTTGATCTTTGCCATAATGGCTGTGGGCCTAAATGTGTGATTCCCAGGGACCAAAAGAGGACACAAACAGGCACAGTAGTGCGAGGCCAAGCAAGGCAAACCATAGGGGCATCCCGTTATGTTGTTACTAGTGAACTGTAGATTATTTAGCAAACAGGCAAACATGCAGATTTAAGAGTACTCACCGTGGGTACGGGTCGGTGAGTCTGTGTCCCTTAGACCAGCATGTCCACCGACCGCGACCGGATGGAGAAGTCCAAGCACAATCTCCTCAGCAGGGGTAAACTCCAATTTAGATGGAAAGCCACCTCCAGTTTTCATGCTGAAAAGAGAAAATCGTTTGGTACTCAGAAAAGGTGCATACAGTACATCCAAAACATTATATTTTGCGAAAACATTTATTTACCTGTAATTATGCCTTTTAATTTCTTTTTGCCGTACAGCATACTTCAGATCAGAGATTTTCTTCTGAATTTGGGACACATCTTTCCTCTCTTCCCCCGCTGCATTTACTTGTCGGAGGATGGTTTCAAACAATTCCATCTTGCGCTGCTTTGTGGTGTGTTTGGATTTGCTCCCATAGAGCTCGTCATAGTATAATGTAAGGCCACTAGCCAATGCCATATTTTGGTCATGGGAGAATCTCCCACTCAACTGGCCGCGGCGCAATGTGCGGCCAGATGGTTGGCTTGGCTGCTCCTCCATGTGTGCAGACACATGTGGTGACATTATGGCCTGGGGCTGGGTAGGGGAATGGCCGGATTGGTGGCTTCCCAATGACTGGACTGGACTGGCCAAGGGACTGGGTGTTCTTGCGTGGCTGGCCACCGAACTTCCAGGTGTAGATGTGGTCATGGTTGCAATTCTGGGCCCTCTTGGGGGGCTATGTTCCCGGCTGGTGCCAGGTCGGGGGCTCTGGTCACGGCTGGTGCCAGGTCGGGGGCTTCTGGCCCTGGATGGGGTTCTTCGGGCCCTGTAGGGGCTTCTGGCCCTGGATGGGGTTCTTCGGGCCCTGTAGGGGCTTCTGGCCCTGGATGGGGTTCTTCGGGCCCTGTAGGGGCTTCTGGCCCTGGATGGGGTTCGGCGGCCTCTGGCTGGGCTTCTGGCCCTGGATGGGGTTCGGCGGCCTCTGGCTGAGCTTCGGGCCCTGGATGGGGTTCGGCGGCCTCTGGCTGGGCTTCGGGCCCTGGATGGGGTTCGGCGGCCTCTGGCTGGGCTTCGGGCCCTGGATGGGGTTCGGCGGCCTCTGGCTGGGCTTCTGGCCCTGGATGGGGTTCGGCGGCCTCTGGCTGGGCTTCTGGCCCTGGATGGGGTTCGGTGGCCTCTGGCTGGGCTTTGGGCCCTGGATGGGGTTCGGCGGCCTCTGGCTGGGCTTCGGGCCCTGGATGGGGTTCGGCGGCCTCTGGCTGGGCTTCGGGCCCTGGATGGGGTTCGGCGGCCTCTGGCTGGGCTTCGGGCCCTGGATGGGGTTCGGCGGCCTCTGGCTGGGCTTCTGGCCCTGGATGGGGTTCGGCGGCCTCTGGCTGGGCTTCGGGCCCTGGATGGGGTTCGGCGGCCTCTGGCTGGGCTTCGGGCCCTGGATGGGGTTCGGCGGCCTCTGGCTGGGCTTCTGGCCCTGGATGGGGTTCGGCGGCCTCTGGCTGGGCTTCGGGCCCTGGATGGGGTTCGGCGGCCTCTGGCTGGGCTTCGGGCCCTGGATGGGCTTCTGGCCCTGGATGGGCTTCTGGCCCTGGATGGGGTTCGGGCCCTGCTGCGGGGCCTGGGTTGCCGAACTGCCCTACTTGAAGCCATGGCCGGTGTGGGCTCCCTTGTGCGGCCTCTTCTGGGGGCAGAGGTGGTGGGTGCTGCAGTTGGCTGCTTTTTGGCTGCAGGGGCACGGGGCTTGGGGCCCCTTTTTTGGGTTCCTGAGGGTCCAGGGTCCCTTGGTGGGGCCGAGGTGGTAGTCTTGCCTCTCAGCTTTCTCCTACCTTGCTGGGACCTTGTTGTTGGGCCCTCCGCGGTCTTGCTTTGCTGGGGTCGCTTGCTCATAGGCTTTTTAGGTGCCATCTTACACAAATGCTCAAAGAGAATGAGCTTTGGGTGCAGGGACCTTTAAATAATGAGCCCAGCGTGTGACGCCTATGCGCACGACTACGCGCTCGTACGAACGTACGTTCGAGCGGAACCAGGAAACCGCTGGGGTTTCACTTATCTGCTGCCTTGAAGAAGCATAAAGATGGCGCCCACTATCTTCACCCGTCAACAGGAAGAGATCCTCATGCTGGTAAGTGGCTGCCTGTGCATTTTAATCTAATAGTCAATGATGGCCTAAATGTCAATGATGCGTTTGGAACTAGTTTGGGGTCTCTTAATGTTTAATCACTGGCTCCTCACACTTCATCCTCAAGGGCCGAGCCTGGCCACGTTTTCACCTGTCTATGCTGATGTCCTAATTCGGCCAATTGCTCCGGCTTAGCAACAGTTAATTAACCTGTGGAGTAGCGGGGCTAGCTGGCAAACCTGGGCTGTCTCGGACCTTGAGGCGGATGTTTGAGGAACACTGTTTTCCTAAGCCATCAAAACACAACGGGAAGCCACACACGTGGTCCAAAAGACGAAGCATTAGCCTACATGTTGGATGTTTAAACCATCCTAACATGCCATAGATGCAGGTGGGCTGATTCTTGATGTTGGCTATTATCTGTATGTAAATGGTGTGTGATACATATAACATAAGACCAGACTGTCATTCACAGTCAACGTCCTCTTTAAGGCACTCCCCAAAAATGGCTGCCACTCAAAATGTGTGTGTTAATGACATGAAATTCTCAACTTGTGATGCAACACATATGTGTGTGTGTGTAAAAGTAAAATATCTGTGTCCATTATGTTTTTCAGATCATGCTTCAGCGCCGGTATGACTTCGCGCCCAATGTGTGCGAGAAAAGGGACATCGCCCGGGAGATCATCGCGGAGATACACCGTGTGACGAGCACCACCTTCACTCACACCCAGATAATGCAGCATTGGTCGGACCTGAAACGTCTGCACATGCCCCGGGTGCGGAGGTTTTTTGGAATCCATTTCCCAAGTAAGTACAAAGCAATTGCATGGTATATGTTCCAAATGTATAAGTTATGCCTTTATTTATAATGACTTTTCTTTGGTAGTGTTGGAAATGGATTTCAGAATTCGCCGCACCCGGAGGCGTACAGGCCGACCAGTGCTGCATGAGTCTGCATCTGTGAGTGAAGGTGGTGGATCTCCCGGGCGACGGACCTACCCCTCCTCTGTGGCCTCCTCAGACCAGCCCCTGGACCTTTCCACAGAGGAGGGGCCAAACCGCGTGGGCGTGGAGTCATACCTGGCCAGGCATGGGGAAGGCTCTGGTATGTCACTCTTCATGTATAGGCACAAAGATATACATGGCAGGGCAAAAACTAAGTTATCCTTTATTATGTATTTGTAGAAGCTTCTGGTGCGGGTGAAATAGTGGAGGAGGAGGCAGCAGAGATGCTGGAAGTCGATCCGGGCGAAGGTGAGTGATGTCAGCCAGACTGGGAGCCAGATATGTTGGGAATAGTGACTCTCTACAAGTACTAACCAAATGTCACATGTTTCTCCAGGGACTTCTTCACAGCAGAGCCAGGACCAAGGGCAGCCTGTTGGCCCCAACCAGCCATCTGTCGGCCACCAACTCCGTAAGTCTCCATGCCATTATTCATATTAATGTTTGGTTAGCTAATAACACACACATAACTAAAGGCGTAGCCAATGTGTATTTCACACTTTCATGTGGGCACTTCGTTAGCTTAAAGAGGACCCTAAGTTGTCTTAAGAACCAAAGAATTAGCCATCACACTGTACCTACAGATTAGAAACATGGAAAAACTCCCTTCACCCATCTAATGCATGTTATTAGACTGAACCAAACCAATATTGGGGAATATGGAATGCGCAATATTTACAGGCAGCATGGGATACAGATTGAAAAAAGGAAGGTGCTGCCATGCATTGTGTGAGTGATGACCTTTCCCTCAACCCAGCTATGCTCGGGATTCCCCACGCACCACTGTAACCTACTACCCTGTACTTTATCCAACTCTCCACTCCTCATTAAGTGTTATGCTTCAGAGTCCAGATGGCGGCGCTGTAATCCCAAAAAAACCCTCATTAACTTTGAGGTGGTGCAGAATCATTTGTGAATAGTTATTGGTTTTCATGAAATAATGTGGAAGGTCCGGTTTAAGTAGTTTAAACACTTACCTGTGGGAAATGCATTAACTGTATCCCTTGGAAGAATGACATATGTCATGCATTTACATGTATTTGATTAACCCTAAATCTATTTCCAGCATACAAACCGGTCTGGGACTCCTATTTATGTTTCTTTCTCTATTGGTTACAGGGATGATCCCCCAAACCTTGGCGGGCAAAAAAAAAAGAATGAAGGAGTTGGTGGCCGAGCTGCTGGCCATACAGGCGACGTTGGGGCCAACAGATGAAGAAGAGGATGATGAATAGTGCCCTTGGTCCTGGCTCCTTTGTTTGACTTGTTTTTAAATATGTTAACATTTTAAAAATGCTTTTATGTATTTTAAAAAAAAAACAAACATTATGTTTGTTTAAAAAAAAAAAAAAAAAAAAAAGGTGTTTTACTGTTGAAAAAAAAAAACAAATTTCTATGTGTTTTACTGTTGAAAAAAAAAAAAAAACTTATATGTGTTTTACCGAGACAAAAATCAAAAAAAAAATTTTTAAACAAAACAACCCAAAAAAAAAAGAGGTTTTAAAAATTATTTACAACAAAACCAAGCTAATAATGTAAATAAATTAGATTTTAAGCCTTCCTAAATGTGTCTTTTCTAATATGCACACACCCAAAAAATTACACAAACCAGAAACAACACGCTTAGAAACATATAGACATATGTACATTATGTGATTTTCTTACGTTTTAGGGACCGAGAAAGGAAGTTGGATGCAGGCGCGAAGAGGTTTAGGTAAGTTTGAGGCACCGAGAAATGAAGTTGGCTGCAGCCGCTAAGGGGTTTAGGTAAGTTTGAGGGACCGAGAAATGAAGTTGGATGCAGCCGCTAAGGGGTTTAGGTAAGTTTGAGGGACCGAGAAATTAAGTTGGATGCAGCCGCTAAGGGGTTTAGGTAAGTTTGAGGGACCGAGAAATGAAGTTGGATGCAGCCGCTAAGGGGTTTAGGTAAGTTTGAGGCACCGAGAAATGAAGTTGGATGCAGCCGCTAAGGGGTTTAGGTAAGTTTGAGGCACCGAGAAATGAAGTTGGATGCAGCCGCTAAGGGGTTTAGGTAAGTTTGAGGGACCGAGAAATGAAGTTGGATGCAGCCGCTAAGGGGTTTAGGTAAGTTTGAGGCACCGAGAAATGAAGTTGGATGCAGCCGCTAAGGGGTTTAGGTAAGTTTGAGGCACCGAGAAATGAAGTTGGATGCAGCCGCTAAGGGGTTTAGGTAAGTTTGAGGCACCGAGAAATGAAGTTGGATGCAGCCGCTAAGGGGTTTAGGTAAGTTTGAGGCACCGAGAAATGAAGTTGGATGCAGCCGCTAAGGGGTTTAGGTAAGTTTGAGGCACCGAGAAATGAAGTTGGATGCAGCCGCTAAGGGGTTTAGGTAAGTTTGAGGGACCGAGAAATGAAGTTGGATGCAGCCGCTAAGGGGTTTAGGTAAGTTTGAGGCACCGAGAAATGAAGTTGGCTGCAGCCGCTAAGGGGTTTAGGTAAGTTTGAGGGACCGAGAAATGAAGTTGGATGCAGCCGCTAAGGGGTTTAGGTAAGTTTGAGGGACCGAGAAATGAAGTTGGATGCAGCCGCTAAGGGGTTTAGGTAAGTTTGAGGGACCGAGAAATGAAGTTGGATGCAGCCGCTAAGGGGTTTAGGTAAGTTTGAGGCACCGAGAAATGAAGTTGGATGCAGCCGCTAAGGGGTTTAGGTAAGTTTGAGGGACCGAGAAATGAAGTTGGATGCAGGCGCTAAGGGGTTTAGGTAAGTTTTAGGGACCGATAAATGAAGTTGGATGCAGCCGCTAAGGGGTTTAGGTAAGTTTGAGGCACCGAGAAATGAAGTTGGCTGCAGCCGCTAAGGGGTTTAGGTAAGTTTGAGGGACCGAGAAATGAAGTTGGATGCAGCCGCTAAGGGGTTTAGGTAAGTTTGAGGGACCGAGAAATGAAGTTGGATGCAGCCGCTAAGGGGTTTAGGTAAGTTTGAGGGACCGAGAAATGAAGTTGGATGCAGCCGCTAAGGGGTTTAGGTAAGTTTGAGGCACCGAGAAATGAAGTTGGATGCAGCCGCTAAGGGGTTTAGGTAAGTTTGAGGGACCGAGAAATGAAGTTGGATGCAGCCGCTAAGGGGTTTAGGTAAGTTTGAGGGACCGAGAAATGAAGTTGGATGCAGCCGCTAAGGGGTTTAGGTAAGTTTGAGGGACCGAGAAATGAAGTTGGATGCAGCCGCTAAGGGGTTTAGGTAAGTTTGAGGCACCGAGAAATGAAGTTGGCTGCAGCCGCTAAGGGGTTTAGGTAAGTTTGAGGCACCGAGAAATGAAGTTGGCTGCAGCCGCTAAGGGGTTTAGGTAAGTTTGAGGGACCGAGAAATGAAGTTGGATGCAGCCGCTAAGGGGTTTAGGTAAGTTTGAGGCACCGAGAAATGAAGTTGGATGCAGCCGCTAAGGGGTTTAGGTAAGTTTGAGGCACCGAGAAATGAAGTTGGATGCAAGCGCTAAGAGGTTTAGGTAAGTTTCTGGTTGAGGGTGCGCATGCGCAAGATCTTATAAACATACGAACGCACGAATCTAAGAGGCCAAAAACCAATGAAAGCCAGAGGCAAACGCAAGTAATTGGAAGTGGTTGACGATGGAAGCAGCCGAAAAAACAGGCTGCCGCCGCAACAGGTGAGCACATGAACGTGATTTTTACGATTGGCAACTGACTGAGGCAAGTTCGGGAGATATCATACGAACGGACGTATCTTTTAGGATAGAAACGTATTTGCTTATTGAATCACTCGCAAGTTCATACGAACGCACGAGCGGACGTGAAAAATAGGATGATCGTGAGCCAAATCCAAGCTATTACATGTTTCTTTGAATCAACCCAATGGGCTATATACCGTTCAGCATAGTAGCCCTAATAATAAGGACTCTCAATGACTCTCTTGTCTTCTGGTAGCTGGTATATATGGTGGTAAATGTGATATTCTGAGCTTCTGGGGCCCTGCCTGCCTACATATGAGCTATATACCGTTCAGCATAGTAGCCCTAATAAGGGCTCTTAATGACTGTCTTGTCTTCTGGTAGCTGGTATATATGGTGGTAAAAGCGATATTCTGAGCTTCTGGGGCCCTGCCTGCCTACATATGAGCTATATACTGTTCAGCATAGTAGCCCTAATAAGGGCTCTTAATGACTCTCTTGTCTTCTGGTAGCTGGTATATATGGTGGTAAATGCGATATTCTGAGCTTCTGGGGCCCTGCCTGCCTACATATGGGCTATATACTGTTCAGCATAGTAGCCCTAATAAGGGCTCTTAAGGACTCTCTTGTCTTCTGGTAGCTGGTATATATGGTGGTAAATGCGATATTCTGAGCTTCTGGGGCCCTGCCTGCCTACATATGAGCTATATACCGTTCAGCATAGTAGCCCTAATAAGGGCTCTTAAGGACTCTCTTGTCTTCTGGTAGCTGGTATATATGGTGGTAAATGCGATATTCTGAGCTTCTGGGGCCCTGCCTGCCTACATATGAGCTATATACCGTTCAGCATAGTAGCCCTAATAAGGGCTCTTAATGACTCTCTTGTCTTCTGGTAGCTGGTATATATGGTGGTAAATGCGATATTCCGAGCTTCTGGGGCCCTGCCAGCTACAGCCTGTCTTTCCCTGCTGTGAGCGTCTATCCCTCACTAAGTTCAAGCTGCTAATGCTGACGAAGAGGAAGTGCTGAGTTTTGTAGATTCGAGGTCACCTGGTTTTTCCAGCCAATGCGTCTAGACGCCGTTCTCGCGATGCCAGCGTCCTCCCAGGACCTGTCCCACCCCCCCCTGCATGGTGATTGGTGTAAAAAACGCGCCAGGGAAGGTGTGAGGGGAAACGAATTGTGAGTGCGCCATCGCCGCTGTACTCGATCGAAATCGAGTATGACGAATAGCGTAGTATTCGATCGAATACCGATTCGGTCGAATACTACTCGCTCATCTCTACTTAGGAGTAACATACAAGTGCCCCTCCCCCACCCTCTTGGTTCACCTCACAGCAGCATCCTGCTTTATCTTATCCCTATTCAGCTCATCTCAGTATTTCTCTGCCTCCTCTTCTTACCTCGCCCTTCTCTGCTCCCTCCCACTTCATCATCTTGCTGCTCACCTTACCCCCTTCCTGCTCTCCTAGTTCAGCTCCCTTGAACACCTCCTTGCCTTCTTAGCAAAGTGCCATGTAACTGCACACGCATGCGGTAATCATGGCAAAGTGAATATCTCAAATTTGGGCTCATGAGCACAAGGAATAGGTTGTTTTGGGGCCTTATCTATAAGATTCCCGGGCCGATCACCTCCCTCAAACCCCCCCAAACACCCCAAACTCCTTACCTTATCTTCGGCGGTGGCCGGCCGCCGCCGCCTCCCTCGCGCCCCTCCAGGCGTGCGCGCGCCCGCGCCGGCCGTCTGCGAATGGCCGGCGCGGGCGCGCGCGCATCAAGAGGGACGCGCGGGAGGCGGAGGAGCCGCTTGTCCGCGGCTTGTCTGTCGGCGCTGGGAGCGGGGAGAGGTGAGTTTTTCGGGAGGTTCGGGGGGGTTTCACACAGCGGGGCACCCCGATCGGGGGTGCCCCACCGAAGTGGACCAAGACCCAGGATAGTCAAAATCCTGGGTGTTGGTCCACTTTAAAGGTAAGGTGTTTAGATGGAGCATCTGCACAGGGCAGCCAAAGGAGCACCACCTACTCAGTTCAGGAGACTAAGGGGGTTATTTAAGAAGGGATAGCAGCAGGTAGCGCCTCGTAGCAACAGGCGGCGTCTGGTGAACGCCGGGCGCTGTACGCAAAACCACATTTATGAAAGCGAATCTGGTGAGCGACACTAACAACGGCATGTAGCATCAGATGTATTATTGCAGGTGGCTCAGCGTATAGCGCCGGCGCTCTAGCTTCCAGAGCTCCAGGTATTACCTTTCGCTCAGTGTCGCTCTCCCATACATTTCAATGGCCGTTCATTTGCTTGTGTTTAAACAGCGTGTTTGACTTTGTTTTTTTGCTCAAATCATTGTGTGACCTCTCCTGGCTGCAAACAAACACTTTTAGAAACTTTTTTGACTGTTTATATTTTTATACAGAAATGTCATTACAGGTCTGGCACTAAAGTGTTAATGTCACAATGTCACAACAATGGCATTCCATGTGTTTTCGCTTTGTTACTGGTGGATATGTGTTTAAAAACAGACTTTAATCACACAGTGTCTGGTGCTCTATGCTACAGCGACCAGATTTAGAGCGCCAATGCTGTGTGTGTGTCGTTTTTTGATAAATATGATGTGGAGCGCTGAGAGTTGGTTGCACTGAGCTGGCACTACCTTTCACTCCCTGCAGCGCTGTACTCGTGTTAGAGCGCCCAACATACATCACATTCATCAATGTGGGCCAGGTTACTAGAGCGACTGAGGCGCTCTGTTACAGCGCCCGATACCCGCTTACCTCTGCCGATACCTGGCATTAGTAATGAATCAGCCTCTAAGTTGGGTCCAATAGAAGTATGCTTTGCCCTTGTAGAGGCCACTGCCTGCTCCCCTCTTATTTTTAAGGGTGGGTGGTCCTTTAAAGGGCACACATTCTGTTTGGTCTTGGGGGGGTGCCATCCTGATAATAATCATTAGAATATCTAGGTGTAACAGGCTTTGGCATGAAAATGCTGTGCAGCTTATCCTGGCGCAGGTCATGTATAGGTCGTTAGTTAACGCTGATGGGGGCAGATCAGTTTAAAGGCTTTAAAGCGTCATTGCAATGTAAGCCCTAATCCGTTTCTTTGGTGGACATGCTAAACACCGATTGGAAAGGTTTATGACACGTCTCAGTTCTGTCCACCCAATGATATTACACTGCTATGAGAGTCGGGGAACAGCTTGCAGAAAGGGCCTCGCCATACCACCCTTCTGCTTCCATCCATGCTGAAAGCTTACTATGGGGACCTAGTTTATAAGGAATGATTAAGATTAATGCACATGGACTGTTATGTTAATATCAAAGGCACCAAGAAACCTGCATATACAAAGGTGAGTGCTTGATTGGGCTTGATCTGATGACATTGCCTAAATAGGGGACGAGGGGTTCAGATAGGAATTAAAGAGACAACAGAGCAAGACAGTGGTCAGCAGACTAGATTGTAAAGCAAATGTTTTCCTTATAACCTCATTCTCTGCTATATATTCAAAGAGACATTCCAGGCAAAGGGTTAATTAGCCCCCTTTCTGCTCTCCCCATCCATGCTGTCAGGGGCAGCATTTTTAATTCAGACTTCATTTAGCTTGCTTTATATTTCTCTATACCTTCTGCTGGGCCTCCTCAGCAGCAGATGATGACTCATCTAAGTATGTTTCAATGTCAGGGTTCCCTCAGAGGTTGATTCATTTTGGGGATGCTAAAAAATGAGTCAGCAGGAGAGAGCAAGTTCTATAGGGTTTATCAGGGAATGTAATGTGCTGCTGAATGCAATTTGCAGCCCCGTACAGCCAGCATGCGGCAAGCAGAAAGAAGCCTACTGTAATTTAACCCTTTTCAGTTCAGCATCCCTGCACAGCACAGAAACTGGGAGGAAGATATCGCTGAATAAAAGGAAACTTCAAGCAATGATTGAATAAAAACACAGCCCCTGACACAAACATGAGATAACAAGCAAGCACCCTTTGGGGTTTATTTAAGAAACACTAAGGCCACTTAGTGCCAGATGAGTGTCAGGTGAATGTCAGGTCCCAGTGCAAATGTATTTATCAAGTCAAAAAGCCAAAGCGCCTCTGATAGTGCCAGGTAGTGTCCCATCTATTAACAGCGCCAGAAATGGGATGAGTTCCCTACAGAGTCAGATAAGACCAGGCACTCACCCTGCAATATGTGGCCTTATCCCATATATTTCAATGGGTTGGGATGGCTAGAATTATTTAAGTCTTTTTTTTGTTGGCCTGGTGTATGTGCCAGGGGATCCCTGGGCTGTTTGGGAATGTTTTTGTATGCTGTAGGCACTTTTGTGTGGCGCTGGTTGTGTCATGTCTTTCAGGAGTCCCATTTGCTTTTCACGTTATTTAAAAAAAAAACCTTTACACAGTGCCGGTGTGGGCGCAGTGTTTTTTTATAATAAATCTGCTGGGTTTCTAGCACTTCCAGCTGGCACTAGGGGTCACAGTCCCTGGCTGGGAGGGAGTGCAGGCATAGCGCTGCCTCACTCTCTGCGGCTCACAGGTGCCGGCATACAGATAGCAGCTTGTGCGAGCCGCTCATCTGGCGCCTGGTGAATTTTAAAATAAATTAGGCTTCCTGTTAACCTTGGACAGTCCTTTAATCCCTTTGCCTGAAATATCCCTTTAATAACAATTTTGGGTCTCACAAGAGGAAAACACATATGTGCTGTGAATGGGCAAAAAGCATTATTATTCCAGCTCCACATGGAGTGAACTTGTTTTTCTTTATTTATTATTGTATGTACAGTATAAGTATTGTATGTATAAGAGCCTTATTTAAGAAGAGTCAGTGCCACACATTGCCACTTTTTTGGCCTCAGTGGCACTCAGCGTCCGAATTAAGAAATGAAAAATGGCAGCGCCGCTGCGGCCACCACCTAGCTCCTTATTTAATGCTAGCACCCACTAGCGTTAAACGCTAGATCCCATACAGCACAATGGGCATAACTGGATTGAAGTGTTTTATGCTTATAATTAATATAACACACATTGTTTTGTACAGAAATTGCATTGGGACTTGTCAATAATTGAAATGCAGGACCTAGATGTTACAAAGTGCATTTATTTTTTTTGGGGAGGGTTATTAAAATAATTTTTATAATTATAATTTTTTTTGTGTTTAACAGTGTGTCATTTGGACAACAAAAACCAAAAAACGCATCCTGAACGCACTGTAAAGTTTGTCCCTAGCAGTGATTACTTGTAACTGTAATGATGAAACGCTGACCTGCTCCGGAAAAATACAGCGCAAAGGATTTTGTAGTGGAAAAAATGTATAAATATGCTGGGGAGCCCTGGAAAAACGGCAGCACAAAGTGGCGCTCACTGGGATAATCGGCAGGCGAGTCCAACAGGTGCTGACATAGGGGTTCATTTAGGGCCTCTCTCGCATGCATTCCCACCAGTGGGAATGACGTTAAAGGTTTACATTCAGTTTTTTTCCATGTTCAGTGATTCAGAGCCTTGGTTTTGTGGCCGAGTTTTGCACGAATTTACGGTATGCGTACGCCAAACCGTGTGTTCGCTGTATAAATACGGCTCAAGGTGTCCATGCACCCATATTACGTGTTTTGCGTGCGCTTGCACATGATTCAGATCCCTAATTTGTGGGTTTTCGGACCTATAAAAGCCATAGGTTCACATTTCAAACTTATGCCATCTTTTTGCTAGTGGGAAAACTTTTGTTGCTAGTAAAAAATACAGCCTACATCCTCCGCACCTACGATGGAGCCCCTTGACGAGTTCTGTGAAGAGTACGAGCATCTGCAGCAGCAGCAGCTATTAACCATGTAACTTATAGAGCTTAGGCATACCCGCAGCCGCCTGGATATCGATCAGATGACCGATCAACAGGTGTTTGAATTGACCCGATGGAACCTCCTTTCTCTTGAAAAGCTATGCAATGTGGCCCCCGCCACAAGAAAAGGGTATGCAATTGGAGGTCTCACCAAATTGGTTGGCTGCCTCCAATTTTTAGGGAATGGCTCCTTCCAGTGGCTAGTTGGCATGTCCCAGCCTTTGCTCAGCTGCGCCCTCACTAAATTTCTCGATGGCATGGCTGTCCTGCAAGAGAAATACATCTCTTTACCTGACAGCATAGCCTGGGCAGCCTTGGCAAATATGCCAAGTGTCATGGGCGCCATCATGTATGAATGTGGCCCTGGTTCCCCCAGATGCTCAAGAGTATATGTTTCGATATGTTTAGGTCAACATAGCTCCTCTCTTGAGCCTACCCTAGCTCCCACACCAAACAACTTTCCTGCGTCTCAGTCTCTTTAGGTCCACATTGCTCGTCCTTGAAGCCCACTCTCCTCTCTTGAGGTTAGCCTAGATTCCCCTCCCCAGGCAACTTTCCTGTGTCTCAGTCTGTTTAGGTCCACATTGCTCCTCCTTGTAGCCCTCTCTCCTCTCTTGAGGCTAGCCTAGCCCCCCCCCCCCAAACAACTTTCCTGTGGCCCCAGACACATGGCCAGGAGGATTATAATGTGGCCCACCTCTGCACACAGGCTTTAGTGGAACATGGCTTTGGGCTGTTGAAGGCCACATTTCGCTGTCTGGACCACACACGCCCTTTAATACAAGCACGAGAAGGTGGTTAAAATGATCAAGGCATGAATCTGCCTTCATTGCTTTGCCTTAAGCGAGAGGGTGTCAGCATATTTAGAGGAAACGACTCCTGCTATTGCTCAAGTGATTTTGAGACATCTGTATGCTGGAACCCAGAGCTGTGTGGGCCAAACCATTCACCAACATTTGGTGGACTATTTCTCCTATCCCTTGCGTTGTCTGGGTGTGATTAAATAACATCCTTATGGCACAACTGTGGATGGAGGTCAACAGAAAATTGATACATAAAAATGTGCCAATCCGGTGTAACTAAAACTTTGGGACTCTCCACAGCCCAAAGTCCAGCATGGCAGGTTAGGGGGATTTGAAGGACAACCATTGGCCTCCACCAGAGCCCCAACCAGCGTCTCCATCTGCTGGTGGTGGCGCTGCTGCTCCACAACCACTGTAGCCAGGTTTTCATAAAGCAAACTGACGGTCCGTTGCGCTACTTTAAAATACCTATTGGTGTTTTGCCTAAAAGTGGTGCTGTTGGCCTGCCTCCATGATTTGGCACCGCCTTCCCAAAGAGAGATGACAACTGGCTGCAGGCTGGAGCTGTCTTCCTTCTGGGCGCTCTGCAGAGCTGTTGGGCCTGCTACTGTCAGAATGAAGCTGGAGCTGCAGGGGGGAGTGGTGATGGCCAGTGTCCATGGTGCCAGCAGTTGGTTTAGGTGTCCACATAATATTGGGGGTCTCATACAGAGTGCACTTCCTCCTGCTCAGTTTCATCCAGGGGGGTGCTGCTTGCTGGGGTGTTGCTGCAAAGTCAAGGTTAATTAACTGGTTTCCTATTAACAGTATATGTGGCCCTTCAAAATCCCTACAGGGATACACACTGGGCCCCACATCGATGTGTGTTTGCCTACACATTGGCGTGTTTGGTTGGCCTACTCCCCCTGTCTTACCACTGGTGGGCACATGCTGTCTATTGGTGTCCATAGTGCCAGACACCCCCTGAGAGGTGTTGGGGTGGAGCATCCCCAACACCCACTCCTCAGCATGGGTAAATTGTAGAGTTTTGGGGAGTCCCCCACCATTTTGCAAGCTAGATTCAAACAAAGGAAAGGATGGCTTTAGTGCGTTGTCCAATGTTTCCTGTACAAGCAGCCCTCTAGATGTTCAGCACTTACCCCTCAGTCCATCTGGAGCTAAATTCAAACAAAGGAAAGGGTGGCTTTAGTGCGTTGTCCAATGTTTCCTGTACAAGCAGCCCTCTGGATGTTCAGCACTTACCCCTCAGTCCATCTGGAGCTAAATTCAAACAAAGGAAAGGGTGGCTTTAGTGCGTTGTCCATTGTTTCCTGTACAAGCAGCCCTCTGGATGTTCAGCACTTACCCCTAAGTACATCTGGTGCTGTCGTCCATTTTTTTCTTGGCCTGGTCACCATCCTTGGGTTCTGGCCCTGCACCCGTCATGTTGCGGGCTATCTCCAACCATAACTGCTTGAGGAGCAGGACTGGGATCCAGCCATTTGATCATAATTTTTGGCAACTCCATCCAGCAGAACCTCCAGCTGGGCATCATTAAATCAGCCACTCAACTTGCACCTTGTTGACGATGCTGTGGTCTGCTGGGTGGTGTCTTGGCTAAACACCATATAAGACCAAAATACAGCTGCTTCTGAACTGAAGCTATAGCCACAAAAAGATTCTAAATGGCGCACATCATAAATTAGGCCCTGGTGTCACCCTGATCACCGGGATAGCAGCAAGACAGGTAGAGGTGGATAAGGGCAGGGCATTACCCTTCTAAACTAATCCATAATAATATCCTTAGCAGCAGGATGTGAGAGAGATAGCATCAACAAGTCTGAGTAATAAACCCCCGACTCCATGAGATCATTGCAAACCTCCGTCCTTGCACTTTTGTTTTGATCTGCTTACATCAATGTGCACTTCACTATTATTAATAGCCAGAGTGTACAGCCTTGACATACACTCACGCACTGTGTTTTTCTGGCCTCTGACTGGCATGATGTCACTAAAAACAATACTTTTTTTCAAGGGTATGTGTCATTTGACATCAACTGAAAAGCAGGAGAAAAGTGCCCTATACTTTTACTCTTTCAGTAAAGTGAGGCTTCATACAAGATCTGCTATGAAAACAAATATAAATAGCAAGATTCAACACAAAACAAGTGAATGCCAAGTATAAATGGCTATTCAATATCAATAAATATGCTATAAAGCTGGCTTGAATGACCATCCCCACTTTTCATTTCAAAGGTCAATGCTGCATACTATAAAAAATGTTCAATATGCCTAATCTAAAGTTTCTCACCCAAAGAAAGTTTTAAAACACATTATTATAACACATATTTCTAAATGACATTGTGACTTATTCAATCAATGCAATGTATTTTGTACCCGCAGGTAGCACTTGTAAGATTCCCCTTGGACTCAGTTAAATACTCTTAATTGCCTGAGCTCAGAGGGCTCAAAAACCAGTTAGTACTAAGCGCAGGGCCAGAAAAGATTACAGAGATGGAAGAGGTCAGGTTGACATTTATGCATATTATGGCTATTGAGATTTAAATTTATATTTTATGTTACCCTAGGACATTAGGTAGTACATGTAGCACTGGTGGTACATATGGTCCTATCCGGTGGTCAGCAAGGCTGCAGACTGATGTGTACCTTGAGCTGATCTGCTGCTGTCTATACTTTACTCAAAACTGGAATTATCATTTGTTGGGGGCCTCAAAGTGGGACACCTACCAGTTTACAATGTGATGGGCATGGCAGGGGTGTGGCTGATTTGCAGCATCCTATGCATAACACCGTCCAAGTCACGTGTTTAAAATAGAACAAAACCCGGGATTAAAACTATACTGACAAATTTGTATGCCCTGATCTGTGAGATCTGACAATCAGGAGCGAAAGCAGCCACATTCCCTGTTGTGTGCGTGCTCCCACCCCCAGCCTATCTGAATGGGATGTGCCTCTCTCTCCCCCCATTGTTTACATCGCTGAGGGAGATGCAGGAAAACGTGAGTTTCGTGGGACCCCAGGGGTTTGCATTCAGTGGGAAATCTTGATTTGGGATGCCGCAGGGGGAAGGCCAGCCAACTTTGGGTGTTTGCAGCTTGCTGTGCCATAAGCCTCTCCAGGCTTTGAAGGACAAACATTGGCCTCCACCAGAGCCCCAACCAGCGTCTCCCTCTGCTGGTGGTGGCGCTGCTGCTCCACAACCACTGTAGCCAGGTTTTCATAAAGCAAACTGACGGTCCGTCGCACTACTTTAAAATACCTATTGGTGTTTTGCCTAAAAGGGGTGCTGTTGGCCTGCCTCCATGATTTGGCACCGCCTTCCCAAAGAGAGATGACAACTGGCTGTAGGCTGGAGCTGTCTTCCTTCTGGGCGCTCTGCAGAGCTGTTGGGCCTGCTACTGTCAGAATGAAGTTGGAGCTGCAGGGGGGAGTGGTGATGGCCAGTGTCCATGGTGCCAGCAGTTGGTGTAGGTGTCCACATAATATTGGGGGTCTCATACAGAGTGCACTTCCTCTTGCTCAGTTTCATCCAGGGGGGTGCTGCTTGCTGGGGTGTTGCTGCAAAGTCAAGGTAAATTAACTGGTTTCCTATTAACAGTATATGTGGCCCTTCAAAATCCCTACAGGGATACACACTGGGCCCCACATCGATGTGTGTTTGCCTACACATTGGCGTGTTTGGTTGGCCTACTCCCCCTGTCTTACCACCGGTGGGCACATGCTGTCTGTTGGTGTCCATAGTGCCAGACACCCCCTGAGAGGTGTTGGGGTGGAGCATCCCCAACACCCACTCCTCAGCATGGGTAAATTGTAGAGTTTTGGGGAGTCCCCCACCATTTTGCAAGCTAGATTCAAACAAAGGAAAGGATGGCTTTAGTGCGTTGTCCAATGTTTCCTGTACAAGCAGCCCTCTAGATGTTCAGCACTTACCCCTCAGTCCATCTGGAGCTAAATTCAAACAAAGGAAAGGGTGGCTTTAGTGCGTTGTCCAATGTTTCCTGTACAAGCAGCCCTCTGGATGTTCAGCACTTACCCCTCAGTCCATCTGGAGCTAAATTCAAACAAAGGAAAGGGTGGCTTTAGTGCGTTGTCCAATGTTTCCTGTACAAGCAGCCCTCTGGATGTTCAGCACTTACCCCTAAGTACATCTGGTGCTGTCGTCCATTTTTTTCTTGGCCGGGTCACCATCCTTGGGTTCTGGCCCTGCACCCGTCATGTTGCGGGCTATCTCCAACCATAACTGCTTGAGGAGCAGGACTGGGATCCAGCCATTTGATCATAATTTTTGGCAACACCATCCAGCAGAACCTCCAGCTGGGCATCATTAAATCAGCCACTCAACTTGCCCCTTGTTGACGATGCTGTGGTCTGCTGGGTGGTGTCTTGGCTAAACACCATATAAGACCAAAATACAGCTGCTTCAGAACTGAAGCTATAGCCACAAAAAGATTCTAAATGGCGCACATCATAAATTAGGCCCTGGTGTCACCCTGATCACCGGGATAGCAGCAAGACAGGTAGAGGTGGATAAGGGCAGGGCATTACCCTTCTAAACTAATCCATAATAATATCCTTAGCAGCAGGATGTGAGAGAGATAGCATCAACAAGTCTGAGTAATAAACCCCCGACTCCATGAGATCATTGCAAACCCCCGTCCTTGCACTTTTGTTTTGATCTGCTTACATCAATGTGCACTTCACTATTATTAATAGCCAGAGTGTACAGCCTTGACATACACTCACGCACTGTGTTTTTCTGGCCTCTGACTGGCATGATGTCACTAAAAACAATACTTTTTTTCAAGGGTATGTGTCATTTGACATCAACTGAAAAGCAGGAGAAAAGTGCCCTATACTTTTACTCTTTCAGTAAAGTGAGGCTTCATACAAGATCTGCTATGAAAACAAATATAAATAGCAAGATTCAACACAAAACAAGTGAATGCCAAGTATAAATGGCTATTCAATATCAATAAATATGCTATAAAGCTGGCTTGAATGACCATCCCCGCTTTTCATTTCAAAGGTCAATGCTGCATACTATAAACAATGTTCAATATGCCTAATCTAAAGTTTCTCACCCAAAGAAAGTTTTAAAACACATTATTATAACACATATTTCTAAATGTCATTGTGACTTATTCAATCAATGCAATGTATTTTGTACCTGCAGGTAGCACTTGTAAGATTCCCCTTGGACTCAGTTAAATACTCTTAATTGCCTGAGCTCAGAGGGCTCAA
Organism: Gastrophryne carolinensis; assembly: GCA_027917425.1. NCBI lineage: Eukaryota > Metazoa > Chordata > Amphibia > Anura > Microhylidae > Gastrophryne > Gastrophryne carolinensis. The sequence continues at coordinate 106,911,841 of CM051235.1, forward strand.
AAACCAGTTAGTACTAAGCGCAGGGCCAGAAAAGATTACAGAGATGGAAGAGGTCAGGTTGACATTTATGCATATTATGGCTATTGAGATTTAAATTTATATTTTATGTTACCCTAGGACATTAGGTAGTACATGTAGCACTGGTGGTACATATGGTCCTATCCGGTGGTCAGCAAGGCTGCAGACTGATGTGTACCTTGAGCTGATCTGCTGCTGTCTATACTTTACTCAAGCCTGGAATTATCATTTGTTGGGGGCCTCAAAGTGGGACACCTACCAGTTTACAATGTGACGGGCATGGCAGGGGTGTGGCTGATTTGCAGGCTTTTGAGGAACAAATATCCACAGCATCCTATGCATAACACCGTCCAAGTCACGTTGTTTAAAATAGAACAAAACCCGGGATTAAAACTATACTGACGAATTTGTATGCCCTGATCGGTGAGATCTGGCAATCAGGAGCGAAAGCAGCCACATTCCCTGTTGTGTGCGTGCTCCCACCCCCAGCCTATCTGAATGGGATGTGGCCTCTCTCTCCCACCATTGTTTACATCACTGAGGGAGATGCAGGAAAACGTGAGTTTCGTTGGGACCCCAGGGGTTTGCATACAGTGGGAAATCTTGATTTAGGATGCCGCAGGGGGAAGGCCAGCCAACTTGGGTTTTGTTCAGCTTTAAGACACGACTCAAGGATCTCCTCTCCATAAGAATGCTGGTGATTGACAAACGCATAGCCAATGAACACATTCCACTACTGCCATTCAGCAAATAAGCCAGAGCTCAGCTAACAAGCTTCCGGGTAATGTGTGATATTTAAGCATCCCCAGAGTTTTTTTTGGGGGGGGGGGTCAGTGGGACAAAATGTATCCAAAGTGGGACTGGGTTCCCAAGTATGATTTGCCCCATAAACACACAACTGCTTTAAAAGAAGATGAAAAATATGTATGTGAATTTCTGTGTGTTTCAGTTAAATTACTGCTTGGTGTATTTTTAAGTCATGACACTGGAAAATGGAAAGTGTCACTTGGTCAAAAAGCATGATTACACAGATTTAGGGGTTGGCCTGGCTAAATGCAAAATCAATGTATTTGTTATACCTTACAAGCAGCTGATTCCGCCTGCTGGTCCGCTGCATAAGACTGTTGCTGTTTTAGCCCCTCTTTGCATAGCCAGATCCCATGTTTTTTTCTACCATGAACACACTTTGCTGGACCAAATAGTGGACTGAACTCCACCTGCTTCTCATTGCATGAGACACCCTGTTCACTGTGCCAATAAGGGATGGTTGCTTTTTCCATTGCATTTCTCTTTCTTTTTAAAGAGATATTGTTACTGCAAAGGTCGCTACAAACAAAAAATGTATCCTGTTATGATAGTGACGAAGAAATAACCAGACAAGCAGGGTCATCCCACTTCCCTTTGCAGACTGATCAGAACAATCCAAGTCTGTGAGGCATAACATCAACTAAGGCCTGCAGAGAAAGCAGATGACCAGAAATCAGACAGTCTGGGCGGGAAGACAAGTAGGCTTTGACTTTGCAGTCTGTCTCTCTGGGGGTCTACTCTTCCCCTAAGGGGCATCCGACCCCCCGGGGTCAGCGGGGCAGGAGAAACCTGTTTCCTGCCCCGTACGTCGAATTCTGCCATCTGGCCTGCCACAGCAGGAATTTCCTTGACATTCCTACAAAGATCACAGTTTAACATTTATAGCGCAATATGGTGAAAAATGGTCTTGCAACAGAGGGTGACAAAAAGTCAAGCAGGCCGGCAGTTAAAAGGGTTAAAAGTGCCTATGCATGTTGGGTATTGTTCTGTTCAGGGGGCTTTGTGGTTTCAGATTTGTCTTGTTTTTTTGTTTTCATATTAATCTTTTCCGGAAATTTGGTCTTTTTATTCATTTTTAGGGAAAATCTGTGCAACTGGTTACTTCCTCAAGGGTTTGCATCCAGAAAACTGTGCCCACGACAACCAGTCTGGTACGCCTAGAAAGCTTAAGAGGTACACATAGTAGTTGTTTTTAATTTATAAAGCGCTGTTTCAGTTTTTGGTCGTCTCCTGGGCAGGAAAGGGTATCTCCTGGTACTTATGTGGAATGGGGTTTTTACACGCAATATGGTCTTCTTGAATTTTTTTTTATATAAAAAAGCAACAAATTGTAAAAAATATCTTTTGAAATATTTTGCCACATATTTCACCAAAAAGTATAATATATATAATATAAATAAATTGGGTTCTCACTGACAAATCTTGCCTCACAGAGCAGAAATCCCACCTATCTTTACTCTGACAGCCAGCCAAAGTCTGAGCGCTCACCACCGTGTGGAGTGGTATTCATATCCCTGAGCAGGGCCGGCACCAGCACTGGGTGCACCAGTGCAAGTGCCAGGGTCCCTGGTTTCAGTAAGGGCCCACTCAGGCTCAGACTAGGCTACAGAATGACTTTGGTGGGCCCTATGTGTTGCCTTGTTCATGGTTGACCTTAGGACCAAAAGATGATCAGCAGCAATGGAGAAGGTGATGAGAATTAGAGGGCTCAAAGTAGGCTGCAGAATGATTTTTTTGGTGGGACCCATGTACGGTTTTGCTCATGGTTGACCTTAGGACCAAAAGATGATCAGGTGATGAGAATTAGAGGGCGACAGCTCAAATGGTGGTGAGGACCAATGGGGTAGACCCTTTAGTGGCAGTGGAGAAGGCAATGAGGACCAGATGATCATCATCATCAGCAACAGCAGAGAATAAAGCGAGGACTAGAGCAGTGGTCATCAAACTTTTAATGCTAAGTACTCCCTAGCAACACAGCAGTTACTGTGTGCCCACAAACAAGGTATCAACATAAGTAGGTCACAGGCCTTGTAGCACATTTAAACCAAGAAAAAATTATGTTTTACCATTAAAATAATATGCCCCACCCATAATAACCTCCCTGTTGGTGCACCCCTTAAACATTGCTACTTGGGGAACATGTACTGCCGGTTGAGAAAAAGTAGACTAAAGGACAATCAATGGAGAAGGAAGTGTAGAAGGCACTGTGGACTGGGTGGCAATTAGTGACAGACGAGGACCCATCAGTGGCAGCAGAAATTAAGGGTATTGGGTTGCCCACTGAGACTCTCTCACCCAATGGCCCACATAAGCCTGAAGCCAGCCCTGCCCCTGTGGACAAGCTTCCTTGGTGCTCCCAAGCATTACAGTAATTCACTGTGACCTTAGGGGAGCCCCAAAGAGGCCCCACCTCTCTGAGGTTCCCAGAGGATACAGATACCCATCTGTGCAGTGGTGGCTGTCTGCCAGAGTGAAGAGAGGCAGGACCTGTGCACTTCAAGGCAGGATTCACTGGTTAGCATCAATACTGGGACTGGTGGAGAGGCAACAGAGACGGGTCAGGATGGACCAGGAGGTAGTGATGAGTACAGAACTTCAGTGTAAATGCAAAGCAGGTCAAGTGTGACACATGGGCCATATGGGCTGCACTGCATCTGCTTTTATGGTACAAACACTGAATGCTGCACAACATATAGATGTAAAAGTTTCCATTGATTTCAGTTGGCTCAATCCTCTTTCATAGTCTTCATACTACAGTGTAATGCCAACAGTGTGAAAGGGCCCAAAATGAAGGTAATGGATGCCTGTGTGAAAATATTACAATTTAAATGGCGAGATGAGATTAAACACCAAATGTTGTGATTTCTTTGTTGTGTATTTTGCCCCATAAAATCAGAATGCTTTAGAGCTTCAGTGACCCAGAGGCCTGTGATTTCATGTTTGTGTATTTCACAAATTTACATTTTAATGGAATTATTCTGACTTTAATGAATATAACTCAACTGTTGCCCATGAAGCCATTGATGGAGAGTGACAGAAATAGGTGAGACATAAAATAAGAGCCCAGAGGCCGGGGAGAATCACAGCTAGCTACAAATATCAGAATGTAATGGGTGAAAGTTAATCTGGTTAGTTGTATTAGCAGAGTGGCAATAACATACCGATAGAGTATAAATTGTAAAAAAATGGAGATATATAGAAACTACATCTGTGGCAATCTTGTTAGCGAATCATTCAAGAAGACAAATTAATGCAGTTGTGCTGGTGCGTGAAGTGCATTTATTTCAAAGCAGTCTCTGCAAATGGGATAATGTTGGTGTTTTTTAAGTAGTGCAATTTGTTTTCTATAGCGTGGTATGTCTCTCTTGTTTTATAAGGTCTGCTCCTTCTACATCCATTTAACTGCAACAATTGTGCAATGTATATTTAATTTTTTAGTAGAAAACATACAGAAACCTCATTGCGGCCTACCCTGGAGGAGCTCCAATCCAATTTTCAATTGCATACATTTAAGAGAAAGCCCACATATAGCTTAGATTTAATGCGGTATGGATCCAAGGTATTATTATTGTACATGGGGAGAGCAATTGTAGTACATGTAGGAAACAATGAAGTGAATGCAGTATGCACTTGTTTTATTTGGCAGAAACATCATCAAATATATGTCAATAATCAAATGCAGGTATTGCCATTTACCAGAATAAAAGATGGACAGGGAGGGATCCATTATATGCAAAGCAAATTCTTTCCAGCACAGTTCATCCAGCAAAAGAGATTAAGAGGCCGATTCATTAATAGCGCCAGGTAGCGACAGATGAGCGACAGTAGCGTTATTTTCACAGCGCCCGCTAGTATTCGCTGTGCTTGCCCGTTGTTCGGTTGTTGACAGCGACTCAGTCGGTGTGCGGTAATGTTGAATACGGGGTTAGGAGTCGCTGTTTGACAGGTTCCGCGCTGTATGGGAGCGCATGACAGCGAATGGCCATAGTGAACGGCTCCCAGCATATTCATTAACAAATCACGCTCAAAAAATTCTCGCACTGTGAAATGCTTGTTTAAACCCCAGAGCGCTGGCGGCGATGGGTTAAAAGTAGTTTTTTAACCCCCAAACAACCATATTTTAAAAAAAAAAAAAAACATGTTTTTCAAAACATTTTGTAATGTGAATACATTAATATCAGACCTGTAATATCAATTCTGCACAATTTTTTTTTTTTTTACCTTAAAAAAAATATCTAACATTGCAGAAGTGGTCACAGAATTTTTGACATTTAAAAAAAAAAAAAACATTAAAAGCAATTAATTAAGAATATTTAAAGATTGCTCCATTGAAATGCATTGGAGAGCGCCAGTTAGCGAGAGGTCATACCTGTCGCTGTTCAAGGTCGCTCGCTGGCGCTGTGGGGTGAGGCTGGAATAATGATGAATGATTCGCTATCTGGCGCTCTGTCAGTCGCTAAGCAGGATTGGCTTGATAAATGTGTGATTGCGGTGGGGAGCCGGCGTTCTCGTGGCGGTGACCGTCATTACCGTTCGCTCACCATTCGCTACCTGGCGCTATCCCTTGTTAAATAAGGGCCTAAAACGTAGCTTTTACGCAGGCAATTAAAATTTGTAAATGTAAGTGCTTACATTGGGACAGGAGTCCCATACCCCAACCTCATCCACTGCAACATGTTTCGGGAGATTTACCCCTTTATCAAGCAGTGTCTCTTACCTCAAAGCTTCCCCAGTGAAATTGCCCTTGGTCTAACGGTTCAATTATAGCAGCGCCCCCCCCTCAGGTAGATTAACCAATGGTGTCCTGAGCATGGCGGAGGTAGGACGCTGCTAATCCTGCTCCTGTTCCCTAGACCCCTAAAAGTGCAATTTTCAGTCTGCGGAGTGTCTGTTCAAGACCATGTCCAAAAAGAAAGGCAAGAAGATGAAAGACAGAGGAGAGAAGAATACCTTGCGGGGTAGGATGGAGCTCCAGAGGTGGATCCCCGGAGGAAGACAAGCTGCCGACAGGATGGCGGGCGGCGGAGAGGGAGAAGACCTGGCTGCGCTCCACCGATCAGCATCGCCCCAGAGTGAGACCTCATCTGAAGCGCAGGACCTGTTACCGGGGCGGGCGGCGGAACACTCCGACGGAAGTCGGGAGCCGCCGGGTGCGGTGGCGGCGGGGCGCCTGAAGTCCGTCGGCGGAGCAAGTGGGGGGAGCGTGATGGCGGCCGGAGCCCGTGGTGCGCCGGCTTCCGCCCCCTCGAGCGAGCAGAAAGAAACCGCGGTATGCGGCGGTGAACTGTCAGATGCGGCCAGCCCCGCCGGGGACAAGAAGAGGAGCGAGGTAAGGGAGGAGCACCGGGGGTCGTGCTCTGCTGTCTCGCCTGGCGCGTCTTTGCAGGAGACAGGCGCGGGCGCACATGAGGTCCCGGGAGCCGCAGAGAACATGCAGGCGGCGGGCGGGGAGGCTCATACCCGGCTCAGTGAAGTGATGCACCCAAAACACGAGCCCCCACACAGCTACAAGGAACCATATAAAGGAGATACCACGGGGGGGGGTCCCCATTCCAATGACAACCCCCAAAATTAACCTGGGGCTGCAGAGGTTCGCATATGCCCCCATGGGGGCAGGCCTCCCGAACTCTGGATCCTGCTCCACACTGAATGCCGCCGGTGTCATGGAGGCTCTCCCGCAACGGGATGAGAGGGGGCCGTCGGCGAGACCATGGCTGCAGGAAGCTCTGTTCGGTTCGCCGCCGGGCACGGGGTCCCCTCCTTACCTACTGCACCCGACTCCTGATGAGACAGCTAGCCCAGTGAAAGGTGGCCCCGCCCTGATGTCCCCGGGGGTCCAGCTTGCATCTCCGCCGTGCCATCCCTCGTGGCCCAGGGACTCAGAACCATTGCAAGAGTTGGAGGCCGAGATTGATGACACAGGATCTGACCAGGGGATCCATCAGGAGACTCTCTCCCTACTGAAGGGCCTCCCCACGAGAGCAGATATGGAAGGCCTAATAGCCAGATATGAAGCTGCTCACAAACGTGACTTGGCGGCAGTAAAACAGCAAATTTGTGGGGTAGAAGAAAGAGTGGACTCGTTGGAAACGGAGGGGGCGCAGACGGCCAGGCGCATCCAGGCCCTAGAGTCCAGATGTGATCGGCAAGAAGCTCAACTTCGGGCCTGCTACTTCCACCTAGATGATCTCGAAATTTGGAGTAGGAGGAACAACTTGAGGATCAGGGGCGTCCCGGAGGCGTCAGGCGGGGAAGATGTGGGGCGTATCCCGGCAGAAGTCTTCAATCTGGTGCTGGACAGGGAGCCTCACACAAAAATCGAGCTGGACAGAGCCCACAGGGCCCTGGGCCCTATAAATCCGAACCCTGAATTTCCCAGAGACATTGTCTGTCGGGTCCATCTGTTCTCACTGAAGGAGGAGATTCTCCGAAAGTCATGGAACAAGGGATCCATTACATACGAGGGGTCATCGATCAAGGTTCTCCAAGACCTTTCCACTCGGACATTGCAGATGAGGAGAGCTTTGAGACCACTTCTGGAACTTATACTCAATAAAGGCGGTTCGTACAGATGGGGCTTCCCGTTCCATCTGGTGGTCAGAAAGGACCAGAAGAGTTTCTTTTTGAAGTCCTACCGGGACTTGGAGGGCCTATTTGTTTTCCTTCAGTGCGAACCAATCCAGGTGCCGGATTGGACGACATTGGAGCCCCCGTTGCTGCCACAGCGACTTTTGGAGAGACCGCGTCGGGGTCAGAGGAGCTACCGGAATCTTAAGCGTCTCAGAAGACCCTCTCCACAGTTTGAGGGGGCTCAGCTGTCGGGTCTCCGCGGGGGCCCGGCGGCTGGGGGACCTCGGGGGGGGGGGGCCGCGGGGCGGGCCGCCCTGTCTCCCCCGCTCCCGGCCGGTCTCTCCGGCTGGGGGCGGGGGGGGGGGCTCGGCGGTTGGAGCCACGCTGACGGGCCGCCCTGGCTCTTCCTGATGTCTGCGGCTGTGACCGCTCCTCTCTAATAATAGTTACCTAGTTTGCCTGTAAATAGCTCTAAGTGCCTGTAGTGGTTTATGTTTAGACTGCTCTCGGGGGGCGTATGCTCCATTTTGTTGGTTGCATGGGCAGCGGTGGGGGGGGGGGGGGGTTCTGGCCTGCCGCTTCGCATTATTGCGTGGGGGGGTGGGTCGGGCCCGACCTCCCACTTACCGCCGCAGACAGTGACTGCGTCTCTGAGGGGGTTGAGGGACGCCGGACCTCTGGTGCTTCAAAAAACCCTCTTCCGCCGCTTAGACACAGTACCCCAAATAGGTTGGGCTTTTAGGGGGTTCATTACCCACTGGGCCCGTGGTTTCCTTAATTGGAATAATTGAAGTTAAGATAGCTGTTTTGGTTTGTTTTGGTTCCTTTACCTCCTTGTTCGCTTGATCCTACACTCTAATCCCCCCCCCAACCCCTCCCCCCAATTGCGGCCCCTTTAAGTATACTCGCCTGTGACCAGGTCTGAATACCTTAGAAATGCAGGTGAAGCCTATTTCAAAAATTAACGTGGTTTCCCTTAACGTGAAGGGATTGAATAGCCCCGAGAAAAGATCGGTAGTCTTGAGATGCCTCAAAGGGCTGAAGGCACAGGTTGCCTTCCTCCAGGAAACCCACTTTCGGGCAAGCTGTTCGCCCTCACTAGGTAATAGGCATTACCTTAGAAGCTACCATAGTCTATCCCCCGACTCGAGATCCAGGGGGGTAAGTATCGTGATCGATGCCGGCCTCCCGTGGGAACTGGTAGACTACAAGACCGACCAGGAGGGCAGGTGGATCTTCCTCAAGGGGAAGATTGCCTCCCACCTTTTCACCTTTGCTAATGTATACGTGCCAAACGTGGGTCAGTCGGCCTTCCTGGAGGGCGCTCTGGAGATCCTGGACACATTTAGAGAGGGGGACCTTTTAATAGGAGGGGATCTTAACTTGACACTGGACCCACTAGTTGACACCTCCAAGGGCTCCCCTCATGAGTCATATGCCAAATTGAGGCGCTTTAAACAGGTATTGGCCCAATACCAGCTAATAGATCCCTGGCGCATCCAGCACCCCTCTGAGAGGGACTACTCCTTTTTCTCCCCTCCACATGGGTCTTACTCAAGGATTGACCTATTTCTGGTGCCTCACACTTCGCTCCCCAGGGTGGTAGACTCTCGCATTGGCAATATCACAATCTCTGATCACGCCCCTGTATCACTGACGATTTCCCTCCCTCACCCCATTCCCAGAAGCTGGTCTTGGCGCCTGAATTCCTCCCTTCTGGATGACCAATTACTTCTAGCGGAAATTCAAAAGGAAGTCAAACAATTCTTTGAATGTAACTCTTCCCCTGAAATTGGCCCTGGGGTCTTGTGGGAAGCACACAAGTGCGTAATTAGAGGCGCCCTAATTAGCATCGGCTCTAGAGTCAAGAGGGAAAAGGCAAAGCAAATTAAAGACCTCCTAACAGACATCGGGAACATAGAAGAGCTACACAAACAATCCCTTGCGGTAGCCCATTTGGCGACTCTAACATCCTTAAGAGAGAAACTCAAATCGCTGTGCTGGGACAGAGTAAAGGCGCAATGGACCAGGGTTAGGAAAAGATTCTATGAATCGGGGGATAAGTGTGGGAAAATGCTGGCTAGAGCGCTTAGAGTAGAAAGGGTGAAATCCTATGTCCCAAAGGTGATTAACCATGAAGGCCGTAGTGAGCACACGATGGAGAAAATAGCGGAAACCTTCCGCAAATTCTATGAATCTCTCTACAACATGCAGGGGGCTGGGAGACCGGAGTTGGATTCTTCTATCTCGGAATACTTAAGGGACGCTGGGCTCCCGAGGTTGCCAACGGAGGTGGCGGTGGCGTTGGAAGACCCTATCTCCCTATTGGAGTTACAGAGGGCCGTAGCGGGATCAGCTGGGGGGAAGGCCCCGGGTCCGGACAGCTTCACCTCCCTATACTATAAGAAGATGTTCCCTCTTCTAGCACCTAACATGCTAAGGGTCTTCAATGCGCTTAAAGATGGCGAGCCTCTCCCCCCTGACTCTCTTAGAGTCACAGTTCTTCCCAAGGAGGGTAAGGACCCTGCACAGTGCTCCAGTTATAGGCCTATTTCACTCTTAAACATGGATGTCAAGCTTTTCGCAAAGATCTTGGCATCCAGAATTGCCCCTCATTTGCATCACGTGATCGCCTTAGACCAGGTGGGGTTCATGCCCCACAGGGAAGCTAGGGACAACACTATCAAAGTCCTGAATCTAGTGCACCTGGCCCAGAGAGTGAACATTCCTGCCCTTTTGCTCGCCACCGACGCCGAGAAGGCGTTCGATAGAGTCAGCTGGCGATTTATGAATGCTACCCTAAATCACATTGGTCTTGGACCAAACATGATAAATTGGATTACGAGTCTCTACAGAGGCCCCTCGGCGTCGGTGCGTGTCAATGGAGTTCTATCTGACCCCTTCAAGATCAACAATGGGACTAGACAGGGCTGTCCGCTCTCTCCCCTGATCTTTATCCTGACCCTTGAACCTCTGCTGTGCTCTATCCGCAAGGACCCCGACATCAGGGGTGTGGAGGGATCCAGATCCCATTATAAGGTGGCGGCATACGCGGATGATTTAATCTTCTGTCTGTCGGCTCCAGAGGTCTCTTTACCCAAATTGATGCGGGAACTGAATAGGTTCGGGGACCTGTCGGGATACAACTTCTCCAAATCCGAAATATTGAACATAAACATCCCTGAACAGCGTTTTGCCAGAGTTAGAAAGGCTTTCCCTTTCAAATGGGCTAAAGAAGGGGTCACTTACTTAGGTACGAAGATTGGGAATGATCTGTCCTGGATCTTTAGCATGAATTTCCCCCCCCTCCTGAAGAAATTCTCTGATGACACCGCCAGATGGTCTCTGGGAAGGATTTCATGGTTTGGGCGAGCAAATGCCGTCAAGATGAACCTCCTCCCCCGACTTCTTTACTTACTTCAAGCCCTCCCGGTTGCGGTCCCGCGGGCCTTCTTGCGGAAAGTCGGAACTCTCTTTTCCAACTTCGTGTGGAAGGGGGGAAAACCAAGACTGAGCAGATCCATCCTGTCCAGACCAAAGGAGGAGGGAGGATTGGGTTTCCCGGATCCGGTGCGGTACCACGCTGCCACCCATCTGGGTAGAGTGGTGGACTGGTGCTTACACTCAAAACACAAACAGTGGGTTGGGTTGGAGCAGGAACTGCTGGAGGCACCGCTGGACAACCTACCTTGGCTGGATAGGAAAGTAATCCCGAGGGCGATAAAACACCCCACGGTTGGAGCTACTTTGCGCACTTTCTGGACACACAGTGAACTAGCCGGGATCTCCCCGGCTCCTTCGCCAATGTTCCCAGTGCTGGGTAACCCACAATTCCCCCCCGGATGCAGCGGCCCCAGGGTGAGGGAGTGGCGTGGGGCGGGCCTCTGCCGAGTCAGACACTTTGGGACCAATGCGGGCTGGGCTAAGACAGATGACCTAGCACAGGAAAGAGCCATCCAGAAATGGTCTGCTTGGGAATGCACGCAACTAGCACATTTTCTGCAGTCCTTACGGGGGTTCCCAGAGGGCTTGCGTCCTCTGACCCAGTTCGAGGAGCTCTGTTCCAGTGCTAACGACCAGAGACATGTGCTGTCCTCCCTTTATAAACTACTGATTGCCCCGAGGGAAGGGGAGGAGCTCCACTTTATTAAACATTGGGAGGAAAGCTTGGGGGTCTCGTTTGCACCAGAACAGCGGAGGAGACTTCTTGCAGCGCCGCACAAGACCTCCATTTTCACTAGGACCCAGGAATGTAATTACAAAATCCTTACTGGCTGGTACAGGGTCCCAGCGGTCCTACATAAGTGGTTTCCGGATGAGTCGGAGGCCTGATGGAGGTGTGGCTCTGCGAGGGGCGACCTTCTCCACATTTTCTGGTCCTACCCGAGGCTGCGGCCTTTCTGGGACTCAGTGAGGAGAGTGATAGGGGATGTCACGGGAGAGACAATACCTGCAGATCCCGGAATCTGCCTGCTGCACCTAGGGATGACCCCCTTGAAAGAATACAAAATATCCCTCGTGTGTCATCTTCTAAATGCTGCAAAATCGTGCATTCCTCTGTTGTGGAAGAAGACCTCCCCTCCATCCTTGGCGAGTTGGGTCTTGAGGGTTAACGAAACCATGCGGTTTGAAGACCTAGTTTTGAATCAAGAGGGAGGGTTCCGGAGGTACTCAATGACTTGGTACAACTGGATGGCCTTCATGGACTCAGAGGAATGCAAGACACTTTTAATGCAACGCGAGCAACCGCACTAACCCCCCCCCCCTTTATACCCCCCCCTTTTTCTTCCCCTACCTGGTCACATTTGTTTGTTTCTTTGTTTTCCCGTTAAGCTTACTGTTTTTCTAAGCATTGAATAAGAGTCTGACAAAGTGTAATATTGGCTAATCTTGCTTTATTCATGATATCCTCTTTGTCATTTTATTTGTTATTGCACCTGTGTTGTTTGTAAAACTCTGAAAAATAAAGAATTTAAAAAAAAAAAGATTAACCAATGGATGCTGCTGGTGTATTTACAGCAAGCGTTCTTGTTGTTGAAAATGTAAACTACCCTGCTATTGCTAATATTAAACAGTTGGGAGCAGGACAACTGTTAAAGGTTTTCATCCACTTTAAATGAAAACAGCCCCTTATCAGGGTTTTGGTGTTCTGCCTTATTGTTTTTCTCTTCTGTAATGTAAAATAATTATTTTTGTTAGTATTATGCTTCTGGACCTGTAATTTACTTATCAGCATGTTGCTTTACAGGTTCTTTTACAGATTCCCCTGGCTCTCTGTTGAGAAAGTGGGAGCGGCTTTTCTGACCATAAGAATCCCTTTAGTATACTTTGTTACTACAAATCTCAGAAGCCTTCTACTGCAACAGATGAACTCATCAGCATATTGGAATTAAAAAGAACTGCAGTACTGGCCTCTCAAGCTCAGAACACTGCCAATAATCCTTTAGCTACTGGAACACAGGACTGTGATCCCCCTATATGTAGTAGTTGAATTAATGCAGAATTAAATGTAGTAGTTGAATTAATGCATCTTGTCTTTGCCATAGCCAAGCAGATGATTAGCTAATCAGACTCAGGAAGTTTCTTATATGTACTCCAGAACAGCACTTGTACGTAGTGGTGTACGTAGCTAACATCAATACATTGTTGCTAGGGAAAGGGAAAAGAAACAAATATCAGATAAGCTTAGCACCATGAATACATACTTTTTGCGCTCAGTAATAGAAACTTTTAAAAATGCCATTGAAAGTGGAATTTCTTTTTAAGGCTTAGAGAGACAGGGTGGCTGATTCAATGTCTATCTATAGGAAGAAAATGCATATACTGCTATTTTTGGTTGATTTCTGTGTCCACATGGCTGCAGGCCGCAAGCTGAGCATGTGAGATATAAAGCATACTCCCGGCCAGCCGAGCCACACCCACACTCCCGGAGGGGGGTGGGCATCTTCATTCATTTCACACAAGCATCAGCTTCAATATTCAATATCTGTTAATTAAGTGGTGGGTTAAGCTATCCCCTGGGGCATGACCCCTTCAACAGGGCCATACCCATTTCGTTTCTGATAGTATAATATAGTTATATAGTATAATAAGTTAGTTTAATATATATGTTTTCTGTATCATATGGAATTTTATTTTCATAGGTGTTTAATGAAAAGCCTCAAATGTTATAGCAATCTTTTAGAGTCATAGATTTATATGTGATTTTTTAAATATAATATTATAAAGGATTTTTGTAGAACCCTTAGTCATCAGTATTTTCTACACTATAAAAATGTAGTAAAAAAGTATTGGCTACCAAGATGGTTATTTTATGTACTTGTTTGTTGTTTCTGTTGTTAGGCCTACACTGGATATATAATCCCAATCATCACCTGACCTCTGGAAAGCAAAACTGGAAGTATCTCTTTATCATCTAGTACTGTTACCTGTAGGAGTGCAATGCTACAGGAGCCCTGGTCTTTTCATAGATTTGTAATAAAATGTAACCGTTACCTGAGTCAAACTGAATGCGAAATATTTTCACTTTTTCCATCCAAGATTCTGCTATGCTGGTCAATTCTGGCAATTATCTTCTTTCCGCAGCTTACTAACTCTCTTCCATACAAAGTTGGTGTTGTTGGACCTTGGTCCTGCGATCCTTTGTTCTCCAAAGCTCTTCCACATGTTGCTGCCAAGTTAGCTGTTGACCGCATCAATAAGGATGCTTCCTTAGACTTAGGCCTTAAATTTAATTACGTGATACTTGATGAAGACTGCCAAACCTCAAAAGCCCTTTCTACCTTCCTTACTTACTCTGGGACTGCATCCGGGTTTATCGGCCCCTCCAATCCTGGATTCTGTGATGCTGCTACTCTCTTAGGCAAAAACTGGAACAAGGCCGTGTTTTCCTGGGCCTGCATCAACGATGAACTGGACAATGTAAAAAGCTACCCGACTTTTGCCAGGACGTTACCCTCCCCTACAAGGGTTCTTTTTAATGTAATGAAGTATTTTCAATGGGCACATGTTGGGATTATCTCATCCAATGAAGACATTTGGAAGGACACTGGCAGAAAAGTGGCAAATGCCCTCCGCAGTAATGGTTTGCCAGTTGGAATTGTTGTGGCGATGGGAGAGGACAGTGACAGCATAAGGCAAGCTCTGGAAAAAGTACGCAAGGTGGACAATCTACGCTGTAAGTATGTTTTAACTATGTCTTTTCTTCATTTATTTTAAACATGCTCTAATCACTCTTCTGAATTAAAGTGGTCCAAAATTCTAAAAAGATTTGGGATGCCTCTCTTGGTTCTTTCAATGTGGTAACTGCATACTATGTCTCCTCCAGGTGGGACTGTGTAATTCAGACTTTTTCAGGTTTTCTAGGGCTTGTTATTGAACAGAACATCCTAATTTGGAATTCTCTGGTTACACCAGTTTCCATTTACTGCAAACAAGAGGGTTTACCAAGCCTAGGCACGACCCCTCCTTTGCAGTGAATGGAGCAGGTGGTGCAAGTTTAGCCTGGACAGGGACTTTAAGTCAACTTAGCAATATGCCTAGACTCCTTAGAGGCTCTAGAGCAGGGGTACTCAACAACTTCTTGTAAAGGTTCATTTACAGCCATCGGTGAAAGGTGAAGGTCCGGGCAGGGGACTGTCGCGGGAGGGGGGGGGGCGGTTGGTGTGTGGATAGTTAGAAATCAGTGCTCTTGGGGGGGAACCCAAGAATCTATTTAGGCACTGGGGAAAAACAGCTTTTTTTTTTGCCCCACAGAACCTACATCTCTGGCCCATGGCACACTGCTTTTAACCCCCCTTGCATTCTGTGCAGGCCATGTACAGGGGTGGACTAGGGCCCAAAATGTTACCGGCAATAAGGTCTGGATAATAAGTATGATAGATAAAGCTCGGGGGAGGGGGATGAATGGTAGAGGAGCTGTAAGGAAAAGGGATGGATAGACAGAACAGGAAAAGCAGGGAGGGATGTAGAGAGCTGGGAGAAGGGATGGCTGGGCAGAACTAGAAGGACAGGAATAGATGAGCAGAGCTGGGGGGGGGGGGGGGGCGATAGCCAGAGCTGGAAGAAATAGTAATGGATTGGCAAAGCTGGGAAATCTGATGATCAGTGACATAAGCAGTTTAAGAGGGCTAAAGTCCACGCAGATGTTGTGGAATAGCTGTGTTCCTGAACTACATGAGAGCAGCCATCTTACTACACATAATTTCACAGCCTCCATTTATTACATTTAAATCAGAATTCTGTTTTAAATAGTTATGTTTGGGGTTTGCTTTATCCTAATTAGAGAGCATACATCCTATCTCTTCTGTATGCTCCTGTTTCTGCTAAAATATTATTTTGTTAAAAAAGAAACACAAAACAAAAGTAAATTAAATTAGGTTAAAAGCTAGCATGATGAAAATCTAGTTGGCACATTTCCCTTCTGCATGCTGTTCACGTGGAACAAATCTTGTGTAAATGGAAGTGATATATAAAATTTCAGTGTAGAATACAGATGATAACATTACCTAGCATAAATAATGATTAATTTAATAAACATGCCCCTGAAATGAAATTGTATTTGGCTGTCTATTGATTGAAAAATGGAACATGCTCAGGTGCTACCAGCCAAATATGTTTAGCTAACTGGCACAGAACATGTTTCTATGAGGCCGATTCATTAACAGCAGCAGGTAGCGACAGTTGAGCGACTGTAGCGGCATTTTCAGAGCGCCCGCTAGTAGTCGCTGTGCTTGGCCGTTGTTCGGTAGTTGATAGCGACTCAGTCGGTTTGCCGTAATGTTGAATATTGGGTGAGGAGTCGCTATTTGACAGGTTCCGCGCTGTATGGGAGCACATGATAGCGACTGGTCAGAGCGACCGGCTTCCACCATATTCATTAACAAATCACGCTCAAACAATTCTTGCGCTGTAAAATGCATGTTTAAACCCCAGAGCGCTGGCGGCGATGGGTTAAAAGTATTTTTTTAACCCCCAAACAACCATATTTTTGGAAACCAAAAAACACAAGTTTTTTAAATAATTTTGTAATATGAATACATTAATATCAGACCTGTAATATCAATTCTGTACATTTTTTATTTTTTATTTTTTTTACCTTAAAAAATTATTTAAAATGGCAGAAGTGGTCACAGAATTTTTCACATTTAAAAAAAAAAAAAAAAAAAAAATTAATAACAATTAATTATGAATATTTAAAGATTGTTCCATTGAAATGCATTGGAGAGCGCCAGGTAGCGAGAGGTCATACCTGTCGCTGTTCAAGGTCGGACGCTGGCGCTGTGGGCTGAGGCTGGAATAATGATGAATGAGTGGCTATCTGGCGCTATCTCAGTCGCTAAGCAGGATTGGCTTGATAAATGTGTGATTGTGGTGGGGAGCCGGAGTTCTCGTGGCGGGGCCCGTCATTACCGGCCGCTCACCAGTCGCTACCTGTCGCTATCCCTTGTTAAATAAGGGCCTAAGTCTCATCGACTAGGCGCCCCCAGCTCCAATGGGTAAATCTACTGTAAGGAGATTTTATGGTTACAGGGGTTAGGCAGTATTATTGTTATGGCATAGAAACCCCAAAAAGTGAGATTGCTTTGTGAGAACAATCACACACATGTCCTGAGCTTAGAAGCAGAACAAAACCCAGGATTTTGACTCTCCTGGGTTTTGTTTCTTGCTCCCATTTGGGATGGCCCACTGTGTTAAACCAGCATGTGGGGGCTCTCGTCCAATCAAAGCCGCTTGCTGTGCATATGTAATGCTTGGCAAACGGCTCTGTTTACATGCAGAGCTTCGGCAATCAGGAGTGCAGAGGGCCACCCCTAGCGGCACTCACTCTCGCGTCCCAGTCGATCTGAATGACTAGGCATGGGAGCGCCCTCACAGCTCAAAGATGCAGCCACCGGATGTTAACATCGGTGAGGGAGCCCAGAAGCAGTTGAGTGTTGCGGTTCTTCGAGGGGGGGGGGGGTGGTTCACACAGCGGCGCATACCAATGCGCCGGGTTTTGTTCCTCTTTAAGCAATTTTTAAATTGTGTTGTTTAAACTAAGAACAATTTCAACCAATAAATCTTTCAGAATGTACATAAGCCTTACTTTGTTTTCAGTTTTCGGATGATATATGCACATGCTTTTTTACCCCTCTATGGACAGGATTCCTCTCAGCACTCCAAATTCCACTTCAACTTCCCCACAGCTCCCTTTTCAGCATACTCAATGCTTCCAGCCCCAAAATTCAGTGTAACAGTGTCTGACATGTCTTCCAGTCCCCCAGCACACTGAGGCCTGGCACAGGCAGTAGCAGGTGAGGACCAATCAGTGGCAGTAGAGCCACTGACATGAGATGTATCGTAGGAGCCCACACAGACTCTCTCATTCAAGGGCCCATGTAAACTTGGAGTCAGCCCTGACTTGGTTGATACAAAAGCAATCATGACACAATTACTTTTGCCACGTGAGGCCACAGAC
Organism: Gastrophryne carolinensis; assembly: GCA_027917425.1. Classification (NCBI taxonomy): domain Eukaryota; kingdom Metazoa; phylum Chordata; class Amphibia; order Anura; family Microhylidae; genus Gastrophryne; species Gastrophryne carolinensis. The sequence continues at coordinate 106,929,695 of CM051235.1, forward strand.
AGCTATTTAATTGATTTAATACCAACCTATTTCAACAGCAACAAAAGATTAAACTAGACAAACATCCTTACAAGTAACAGTGCTTATAGGCATCCCTCCCCATGGAATTTCAGATTTCTGCACTTAAAAATAAATTTACCTTTTGGTAACTCCTGCCGTGGTTGTTTTTACCCCAAAATGGTGTCCTATGGAGCTGCAGGCTGCCTGCAAAGAGAACGTTCTGCTGGGTTTCCTGCCACTATGCATTGTGGGTTATGTTGGTTAAATCTAGGCAGCAGAATGGCTGGGAATGTGGGAAAAGAAGCCTCAGGGGCGCTTCAAGATGGCCGCCACCAGGGGAAAATCAGTGATGCAGTGTTTCAGCTTTGAGTGGATGCAGGGCCAAATGTAAGTGTTGACAATGATTTAGTACTATGCATGCAGCTGGGGAAAGGGAGTTTTTTCTGTTGGTCCAGTCAAATTTTAAAATCAATTGCCTGGCAGCTTACCTGACGCAGTGTCAATCCCATGTTTTCCTTTAATTATCACCTGTCCTGTGCTCTCTGGCTGTGCTTCTTAACCTGTGCATCCCTGGCATCCCTTTAGTCATACTTCCAGTGAGGGGGCTAACTTTAGCCTGCCCTGATTGGCCGGCAGCTTCATAAACCAAGATCTCTCCCAGCATGCTGTTTCCCCATTATAGTGAAAGATTTGTACTTGTCTGGATTGTAGCATTATACTACTTTTTGTTGCAGAATGTGAGTGCAGCAGAGTCAAATCCAGATAGATATTTGTGGTGTAACAGCAACTGGCTTTACTTGAACAAGTAACAGCACCATCTACTGTCATAAATGTAAACTGCAGTAACCTAGCAATGTTGATGCAGATCACATACAGAGACACGCTGTAATCTGTTTCACAATATCTCCAACACTCCTTCTCAACAGCTGAGGCTTAGTCTGTTAAACCCATCTTCTTTGTAAGTCTCGAGTGTCTTTCAGCGGTCAGGGGCTTGGTAAGAATTTCCTCAGTAGGGCAATAAAGTAACTCAAGAAGTCCCTGCTCTTGACGAGCCTCAGTCTCAAAGTGCAGACTTTGTAGTATTTCTGTCTCATCCCAAACTAGGAGTTCACCCATACAAATTAGCACATAAAACCATCTGTCTGCCAATTTCTTTGTGTATAAGCAGGGGTTTGTTCTACTCCTCTGAAAGTCCTCATGTGTAAGCATCTTATTTATTTTAATATTCCATGCTGCTGGTCTAAGCAGCCTGCTTTATACCATATATACTCTTTTGCATACTAGGTCTGGCCTGGTGGTTGTTTCATGCATCCCCTGAATTGCCCCCCTCATGGAGAAAACCTTTTGACAATTTTTAGTGCTTCTGCTTGACTCTAATCCCAGATAATGGCCCTTGTTTTAGATGTAAAGCTCCACCTCCTCTATTCATTGCCACAGCAATGACTGACTTACAGAGAGGGAGAAAAACAGCAAGAAAAACAATGTTCCAGGTCAATTTGAAAAACAAAATTATCCATTTCTAGTTCTACACAATGAGAAGGGAGTATTGGCCAAATGTATTTCACAAGTTCAGTGGGTTTTGGTCCGCTTTAACTCGCCATGTAGAAACGCTGTTTTCCCATCAAAGTGCTTATTGTAGCATGTTTGACTCAAAGTCTCATCATAGTCCTCTCCAGGCTTGGACTGGCTCACAGGGTTACCAGGAAAAAAAACAGTGGGCCCCCGGTCCAGGGTACCCTTTGAGTGTCTTCATTACCAAAACTGAACTATGTATAGCTTATTTGTGGCATCCCAAGTGCAGACACAGAGACTATACAGCCTGGCATATATTGTTTCTGTGAATGGGCCCAGAAAGTAAGCCAGTAATACTTGCAGCTAAATGTGAGGTGGGCCCCCAGAGTCAGTTCTACAGGTTGGCACCAGGCACCTAGGGCCAACACTGGTTTTCTCCATATTTTTGAGAATGTCACTTGGCTACGAGTCTTGCTTTGTATCGCTCCACTGTGCCATCTGCATTGTACTTCACTTTAAAAGTCAATTTACAGCCTATGGCTTTCCTTCTAGATGGTAGTTCTGTAAGTGTCCATGTTTTGGTGTCATGCATGGATTGTATCTCTTCCTTTGCAGCCTTTGTCTATTTACTAGCTTTCCATTCTGAAAGCTGAGATATGTTGCAGGTTCATTAGTACTGGCAGTGTTTGCCTTGCATGAGAGACGTACAGGTGGTTTACCTTTGTTTTCTCTTGCTGAGTGTCTTGGTTCTGTGTCTCAGTTTGCTTGTGTCTGCTCTTCAGTATTAGTAGGTTCTGTGCTCTTTTACTGTTTTTTCAGAAGTTACAGATGATGGCTGATCTCTAACTTACTCCTTATTTCCTCTGTTGTCATCACATTGTCTCTCAGGTCTTCAACAAAATGTATGTGTTTGCTAATGTTTGTTTTGCTTGTTTGTTTTGGGATTTAAGGTTAAGGTTATGTAATCTTTTCCTCTGGAATGTAGATGAATGCTTTGCATTCAAAAACTCCTGGGTGTTTTACACTCGGCTGCTCATTGTGCCACATTCATATAGAGTTTTCTCGGCTGTCTGTTCTGCAATAAGCGGCTGTCATTTCTACCTCTCCCCAGTATTTTTGTGGTAGTCCAGAGTCTGTCATCATACATCTGATCATTTCAGTCAGAGTTCAGTTCTTTCTTTCAGCCACCCCATTTTTCTCTGGTGTGTATGGCACTGTTTTTTGAGTATCCTTTTCATTCTTCTTTTTAATACTCTTGCACTCGTGTCCTGTGAGTTTACCACCATTATTACTCCAAAGTATCAGAGGTTTCCTCTGAAACTTGTTATTTGTCTTTACTACATAGTCATAGCCTGTAATTTGTCAAGAACGTCACACTTTGCATTAGGTAAGTGACTGTGTATCTTAAAGTGGACCAACACCCAGGATTTTGACTATCCTGGGTCTTGATCCACTTCGGTGGGGCACCCCCGATCGGGGTGCCCCGCTGTGTGAAACCCCCCCGATCACCCGAAAAACTCACCTCTCCCCGCTCCCAGCGCCGACGGACAAGCGGTTTGACAGTCGCGGACAAGCGGCTCCTCCGCCGCTGCCTCCCGCGCGTCAGTCTTGACGCGCGCGCGCGCGCGCCGGCCATTCACAGACGGCCGGCGCGGGCGCGCGCACGTCTAGAGGGGCGCGAGGGAGGCGGCGGCGGCCGGCCGCCGCCGAAGACAAGGTAAGGGGATTTGGGGTGTTTGGGGGGGTTTCACCCCGCGGGACATCCCGATCTCGGATGTCCCGCGGGGAGGGAGGTGATCGGCCCGGGAATCTTATAGATTCCCAGGCTGATCACGGGAGGGTGATGGTCCACTTTAAGTAGTCATTTATGAAAGTCACCTGTACCTGTTGCCTCCAGGTGCAGGTAGGTTTAGGGGACCACATACATCACTGTGAACTAGGTCAAGTGGTCTTAAAACTCTATTCTGACTGACTTCAGGAAGCGTATATGGAGTTTTGATGCAACATTCACAATTAACAGTAACTGAAAAAGGAGATACTGTTAGAACCTTTGCCTAATTCCTCTTTTGTAGTTATTGTATGCATTTTGGGTTTCTGTTACCTAAATACCTGTGCCACATCCCTTGATTTGAAAAAAGTAGAGAAATACATACAGTAAAATTAAAATTATTTAACATAAAAGGTAAAGAAGGTTGTTGTAACAACCTTATTCATTAATGTGATGGATGCAAGGATATGTGTCTCAGTGAGAATAGTTATCTAAAGCACTCACCAGTTTCCAAATGCTCCGTGGTGGTTACAGAGCAGAATGCCGCTGTACTAGTGCCAGCAATAACCACAATAGCCCCGGAGTAAGGCTTGATGTAAGATGGAGAAGCCGCTCTGGGGCAATATGTCTGATGAACAGTCCGGCATTTGTTGAGCTGTCCGTGTGCTCCCCTAGTTGCGACAGGCCGGTGTAGCCCGGAGTAAAGCCGGAACTCGCTGTCGCCACTTTGAGGTGAGATGTATGCGCACCAAAGCTTGGAGTGCACCTACATTAGCTGGAAGTGACACTTATCAGTCCGGAGAGGCCGTTCCGCTGACTTCTCCTAGTCAGTTTGCGGAAGCCATTTTGCTGAAGTCTACTTGCTAATAATAAAATGTACCTGTCTCAAAATCAATAATGATAATTATTTTCACCAATGACATATTATCTTGGTTATGTTCATATTAAATAACAAGCAAAACAAATTGAATGTTTGTTCTTTATAAACTATTAAATCATTCAAACTTCAATTTTGTAACCTAATAATATTAACTTATATCCACAATTAATATGTCAGTATTTTAATAATGAGAAGCATACATGTAAGGTAATTTATACATTAAGTAGGTAGATAGATGTATCATTATAGAAACTATTTTTTTTTTTTAATATTCTCTGATACTGAGCCAAGTGAGCTGTTGTAGTGCTATTTAGGTATAGTATTCTTTTGTTCTACTATTTTTCTATGGCCGGGACTTCCGGGAAGCTGGCGGGGGCGTTTGGTGCCGCTTCCTGTGTCACTGCTGACTTCGGGGGCTGTATTTGGGGTGAAGTGAGTGTCTCTTTTTTTTCTTTTATTACATGAGCATAATCCCTATTTGGAGGAGGGGCGGGGGTTATGTTTATTTTGCAGGAAGGGGCCCAGAGTGGCCCTTTAATGCCTTGCTTCTTTTGTATTCCAGTGCAGCCTATCCAATGCCTCCTTAGAAACATAAGTGTACAACTGAGGGTTAGCCAAATGCCAATATATTGCACCTTCCAAAGCTGTCAGCATTCAGGAGACATAGTGGGGGTGATTCAATAAAATGTTAAGGAGCTTTGAGAAGCATAAAAAAAGTGTACTCACCTTCTCCCCCCCCCCCCACTGATCGGTGATAGTCCGGCAATCAGTAACTCACTTGAGCACTGGATCAGAGCCTACCACCCTGAGTTGTCCAGGGCCCAAACGTCCCTGTTCCATTGTAGTGAATGGAGAGGCTTGGCCACGTTGCCTGTCGATGAATGTAGTTTGATGAACTGGACGGCGCAGGAAGCAAGATTCAGTGATCAGGTGAGTTGCTGATAACCAGACTAGCAGCGATCAGCTGTGGGGGACAAAAGGTAAGTATAAATGTATTCGATTTTTTGCCTGCTAGATGACTTTAATGAATACCTGGGTTTGAAATTCCACACACAATAAAGTGCAAAAAAATATCTACTACTCATTTGCACCAGATTGGATTTTGTAATGGAGCAGTTCTATATTATTATAAAATACTTTTTAATAGTCTTCAAAATCCCTATGAATCCTATATAGATCTATACCAACAGTAGCTCTTACCTAAAATTATTTTATAGGGCGTGATTAGAAAAAAACTAGAACAGGGTTCAAATAAAGGTCCAAATGGATCATCGATTGTGAGCTTTTATCAAATATCCTGAATGAACATTAACTTTTTTTTTATTCCAAGAATGTTGAAATTCACTTACAGGTCATTGATCCCACTACCTTAGTTGGAAATTAGTTCCAAACATCCACTAATGTTTCTACAAAACTATACTTGCTAACAAAACCATTGTTCATTATTCACTTCTTTGCAGGGCTGTATTTCGCATTAGGAAACACTATGCCAGTGCCCAGGGCACCACCTGTAGAGTGTGCTATTACTGCTATAGTAAACAAAAAAAAACAACAAAAAAAAAGTTCTGTTGCCAGCGCTTTTTATGTCTTCTCATTAGCTGGGAGAAAGCCCAAGGGGTTAAATGTCATCTGCAGGCAGAATGTCTTTCATCTGCAGACTTGCAGACTATCACCCCATAGCAGACTGTGTGACAAAATCCCCCATCACCCCATAACAGACTGTGTGGCAGAACCCCCCATCATCCCCATAGCAGACTGTGTGTCAGAACCCTCCATCACCCCCCCATCATCCCCATAGCAGACTGTGTGTCAGAACCCTCCATCACCCCATATCAGGCTATGTGACAGAATCCCCCATCATCCCATAGCAGACTGTGTGACAGAATCTCTGATCGTCCCCATAGCAGACTATGGCAAAAACCCCCATCACCCCATAGCAGACTGTGTGACAGAACCCTCCATCACCCCATATCAGGCTATGTGACAGAATCCCCCATCATCCCATAGCAGACTGTGTGACAGAATCTCTGATCATCCCCATAGCAGACTATGGCAAAACCCCCCATCACCCCATAGCAGACTGTGTGACAGAACCCCCCCATCACCCCATAGCAAACTGTGTGACAGAACCCCCCCATCACCCCATAGCAGGCTTTGACAGAATACTCCATCACAAGCTGTGTGACAGAATCCCCCGTCACCCCATAGCAGACTGTGTGGCAGAACCCCCACTTCACCCCTTAGCAGACGGTGTGACAGAATCACCCATCACCCCATAGCAGACTGTGTGGCAGTACCCCCCATCAATCACCCCATAGCAGACTGTGTGACAGAATCCCCCATCACCCCAAAGCAAATTGCGTGACTGTACATCCCCATCACCCCATAGCAGACTGTGTGACAGAACATCCCCAACACCCCATAGCAGACTGTGTGACAGAATCCCCCCATCACCCCATAGCAGACTGTGTGACAGAACACCCCCATCCCCCATAGCAGACTGTGTGACAGAACACTCCCATCACCCAACAGCAGACTGTGTGAAAGAATCTCTCCATCACCCCATAGCAGACTGTGTGACAGAACACCCCATCACCCCATAGCAGGCTGTGTGACACAACCCCCCAACACCCCATAACAACCTGTGTGACAGAATCCCCCCATCACCCCATAGCAGACTGTGTGACAGAATCCCCCATCCCCAATAGCAGACTGTGTGACAGAACATCCCCATCACCCTATAGCAGACCGTGTGACAGAACACCCTCATAACCCCATAGCAGACTGTGTGACAGAACACTCCCATCCCCCATAGCAGACTATGTGACAGAATCTCCCCATCACCCCCTAGGCAGACTGTGTGGCAGAACACCCCATCATCTAATAGCAGGTTGTGTGACCCAACCCCCCCATCACCCCATAACAGACTGTGTGACAGGATCCCCCCATCACCCCATAACAGACTGTGTGACAGAATCCCCCATCACCCCATAGCAGACTGTATGACAGAACACCCCATCACCCCATAGCAGGCTGTGTGACACAACCCCCCCAACACCCCATAACAAGCTGTGTGACAGAATCCCCTCATCACCCCATAGCACACTGTGTGACAGAACCCCCCCATGACCCCATAGAAGACTGTGTGACAGAACACCCCCATCCCCCCATAGCAGACTATGTGACAGAATCTCCCCATCACCCCATAGCACACTGTGTGACAGAATCTCCCATCACCCCATAGCAGACAGTGTGACAGAACACCCCATCATCCCATAGCAGGCTGTGTGACACAACCCCCAACACCCCATAACAAGCTGTGTGACAGAATCCCCCCCATCACCCCATAGCAGACTGTGTGACAGAATCCCCCATCACCCCATAGAAGACTGTGTGACAGAATCCCCCATAGCGGACCGTGTGACAGAACACCATCATAACCCCATAGCAGACTGTGTGACAGAACACTCCCATCCCCCATAGCAGACTATGTGACAGAATCTCCCCACCACCCCATAGCAGACTGTGTGACAGAATCTCCCCATCACCCCATAGCAGACTGTGTGACAGAACACCTCATCATCTCATAGCAGACTGTGTGACACAACCCCCCATCACCCCATAACAGACTGTGTGACAGAATCCCCCCATCACCCCATAGCAGACTATATGATAGAACACCCTCATAACCCCATAGCAGACTGTGTGACAGAACACTTCCATCCCCCATAGCAGACTATGTGACAGAATCTCCCCATCACCCCATAGCAGACTTTGTGACAGAATCTCCCCATCACCCCATAGCAGACTGTATGACAGAACACCCTCATAACCCCATAGCAGACTGTGTGACAGAACACTCCCATCCCCCATAGCAGACTATGTGACAGAATCCCCACATCACCCCATAGCAGACTGTGTGACAGAATCTCCCCATCACCCCATAGCAGGCTGTGTGACACAACCCCCCAACACCCCATAACAACCTGTGTGACAGAATCCCCCCATCACCCCATAGCAGACTGTGTGACAGAATCTCCCCATCACCCCATAACAGACTATGTGACAGGATCCCCCCATCACCCCATAGCAGACTGTGTGACAGAATCCCCCATCACCCCATAGTAGACTGTATGACAGAACACCCCATCACCCCATAGCAGGCTGTGTGACACAACCCCCCCAACACCCCATAACAAGCTGTGTGACAGAATCCCCCCATCACCCCATAGTAGACCGTGTGACAGAATCCCCCATCACCCCATAGCAGACTGTGTGACAGAACATCCCCATCAGCCCACAGCAGACTGTGTGAAAGAACATCCCATCACCCCATAGCAGACTGTGTGACAGAATCCCCCCATCCCCCATAGCAGACTGTGTGACAGAACATCCCCATCACCCCATAGCATACTGTGTGACAGAACCCCCCCATGACCCCATAGAAGACTGTGTGACATAACACCCCCATCCCCCCATAGCAGACTATGTGACAGAATCTCCCCATCACCCAATAGCAGACTGTGTCACAGAATCTCCCATCACCCCATAGCAGACAGTGTAACAGAACACCCCATCATCCCATAGCAGGCTGTGTGACACAACCCCCAACACCCCATAACAAGCTGTGTGACAGAACCCCCCCCCCATCACCCCATAGCAGACTGTGTGACAGAATCCCCCATCACCCCATAGCAGACCGTGTGACAGAACACCCCCATCGCCCCATAGCAGACTGTGTAACAGAACCCCCCCATCACCCCATAGCAGACTATGTGACAGAATTCCCCCATCACCCATAGCAGACTATTTGACAGAACACCCTCATAACCCCATAGCAAACTGTGACATAACACCTCATCAATCGCCCCATAGCCGACTGTTTGACAGAATCCCTCATCACCACATAGCAGGCTGTGTAACAGAGCACCCCCATCACCCCATAGCAAACTGTGTGACATAACATCCCCATCAATAGCTCCATAGCAGACTGTTTGGGAGAATGCCCCATCACCCCATAGCAGGCTGTGTGACAGAGCACCCCCATCCCCCATAGCAAACTGTACGACAGAACACCCCCATCACCCCATAGCAAACTGTGTGACATAACACCCCCATCAATCGCCTCATAGCAGACTGTTTGACAGAATCCCCCATCAACCCATAGCAGGCTGTGTGACAGAGCACCCCCATCACCCCATAGCAGATTTTGTGGCAGAACACCCCCTCCATAACAAGCTGTGTGGCAGAGCCACGGTCGCTGGCTCCTGGGGGTAGGGAGCCCATCAACCAGCTTTACAGTTAAGGTGAACAGCAACCCGAACATTGACTTCTTGCAGAAGTCTGTGTTATGGTTCGGGGACCACCATCACACCATCCAATATCACCCCATAGCAGACTGTGTGACAGAACACTCCCTATCACCCCATAGCAGGCTGTACGGCAGAACACCCCCCACATAACAGGCTGTGTGGTAGAGCTGCGCTGGCTGCCCAGGCTAGGTGCTGTAGTCCATGCCAGCGTCCAACGCAACCTACGCCATGCCTGCTCCCTTTCCATATTGGTTGGGGGCTGGGTCCGGGCAGGAGGAGGTGAGCCCATCAACCAGCTTTACTGTTGAGCCAAACACCTAACCTGAACATGGACTTCTGGCAGATTTAGGGCATGTTTACACCGTTTCAATTGTGGGAGCCTTTTTTTGTAGCTCTCTTGAAGGTGACTAGTTAATTTTTTAGCTGTGGTTCTTATATTCTTCTTTAATACTGTTTAACCTCAGGGGCCCCTTGGGAGACCATCGCTGATCGTGATTCCTGGTTGGACTGCATTTTGCTTGTAATTTGTTAGTAATCTACAGCTCTCCTCATGAGTTTTCTTATATTTGGAGGGAAGTTTGGTTTAAGATATACACAGCCTCATGCACAAATTACATAATTGCCTGAACACAAGCCCCCCCCCTTTTTTTTGTTTGTGTGTGTGCTCAGTCTTACACTAGAACTTAAACCAAACCAACATCCTGGTACAGACGAAAAAGCAAGGTAGTGGCCATTTTGGGGCATAACTGACAGCACTTCCTGTTTGCAGGTGGCCTGCAAATGCATGAGCGGCCATCTTGTTTTCAAAATTTACCTCAGCAAGAGTTAGAAAAAGGTAAATGAATTTTTATGTGCAGCAATCTAAATTACCCCAGACAGGGATGCATATGACCACTGTTTGTTGTGTTGGTTAAGTCATTTTTGACTGTTGGACCGTTTTAAATGACTAGCGTCTAATCTTACATTGGATGTATATTGGATGCTCCTCAATTTGTCGAATTTACAGTCCTATTCCCAGGACTTTGCTCACCCTCCTTTTTTGGAGGGGCCTGGATCCCAATGGACTTGACTTTAAGGGGTGATTCTCATGGGACTGCACAAATTATCAAGTTACAAATGTATTTGTAATGCCCAGCTGATCACCAGCTTTTGTTCAGATGTCAACCCCCAATCTAGCACCGCCGTCTTCACCTATAGTTAAGCCCCCGGTTGGGCTGGAGACATTACACACCTGCCCGAACACGGTTGCCCCAGGACCTAAAGGAGCACTATCGCGAAAAATTGCCCATTGATAAAAATCCATATACATTTGATGGATCACGGGGGGGGGGGGGGGGGGGGTAAATTATACACCCGAAGAAATATCCAGCCAGTTTTGTTTTTCTTTCTTTGAATTGATGTAAAGGACATTGGGGTGACATACTCTGTCACCCCTGATAGATTAACCTATCACCCCTGGATTTCTGGATTTTGTTTATACCATGAGAGAATAAACCACAAGTTTGGCAGGAGTTTTAGTCAGTTCGGGCGTATAAGTGAGCCCTCCTCTCCTTAGTCAACGTGTTTATATAGATTTTTAATATGACACTTCCCCAGCCTTTTTTTATTGCCATTGAATTATTGGCCAGTATGATTCAACAAAGAGCTAATATCAAAGGTATTGTATGTATAGATTGAGAGCATAAATGCACCTTATTTGAGGATTATCTACTTCTATCAACATCACTATCCCAAATGGATTGCTGGCTAAACTCTGCAATTTGTTAAAATTCCGAAGGAATCCCTATCATATGATGTATTTTGGAGTAATTTACCAAATAGAATAGAAGCTATGCTTAGGATTAACTTTACTCCTCTATTTAGGAAAGTAGTCCAGATGGGGCTTTCTCTCCTTATGCTGGTTTGGAAGAATTTCGGCTATAAAAATGCCAACTCTCCCAAAATGTTGTACTATTTAAGGCTCTTCGAACCAAGATAATGCAGAAAGATTTTAAGGGGGTGCAAAATGACATAATCAAGTTTATATGGAGACCCAAGTCTAGAAGGGTAGGACAAAATACCTTGTATGCTCCAAAATATCAGGTGGCCTAGGAGTTCTCAACCTTTACCGATATTATCTTGCAGCCCAAAACGGCACAATTGGTCACGACACACTGGTCCTGGAATTGCCCCATCTGGGTTGAAATTGAACAAGCTGACCTGGGTTCCTTTCTACTAGGTTTGCTGTGGTGGGGAGCCACTCATAAGCATCAACTGAATTCTAATTCCTTCACAATAAATGCTTTAAGAGGCTGGGATGAGACCAGTGAAAAAGGACTAATGCACACCACACCAATTTTGTTATGCAATTAAAATGTATTTAGAGCAATAATACACATTACAAGGTTTATCTTACAGCAAAAAAAGGATACAGTGCAGATTTCTAAATAAGCTTTGTCCAATTGATCTCCAGGATCGTGAGCCACCTCATAGAAAAAAGAGAATGATATAGTAACCTTAAACTGTAACCATACATATAAAGACTATAAATAGAATTGGTAATTACCAGACTAATAATAGAGGGGTTATTCAGATGATCCTGAAGAGTATAAATGGCTGTTATATGATCTGTTATGTTCCGTTAAGGAAGCACAGTGAAACAAAAATAGGTACAGTACTCTGACCCCACTCTGGTCAGGTAGTATATTGTGACATCATACCAGAAGCTACAGCATGGAGATTAACATAATATGCAGTATGCAGTAAGGCTGCGCAGCCTTGAGAAAGAGGCCGGCGGCCTCGAAACGTGGGCTCTGTTAAGCGATCACGGTGCACTTGCCATTGGTAAACCTGTTGCTACATCTTACATTGCTTATTATGCTATTATGATGCACGTCATGATTATACTGCATATTATGTTAATCTCCATGCTGTAGCTTCTGGTATGATGTCACAATATACTACCTGACCAGAGTGGGGTCAGAGTACTGTACCTATTTTTGTTTCACTGTGCTTCCTTAACGGAACATAACTGATCATATAACAGCCATTTATACTCTTCAGGATCATCTGAATAACCCCTCTATTATTAGTCTGGTAATTACCAATTCTATTTATAGTCTTTATATGTATGGTTACAGTTTAAGGTTACTATATCATTCTCTTTTTTCTATGAGGTGGCTCACGATCCTGGAGATCAATTGGACAAAGCTTATTTAGAAATCTGCACTGTATCCTTTTTTTGCTGTAAGATAAACCTTGTAATGTGTATTATTGTTCTAAATACATTTTAATTGCATAACAAAATTGGTGTGGTGTGCATTAGTCCTAATCCCTTGCACCCTAGTATTAGACAAGGCAGGATTGGAGAGATGCCTTATGGGTTAATTGCACCTACCTCTGTGAATCTAAATGTATATAATCTTTAACCGGTGTGCCGACACCTAAACCCTTTGACACCAGTGAAAAAGGAAACGCATCTCCTTTCTGGTCCCAGTAACACCCATATATAATAACCCGAATAATAACCCTCAGGTATGTGATTTGCAGGATTGATAAGGGGGTATACTGTATAACCCATCTCACTAATAGGGTGATCCCCTTACATTGGAGCATTTAAGGGAAAACTTTCCAAATTGACCACTATGCCACTGGGAGGGGGGGGGGGGGGGTTGAGAAGGAGTACATCTAATACCAACATGACCACTTTTGAGAAAATGTGTTTGTTTTCTGTTAATAAGGCAGGAATTGTTACTCTTGTTTATAATTCTCTCTTCTCAGCTAAAATCTCTATTAACACGACCTTGGTGGAAGCAAATTTCAAAGTCATGTAATGCTGGTATATGGTCCCAGCTAGGGTGAGCAAAGCTTTTCTTGGTTCCTCCTCCAACTGCTTTCTTGGCTGTGATATTAAAGGTGAAATGCTTCACACTTGGTGGTTGTGCTGGATTGTAAGCACATTTTGGAACAAAATATGTGCCCTAATTACCAGAACTTCACAGGCGCAAATGCTGCGTGATCCAATGGTGGCTCTGTTGAGGAAAAATGTCATGGGTCTCTCTAAATGCACTCAGAATCTACTGGCTACCAGTAGAAAGTGATAGCATCCTTGTGAAAGGCAAGAGTTATTCCTAGAACTATAGTAGAAAAATTGGAATGGATCAATGACAGACAATTATCTTTTAACAAAACTTCATCACCATGGTTGAACTTTAGATATGGGGAAAACTACTGTTCCATGTTATCATGAGCTTGGGTAGATTTTGGAATCTTGTCCCACTAGGTAACAAACATTAACATCAGAAATGAATATTTTCTTACTCTTTCGCCTGTCTCGTGCTTCACGTTCTTTTTTTTTTTTTCTCTCTTCTTGGTTCTTATTTTTTCTTTTTTGAATGCTGTTTTCACTGTGATTTATCAAGGATGTCTCATGGGAACGTGCCACCCAGTCCTAACACAGCCATCCTCTTCCTGGAGGGAGTGGCATGACCTCAAACATACATCATTATTGTCTATATGGTTACACTTGAATATCTAATAAATTGACGATATTGAAATTGGTCAAATGGGTTGGGTACAATTAAGAAAATCTTTTATACCAGAATCTTGCCTTTGTACGAAGCTATGACATTCTTTTCATCTATTGTCTCGATGTATGACTTTATTTTCATCCAAAATACTGAAAGTAAGAAAATGGAAAGTGGTAAAAATGGAAAAAAAAGCACTGTCCTAAATAAACGAAATGTAAAATATTGTTTTCAGAACAGACAGTTTAGAGCTGCCATCTTGTATATGTTGTTTTTGGCTATTGTTTTTATATTGCAGTGATCATCATGTGCATGCATTCTGTCCTTATCGGAGGCCAACCACAACTGCAGCTTCTGGAAACTGCGCACGACATGAAGATGACAGACGGGACTTATGTGTTCATCCCATATGACACCCTCTACTATAGCTTGCCCTACAACAAGGCACCATACAAGGTGCTTGGGGACAACCCAAAGCTCAGAGATGCATATGATGCTGTGCTCACCATTACTGTAGAGTCAGAATTACAAAGCTTCCATCAAGCCTTTCAAGAAGCAAAAGACAGTGGGGAGATTATCACTAAAGCAAACCCAGAACAGGTAAGTCCTTTTTTCCAAATACCTGGGGTGGGTGCGCACCCTGCTAAAAGTATAGCGGGGAGCACCTGCTTCTCGCGTCTGTGCCGTTGGAGTGGGGGAGAAGGTGAGTATACCGGGCAATCTGGGGGGATTTACACAATGGGACATCCGGAATTTGGATACACTGGGGAGAGGGAATCAAGCGGCCCTGAAATCTTATGGATTTCAGAGCCGTTGGGTCTGGGTTTTGGTCCACTATAAGAAGGGGGTTTGGGTTTCTCTACCTCTGTCCATAGATGGTAGCTCAATTACTTTACCCTGGTATATATCTTTTTCGCGGTAAAGCGAAACAAACCCCAGGATTTTCACTCTGTTGGGTTTTGTTCCTAATTTTTGAGGAATCATGATTTTGTATGCTGTGTGAAACTCATAGAAGTGGCCCTGTATGTATGAGTTGTCCTCCGATCAGCTTTCTATGCTGTCCAGGGTTGGTCTGGAGTATCTTGGACCCTCTAAGGGACTTTAGACATTCAGGCATCCTCACAGTCGATCCCACAGTGCAAGTGCGGGCTCTCCTGCAATAAGTGTTATATGCCATACATGAAGTGTAATTTATTGAGGGGACCGTGTATGTCAAGTTAAGCAGAAGAGAGCAAGTTTAATAGGGCTTTATCAGGAAATGCAAGGTGCTGGTGTATGAAAGGTGCAACCCCTGACAGCCAGCACGGGCCAAGCAGGATAATTTAGCCGTTTGCCTGGACTGTCACTATATTTATACACATAACATAATTGTTATCCCAATCTAGCTAACTTTAATCTAGTTAAGAAAAAAACAGTTTATTTTTTAGAGAATGTAAAGTTTAGAACTGATTTCTAGATTTTTTGCAGCCTGTGATACCAGAAGGATTTGTTGCACTTCCTGTTTGGATACTGCAAAGTGGAAGTTCATTTAACATGAAAGCTATAGGTACTAGTGAGACCAAAAAGTGGTGACAAACACAAAATATGTGAGATTACCATCATTCTAAGTCTAGTGCTTCCCATTGAGACCAACGCTCATTTTATATTGAATGGGTGCGCATACACTAGCTCCATTTCTCCTTACCTGCACCAACTTCCCCCGTGAAATCTGGCCTCGTGATTGGCTGCCAGTGGTCACATGGTCTGTATTATTTTGTCATCTAAAGCAGTCCGGAACGCATGACCACCGATGGGCAATTGTGCAGCAGGATTTTGCTTTGCTCTGACTAACACCTAAGACAAATATCTCCATTGGGATTGGCAAATTAAAGATTCATTGGTTGCAGTCTTTACCTGTTCTATCAGAAGCATTTTATAATAAAAAATATCAGCCAAAGGTTCTTTTTTTGCAGTTTCTTAACAGCTACATCATTGAGGTAAGAAGTTACGTATTCTTTAATTGAAACTAAAAAGCACTGACATGATTTTTTTTTATTATTCAGGTGTCTCCTTTATTTGGAACCATATACAATGCAATTTATTTTACTGCACATGCCATGAACAGTAGCAAGAAACACCATTCCTGGATTTCTGGGGCAAGCTTAGTAAAGTATTCAAAAAATCTAGAATTCTATGGGTTTAACCAGTGGATTAGGACGGACATTAGTGGCAATGGATTCACAGATTATGTCATTCTGGACACCGACGTGAAGACCTGTAAACTTTACCGAACCTATGTTGTAGATATGCATACAGATATGGTGAGATACACAGGAAGGCCCATCCACTTTCCAAATGGAGTCTCCCCAAAATCAGATTCTTACTGCTGGTTTGCAGAAGGAAAAATCTGCACTGGAGGTAAGTTATAAACTAAATTTTTTTATCATTTTCAAATGTAAAATTGTATGGGTTATTGGATGACTGCAGAAAGCATTAATATTTGCTCATACTGCATTCTGGGCCAACTGATTGATTGTGATTGCTGTACAGACTGCACAGTCATATACTGTATGCCATATAGGTTTGATGGCTTCCTCTGCTATCCCTTCATGGGTTTAGCCTTTAATAATAAATGAAAAAAGACAAATGCTCACTGAAATCGTAACCTATAAATATCACGCTGATAGCTTCCTTTTTTAAGATTTTTATTTTTAACTTGCAGTTACAATAAAAAAACAGTAGATCACATGAACTGTAGGGCATCCAACTGGTCAGGGGAATCAAGGAAGATCAATGGCCTGTCATGTGTAGGGTCATGCCAGCGACCCCCCAGATCGCCCACATAACTCACTTTTCCGCAGGTCCCACATTGCAGGCATGAACCCTCGTCCAGCTTGCACTAGTGCATGCAATAGAGCGTTGTTTTGTAGAGTGGTCCAGCATAGAGAAAGGGGAGCAGCCACATTCCCAGTCTTTAAGTGGTCTGAAGTGATTTCCTACCCTCAGCCACCTGAATGTCTGGGCACAGGAGTGCGTCCCAGCTGCAGGGAGACCAAGAATACGACCGTGCCCAAGAAAGCAGCACGGGAGCACTAGGAATGTCAGTGTGGTCATGCAAGGGGTGGTTCAAACAGTGGGGCATCCCCAGGGACTCTTAGCTGGCTATTCAGCTGATAGGTCCACTTTAAAGAGGAACAAAACCTTGGATTTATACAATGCCTAGTTTTAATACTGCCCCCCGTTATCCCAATTTATACAACTCCCTGGTTCCCTGTGTCTGGTTAACTCTTCCCTGATCCCACAACCCATTTATGGACTTTCCTCCAATCAATGTTCTGTGCCGTGCATATAAATAAGCTCAATGAATGGGAGCAACAAGCATCCTCTCGGCCGCTCCCCTCTGGCTGCACCCCTGTGCCCAAAGAAAAAACTGGGCTTAACCAGCCGTTCAGGCAGGTTTGCCACAGGGGAATTTAAGACCGCCAGGGAGGTCATGTAATAATGGTCCGGTGCACTGCCCTAACGTATAATGGGCACCCATAAACCTAAAGAATGCAATCAAAGAACACACACACAACAAGCGGTTCTGATAGGGCTGGCACTTCCAGACAAGGACACACAGATGGTTGCTTTTGCCAACAACACACAAATGTATTCAATTATGGCACATAAACAAATTCCCCAAGTGTCCCTAAATATTCAAAAGCTAGCATAGCTTAAATAGAAACGGGGGCCCCCCATACACACCACAACCCCCCATGCCCCACACATCACCACACATCCAAAAGGTTAGTGGCTGGCCAGCCAATATTGCACTCTTATAACCACGGCCGTCCGCCGAGGGAGGAAATCACTTTTATCCAACTGGTACACGTATGTATTAAGGTGCTTATGCTGATTGTAAACAGTACACAAGGCTCTGTGGTAACTTAGCAGCAATGTCAAGAGTTAAAGTGCTTCGTGTTAATTACAACATGGACCGGAAAGTCTTAGGTGTCTAACAGCAGCATCCAAATGAAAAGTGCTTTGTGCTATATGTAAACCAATGACCAGAGCTCACAAGGAAATGTCTCAGCAGCATCCCAGCAACCTGCTGGGTCTGGCCATAAAGAGCAAAAAGCCGCCAACCCTAGTCCCCGCAGCTTGACCGCTCGCAATACCTATCTTCGGATCTGGCTTCGGCAGAGCCCCAGTAGGCGGGGCGAAACGGCGTTGGTGGACGGACAGCCCTGCCATGCCCCCTCCTCGGCTCTCCTCACCACACTAGCTGGCTGGACGCGATGTCACATTAAGCGACGGGAGACGCGAGATCATGCACTTGGCTGCGGTTTATGGAGAGGTATTGCGAGCGGTGGAGCTGCGGGGAATAGGGTTGGCGGCCTTTTGCTCTTTGTGGCCAGACCCAGTGCGGCTTCCGCTCTGCGTCACTAAACACTTGGGGTATTTGTTTATGTGCCATAATTAAATACATTTGTGTGTTGTTGGCAACAGCAACCATCTGTGTGTCCTTGTCTGGAAGTGCCAGCCCTATCAGAACCGCTTGTGGTGTATGTGTTTTTTCTTTGATTGCATTCTTTAGGTTTATGGGTGCCCGTTATACGTTAGGGCAGTGCACTGGACCATTATTACATGACCTCCCTGGCGGTCTTAAATACCCCTGTGGCCAACCTGCCTGAATGACTGGCTACGCCCAGCCGTAAAGTGGACCGAATCTCATTGAACTTGTGAAATACATTAAGCCAAAGCACCTGCCAATACTCCCTTCGTAGGTTGTGGAACTACAAATGGTAATTTTTGCTTTCCGAATTGTCCTGGAACACTGATTTTTTTGCTGGCCCTCGGTGTAAGATGGCAGGTGATTCATTGCATAGGCGTGGCAATAACATCATCATTGCCACACAGAACAGTAGAAATGAATGGAGGAGGCGGAGCTTTACAGCTAATACAGATGGCATTATCTGGGATGAGGATGAAGCAAGGGGCAGTGAAAATTTGCAAAAGGTGCTCTTCATGGGGGGAGCAATTCAGGGGATGCTAGTTAAAAATGCGGGGTTTGATCCACTTTAACGGTGCAGGGGATGCCTCTGTGGTCTATGCGTGCACCGTGGGATTGCAAGGTAACATTTCCAGCAAACTTGGTGTCAAACACCAATGAGGGAGACCACCAATTTGTATTGTCCCTAGAGGAACCATGTGCACTGGAGCTAAGGTAAATATTATTAATATTTAAACCTAAACGTATGTTAAACAAGTTATATTATCTATAATATGGTCTTTTAAAGTTCAATTTATCTGCTTAGCATTAGTAATCTACTAATTTTCAGCAATAACACTTTAAGACCTTTTCATATGCATTTATCAATTTGGAGCGAAACCCTAGTCAGGTTAATTTAAATGTTAGTCACTGAGACACGTTACATGCAGATACATTTATATCTAGATATGGTGGTTTACAGTCCCTAAGGGCCTTCAATTTTCTTTTATGATCTGCTTTTACCTGAAGCATGTAATCATTGTAGAATGTAATATTGATGGCACAGATTATTTCAGTTAAAATGATTTCCTCAGAAGTGGATTTATTGAACAGACATTCATTTACTGTGAAGCTTTGTGTGAATGCAACTTGAGCTCGCTCAAATGTGGTGTTAGATACTTAACAATCTTTTAAGAATGAAGGTTGTTTTCTACAGCTACAGCTACAGGTCGGAGAATTGTGAGGTACAAGGGTGTCTTCCAAGGTCAGATAGAAGCTTATAGTGAATTTCTTTACAGACATGTGTGTTCCAATTGTCTATCAATCATATTAGCTGTTGCTGCTATTAGAATGATGGCCACGGCTGGACTAGGGCCAAAAATCAGCCCAAAAATGACTGGCCTCAGACAGCTTATGAGCTGCTGAGTTCCTCCCCCAGGCTGCCAGTCAACTAGTATGTTTGACAGATGAGACTATAGCACTAGTGGTGAAAATGCTCATTCTTAACAAGATGTCACTGAACCTACTATTTTTCAGGCAGATACTTTCTGGAGTAGGTATCGCTCCCTCAAAGCCAATGGTGTAACTAAGGGCCTTATTCATGAAGGGATAGCGGCAGGTAGTTCCTGTACAGCGCCAGGTAGCGGCAGGTGAACGCCATAGACGGCACGCAATTATACATTTATGAAGCCGAATCTGCAGAGCGACTGTTACAACGCCATGTAGCGTGCGATTCATCATTATCCCAGGCTCAGCGTACAGCACCGGCGTTCAGCCTTGCAGAGCGCCACCTCTCGCTACCTGGCGCTCTCCCATACATTTCTATGGACGATCCTTAAATCCCTTTCCTAATCCCAATTTTTTTGTTTTTTTCTTTAAAAAAAAAATCAAAACTTTCTGACATGTATCCTGGGCAAGAAAATGACATTTGTGAAAACTTTTTGGATTAATATTTTTATGCAGAATTGTCCTTACATGTCTGGTATTAAAGTATTCATGTTACAATGTAATAACAATGTAATTCCATATTCCATATGTTTTCGCTTTCTTACTAGTGGATATATAAACAGACTTTAATCACATAGCGTCTGGCGCTCTGACCTACAAATACACGATTTTGAGCGCCAGTGATGTTTGAGGCTGTTTTTTTGATGAATGTGGTGTGAGTCAGTTGCACTGAGCTGGCGCTACCGTTCGCTCCCATACAGCGTAGTACTGCGACTCGCACATCATATTCATCAATGCCGGCCAGGGACTGAGGCGCTCTGAAACAAAGAACCATAGTCGAGCACAGCGACTACTAGCGGTCGCTCTAAAATCCTCGCTACAGACGCTCATCTGTCGCTATCTGGCATTAGTAATGAATTAGCCTGCCCATGTCACGGGGCCCTGGTGCAGTAATTTAATGGTACTTTAAAAAGAGGTCAACCTTGGATTTTGCTGTATATATATATATATATATATATATATCCCTCATCTGCTATATAACATTTTCATATTGATGTGAATATTGGACAGTTTTGTGAGAGAGTCCCTTTAAACTCAAATATGATTTGATATTCCATATAAAGAATGTATCAAAAAGTAATTTAGGAAAAACTTAAACTCCAATTAGGGCTTTCTGAATCTTTCTGATTAGGGGCTTAATTTTACTACGTTTTGCATAGGTGAAACAAATGCATGAAAAAATGTATATACACACAACATTTGGGGTGGAAGAAATGTGGTAATTTCTGGCGGGGAGGCAATTTAGCACTATTTTCACATGTACTCTTTACACCTGTTTGAAGCAGCTGTAAAAATGTGTCTTAGTTTTAATTACAAAAAGCCACCTGTCTGCTACACCAGACCTAGGGACTTTCCCAGACACCCCTGAAACAACACCATACCCATGCTGATGGGCATGGGTTCTTCTGCACACTCTTGGACACTGGGTGTTTGGGGATATGGGGCGCAGGGTATTAGAAAGCCATCTGCAGGCATGTTGATCAGGTGACTTGCCACCCTAACCATTTGAACTGGTTAGGGTTCTCTTATCAGTTTACAAACAGAGTGTAAAAACACCTTACACACTGTCTACATCCTCATCCAGTGATAGGCCTCATCCTCCCTTCAGGTCCAATAGGCCCATCTTGGTGGCTCCTCTTCTTCTTATCAGGTTGGCCTCCTTTAGCTCTAGCTTCCAGCCAGAGGAAGGCCCCTGCCTCTGCGTGGGGAAGCCTTAATACCCCAGAGACAGGGCCTATGAGGATTTCCTAGTGATGCAATTTGCATCACTGTGACACTAAGAAATCCTCAGAGGAAATAAAGACTCCCCCCTGTGGTGGTAGAGGCATTCCTCTGGCTGGGATCCAGAGCTTAAGGAGGGGGTAGCTAGGTCCTGTTGAAGAGTGGCCCCTCAAAGCTAAGAAGAGACCCAATGGGTCCTGCTTGAGGGGCAGCAAGACATGTTGGCGTTTGGTTTGCCGATACCCCTTGCCTGATTACCGATACCCCCACTGACTGAGGGGTGTAGAAGTGAAGGATTAGAAAAGGAGAACCATTTAAATGGCCACACTATTGGGATATGATGGGGTATAGAGCCTTTTTACAGGTGGGGTGCATTTCAGAGGCTTCCATTCAAAATATATTTTGTAGATATGTCTGATTCAAATGTAATCATTCTAACAATAATCTTCCGAAATGACTTCTCTGTTTGTTTAGGTATTGATCCTGCCTTTGCTTTAATGTTTTTTCTGTCCGTACTTGTTGCCATCATCTCCATAAATGGACTTGCTTATGTTATACGGTAATTAAAGACATTTGATACATTTACCTTTTTAACAGCCAAAATAATAGTTTATGTTTATAGACTTTTCTATAGTATGTAAAGTATGCTTGAATGAAGTCATTTGGGATGTTCCAGTTACCCACAGATTATACCCCCAATGCTCTCATATAAAAATATAATGACATTAACATTACATGCCAACTTGCAAATGAAGTGACCTACCCATATATTGTGCTATCATTGAGCTTTAGATTGGGGTTTAAGATGAATTCAACATGAATTTTGACAATTTGGTTTGCTTTGTTCAAATCTCTTTTTGTAACTATTTTCCCTATAGCATCATGGTGTTTAGCATCATTACCTTAGGGAAATCCAGGGAAAGCCACGCCAATAGTTACATTTGTTTTTATTTTTTTTATAAGTGTATTGGGATGCTTGGAGTTGTGTTTCCTTAACTATTGTTACAAGGGTAGTGGTGCCAAGCCATCTCCTTGCCATGTGGACAGAGAGCTTGCCCCATTACATGAACCACACCTCGGGGGCTGGCCATAGAGGCATTAACCTCTTTATCCGTATCTCAAAACCTTATATCCCCAACACATATATACAATTTCAGACAGTATATACAGTATGTAGATTGTACTTGATTTTCTACCTACCAGGAGAAAAAAAAAACACAAGCTTGGTGGGAGTTTTATTTAGTTCCGGTGTATAAGTGACGCCTCCTCTCATTAGTCAAGGTGTTTATATGGATTTTTAATGTTTCACAATAGTGCACCTTCAAAGCTTGCTTGCTTGCTGGGTGGTATGTGTTGAGTACAGTTGCAACCAACATGCGGTGTTGGCTTTGTTTTATTTCTTAATAGTAATTAGGGTTGGTGGGCTTTATTTTGGCCAGTATAGGACTTTTAACATACTTTTTAACATACTTAAACTGGACCTTCACCATGATTTATTGAAAAGCCCAAACCCTTAAAAAACGATTCCCCAGCATCTAAAGTTAATATATTTTAAGTTTTTAGTCACTTACTTATTATTCTTTCCCCCACTGGGCTGCAACTCTGTTCAGGACTCTAGGATACGGGCGCCGCCATCTTGGCTCAGAAGCATCACACTTACTGAGCACAGGAGAATGGGATAAAGTACAGGGGGGCCGGTTATAGCTGTGCTTTGCTCAGACAAAGCAGAGCTAGGATCAGGAAAAGGTCAGCAATCCTAGAATGCAGAGCAGCACAGAAGGCACTTCCTGTTTGCAGGCTGCCTGATGTTCCATGAGCCGCCATCTTGGATGTTTAAAGGCTCATAACATGCAGTAGATGCAGGTAGGATAATTTTTAATATGAGCAATCTGCATGTACAGGGTGTGGGAAACATATAAGATAGACTCTTATTCAGAGTGAAGGACCGCTTTGAACAAGTATGCATTACCCTCTAGCATAATCGTTATAAACTAGGCTTTGGGCATTTCCTGTTTGAAGGTACATGTGAAAGGAGCCTTTTAGGTACTGTGGAATATGCAATGTGAAAAGCCATGTGTGTGATAATGATATGATTACATAATTCAGGTTACCTGTGCTTTTGTCTTTCAGGCGTCGCATAAATAAAATTAGACTAGTTAGGGGGCCTAACAAAATCCTACTGACTCTAGATGATGTCACATTTATCAATCCACTAATGAGTATCAAGGTAAAATAATGTAATCCTATGCAAAAAACATTTAGTTTCAATGTGATTTCTAATCATCAAATCATCAGAATTTATCGTTTGTCAATATAGTTATTTTATTTTATTTCTTGTAGAAAATAAGCAGTGACGGTAGTCGTACTAGTGACCAGGTAATATCAGATACCAGGAGTATGAAGTCTCCAATGAGGTCTGGTTCCGTTAAGAGTCTCACCCCAGCTACCTACGAGAACTCCAATGTAGCAGTTTACGAGGTAGGTAATATTACAGAGTACAGCCAACCTAAGCATGGATTATCCTGGAACCTTAAATAGCGTAATGCCCTCTCTGTTACAGGGCTTGTAGATCCACAATTATTATGTTTCATTAAACATTCTGGTAAAGGAGCTTAATCAAGTGGTCTAACCTAATACTGTAACAAAGTTACAGATAGCAGTTAGCAGCATGTATGCTGCCTATGCTGAGATCATGTGTAGCTTGAAAATATGCTTATTCCCAAGAACTGATCAAGGTCGGAAATTTTGACATTTTTTAATATCTTTTTTCTTCCAAGGGTGACTGGGTGTGGATGAAAAAGTTTCCTTTTGGTGATTTTGGAGAGCTTAAACCTGGAACAAGTGATGTTTTTGAAATGGTATGAAAAATATTGAAGGCAATATGGGGCTTAGCTGTTAAATTACTGTTTCCTTGGCTTATTTTACTGCTTGACTTGTTCCTGTGGGCAGATGAAGGATATGCGCCATGAAAATGTCAACCCATTCCTAGGGTTCTTCCATGACTGTGGAGTCTTTGCTATTGTCACAGAATTTTGTTCCAGAGGCAGTTTAGAAGATCTGCTCCGAAATGAAGATGTCAAACTTGACTGGATGTTTAAATCTTCTCTTCTTTTGGATCTCATTAAGGTAAACAACCAAAAGTTAAACAGGTACTAAATTCCGCCTACCTTTCTGTAGTAAAATGTAAGTTTTGCTTTCTATCCCAAAGACTTGAATTACACCATCAGACACTAAGAAACACTACAGTGATGCTGCAGGAATGGGGCTTTCATATAATTTCCTTTGCTGCTACCTTTCAGAGAATTTTAGTCAAGCAGGAAAATGTCTTGAACAACTAGTTTCCCCCTCTGTTTGTCCTACTGCTGTATAAGCAAATTTGGTTCATTTTTCATGACTTGTACCCACTGCAAGTCAAAAAGCTTCTCCAGTCACCTTACTTAAATCCAAAAAATTGCTAATAAAATCAGAAAATGATATATATATTTCAAAAGGTGATCGGTCTTCACCCTTTCAAAAATGAGTTGGTCAAATAGATTTGTGATGACATGCTTTAAAGCAAGGATGCACAACTTGTGGTTCAGGGGTCCTCGCTGCCATCAGTTGCAGCCCCCCTAGGGAGTTGGAGAGCTGGGCTTGCTTTGCCTGCAGTGCAAGTGGATGGCCAATAGAGGGTAGCCACTTGCTAACTCCCAAAGCAGGAAGTGAGCCACAGATGAACTCTGTAAAGGTGGTGCATATGCCAGTGTGTTGTTTTTGTTGGGTTTCTTTGGGGGTTGTCTATGTAAACCATGTGTTTTACTTTAAAGGTTGCAGGTGCATTGTTGCTGCCAACGTGGTATCTTAACAACATCCATAGTGTGGAAAAAGTCTGCCAGCATTCTGTCAGTAAATTAACCGAATTCAAGCAAAATGTTTAGGTGTGAAAGGACTATAACCAGTTTAGTGCTGTCTGTGACCTTTGAGGTCTAGCCTTAATTCCATTTTGGGCACTGCAGGCAGGAAGTGCTTTATGGTGAGTCTTCTATTTCTAGGTCTTCCCAACTTACCTCTGCTTTTCTCTTCCCATCTTACCTGTTGTAATGCAAATATAATCCAAAACACTGAGCAAAATTTCACCCCCAAAATCTTGGGCAATAAAATCCTGGATCCAGGCACAGATGTTTTGCTAGGCTATCTATCACAATTCTCCAAGCAAAATGTTGCCTCGTTTTGTCTATGCTTTGTAGACATGCAGAGTGTAAAACTCATTTTTGTCAGGTTTTTGGCATTCCTTATTCTTTTCCTCTTATGGAATGTAAAATAAACATTTGTGTTAGGCTTGTGCCCCAGACCTGTGATTTATTTATCAGCATGCTGTTTCCAAGTTTCTTATATTCCTGTGGCTCTGCCTTTCTAAAGTGGGAGTGGTTCTCCTTGAAAAAATAGCTGACTACAAGTTCCAGAATCCTTCCACTGTAACAGGTGAGCTTTTCAGCAGCAAAATCGGGAGGCAGTAATGGAGGTGCCTGTACTGCGTGTAACACTTTAGCCACTGGAACACATGTGATACCTTTATCTGCAGAGGTTGTATTACAGCAGATGGGGTTTAATCTGTCGTCTCAGAGCACTTGTGCGTTGCTAATATAAACACAATGTTGCTAGGGAAAATTGTTTTCTTTTATAACACAGGGTTGTAAACAATAATAGAAACATTTAAAAAGGTCATCAATAGTGGAATTACCCATTAAAGTTTGCTGACATAAACTTTGCATTTTCGCAGCTTTGATTTTTTTTGCTTGCGGAACAAAAAGACAATGTGGTCCTCAGACCAAAAAGATTGTGCATCCCTGCTTTAAAGTGGACCAGCACCCGGGGGGATCAGCCTGGGAATCTATAAGATTCCCTGGCCGATCAGATCCGTCCCCGCGGGGCATCTGAAATCGGGATGTCCCGCGGGGTGAAACCCCCCAGGAAGCCCAGAAACCTTACCTTAACCCCGTTCCAACGGCGCATGCACGGGCTGCGTCCGCGTCTCGCGCTTCCCTCTAGCAGGGCGCGCATCTGCGCTGGCCGTTTGTGAATGGCCGGCGCGGGCGTGCTCCCTGTTAGAGGGAAGCGTGAGACGCGCCCTCCAGCACTCAGAGCCGCTGTGGTTGGACGCCGCTTGTACGTGCATATCACAGCGGCTCTGAGCGCTCTGATTGGGCGAGTGCCCGCGTAGGAGCGTGGTGAGGTGAGTGTTTCCGAGCATTCTGGGGGGTTTGACACAGCGGGGCACCCCCGATCGGGGTGCCCCACCGAAGTGGACCAAAACCCAGGATAGTCAAAATCCTGGGTGTTGGTCCACTTTAAAGTCCCTCTACAGGCAAACACTAACTTTCTCTCACCTTCTCCCACTTGGGAACAGTAAATAATGAAAATAATAAAAAGCACCTCAAAATCTCTGATTGTATGTAAATACTTCATGTATTCTAGGCAAAACTTTTTTGCTTCAATTTTTAGGCCATGGCTGAGTTGGAAAGGGGATGATATGTTGTAGCTTTAAGAGGCTTGAATTTGCTCTGCTGTGTCAGATACAGTTGTGGGACCACTGTGGTTTGACATGCTCATTCACAATGAGAGCACCAAGGTGGCTGTAGGACGACTTTTTGTATGGTCCTGAAGAAATAAAAAAAAGGGGAAACTTGATAAGGCTTCTCCCTTCTGCTGAAGGAAATCGAGGAAAGCACATGGTACAGTCATCAGTTGAACTGCTTGCTGACTAATTATTGCCACTGGGTTTAGAGTCCCTTTAAAGCTTCAAATCTTAAAGTATATAGTTTGAAAAAATAGGGCCACAGAAAGACCACTGTGTTCTAAGTCCAAAGACTTCCAGTCTGTAATATTTATGCTCCATTGTGGTAAGGTGCCACCCTGTCTCACTCATTTGGTTCCTCCCTCCTTCCTAAATGGAACCCTCTTGAGAGCCTGTTGCATGATTCTGGTTACCACTCATGTCTGCACTGGTTCCTAGTGAGTATATGTAATATTCAAGGGCTGCTGGGGTCTATTGTGTTTATGTTCTCTTAGTTTGTGCTGTTACTCTACAAGCTGAGCCTGTCTCAACATTTTTGGTAGATTTCTATATGTTTTGCTTCTGTTTTATTTTGTTCTGCACAGGGTATGAAGTACCTACATCACAGAAAGTTTGTCCATGGTCGACTGAAATCCCGAAACTGTGTAGTAGATGGACGCTTTGTATTGAAAATAACAGATTATGGGTACAATGAAATCCTGATGGCACAAAGAATTCCACATGAAGAACCATCGGCAGTTGGTAAACTGATAAACTGCTAGAAAATTGCAGTGATGGATGTGCATTATAGAAAAAAAATAAGCATAGTTTATAGTTAGAACAAATGCCTTGACACCCTCCCACACTTGCAGGATTTGCTCTTGCCATGTGTGACATGTGACAAAATGGTTACAAAGTCATGGATAGAAGGCATAAAAAGCTATATTAGTTTATGACACACCATAAATGTGTTATGTAGAGTGGAGTGGAAAACCAAGCCAGTACAGGAGAGAATATACAAAAGAGAGAATACAGGATTGGAACCCAGAAGTGCAAAGCTAGACAAGCTCCTGGTTATGGCATGGCTCTGCCTCCTGCATGGGTCTACCCAAGGGTGAAATCACCTAACTCACTTCACGGAGCCCAGGAAAGCCTTGTTATACCAGCTCCGAGTCTGGATTAAATGTTATGTGGTACAATAGTAACAGTATCAGGCATACACCGGAATTCCAGACTGGACCAACACCAAGGCCCTTACAAGAAACAGTGCTCATATGGATCCCTCTCCAGAGCAATTCAAATTGCAGTACGTAAAAATGTATTTACTGCTGTGGTCAATTTTAAAAACAAAATGGTGGCTCATGGAGCTGCAGGCCATCTGCAAAGAGGAAGTTTCTTGCCGCTGTGCATTGTGGAGTTATGTCAGTTAAATTCAGCCAATAGCAGGGATGCTGGGCAAGGAAGCTCCAAAATGGAGGAGAAAATCGGTGAGGCAGCATTTCAGCTTTTGAGTGACTGCAGGAGCAAATGTAAATGCTGACAATGATTCAGTATCATGCATGCAGATGGGGCAAGTGAGGTATGGGAAGTTTTATTCTAAGTATGTCACACACCCCGCTTCAAGATATCCATAACATGTGGGTAATACCGACCTGAAGGGGCGTTCCTGCAGAGATGATAGCAAAAAAGAAAGCCCCTCCCTGATCCACAAATACCCGGGACCTCCCACCCATCACCCAGTTTTCCATCTCTGCAGACGGCGAGCAAGTCAGAAGATGATGGCTCCTCCTTGCACAGGGGGTTTTCAGGTAGCCGGGATGACTCCCGGCCCGCTATTTATTTATTTCTGTTTGGACCCTTTTTTCCCCAGAACTCATATGCCTCCCAGCCTCGGCTGAGGGTCCAGGCGAGGGTATATCAGCACCTTAGGTGCTCAGGAGCTATGCTCCACCGTGAGACCCTATATGAGAGGGTAGGCGGTAATACCGGGTTGGTGACCCCGGTTTGGGATGCCCTGTCCCTTGAATTAATTTTCACCGGCCCTTCCCAATTCCCTTTTCCTCAGCGGGGATGGGGAGTGTGGGTCCCTCCTTTATTAGTTTCAGGTTATGTAGGAAGTATCTCTCTCATGTTGTGTGTGAGTGTTCCTTTAAATGTTTCACTGTAGCTAAATGTCATTCTTTTCACAGGGCAGCATACTTTGAGTTTCTTATCTCCCCCCCTTCTTGCTTCTGTCTTCTATGGCGGAGGCAGCTCCCTCATGCCATATTCTACACATTAGTGGGGGGGGGGCTTGTCCGTCGGCGCGGGGCCGGGACCCGTCCCTGCTGTCTGCCTGTGTGTGTGTGTGGGTGTTTGGTGTGACTGTACCGGCCGGCGGCCGCACTTCATGCTGCGGCGCCGGCCGGTTCTTGGCGCCTTTTTCATCTGAGGAGATTTCTCCTCATGATGCTCGGGGGGCGGGGCCGGTGCGGCGCGCATCGCCGCTGCCCGCCCCCATCTGTCCCCGGCGCCGCTGCGGAGCTCTGCATGGTGTGGTGGAGAGGGGGGGGCGTGGTTCGGCGTTGCGCGCGTCCCGCGCTGGCCACGCCCCCTTCTCCTCTTCGTCTCTTCTCACTGCAGCATCACGAGGATCCTTCTGGCGCCTTCCAGCTCCGCGGTTCCGTGAGTGGCCTATGGCCCCCCTTTTTCCTTCTTCTCTGTATTGTGCTGTAGGTTGTTTTTAGCCATTGCCTTACTAGTCCTTCTGTGTCTTTCAGGTGGTGGTTTAGGAGGATCTCCATTAGCATTTAGGGGGTCCCTCCCGATCCTTTATCACTGGGTTCATTATTGTTATAAATCCTCCCACTCGGGACATTAAAGGGGCATCCCGGGTTACTAGCGGCGTAATTCCCTGGGTCATAGCGACTATCCCTAAAAACGTTCACCCTATCGAGGCATCCCCGGATACTGGGCTCGGGGCCCCTTCGGGGCATCCCCGAAAGTGTATGTTGTGTGTGGTATCCATTTCTGGGGACGATGTACTTCTGTGTATACCATGTGCACAGCAGACCATCACGCGGCAGTCCGAACCCCAGGCGTCTGGGTCAGCACCGCCAGTCGCTTCATCTCCTCCTCCCGCCTTGACACGCACCCCGTGTGACGTCGTCATGGGCAGGGAGCTGCAATCTGAGATGTGCGCCAGATTGGCTAACCTTGAAAAAATTATCTCCAGCTCGGTCGCCCGTAAGGCTCCGACTAAGAGAAAGCATTTGTCGCCGGCTCCGCTGGTGGAGGACCAGGAGGATGTT
Organism: Gastrophryne carolinensis; assembly: GCA_027917425.1. Lineage (NCBI taxonomy): Eukaryota > Metazoa > Chordata > Amphibia > Anura > Microhylidae > Gastrophryne > Gastrophryne carolinensis. Next base: position 106,960,176 of record CM051235.1, read on the forward strand.
AATAATCTGGATTGGTCTGATTATTCCCAGCTAGAGGAAGGGGAAGTTTATGAGGATTCTGATTTTTCGGACGATGAGCAGTCCTTTGGCGCTGAAGCCGAGCTTGGTGACTTGGGGAGATCCTCTGATACTCCCCACGCTCTGGCTCTGATGTTAGAGGTACTGAATATTTCCCCTCCTGAGGAGGTGTCACAGCAGAAGGGTGAATTGTTTGAGGAATCCAGGCCGCGCTTGGAATTCCCTACACAAAGGCATTTTGACAAAATTATTGCCAAGGAATGGGACAGGCCGGCTCGGCTCCCTGGCATCCCTCAGGGATGGGATAGGAAATATCCCTTCCCTTCGGAGGCGGTTAAGCGCTGGGCATCTCCCCCCGAGGTGGATGCACCGGTTTTGGGGTTGTCCAATTCCTCGGTTTTAAATAGACCTGATTGTTCCATTCTCAAGAATGGAGAGGATAAACGTATTGACCAGATGGCTTGTCATGGTTTTGCTAGCGTTGGGTCAGCCATGCGCCCCGTTTGCGCATCGGCACTTATGGTGTTGGCTGCCAGGTCCGTGGTTAGGGACCTGTTGACTTCTTCCGGGCTGCGTCCTGGTAGTGCTGAGTTCCTTAGCCTTAAGCGGTGTGAGTTGTTTTTATCTTTTGTGTTGACAGCCTTGGATGACACTTTGATGATGTGTGGTAGGACGTCGGCGCTGCTGGTCACTATTCGGCGCTCGGTGTGGCTGCGCCAGTGGGCGGCAGATTTTATGTCCAAGAAGTCACTAACGGCTCTACCCTTTGTTGGATTACGGCTTTTTGGAGAGACATTGGACTCTGTTACCAAGGGTGGTAGGTTACCTCAATGCAAGAAACAACGCCGTCCCTTTCGGGGGGCGCCTTCCTTTACCCCCTCCTTTCGTGGGGCCAGATCTGGCAGGGGATTTGCATTCCCCTCTTCCAGAGGAGATTCTGGGAGCAGGGGCAGAGGACGTGCCCGTCCAGGATTCAGTTGGGGCTCTTAACCCAAGCCGGCTGCCAAGCCGGCTCAGCAATGAGGGGGCGCCCTCACCCTTGCGGGTGGGGGGACGGCTGCGACTCTTCTCCCAGGTCTGGGATCAAGAGGTCTCGGACCGATGGATCCGGGAGGTGGTGTCTTCCGGTTACAAGCTGGAGTTCGAGCTCCGCCCCCTTCCAGATTTTTCAGGTCTCGGATGCCTTCGGAACCTCTAGCAGCGCAGGGGCTCCTGTTGGCAGTGCAGAACCTTCTGGACATGGCTGTCATTTGCCCAGTGCCCCCTTCGGATCGGGGCAGGGGTTTTTATTCCAATCTGTTCACGGTACCCAAGAAGGACGGATCGGTCCGACCCATCTTGGATCTGAAGTTTCTCAACAGGTTCATCCGGCCACGGAAATTCCGCATGGAAACGCTGCGTTCGGCCATTCACTCTCTTCGTCAGGGAGACTTTCTGACGTCCATAGACATCAAGGATGCTTACCTACACGTTCCAATCTTTCCAGCATACCAGAGGTTTCTCAGGTTCGTGGTGGAGGATCGCCATTTTCAGTTTGTGGCACTCCCCTTCGGTCTCACCTCGGCTCCTCGGGTGTTCACCAAGGTGCTAGCGGGGGTGATGGCTCTGCTGAGGGTTCAGGGTATCCGCATTGTGCCCTATTTGGACGATCTTCTGATCATGGCCTCCTCTTTCAACCAAGCGGAGTTGGACACCAGAATGGTGGTGTCCACCCTGGAGAGGTTCGGTTGGGTGGTCAACCACCCCAAGTCTTCTCTTTCTCCGTCCAGAGTAGTGACCTTTCTGGGAATGTCTCTGGACACTTCGCAGGCCAGGGTGTTTCTGCCCCAGGCCAAGATTCTTTTGATTCAGGAATTAGTTCGGCTTCTCTTGTCGCTCCCTCGTCCGGCCATCCGGCTAGGGATGAGGCTGGTGGGGTTATTGGTGGCCTCATTCGAGGCAGTTCCCTTTGCGCAGTTTCATACAAGGACGCTTCAGCTTCATCTGTTGAAGGTTTGGGACAAGTCCCCTCTATCGTTGGATCAGTCCTTCCTGATGACTCCTCGAGTTCGTCGATCCCTGCAATGGTGGCTGGGGTCGGTCAATCTGTTGAAGGGCAGATCTTTTCTGGCCCCGTTTTGGGAAACAGTCACCACGGATGCCAGTCTGTCAGGTTGGGGGGGTGTTTGGAAGGACCTCCAGTTCCAGGGTCTGTGGGGCCCGCAGGAGGCTCACGAGCCCATCAATGTTCTGGAATTGAGAGCCATCAGGTTGGTTCTGTTTCGATTGACTCATCAGTTGCGGGGCCTGCCTGTTCAGGTCCGGTCGGACAACCGGACGGCGGTTGCTTACATCAATCACCAGGGGGGGACTCGCAGCAGGAGTGCCCTCAGGGAAGTGTCTTTGATTCTGGACTGGGCGGAGAGCCACGTCCCGTGTATCTCAGCAGTCTACATTCCAGGAGTGGAGAACACGGAGGCGGACTCGCTGAGCAGGGCCTCCTCTTGTCAGGGGGAGTGGTCTCTCAGTCCCAAGGTGTTTCGTTCGATCTGTCTCAGGTGGGGGTTCCCAGTGGTGGACCTCTTTGCCTCTCGTCACAATCACAAGCTTCCAGTCTTTGTGTCTCTCTCGCAGGATCCTCTGGCTCTGGCAGTGGATGCCATGTCTCTGAACTGGAGGGATCTGGGGTTTCTTTTACCTGTTCCCTCCGTTTCCAATGGTAGCCAGAGTGGTGCGCAAGCTGGCCCTGGAGGGCGCGTCGGCGATTCTGGTGGCACCAAGGTGGCCAAGGCAGGTTTGGTTCGCAGACCTGGTAAGACTGGCAGAGGATCAGTTCGTTCTGCCTCTACTGCCGGACCTGCTCACTCAGGGTCGGCTGCGCTATCCCAATTTACCTTCGCTGGCGTGGCTGCTGAAACCGCCATCTTGAAGGAGGAGGGTCTTTCTGACGCGGTGGTTCAGACTCTTATTAGCGCCAGGAAGCGCTCTTCCTCTTCTATTTACTATAGGACTTGGAGGTCCTATATTGACTGGTGTGAAAGTAGGTCTTTCTCTTGTCGGGAGTTCTCCATTTCCAGAATTCTGGAGTTTCTTCAACATGGTTTGGATCTGGGGCTTCAACTTAGTACCTTGAAGGGGCAGGCGTTGTTCTTTCAAAGGTCCTTTGCACTTCATCCCTTAGTCAAGACCTTTTTCCAGGGAGTTACGCATGTACGTTTCAGGCCGGATTTTCTTCCTAAGGTGGTCTCTGCCTTTCATCTGAATCAGGATATTGTTCTGCCTTCTCTTTCCTTCCTCCTTCCTTCCTTCCACATTCCTTGGATGTGGTTCGTGTTGTGAAGTATTATCTGGTGGTTACGTCTTCCTTTCGTAAGACTGATGCCTTTTTTGTGGTGCCCTTTGGACCTAGGAAAGGTTTGGCTCCTGCCAAATCTTCCATTAGTAAATGGATTCGTCAGGCCATCATTGGGGCCTATTCTGCCAAGGGGAGGAGTCCCCCTTTTCGTGTTACTGCTCATTCTACTCGTGCGGTTGGAGCGTCCTGGGCTTTCCAGCACCAGGCCTCTGTTGAGCAAGTTTGTAAGGCCGCTACTTGGTCCTCTGTTCACACTTTTTCCAAGTTTTACAAGGTTGATGTTCGGGCCTCAGCGGATGCTGTTTTTGGCCGCAAAGTTCTGCAAGCTGTTGTGGTTTAAGTTGTGCATTGTTGCCTTGTTTTGGATCCCCGCCCTTTTTATGGACACTGCTATTGGATGTCCCACATGTTATGGATATCTTGAAGCGGGGTGTGTGACATACTTAGAATAATACCATTTTGTCAAATACTCACCTGTAAAATGGGTATTATAAGTATGTCACACACCCCGCTTCACCCGCCCTTCTTGTATTCAGGATCCTTTATTTTGTGAACTTTGCGTGGTTATGACTTATATTTGCCTCTTCCTGGTCCCTTACCTTACTGCTTCTATATACTGGGTGATGGGTGGGAGGTCCCGGGTATTTGTGGATCAGGGAGGGGCTTTCTTTTTTGCTATCATCTCTGCAGGAACGCCCCTTCAGGTCGGTATTACCCACATGTTATGGATATCTTGAAGCGGGGTGTGTGACATACTTATAATACCCATTTTACAGGTGAGTATTTGACAAAATGGTATTTTTTGTGTGCAAGGTGCAAGGCAGTTGGTCCAGTTTAAGGACTGTTGTTCTGAAGTGGCTGATTTTCTGACCATTATATTTACTGTTTTTCAAGAGCTTCTGTGGACAGCACCAGAGCTGCTGAGGGATCCACACGCAGCAATGCATGGTACCTTCAGTGGAGATGTATATAGCTTTTCCATTATCATGCAAGAGGTTGTGGTGCGGGGACCTCCTTTTTGTACATTGGAACAGACTCCAGAAGGTAACTGAGCCTATCTGAATGATTTTTGATCATTTTTCATTTCTATTCCCAACGCCTGCTTTTAGGAGTTTGTAATATTAATGGATAGTTGGCTTTTTGTATAACCTTTGCAAAGTTCACCACTGATCCCTTTTGCACTTGCAATTTCCCAATAATTATTAAAAATGTCAATCCAATAAAACTGAGAGTGCAATTGGATGCAAGTATGTAATCTTCTGAATTCAATTATTTAATCCATTAATATTTCATGACTGCAATACTTGTGTATGAAAGCGATCAATGAATAAAGCAGTTTAAAAGCTGCTTTGGGTGAAGACTTTTTGTTTCGCTTTCAAAACTCAACCTAATAAGGTTCAAGTGTGTTAGGATTGGGTACACAGTGCTATTGAACCTTGGTGATGTTATTCACTTTACATCACATTGCATTAGGGCTAACTCAGGACACATGATGACGCATCCTGCCTCTGTGCTTTTAATCAGTCACTTTCTGTTTACATGTAAGTAAGATTATATTCACCTTAGAGCACCCTTGTCACCAAATCTGACCTTCTAAAAAGAAAGCATTTTATATATATATACTTACTAATACAGAGATATTCCATTTTTTTTCCAAACTATGTTCCACCTAGGGGCGGACTGGGGTTAAAAAACGGCTATATATATATATATATATATATATATATATATATATACCTTATTTAGTTCTATCCATAACACATACCCAGGGTTTAGAGGACAAAAATAAGAAAGAAAATATTATGAACCAAATGGTGTGCTAAAATCCCCCCTCCGAATCACCCCATAACGGACACTAGGCTCGATTTAGAGAGACAAAAAAAAAACTTCCGTTTTAGTTCCGATCTGTTTTTTTTTTATAATGTTTCCGCTCTCGTATGAGTGTGCGAGCGATTCTATGAACGCATTGAAAACCTTCTGTAAAGTTTCTGTTCGTACGGCAGATTACGAATACGAGGATGTCATTTTCCATCCAGACTTTTCCGTTTCATTTTCACATGTTACAACGTAGCCTTTCGTTTTTGCCCTTTTCCCATCGTATCCTCCAACGAATCCTTTACGTTTCCCGTTAGTTTCTGTTTCCCTTTTTCAATAAATAATCGTCCAGACGGAAATCCTTACGATCTTGCACCTGCGCACTACAAACTTAACTCATTAAAGTGCTCGCCTACATATTTGCCACCCTCACTTCTACTACAATGTTTACCTAAATCACTTAGCACTATCCTCCATCTTCCCTTTTGGACCCTTAAAGCTCACCCAAACCACTTTTCGGTTAGGTTCTTCTTCCATTTTAGCCCCCTAAAACTTACCCAAATCACTTCTCGGTCATGTAAATATTCATCTTTAAATATTTCTGGGCCCATTAGTTTTGTGTTAATGTATTTTGTAAATGAAATGACAATGTAACATTTTTATTTTATTCCATCATCAAATATACATTTTTTCAAAATTTTGAACATTTCTAATTTTTACAACTATAAAAAACAAAACACATAGCAATGGCAGGCCACAGAACATTATTCTTCATCTGTGGTCCCCAACGAGTTGCGCAGCTCCTGCATCTCGCCCACCAACTGAAGGACCCTGACACTCAGTTCTGCCACTCTAGCACGTGTGGTCCCTGTTAAAAAACGTAAATTAAAATAAAATTTTGGTATAACCTTGTTGGGGTCATACTGCAGTGCCCCCCCCCCCCCCCCCCCCGTATGGTCCAAACACCTAAATCTGGACTTCAAAAGCCAGAGGGCCCTCGCCACTACGGCCCAGGTTTTGCATAGTGGCCGATTAGAGAACCCCTGGCCCGCATTCTGCAGGCAAAGAACGGGCAAGGGTGAGTGGCACATCTTGCGGTTCCTGCAACCAAATATAAAATAATTGCACAAAGCAAAGGTAGCCAACTAAAACAATAACTCCTACAACAAATTAAGATTCAAGTTCAACAATCCAAATATAATTCACAAAGGACATAAGTCTAAAAAAATATAGCAATTATATGGATGTGTGGGAAAATAAATGTTTACATGCTAAGGACTAATTAAGGTCAGCATTAAAATGCATCTAGAAGACATACATGAAATGTATTGATTCAGGTATGCCTTGCTATACAATTTATGGCCTCGGCCATGCTGATACATGCAATGCCTTGGTGCTAAAGGTGCGCAGACTCCTCCACATAAGCCTCGATTCAAAGACACATTCGTCCGGACTTCCGTAGCTGTCTGTGAAAGTTTTGGTGGGTGTTTGTCATTTTTTTGCTTTTTTTCGTCCATTTTCTACTCGCACGAACGTTCGGGAATGCGCTTCCGATGATCGGAAGCAAATCGGAACATTTCCGTTAGTTCAGATCATTTTCCAAACAAAATCGGAAATTTTCCGTTCCTTCAGAAAATTTCCGTTGATTCAGAGAGCTTCCGTCTGATTCAGAGAGCTGATTTCCGATGGATCACCATCCTATAAATCCGTTTCATTTCCGTTCCACTTACGAGACCTTTGAGGGCTCGGATTGCTATTGTTGAACATGTTTTGCGGCTATGTGGAGGAGTCTGCGCGCCTTTAGCACCAAGGCATTGCATGTATCAGCATGGCCGAGGACATAAATTGTATAGCAATGCATACCTGAATCAATACATTTCATATATGCCTTATAGAAGCATTTTAATGCTGACCTTAATTAGTCCTTAGCATGTAAACATTTATTTTCCCACACATCCATATAATTGCTAAATTTTTTTAGACTTATGTCCTTTGTGAATTATATTTGGATTGTTGAACTTGAATCTTAATGTGTTGTAGGAGTTATTGTTTTAGTTGGTTACCTTTGCTTTGTGTAATTATTTTATATTTGGTTGCAGGAACCGCAAGATGTGCCACTCGCCCTTGCTCCTGATGCCCGTTCTTTGCCTGCAGAATGCGGGCCAGGGGTTCTCTAATCGGGCACTATGCAAAACCCGGCCCATGGTGGCGAGGGCCCTCTGGCTTTTGAAGTCCAGATTTAGGTGTTTGGACCATACAGGGGGGGGGGGGGGGCACTGCAGTATGACCCCAACAAGGTTGTACCAATATTTTAATTTACCTTTTTTAACAGGGACCACACGTGCCAGAGTGGCACAACTGAGTGTCAGGGTCCTTCATTTGGTGGGCGAGATGCAGGAGCTGCGCAACTCGTTGGGGACCACAGATGAAGAATAATGTTCAGTGGCCTGCCATTGCTATGTATTTTGTTTTTTATAGTTGTAAAAATGTAAAATTTTCTAAATTTTTATACATTTTATATTTTATGATGGCATCCCAAAAAAATGTTAGTGTCATTTAATTTACAAAATACATTAACACAAAACTAATGGGCCCAGAAATATTTAAAGATGAATATTCACATGACCGAGAAGTGGTTTGGGTGAGCTTTAAGGTTCCAAAAGGGAAGATGGAGGATAGTGCTAAGTGGTTTGGGTGAGCTTTAAGGTTCCAAAAGGGAAGATGGAGGATAGTGCTAAGTGGTTGGGGTGAGCTTTAAGGGGCCAAAAGGGAAGATGGAGGATAGTGCTAGATGATTTAGCTAAACATTGTAGTAGAAGTGAGGGTGGCAAATATGTAGGCGAGCACTTTAATGAGTTAAGTTTGTAGTGCGCAGGCGCAAGATCGTAAGGATTCCGTCTGGACGAATATTTATTGAAAAAGGGAAACAGAATCTATCGGGAAATGTAAAGGATTTGTTGGAGGATACGATGGGAAAAGGGCAAAAACGAAAGCCTACGTTGTAACATGTGGAAATGAAACGGAAAAGTCTGGATGGAAAATGACATCCGCGTAATTCGTAATCTGCCGTACAAACGGACGGAAACTTTACAGAAGGTTTTCAATGCATGCATAGAATCGCTCGTACGCTCATACGAGAACAGAAACATTTCACAGATCGGAACTAAAACGGAAGTTTTTTGTGTCTCTCTGAATCGAGGCTATAGCCACAAAACATGTTCAACAATAGCAATCCGAGCCCTCAAAGGTCCCGTAAGTGGATCGGAAATAAAACGGATTTATAGGGTGGTGGTCCATCGGAAATCAGCTCTCTGAATCAGACGGAAACCCATCCCAACAACGGAAGTTATCTGAACGAACGAAAAATTTCCGATTTTGTTTGGAAAATGATCCAAACTAACGGAAATGTTCCGATTTGCTTCCGTTCATCGAAAGCGCATTCCCGAACGTTCGTACGAATGAAAAATTAACGAAAAAAAGCAAAAAAATGACACCCACCAAAACTTTCACAGACAGCTACGGAAGTCCAGACGAATGTGTCTCTGAATCGAGCCTATTGCGCAGAATCACCCCATTACAGCCAGTAAACAGCATCCCTCATTACAGCCAGTGAGGGGCATCACGCATTGGAGGCAGTGTGCAACATCTCCCATTACAGGCAGTGAGGGGCATACCACAGAGGCATGTTGCAGCATCTCCCATTACAGTTAGTGAGGGGCATCCCTACATTACAGGCAGTGAGGGGCATGCCACAGAGGCATGTTGCAGCATCTCCTATTACAGTTAGTGAGGGGCATCCCTACATTACAGGCAGGGAGGGGCATCCCTTATTACAGGCAGAGAGGGGCATCCTTCATTACGGGCAGAGAGGGGCATCCCCCACTCCCTCTCCCCTATGCTGGACAATAATAAGGCAGCAGTCGGGCCTGTCCACCTGCCGCTGCTGTTCCCCCGTCATACACACACACTTACACACACTTACCGGTAGTCAGAAGGCCTGTGTACTGTTCCCGATGCTGCCTTCGCTCTCTCACACACATTCATGTTTACCTGCACTTCCTGGTTGTTGCATGCTGGTTCGTGAGCGTGCCCTATATGGACAGCGTCCAATGAAAACAATGGATGCCGCCCATTGACGTCCATGACCAACCAGGAATTGCCCGTAAATTGCCTGTGTGTTTTTGCGAGAGCGGAAGCAGTGGTGATGGGCCATCCATTCCACTGCTTTCCGGCCGCCACCCCTCCTCCCGCGGTCGTGGCCTTGCCTGGTGCTGGCCTACTGGGATTTTGCACAGTATGCTCTAAGGCCAACCTGCCCTTGTTTCCACCGCACGTAAATCTGCATAAATTTCCCCTTTTCTTTAAAAATTGAGCCCAACTTATTGACTCTAATATGGGCCTTCTTGCTGCCTCAGGAATAGAAGCCATCTTGAGCCTTCATGATGACAGATTCCTTTAAAGAGGAGAAAACACTGACCTGGAGTCTGTCTAGGTCCAAGGGTCTTCTTCTTTTGTAACAGCAGAACTACCCATCACTCTTGGCAGGTGGGCAAGGCAGGGTAAAGCAAATCAATCAATTGTTTATGCTCCACAGGTCAGAAACAGCCAGAAAGTACAATTCTCAGGTATGACTCATAAATAAATATCCTACCTATGGGATTTAGGGTTTTTGGCCCTCATCAGTGAAACATATAGGGTTCATGGCTCTGTGGTGTAGAGATAGGGCCCTAGATATCAAGAGTAGAAAGTCATCTTAGGGACACCTGGCCAAGCTATATTGAAGAGAGCCAAAAGACAACTTTCTGGTCCACCACTAAAGGAATTAGAAAATACCTTAGATCCTCTCTTCATGACACCCCTCCATCTTGATTTTGGATTAAATCATTTTTCCTTGCTCCACTTCTGTGCTCTAGCACTACAAAGAAGCACATCTCACACTTTCCCTCTCTGGACTTCACTGCCAAAAATTTCGGGTTTGCTGAGTGTGCATGTCCAAGGAACCTAATTGGTTTGCTGGTGGTCAAGAGTAGAATAGAGGAAACAAGGGCTCTGTATCATTGCAGCGCTTGAGCATTGCCAATGCAAATTTCCACAGTGCTAGAACTGAGAATTGGCAATTAAATATGCCTGTTCTCAGACTTTTTATTTTATTTTTAAAATCACACTTACGTGAATAAGAGTGGTCTAGGCAATCTTGTTATCTAGTTTGAGCCAACCTGTGATCACAGACATACCTTTATATCAGTTGTCTCTGTTTTGGAAGGAGCCTACCATGTCATTGTAGACATTATTATATATTTTAATTTAAACAAGGAAATGAACGAGCAAATGCAATATGCCTCACTCAGCTAACCTTGTTAAGATCAACGTAATGAAAGTTATGATGATGCTGTTTGGTAACCAAGTCAGTGCTTTAAAACTACTTCTCTAATTTTTAGAGATCATCCCAAAGATTAGAAAGCCACCTCCTTTGTGCCGTCCAGTGGTCTCCCCTGATCATGCTCCAATGGAGTGCATTGTGCTAATGAAACAGTGCTGGAGTGAAGTGCCGGACAGACGTCCTACCTTTGATGACATTTTTGATCAGGTAGTTTATCAATGTACTTTTAGTTATTGTATGGTCTCATGCAACTTTGCTACACAAGGTCATCGTGACAAATAACAAAAACATGTTGGGTAATATTCCACAACCAAAAACAACAAAGATTACATAATAATAACCAGATACAAAAGTAATGAAGTGATCTGTGGTATGAATACATAAAGTCAGATTTAACAGATAAACAAGCCAGCTTAGTAAGAGACCATTGTTAGGCTTAAAAATTGTATAAACGAGACAGAGAGGCCCTCTATTTAAAGGGAAAAGATAAAGAGCGCTTTCCTTAGACAGAAAGTATTTGGCACATACAAACTATGAATAACAGACTAGACCTATGATTCTATGAGTAGATGGAGCCATGCAAATAATCTCTTTTCATTTCTATGCTATCCCAAGTGCACAGAAAGCACTGTAAAAAGTTTGGGTATAGCTTCTAATATTTATGTGCCCATCAATTCCTGCTTGTGGACACATTTCAAGCTTTGCATGCTCAGTGGGTTTCTTAGCACTTGAGATAGTCTAGAGATAAAGAGAGATTATTTGAATTGCTATACCCACTTACAAAGAATCATATGTATAGCCTTCTGATGCTCTTGACCTGTATGGCACCTGTATGAGTGCAAATTAAAGATTAGGAAAACAAAATCACATCAGTTACACGGCACCCTGACAGCCAGTGATAGGAATGGGGGCCAGGACTAAGCCCCTATCGGCTCTATGTTGCTACACCTCAAATCCAGCCTCCATTACTGATGCCCCCTGCCCGATGCTGAGACAGATTTGTGCATTGAAAATAAAAACAAGGCTCACGTAACCAGCATTGGCCATTTGCTGCCCTACCAACCAGCAGTAACTGCTGGGAGAAAGTCTGTCACGACAGCCTACGCAGCCAATCAGTGCAGCAGCAGCAGTGGGGGGTTGCACACTCATTGACTGACTAGGAACTCTTCTGCCAGTAAGATAAGCTTTGTTTTTTATTTTACATTTCCAAATCCAACTCAGCACCAGGCAGTTAAACATCAGCACCATAATCTGGTGGCGTCCGGACTTTCAGTTTAAAGATATGTTACTCATTTGCAGTGGAAAGTAGACAAGAAATGGGTGGACTGATGATACTACAAACAAATGTTATTGTACTAGAGTTCAGCTTTGAGGCATACAGGCCTACTCAGAGTTTAGATGTTGTTCTACCCAGGAACAAGGCCTCCTGGCCTCTACTCTTTGAAGCTCCTTGCTCAGTCTTTGTGTGGGCACTTCTGCCCAGACACCTCCTTGTGCCTTTACCAGGATGTAGCTTTTCGACCCAGTCACCACCCCGACTTGTCCCAGATACTCAACCTGTTCAGGGCACCACCCTGACTGTGGACCCCTTAGCACACCTTGCAACTCTGTTTGCAGGCCACTGCAGCACACCCAACATCATTCAAAGTGCAGGTGCAGCCACAGCTCCGTCTGCAGGCCTAGACCACGTGTATGTGATTGCTCAGCCCTTTTATGTAGCTTCCTGGCCTGTTTCACTAAATTAACCTCTTGTCTGCCATTTTGGCAGTCACACCCCTACAATAGATAAAATCAATATATATGCATCGTATTCATACATTTCTATTGCTTATGTTATGAGTTGTCTGGGTGGCCAGACTGATATGCATATTTACTGTATAAGTAGCTCATTACTATGCTTTTCACTTGCAGTGAAGGTTAAATTGTAGTATATGTCACCTGATTTAATAAGGTAACTCATTTTAGAAACCAATGCCCTCATTTAAGTGTAGAGAGTGCTTGTTTCCTTCAGTTCTTACTTGCTGCATTAGATGTTGCCCAAGAATTCTATTCTGTTTTGTTCTTTCATTTCTGTACAATTAGTTTAAAAACATCAATAAAGGGAAGAAAACAAACATTATTGATTCCATGCTGCGCATGTTGGAACAATATTCAAGTAACCTGGAGGATTTAATACGAGAAAGAACAGAGGAACTTGAAATAGAAAAGCAGAAAACGGAAAAGCTCTTAACACAAATGTTACCTCCGTAAGTGACCTCATTTTCCTAGCTACATGTAAAATAAAAATAAAGGACCGGATTTATCAAGCACTATGACAGTGTGTAGTATTAATAAGAGTAAAATACACACATGAAAACTAATTCACCTTTTTAAATATGTGGACATTGTGCTTAATTTTCAGATCTGTAGCTGAAGCTCTAAAAATGGGCTGCACAGTGGAGCCCGAAGGGTTTGATGAGGTTACCTTATACTTCAGTGATATTGTGGGTTTTACCACTATATCAGCCATGAGCGAGCCAATTGAGGTGGTAGATCTTTTAAATGACCTATACACCTTATTCGATGCTGTCATAGGAAATCATGATGTATATAAGGTGAGTTATATCTAGTTTATAACATTTATAGATGTCTCAGATTAGTGCTACCTATCAAAATAGTTGAGTGTGCCATGAATTTGCAGAGCCATATCCTTTTATTGTTATATTTATGTAATAAACATTAAAACAAATCTCTTTAACTCACCAACCGTCAGTAGTTTGGGATTGTTAAGGTCCACACTAGTCATAAATTGTCGAAAAAGTCTTAGGAAAAGTGTGAATGCAAGGTTCACTACTAATTGCACAAGTCCAGCAATACATCCTTTGTGCGAAGGCTTAAGAGATGCACCCATGCCTGCACTAGGGCAACTGCATTGCTAGTTCTAGAGGCCATGTCTGCCAGCACAGTTCCAGTAGATTTTCTGATGTGTCAAAATGGCTGTCCAAGCAAGCTGAGGCCTTTTAGAGAGCTGGAAGCCTGGCTGTTAGTGGGAGCGACAAATGGGAGGACAAAAATGTAAGTCAAGGCTCCAGGTGAGAGGCACGTCTAGCCTAAGGTGAGCGAACCACCTGTTCTTCACTGGAGTCCTCCTCAAGGAAGAACAGGTTGGTCTGCAGTCACTAACAGCGATATTTCCCAGAAACTCAGAAGTGATGAAGAGATGAATCAAGGAGACAGAAGCATAGTCAGAAGAGCAGATGTCAAGTTCCATAAGCAAAGGTTCAGAACAAAATCACAAACTAAGTCAGCTAAGATGCCTGGTCAGGACTTCTGTGGAGGGCAGGTTTGCTCTGATGTGCATTGGCATGTGCGCATGGAAACAAATCCCGGACATAATGTTCCTGTGATCTGACTTTTCGTCTTAAACCCAGCTTCCCGACTTATAGCCAATAAAACTTTAGCCTAAACATTGCCTTCATTCTGTTACCCGTGTCCACGGTCTTGGTAAAAATCAGACTCGTCTGTTTTCTGCTATTCCCTAGTAGTCACCAGATTCCCAAAAGGTCTTAAACTAGTTCAACAGTCCATCTCCACCATCAGGGGCTTAAAGTGTATGCACATTCTCTTGCATGTAGAGCTCCTCCCTTGTCCCAGTGACCCAGTGGGACACTCATACACTGCTCTGTGTCAAATCTGGCCTCTGTGCTTCTCTCACAATCTACTCCCAGGTAGAAGGCTAGTGAAAGGCCAAAATAACGTTTTCAATGTGTTAATCTTATCTGTTATTTTTTTTTTTTGTTTTGTTTTGTTATTTGTTTGCAACTATGTATTTTAAAAGAAAAACAGTTTTTCTTAGCAACAATGTGTTTACCTTAGCAATGTATGTCAATTGGTGCTTTTGATGTGCACATCAGAGGCTTCCTCACTCTAGCTTGCTAATCGTCTGATTAGTTAGGACACAGACAACAGGCTTAACCTATTCTGCTGTAATTCAATTTATTCAGATAGGGAGGATCACAATCTTGTATTCCAGTAGCTAATGGGTTACTGGGAGCCTTAGCAGCTGGGAAGGATCATTACTGCTGCTTGATTTAGCCAAAGATGCTAACATGCTCACCTGTTACATTGAAGGGATTCTGGGATATGTAGTCAGTACTTTCTGCTGAAGAACAAAAAAACACTCCTTAGGATCATAGCCACACAGCAATATAGGAAACTTGGAAATAGCATGCTGATAAGTAAATCACAATCCCAACACAAATTTTACATACCAGAAGAGGAGAACAATAAGGCAGAACACCAAAAACCTGACAAAAAGGGAGTTTTCCTTTAAGGCCTTTTTTTTCTCAATACACACTCAATAAAGGGATTGTTGTTCTCACATGCCCATGCAATATATATATATATATATATATATATATATATATATATATATATTTGAATATTTATTTTTTTATATCACAACGAACTAATAATATGGCAATTAATAGAGTGAGTTTTGAAGATAAGTAGTGAAATAATTATTATTGATCTAAAGCAAATAGAAATTGCATTATTTAATACAGGAATAGTACAAGTATCTTCTAAATATAGCACATTTCTTTTAATTTGACAGGTTGAAACTATAGGGGATGCCTATATGGTGGCGTCAGGCCTGCCAAAGAGGAATGGAAACAGACATGCAGCAGAAATTGCTAACATGTCCCTGGACATCCTCAGCTCTGTGGGTTCTTTTAAAATGAGACACATGCCTGATGTTCCTGTTAGGATACGTATTGGCCTCCATTCAGGTAATCGTTTCTTACATATTCAGCAACACAAAGTAGCAAGTATTTGTAAAGTGTAAGCAAAATGATACATGCTCCTCCAAATGTTTTAAAAAATAAAAAAAATTAAAAGGTGTGGCATGCATTTATGAAAGCCCTCCTGAGTCAATACATTTTAGGACCACCTTTAGATGCAATTGCAGCTGCAATCTGATTTGGAATGTCTTTACCAGTTTTTTTTGCCTATTCTTTTTTTCAAAATAGCTCTAGCTCAGTCAGATGAGATGGAGAGCATTTGTGAACAGGAATTTTCAAATCATGTCACAGATTCTTAATAGGATTTAGGTCTAGACTTTGGACTGATACATTATTACTTTTGCAGCCTCCAACACGTTTTACTCCAGAATTGCCCTTTATTCATACAACTTGCTATCAACAGTGCTTCCTAATCCCTGCTAAAGAAAAGGATCCCCAACGCATCCCCTATGCTACCATCACCATGCTTTCATGGTGGGGACCTGGTTTATATGCAACGTTCCTCCACACATAGTGTTTTGCATTAGTGCAGAAAGTTTGGTCTCACCTTCTTCCACAAGTTTTCTGCACATAGACTGTGCAGTAGAAGCTCTCTGCTTTTACTTACCTCTGCCTGATCCTCTTCATATCAGGGCAGCAGAGCGGTGGTGGCAGCGTTTGAAACCGCAGTTGATCTGAAACACTTCTAGTGCCAACACTAGGAGTGTCCTCACTCACAGGAGCTGGTGGCCATCCTTTTGTAGCCCTGACTGGAGCCTGCTTCAAACACTACTGCCACTGCACTCCACCAGCAGCCCGTCAACCAGCTTTTCCATGTTCAGGCCGGACGCCAAACTTGAAAATTTACTTTTGGCTGAAGTGTGTGTTTAGATTTTGGACCCCGGACTCGCAAGGTTTGGGTTAGCCCATCTCTAGTGATCACACTGATTTACAATAACCTATCTCACTTTATCAAGAAACTACCATATATGATTGCCTGGAAAGGAGATCTAGGGCTGAAGCTGAATACTTTTGAAAATCCTTTTGGAAGTCAATACATTCTTTAAAAATAAACCAGGAGGATCCAAGGCATGCACTTCTGGGTGATAGAATTCCTGAGGTAGAGAAACCTTATAGCGGCTAGAATGACTATAAATAAGTCCTTTGTCCTTAATAAAATGTAATAGTATTGTCCATGATAGACAAACACAATTTCATGGCAAATTTATACATTGAATTTCAGGGGCTAGCTACCATTGAGAGCTGCTACTGGTCCAGATATTATAGTGTGCAGTATCCCCTCTGTGACTCCCCCCCTTTTTTTCTTCCTTCTTTTCTTAATCTGCTATTCCTCATTAACATGGTGTATTGTTTAGCATTTTTTTCTTACACATGCCTTAATCCTAAGAACGATACATGGTACAAATCAATGATGCATGCGGTTTTGTAAAATTTGAAACTACACTTTGAAAAGCTTTAATATTTCCCTCTTTAGGACCTGTGGTAGCTGGTGTGGTAGGCTTGACAATGCCAAGGTACTGTCTGTTTGGTGATACAGTAAATACTGCCTCCCGTATGGAATCAACAGGGTTACGTGAGTAGCACCATATAATGTAGATTATAACTGCAGAATACAGTAGTCTCAACTCTCATCACCTGTATTTCAGCATTTCTATGGTTATCTTTCCTTATATTGTTACATATGAAATTAGCAGAGCCCAAACAGACTTGCCAAGCCCTCTGGATACACGAGTTCACAGTTAAACTGGCTATTTGTAGATAGACCACATTAAAATATGGATTGTTATACACTGTAACATCCATGGAATGAAGTGCTTAATATATAATTTGTGGTATAATTTAAGTTGAGTGTTGTTAAAGGGTAATTCAACTTTCAATGGCATTTTAAACGTTTCCATTATTTTTTTCTATTTATTGCGTTATAAAAAATATTTTTCCTAGCAAGCATGTGTTTATATTAGCTACGTACAATAAAGTGCTGTTCTGAAGTACCTAAAAGAAACTTTCTGACTCTGGTTTGCTAATCATCTGATTAGCTAAGGCTGATACAAGAGGGTTAACTCTTTCTGCATTAATTCAACTACTACAGATAGGAGGGGGGGGGTCACAGCCCTGTGTTCCAGTAGCTAAAGGGTTACTGGCAGTGTTCTCAGCTGGAGAGGCCACTACTGCAGGTTTGTTTATCACAAGGTTGGTGATGAGTTCACCTGTTGCAGTAGAAGGCTTCTGAGATTTGTAGTAAGAAAGTATACTAAAGGGATTCTCATGGCCAGAAAAGCCACTCCCACTTTTTCATAAAAAATCCAGGGGAATATAAGAAACTTGGAAACAGCATTCTGACAAGTAACTCACAGGTCTGGGGGCACAATTCTAACACACATGTTTATTTTACATTCCAGAAAAGTAAAACAATAACAGCAAGACCCTGACAAAAAGGGAGTTTTCCATTAAGCTTTAAACCGGACCTTCACCATGATTTAATGAAAAGCCCAAACTCTTAAAAAACGATTCCCCAGCATCTAAAATTAATATATTTTACATTTTTAGTCACTAACTTATTATTCTTTCCCCCACTGGGCTGCAACTTTGTTCAGGAATTTAGGATACGGGCGCCGCCATCTTGACTCAGAAGCATCACACTTACTGAGGAGAGGAGAGTGGGATAAGGTACAGGGGGGCAGGTTATAGCTGTGCTTTGCTCAGACAGAGCAGAGCTGGGGTCAGGGAAAGGTCAGCAGTCCCAGAATGCAGAGCAGCACAGTCATTTCCTGTTTGCAGGCACTTCCTGTTTGCAGGCTGCCTGATAAAATGGCGGCTTCCATAAGCCGCCATCTTGGATGTTTAAAGGCTCATAACATGCAGTAGATGCAGGTAGGAGGATTTTTAATGTGAGCAATCTGTATGTACAGGGTGTGGGAAACATATAAGATAGGCTCTTATTCAGAGTGAAGGTCCGCTTTAAGTATTACAGTTTTTTTTATCCTAAATGCCCAAAGGGAAATCCATGTTTAAAGTCAACTACTTTGCATTCCACCCCTGGGGAATTCCGATTTGGGATGC
The DNA here is from genome assembly GCA_027917425.1 of Gastrophryne carolinensis. Taxonomy (NCBI): domain Eukaryota; kingdom Metazoa; phylum Chordata; class Amphibia; order Anura; family Microhylidae; genus Gastrophryne; species Gastrophryne carolinensis. Next base: position 106,978,564 of record CM051235.1, read on the forward strand.
CCCAGTGTCTGAAACCCCCTAGTCAACGATAGGCTTACCTCACCAACGAGCCCACGGCTCATGCATGGCTGGCTGCGGCATTACTTGCATCCTTCTTGGGCTGTACGTGGCCATTGCTGCCATAGCTGAATGGCTGGTATGGTCACACACAGCCTAAGGATGCAGGTGGTGCTGTGCGCTGATTATGAGTGTGGCTAGGATTCCATTCAGCTTCTTCAGCCACATATTAATATGCAGGGGCAGTGGAGGAATAAGAATGGAGGAGAGCCATGCCTGTGCCGTGGGCACATTGGATAATTAAGAAAAGCAGGCCACTGGTGGAGTTTGCACACAGTGTGGCATCCTAAATCGGGATGGCCAAGGGGGTGGACCAAAACCCAGGACAGTGAAAATCCTAAGTTTTGGTCCACTTATCCCTAAATGGCAAACATGTGAGATTTACGTGGCTGCATGTCTGTTCGTTAACTGCCATCCACGTAAATTTCACGGGCCTGGTGTTTCCCCAGTTTGCAGCCAATAAAAAAATCTCACTGATCCTTGGCCCCATGTGCTATCTTCTAGTTCAGGAAGAGGCCTTTTATATCGGCAAGTATGCTGACATCAGCTCACTCTACTGGTATAAAACGCCCCTCCCTGCAGCGGGAGTGAGCGACAGAATGCATATTGAGTGACGGAAGACAGGAAAAGACAATGATCCTCTGCCCCGCTCCTAGCTTCCGCCACTCACTGCCAGCTGTTTGAGTGGCAATGAATGGCATGGCACAGCAGCCATTGGATGGAAGGAGGTACGTTTCTAATTGGATGATGAGCAAACGCAAAAATCGCGCAGTCTGGTTAGAATGGCCCTTTAATCTTAGTTTCTCTTTTCTCCATTTAAGGCTTATCTTACACCTCTTTCCCCTTCTTTAATCAAGTTGAGAACATGGATGGGCTTAAACTTGTACTGGACTGCATAGACAATTTAAATAAATTCATTGAGCGCATTACCTCTATGCATTATTATGATGATTACGATGATAATGGATTATGCTGATTAGAGCAACACTCACCACTATTTACTAATATTTTTGTTAGTTTCGAGAAATCCAGTTACAGTAAATGATTAGAAAAAAAAAAGTCCAGTTGCCTTTGCTTATATATTTACTATGACCTGAATGAATAGGAGCTTTTAACCATGTCAGAAGATGTAAAACCTCACTATGTTGTCAAAAGCCAAAATAATACATAACTTTTATAAAGCCAAACGTCTTCAAACCTCTTAGAGTAGCTTAATATAATTATAAGAAAAGATAACATTTTTCACCTCCACCTATATATTGCATTCTTTTTTTCCTTTATAGCCTATCGAATTCATGTCAATCAAAGCACCGTAAAAACACTTCGATCTTTAAATGAAGGATATCTTTTGGAATTAAGAGGAAGGACAGAGCTAAAGGTAAGTGACCTGTTTATTTGTTCTCCTCATTTTCCTGTAACATTTCCAGGATTTCTAGGAAATCGCAGGCAAACATCTCTTTGAACCCGGGTGCTAACATTTGCTGTTAATGTAGGATCTGTTAGCTGTAGTTAGCTTAACGGCTTATATTGTGGCAATAATATTTACTCATGATGTTATTTTAGAAGTCAGCAGATTAAAAGAATCTGTAATGTCTTTAAAGTAGATATAAATAGACCCATAGTATGTAAATCCATCATGGTGATTTTTAAGTTTTAATGGTCAGAGCCAATACAATTCCACCAAGATGTTAACTGTATGAAATTCTCAAAGAAATACAATGTAGGATGCACATTTATATATATTATACAGTGAGTGGTGCAGCAATAGTTATCTAGAACAACCTAATAAACATAATGAATAATTGCGTCTGTATAGGCACTTGTTGCGTGACTCATCAATCATTTATTTTGGTAAGAAAAACTGAATATGGTGACTATATTAATTGCTTTCAAATTGTTGATTGTAAACTATAAGCTGATTATAAAAAGCCTGATAATATTATGGAATATTTATCGTATGCAGTGGTGTGTCTAGATTCCTATGAGCTCCAGAGAAAATTGGGTTTCCTCCCACCCCACATGTATATTTGCCATACACCAATCTGCCATCCTCTCCGCAGTGCCAGTGATAGCCACTTAGTCCTTTTCTTACCAACCTCCTGTGTGACTTCATTCAACATACCCCACAACTCACATCATAATCAGTGTAAATGCTGTATATCCTACTGCCTCCCGGCTCATCCTCCAATCTACTACAGCTTCTCCTAATTAGAAACGCTAAAGTCAGAGAGCACTTTATAAAATGAACCTCCTTTTTTGCAGTGGGAAAAGCAGTACCCAAGGATTTCTACATCCTATGAGTAGTCCATCAAAGGACAGAAAGGATTTCTCCCATAGCCGATGCTTATAACAGTAGAAAGCATGGTGACATATATGCTATAGGACAGATTGTGTGTCCACATTATTCTAAGAAGAAGCAACATTGTAATTCTTCCCCTGTAATATATATATAAGATTTGCTGGAGGGAGTGGCAGCATATGTGGTGCCAGCATTGTAGGCCTGGTAGGAGTTTTTTCTACTTGTCTCCAAAAATGTGGAAGAATTAATAAAATTAGAAGTTAGCAAGGCAGCAGGGAAGCATGGTGATCCCGAGTCACATATGTAAATGTTAAATGTTTCAGTTTTTAAGGTATTTAGAGCCTGATTTATGACAAATCAGCGCCGTTAAAATCCACTTAGCACCAAGGGTTTTAGCCCACTGTCACTTTATGCTTCCCGCGGATGTCAACACCAATGTGTACGCCAGGTAGAAATGACTTGGGCCTTCTTTACATCACTGACTGGCGCTGTTGTATAAGCAGCATCAGTTTCTTTTAATGGCGCTAATGCCTAAGCTACTAAAGAGCACAATGGGCAAAAATGTATTTTATAACAAAAACATGTTGAAATGAAATGCAAAACTAGTTAATGGAACAATGCAAATGCATAAATTAGATGTTGCCAGCATGCATGATGATACAAAAGGTTAAAGCAGGTAAATACTGCTTTAATATTGTAAGGGCAGGGCATATGGCCAGGTGGGTTTGCTCCGAACATATCCTTCATGATGAGGCTATAGCATGGCAGGGGCAGAACAGAGGCTGGGGTTTACAGTAGGGCCCGGTACAAGGGGGAGGCTTGGAAGGAAGGGAACAGAAGCTTTGTGTGCTTTGAATGACCAGTTAGCCCCAAAGCAGTGTGGCTCGCCAGGAATTTCCCTTTGCTGTCTATGGCCAGTACACCACTGTCTCTCTGGCATTGCTTTTCTACTCTCTTGGAAACTTGCCTTTTATTGCTATTCCTATCATCTAATTTTCAGTCATTAACATCTGTCTGCATTTCCCCTATACCCATTAGTTCTGTCCATTGCTTAGCTTGATGCCCATATTTGAAAACACTCCATATGATGTTTAGCCTGCTTATGCCCAGCACCCTCTAATGAAAGTGAAGCAGTGAACACCACAAGTCCCCTACAGGGATTATATGGACCACATTAGCATAATACTCCATGTAACAGTGGCTAGTGAAACCAGAAAAGAGCTGCCCAAACCGTATCAAGAATAGCAAGAATATGAAGAGCAGTATTGATGTAGATAGTCTACACCAATATAGATATCATACTACATTTCCTTAAGATACCTGGAATGACTATTTCTACCTAACCAAGAATTTTTCTCACTATGGGAACTGGATTTTGGGCAAGTTTGAATTCATTCCAATGAGTCCAAAAATTGCCTTATAAAACTGAACAAAAGCTTCATAGCCCCCGTGGAATTAGTGTTCCTCTGCATCCTTCAAGTAATCATTTGCTTTGTCTCTTTTGGATAAGGGTAAAGGTGTAGAAGAAACTTTCTGGCTGGTTGGAAAAGAAGGTTTTACAAAACCGCTACCTGTCCCACCAGTGCTGAAGTCAGGGTAAGCGGAGAGACCATCCGGTCCTGGAGCAGGATTGCCCATTTGCTGTCCTCCTAACTGTGTTGTTTTTACGTCACTATTTTGATTTCGTTCACAGGCAAATGGGTCATGGTTTGCTGCAGGATGAGATAGTCGCTTTCAAAAGAAGAAAAGCAGAAAAACAACTTGCAAAGAAGAATATCTGAGGTAATGTTATGCATGAAAATGTATAACATTACATACTACCTGTGTCATATGCTCAAACCAGTTCTCCTGCAGTCTAATTGCACCTTTTCTCCTGAGTGCTTGGCAATAATCATGAAGTTTTCAGATCTGGAGTCTTAGTTTGGCTTTTGACTTAATTGTCTTCTTGTTGGCCAAAAGACAATCCTGCCAAAAATGACAACGCCAGTATAAATATAGTGACAGAGGTAAGGATGGTGAAAAAAAACATTGTTTTGATTAAAGCACCAGTCCCTTAAGATACCTACAATATGTTACACCTCTATAATTATATATAAAAGCTTCAGAAATATAAAATATGCCAATGATGTCCTAATGATTAATCTTTCAATTAGTTTCAGCGCTTTTAAGAAAGGCAACACATATAAAGATTAACCCTGCCTAAATATTTTAATACATAATCTGCTGACTAGAAGACAAGAAAACATTTATTCTTATTTTTGGTACCATTCCTGTTTGTGAGAGAAGTCAAGCGTTAGGAGCTGGTGCTTTAAACTGACTGCCTACAACATCTCCTGTTATTTACTCAGCTTTTGCAGATTCAGCTCGCTGAGAAAACAACAGAGAGTAAGGTTTTGAGTGCTGGTGTAAAGCATAGTAGACAATGATTAGCAGCATTGACACTTTTGGCCAATCAAGTTTGATCAAATGCTTCCACCCCCAGTGTTCATAAACTCTTGTGCATATAGAGATATAAATGGTACTTGTAATGTTTGCATCACTAACAACATTTCTGAAATTAAAAAGAAACCCTTTGACATTAGAAAGGAAAGTACTTAGTTGGGGACAAGCTACCTTTTATTATTAAAGGGAACCATTTAAAACAACATTTTCATAAAATGGGATTATATAAAATGCCTTAAGCAGTGCTTCCCATCAGAAGATGCAAATACCACTGGTGGTACTTGAGTTTCTCTCTGGTGGTACTTATGGCCAAAATGAGGTAAAAATAGGTAGAATATTAGGATAGCTTTACAGATAAGCTGTTGCATTTGTTTTTTTGTCCCAGGAAGTGTACTGTATAGCCTCACTATGGTTTTCACAGCAAGGGTAGAAGTGTTAAAACCCTCCTCCTGCTCCTCCTGTAATGATGGATACAGTAAAAACGTTCAAAAGTGGCCTTGATGCCTTCCTGGCATGTAATAACATTTCCAGCTATGGCTACTAGACCACTGGAAGGAGTTAAACAGGCTGAACTGGATGGACTAAAGTCTTTATTCAGCCTTACATACTATAACTATAACTACTATAACTCACTAGCCCCTTTTCATAGGAAAACTCCTATTTTTGACCTGGAGCAAGTGATCCCATCATTCCAAAATGCTGCATGCTGGTGCTCCTCCAGCAGAATGAACCAGATGGCCAATTGACCATTCTGTATGTCTGTATCATCTGTGGATGCCATCATTACTGGCAGATGAGTTTGCACCATGGGACCAGTGGCATACATACAGTATATATTTGCTTTATAACGCACCAACACTCCAGGTACTCCCAGGTACTTGAGATTACTCAACATTGGTACTTGAAATTGTTGGTAAATGGGAAGGATTACTTAATGAAAAAAAGCTTTGGAAACTGGACTAGATAGTAATTGGATACATTACCTGACATACACTAGGGGCACCTGAGATTTTAAGATTTTCATATTTCTGTTTTTCACAATAGTTGTCCTTTGATGTCAAGGCATGTCCTAGGCATGTGCTTGTCATACTTGAACCATAGTCTGGAGTCATGTATAATTTTAATGGTTAAACATGAAGATAGTTGCACACTTGACATAGTTTCTGGATCTGTATTTGAACCCACTATTCTAAATACTAATAATTTACACTGTAATCCATCAAGTAAGAGAGTAGGTCACAACGGTCACGTCGGTAGGAAGGAGGGTGGCATTCTAGACACACTTTGAGAATAGTTGTCAAGTGAGAGCATTCAAGTACAATATTAACTGGAAACAAGATGAAGCTGAATCTTGTATTAACCATACAATTTGATCAAATAATGCGTCCTCCTAAAAGGTAAATGATGTTTAACATTATAAATGCACAAGAATGTTTTATGTTTAACAACTGGGGAGTCTGAACTAAAAAAAAAAATGATATCCTACATGTTGCAGGCCCATCCTGCAGCAAACATTTCAAGGCTAGGCCAGCCAGGTTCTAAAATAATTACAGTGGTTGCATGCAACAGTAGCAGACTTTCTAAATGTCTCCTAATACCACATTATAAATATTGGAATCTGGCCTGCCTGGTGTCTGTTTTTTATTAAGTAATCAACAAGTATATACGTTTTTTTTATATAAGTGGTGAAATGTCTCAAGCTACTTCTGGTCTAAGTGCATTATGTGAGTGACCCATAAATCTTACTGTGCACTACTGGATTTAATAAAATTACTCAATTGGGTTTTTTTTACACAAAACCTAATAAGAGTGGCCATTTTGGTTTCTTGGAGATTGGCCATTCTCTTTTTCAGGTGCAAAATTTCAAATTCAAATTCAAAATATAATGCATGTGAAGGTTCTCATTCATTCACAGGTTATGTATCAAAAGCATGTGGACTACAGATATCAAAAGTAACCACAACTTTGGTAATTTAGAGACGAAAATAGCAAATTATCATCAAATGTTTGTATGTACATTAAATCCCAATTCTACTGCTTATTGTGATGTAAAATATAAATGCTTAAACATTACATTACATACATTACACACAACTGTTTCCCACAGTTGATGCACTGACTAGAATTAAATGCAGCCAAACTTATCATTTGACATTAGAATTAAAATATTAAATTACATGTTTCCTAACCCTTCCTTGATCTCTTCAAAACTAAGAAAAACTTTTTGGTCAGAATGGCTTTAAATGTAAACCAGACTACAGTAGCTGACCCTATATACATAAAGTTTCCAATGCAACAATAATTTAATCACCTTAAATGTGTTTAACCTGTACCTGAACTATCCAAAACTAAGAAAAAAAATGGTCAGAGATGGTCTTCAACCTAATTCATTGTGTTAGGTTATAGCTAAAATGTACAGTAAGTTAGTAGCTGTATTTGTATGTATATTTCCAGTGCAAACTTTTTTAATATGTGTTTGTGCAAATAGCCATGGGTCACCTTTGAAAAATAAAAAATAATCGTTTTTTTTTATTATGTATCCTAGAATTTAATTAGCTATCCATAAAGCTACTGTATGTCTTATAGTTAAGTTCCCTGTATCAATGGGCTAAAATTGCACCTTGATTAGCATATACATGATCCTATTTTGAATGAAGAAATCTTGGACAAGGATTGTGGGATGCTGGCTATTGCTGTTCAAGCAATATAAAGTTGGGTGGCATTTCTTATTGGTGTGAAAAGCTTTACTTTAAAATTCTATTTAGAAAATAGATATTGTAAGATTGGTGATAATAAATTACATTACATTCCTAAATTAAAATTAATAATAACATAAAGTCATCAGTAAGAATAAGAATAATAACTGCACAGAAAATAATGCGAAAAAATGCTAAAAACTGCTTCCAATGCTGGGATGTATGGCTTTCAACCTGTTCAGTTTATTATAGTACTTACTACAATTTTCTTAATAATACTATTTTACTAGTATTATTATTATTATTATTACCACTTGTGTTGAGCAGGTGTAGAACGCCACTTGAGTACCAATTTTATGGTAAATAGGAGTGGAGCAGTCAGACTAGAGCATAAAGCAAGGTTTGGCCATTTCACGTGTTAGAAGAGGGAACTGACATTGGCTTGGCCTTTTCAGATCTTTTACTTTGTTCTTAATATTTTCACATCTAAAAATATGCAAACTTGACTGATTATTCACTTCCATATATATCATACCTGACTAATGGCATTTTAAAAATTGGCAAGTGCTGGGACATTACTGAAGTGCTCTTGAGCAAAGCACGTAACCCCGGGTAGGAAGGAACCTACTCAATCACTACTCAAGCATTTTCTAGGATAAAACAAGAGACATCCTTGGGTCAATTTTTCACCCAATAATTCCATTAACAGTGTTAGTGGCCATGCTAGCTCAGTGGTCATATGGTCAGCTTTTCAAATCATGTTACCATGAGAAACAGAGTAGCTATAGAAATCATTTTGCCCTGTGGACTTTATGTATCAAATGCTCGGTTTACTAAATTTACTTGCCTTGGCCTGGTGAAATGTTTCCTCTTTATACATTTTAACGTCTTGGATTTTTTATTTATTGAAATTTATAGGCAATTTAAAGAAACAAAAATCAACATTACTACAGTAATACCACACTTATACCAAAACATAAAGTGGAATGAAAAGCAACCTAAATTAGGAGATTAAAGGGGGGGCACCACTCTTTAAAACACCATTATGCAACACAATTAATGACCTAGAGCCAGAGAAATAATTGTATTGTAACTTTTCAACTTATATATTATTATATTCTGCCAAGCCACCATATGGGGCAAGTTGGGTGTTTTCAACTTAGCAAGCAACACTCATAAGATATGTAGGCAGTTTTTTTTCTTTTGCCATCTAACAAACATTCTACAACCCCCAGTAGACACAGAGGGGGAGACTTCTGAACTGGTATAGCAAGTAAGCCAGAACAGGTGCCTGACAGGTGTCAATATATCCAGTACTGCACAGTAAGAAAATGGGTTTTTCTCACAAGGTATATTACATAAACATGCAATTCAATAAGTTTAAATGCAAGCGGGTCATGCCATAATTTCAAGTGTCGTTTTAGCAAAAAACGATTAATGTGCTTTTTAGTAGACACCAGCAAGTTGAATCACCCTCTGACTTCTTTAATCTCTCAGACACTCTGGTGGCAGATTATTATTTGTTCTGCTTGAGTGTTCAGGTCTGTCCTATCTTCATACACACAAAGCCCTATTTTTTAAGTTATTTTCTATTATACAAAATTCAGCAGAAGAAGTGATACATACCATTGCAGGAGGAGGAGTGAGACTCCATGGAAGGCAGAAAAGCAGAGTTTCAATCTACAGTCGGGTAATGTAACCTCTGGAACCTCCAAGAGGTATAAGCAGCCACTGGATGATTCAACTTAAGTATAATGATAAAATAATTGGTATATTTTGGTATATGTTGCTTGGTATATGTTGAAAAAACAGTAATTTAACGGGTTGATCATTATACTAATGCATTTGTTGCCAGATACCAAAAACTGCTTTTGTGATCAAAACAGATCAGCTTAGAGGGCTAGCTCAATATAAATAGACTCACGTATAATATAATAGGAGATCTTTCTATATCTTATATTTTTCTTTAAATTGACAAGTAATATATGTCAAAGGACTCTGGCAGCAAATCCCCCAATGTGGTGTAACGTTATATGTTTCTGTTTTAGAGCCTTATTGGTGTTACTAACTGAAATGCTATAGAAGTGATTGCCAGCCATCTGTCTTGGGGTATTTTTAAATCCAGGGATATTATCTAATTAGGAGCATTATGTCTGTAATAAATAAATGCATTAATAATACTTAACAGATGACCAGTGACAACTAGATGCTGTAACGTGATAAAACAATTGCCATAACTAAATTATGGATAGTGTAGGGACAGGTTGGAACCAATATTTGACCCCACTTGGAGGATTAACTCTTGCATACCATTGTGCAGTAAATTAGGGTAAATCTTTCAAGTGGGTTCAAACAAAATACATTTTCCAAGTGGGTTCAGAAAGTTATTGCTAATTAATGCTAAATGGTGATGCCAGCACAAAGGGGTTTTAGTGTAAATGGTATCAACATATATTTTGGTTAGATGAAAGTCCTTTATAATCAAAGACAGGAAAATAACCTACTAGGACAGTTATCATGACAGTATGGGCTATGTCCTGTAATAAAAGTGCAAAGCCTCTTAGCAAGTCTTTCTCCATGGTCCCCTTTGTATTTGCCACTCCCTAATTCAGGGTGTGACAAAAGGTCCAAGGCATGGTCAAGTGTATGAGAGAATTTGTTTAAATACTATCTGTATGAGCGACTAGGCCCAATCAAACCCAGAGGGCCATATACCCCTACTTAGATTACATTGATGACTACATAGACAGAATTGGGGGGGGGGGAGAAATCACAAAACATCAGAGGACATTAAGGAGTACAGTAAGAAAAAAGCATTTTGGCAAAAAACATAGAAGATAATGCAATATAACGTACATTGCAATAAACAGTGTTAGTAATGGTAATAATAGTGTAAATTGTGTGGCTATTTGTGTGGCTATTGTGTGTATTTTTTCCTCCGAATTTTCCCATCTGTGCACTTGTGAACAACAAATTTTCGTGAACACACCAGTGAATAAAAACTATATTAGTGACTACAAACAAGTCAAATACACACAGTGGACAAACCAGTGAATAAACACCATATGAGTAATACAGTGGGAAGCCCTAAACTCAGCTCGCGGAGAGCAATTGTTGGCCGGGAATCAAAGCTGCCTTCTGGTCACAAGCCTGCTATACTACCTCTAGGCCAGAACTGCCCCTATGTTATGGCACCACCATTATATTGAAGATGGATTCCAGAGCATTGGAACCTCTCTAGAAGAATCATAACATAACCTACTCATTCCAAACAAACAGTGGCGTGCCTAAATGTGACAGGGCCATAGTGCGAATACTACTGCAAATAGGACCTCATCAAGGCTCATGTAGTCAAATTGTGATCTTTTAACTCGATTGGATGCAGTTAGACAGCTAAAGTCTGACAACTCTCTCTAAATGATGCAAAGTGAGCACAAATCGAATAGATAAGGAGCAACATGTTGGGGCCGCCTAAATTACTGGGCTCCTGTTGCACCCCCTATAAATACGCCCCTGCAAACAAAGGTTTTTTTCAGCAATCATTATTAACTTTTGTGGCTTGCTTGTAAGCTGTTTAAAGATTTGAATCATGAAGCTGAAGCATGTGGGTCAGAATATCAGATTGCATCCATCTTATCCTTTTTAGGGTGAAAATCTAAAATGTATTTGTAATAATAATACTAACAGAAAACAGAAAACTATGTACAGACTACTAAAACGTATTTAAAAGGTCACTGTCCCCTTTAACAGATCATCAGTAATTTCTAGAGAATTCAATATGTACTGATATTACATTTTAGTAGGTAAATACTAGTATTAGTAGTAGTGCCAAACTAGTTGCTAATATAGGTATTTGCTTGTATGCATTGAAAGTAAAACAGGACTGGAAATCACTTTCTTATAGTGCTCAGTGAAAACAAACTTTCTGCTTCTGATAGTTGAGTAAAGTTTTATACAATAATTTTTAAGCCTATATATATATATATATATATATATATATATATATATGAATTAGCACATATTTGCTTTACCATATCTGTAGCAATAAATTAAGGCAGTTGTACAGCTGTATTTTTTTGTACAATTCAATTCACTTTGTTATCTGCCAAGAAAAATTGTATAGAAAAAACGCTAAAAATATAAATTTCTAAAGCATAATCCAAGGAATAACCACATACAGTAAAGGTCAAATACTAGTGAAGGTCAGTCAGTAAGATAAAATATAGGTGGTGGCTACGAGTCATGAAAATAAAAGTCTCAATCATTATGCAAAGTATTCACACCTACAATAAGATTGCCTAAATATATTGGTTTTAATATACAGTACCATGATCTGGACATATGCTCACCTAAATCCCTGAAGACTCATGTGGGTCACCTTGTGGATGTCAGCAGCTAGCCTGAGATAAAAGCTCCCAGATTGGTTGGTCAGGTTACCTTACTAATGATAGCAGAAAACCCACAGAATTTCACTAATGGATGTTGAGTGGAATCAATGCTGCACAAAGTTAGGTGAGCACAATTTGCATGGGCCCGTCTACTGCAAGGGATTCTGGGAGAAATTCCATTATCCTTGGTTGTATGCTCTGTGCAAATACTTTCCGTTTTAGGAAAGCATTCTCTGCCTTGTAACTTTAATAAAGGGCTTTTAGATCCCTTTAATCCCCCTATACTGCCTAACATGGGTCCCTAAACAGGCTTATGATGATAAACCAATATTCAAAATCCTGTTGTGTTAACCAGAACAATAACCATTTTTTTTACAAAGTTTTTCCTAGTGCAGGAGGGCATTCTGATTGCTGGTGCCCACCTGCGCATTAACCCTGCTCAACTGAACAAATATTACCTTTCTCTTCTGTCCTCCAGTGAAATCAGGCCTTTTGATTGGCCTTCATAGTCACGTGGATGCCAGCTGCCTGTGGACCATGTGACCGCGGTGCCAGTCACGAGGCTCGATTTCACCAGGTACTGAAGAGATTGGTAATAATTCTCCGGTTAACAGGGTTAATGGGTGGGGGGGGGGGGGGGTACGGGCAATTGGGATGCCTAGGAACAACACCCGTTTTTATATCATTTTAAGTGTCATGGAATTCTAAAATGTAATAAAATAATAGTAAAATAATAATAATAGTGATAATAAAAAATCTAAAAACATTCAGATCAGAGTAATTAGTTCATTTGTACTGGCCCAGTATTCAGGTCTGGCGACAGCAAAGCCCCATGTTACTATCCTAGTCTAAATAATTCTAAGCTTGACATATTTTCCAGCTAATGCATTAACAATTCAGATTGTAATCTGTATTTCTGTTTAGATGACAAGAATATTTGTCTGGAGCAAAATAAAATATATAATTGCAGTCATGTAGTTGATGCTATCTCTTGGAAGAATTATTATTATGACCCCAAACAAATAACAGTCATAATGATATTATAGAAGAGTTCTGGGTACATCAACCTGGGAGCATAAATGATAACACTGGATTATCAAAGCAGAAAGTCTTATTAGACATACTACCATAAAGAGAAATAATGTCCTTTTATAGTTTTGATTAGAGATTAGTTTGTTTAATATGAATAACTTAATGCTAATTTTCTTCATGGTACATGTTTTCTTTTTTCCAGGGAAGAAATACCCTTCCGAGATCTGAAGCGACTTCTGAAGACAGCGGTTAAGAAAATCTCCCAGGTCCGACACATAACAGCCCTCATGACACCTGAAACAGAAAGTGAATAAATGCACCTACAGATGGTGACCTTAATCTTGTGGATTAAATTAAGTCTGAATCAGTTAAGAAGGACACCTTTCGGGAGGTCATCCTTAACAAGATTTACATATTACACCAGATAAACCACCTCTAGATGGATCATTGCTATGCAAAAGACAAAATCCCTGCATTTACCCTATCTACAGTCTCTGATCTATGCAAAATGTGTGCACTCCGGGGTCTGCTGTGTCGCCTCTCTGGACCCAGAATGCACTGTCCTCTCAATGCTCCCAGCCTGTCTGCAGGGGATTGCTGGCCCGTGCACCACAAGCCAGTGAATGAGATCGGGGTGGGGGGGGGGGATCTGTAACATACATAGGTTTCATACTTTGTGGTTCTTTTTATGTCTATTTATTGCTGTCTTTAATACATTATAGAATATAATACGTTGTGAATATGTAAAACTTTAGCTAGAAATCAATAAAGTATAGTTCACAAACACGAGTTTGATTTAAATATTAAATAAATTAATTAACTAAAGAAGAATTTTCAAATGAATACCTTGGGTTTGGCTGAAATGTGAGTGGACCAACCCTCGGTCAGCTGGGCCCTGAAATTTTAAAGACTCCAGGACAAGCCGACTAAACGGTTTATTTAAGCAACACTAAGGCCACATAGTGCCAGATGAACGTCAGGTAAATGTCAGGTCACAGTGAAAAAGGTGTAGTTATCAAGTCAAAAATCAACAGCGTGGAATCTGGATTTACTGCACGCCATTCAGTTAGTGTAAACATATGTATTTTCTAAAATGTTACAATTCTTTCAGCTCTGCAGCAGAGCAATGAGTCATCACAGCTGATGGCTTTTTACTAGAAATAATTTTGACTGTAGGATTGGGTTTTTCATAAGCTGGACTCATGTAACATAGAAACATAGAAGGTTGGCGGCAGAAGGAGACCATACGGTCCATCTAGTCTGCCCTTATGTGTATACTGTATGTACTCTTTATCTTAGGATAGATGTGTGCTTATCCCAGGCATGTTTAAATTCAGTGACTGTTGATTTTTCAACTACCTCTGCTGGAAGTTTGTTCCAAGCATCTACTACTCTTTCTGTAAAATAATATTTTCTAACATTGCTCCTGATCTTCCCCCCGACTAGCTTCAGGTTGTGCCCCCTTGTTCTATCGTTAAGTTTCTTCTTAAAAACACTTCCCTCCTGAACCTTATTCCATCCTTTCACATATTTGAAGGTCTCAATCATGTCCCCCCTCTCCCTTCTTTCCTCTAGACTGTACAAATTAAGTTCTTTAAGTCTCTCCTGATAAGTTTTAAGTTTAAGTCCTTCCACCATTTTCGTTGCCGGCCTTTGGACACGTTCTATTTGAATAATGTCTTTTTGCAGGTAAGGTCTCCAGAACTGCACACAGTATTCTAGCTGTGGTATTCTAGCTGTATATGGCAAGATGGCAGCTACTATGCAGTTATGCAGCATAGAATCTTCCTGCTATTCCATAACACCTGCATGGAGTTAAGCCCTCTGAAATAGTTTATGTCACCGATTGTTAGAGTGGGGCGTTAGGGGCACTATTTAATAAACTTGCTTTTTTTGACTTTTGATCTGATTCAGCATGCGTTTCCTGTAATCATGAGACCAGGACCTACCGGCAGTGGCACCCACTTGACTTAATGGGTACAAGCTACAGTCCCTCCATTGTGATAGGATTGAAATTCCAGTGTTCTAGGAGGAACTGCATCCCCTGCACGCTGTGTGCCCTGTGCCAGGCAGCCTTATATTTGCTGGCAGGTTTGCACAGTCACAGGGAGCGGAGATGCCAACAGGAGCATGGTAATGAGCTTGTTGCTGTGCAGAGAGGCCGGTACTTGCACTGCGGGAGCATGGAGGTCCGTGAATGATCATTGATTAAGTGGATGGGGGTTCACAAAGACAGACTGGCATACCAAAATGGGAGTCATCCAGGTTGTCTGAGGCAGGCACAGGTTTACCCAACAGTCCCTCTCCTCCCATTCCTTGGCTCTCTTAACATCTAAAGTGATAGGTCTCTTTTTTTAGATCCAGCTGTGAGCTTTTTTCTTTGGTCCAGGAAGCATAGTATTGAAAGGAGGGGCAAACTTTGGAGCCCTGCACGGCTTCTACCCCACACTGCAGGAAATGCATGAGGATATATATATATATATATATATATATATTCTCTTTAAATCCAGCAGCACCCTGTCACCTTTTTCTGGCAGGTCGGGGTGGGGAGTTTCCAGAGACAAAAACCCTTCCCTCGTCTGTGGTCCCGGCGCTCCAGTTACTGGGAGCTGCCATCTTGGGCACACTGCGCACATTTTTTAGGGGGGTTAGGGGTGAACGGACTTGCACTACAAGCTAATAAAATAGCAAATTTCTGTAGCTGGATCTTCATGTGTGGCACTGTGCATTCAAACAATAATAAACATTGTTTTTGTACAATTATGTCAGCGTTATGTGGGATGCACCAGGTCTGTCATGGTAACTAAAATAATGTTTTGATGTTGAAATCTGTGTCCCCTGCCAACTTTAAGCCCATAACAAAATGAGCTCAGGGAATTCCCCATCATACCATAGTGAATAAAGGAATCTTACTACAAATATTCTTTCAACTGCCAATTTTGTACAGCATAGGAAACTAAGCTGGCACAAAAAATATTATAATTTTTTCCTTAGTGCAAGTCAGCATCATTTTAGCTGTGCACAGTTTTTAATCATTTGCACGGCTAAAAATGGTGCTGAATTGCATTGGGTCAGCCAGCAGCACTGACAACCAAATGGTCTCTCTGGTATTTTTCTTAGCTTTAAAAAAAAGGGATTATTTAAGAAACACTAAGGCCACATAGTGCCAGATGAATGTCAGGTCCCAGTGAAAAAGGTGTATTTATCAAGTCAAAAATCCAGAGTGCCTCTGATAGTGCCAGGTAGTGTCCCATCTATCAACAGCACCAGCAATGGGATGAGTCCCCTACAGTGCCAGATAAGACCAGGTTCTCCCCCTGCACTGTGTGGCCTTATCCCATACATTTCATTAGGCTGGGATGGTTATAATTATTTAGGCATTTTTTTTTGGGGGGGGGGGGGGGCTGGTGCATGTGCCATGGGATCCCTGGACTGGTTGGGATTATCTTTGAATGAATCTTTTGAACTTTTGTGTTGTGCTGCAAACTTGTGATTTGGGACATAAGAAATCAATGTCATTTGGGACGTGAGAAATCAATGTGATGTCCCTAATGCAATTCCCATTTTTATTTAAACAAATAACAATAACAATTAGGATTTCAACAGGCGCTGTGTGCTTGAAATCCCATTTGTTGAGCCCCTGTTGGAGTGCTATGTATTTTTTCAATAAATGTATTCAGCTTGTGGCGCTCCTGGCCGGTGCTAGGTGTCGCTAGAGCATAGGCATATAAAAGTAATGCGCTGCGAACACTGCCTGGCCGGGATCGCTGCAGCTGACAGTGCCGCTAGCCTGAAGCCGGCATTACGGTGTGGGCGCTGCTGAGCATCTCGGACGAGGCACTCAAGTGCCGCCCGCACCTATAATAATACATTTGCATCTAAATTTGCTTCCATCACAGAGAAGAAGCAAATGCCGTCATATGGCATTTGAGCATTCATTAGGTAGGTGATGACCAAAGACAGGAAATAGATTAGTTCCTGGTCTAGAGGTCAATTGGAGATGGAAAAGCTGTCCACCATTACAATTAATTTGGCTATTAACCAAAACATTTGTGGTAACCTTTTGATGTTTGCCTCAACTTTCTCTCTAACTGGGGTTCCTCAAACCTCCTACTTGTGGGCCGGCAACGGGACAGATTTTACAGCTATTCCAGCTATAGCTCTGTCTAAGCACTAATTACTTACTGTCTGTGCCTCAGTGTGAAAGCTGCAAACCCTGGCCCGTTTCAGCCCTCAAGGAGGAGGTTTGCTGCTCTAAATAAAGGGGGGATGCGGCAAGTAAATACCATTGCTTACCTCTATGCTGTTGTTCCTGTTAACTCTGGTGTCTGGGGAGTTTATTTCAGACTTCATTAAACATGTCCACTGAGTACACTTAATTAGCCTCATGGTATTCTATAGGGATTTTCCAGACTCGGCAAAGACCAGAGGAAATGCATGATGCAGCCTGCAAAAAGCTTTTCAGACCACAATTCAGCAAATGCATCTATAGAAGGCAGTACAGATATAGACTGGACCAGCCATGTTTCTGTGTGAGAAAATACTGGCTATATTTTTGGGTTGATTCAAAGAAACATGTAACAGCTTGGATTTGGCTCACGATCATCCTATTTTTTACGTCCGCTCGTGCGTTCGTATGAACTTGCGAGTGATTCAATAAGCAAATACGTTTCTATCCTAAAAGATACGTCCGTTCGTCTGATATCTCCCGAACTTGCCTCAGTCAGTTGGCAATCGTAAAAATCACGTTCATGTGCTCACCTGTTGCGGCGGCAGCCTGTTTTTTCGGCTGCTTCCATCGTCAACCTCTTCCAATTACTTGCGTTTGCCTCTGGTTTTCATTGGTTTTTGGCCTCTTAGATTCGTGCGTTCGTATGTTTATAAGATCTTGCGCATGCGCACCCTCAACCAGAAACTTACCTAAACCCCGTAGCGGCTGCATCCCACTTCATTTCTCGGTCCCTCAAACTTACCTAAACCCCGTAGCGGCTGCATCCCACTTCATTTCTCGGTCCCTCAAACTTACCTAAACCCCGTAGCGGCTGCATCCCACTTCATTTCTCGGTCCCTCAAACTTACCTAAACCCCTTAGCGCTTGCATCCCACTTCATTTCTCGGTCCCTCAAACTTACCTAAACCCCTTAGCGCTTGCATCCCACTTCATTTCTCGGTCCCTCAAACTTACCTAAACCCCGTAGCGGCTGCATCCCACTTCATTTCTCGGTCCCTCAAACTTACCTAAACCCCTTAGCGCTTGCATCCCACTTCATTTCTCGGTCCCTCAAACTTACCTAAACCCCTTAGCGCTTGCATCCCACTTCATTTCTCGGTCCCTCAAACTTACCTAAACCCCTTAGCGCTTGCATCCCACTTCATTTCTCGGTCCATAAAACGTAAGAAAATCACATAATTTACATATGTCTATATGTTTCTAAGTGTGTTGTTTCTGGTTTGTGTAATTTTTTGGGTGTGTGCATATTAGAAAAGACACATTTAGGAAGGTTTAAAATATAATTTATTTAAAATATTTTCTTTGTTTTGTTTTTAATAATTTTAAAAACTTTTTTTTTTTGTTTGGGTTTTTTTTTGTAAACTTTTTTTTTTTTTGTTCTCAGTAAAACACATATAAATTTTTTTTTTAATTTTAACAGTAAAACACATTTTTTTTGTTCTTTGGGTTTTTTTGGTAAAAACATCTTTTTTGTTTTGTTAAAAAAACTATAAAACACTTAGTAACATTTTTAAAACTTTACAAACAAGTTTAAGAAAGGAGCCAGGACCAAGGGCACTATTCATCATCCTCTTCTTCATCTGTTGGCCCCAACGTCGCCTGTATGGCCAGCAGCTCGGCCACCAACTCCTTAATTCTTTTTTTTTTTCCGGCCAAGGTTTGGGGGATCATCCCTGTAACCAATAGAGAAAGAAACATAAATAGGACTCCCAGACCGGTTTGTATGCTGGAAATAGATTTAGGGTTAATCAAATACATGTAAATGCATGACATATGTCCTTCTTCAAAGGGATACAGTTAATGCATTTCCCACAGGTAAGTGTTTAAACTCCTTAACCCGGACCTTCCACATTATTTAATGAAAACCAAAAATTATTCACAAATGATTCTGCACCACCTCAAAGTTATTTAGGGCTTTTTTGGGATTACAGCGCCGCCATCTGGACTCTGAAGCATAACACTTAATGAGGAGTGGAGAGTTGGATAAAGTACAGGGGAGTAGGTTACAGTGGTGCGTTGGGAATCCAGAGCATAGCTGGGTGGAGGGAAAGGTCATCACTCCCACAATGCATGGCAGCACCTTCCTTATTTCAATCTGTATCCCATGCTGCCTGTAAATATTGTGCATTCCATCTTCCCCAATATTGGTTTTGTTCTGTCTAATAACATGCATTAGATGGGTGAAGGGTGTTTTTCCATGTTTCTAATCTGTAGGTACAGTGTGATGGCTAAGTCTTTGGTTCTTAATACTAGTTTGGGTCCTCTTTACGCTAACGAAGTGCCCACATGAAAGTGTGAACTACACATTGGCTACGCCTTTAGTTATGTGTGTGTTATTAGCTAACCAAACATTAATATGAATAATGGCATGGAGACTTACGGAGTTGGTGGCCGACAGATGGCTGGTTGGGGCCAACAGGCTGCCCTTGGTCCTGGCTCTGCTGTGAAGAAGTCCCTGGAGAAACATGTGACATTTGGTTAGTATTTGTAGAGAGTCACTATCCCCAACATATCTGGCTCCCAGTCTGGCTGACATCACTCACCTTCGCCAGGATCGACTTCAAGCATCTCTGCTGCCTCCTCCTCCACTATCTCACCCGCTCCTGAAGCTTCTACAAATACATAATAAAGGATAACTTAGTTTTTGGCCTGCCATGTATATCTTTGTGCCTATACATGAAGAGTGACATACCAGAGCCTTCCCCATGCGTGGCCAGGTATGACTCCACGCCCACGCGCCTTGGCCCCTCCTCTGTGGTAAGGTCCAGGGGCTGGTCTGAGGAGGCCACAGAGGAGGGGTAGGTCCGTCGCCCGGGAGATCCACCACCTTCACTCACAGATGCAGAGTCATGCAGCACTGGTCGGCCTGTACGTCTCCGGGTGCGGCGAATTCTGAAATCCATTTCCAACACTACCAAAGAAAAGTCATTATAAATAAAGGCATAACTTAGACATTTGGAACATATACCATGCAATTGCTTTGTACTTACTTGGGAAATGGATCCCAAAAAACCTCCGCACCCGGGGCATGTGCAGACGCTTCAGGTCCGACCAATGCTGCATTATCTGGGTGTGAGTGAAGGTGGTGCTGGTCACACGGTGGATCTCGGCGATGATCTCCCGGGCGATGTCCCTTTTCTCGCACACATTGGGCGCGAAGTCATACCGGCGCTGAAGCATGATCTGAAAAACATAATGGACACAGAGCTTTTACTTTTACACACAGACCCATATGTGTTGCATCACAAGTTGAGTATTTAATGTCATTAACACACACATTTCGAATGGCCGCCATTTTTGGGGAGTGCCTTAAAGAGGACGTTGACTGTGATTGTCAGTCTGGTCTTATGTTATATGTATCACACACCATGTACATACAGATAATAGCCAACATCAAGAATCAGGCCACCTGCATCTATGGCATGTTAGGATGGTTTAAACATCCAAGATGTAGCCTAATGCTTAGGCTTTTGGACCACGTGTGTGGCTTCCCGTTGTGTTTTTATGGCTTAGGACAACAGTGTTCCGCAAACATCCGCATCAAGGTCCGAGACAGGCCAGGTTTGACAGCTCGCCCCGCTACTCCACAGGTTAATTAACTGTTGCTAAGCCGGAGCAATTGGCCGAATTAGGACATCAGCATAGACAGGTGAAAACGTGGCCAGGCTCGGCCCTTGAGGATGAAGTGTGAGGAGCCAGTGATTAAACATTAAGAGACCCCAAACTAGTTCCAAACGCATCATTTACATTTAGGCCATCATTGACTATTCGATTAAAATGCACAGGCAGCCACTTACCAGCATGAGGATCTCTTCCTGTTGACGGGTGAAGATAGTGGGCGCCATCTTTAGTCTTCTTCCAGGCAGCAGATAAGTGAAACCCCAGCGGTTTCCTGGTTCCGCTCGAACGTACGTTCGTACGAGCGCGTAGTCGTGCGCATAGGCGTCACACGCTGGGCTCATTATTTAAAGGTCCCTTCCCCCCAAGCTCATTCTCTTTGAGCATTTCTGTACGATGGCACCAAAAAAGGCGATCAGCAAGCGACCCCAGGCAAGCAAGACCGCGGAGGGCCCCACCACAAGGTCCCAGCAAGCTGGCCGAAAACTGAGATCCAAGACTCCCACCTCGGCCCCACCAAGGGACCCTGGACCCTCAGGTACCCAAAAAAGGGGCCCCAAGCCTCGTGCCCCTCCTGCAGCCAAAAAGCTGGCAACTGCAGCACCCACCACCTCTGCCCCCAGAACAGGCAGCACCAGTGAGCCCACACCGGCCATGCCTTCAAGTAGGGCAGTTCGGAAACCCATGCCCCGCAGCAGGGCCCGAACCCCATCCAGGGCCCGAAGTACAGCCAGAGGGCGAAGAACACAATCCAGGGCACGAAGCCCAGACAGGGCCCGAACCCCATCCAGGGCCCGAACCCCATCCAGGCCCCGAAGCCCATCCAGGGCCCGAACCCCATCCAGGCCCCGAAGCCCATCCAGAGGCCGCAGATCACAAACCAGGGCCAGAAGCCCCTACAGGCCCAGAAGAACCCAATCCAGGGCCAGAAGCCCCTACAGGGCCCGCAGATCACAAACCAGGGCCAGAAGCCCCGACAGGCCCAGAAGAACCCCATCCAGGGCCCGAACCCCATCCAGGCCCCGAAGCCCATCCAGAGGCCGCAGATCACAAACCAGGGCCAGAAGCCCCTACAGGCCCAGAAGAACCCAATCCAGGGCCAGAAGCCCCTACAGGGCCCGCAGATCACAAACCAGGGCCAGAAGCCCCGACAGGCCCAGAAGAACCCCATCCAGGGCCCGAACCCCATCCAGGCCCCGAAGCCCATCCAGAGGCCGCAGATCACAAACCAGGGCCAGAAGCCCCTACAGGCCCAGAAGAACCCAATCCAGGGCCAGAAGCCCCTACAGGGCCCGCAGATCACAAACCAGGGCCAGAAGCCCCGACAGGCCCAGAAGAACCCCATCCAGGGCCCGAACCCCATCCAGGCCCCGAAGCCCATCCAGAGGCCGCAGATCACAAACCAGGGCCAGAAGCCCCTACAGGCCCAGACGAACCCAATCCAGGGCCAGAAGCCCCTACAGGCCCAGAAGAACCCAATCCAGGGCCAGAAGCCCCGACAGGCCCAGACGAACCCAATCCAGGGCCAGAAGCCCCTACAGGCCCAGAAAAACCCAATCCAGGGCCAGAAGCCCCGACAGGCCCAGACGAACCCAATCCAGGGCCAGAAGCCCCTACAGGCCCAGAAAAACCCAATCCAGGGCCAGAAGCCCCCGACCTGGCACCAGCCGGGAACAGAGCCCCCGACCTGGCACCAGCCGGGAACCTAGCCCCCCAAGAGGGCCCCGAATTGCCCCCATGACCACATCTACACCTGGAAGTTCGGTGGCCAGCCACGCAAGAACACCCAGTCCCTTGGCCAGTCCAGTCCAGTCATTGGGAAGCCACCAATCCGGCCATTCCCCTACCCAGCCCCAGGCCATAATGTCACCACATGTGTCTGCACACATGGAGGAGCAGCCAAGCCAACCATCTGGCCGCACATTGCGCCGCGGCCAGTTGAGTGGGAGATTCTCCCATGACCAAAATATGGCATTGGCTAGTGGCCTTACATTATACTATGACGAGCTATATGGGAGCAAATCCAAACACACCACCAAGCAGCGCAAGATGGAATTGTTTGAAACCATCCTCCGACAAGTAAATGCAGCGGGGGAAGAGAGGAAAGATGTGTCCCAAATTCAGAAGAAAATCTCTGATCTGAAGTATGCTGTACGGCAAAAAGAAATTAAAAGGCATAATTACAGGTAACTAAATGTTTACGCTAAATCTAATGTTTTGGATGTACTGTATGCACCTTTTCTGAGTACCAAACGCTTTTCTCTTTTCAGCCTGAAAACTGGCGGTGGCTTTCCATCTAAATTGGAGTTTACCCCTGCTGAGGAGATTGTGCTTGGACTTCTCCATCCGGTCGCGGTCGGTGGACATGCTGGTCTAAGGGACACAGACTCACCGACCCGTACCCACGGTGAGTACTCTTAAATCTGCATGTTTGCCTGTTTGCTAAATAATCTACAGTTCACTAGTAACAAGCTAACGGGATGCCCCTATGGTTTGCCTTGCTTGGCCTCGCACTACTGTGGCTGTTTGTGTCCTCTTTTTGGCCCTGGGAATCACACATTTAGGCCCACAGCCATTATGGCAAAGTTCAAATGTCCAATTGTATTGTTAAAGTCATGAATTTTTGCAAGATAAGTGAGATATTTTGAATCAATCACAAAACACACATCATTATGTATGGGTTGCCTTTTGCTTGTGTGAGTTGTGTTTGAGTTAACAATTTAATTAGCCACCCACAAACATATGTGACCAAGAGCAGCGAGACTCAACTGGCGGCCCGGGGTCCCAATGCGGACCTTGCCACCACATTCAAGGACCCCTGCCCAGACAGCCCTGCACTCAGTTACTTCTGTGTTGACGTGCTCAGAGCTGCCCCCTTGATCGGCCATGTAGTGGTTGGTCTCCTGCCCAATGTCATGGCTCCGTGAAACATAGCATTGCAATATGAAGTACTGCCCAGGAAGTGGCATTGCAAGGTACACAGTAACTTATTTAAATTTTCACTGGCCACAATCGTGTCCCGCTGCCCCTGCTCTGGCCCATGTGCCACAGTCCCCCCATGCCCCCCCCCACATAAGCCCCATACATTTGTAACAGATTGGCTCCATCCATCCCATCACCATCAATACGTTAACTCCCCCCTTTAGCCATCCAATCCCTGTCCCCTCAGCTCTGGCCCATCCAGCCCAGCAAGGGCAAGCAGCCTTTATTAGTTGGCACTTAGAAATCTCCAGCCCCTCCACCAGTGTCTTTATTTTTAACTAGACACCCCCTGCGTCAGCACCATGGCCAGACATTCACCTCTCACCACATACCTTTAAATGGGCGTTTCAAACAATTGTTTGAGTACCCCGGACCTAGCGAATGGTAGGCTAAATCCAAAAATGTGCCTTGAAAGTTGGATGCTGACTGGGTACACTTCATGACTTAGAACTGAGGTCACTTAGCAGTTTGTCCGAGCCATTGCACCTATGTAAACTTGCGTGGGTTTGAACAAAGGTCACCATTGCTCTAGAGTTGAATAATATTACAAATAGAGCTATATTTGATTACCTATCAAAAAAAAGGTTATGTGTGTGTGTTTACGTGGTATTTTTTTCTCTTCTTCAGCCCAGCATGATCCCTCAGCAAGGGTAAACTCACCCCCCAGTTTGGTTATGCCTACCAGGTCCGTACAGCATCGGAGCCCAGATCAGAGATTTTCGGTAAGTTAATTTAGTAGCATAAATACTAACAAGTGCTTAAGAATGTGTTAAACTGTTGAAATCCAAAATTGGGACGCAAACTTAGCCTTTTTTTTTTTGATATGTCCCTACAGACCCGCACACTCATGGAAGAGATCCAGGACATGGAGGAAGATGATGATGTCTCCGTACAGGGCACGTCGGATGAACTCCCCCTGGGTCCCAATTTGGAACTGCTCCATAATGTTTCTCTGGCCAATCCTCAGCAGCAGAGTGAATCTCCATCCATTGTGCTTGCACATGGGGAGACTGACACTACAGTCCCCAGTGTTCACTCTGCTGCTGAGGATTTGCAAAGCAGGCCGGTTGCTGTTGAGGGTACGACACCACGCGGCAGGGCACGCCCAAGAGCCAGGGTAATTGTGCGGCGGACGCCATTACGCCGCCCCACAATTTCCCAGGGGAGGCAGAGTGCCCTGCTTCAATTATGGACCCAACAAAGGGACTCTTATGACGCCCAGCTCGTTACAGAGCGTGAGCAAAGGCATGCCGACATGGTGAACATCCATACCAGTCTACAGGGCATCCTCGCGGAGTTGCGTACCCTCAACAGCAACGTGGCCAATGCAAGTAATGGCATCCAGTCAGCCATGGCTGAGATGACCAATATGCAGAGAAACATTGTGGAGCAGTTTCAAATTCACAATGCTGCCATGGCCCAGGCTAGGTCCCATTCCCATGGACCTCCACCTGGACCTCCACCTGGGTATTATGGGCAGCCACCCTATTAAGCCATGGGTGTGTGGGACATCTTTTCTCTTAACCCCCACTGTATTTACTTGTCCTTTGAGGTTTCAAACAATCCATTTTGTGTTGCTCTGGCAGGTTGTGTTTTGTATTTGCTCCCATATAGCTCCTTAGAGTAATGCTTAAGGCCACTAGCCAATGCCATAGGTCTATGTGGAGTTTATCTGGCCACTTATGGCTTTACCTATGTATTTGGTTGGTGCTCCTCCTGTTTGCAGACATGTTTGTGTGACATTATGGCCATGCCCAAATATCCCTGGGCACAGGCAATATTAATGACTGGACTAGGCTGGCCTTTGGACTGGGTGTCCTTGTTTGGTTGTGCCACTCACTTCCAGGTGTAGATGTGCTCGATGTTTTTTTTTTAATGTTATCCATTTGTTACCACAGATGTATGTGGCCTGATTTCTGTTAACCACTATAATTTTTCATTTTCAAAGTAAAACACAAATTTCACTTCCAATACTTGTGGCGTTTTTAGTGGGAAGACATTTTTAACAGCTTGGCCTAAACCAGATAATTTTGGTTGGAAGAGGTGTAACAATGCAAAGCGAAAGCTAAGGAAACTACATGAAATACATTAGGCAACAATTAAGGTCTAAATGTTTTACTTAGAGGTAATGCCACATTACGGCAAAACAACATATGTTTCAAAAAGGATAACACAGACATACAGAATGGTGAGACAGGGAAAAAAGTTAACTAAAATGCTGGCTGATCAGGTTGGCTCGAACAGATTGGCCAGACTCACTGGGGGGCCCCTCAAAATTCTCGGCTTCATCCTCGACGGCTGAAGAGGGCAGGCTGTCCACATAACGTGGGACACGTTCCATGATGGCAAAATTGTGCAAAACAGCACATGCCATTATAATGTCGATCACTTTCTTGGGATCATATTGCAGGGCCCCCCCAGTATGGTCAAGGCAACGAAAACGTGTCTTCAGCAGACCAAAGGCCCTCTCCACAACAGCCCGGGTCTTGCGATGCGCACGGTTATACGCTTCCTGAGAGGCATCCTGGGGCCGCAGCACAGGCGTCATGAGCCAGGGTAGAAGTGGGTACCCGGAATCACCTTAAACAGAGAATTAAATGTAATGTAAATTAAAAAGGCAACACAACCAACACCCAAAATTTCACAGATATCCTAATGATGTAAGGTAAAGTGTTCCCAAAAAAAAACAGGGCACATTAGGGCCCACAAAAATTGCACTAAGGTATCACCTAAATAAAAATGGCACTTCTATATACCAATTAATTAACAAACATCTGCACGGCCAAGGGTATTTGTATTTTACATATATTTGTAGTTTTCAGACATGTTACAATTAGGATGCTGCGGAGGGCCTATCCACATTTCTCTGGAAACTACAATGTATGCAGTTTAAGTCCACTTTGACATTTAACGACCAATAGTACCAAAGGAGCCAAAGGTCAAAGATCCCTATCCACATTTCTCTGGAAACTACAATGTATGCAGTTTAAGTCCACTTTGACATTTAACGACCAATAGTACCAAAGGAGCCAAAGGTCAAAGATCCCTATCCACATTTCTCTGGAAACTACAATGTATGCAGTTTAAGTCCACTTTGACATTTAACGACCAATAGTACCAAAGGAGCCAAAGGTCAAATATCCCTCTCCACATTTCACTGGAAAATACAATGTATGCAGTTTAAGTCCACTTTGACATTTAAAGACCAATAGTCCCAAAGGAGCCAAAGGTCAAAGATCCTTGGGTATAAACTCCAAACCAATATATTTAGGCACAAGGAACTTACAGACATCCTAACTAAAGGGAAAACATTCTTAAGGCCACAGCGAGACAAGGATTTTTAGGGTAAGTTCCTAATATATGAGCCAAGAAAAAGGCAGTTGTACGCTTCTGTAAATTTATCCTTAAAAAACATATCAACAAATACAAGATTAATGCCACATTTAATAACACACAAATAGGACACACTTACCAAGCAGCCATGCCCCCGAAAATTCACCTGCCTCAAATCTCCGAAACAACCCAGATCGCCGGAGGATATAGGAGTCGTGGGACGATCCGGGGTAGCCGGCAAGGACACTCATAAACCGCATATCCGGACCAACCACGGCCTGGACATTAAGTGAGTGTCCCATTTTACGATTCCTTAAGGCAAAAACATACAAAAAGGGTAATTGATATTTGACCCAAACTAATAAATTAACCACAAAACATGTCTGCACTCTTTTGGGAAAGACTAATGAAAAGCCGAGATAAAGCAGCTACACAAATGAGGGATAAACAAATATGCTGCCGCAAAGGAAAACAGGTTACATGACACGTTGGGCAACATAATAACCAATCTCAATACCTATATATATACTCGTCGGCTGCCCTAGGTACGAGTGCCACATGTGTGCAGTCAATTGCACCAATAACGTTGGGCATGTCGGCCACATTATAAAACCCAAGCTTAATGGCGTTTCTGGCTGCCATATCATCAGGAAAATAAATATATTTTTGAGTTATGGCAGCCATGCCTTCCAAAAATTTAGACAGTGCGCGGCTCAGCGTAGGCTGTGACATCCCCACAGAGAGGGCACCCAGCCTCTGGAACGAGCCGTTCGCCAAAAATTGCAGGCAGCCAAGCATCTTGGTCATACCTGAAATTGCATGCCCCTTCCTTGTGGTGCGGGCTAACCATGGCCGCAGCTCACTATATAATTTATGGAGGGAAGCGCGATTAAGCCTGGTCAGCTCGAACAGCTCAACATCATTCATGCTATCGATGTTCATGCGACGACGCAGGGGCAATCTGCTCTCAGACATCTCGATCAACTCAATGCCAAAAAGCATAAGCCCTTGATGTGCCACAAACTCGCTCCGCTCCATCCTACTCCCGAGGCCAAATAGCTGCCGGCAAACATTTCGTAAAGCAGCTCTTTAATGGGCTTCAAAACAATTAGCAATCACCTCTCTGAATTGGGCGCAAGCCCATGTGAAGGACGTAAAAAATAGGATCGGACGCAAATAATACGATTTGGACGGGAAAAACACACGAACTAACGCAAATTATACGATTCTCGTACGAAATGCGTATGTTCATATACGTCTATGCGCGAACGATCGTGCGAATACGAAATGGCCAAAAAAACCAGAAAAAATGACAAACACCCACCCAAACTTACGATTCTCGATACGAAATCACTTAACTTTTGCTCTTTGAATCGAGGGGTTTATCTACAGTTTAGGATTTTCTGGACACAACACAAATCAAAATACCAGGGGAAATTATTTTCACAGAACTTAACATACTTCCATCAGACATAACAAAAATGCCCTCTGGCTTTTAAGGTTAGAACCCTCAGATTCTGCAGGTCAGAGCCCTGTCTCTCTTTTGCTAGAAGCCTCCTGACTCGCTGAAAATTCTCCCCCCTCTGTACAGCTCAGCCATCCTATTGATCAGGCCCAGACCAGATGCACCTACAAAACAGGTCTCACACACTAAAAATAACTGGACTGCAATTAGCACTGACCATTTACCTCAACACACGGACTTATTGTTAGGGCGAGCGCTGCACACCCGTCTTACAGCAAGTCACTTACCTCCATGGCTGCATGCAGCCGTCATCCATCTTGCAGCACTTTCCTCATGGCTGCATCCAGCTGCCGCCCTTCCCCCCATGCTTCCTCCTCACATGCTCGCTGAACCTCGGCCGACTGTGGGACTGGGCCGCCGGTTTGGGGGTAGCGACCTGGGGGTCACTCGCCGCACAAGACCAACCTGCCTTGCGGTGGGCTCTGGTGAATACCGGTGGCCCCTTAGACTCCGCTCCCCTGACACGGTACCTGCCATCGGTCCCACAGTTAAAGTGGATCCACACCCGAGTCCGCTCCACCCGGTCCGTGACAGTAAGATCTGGCCATGGATCCCGCTGAGGTGCCACTGCCTAACGCCTCAGAATTGCTCACTGTAGTGGCTATGCAGACTCGGCAAATCAACCAGCTCGCCGCCATGGTTCAGCAATTACTAACAATCCTGCAGCAGCACTTGCCACCTTCCTCTCCGGTGTCGCCGCCACCTGTAGCACCTCCAGCTAGAGTTTGTCTCTCCTTGCCGGCTAAATTTGATGGGGATGCCAAGTCATGCCGAGGTTTCCTTGCCCAGTGTTCTCTGCATCTGGAGATGTTGGCGGACCAGTTTCCCACTGAACGAGCCAAAGTGGCCTTTATTATTAGTCTGCTTAGAGGAAAGGCCCTGGCCTGGGCCACTCCATTATGGGATCGCAATGAACCAGTGACTTCCAACTTACATGCCTTCGTTTCTGAGTTTCGCCATGTCTTTGAGGAACCAGCCCAGGTCTCATCGGCAGAAGCAGCCCTGCTTAACTTGGTCCAGGGCGACCGGTCTGTTGGCGAATATGCCATACAGTTCCTCACTCTGGCGTCAGAATTATCCTGGAATAATGAGGCTTTGTGTGCCTCCTTTAAGAAAGGACTTTCTAGCCATATTAAAGATGCCCTAGCGGCACGTGATTTGCCTTCGTCTTTGACTGATCTTATTCGCTTGGCCACACGCATCGATGTGCATTTTTCTGAAAGGCGAGAGCAACTCCGCCTGGGAAAGAACTTCGAGTGCCCTAGGAGGGCTTCACGTCTGGCCCCTGTTTTCCAACATCCACCTTTGCCCGCACATGCGCCTTCCACTGAGGAGGCTATGCAGGTGGACCGATCTCGCCTAACTCCGTTGGAAAGAACTCGTCGAAGAAACGAGAACCTTTGTTTGCACTGTGCCAGCTCCGAGTACTTCTTGAAAGACTGTCCTGTTCGCCCACCACGGGCGCACCTAGTAAGGGTGGGAGAGGCATCCCTGGTTGGGTGTGCTACCTCTTCATGCCTTACGGTTCCAGTGCAACTCTCCATTTCTGCTAACGTCTCTGTGAATTTGTCGGCTTTTCTGGATTCGGGCTCCGCGGAAAACTTCATCGGGGCCTCTTTGATTGACAAGTATAATATCTCTGTGAATCGCCTTGCAAGGCCTCTAATTATTGCTTCAGTCAATGAAGATAGACTTGATTGCATCGTGCGATATCGCACAGTACCACTCCTTTTGAAGGTTGGACCCGACCATCAGGAGAGTATTGAGTTCTTCGTCCTCCCCAGTAGCACTTCTCCAATTCTTCTTAGCCTACCTTGGCTTCAACGTCATGACCCCACACTTGACTGGAATACTGGCAATATTAAGTCATGGGGCCCAGCCTGCCCCAAGAGGTGTTTTGGACCCATTCCTGCCAAGCCTGCTCCTGTCACTGCTCCCTCCGCCCTGGTACAGGCACCAACCAGAGAGGCCTTTGTATCTCCTCGCCAATACAGCAAAGTCTTGAAATTAGAACCTGAAGAGAACATTCCGGTTCATAGTCTCATCCCTGACTTTCTGGGTCCCAAGAAGAGGGGGAGACCCAAGGGGGGGGGTACTGTTTGGGCGAGCGCTGCACGCCCGTCTCACAGAAAGTCACTTACCTCCATGGCTGCATGCAGCCGTCATCCATCTTGCAGCACTTTCCTCATGGCTGCATCCAGCTGCCGCCCTTCCCCCCATGCTTCCTCCTCACATGCTCAGGTGCGCGCACGTCTCCGTCCACTAGAGGGCGAGCGCACTGGATTCCTGAGATTTAAAGGGCCTGTACAGCACTGATTGGTGCCTGGTCATCCAATCCTGCATCCTCTTCCCCTATTTAAAGAGGCACTTCCTTCCTTCAGTGCCAGATCTTGGTCTCTCCATGCTTGTTGAAAGTCAGACATTCTTGGATTGCTCACCTGTGTACCGACCTCTGCCTGTCGCCGACTCTGAACCTTTGCTGCCTGCCCCGACCTCGGCTACTCACCTTTACCGCGAACCTGTGCTGCCAGCCCCGATCTCTGCCTGTACTTACTAAGCCTTTTGCCTGCCACTTGTGTACCTCGCTGAACCTCGGCTGACTGTGGGACTGGGCCGCTGTTTGGGGTAGCGACCTGGGGGTCACTCACCGCACAAGACCAACCTGCTCTGCGGTGGGCTCTGGTGAATACTGGTGGCCCCTTAGACTCCGCTCCCCTGACACGGTACCCGCCATCGGTCCCACAGTTAAAGCGGATCCACACCCGAGTCCGCTCCACCCGGTCCGTGACACTTATATAATTAGAACTCCTATTTAACCCATTATATTGGCTGAGCCCAGGTGTGTTCAGATACATGGGCACTGCTAAGTGAAGGACTGGAGACAATTCACCCTGCAGGAATGGGTCAGGTTGGCATTTTTGCAACTTGTGAAGATGTGAAGACATTGGGGTTCTAATGTGTACTTGGTTACAAGCAATCTCTGCATCTCAATGTTTTAATTTGAGCTGACCAGCAACATCTTGATCTTCTATGTTCTCTCAAATCTCCTAAAAACCTATTGAGCATCATAATCCAGTCATGGGTGTTCTGGTAGGTGACATTTATTTGACTCCACTTTCCTTTTCCACAATTCCAAGATCTGCTGTAGCCTGGCTGATAAATAATACACTTGTATCTGACTCTAGTCTGGCCTCATCTCAGCAGTTGGGGCCCAGGATGTAACTGACCAATCAGCTAGCCAGTTCCCTGGTGGGTGTCTAAACTGCATTTGGTGTACAGATTAAAACTGCTTCCATAAAACACACATTTGCTAACATTAGAAAAAAAATGATAGATCAGCTCAGCACCTTTAAGACATCATTTGCCACAAGAAAATATACACAGTGGTGTCCGACCATAACAGTGCATGTTCATGACTCATAAAGCTGCTCCATGACCTGCTCAGCCTCATCCCAGAAATTGAGGTTAAGAAAGCGGCATCGCTTAGAATACATATGGTATTTACATATCAGCGATTTTGAGGTGCTTTAAAATGGCTTCTATTACACTGTTCCTGATGAGAATACGGTGGGAGAAAGATAATATGTGTCTGGACGGGGACTTTTACTATGGCCAGTGCGTGGTAGCAAACACAATGTGAAATATAAGTACATTTCAACACTGTACAAACTGATGGATTATAAACCATCATAAAACAATTCTGACTCAGACAGGAGACAGCACACAGGGGCCACCCTTATCTTCAATGGAGCCACCGGCAAGGGAGTACAGGCTAGGCTGCTGGGAATAGAGGGCCTGGACAGACAAAAAGCGATCACCTATCAAAGGACCGAAAGGTAAGGATAGCAGTAAAATCCAATAGCAAAAATCAATAACCAAAGAAAGAATACAGGAACACAGGAGAGTGGCAGGACAGATCCCCTGCAGATCTTTGGCCGCCATCTTGGAGTGTCCTGTTAATGAGGCTTCTCCACACTTAATGTGCGGAGGTTTGTGCAAGCTAATTTTAACTGAACCAGAAAAGACCGCTGGTAACATTTCTGTGCATTGCGAGCAAAAGTTTGCACACTGTGCTTTTTCCTTGAAGTCCTGTGACACCTATTCCCAAAGGTGCCCTCTGTCTTAAGGGTCCTAGTTTGCCTTGTGTACAGCCTCACAGGGCCGGCATCAGCACCCAGCAAGGCGGGGCAGCTGCCGGGGGCTCCCACCATCCGGGAGTTGCTTGACCGGCGGTGGACTGGAAGGGCACCGCCACAGCTGGTGCCCACATCTCCTCGAATGGCGGGGTTCCACACAATGGGGCATCTTGATTTAGATTCCAGGAGAGAAAGTTCTGGGTTTTGTTCTGCTTTTAAGTTTCCCACCCCAGCTGATTTCCTATCCCTGGAGCATCCCAATCTGTGATACCCTACTGTGTGAGACCCCCTGGGATCGCTGGCATACCCACTATGCAAGCACTTACACCCCTGAGTTTTAGTCCGCTTTACAGGGGCATCTCAATTTGGGATGCCCTTGTTTATGAAAGAACCTCCCTGGTTTGGCAGTTAACTGAAACTGGCGATCCCACAGTGCATTCACCAGGCTGAAGAAAGTAATGAACAAAGGGGGAGGGGGGGGGGGTCACACACAGGGGCATCCAAAATCAGGGGAATCTAGATTCGTTTAGACTCCAAGGGCAGGTTTAAAGAAGTTTGGTGCAAATAGCTTGATCCTTAGGGAGCTACCAGATTTGGGACATCCCTCGGTGATGTGACATGATTCTTCACCACAAAGTTGCCCACTGAGACCATGCCGCCCAAGGGCCCACATAAACCTGGAGCCGGCCCTGCAGCCTCATGGCTCTGGACCCCCAGCATCAGTTTAATTGGTAAGCCCAATGTCACCAATGGGGCTGTATGGTTTAGTATTGTAAAGCCTTATTCATTTCTTTTGCTGCAGATTGCTAAATAATAAACTGAATATTTGTATTTTCCTTCAGTAGTCAAATAAAGCTCCCATGGAAGCAAATTAGAATTAAAAAAGTTATTGCCTAAACCTGCTGTTCTCTGAAAGCATCAGGGGAAACAAGACCCCCTCACAGTTCTTCTCACGTCTTTAGCAGTGTTCTGCACGTATATATCCAGCAGCTCTACATACTTTTATCAAATATACAGGTCTACATAGGACACAATCCTGGTTTTCGGCAACGTTTTGGCTTCTCTATAGAGATTATGCTACGTTCTTCAGATCGACTAATACAAAAGTTTGCCAAATAAACGTATTTTCTTTAAAGCTGCAGAACTTTTATAGCCCCTGAACAGATGTCAGAAATGTACAAAAAATCCCAGACTGCCAGAGGTAAAGTGAAATGTTTCTGTTGCAATCAAGCCAGAGTTTCCAAAGAAGGAGCGTGCTTACTGTTTGCAACACAAAGACAAGCCTTTTTCTACAAGATAATACAAGATTGTGGGTTGACTTGGAAACTGCTGATCTCACTATCAAAACATGCTCGTTGTGAAATATCTTTAATGGAAGCATCACCATGTTTCTTCCTCCCTGTAAAAGCTGCTCTGTAGTAAACAAAGAGGAGAGGATGGAGGCTTTGGCAGCTGCTGTGACTACCTGCTGCTGGATTTTACCCAGTAACCAAAATTAGGGGACGGCCAGCCAGAAATGTATTTACACATTCACATAGTACATTATTTTTTTTTATTAGATAACTACAGGGGATAGATACATGAAAACCACGTATTAGTATCATTGCTGTCCAGGAAATGCAGCAGCTGCATTGTACTGTTAGAAAGTCTTTTTAGCTAACAGCTTACAATAGCAGCAGGTTGGTAAGAAGTAAGAAGCCCAGAGTCCAGGGAGCTAGTCATATTGCAGTTGACACCTGATGGCAAGGAAAGATAGGAAGGTAGGTGTGTTTAGTTGGGCTGCTGAATAGCCAGAAGCCTCTGGTCTATCTTCTAATGTCGCCAGTTGCTTTGTTTTTCAATACCAAAGCTCTGTCCAAAATAGCGCTGATTGGACGAGAGTCGGTGCATACACCGTTAAACTGGTGGAAAGGTACGTTTTCAAGCTGATCTGGGGGGTTTCAGAAAGCAGAGCATCCCAAACTGGAGTGCCCCAAGAAAGTGGACCAAACCCCAGAATGGCCAAAATCCAGGCAGCACACATTAAAGTGGACCAACACCCAGGGAGGATCAGATCCCTCCCCGCGGGGCATCCGAAATCGCCTACAAACCTTACCTTAACCCCGTTCCAACGGCGTATGTGCGGGCCGCGTCTCGCGCTTCCCTCTAGCAGGTCGCGCACCAGCGCCGGCCATTTGTGAATGGCCGGCGCGGGCGTGCTTCCTGTTAGAAGAAAGCGCGAGACGCGGCCTCCAGCACTCAGAGCCGCTGTGGTTGGACGCCGCTTGGACGTGCATACCACAGCGGCTCTGAGCTCTCTGATTGGACGAGCGCCTGCGTAGGATCGTGGGGAGGTGAGTGTTTACAGGCGTTCTGGGGGGTTTCACACAGAAGTGGACCAAAACCCAGTCAAAATCCTGGGTGTTGGTCCACATTAAGCTCAGTTGCCGTATTTTATATTTGTTTCTCTATCTAACATATCAGCAAGTTTATATAAACAATAGCCTCAACAAGTGCATGGCTAGCTCCGTGCCAAAGCTTAATTTCATATACAAAAGGTTACAAAATTTGCTTAAAAACCAATATCAATGCTTCTAAAATTCATTACTAGAAAGAGTCTTTAATACATCACCCAAGTGTGCAGCATATTACAATTCATTCCACGTACCAGCTGGCCTGTGAAACACAGGTTTAATCCTTTATGTCAATAATATGTAGGTCCGCTTGAATATACAATTATTGTGCTCTTGACATCTCCAAATACACCTCTTTTTTCAAGTTACTTAATAAGCCTTAACAGTGGCTTTCAGCGTTTTAAAACCAACAACATGCATGTGTATGAAAAAAAGGAAGAAAGAAACACCAATCGTGTGAGGAAAGTTTACAACTCTCTCACTCTCTCACGGTCTTTATTGTGCTTACCACAAGTATCCATAAACAACAAGCTTTGTATATATCCAATACTATAAACAGGTCAGCAAGTGCAGCACATTCAGTCCGCGCATCTGATCTCACCATCCTCTCTTTAAATTGCCGTCTATGTTCCCTGGGTGTGGGACCGAGCAGTGACTTATGGTGAAACCGAAAGTTTGTTGCGTCCGTGTTGCTTGACTCCACCCCAAACGTGTTTCATCATCAAATGACTTGTTCAAGCCACTGTCGGGTCCCTCGGCCATTGGATATATACAATGCTTGTTGTTCCTGGATACCTGTGGTAAGCACAATAAAGAGTGTGAGAGAGTTTCTTATGCTCCTGCGCAGCATTTTATGTTGACTGAGAGAAAGGAGAAATAAATGCGATTGGGTACAATCATTAGTTGCAAAACACAGCTCTTTGCAGATGAAATCACAGGGACATCATTCGCCACAGTACCAAACTGACACACCAGAGTCTGATGCACACTGTAAGATACCTGGGCCTTGGGTTTCCTCCACAGATGGTGGCTACTGACTCGCCTAGTTCCAGCGTTAATTCCCACTACCTGTGTAAGAAACCTACCTGCGGGCCGTTCCCGCGGCTCCTCCGCCCAGTCACGCCGGCTCTGGTCTTCTGGCGGCCGCGCGGGGCGGTCGCCTCTCTCTCCTCCTCCCTCGCTGGAGCTCCAGCTTCCGCCTCCTCGCCGTCGGCGGCTGGGGTTCCCGGCGGCGGCTCCTCCGCTGCTTCGGCCGGCGCGTCCTCCCCCTCCCCCTTGGGGGGCGCGCCCGGCAGTGTCTCGCGAGCACGTCATAATTATGCCCCCGGCGGCGCTGCTACCAGCGCATTCGCCGGGGGCAGGTTTGAGTGGACCTACCCGGGTCCGGGGGGGGGGCCCTCTGGGCCAGATGAACCCAGGGACTGGACAGCCTGGCTGTCAGGGCGGTCCAGTCCCTGGAGGGCTCCTATCAGGAGCAAGTATGCACCAATCATGTACACCAATCATTGCATTCCCCCCTTCCCATTGGCCAGTCCCCCTTTAAATATATCTTTGACCTGACCATCAGTGCCCGTTATAGCCATTATTAGCTTGGGTGTGCTGTTGGAATTGCGTTTTGTGTGTATTGATCCGGCTTCGTCCTTGACCACTCCCGTCTGCTGCCTGCACCGACCTTCTGCCTGTCTGACCTTGCTTCTGCTTACCCCTTGGATACCACGCTTCTGTGACCACCCAGCTTTGACCCCTGCCTGTCCCGACTATTCTCTGCCTAATCCTTGGATTAGACGTTTTGGACTCTTTTCACTTGAACCCCTGATTTGGGATACCCCGCAGTTCACCCGTCTTCACCATAAGCCAGCAATCTTTGCGCCAGTAAGTCCTGGGGGCAACCGAGTCTGGAGAGGCATAACCCGTGTCTCCAGCGAGCGGGGGCTTGACTATAGGCACAAGAGGTGGTGGAGATTGGGGATTGTTGGCTAATGCAAGAAGGGTGTCCGGCGGTCCCTGACAACCTGACTGGTGTCCCTCCTGTTATTTTCTTCTGTTGGACTCCAGCAGGAAACCAGAAATGTAGTTCTGATCCCACCTGAGCGCCAACAAGACAAGCGCCTGTCTCCCAAGGCTGATCCATGTGCAGTTGTTCTCCAATGCCATCTTGTGGTCAAATGTTAAACTGTAGCTGAATCTAACTACCGTGAGCAACTCCCTACAAATACCTATGACTATGAGTCCCTTAAAGAGGAACAAAACATGGGAAATTCAATTTACCTGAGCGGTCCACTTAGCGAATCAGCGTGCTCAGTTTTGCTTGGCTCCATTCGGTTCTGCTAACTGCACAGCAGCTAGGGAGTTGGATGAAGCTGAGCCAAACACACTACCCACTGCATCTCCGCTCTTGTCTAGCTGTCAGTGTGCCCCCCCCAGCAGCGGCACTGAGATGCAGCGAGGGCTACAGGAACAGGTGAGTGGAACCGCAGATCCGGGTGTTTCACACAGTGGGTCATCACAATTCAGGATCAGGATCAAAAGTTTGGGTCCCATTACTGTTGCCAGTGAGCCCAAATTTGGGGAAAGTCCAATCTAGGTTTTGGGGGTTTTGGAGCATAATCCAAGAGCCAGAGGGTCAGAGCGGGAGTGGGTTGTAATCCAAAGCCAAAAATCAGAGCAGAAAGTCAAACCAGGAAGTCCCACAGGAACAGAGGCAAGCGTCAGTCCAGAAAGATCTGCCGGCAACTTCCTAGTGCTGCAGACCCTCTTTTAAAGGGCATTAGGCATCCAGGAAGTGCCTGCCAGGCATGTGCAGAAGCGTGAGCATTAGTACACGTGCACACACAGGGTCAGGGGCTGCTTAATGACCGTGCACGGACACGCACAGCCCAAACGGAGACACCCGACAGGCGTGACCAAGCGTGTGTGCACATTCGCAGGGGCAAGTGCTCAGCCGCCGACGCACGTGAGTAGGACTAGGTCTCTTCTCGTGACATTCCAAAAGTTAAAGGCAATTACTCTAAACTGAACCCTCAAAGTCATCAAAATATTACATAAATAGATCACCTCATGATATCTAGATAGTAAAGATTCTATAAACCAAATTACCAATTTATAAAGATGAATATAAGCAACAGCTTATACCTTGTTGATGAATCAGTGGAGTAGGACAATGAGGTACAAACCTCCTAACAAGTTTCTCAAGAGAATGGCTCAAAATATATACACTGTTAGTACTGACTTGTGGTCTCTACCTGGGTTACCTCCAAATCAGAGTTTAAAGATATCAAGTTTTAAACCATTTTTTTTATTTACCTTGAAGAAGAAACCAAGGTGGTTTCTGGAACGTGTGGGTGCCGAACATAGTCACAGCCCGAACTGGATGCTCCCCACCTGGACTCATTTGGTGATGTACCCCTGAAATGTTTTTCTTCCTCCATGCTGTGTGGGAGTCTCCTTTTATGGGCATGTCAGTTATCTGGGCTGGATTTACCGGTATATTATATTGCTATTAGTGGACATTAATTTGTTTAAAAAACTATTTTAATATTAGACTTACCCTTATGCACGTATCCACCCTTATGCACATGCTCACTTTAGTGCTGTCACATTTTTTCTGCATTAGCACTTTGGGGACCTGATCTATATGGACTCTAAGTTGTTTGTATGGACTCTAAGTTGTTTGTATGGACTCTAAGTTGGTTGTATGGACTCTAAGTTGGTTGTATGGACTCTAAGTTGGTTGTATGGACTCTAAGTTGGCTGTATGGACTCGGGGAGGCCGATTCATTAATAGCGGCAGGTAGCGACAGATGAGCGACTGAAGTATGGCGCTATGAGCGCCGCTAGCGTACACCGCGGGCGGTAGCGATTCGCTATAGCAGGCCTCCTCAGTCGCTACCTGGCGTTGTTGGGAACAACGCCTACATTGCTGAATATGATGTTTGAGCTCAGCTTTGTAGACTCCCCCCTTATAGTGGTTTAGGTCATCTTACACCCCCCTTATAGTGGTTTGGGTCATCTTACTCCCCCCTTATAGTGGTTTGGGTCATCTTACACCCCCCTTATAATGGTTTGGGTCATCTTACACCCCCCTTATAGTGGTTTGGGTCATCTTACACCCCCCTTATAGTGGTTTTGGTCATCTTACACCCCCCTTATAGTGGTTTGGGTCATCTTACACCCCCCCCGTATAGTGGTTTTGGTCATCTTACTCCCCCCTTATAGTGGTTTGGGTCATCTTACACCCCCCTTATAGTGGTTTTGGTCATCTTACACCCCCCTTATAGTGGTTTCGGACAAATTATGACTGGAGCCAAAAAAACTTTCCCTGTAGTGCAGTACTTGAAGGGTAGTTAGCTTACCGCAAAAAATGAAGTGATCATGCTTTCCCTTAGCTCATAGCCAGTCTGGGTGTCCTCACTTCTTTCTGTGGCCAAGTTGGGGATTTCGGGCACCAGTGCTGTCTCTTCAGGTGATTGGATTCTGTGGCATATGCAAATGTTGTGGAGCACACAGCAGGCGAGGATGATCTTGGAGACCTTTTGTGGACTGTACAGCATCTCTCCTCCTGGGCGTGCCAATCAGCAGGCCGATGGTTCGTTCCACAATGCTTCGGGTTTTGTGGTGTGCTGCATTGTAGCGTTCATGGGCAGAGGTCTGTGGGCTTCTGACCGGAGTCATCACCCACGTTCTCTGCCCATATCCCTTATCCGCTGTTGAAAAAACACAAGGAGAGAGACAGCAATTAGTACTAGTACATGTTTTGGTTTTCATTTTTACTAATTTCGCTTACTAGGCCACATATTTTAGGCCAAATACTTTGACATGGTTAATTATTTACCCAGTAGCAAGCCAGCTGGCATTTCGTTGTTCTCAAACTTCCTGCACAGGACTGTCCGCTGCAGGACGTAAGAATCGTGGCATGAGCCGGGGAACCCCGATCTCACCGCCCGTAGCTTCATTTCGTGGTCACGGACCACCATGATGTTCATAGAATGGTATTGCTTACGGTTTCGGAAATACATCTCCTGTGCACGGGGAGGGCGGAAAGGGATATGTGTACCATCAACGCACCCTAGCACATTCGGGATCCCTCCCATTAGATAGAAGGCATGTTTTATTTTGGCCACCTCATCCTCATCCTCAGGAAACTTGATGTAAATAGGGATCAAATCACAAATTGCCAGAACTACCTGGATTAATATACGGCTCATTGTAGCCTGGCTGATCCCGCTGAGGAGGGCAGAGGTTGCCTGGAAGGTCCCTCGTGCCAAAATGTTCAAAGTGGCACACAGGCGTACTATGGATCGAGTGCGTTTGGTGGATGGCTCGATTTTGTGCTTAATCTGATCATATAGGGACTGTAGTGCAGCACGATTCAGACGGAAGCGGCTCCTGATCTGCTCGTCACTTAAGTCCCATACTGAAAGGCGGATTCCAAAGGAGCGGGGTGCCCTAAGCCTCAGAGCACCCCCCTCCCTGTCCTCCTGCTCTTCCAGCATACGCATACATCCATCCACCCATACCCCATACATCACCCTCTTATCCATCACACACTCAACAGATATACCAAATCAGCCAAACAAAACAAAAAACCACAAACACACCACACACCCAAACAATCACACTCCTCACACACTCACTACAATGCAGCTCACCACAAAACCAGAAGTATAGTGGTCCAAACCACCAGACTGCTGAAAAACAGCTTTCTAAGTTAGGCACAACCAAGAGGGGAGTTGCTGCACAGCCCACAAAAGGCCCCAAAATCAAGCCTCACTTGCTGTATGCTCCACAATATTTGCATATGCCAACAAAATCAATCTCCTAAAGAAACAGCACTGATGTCAGAAATCACCCAACAAGCCACAGAGAGTGAGGACCAAACCCAGCCAGACACTCAAATGAGCTAAGGGAAACAAGCACCACACCACAGCCTTTGCCACAGTGTAACAATACCAGAAGCTTGCCAAATCCAGCCATTTATACTTCACTTTCAAAAAGGACAGGTCCGCTTTGCCGCCTTTTGCGTTGCTCTGCTATTTCCGGGCTCCAATTAGCTGACCCAGGTGTGCGTGAAACGGAGTGCGCATGCGCACGCTAGTAGCGCTACTAGCGTACGTGAGCCTAAACTTGCGTGCATTAACGGACATGGCAGAAAATTCTGTGGCGATGCCATTCTGTAGTCTGCATGCGTGCTTGTTGGTTGTGTATTGGTGTGTGTGTGCAGCTACAGGATGGAGCCAAATTCAGGACATCTGCCGGCCACAGCAGGCCCAAGTAGGAGTGTGGTGGGTGCTGTGCGCAGACCTCCCTTAAGGAAAAGGGCCCAGCCTGAAGGGGGTGCAGCACCCCAGGCTAAGCGCCCAGGTGCCAAGAGGGAGCCTGAATTTAATTTGGCGGAGAATAATAATCTTGTGCGCCTGACCCTTGCGAAATGGGAGCTGCTCTTTGGCTCCAAAAGCAAGTCAATAGGCAAACAAGAAAGAAGCAAACTGTGGGATGCCATTGGTGAGGAGCTTACTAGCAGTGCTCAACACCCACGTAGTGGCCCATCCTGCAGGAAACGCTTCTACACTTTGAGAGGGGCCCTTATGAAAAAGATGAATCACGATCTTGATGTCAAGAGTGGGACCATCCAGGGTCCAAAGAGTACCTACAGGCCGTATGAGGAGATGCTGAAGGGGAAAATTCCACTTGCTCGGCTGCAGGGTGTGGATCCTGGGGATGACACCACAGGTTGGACTGAAGGTACATATTTTCTGTCCATTTTGTGATATGAATGTTAATGTATGTGATTTGCTTGTTCTCTTTCTGCCCAACTAACAGTAGGACCTGTGAAGTAGTACATTATACCTCATAAATGTTTTACTTTCATGTGTGTTGCTTTCTGCATAGGTGCACATGGTGCTGTCCATGAGTCGGGGGAGGAGGAGGACACCCCAAATCCTGCCCTTCAACCAACCTCCAGCCTAACCCAGTCTGACATTGAAGGTATTTAACACTAATTTAGGGGCTGGTTGTTTTTTTACAAAATGGGTGTGGGAGCACCTCAAACAATAGCTTGTACCACTGTTGAGGATTACTAATATGGACCTGCGGCCTAATTTCACGCCCACTTTAACCCTCACAGAAACTAACTAACAAGACCCTAACATGTGTAGCTATGTGGGAAGGCAGAGATGTGTGGCCATATATCTGCATATACATGTGTAAGCCACACTGGCCTTGATTAGTGAATATTATTGAATGAGCTGCTCACACACACCTAAATGCATGTTTTATTTTGTGCGGCACATTACCAATGGCTAAATGTTTGCTTTGTTTTTGCCTAGCTGCCCCGCCATTGGCACCAGCATCTCCTCAGGAGCCAAGGTACTCTTTGGATGCCGGTAAGTGCATGTGTCAACCTTGCTTTAGCCGCTTTAACACAAGTGCATGTCTATCATTCCTCTTTTTGATTTGTAGGCCAAGTGACTGGTTCATCTTTGGACCCCACTTCCGATGTTGCAGGTCAACAGGACCCTGTTGGTGTGTATTGCAATAAATAATGTATCCTTTATGCTGTTTATGTTACACTGGTTCAATTGGGTTAGTCTAATAATCTACATGTTTGCTCTGTCAACTTGAAGATGCCTATTTTGAGTGCTTTTTCCATCCCCAGGGTCAGTCTAATAGTTTTTTGAGTGATTGCAATGCATTTTTTGGGTATATTTAAAGACAAACATTCACCCAAGTAGTTGGAGGAATATTTAGAGACA
Source organism: Gastrophryne carolinensis (assembly GCA_027917425.1). Classification (NCBI taxonomy): domain Eukaryota; kingdom Metazoa; phylum Chordata; class Amphibia; order Anura; family Microhylidae; genus Gastrophryne; species Gastrophryne carolinensis. Next base: position 107,021,447 of record CM051235.1, read on the forward strand.
TTGTGTCTTTTAGTTGGCCAGAATATCGGAAGTGGCTGTCCGGAAAGGGCCCTTCACGTTGTGGCTGCCAGAGATGAGGGTAAGTTGTTTTGGCTTGATGATCTAGTATGTATTTTTGCTATACTTTTGTTGCACTTTATTCGGCCAACTTGTGTTTAAACATGTATTTTCCATGGCAAATCTCGAGTGAGGGCCCCACTCCAGACATCTAGGAGATGGCGGGTATGTGTAATTTTAGGAATGTGTCTGATCTTATTTGGCCCAATTATTGCCTCTTATTCCTCTAACATACATGTTAGCAATCTGAGTTTCCAAGATACCTTTTGGCTAGTGTGTAATCTGGCACTTTGTAGAGGTATGGCCTCGATAGGCTATCCATGTTACATTTGAGTTTGTTCCACTGACCTACTAACCTGACTTTCCTGTTTAGCATATGCCAACTTGCCGGAGCTCTCGGATGTTGATTTGCCCCTCTCTGGCAGCGAGACCCCGCTCCTACCTGTGCCGGACGACACGGAGGTAACATGGCTGATTTAGAGGACCAATAACCACATTGCCATGTTCGTGGGTAGGCGATGAACCAACATGTCACATTTCCTTTCTTGGTTGTTTTGGCAGGAGGCGGGACCAGAACCCCAAGCTGGGACCTCTTCCCAAGTGCCATGCGGCCAAGCTTCAGAGGCTCAAGCAAGGGTAAGTTGTATTGTTACAGTTTGGGCAAATGATTTTGAGGGGCATAGCTGCATTGGTTCTGTTTGACTAAAATGTTGTTTTCTATTTTGTTAGACTCAAACCAGAGCAAGAGGAGGTGTGGCACCAACCAGTGCTGATTTTTATGAGCTAGGGGTCCGGATGCTGGAGGACTACAGTCGCCAACAGCCGCGTGATGGAACTAATGAGCGCATTGCGGCGTTGGAACATCAGGTGCTGATGTGTCAGCAACAAAATGAGGCCCAGCAGCGCCAGATAGACCAGTTGCTCCAAAACCAACAACAACAACATAACCAGGAACTTGGTCGCCTCGCCAATCTGATGGAGCAATCTCTCCAGCGCCAGGAAGAATGTCTCCAGCGGCAGGAACAAAGTTTGTTGTTGACACAACAGCTCATACAACAGCAGTCTATTTTTTTTACTGCACTGTTGGCCCCCAACACCGCCCCTAGCATTGACTCCCAACCTCCCCGGCCACCCAGCCAAGAATATTAATTTGTTTGTGGTTGTATTTTTTTTTTTTTGAAATAGATTTGATTAACCCACCTCTAAATTGTGTTTTTCCTAAGACATAGCTAAGAACACAGTCAGGGATGAGTATCTTGATCTACATATGTAAATGTAGGCCAAAATTAATGCCACACATTTGTGACCATAGCTTACTATGGTTTACACATTAAATGGCTACAAAGGTATGGCAAAATTTACACACAAATGGGTTTGTAGACACTTAAACTATGCTTGGCAAGGCACAACACACTGTAATTAGCAAAATACAAAAATTTTAATAATAAAGGTGGGCAACAGGCCCAACATTTGCCCACAAAGTGGCTAAAACAAGGGGCCAGTCATCACCCTAACGACGCCTCTTCTTGGCCAGCAGCATAAGGCGAAGACGCCGGATCGACCGCCACAGTCTGCGATGCTGGTTTTCACAAGCTGTAGAGAGTAAAAAAAAAACAGATTTAATAAATGGAATGTGACCTCAACAGACACAGATGTAGCAATGTAATGTCAGGGGGTCCAATTAGCTGATGCTCACATTAACATTGTTGCCCACTGTGCCCTTAGGTGTTACCATTATATGAGTACTAGTGGCTGGCTTAAATGTGGCCACCACATCCCAAGCATACATTTACTCTTAACTCTTGGTAATCAAAGAAGGTATAAGTCCCAGTGTGGACATTTATGTGTTTAGTCACAGCCAAACAACAGGGCCTAAGTCCTAACGAGTAAACTAGTTTGGCCAAGAATCTTAGAGGTCATGACCTAATCAGGCCCATTTGGTTGGGTAGAAACCACAAATTGTCTCTATGTGGCAAACTCAAGAATGTGAGGCAACACTCAAGCAGGCAGACATGCATGTAGGATTGTTGGCCAAACACATGTAACCTAGATGTGTGTTGCTTAAACACATAGGTACATTGTAAATGTCTGCAGAATTGACTATAAGACATAGGGTTCACAAGTCTTTAGGCATATGAAGTGGGATGTACTCACCATCGCAGCTGTGGCGGGGGCCCATGCTGCTGGCCGTCCCGGGAGGTGTGGTGGGGAGGATGGTCACAGGCTCCGTCTGCGTGGCAACATCTGTCATGAGAAAGCAAAAGAGAAAAGCAAAATTAGTGGGCCAATGACACATGACTATTTGTCATCCATCTGGTTAGGGAGTCTGCAAAAACAAATGCTTGCATGGTTACACACATGTTGTCCGACATTAGCATATTTCCTGGTCCATGAGTTCATGTAAATTATTTATGGTTGCAACATGGACACATAAAGATAATGTGCCAATAACCTTGACAGTGCAATGGTAAGGACTAAAGGACTAATTTGCATTTTATTGTAGAATGTTACTAGTGGGCAACATGTGTTAGCCGGAACAACTTAACCAAATAACACATTTGCTAGCCCCCATCATGGTGTGGGCAGAAACATAGGGGTGGTTGCCATTTGGATTGCACAATAGTGGGGTTTGTGATGTTAATGTACATTATCAAACCAGCTTGTACTATGGACCAGGAAACATGTGTCTGTTAAAAGTGGGCCAATACCCAGGATTGATACTATTCTGTGTTTTGGTCCGCTTTGGCAGAGCACAACAATTTGAGTGAGACACCGTCCGCCGCCGCTGCCTTCCGCACATCACTCCTCCAGTGTGTGCGCACGCGCAGCCCATTAGGAAACAGAGAGAGCAGGCGCACACACATCTAGAGGGGCACGCAGAAGGCTGCGGCGGTGGCTTTTGCCACCCCCAATGAGGTAAGGAGTTTGTGGGCTTTTTTGGGGGGGGGCCCTGGGTGAGGGAGGTGATTGGGCATGGAAGCTTAGAGATTCCAAGCACAATCAACAATGGGTGTTGGTCCACTTTAAGGAATGTCATAACATATGGAATGTGAGGGATAACAACAAACACTTACCACGACTATGCCCGTGGAGAATGCGTTGCCAAAAGGCCATGGAGGTGCCGCCTATATGATGCCCTGCAAATTAGAGAGGAATGGCAAGGGCTAAGTACAAATGGCCAGATGAAACCTGTCACAGACTAACAATGACAAAATGTGCACTCACCAGGGGATGATCCGCCACTTGAAGCCCAGGGAGGGCTCTGAGGAGGAGGCGGGGAGCCTCGGCTCCTCACACTCTGCTCCGAAGATCCCCCAGCCAAAGAGCCACCCTCCTCCCTCTCACTCCCTGCTCCTTCAGGGAGTGTGGGAGAGTCCATTCCTTCCACCCCACTTGGACTCCCCACTTGAGAGTGGCCCCTTGTCTGGTGAGACTCCTCAGAGTCAGAGTGTGAGGAGCTGAGGCTTGATCCTGCCAGCCCCCCAGCAGCACACTCCTCTGGGGCGTCATCCCCTTCCTCCCCTGGGTCCTCTAAATAGGAGCCGCGAGAAGGACCCTCCCCCGATGACTCCCCCGAGTCCTCCTGTCTGGTTCGGGGGAGGAATCCCTTCCCACATTTCCCCAGGGGAGGACGCTTATCTGTGTTGAGGGGGTGAATGAAAATAATTAATATTAATACCCCAAATGGACACAGCTTAGCAGATTATTTAACCAAAAGTATAAACATAGCATAAGCTTAAACTTACCTGATGCGTAGGCATCATATAGGCGGTACACGCCTTCAGGGTTCCGGCGCTTGAAGTCCGACCATTTCTGCTGGATTGCTCGGACACTGAGGTGGGTGTCGAAGAGCCGGGACACTGTGGCCTTCACCTCCATGGCAATTCGCTTTTTGCCCCCACGGGCATAGTCATATTGGTGGATGCAGAAATCCTATGAGCAATGAAAAACAAACACAAATCAATACATGACATCAGAACAATGGCATAAACAGTTATACTGAGAACAGATTAAAGTGGACCAACACCCTGGATTTTGACTATTCTGGGTTTGGTTCCACTTTGGTGGGGCACACCAATCGGGGGTGGGCCGCTGTCTGAAACCCCCTGGGAAGGCCAAAAATACACCACTGACCACGCTCCCACGTGACTGCGCCAGGCTATCACAGCGCTCTGCGCCGCTGTGGTATGCGCGTCCAAGCCCGCTTGGACGTGCATACCAGCTCAGCTGCCTCTGAGCGCTGTAGGACGCGTGTGGCCATTAACAAATGTCTGGCGCAGGGGCCCACCCTGCTAGAGGGAAGCGCAAGACGCATCCGCGTCTCACGCATGCAGAGATGGGACGGGGCTGAGGTAAGGTTTTTGGGCCTCCAGGGGGGTTCATCCCCGCAGGACATCCAGATTTGGGATGCCCCGCGGGGAGTGATCAGATTGGTCCTGAAAACTAAGAGATTTCAGGGCCAATCCACCCTGTGTGTTGGTCCACTTTAAACATAAAATCCAAGATAAACATACTCACTTTGACCACCTGGCCGTTTACGCGGCTATCCACCCTTTGACGCTTTGCTTTTGCTGGCCCAGGAGGGGAAGGGGTGGGAGGGGGGTTAGGTGGGGGAGGTGAGGTAGGTGGGGGAGGTGGGGGAGGGGTGGTGGGGTCAGAATCAGAGGAGGAGCTGGGGAGGCGCAGAATCCGTCTCCTGGGCAGCATGGTGGAAACGCAAAGGAGGAAACAGGAACCGGATATGACCAAAGCGACAGGGGCAAAAAAAAAAATGCTCCTCGCAAAGGGAACAAGCTAATATCCGCTATGTGTAAGCTTAGTGGCGGAACTAGTCGATTTACGCATTCCAAAAAGCTATTGGACTAAGCGCTAGTAATTTTTAGCTTTATGTGGCTTTGAAACGCAAAGGAGGAAACAGGAACCGGATATGACCAAAGCAACTGGGAAGAAAAAAATAAAACAAACGCTCCGCGCACCAGGAACAAGCTAATATCAGCTATGTGCAAGCTAAGTGGCGGAAAAACAAAATTTAAACATTAACACAAGCTATTGGACAAAGCGCCAGAAAGTTAAAGCTTTATGTGGCTTTGAAACGCAAAGGAGGAAACAGGAATCGGATATGACCAAAGCAACTGGGAAAAAAATTAAAAAAAAAAACCTCCGCGCACCAGGAACAAGCTAATATCAGCTATGTGCAAGCTAAGTGGCGGAAAAAGTAAATTTACGCATTACAACAAGCTATTGGCAAAGACGCCATTAACCCTTTAGTTGCCAAGCCCGTAACACCTACGTGCTGGCTTGGCTGGGCGTTAAGTGCCAAGCACGTAGGTGTTACGTGCTTGACACTTACTTACCTTGTGGCGATCTGGAGCTGCAGAAGACATCCGTTCCAGCGCTGGATTGAAGAGAAGACATCCGAGTTCATGTGGAGGTGACCCTTACCTCACCCCAGTCAGCAGATCGGCGCTGGACCAATAGGAAGGGAGGCGCATGGCTGCTGTCATCAGCCGGCGCCTCCCCTATATAACAGCATTCGGTCTAATGCTGTTGTCTTCCATCGGTGATTCTGAGGTAAGTGGGGTGTGTGGGGGGGCTGGCGAGTGGGTGGGTGGCCGTAGGTATCGATGATCTTCCATTCTGTTGCCATCGCCGCCATCGCCGCCATCCGGGGGGGGGGGGACGTTGTGGTGGGTGTCCGCTGTCACTTGTAGTGCGCCGCCGCCATCCGGGGGGGGGGGACGTTGTGGTGGGTGTCCGCTGTCACTTGTAGTGCGCCGCCGCCATCCGGGGGGGGGGGGGGGGGTTGCGATCTGTGGGGGGGTGGAGGGTGTTGTGATCTGTGGGGGGGTTGTGATCTGTGGGGGGGGTTGTGATCTGTGGGGGGGTTGTGATCTGTGGGGGGGTTGTGATCTGTGGGGGGGGTTGTGATCTGTGGGGGGGGTTGTGATCTGTGGGGGGGGGTTGTGATCTGTGGGGGGGGGGGTGTGATCTGTGGGGGGGGGGTGATCTGTGTGTGTGGGGGGTTGTGATCTGTGTGTGGGGGGTTGTGATCTGTGTGGGGGGGGTTGTGATCTGTGTGGGGGGGGGTTGTGATCTGTGTGGGGGGGGTTGTGATCTGTGTGGGGGGGGGGTTGTGATCTGTGTGTGTGGGGGGGGGGTTGTGATCTGTGTGTGTGGGGGGGGGTGTGATCTGTGTGTGGGGGGGGTTCTGATCTGTGTGTGGGGGGGGTTCTGATCTGTGTGTGGGGGGGGGGTTTGTGATCTGTGTGTGGGGGGGGGGGGGTTGTTATCTGTGTGTGTGCCGGCGGTCAGATCTGGGGTCAGATCTGTCCGTGCCGGCGGTCAGATCTGGGGTCAGATCTGTGCGTGCCGGCGGTCAGATCTGGGGTCAGATCTGTGCGTGCCGGCGGTCAGATCTGGGGTCAGATCTGTGCGTGCCGGCGGTCAGATCTGGGGTCAGATCTGTGCGTGCCGGCGGTCAGATCTGGGGTCAGATCTGTGCGTGCCGGCGGTCAGATCTGGGGTCAGATCTGTGCGTGCCGGCGGTCAGATCTGGGGTCAGATCTGTGCGTGCCGGCGGTCAGATCTGGGGTCAGATCTGTGCGTGCCGGCGGTCAGATCTGGGGTCAGATCTGTGCGTGCCGGCGGTCAGATCTGGGGTCAGATCTGTGCGTGCCGGCGGTCAGATCTGGGGTCAGATCTGTGCGTGCCGGCGGTCAGATCTGGGGTCAGATCTGTGCGTGCCGGCGGTCAGATCTGGGGTCAGATCTGTGCGTGCCGGCGGTCAGATCTGGGGTCAGATCTGTGCGTGCCGGCGGTCAGATCTGGGGTCAGATCTGTGCGTGCCGGCGGTCAGATCTGGGGTCAGATCTGTGCGTGCCGGCGGTCAGATCTGGGGTCAGATCTGTGCGTGCCGGCGGTCAGATCTGGGGTCAGATCTGTGCGTGCCGGCGGTCAGATCTGGGGTCAGATCTGTGCGTGCCGGCGGTCAGATCTGGGGTCAGATCTGTGCGTGCCGGCGGTCAGATCTGGGGTCAGATCTGTGCGTGCCGGCGGTCAGATCTGGGGTCAGATCTGTGCGTGCCGGCGGTCAGATCTGGGGTCAGATCTGTGCGTGCCGGCGGTCAGATCTGGGGTCAGATCTGTGCGTGCCGGCGGTCAGATCTGGGGTCAGATCTGTGCGTGCCGGCGGTCAGATCTGGGGTCAGATCTGTGCGTGCCGGCGGTCAGATCTGGGGTCAGATCTGTGCGTGCCGGCGGTCAGATCTGGGGTCAGATCTGTGCGTGCCGGCGGTCAGGTCTGGGGTCAGATCTGTGCGTGCCGGCGGTCAGGTCTGGGGTCAGATCTGTGCGTGCCGGCGGTCAGGTCTGGGGTCAGATCTGTGCGTGCCGGCGGTCAGGTCTGGGGTCAGATCTGTGCGTGCCGGCGGTCAGATCTGGGGTCAGATCTGTGCGTGCCGGCGGTCAGGTCTGGGGTCAGATCTGTGCGTGCCGGCGGTCAGATCTGGGGTCAGATCTGTGCGTGCCGGCGGTCAGATCTGTGCGTGCCGGCGGTCAGATCTGGGGTCGCGCGTGCCGGCGGTCAGATCTGGGGTCGCGCGTGTCGGCGGTCAGATCTGGGGTCGCGCGCGCGTGCCGGCGGTCAGATCTGCGAGCGTGCGTGCGTGGGTGCCGGCGGTCAGAGATCTGCCGGTGGGTGGGTGGGTGCGTGCGTGTGCCGGTGGTCAGAGTGAATCCCCTCGATTGCCAGTAAAACTTACCTTACCACCGCTCTAGGTATAGCATAGTGCGGCTGTTGTCCATGCATGCGTCCTAATCTTAACTTTTTCTCTTAGGTTGTTCGCTGAGCTACTGCCTTGGTTTCGTTATTTGGACCATTCGTTTGCTCATTTAGGACCGTAGCCTCCGCCCCTCCTTTTGGGAGCCTAGCCCCCGCCCCTCCTTTTGGGAGCCTATCCCCCGCCCCTCCTTTTGGGAGCCTATCCCCCGCCCCTCCTTTTGGGAGCCTATCCCCCGCCCCTCCTTTTGGGAGCCTAGCCCCCGCCCCTCCTTTTGGGAGCCTATCCCCCGCCCCTCCTTTTGGGAGCCTATCCCCCGCCCCTCCTTTTGGGAGCCTAGCCCCCGCCCCTCCTTTTGGGAGCCTAGCCCCCGCCCCTCCTTTTGGGAGCCTATCCCCCGCCACTCCTTTTGGGAGCCTAGCCCCCGCCCCTCCTTTTGGGAGCCTAGCTGGGATCCCGTGACCTGCTGCTCCTGACTCCACCACTTCTCATCGGGTTGTAACTATACTCTTTTATTTCTATTTTTGTCATTTTTTTGCTTTGTTTTATTGTATTGTATTTTTTTGTTAAATTTTTGTCTGTTTTTTTGCTTTGTTTTATTGTATTGTATTTTTTTGTAATTTGTCTTTAGTTTTAGCCTTTAGTTTTAGCCTTTAGTTTTAGCCTTTAGTTTTAGCCTTTAGTTTTAGCCTTTAGTTTTAGCCTTTAGTTTTAGCTTAGTTTTAGCCTTTAGTTTTAGCCTTTAGTTTAATTTTTTTTTTAGATTTTTGTTTGCATTGGGGTATGGCTGGTAAGCGGTACACTGCACAGGAAGCTGCGGCTTACCTGATGGCGTCTGACTCGGAAGATTTTAGTGAGTCAGGGTCTGAGTTCTTCCCATCAGATAGCGAGTCAGACAGTGTATACTCTACTGAGGAAACACAGCCGCGCAGTGCTACCAGTAGTAGCCACCGTAGAAGGGATAGTACCGCACAAAGTGAGGCCACGCTTCAGGCGAGTGTAGTGCAGGATGAGGCATCGAGTGCTGCAGCTGGTGAAGGAGCGTCTGCGTGGAGGCCTCCTAATAATATTTCCCCCGAAATTCCCCCTTTTGATTCGGTCCCCGGGGTCAATGTAGACACCACAAATTTTGGTGTCATTGACTTTTTCAAATTGTTCCTCACAGAAGCCATCCTACTGGATATGGTCTTCTATACCAATCTCTATGCCGAGCAGGTCTTAGCGAAAAACCCCCTGCAGAGGCACGCCCGAGCTCAGGCATGGCATCCCACAAATTTGAGTGAGATAAAGAAATTTTGGGGGCTCACTCTAGCAATGGGTATCCTAAAAAAATTTAGTATTTCCTCCTACTGGGATACCCAAACCATATTGGCAACTCCATTATTTCCGGCCGTAATGTCCAGAAACCGCTACCAAATTTTACTGCGGTTTCTGCATTTTAACGACAATTCCACTGCTATTCCCCGTGGTGAGCCCGGTCACGACAGGCTGCATAAATTACGGCCCCTGCTCAACAGCCTGTCAGATCGCTTCGCAGTAGTGTACACCCCCGGCCAAAAATTATCAATTGACGAGTCACTACTGCTTTTCAAAGGGCGCATTGTTTTTCGGCAATATATCCCTAGCAAGCGTGCCCGCTACGGGATTAAATTTTACCAATTATGCGACAGTGTGACCGGCTACATCAAATATTTTCGAATCTATGAAGGAAAGGACACCTATCTGGACCCCCCTGGTTGTCCCCTTGATTTGTCAATAAGTGGAAAGATCGTTTGGGACCTTATGACTCCATTGTTGGGTAGAGGTTACCACTTATATGTGGACAACTTCTATACCAGCATCCCCTTATTTCGCGCCCTTTATTCGTTGGATACCCCGGCCTGCGGCACCATCAACCGTAAACGCAAAGGGTTGCCCAGGCCACTACTTGAAAAAAAATTAAAAAGGGGGGAGTCTTATGCTCTAAGAAGCGATGAGGTCCTGGCCATGAAATACATGGGCAAAAAACATGTATTCCTTCTGACAACACTCCACGATGAGTCAGTTGTGAATGTAAGGCAACGTGGTCCCCGAGCCCCTTCCCAAAAGCCACGTTGCATAACCGATTATAATAAATTCATGGGTGGCGTTGATAAAACGGACCAAATATTAACTTATTACAACGCCACCCGAAAAACTCGAGCCTGGTACACTAAGGTTGCTATACATTTGGTCCAAATGGCAACCTACAACAGCTTTCAAGGCAGCAGTGCCAGGCTCCAATTTATCGTACATAAAATACCAGCAGCAGTTACTCCCTGCTTTGTTGTTTGGGGATACTGCGGAAGAACCAGATCTGCCTACCAATGACAACCAGGCCAGATTAGTAGGGAAGCACTTTATAAAGTTGCTTCCCGAAATTGGTAAAAAGCGGTATCCCCAGAGAGCTTGTAGGGTTTGTAGGAAGCGTGGCATTAGAAGAGATGTGCGGTATTATTGCCCGACCTGTCCCAGCCAACCCGGGTTATGCCTCGAAGATTGTTTTGAGGTATACCATACTCAATTAGATTATTGAGCAATGCATTTTTTTTTTGGTAGGTAGGCCCCTTTTAGGATTAGGTTTCTTAGGTATTTTGTGTTGCCGTTATATGTTTAGGATTAGGTTTCTTAGGTATTTTGTGTTGCCGTTATATGTTATTTTAGTTTCTTTTCGCTGTTGCTAATCCGATGGGAAATGGTGGAGCAGGAGCAGCTGGTTACTTGTGGCAAGTGATTATAAAATGTGACCAATTTCAGGTTCTTGATTCCTGATATTGGTCATTGATCACTGCACTGATCTTATAGTCTGATGACACAGCTACAGTATCCTAATCTGATGGCACAGCTACAGTATCCTAATCTGATGGCACAGCTACAGTATCCTATAATCTGATGGCACAGCTACAGTATCCTACTTGCACTTCTTAGAACAGGTAAGAAATTGTTTTGTTTTTCCATAGCGCATGCTTGACTTTGGGGTGTTTGGTAACTCTACACTTCAAAGTACCTATGCATGTGGGGTATTATTTTGTTCAGCAGCCGTTGTGCTTTCAGATTTACTGCGTTACTTCTTGCTTGCTTATTGTTTTTATAGGAAAAAATGTTTTTCAATCTGCTTTTTGCTTATTTTTTTAGCGAAATCCTTTGGAACCAGAGATTCTGCCAATCAATAGATTCTGAAGGACGTCGCAGACGTCAACAAGCCCAGTAGCCTTAGAAACCTTGAGGTATGTACTTTCCAAAAATATATAGTTTGTGGGGGGTATTTCAAATGTAAAGGGTTGTAAATTTGGAGAAACTGCAAGGTGCGCACTTTGTGTGCGGCGCTGATTTTTTCAAGTACAATTACCCTCAAACGCATGCTGGACTTTGTGGTGTTTGGCAACTCTACACTTCAAAGTACCTATGCATGTGGGGTATTGTTTTGTTCAGCAGCCGTTGTGCTTTCAGATTTACTGCGTTACTTCTTGCTTGCTTATTGTTTTTATAGGAAAAAATGTTTTTCAATCTGCTTTTTGCTTATTTTTTTAGCGAAATCCTTTGGAACCAGAGATTCTGCCAATCAATAGATTCTGAAGGACGTCGCAGACGTCAACAAGCCCAGTAGCCTTAGAAACCTTGAGGTATGTACTTTCCAAAAATATATAGTTTGTGGGGGGTATTTCAAATGTAAAGGGTTGTAAATTTGGAGAAACTGCAAGGTGCGCACTTTGTGTGCGGCGCTGATTTTTTCAAGTACAATTACCCTCAAACGCATGCTGGACTTTGTGGTGTTTGGCAACTCTACACTTCAAAGTACCTATGCATGTGGGGTATTGTTTTGTTCAGCAGCCGTTGTGCTTTCAGATTTACTGCGTTACTTCTTGCTTGCTTATTGTTTTTATAGGAAAAAATGTTTTTCAATCTGCTTTTTGCTTATTTTTTTAGCGAAATCCTTTGGAACCAGAGATTCTGCCAATCAATAGATTCTGAAGTGCCTTCCTCCCATGAGGAGCACCAGAAGAAATGTACTGACAAACTATCTATACAAACATAATTTTATTAACACAATGTAAAAGTTAAAAAGTACATAAATACACACAAACCACAGGACAATATAAAAACAGATAGCGAGTCCCTATGCATGTCACTCCATATATGGTATCAAAAAGCCCAAATAATGGGTAATTTCAGTGATGTGTGATGCTAGCGTTCCCAAAATGCTAAAAGCAGTAAAGCAAAAAAATATATCAAAAATATATATAGTTATGAAAAAAGGAGAGGCACTGGGGTATGCCAGCGCAAGGACAGAGTGTCCCTACACTCACCTACCCCAGTACCTGTGCCGGCACCACCCAGATCAACAAACAATATGTATATCCAATGCACCTCAGACCTCTAAAGATGAAAAAATAAGAGAATATATGTATGTACTATATAACTAACTAATAAATCCTAACAACCTAAATACAACCACTAACAAAGTGACAAATACACTTAATTAAACCATAAACAATGTAAATGTGAAATACACTCCCTCCAGTGAGCATGAACAAATACACAATGAATAATGTGGTGAAATAATCAACTAATAAATAATAATTAAATCCCTACAAATATGTGGGCACAATCCATATCCTAATACCAATAACCACAAAGGATGCAATATATAAATACATAAATACTTAATGAGAAAAAATGAACTGATATATGTACATAAACTGAGTGCCTATTGAAAAAATATATAAATACCCTAACAGTATCAACAATATGTTCCCAAGAATGATGAACCAATATATCCAGGTCTAACGGATACCAGTATTAAGAGACAGCAGATGGTGTCAGCAAAAGTGCATCAACATATTACCAGAACCATAACAATGGGAAGTATAGCCAGCATCAACGTGGAGTCAAACTAGGGACCGCACACAACCCCGGCCACCCGCGCCCGCCGCCCCCATGCGGCTTCAGAAGGGTGAAAAGGTGCAATACATCTTAATTACAGGTCCTTATAAATGAATCACCCACCTGTTGTGTATCTAGGTGATGTCCCCGCCAAATGCGCCGTCTAAACGCTCCGCCCAACCGCACAGCTGAGCCAGCCGGGCGCGGCCGGATGACATGTGGCCGCAAGCCGCGGCCTGTGACGTCACAGCCGCACAGTGCCCGGCCAGCGTGCGCGTGCCCACCCCCCGCGCGCGTGTGACCGCGGGCCCGGCTGTGAGCAGACAGCCACACAGTCAGGACCATGGAGAGCACCGCAGCCGCACGGAGGTGGGAGGCAGAGCGCAGACGGGGCACCAGGAGGAAGAAACCCCGAAGAGACACACAGGGGCCCTATACACTTATCAATTCAATTGGTGTTGTCTAATACTTATAAGTTTTACTTAAAGTAAATGATTCTATACCACATTTGGCCAAAATCACTACTACATGAGGCACGCGATGCCCATAAACACAGCAATCAATATAAATAGAACACATATTTAAATATGTACAACAAGCATATAAGCAGAATAGAGAGCACAAAACAAGGAAAGAAAAAATTGAAAGAAAAGCAAAAAAAAATATAAACAATAATAATCATATATGAGTCAATTCCTAGCACAACATAGCGCTTAAAGGGAAGTGACCAGCATTGAGGTGTCCAAATATCTGTAAAGGGGAGTCCAATCCAGAAGCACTACTGAGGCCAGCCCCATAGTGAGGGTATCAGCTGAACATACTCCCATAAGCCATCACATCCAGAATTCCGGTGCTGTCATTTGGATATCAAACGGCACACAACACAATTGCATGCCCGTCGGTCATCCACCATCCTGGATATTACTGCTGTAGAAACAGATGAAGGCCATGTACAGACCAAAGGACGTGTTGATTATCGGAAAAATGATTGTCTCCAGGGGGAAATCTTATTTCGGGCAACAAGGAACCTCCCATCTTCCAACCAAACTCAAACCCGTAAGGGAAGATTCATAAGTGAAATATCTGTGAACCACAAAACAATAGCATGACCATCCATGTGCATAGCTGACCCTGATAAGAATCAGTATATACAACCAAAGCTAAAAAAATTTTTTTTTTTTTTTTTTTTTTTTTTCTTTTTTTATATATATATATATATATAACAATAATAACACATAATCAATACACTGAAAGTATGTAAGGGATAACCCCGTGCATGTATAACAAAAAACAAAATAATAAACATGAAAAAAGAAGAAAAAAACACAAAAAAAGGGGGGGGGGAGGAGAGGGGGAGGGGGGGGGGGGGGAAGTGATGTACTGCCAACCAGTGCAGTCCCCAAATGTGAAACATTGAAAAGGAATGAACATTAGTGTACGGTGATCCAAATAGGACCACTGAATGCCCAACCCCCTGTCTGTACCTAAAGCTGGCCATCAACTGACCCAGGACGCAGGCTCCCATGCTGTCAGAAGGAATTGCTCCTGCATGTGATAACCTAAATGTCACAACTCACCACTGGGATATACGGTGGAAAAAATCCGGACCTCACATGCTGCCCCATGTGTGACTACTGTCCCTTCATCATAGAACTTCACCCTAGAAACGGGGAAAATGACCACTCCTCATTCAGGCCAATAGGGGACCTCGTGTTCAGTTCGAAAATCCAGCGTAATTCTCGTTGTAGGAGTCGACGCTTGAGATCACCCCCACGAGGCCCCAAACGGACTCTTTCTATTCCTGTCACTTTAAGGGACGAAACATCCCCTCCATGGGTCTCCAAAAAATGCCTGGCTATCGGCGTGATAGGCTTACCTGCATCGGTATCGCGTCTGGCCAATCTGATATTTGACAGATGTCCTTGTATGCGGGTCCTTAACGCATTTGCCGTTTCCCCCACATACTTCTTAGGACAATCACATTCAAGTAAATAAATAACCGAACGGGTCCTACAATTGATAAAAGAGGAGATCTTAGAGCTTTTATGCGTCAAATCATTCCTCACCTCCGTAGTACTGGTCATATACTGGCAAATAGAACATTTACCGCAAGCAAAGGAGCCTTTGACACTTCTATCCGGAAGCCAGGTGTTCGTCACAGGGAGATGACTTTTAGAGAGTTTGTCCCTCAAATTAGGTGCTCGCCGGGCCGTCATCGTGATGTGTTTCCCCAAAAAGGGAGAAATCAGAGGATCTGTGGTCAAAATGTGCCAATGTTTATTAATCATCCGCCGAATCGAGTACCATTGGGCATTGAAATCCGTAATGAGTCTTACCTCTTTTTCTGGTACTCAATTGTATAGAAAGCCTACGGCAGTAAATAGTCTTCTGGAGTACAACAGTTCACACATCAGACATCAGAAAGATGGAATCCCATATGGACAATTTTTGAGGGCTCGACGCAACTGCACGAAGGACACTCATTTTGAGGAGCAAGCGGATATTTTGAAGTCGCGATTTGTAGAACGAGGATACCCATCGAGGGTGATACACAAGTCCTATGTTAAAGCGCAACAAGTGGATAGATCGGAGCTACTGTGCCCCAGAAAGATGACTAACAAGAAGCAAGAACCAGAAAAAGAGGTAAGACTCATTACGGATTTCAATGCCCAATGGTACTCGATTCGGCGGATGATTAATAAACATTGGCACATTTTGACCACAGATCCTCTGATTTCTCCCTTTTTGGGGAAACACATCACGATGACGGCCCGGCGAGCACCTAATTTGAGGGACAAACTCTCTAAAAGTCATCTCCCTGTGACGAACACCTGGCTTCCGGATAGAAGTGTCAAAGGCTCCTTTGCTTGCGGTAAATGTTCTATTTGCCAGTATATGACCAGTACTACGGAGGTGAGGAATGATTTGACGCATAAAAGCTCTAAGATCTCCTCTTTTATCAATTGTAGGACCCGTTCGGTTATTTATTTACTTGAATGTGATTGTCCTAAGAAGTATGTGGGGGAAACGGCAAATGCGTTAAGGACCCGCATACAAGGACATCTGTCAAATATCAGATTGGCCAGACGCGATACCGATGCAGGTAAGCCTATCACGCCGATAGCCAGGCATTTTTTGGAGACCCATGGAGGGGATGTTTCGTCCCTTAAAGTGACAGGAATAGAAAGAGTCCGTTTGGGGCCTCGTGGGGGTGATCTCAAGCGTCGACTCCTACAACGAGAATTACGCTGGATTTTCGAACTGAACACGAGGTCCCCTATTGGCCTGAATGAGGAGTGGTCATTTTCCCCGTTTCTAGGGTGAAGTTCTATGATGAAGGGACAGTAGTCACACATGGGGCAGCATGTGAGGTCCGGATTTTTTCCACCGTATATCCCAGTGGTGAGTTGTGACATTTAGGTTATCACATGCAGGAGCAATTCCTTCTGACAGCATGGGAGCCTGCGTCCTGGGTCAGTTGATGGCCAGCTTTAGGTACAGACAGGGGGTTGGGCATTCAGTGGTCCTATTTGGATCACCGTACACTAATGTTCATTCCTTTTCAATGTTTCACATTTGGGGACTGCACTGGTTGGCAGTACATCACTTCCCCCCCCCCCCCTCCCCCTCTCCTCCCCCCCCCCCTTTTTTTGTGTTTTTTTCTTCTTTTTTCATGTTTATTATTTTGTTTTTTGTTATACATGCACGGGGTTATCCCTTACATACTTTCAGTGTATTGATTATGTGTTATTATTGTTATATATATATATATATAAAAAAAGAAAAAAAAAAAAAAAAAAAAAAAAAATTTTTTTAGCTTTGGTTGTATATACTGATTCTTATCAGGGTCAGCTATGCACATGGATGGTCATGCTATTGTTTTGTGGTTCACAGATATTTCACTTATGAATCTTCCCTTACGGGTTTGAGTTTGGTTGGAAGATGGGAGGTTCCTTGTTGCCCGAAATAAGATTTCCCCCTGGAGACAATCATTTTTCCGATAATCAACACGTCCTTTGGTCTGTACATGGCCTTCATCTGTTTCTACAGCAGTAATATCCAGGATGGTGGATGACCGACGGGCATGCAATTGTGTTGTGTGCCGTTTGATATCCAAATGACAGCACCGGAATTCTGGATGTGATGGCTTATGGGAGTATGTTCAGCTGATACCCTCACTATGGGGCTGGCCTCAGTAGTGCTTCTGGATTGGACTCCCCTTTACAGATATTTGGACACCTCAATGCTGGTCACTTCCCTTTAAGCGCTATGTTGTGCTAGGAATTGACTCATATATGATTATTATTGTTTATATTTTTTTTGCTTTTCTTTCAATTTTTTCTTTCCTTGTTTTGTGCTCTCTATTCTGCTTATATGCTTGTTGTACATATTTAAATATGTGTTCTATTTATATTGATTGCTGTGTTTATGGGCATCGCGTGCCTCATGTAGTAGTGATTTTGGCCAAATGTGGTATAGAATCATTTACTTTAAGTAAAACTTATAAGTATTAGACAACACCAATTGAATTGATAAGTGTATAGGGCCCCTGTGTGTCTCTTCGGGGTTTCTTCCTCCTGGTGCCCCGTCTGCGCTCTGCCTCCCACCTCCGTGCGGCTGCGGTGCTCTCCATGGTCCTGACTGTGTGGCTGTCTGCTCACAGCCGGGCCCGCGGTCACACGCGCGCGGGGGGTGGGCACGCGCACGCTGGCCGGGCACTGTGCGGCTGTGACGTCACAGGCCGCGGCTTGCGGCCACATGTCATCCGGCCGCGCCCGGCTGGCTCAGCTGTGCGGTTGGGCGGAGCGTTTAGACGGCGCATTTGGCGGGGACATCACCTAGATACACAACAGGTGGGTGATTCATTTATAAGGACCTGTAATTAAGATGTATTGCACCTTTTCACCCTTCTGAAGCCGCATGGGGGCGGCGGGCGCGGGTGGCCGGGGTTGTGTGCGGTCCCTAGTTTGACTCCACGTTGATGCTGGCTATACTTCCCATTGTTATGGTTCTGGTAATATGTTGATGCACTTTTGCTGACACCATCTGCTGTCTCTTAATACTGGTATCCGTTAGACCTGGATATATTGGTTCATCATTCTTGGGAACATATTGTTGATACTGTTAGGGTATTTATATATTTTTTCAATAGGCACTCAGTTTATGTACATATATCAGTTCATTTTTTCTCATTAAGTATTTATGTATTTATATATTGCATCCTTTGTGGTTATTGGTATTAGGATATGGATTGTGCCCACATATTTGTAGGGATTTAATTATTATTTATTAGTTGATTATTTCACCACATTATTCATTGTGTATTTGTTCATGCTCACTGGAGGGAGTGTATTTCACATTTACATTGTTTATGGTTTAATTAAGTGTATTTGTCACTTTGTTAGTGGTTGTATTTAGGTTGTTAGGATTTATTAGTTAGTTATATAGTACATACATATATTCTCTTATTTTTTCATCTTTAGAGGTCTGAGGTGCATTGGATATACATATTGTTTGTTGATCTGGGTGGTGCCGGCACAGGTACTGGGGTAGGTGAGTGTAGGGACACTCTGTCCTTGCGCTGGCATACCCCAGTGCCTCTCCTTTTTTCATAACTATATATATTTTTGATATATTTTTTTGCTTTACTGCTTTTAGCATTTTGGGAACGCTAGCATCACACATCACTGAAATTACCCATTATTTGGGCTTTTTGATACCATATATGGAGTGACATGCATAGGGACTCGCTATCTGTTTTTATATTGTCCTGTGGTTTGTGTGTATTTATGTACTTTTTAACTTTTACATTGTGTTAATAAAATTATGTTTGTATAGATAGTTTGTCAGTACATTTCTTCTGGTGCTCCTCATGGGAGGAAGGCATGATTTTTTCATGGCCACTCTTATGGAAATAGGTCTGATGGTTTGAGGAGTGAGCACAGTATCCTAGTTTATTAGTGGTGCACCCCTTCAGGTTCACAATAGATTCTGAAGGACGTCGCAGACGTCAACAAGCCCAGTAGCCTTAGAAACCTTGAGGTATGTACTTTCCAAAAATATATAGTTTGTGGGGGGTATTTCAAATGTAAAGGGTTGTAAATTTGGAGAAACTGCAAGGTGCGCACTTTGTGTGCGCCGCTGATTTTTTCAAGTACAATTACCCTCAAACGCATGCTGGACTTTGTGGTGTTTGGCAACTCTACACTTCAAAGTACCTATGCATGTGGGGTATTGTTTTGTTCAGCAGCCGTTGTGCTTTCAGATTTACTGCGTTACTTCTTGCTTGCTTATTGTTTTTATAGGAAAAAATGTTTTTCAATCTGCTTTTTGCTTATTTTTTTAGCGAAATCCTTTGGAACCAGAGATTCTGCCAATCAATAGATTCTGAAGGACGTCGCAGACGTCAACAAGCCCAGTAGCCTTAGAAACCTTGAGGTATGTACTTTCCAAAAATATATAGTTTGTGGGGGGTATTTCAAATGTAAAGGGTTGTAAATTTGGAGAAACTGCAAGGTGCGCACTTTGTGTGCGGCGCTGATTTTTTCAAGTACAATTACCCTCAAACGCATGCTGGACTTTGTGGTGTTTGGCAACTCTACACTTCAAAGTACCTATGCATGTGGGGTATTGTTTTGTTCAGCAGCCGTTGTGCTTTCAGATTTACTGCGTTACTTCTTGCTTGCTTATTGTTTTTATAGGAAAAAATGTTTTTCAATCTGCTTTTTGCTTATTTTTTTAGCGAAATCCTTTGGAACCAGAGATTCTGCCAATCAATAGATTCTGAAGGACGTCGCAGACGTCAACAAGCCCAGTAGCCTTAGAAACCTTGAGGTATGTACTTTCCAAAAATATATAGTTTGTGGGGGGTATTTCAAATGTAAAGGGTTGTAAATTTGGAGAAACTGCAAGGTGCGCACTTTGTGTGCGCCGCTGATTTTTTCAAGTACAATTACCCTCAAACGCATGCTGGACTTTGTGGTGTTTGGCAACTCTACACTTCAAAGTACCTATGCATGTGGGGTATTGTTTTGTTCAGCAGCCGTTGTGCTTTCAGATTTACTGCGTTACTTCTTGCTTGCTTATTGTTTTTATAGGAAAAAATGTTTTTCAATCTGCTTTTTGCTTATTTTTTTAGCGAAATCCTTTGGAACCAGAGATTCTGCCAATCAATAGATTCTGAAGGACGTCGCAGACGTCAACAAGCCCAGTAGCCTTAGAAACCTTGAGGTATGTACTTTCCAAAAATATATAGTTTGTGGGGGGTATTTCAAATGTAAAGGGTTGTAAATTTGGAGAAACTGCAAGGTGCGCACTTTGTGTGCGGCGCTGATTTTTTCAAGTACAATTACCCTCAAACGCATGCTGGACTTTGTGGTGTTTGGCAACTCTACACTTCAAAGTACCTATGCATGTGGGGTATTGTTTTGTTCAGCAGCCGTTGTGCTTTCAGATTTACTGCGTTACTTCTTGCTTGCTTATTGTTTTTATAGGAAAAAATGTTTTTCAATCTGCTTTTTGCTTATTTTTTTAGCGAAATCCTTTGGAACCAGAGATTCTGCCAATCAATAGATTCTGAAGGACGTCGCAGACGTCAACAAGCCCAGTAGCCTTAGAAACCTTGAGGTATGTACTTTCCAAAAATATATAGTTTGTGGGGGGTATTTCAAATGTAAAGGGTTGTAAATTTGGAGAAACTGCAAGGTGCGCACTTTGTGTGCGGCGCTGATTTTTTCAAGTACAATTACCCTCAAACGCATGCTGGACTTTGTGGTGTTTGGCAACTCTACACTTCAAAGTACCTATGCATGTGGGGTATTGTTTTGTTCAGCAGCCGTTGTGCTTTCAGATTTACTGCGTTACTTCTTGCTTGCTTATTGTTTTTATAGGAAAAAATGTTTTTCAATCTGCTTTTTGCTTATTTTTTTAGCGAAATCCTTTGGAACCAGAGATTCTGCCAATCAATAGATTCTGAAGGACGTCGCAGACGTCAACAAGCCCAGTAGCCTTAGAAACCTTGAGGTATGTACTTTCCAAAAATATATAGTTTGTGGGGGGTATTTCAAATGTAAAGGGTTGTAAATTTGAAGAAACTGCAAGGTGCGCACTTTGTGTGCGGCGCTGATTTTTTCAAGTACAATTACCCTCAAACGCATGCTGGACTTTGTGGTGTTTGGCAACTCTACACTTCAAAGTACCTATGCATGTGGGGTATTGTTTTGTTCAGCAGCCGTTGTGCTTTCAGATTTACTGCGTTACTTCTTGCTTGCTTATTGTTTTTATAGGAAAAAATGTTTTTCAATCTGCTTTTTGCTTATTTTTTTAGCGAAATCCTTTGGAACCAGAGATTCTGCCAATCAATAGATTCTGAAGGACGTCGCAGACGTCAACAAGCCCAGTAGCCTTAGAAACCTTGAGGTATGTACTTTCCAAAAATATATAGTTTGTGGGGGGTATTTCAAATGTAAAGGGTTGTAAATTTGAAGAAACTGCAAGGTGCGCACTTTGTGTGCGGCGCTGATTTTTTCAAGTACAATTACCCTCAAACGCATGCTGGACTTTGGGGTGTTTGGCAACTCTACACTTCAAAGTACCTATGCATGTGGGGTATTATTTTGTTCAGCAGATGTTGTGCTTTCAGATTTACTGCGTTACTTCTTGCTTGCTTATTGTTTTTATAGGAAAATATGGTTTTGAATCTGCTTTTTGCTTTTTTTTTTAGGGAAATCCTTTGGAACCAGAGATTCTGCCAATCAATAGAGTTCAAACCAATGGACCCACGCCAACAAGCCTAGTATGCTTAGAAACCTTGAATTGTGCACTTTCCAAAAATATATAGTTTGTGGGGGGTATTTCAAATGTAAAGGGTTGTATTTTTTGAAAAACTGCGAGGAGCGCAAAGTATTTGTATTTTATCTGAAAATCTCCTCTAGCGCTCTTTGCAGTTTCTGGGGTCTCCTGGGCAGGAAAGGGTGTCTACTAATACATGTGTGGTACCGTTGTAACCGGGAGAAATGGGGCTTTTACTCTCAATATGTTTTTTTTGAAAAACCTTTATTTTCGATTAAAAAAAACCACTGCAAAATGTAAAAACGTGTGTATTTTTTATTTTCTTTCACATATTTTGCCCAAAATAATTATGATAAAACTACAAAATTGATAAACAAGAGATATGATGTCAAAGCCCAGATTCTGCTGAAAAAAACAATATGTAATTTTTATGGGAAGTCCCAGAAAATCCCTTCAAAAATTACAGTTGAACATGGGGAGCGCAAAATAGTGAAAAATGCTCTGGCAACAGGGAGTGGGAAATGCTGCAGGAAGGCTGGCACTTAAAGGGTTAATTATTAGCTTGATTTAGCAGGGTGTTCAAGATCCTGTAATGCATAGGTCCTTGAAAACCAAAAAGCTTGTTGCTTAAAAATAACAATCTTATTCCTTCATAAAATAATAACACAATAAAACTATCCAACTACATGATAATGTGGCACACAGGAGAATGCATAACGGGTTGTTATGAGCTTTTACGCCTGAAGAAATCCTGCAGAATGTGGACATGCACGCTCACAACTACAGTGTATTCATTAAGAACGACTGGGGTCGCGGGAAGTGAATTCCTGGAAAATGGCAGAAGGGCACATGTATGAACAGCACAGCGCAGCACAGCGAAGCACAGCGACGCTCGCGCCACATAGCGAATCAAAACAGCGACTGCACAAACTCTGACCACCACAGATTCATCAAGGACAGGGCTGCCGAATAGCTTGGGCGCTGACAATTTCTATGAGCGAACGTGAGCGCCGAACATCACTGACTAAAAAGTAGCTTTACAAGCCCCGTGTGTTGTGAAAACAAGCTATTTGGAGCCAAATGAGTTTGGTGGGAGGAGATGCATTTTAGATGTCACTCACAACATTACAGTGTAAAAATTACAACTTTCATCTAAAAAAGAAAAACAACAAGACAGATTAATAAAACATATCCCAAGAAACATGTGTTGAATTTTGTGCAAAAGACAAGAACACAAAAACCACTTAAAACAATCATTGCAGTGTCTGCCATTGAAATGTATGGGAGAGCGGCAGGTAGCGACAGGTCAGACCTGGCGCTGTGATGGGATTAGCAGCGGCGCTGTTCGTTGCAGTCGGCTACATGATGAATCCCGCGCTAGCTGACGCTCTCGCCGGCGCTAGCCTCATTTAGCTTGATAAATGCGTCATTGTGGCCGACGCCGGGCGTACTTGAGTCGGTAGCCGCCGTTAGCTGGCGGGACCTGGCGCTCGTCAGACACTACCTGGCGCTATCGCTTGATGAATAAGGGCCTAAGTTGGTTGTATGGACTCTAAGTTGTTTGTATGGACTCTAAGTTGTTTATATGGACTCTAAGTTGTTTGTATGGACTCTAAGTTGGTTGTATGGACTCTAAGTTGTTTATATGGACTCTAAGTTGTTTGTATGGACTCTAAGTTGTTTGTATGGACTCTAAGTTGGTTGTATGGACTCTAAGTTGTTTGTATGGACTCTAAGTTGGTTGTATGGACTCTAAGATGTTTGTATGGACTCTAAGTTGGTTGTATGGACTCTAAGTTGGTTGTATGGACTCTAAGTTGGTTGTATGGACTCTAAGTTGTTTGTATGGACTCGAAGTTGTTTGTATGGACTCTAAGTTGGTTGTATGGACTCTTAAGTTGGTTGTAAGGTGGATTTCGGGTGGTGGATTTTTTGAAGGGATACCTTGGAGGGACATGGGGGGATTTAATTCATGCTTGTATTGCATCTCAAGTCTATTTACCCTAAGGTGGAGCCAAATCGGGATTGTACTGTGTGGTTGTTTGTGTATTGTCTTGTGTGTTTGTGTATTCATTTGTAAGTACTTACTTGTAGGTGTGGGAACTTATGGATGTTGTTTCAATACATTTCCAGTAATCTTATTTCAGTGTGTAGCAATTTTTGTACAGGGTTTTTTTGGGGGCCTACTTGGTTAGTTGACCTTGGTCTTTTATACATTTTTTTTATTTACCTACCTTCCACCTCCTTCATCCTACTTCTGTGAAAGGACGTCAACTTTGGACAGCATTCCCCTATCAGCGGAGCGTTCTAGGTAAAAGTAGAAAATTCTTGTTTCATTAAGCTTTACTTCCAGTATGTCATTTCACATGTTGGGTTAAGGATAGTTGCCTTTTAAAAGACTCTTACATTCACTCTTTGTTCAACATCTGCAGAATAGTTGTAAAACGAGTACTGGCTGCTTGTAATTAGGATGGCTAAAAGCATGCATGCAGCACATTGACCTGCTTTACTTTCTTTCTGTGTCACTGTAACCAGATAGATGTTTTTCTTATGCAGCAAAGTTTTTTCTAATGGAGTTTACTTCCAAGAGCCTTTATTACAATGATATATATAATGGTATTATTGAAAGTAGATAAACCCCCTGCGGCCGGCCAGGAATCTAAAACATTCCAGACCCCGCTGCTAGCCTACCCTCGGGCTGTGTGAACCCCCCTGGGGCGCCGGTGAGCTTACCTGATCCCAGAGGGTTCTGCAATGTGTTCTCAGCCGGCACCGCATCCCCGGCTTCTCTGTGGCCATGTATACTCCTGCACCCAGCCTTTGTGAATGTGGGAGCATGCACCCGAACAACGGGCCTGGGATGTGACCAGCTGGTGGCACCTCCTCACAGCTTTGGTGGTGAAAAGCACGGTTTTCTTCATAATAAGCGTTGGACCTAAAGATAAGTTTCCATCATCTTCAAATGGTCTAATACTAAAAAAATAAAACATGCTAGATGGCCAGAGAAGGTTTCTTGTTTCTATACCCTATGTATAGTGTCTCAATATGCATGATTATATGTAAATCCCTTATGTATTCAAAGCATGTATTTATGTATTCTAAGCAAAGACGCTTTCTTTGCTTCAATTTCTGTGTTGTGGCTGGACTGGAAGGGGCATGTCCTGTTGCAGCTTTATAGGTCATAAACATGCTCTGTAGTGGTCAGAGGCAGCTGCATGACTACTAATGCTTGCCTGGCTCACTCACGCTGAGATCAACAAGGAATAGAGTGACTGTTGGACCACATTTTTGCATTGTCCTGAAGGAATGAAAATGAACAGAGGAAAATGTGCAACCCTGATCCAGCTTCTACACAGCGCTGCAGGATAAGGAGAAGAGGCACCTGGGACAGGCATCACCTTAATATTGTTGTTATCCCTTTAAGGCTATATTCACTTATCCGGTAACATTGAGTTGGAACAAATCACACTCACTAAAAATATTGGGCAACACTTTGGTGTTAACAGAGCAGAAATGCTCTGTCCCTGATTTGGAGGGACTGAGGCTCTTTTGAGTCCATTTCCCTGTGTCCCTCGTTGTTCTTCTCTGTCATTCTTTGTGCAGATCTGCATCAATAAATGAATTATTTGCCTATTTAAAGTGTTTATACTGTGTCAGGATCTGGGGCCAACGGCAATGACTCGGAAGACAGTTCTTAGTCAAATAATAAGCGATTTATTGAAAATAAAGTCCAGCAGGCAAAATCTCTTAACTTCAGAGTATGATGCAGCACACAATGCAGTACAGTAAGCGGTTACCTCACCAACTTGTCCAGTGTGTGATAATTACAGCGTATTGTAATTCCTGGATATCACAGGTCCTCTTTCAGGGGCAAACAAGTCCAGGCTGTTAATCCACATGTTCCAAGTACAGATAACACATCAAGTCCTTCGGCTGCCATTCAGCACTGTCCGTATTGGGAGCAGCAAGGCACGAGCTCCTCATCCCAGCCCCTCCATCTCCACTCTGAAAGCCTCAGCGACTCCTTCTATAGGGCTTCCTTCAATTAGTCTCACCACCTGGGAAGACCTGGGAGTAAGGGAAAACCCCATAGAGGACCCGAGATGTGGATTGGATCTCTGATATCCCAGTATGGATCGTGCCTGCCTGAAAATTCATGGGAAACATAAACCCTATCCACCACTTTTCCATACACTTTACCACAACTGTTATAACTGTTACACCCTGTCTCCTATCCATCAATCAATGAGGGGGTGTGGCTTAATTTAACAATTGTCCCTCTTTCCCACCCTAAATATTTGGTAGATATGATAATATGCAGGGTATACTATATAAGCAAACCATCTTGTCATCTAGCAAGGGCAGTTTTTCAAAAAATGTCAATACACATATAAAATATAAAATGAGATAGACTTGTGATCTCATAAGTTTAGGCAGAAACAAAGGAGGGGTGGCAGCCGCTCAGACCATTTTATAACTAACCTGGGAGGTACACGTTAGCAGGGCAATTAGGATACAAAAGTCTTAAAGGAGCCACAGAACTCAAATCGGTTAGCTTGCAGACCAACCTACAATCTGTCTCTAAACTTGGTTAAAAACAGAGGGCTCGGTCACACACATCTGCAGAAGTATGCTTAAAGGAGCAGTATCGCAAAATTTGCATTGAACAAGATAAATAATTAAATAGCCACACAATAGCTTCTAACATGTGTATAAATAATGCGGCGATAGAAAAAAGAAAAAAATTCTGCCTTTCTTTTAAATTGTATAATGACAATGGCTCAGTCCATTTGCTGAATAGGGGGATCTGCTGGGTTGTATTTAGTGAGCTGCTTCATTTAGCCCACTGGTCTCCTAGCAACACTTTACCTCAGAGGCTGACACTGTAATCAGTGGTAACGGCTGTGTGTGTGTGAGGTGCTGCTTTTGTTATGAGACCAGGTGACTCAAATGTGTAAAATCTATACAAAATAAACTAAACTGACTGAAAATGACTGAAGTTCTTCTTTGAATAACTGTGCAGGAAAATCTAAAGGTATTAAAGGGAAAGGTACGTTTTCACAGGCGAACTTGGGGATTTCACATATCAGGGCATCCCAAGTTGGGATGCCCTTAGGGGCACAAAACAAAACTCCAGATAGTCAAAATCCTGGGTTGGGCTTTGCTCAAAACACACAAAGCTGAAAGAAAGATCATATGGAAAAATGTGTTGAGAAAAGAGAGAGAAAATGGTAAACTGAAAGATTCTGCAGCAGAGCCAACATGAAGGGAAAACTGGCAAAATCAGCTAAATGACTTCTAGAGCTTTTCTCTCTGTTTTAGATATATAAGTTCTGGCCAGGCAATGTTGCAATGTTGTTATCTTATGCTGGACGGCTGCCAGCACTGAACAGCTGATACTTTGATACATTGTTCTCCCTCTCTCCTCAGCATGGAACAGGCCAGAGTGTCGGGCTCCGACACTCAGAAGACATAAACATGAGCTATTAGTCTCCAGCTGCACAACACACACATCATATTTTTCTACATTTTTAATTCTTACTCCAACACCTACCTACATTCAAAGTATCATTTAAATATAAGTCACCAAGAAAAATTCGCGATACTGCTCCTTTAAGCTGCACCACCAGCGCCAAGGTGCCCCTGTGAGGTTCAGTCCTAACTCTAATCTCTGAGAGACCCATTTGGGACATACAATGCAATAGATAAATTGGGAGCAGGCTTACCTGAGGTTGCCCTAAACCTCAAGTGCAAGTCATTGGCGCTGGTGGTGCAGCTTAAGCATACTTCTGCAGATGTGTGTGACCGAGCCTCTGTTTTTAACCAAGTTTAGAGACAGATTGTAGGTTGGTCAGCAAGCTAACCGGTTTGAGTGCTGTGGCTCCTTTAAGACATAAGTTTAGGCAGGACATGTCATTCCAGACACATAGACAAAAAATGTTACAGTGGACCAAATCCAGGCCTTGAGTCTATAAGGCCCTGCTGTGTAAATCCCTGCCAATAGCCTGTTCTACATACCTTGCCAGCATATCCCGCTACAGCTGTGTGTGGGCCCAGTATAATTGAATGGCTGGTGTGGTCGCACACAGCCATAGAGGGATGCAGGTGATGCCATCTGCAATTGTGAAGTCCAAAAAGCTGATTGGCGGAGAGCCGTGTCTACACCGTGCGATCTCCAACGTACAGACCAAAATCCCGGATAGTGAAAATGTTGGGTTTTGGTTCACTTTGCCAAGCTATTAACATGTTACATATTGTACATATCACTAACAAATTACAATGAGTGTTAGCATGAAGAAACAGATTTACTAAAGCTTGCACACTCTACAAATCAGTATCACTAAAGCTTGCACACTCTACAAATCAGTATCACTAAAGCTTGCACACCCTACAAATCAGTATTACTAAAGCTTGCACACCCTACAAATCAGTATTACTAAAGCTTGCACACCCTACAAATCAGTATCACTAAAGCTTGCACACCCTACAAATCAGTATTACTAAAGCTTGCACACCGTACAAATCAGTATCACTAAAGCTTGCACACCCTACAAATCAGTATTACTAAAGCTTGCACAACGTACAAATCAGTATCACTAAAGCTTGCACACCGTACAAATCAGTATCACTAAAGCTTGCACACCCACAAATCAGTATCACTAAAGCTTGCAAACCCTACAAATCAGTATTACTAAAGCTTGCACACCCTACAAATCAGTATCACTAAAGCTTGCACACCCACAAATCAGTATCACTAAAGCTTGCACACCCACAAATCAGTATCACTAAAGCTTGAACGCCCTACAAATCAGTATCACTAAAGATTGCACACCCTACAAATCAGTATCACTAAAGCTTGCACACCCTACAAATCAGTATCACTAAAGCTTGCACACCCTACAAATCAGTATCACTAAAGCTTGCACACCCTACAAATCAGTATCACTAAAGCTTGCACACCCACAAATCAGTATCAGTAAAGCTTGCACACCCACAAATCAGTATCAGTAAAGCTTGCACACCCACAAATCAGTATCAGTAAAGCTTGCGCACCCACAAATCAGTATCACTAAAGCTTGCGCACCCACAAATCAGTATCACTAAAGCTTGCACACCCTACAAGTCAGTATCAGTAAACTATTTGACCTATAAGCGCTCACACACCGAATTAATTTCATATTTATAGTGGATTAAATCCCAGGATTTGACTATCCTGGGTTTTTGTCCTCCCCCCCCCCCCCCCGCTGCGTGAAACCCCTCAGATCTTACCTCTTCCCAGTCCTATGGTGCAAATGTGGCCACTTGTCCAATCAGCACGCTCTGACAGCTGCATCCCCCACTTCCCTCTAACATGGAGTGTGCCTGCACCAGCCATACACAAATGCCTGCCGCGGGCACGTGTCCTGCTAGAGGAATAGCGGGGATGCAGCCGCTGCTCACGCATGTGCCGTTAGACCGGGAAAACTAGGTAAGTGTATGGGCAACCTGGGCATCCTGATTTTGGATGCCCGGGGGGAGGTGATGGATCAGCCCGGGCATCTTAAAGATTCACAGGCCGATCACCGTGGGTTTTGGTCCACTTTAATACTGTGCTGAGCTTTGAGTGCAGGACAAAGGACTTACCTTCTGTCACTGTCCCTAGAATAGCATAGTCACTACTACCATGTGTGCTGATCTTTGTTTAAAGACTTTTTTATTGCCCCCAGAAAGTCTCCAGAAATGGAAAGGAAGAGAGAAAGCAGATCCAGTCCTGTGCCCAAACATGAGTGGTCAGAGTATGAGAAGATACCTCCCGAGCCCTCCAGAATATGCAGACAGCAAGTGAAAACCACCCACATACCCAAATATGTCAAAGCAGGGTAAGTATAACACATCCTAGCCACATTCTGCACTCCAATGGAACTAGCGAGCCCTGTCTCTTTCCAGGTTTGCCTGTGCTTATGGCGGTTATGTGAATTGGATTTATAAACCCTTTAATATAAACCTGCTCTGAGGAAGGCTCGGGTAGACAGGTGCACGCTTTGTGCACTCACCATGTGTTAGAATCCCTTTACTAGATACAAGGTCTGTAAAAGAGATTTTATAAAGTTATATAGGTCACCCAACATACTTACTAGATGGGATCAGTAGCTTTTAGAAAAATTAACATTTAAACAGCTGAACTGCTTTGAACTAGTATTTAAAGTGGACCAAAACCCTCAGTGATCTATAGATGCCTTGGCCGATCGATTTTCTCCCCTGGAGACATCTAAAATTGGGATGCCCCACTGTGTGAAACCCCACAGGTCACCAATACACTTACCTTCTTTCCTGGTCCAATGCATGAGCTGTGGCCGCATCCCCGCTATCCCTTCAGCAGGGCGCGCGCCAGGAATTTGTGAATGGCCGGCACGGGCACGCTCCCTGTTAGAGGGTAGCGGGGGATGCACTTGGAGCCGCTTGTCTTAGACGAAGGCTTAGATGACGTGACATCAGCAGTCCGATTGCGCTGATTGGACAAGCGTCCAACCGGGAAGAGGTGAGTTGGTTACGTCGAACTGAGGGGTTTCACACAGCGGGGCACTCCTGATTGGGGTGCGCTGGGGGGCAAGGACCAAGACGAAGGACCACGACCCTAAGACCAAGGGCAAAGACCAAGACCCTTAGTCAAAATCATGGGTTCTGGTCCACTTTAAGCACCAATATGAAAATCAAAAGTAACATTCTCAGAAAGCTCACAACAGATTAAAGAAATGTCTAAATAAATAGAATAATTACACTTCTATAAATTATTACATGTATTATACATTACTGACGAGCAGGTATTATTTTATTTTTAGGTATTATTTTTAGGTATTAAAGGTAAGCTGTCCACCTACTTGATTAAAAAAAAAGAAACATACAAAGTTGAAACTAGCATCAGTTACAGCGATGTCATCCTTCTGAAATAGCGGCTGTCACCTGCTCAGCTTTATACAGGCTTGGCCAGTAAAGTAGGACTTGGTGCCAACTCTTTAATACATGCTCATCCCTTGCTACCGTGCCAACACTGACCCTAGCAGCATTTAGACTCCAGACACATTTATGCACCTACAGGAACGTATTTAAAATGTGCATTTTGAATTAAACTTCACAGGTTTTTCTTATTGTAATTGTTGGTTGGTTTTTGCTCTTAGAGGGCATTATTGGTGACTGACATTCTCTAGCAATTTGTTCTTAGGGGATGCTTTTCAGTACTTTGCAAAAAACAGTTTTATTCCCTTTATTATTTCCTGTAAACTTGTAACACACACTAAAGTATTATTTCACTTATGGAGCTTTGTATTGCATTACAGCCAGGCCTGACCTTGGATTAGGAGGCGTCCAATGCAAAATTTTAGGGCGGTGCAATCATAAATTCACAGTTAGACAATGGGGGTCATTCTAGTTATTTAGTGAAGCATCACAGACTCTGGCAATACATGCTCGAGTCACGAGCTATGCTGCTGGACCTGCATGAGAAGATAATAAGTGGGGGCTGTGCAGCCATTTAATGTAAAATTTGGCCATTTTGGCCTTGGCCATCATGAGTTTCCACATCTAAGGTTTGGCAGCCTGGAGGAACAGGTATTTTTGTGGTTGTTGTTTGGCCATTCTGCACTGGTGGGTTGTGGCCAGGCCCGGCTCCAGATCCAAGCAGTGCCTGGAAAATATGTCTTGCTGCTGCACCTGCTGGTTGAGTACCTGCAGCAATTCTGTCATTTCCCTCCAACTCTCTTGGATTGCTGTTATTATAGCCATATGTTGTTCCTATGTGCATGCTGCCTGTTGTTGTAGCTCCGCCCATTGTTCCTGTGCCATTGCTGTCTGTGGAGCCAATAGATTAATTTCAACTTGAATTTGATGGAGTTGACGTTCAATGCCTTCCACTCTTTGGGCCAGTTGCCCGTGATGTTGTTGCCTATGTATGCATCCAGCATTTGTTTACCAAGCTCATATAGTTGGACACTACTAGGTGGCTTTTCTGGCTCCACAGCTACTACCAATGCATGCTGTAAATAATACAAGAAAGGACAGTGACACAAATATATTGATTCTTATTTAGCCTTATGTGAACTCATCATCTTCCCTTACATTTTGTTTGCCATTTGTGGTTCTGCCCTGATGTATGTGAGGCGAACCAGATTTCTCTATCTGTGTCCAGGCTTATATCACATTGAAGTATGTTATTGATGACATGCATGAATAGTTGTTTGTGATACATAAAGGTTTTCTACATAAGTGGTCACAAAGGGCATTGGAAATGGTATGGGTAATCAACAAATTATGTACCAAGGTGCATCCCGATTGCTGGGTTGCTGGGACACCTGAATCATCGGATGTCTCCCTTACAGATGTGGTTTTTGTGTAATGCCTTGAGACAATGAATCATCCTGGAAATCAATACAGGTACATTTTTAATTTTTTGGCATACAAAATAGTAAAGCAAAATGCACACACTGTAAGTGTATCTGTAATTGTTTACAAACAATACATTCACAGTTCACATATATGTGTTGCCTCATCCCCTGAGGGTTCCAACATTTGTAGTGGTGTGGACAGCTGTTCTTCATCAGATAACGGTGTGCACTCACACAACTGTATGAGATACACCACAAAAATAATTTGTAGAAGAAAATCACCAAGGGAAGTAATTTTACATTGAAATTGGATTTTACAATGACAGCCAAACATTAGATACCCGATTACATATCAAAACAATGACAGTCTGATTATACGTATGATGTCTCACTTACACACATGTATTAAGGGGGTTGGTATGGACATGTCACTACACCCATAGGTGTTGTGGACATCAATGCTGTGTAGAAATACACACACCACAAATTGAGGCAAAACTGGCGAATCTAAAGTTATCCCAAATATAAACAGGAGCTGGCTGACCAAGCAAGAATGCTGAGGTGTTGGTTTAGCATAGTCCATTGTGTCCATCCAACACTATGCCTAAACATGTAGTCAGAAACCATGTTAGCAACAAACATGAGCATGAAATCTTTGAATAACATGAAGAGTGTACTTACAGACAGGCTCTGGTTGGCTTGAGGAACAACTGGCTGTGGGTGTTGAGGGTTGGACACTGTTGGCTAATAACCATAGTAAATGAAACCAAAGGTTACCCAATAACATAGCAACAGCTGTAAACTATGAAATTGCAAGTTAGCAGCATCCACAAAAAGACAAATATTGACTACTCCACTTAAAAAACAGGCTCCTGTTGCCTTGAGTAGCAGCTTGGTGTGGATTTGTGGACTTGGGTACTAGTGCTGGCCCCCACATCGACTTCCAGCTGTTGGCTGTGGTCAGGTTGTGAATCTGGTTTCTCTGATTCTCAGAATCTTTGATTATGATCCTGCATCTGCAGCTGTGCCGGACACGGTACATAGCTATTCATGGGTCCTTTGTGTTTGCCATGCTCAATGAGCAGATCTGACTCCATTTTTTTTTAGTGAGTGTCCTGCATAGTGCGTTGAATCTTTTTTTAGTTACTGCAGTGGTGCGCTGATGTGCTATTGAGGGTCTCCGCTATTCCAGCCCAGATTTTGATGCGTTCAGTCTTGCTGAGGCCACAACTCTGTGGGCCATACAAGAGTGACCATTTTGCAAGGGTGAGCGTAACCAGCTTGATGTTATCAGCCAGATTGAACTCTGGTCATGCTTGGTGCACTGTGCACAACAGTGGGGAGTTGGGCATGCTGACCAACTACATTAGGTAGTACCGGTGCATTTGTGGACAGCTTGGCAGCAGCCACTTGGCTAACTAAAGCCCTTTTGTTGTTGCGTATAATTCTGCCACACACCCTTTAACCACAGTTAAGACTCCCAAACAAGGGCCAATAAACACCTGCACCACTCAAAAATTGAGTGAGAGGCATTTATTAACATATATGATACACAGATCACATTACATAATACAAACAAAAAAAAGACGACAAACCTGAGGATGCCCCATTACCATCTATATACACCAATCCTGCAATCTCATGCTCCCTGGCTCAAATCCTGATAATTCATACACCAGTAATTCACATTTCTTAAGTAGAAGAATGTATCAAACAAATGTAGCAGCATAATAACTAAGCAGAGGAAGAGGACCCAGGGGCAGAAAAGGATGGAAAAAAATGTAGGCAAGGTCTTGGCGCCCACCACTCGGCACCCGCATGTTCCGTGGCAGCACCTCACTTCACTTTCTCAGGGTAATCAATATTATTTTAAGACACTATATTGGGAACCTACTGTGGGGACCTACTGCCTGTCATATAAGTGTATGGTAATATTATTACTGATTCAAAAGTAGTTATCTTTTTTAGCTTTTTGGAATTCCTTTATATATCAGGTGCATGGTCTCCCCATACCACTGATGCTTCTGCTTTGCCAGTTGGCCTTTGTGGCCTCTGGACCATCCTCTGTGTGTGAAATGTTGGCAGGTCGAAAGCACATATGTCAAATTTAAGGCCCAGGGGCCAGATGCAGCCCTCCAAGCCTTTTTATATGGTCCTCAGACAGCTGAGAGATGGCGGCAGCGCTCCTTCTAGCTGGCTGCTCACACTGGCAGCAAATCTTTGCGTATGTGTGTCGTGCTGCCAAGTGATGCATCAGTACACTGCACTTCACTATAGAGAGCAGTACTGCCTCTAATCCTGCCCTCAGACCCAGTGCCTATAAAAGAGATGGGTACATGCCTTTATAAAGAAGAGAGTAGTGTTTGCAACTGTTCTGTGTTTGCAACTATCTCTCACCACACTAGGGGAGCCCATCTAACCCAGCCAACAGGATGTTACAGCTGCTGCAGGCGTTATTGATATACAATGCCTGGTGGAGTGGGAGAAAAAGGATTCATTTTATTCATTTCATTTTATTAAAATAACCCTGCATCTGTCCTAGGCAAAATAGTTCTGGACATGTATCTGTTCTGGGCAAGTAATTCTGCATCTGTCTAGGGCAAATAATTCTGTGCTTGTAACCATAGATTTGAATGGTCGTTTGCGTTTTGTTTTGCGTTATTTTTCGCAGCCTTTTGAAGGTTGTTTGTGTTTTGTTATATGTTATTTTTCGCAGCCCTTAGACTGCTGAGTTTGGCAGCCCTGCTCTAAAGTCTTTCTGAGATGGCAAGAGTGAGTAAGTAGCATTACACAACTTAAAGCTGAACAAAACCAGTGAATTTGACTTTCCCAGGTTTAATTCCTTGGCCCCGGGGTATCCTCCCCCCCCCCCAGTTTTCCCATTAAAACCAACATTTACCCGCTCCAACAATGCATGCACTGACTGTCATCCAAAGGGATCTGATTGAATTCAATGGGGAGCGTACACTTTCACATCCCAGAAAACCTGGTTGATGGGCTGCTGAGCTTACCCTAAAGTGTGCAACAGGAAGCTGACAGTCATCTTTCCACTGTCGAATAGGCTATGGCCAGTGTGACAGAGGCTCTGTCTTTTGGGTGTCATCACTATTCCATTGCCCACCGGGTCATTCACTGGCCTTTTCTTAATTAGGTTCCAGACAATGTCATTGTATTTTGATACTGTTACAGGCAATGTCATTGTAGTTTGGATTGTATTATAAACTGCCATTGTGTTAATTGATTACGTCACAGACAATGGCATTGTTCGGATTGAGTGTATTACAGACGTCTCTATTGTATTGCTGATTGCGTCACCGGCAGAGTTGAGGGATTGTGTGCCCTGCTGCTATTGGTCGGTGTGTGTGTCATGCAATAGGAGACTTGTGTATATAAGGCCTAGAGTGGCACTAATAAAGACACTTCACCTTCACCCTCAATACTGAAGTTCTGTCTCTTATTGGGGGAAACGCTATATTACAATTCACTAGCCCTTGTAAGGGCTGTTCCTGTTTCCTCACGGACGACTCTGGAATTCCAGCAGCACCTCTTACGATTGGGAAAAGGACGTCTCGGGCGGTGAAGCCCTCCGGCGATAAGGGTTATCGCTACAATTGGTGGCAAGCGGTCGGATGGTCCTTTCTACCCAGAGAGAGTGCTACCCTGATGGAGAGTCAGTATGACAAGTTGAAAAGGCTGACCCTGAAGGATCTACTCGAGAGCCGGGGAAGGTCAGCTAGCAACTGCCCACGTCGGGAACTGATAGCCGAGCTGATCGAAATGGATCGTGCAGCAGTGAGGACCGAAACCAATATAGAGATCGATGAAGACGCTGCTCTCGTTCAAGCGGTTCGGAACAGATTGTCGGTCTATTGCCCGAATCCACCACAGGAACTGATCGACCGAATCTTCGCCGCAGCGGAGGCAGAGGCCAGTAAGCGAAGGGAAGATCGGCGACTTTCAACCCAGCAGCCTCTCAGCCTCAGTTACACTGGGGGGAGAAAGATTCCATTTGCAGCATTTAAGTCCTTCCAGGAAAGTGACGACGAGATTGACGGATTTTTGGCCGATTTTGAACGGCAGTGCGCTTTACACCAGGTACCCACGGAGGAATGGGTCACCATATTATCAGGGAAACTATCTGGGAAAGCTTCCGATGCTTTCCGGGCCATCCCTGATGCGGACTTACCACACTACCATCTGGTAAAGGAGGCTTTGTTAGCCCGGTACGCTGTCACCCCGGAAGCCTACAGGCGACGATTTCAGGAATCCAAAAGAAGGGAGGGGATTCTTACACGGAGTGGGCATGTCGCCTCCATCGTACAGCATCACACTGGGTCACGGGATGCAAAGCCACGACCGCTGAGGATGTACTACAGTTGTTTTTACTAGAACATTTTCTCAATGCCCTGCAACCAGAGCTAAGAGAGTGGGTACGTGACCGGAGGCCTCTAACGCTACCTGAGGCTGCTCGTCTAGCCGACGAGTACACTGATGCTCCCC
The DNA here is from genome assembly GCA_027917425.1 of Gastrophryne carolinensis. Classification (NCBI taxonomy): domain Eukaryota; kingdom Metazoa; phylum Chordata; class Amphibia; order Anura; family Microhylidae; genus Gastrophryne; species Gastrophryne carolinensis. The sequence continues at coordinate 107,057,832 of CM051235.1, forward strand.
GGACAGAACAGTCCGCTCCAAAACCACAACCTCCCATCAAATTTCAAGCACCTGTGGCTTCAGCGCCAACTCGTGACTCTGGGCCCCATAGGCCAGCGCAGCAACCGAACCTCTCCACAGTTCAGTGCCATCGTTGCAAACAATGGGGACATTATCGCAGTGATTGCGCCCTAGAGCCTCCCCGAAACACGTGGGGGCAAAAGCAACCTTCCATCTCCCGTACTCCTGTGGCACACTGTTTGGAAGCTGAGAGCAGTTCGGAAGAGTATCTGGGGGTACTGTATGAAGCTGATCCCGTACAAGCGGCCATCCAAGACAACCGACAGCACCATTGCCAGGAGGTACGAGTCAATGGGCGCACCGCGCAAGGATTACGCGACACCGGAGCCACACTTACCTTGCTTCAACCTCATTTGGTCAAGAACAAAGACCGCACTGGACACACCGTTGCAGTAAGGGTGGCGGGAGGAGCTGTGTTTCGACTCCCCACCGCCCGAGTACATCTTGACTGGGGCGCTGGATCCGGCAGGGTACAGGTGGGACTTATGGACAACTTACCAGCAGAAGTACTATTGGGAAATGATCTAGGACCAATGACTTCTGCCTACGCTACCTCTGGGCCAGCCAGCGTCAACCCTGTTACAACCCGGTCTCCAGCCCGAGCTGCCGACTCCAGCCCACTGGTCGGGGAGACCCAGGGGTTTCGTTTGCATCATGTCATGTCTGTTACACGAAGTCAAGAAGAGGATCAGCCATCAGGTTACGTCCTTCCAGAAGGGAAACTTATGCCAAACACTATTTTTGTTGGGGGCATTGGCCGTCGGATTAATCAGCCTGAAATTAAGGATGTTTTTTCAAAGTATGGCGCTGTAAAGAAGGTCAAAATTATTAGGGATGCCTCTGGCGTTTCTAAGGGTTATGGTTTTGTCTACTTTTACGATGATGTAGATGTGCAGAAAATTGTGGATTCTCCGATCAGCTTCCATGGAAAGAGATTGAAACTTGGGCCAGCTATAAGAAAGCAGAGCACCTGTGCACACATCCTACCAAGGACTTTGGTGCTGAACTCACCAACGCCACAATATCCCAGTGTTTGGACCCCACCCATGACCGATTCATATGTACAGCCCACGTCAATGTTTAGTCCGGTTACTCACTATTTGCAGACTTGTCCTTACACAGAACTCTGCCTATAACAAGAGTCCGGACAGCCCCACGTTAACCCGAACAGGGTCAATCCGGGTCTGCCGGGTGTTCCACAAAAAGGGGGCATTGTGACAGAGGCTCTGTCTTTTGGGTGTCATCACTATTCCATTGCCCACCGGGTCATTCACTGGCCTTTTCTTAATTAGGTTCCAGACAATGTCATTGTATTTTGATACTGTTACAGGCAATGTCATTGTAGTTTGGATTGTATTATAAACTGCCATTGTGTTAATTGATTACGTCACAGACAATGGCATTGTTCGGATTGAGTGTATTACAGACGTCTCTATTGTATTGCTGATTGCGTCACCGGCAGAGTTGAGGGATTGTGTGCCCTGCTGCTATTGGTCGTGTGTGTGTCATGCAATAGGAGACTTGTGTATATAAGGCCTAGAGTGGCACTAATAAAGACACTTCACCTTCACCCTCAATACTGAAGTTCTGTCTCTTATTGGGGGAAACGCTATATTACAATTCACTAGCCCTTGTAAGGGCTGTTCCTGTTTCCTCACGGACACATGGACAGTGTAGCCAGGCAGTGGGAAAAGCAAGCAGGATGCTTGGCTGCATAGCTCGAGGCATCACCAGTAGGAAGAGGGAGGTTGTGATGCCGCTGTATAGAGCCCTGGTAAGGCCACAGCTAGAATACTGTGTGCAGTTCTGGAGACCTTACCTGCAAAAAGACATTATTCAAATAGAACGTGTCCAAAGGCGGGCAACGAAAATGGTGGAAGGACTTAAACTTAAAACTTATCAGGAGAGACTTAAAGAACTTAATTTGTACAGTCTGGAGGAAAGAAGGGAGAGGGGGGACATGATTGAGACCTTTAAATATGTGAAAGGATTGAATAAGGTTCAGGAGGGAAGTGTTTTTAAGAAGAAACTTAACGATAGAACAAGGGGGCACAACCTGAAGCTAGTCGGGGGGAAGATCAGGAGCAATGTTAGAAAATATTATTTTACAGAAAGAGTAGTAGGTGCTTGGAACAAACTTCCAGCAGAGGTAGTTGAAACATCAACAGTCACTGAATTTAAACATGCCTGGGATAAGCACACATCTATCCTAAGATAAAGAGTACATACAGTATAAGGGCAGACTAGATGGACCGTATGGTCTCCTTCTGCCGTCAACCTTCTATGTTTCTATGTTTCTATGACTCTGGAATTCCAGCAGCACCTCTTACGATTGGGAAAAGGACGTCTCGGGCGGTGAAGCCCTCCGGGGATAAGGGTTATCGCTACAGCCAGGACTTCAGAAAGAAGTCCGGCAGTCTCATGATTGAGGATACTGGCCGTCAACCACTGATGGGAACCCTGTGGCTCAGGTAAGTGTACAGATGCTTCCTGCTGCACAATCTGCATTTAAAGAGCCCCCCTGCACCCGCCTCCACAACTTTTTTTTTTTTAACACAGCCCTGGTTGCGATTCGGCCTTTGTGGGCCCCCTCCGCCCAGTGGGTGAGTAGTTGGGGGGCCCCTTAAGAGGCAGAATCTCCTCCCAAAGTTCAGATCCCCATTGATTACAACCTCTAGGGGTTTTAGCATTAAATACAGATGTTTTACTACAGTTAAAGAGGGCTTGTATCTACTTTTACATAAATGCATTTGGCTTAATAAATTACTGGCATTAGAGATTTGTTTTAAGTAAAGGGATGGCTTTATCTTTAAACTGAATCCATCCATATTTAGTTTATAGCAGTTTTACTTTGGTTGTGAGGGCTCAGAATGAGGCAGAGAGAGATTAATTGTATGACTCTGTCTACTGGCCTAACAATTGCTGATATTCTTGCTTAGTTCATGCTTGTAAAAACTTTGTTTTAAGAAAGCACTCTTTTCCTTTTAGATCCTTTAATAGTGGGCTTTTCCATCACATTTTGTCCAGTTTATTAGACGGTTTACTACACTTGTCTTTTACATTTGTTGCTCTTGCTGTGCAGATAGCGTCCAACAGGTGGCGCACAAGATGCAGCTGTGAATGAAGCTGTCACTTTTACTACGTGCTCATCGCGTTTATTGATTTGCGATCAGAGGAGTACGTGACATAAACACATGAACAAACGATTTTTTTCTGTAGTTCACATGGGTTTGCACTGTTAGCAAACTTGTTTACAGAGTAAAGTTGAAAGGGATATGTAGAACTGCACAAACAGCACAACAGCGGCAGTAAGTGTTAGGGAACATAACATTGTGGAGAATCAGGTAATCATTTTATTATTTTATAATAAATAAGCATAACATACAAAAAAAAAATACCAAAACACACAATGTAAATACAAAAAATACCAAAATCTACAAATGTAGATTAATTGCTGCCCTAGTGGTGGAGGCCCTGGGGGTAGAAGTCCTGGTTTGCTCCCCCTTTAATTAGGCCCTGGTGGGATCTTAGATGATCATCTCCACTAGTGATGAGCAGCGGATCAAGCGTTCGGAGCCGAACACGGATTTCAAACAGAAATCCGTGTGCGTGCTCGACAGCACAGCAGCCAATCAGCGTTCTTCCTTCCCCCCTCCATTGGCCCGGCGGGACACATGACGCTGCCGTATAACAGGCAGAGTCCTCATCTATCAGCTCCATCTTGCAGAGCTGTTTTAGAAAGTGAAAGGTTCTTGCTGCAGCTGCTTAGGGCTATATAGGGCTTATTGTTTAACCCTAAGTGCCAGCCTACCTAGAGTTGTTGTCACCCTCTGTTGCCAGACCATATTTCACTATTTTGCGCTAAACATGTTCAACTGTGATTTTTTAAGGGATTTGCAGGGATTTCCCAGGAAAATTATATATAGTTTTTTTCAGTCTTAGCTTTGACATGAAAAAAACTTTTTTTTTAATTTTGTAGTGTTTTTTGTGATAAAAAATGTAGGTTTGTCAATAAAATCTTATTGCGTGTGAAACCCCAATTTCTCCCGGTTACAGCGGTACCACATATGTATTGGTAGACATCCTTTCCTGCCCAGGAGACTCCCCCAAACTGAAACAGAGCTTTAGGAGATTTTCAGATAAAATACAACTATGCTATGCGTTATGCGCATCTTGCAGTTTTTCCAGAAAAACAACCCTTTACATTTGAAATACCCCCAACAAACTATATAATCTCTGGAAGTACACACCTCAGGCTTTCTACGCATACCAGGCTTGTTGATGTGGGTGCAGTTTTCTGGAAGTAATCTCTCAATGAATTCTTTGGTTGCACAGAGTAAACAAGAAAAACAAATCTGAAAAAGCAAGGTACCCTGAATAGAACAATACCCAGCATGCATAGCTACTGTCAAGGGAAGAGTTGCCAAACACCCCAAGTAAAGCATGTGCGTAAGGGTAATTTTAATTGAAAATTTCAGACAAAGTGCACAACTTGTGCTTTTTCAACCAAAACAACCCTTTACATTTGGAATACAAACCACAAACCATATATTCCCTGAAAGTACACTTGTTAAGCTTTCTAAGCATATCCAGCTTGTTGTAGTGGGCTCATCTTTTTGGAAGTAATCCCTCGAAGAATTCTTGCACAGGGTTTACCTAAAAATGTATAAAAAAAGCAGAATAAAAAACATGTTTTCCTAAAATATCAATATGCAAATAAGAAAAAACAAGCTAAATCTGAAAGCGCAAGGTCTCCCAAGCAAAACAATACCCAACATGTATAGGTACTTTTAACCCTTTTAATTGCCCGCCTACTTTTGTAAGTTTTGTCACCCTCTGTTGACAGGGAATTTTTCACCATTTTGCACCATGTTTAACCATGATTTTTGTAGAAATTTCTAGGAAAAGTATATATTTTTTTTGCAGCAGAGTTTAGGTTTTAACATGAAATGTCTTGTTAGTAATTTTTCTACGGGTTTTGTAAATATTTCTGCATAAATAAACAAAAAAAATATATTTTTTAGAAAATTGTCTTCTTTATTTTGAATAAAACATTTGTTTTATTAAAGAAAACCATATTGAATGTGAAAGCCCCATTTCTCCTGATTACAACGGTATCACATATGTATCGGTAGCCCCCTGTTCCTGCCCAGGAGACCACCCCCAAACTGAAAAAAAACTACTATCCACACTATAAAGAGTTAAAAAATTTACTTTCCCTGGGGGGATTTATATTTCTTACAGTTAGCATTAGCAGCATCCACTGCCGGAGCGGGGGGGGGGGGGGTCTTTCCCCCCGCTCCGGCAGTGGACACTGCTGACTGTGAGAAATATAATTAAAAATGACATTTATTCACCTGCAGCAGTGATCCCTCCCATCGGATCTTCTCTTCAGGGGGGGATCGGATGGCACCACGTTAAAGAGGAGGCCAGGCTGGATCAATAGAGAGGTCAGGCGAGTTTTTATTTTTGGCCACTAGCAGGGGTAAATGATAGGCATGTGAATTGTACCTGGCTGGCACTTAAGGTTCAGAGAGGCAACCACGTAAAATTCACGAGCTTGGCACTTAAAGGGTTAAAAACTGCCCTTTTCAGGGCAAACTATAGTCAAGGTTAGCGGCTCGAGTGAGGGCTAAAGTAGAATTGGACTTGGTGTCATCACTACTACTGCACTAATAGCACTGGCTTGTCACTACTGGGGTCTGGGTGTCCCCTTATCCCTCATCAAGCTCTAAGCACTGTGGTGATTCTGTGAACCCTTATAGCAGGCCTAGCTGTAAAGTCTGGGGCGATTGTGTACCCCCAAATACTAAACCTAGCTGTAAAGCCTGGGGTGGGAGTATCCCCTTATACCGAACCTATCTTTATTCACTGGGGTGAGAGCGTCCACTTATACCAAACCTATCTGTATTCACTGAGATGTGAGCGTCCCCTTATACCAAACTTATACCATCTGTAAAGCCAGGGGTGTCCCCTTATACCAAACCTATCTGTAAAGACTGGGGTGAGAGTGTCCCGTTATACCATATATCAGAATTCACTGGGGTGAGAGTGTCCCCTTATACCAAACCTATCAGTATTCACTGGGGATGAGAGTGTCCCCTTATACCAGACCTATCTGTATTCACTGGGGTGACCATGCTTATCTGTAAAGACTGGGGTGAGAGCGACCCCTTATACCAAACCTATCTGTAAAGCCTGGAGTGAGAGTGTCCCCTTATACCAAACCTATCTGTAAAGACTAGGGTGAAAGTGTCCCCTTATACCAAACCTATCTGTAAAGATTGGGGTGAGAGTGTCCCCATATACCAAACCTATCTGTAAAGACTGGGGTGAGAGTGTCCCCTTATACCAAATCTATCTGTAAAGACTGGGATGAGAGTGTCCCCCTATACCAAACCTATCTGTATTCCCTGGGGTGAGAGTGTCCCCTTATACCAAACCTATCTGTAAAGACTGGGGTGAGAGTGTCCCCTTATACCAAACCTATCTGTATTCACTGGGGTGAGAGTGTCCCCTTATACCAAACCTATCTGTAAAGATTGGGGTGAGAGTGTCCCCTTATACCAAACCTATTGGTAAAGACTAGGGTGAAAGTGTCCCCATATACCATCCCTATCTGTAAAGACTGGGATGAGAGTGTCCCCTTATACCAAACCTATCTGTATTCACTGGGGTGAGAGTGTCCCCTTATACCAAATCTATCTGTAAAGACTGGGGTGAGAGTGTCCCCTTATACCAAATCTACCTGTAAAGACTGGGGTGAGAGTGTCCCCTTATACCAAATCTACCTGTAAAGACTGGGGTGAGAGTGTCCCCTTATACCAAACCTATCTGTAAAGACTGGGGTGAGAGTGTCCCCTTATACCAAACCTATCTGTAAAGACTGGAGTGGGAGTGCCCCCTTATACCATCCCTATCTGTATTCACTGGGATGAGAGTGTCCCCTTATACCAAACCTATCTGTAAAGACTGGGGTGAGAGCGTCCCCTTATACCAAATCTATCTGTAAAGACTGGGGTGAGAGTGTCCCCTTATACCAAATCTATCTGTAAAGACTGGGGTGAGAGTGTCCCCTTATACCAAACCTATCTGTATTCACTGGGGTGAGAGTGTCCCCTTATACCAAACCTATCTGTATTCCCTGGGATGAGAGTGTCCCCTTATACCAAACCTAGCTGTATTCACTGGGGTGAGAGTGTCCCCTTATACCAAACCTATCTGTATTCCCTGGGGTGAGAGTGTCCCCTTATACCAAACCTAGCTGTATTCCCTGGGATGAGAGTGTCCCCTTATACCAAACCTATCTGTATTCACTGGGGTGAGAGTGTCCCCTTATACCAAACCTATCTGTATTCCCTGGGATGAGAGTGTCCCCTTATACCAAACCTATCTGTATTCACTGGGGTGAGAGTGTCCCCTTATACCAAACCTATCTGTATTCCCTGGGGTGAGAGTGTCCCCTTATACCAAACCTAGCTGTATTCACTGGGGTGAGAGTGTCCCCTTATACCAAACCTATCTGTATTCACTGGGGTGAGAGTGTCCCCTTATACCAAACCTATCTGTAAAGACTGGGGTGAGAGTGTCCCCTTATACCAAACTTATCTGTAAAGACTGGGGTGAGAGTGTCCCCTTATACCAAACCTATCTGTATTCACTGGGATGAGAGTGTCCCCTTATACCAAACCTATCTGTAAAGACTGGGGTGAGAGTGTCCCCTTATATGTGCCTAGGGGCATTTCCCAGGCGTGTGGGCAGCCTGACCGCGGCTGCAGTGTTTTTTTTTTCTTTTTTAAACACTGGTGGTCAGTGGAGGTCGCCGCCTGTCTGTTTGCGTGCGCTCGCGCACTCGCACGCACCCGCACACACATGGCACCCCCTCCTTCTCTCCCCTCACCAGCACGGCCCATCCACCCACTGTGCAGCTGCCGCCGAGCAAGCTCACATACAGGAGTGACATATGTGAGGTGCTGCAGTGCTTCCAGTATGCCACCAATATGGTCACCGCTGATGACACCATCGTCAGTGCTACCATCCCCATCCTCTGCCTTCAGGCCATGACAGAAGAGGAGGAGGAAGAAGGCCCATTTTTCCTGCTGTCAGGGCAGTGCTCGCAGGGTGGGTTGCTGGGTCGATAGTGGGCGGGCACGCCAATGTCCAGCCAGAGGACAGTTTTGGAGGAATCAGAGGGGGAGGAGGAGGAGTAGGCCTACTTTCTACTTTCTCTCACAGCAAGGTGGCATCCAGCGCAGCTCACAGGCGTCACTGGAGCATGGCTGGAGGGAGGATAAGGAGGTGGAGGAGGGGACATCTGACACACTCAGAGCAGCCTGGCTCACATAAGCCGCTACATGCTTCATTGCCTGCGCAGGGACTGCAGAGTTGCCCGGATAGTCATCAGTGCTGATACTGGGTGGCCACCCTGCTTGATCCCCGGTATAAGGACAACATCACCTCCTTGATTCCAACATGGGAGCTGGATCGAAAATTGAGAAAGTACAAACGCGTGCTGGTGGACGCACTACTGGCAGAGTTCCCAGCTGATTATGAGGGCTCAGTGGCAGCACGACAAGGAGTAGAAGGAGGAGGAGCAAGTCGCCAATGCAGCAGGGGCACCGGCAGCACCTCACAGGGGAGGTTCCACAATGTGGAACAACTTATTCCATTGTCCGCCACATCCACCATCATCGTATACAGCCCGTACTACTACCAGGAGACAGACTCTGACTGGTGGACCTGTTCACAAGTCTGAGCGATGGGTCCTCCCTGTTCAGTTTCTGGGTTGTTAAATTGGACGCATGGCTAAAGCTTGCCCTCTATGCTGGACTGTTCTGTGTTCTGCACTGCAGGGGGTGCGTGATTACCAACAAGAGGATTCCCCTATCCACAGCCAACATGGACATCATTAAATTCCTTAAGATGAACCAGGTGTGGATCCCACGGGACTTGGCTGTGACTATTTAAAGTTTTTGCTACCTCCATCTCTGCCTCTTATGCTTATAAGCCACCAAATCCACCATGTATATATGTATTTATTGATGTATATATGTATAGATTGCTGTATATATTTACGTATATATTTATTGATGTAGATGTGAAATTAATTATTTCTATAATTTTTTAGTTTTCTGTTATTGTTTTGAGTACTAGCCCATTTTGTGCAATCACCCAGGTGTTACCCCCAAAATTAGAACCCAACGCCCGTCGAAAAACGAATATTTTAATTTTTTCTTTATTGGTGTATTTCTTTATTTTTTTTTTTTGTTTTCTATGATTATTTTGAGTATATTCCCTAGTCCATTTTGTGCAGGGCAATCTTCCTGGTATTCCCCTTGATTTTCAGCCCTCTTGCTGGCCCCATTTTACAGCCATTGTTGGGCCCCATTGACTTCAGTGGGTTTCGGGGTCCCAGACCTGAAGTTTGGCGACAAGTTCGGCTGAATTTGTTGAACCTGAATTTCACCTGCTTACTAGTCTCCACTAGTCTCCACTAATGCTTCAGCTCTTTTTCATATTCTGTAGGACCTGTATGGCTGGTAGATAGACGCCAATTATCTTCTCAGCTGACCTTATTGTTTGCAATCTTATCCTGTCCCTCTTAGTAGATCCTCTAAACCATGCAGTAAAGAAGTAACATATAGGAATAATTTTTTGGGGACAAGCCAGCATTCTTCAGTTGTCGAGTAAACAACCTCCTGTGCCTTGGGAGAACCCACCTCATATGGTGGTTATGAGACGCACCTCTTCCCAATGATGAGCTGACCTCTCCCCGAGGCAGCCCCTATGCAGGACACAGGGGCATTCAGTAAGTAGGACTGGGCATCAGCCAGGGACAGATTGGCCTTCGGGAGACCATTTCATTTCTTCTTGCACTTTCCTTCCTTCTGTAATTTCTTTCTTTCTTATCTTTTTATTACTTTCTTTCTCATTATTTTCTTTCGTTGTCCGTCCTTATTCTTTTATTTCAGTGTCATCCCTTCTTACTTTATGTCATTCCTTCTATTCTTTTTTTTCTGTCTCTAATTCCTTCATTCTATTTGTTCTTTCTGTGTTATTCCTTCTATTCTTTATTTCTGTGTCATAGACAAAAAAGAAGTGTAACCTTCTGCACAACATACTATTGAAAAAGCCAGCTAACACTTAAAAGTTAAAAGCAAGGACAGTTAGTTAGATTGCAATGAATGTAAAAGGTTTAGTAATGTTAGGGACGGCCTAAATTGGATGGCCTTGTCGTGGCTGCCTCGCTTCTACATTCATTGCAATCTAACTAACAGTCCTTGCCTTTAACAAGTGTTAGCTGGCTTTTTCAATACGACAAGGCCGTCCAATTTATTCCCCCATCCCTAAAATTACTAAGGCCCTTATTTATGAAGGAATAGCGACAGGTAGCGACTGGTGAGCGGCCGGTAATGACGGGTCCCGCCACGAGAACGCCGGCTCCCCACCACAATCACACATTTATCAAGCCAATCCTGCTTAGCGACTGAGATAGCGCCAGATAGCCACTCATTCATCATTATTCCAGCCTCAGCCCACAGCGCCAGCGTCCGACCTTGAACAGTGACAGGTATGACCTCTCACTACCTGGCGCTCTCCAATGCATTTCAATGGAACAATCTTTAAATATTCATAATTAATTGTTATTAATTTTTTTTTCTTTTAAATGTGAAAAATTCTGTGACCACTTCTGCCATTTTAAATATTTTTTTTAAGGTAAAAAAAAAAAATGTACAGAATTGATATTATAGGTCTGATATTAATGTATTCATATTACAAAATTTTTTTAAAAACTTGTTTTTTTGGTTTTCCAAAAATATGGTTGTTTGGGGGTTAAAAAACTACTTTTAACCCATCGCCGCCAGCGCTCTGGGGTTTAAACATGCATTTTACAGCGCGAGAATTTTTTGAGCGTGATTTGTTAATGAATATGGTGGAAGCCAGACGCTCTGACCAGTCGCTATCATGCGCTCCCATACAGCGCGGAACCTGTCAAATAGCTACTCCTCACCCAATATTTAACATTACGGCGAACCGACTGAGTCGCTATCAACTACCGAACAACGGCCAAGCACAGCGACTACTAGCGGGCACTCTGAAAATGCCGCTACAGTCGCTCAACTGTCGCTACCTGCCGCTGTTAATGAATCGGCCTCCCCGTCTACCTCGCTTTTACATTCATTGCAATACAGTCCTTGCTTTTAACAAGTGTCACTAGCTTTTTCAATAATATGAGTGTGCAAAGGGTTACATTACTTTTTTGTCTATGGAGTGTGGTCACACCCCTCTAGCACCTTCTTGATTGCCATATATTGACTGGATAAGCACACCCTACCTTCCTTTCTGTTATTTCTACGTCATTCCTCCTATTCATCCTTTATTTCTGTCATTCTTTCCAACCGGTCCAACGGCGCATGAGCGGGCTCCTGTCCAATTAGAGCCGTTCGGCAAATGCCTTTGTTTACGGTAATCGGGATCTCGAACGCCTGCATCCCCAGCATTGGGCAGGCCCCCATTCACAGCTTATGTGAATGGCTGGGGGTAAAAGAGTGCTCACAACCCAAAGATGTGGGAATGTTGCTGCCCGAATTTTACATCAGCGAGGGAGCCGAGAAACAGGTTATGTTTGTGGGTTTCAGAAAGTCATTTGGGAAACCCCGGCGGCAGGCCAGCGACCAGCTCTGAAATATTTTCGATTCCATGGCCAGCCGTGCTGGGTTTTGCTCCGCTTTAAGGACCTGTGGGGATAGGTTACCAGTTTACCATTATCATCTATAGTAAAATGCAAATGCTATGTAGATGAGCTTTAAAGGGCATCTACTCTGCAACAGCAACTGCCTATAGACAGTAGATGTAAGCAGCAGTGTGCTGCAATGGAAAGGCAGCTTCAAGTGGTGAGCTGTGCAGATTTATGGTGACCACGGACAGGACAGTCTAGTCGCATTTAAAACAACAAATCACTTTGTTCCGTGACGTGGCTCATTCTGGTGGTAGGCGGTGGGGAGACCCAGGTGACCATTTGTGATTTGTGAATCATGAGATCTGGTTGCACACCATGTTATAGAGTGGTGTGACTATTTATTATAATTGAATTGGCATTGCTGTTATTAATGTTAATTCATTTTTGTCTTTGCTGCTACTATTATTCTTGCTGCTATAGTTCTCTGCTGCTATTGCACATATTTTGAGATACAAATTTGTGAGTGATTTGTGGAAATATTATATATATTGGTATTTATATTCATTTGGGTTATGGATTTTGCCACACTGAGCACTTGCGCTTTATATCTTTATCTTTACTCACTTTTTTTTTCACTTACACACTTTTGCTACTGAACATTCATAGGTGGCTTTATTATTTGTTTAAATATGCAGCTTTTGAGTTAGGATTTTAATGGCTAATAGATATTGGTATCTCCCCACCGCCTATACCTGTCTATGTTGGTATTTATATGTTTTTTAATGTTTTTAACATGTCGGTAATTGTGTTTTTTGGCATTTATTTGATTAAATAAAATTGTATATAGAGTAGGAAAATTGTGTGCCTCCCTTCTTGGTGTTGTTCTCTATTGGTATTGTGGATGCAATCCTGGGAGTGGCACTTTTAGACTTATGCATAGGATATTTAAGGGGGTTGTGTAAGATTTTGTATGGTAGTTGCATTTAAAAGGCGTTCCTCAGCATTTAAAACGTACTTAATACTTACTTAGGCCCTTATTTAAGAAGGGATAGCGTCAGGTAGCGCCTGGTTAATGACAGGTAGCGACAGATAGCGATTGGTGAACGCCGGACACGGCACGCAATCACACATTTATCAAGCAGAATCTGTTTAGCGACTGGAATAGCGCCATGTAGCGTCTGATTCATCATTTTCACAGCCTCATCGAACAGCGCTAGCGTTCTGCCTTGCACAGCGCCAGGTATGACCTCTCGCTACCTGGCGCTCTCCCATACATTTCAATGAACGATCCTTTTCTTCTCTTTAAACTTTTTTTTTTCAAAAAATTCACAAATAATTCTGTGACCTCTTCTGGCATTGAAAAAGCAGTTTTTTCATAATTTTTTCATTTTTTAAATATTTCCTCAAAAATGACATTACAGGTCTGGCATTAAAGTGTTCATGTTACAATGTTGCTACAATGTAATTCCATATGTTTTCGCTTTGTTACTAGTTGATAGATGCTTGAAAACACACAACACACCGCCTCCTGCGCTCTGGGCTTCAAACAAATATCGCTATGAGCAGTCGCTAACATGCGCTCCCATACAGTGCTGTACTGGTCAAATAGCGACTCCTCACAATGTATTCAACATTTCTGAACAGCGACTGAGTCGCTATAAAGCAGCGAGCCACGCCCGAGCACAGTGACTACTAGCGGGCGCTCTGAAAATGCCTGCTACAGATGCTCATCTGTCGCTACCTGCCGCTAATGATAAATCAGCCTGCCCGCCTCCCTAGCACACGAGTGGTCCAGGTCAACTACCTGAAAATGTACCCATTCACCAATACAAGATCTTGGTGAAAAATTAATGTAGCTCTGGACTGAAATAAATGTGACATTAAAGAAGCTTGTGGAAACCGTGAACAAAGCTAAAGGTGGTCCAACAAAATATTAGCGTGTGAGCTTTTTTCTGGTCATGCAATGTATATAGGATATGGACATTTCTCATTTAAATGGAAAGATGTACGGTATATGTTTATTTTCTTGTTTCTTATATAGACAGAAGATATGTTTATGATATTGTTCTTTTGGGTGAATAAAAGATGTAATCAATAACTTTTCAGTGTATTTTTAAGAGGGTTTCTTACTGCAGTTGTGTTAGTTGCACACTAATCCAAGGACACAAATCAGACTTTTACTATGCGCACAATTAGCCATAAGATACTCCCGGTACTTTCACACATCCTTAGCAGCTTATTTTAGAATCATTACCTGCACCCAAAGCCTAGAGTCAGCTTCCTGGGCATGTCTGCAGCATGTGGAGGATGTGCGGGTGTGGCTGTGTTTACGGAGAATAGGAAAAGGCCCTGGAGCTGATGGGGCGTCTAATTAAAGGCACATTAGACGATTTCTCATGGTTGTTTACAGACGCTGACAATTGTTCTGAATGTAAAACTCTTCATTATATGGACATACTTGGCATTCATTTTCCTGGGCTGAGCTCCTCTCACTGGGCGTTCTCTTGAACACCTCAATGAAAATACAGTACACACATCCCCTGTAGTCATTAGCGGGTGAAGAGCTTCTGCGGAATAAGTTGTCTCACTTCATTCTTTTCTAAGAATTACTTTCAATGCCAACTGAACTCCATTAACTCCACCAACTGAGATTTTTATTATACTAGCAATAAATCATCAGTAAGACAACATATACAATTATCTTCCCTGTGCAAGCAGATTGTAATAGTTGACAACTTAAAGCTGACCTAAATGGAATACAATAAGGTCATTTTAGACTGACCTAGAACAAGCCTGAAATTGGGTTTTTACACTTAAAGTCATTTAGCAAAGCCAACCACCCCAAAGGGTACTTACTATTTGTCCCCCGCTACTGATCGGTGCTCGTCCAGCAACTCCTTAGTCCCTTGCCCCAGTACTGGCTTCCCACAGGCCTGAATTACATTTACCAGAACTTCAATGCTGGCTCATGTCCCCACCCTTAGTCACAGGGGCGCAGCCACGCCCTCTCCAGTCACTACAAAGGAGGGGGTTGTGTCAGGCCTCAGCAAACTAGCTCCATTGTAATAAATAGAGAGGGTGTGGCAGCGTGCCTGTGACTGATGGTGAGTCTGGCACAGCATCAATTCCAACCTCCCATGTTTGGGCTTCAGACAGAATGGGATTGTGTGCTGTGGTGCAGGCTTAGATTCATCAGTTAATATCGCTGGACTAGCACTGATCAGCAGCAGGAGAAAAAGGTAAGGAACCCTTTTTCTTTTTTGGCTGTTCATCATTTTTAACTTTTGGGATCCTCCAACCACAGTCCTTATCTTCTCCATCCCCCCCCCTGCACACATGGACTGTGAGACCCATTGGGTGCCAGTGGCTAGACCACAAGAGTGGAACATTTGCACAGACCAGGCAAATAATTTTGCCCATTTTTGAGCTTCCTAGGCCTCAAAGTGCATAAGAAAAAAAAGGCACCAGCATCTATAATGTAAAAACATCATTGATAAGCTGACAAACCACTGCTTATTGATGACCAATACCTCCTTGCTTTTCTAGTTGCTCCTCAAAACCCTTGTTGCACCTGGGTGGTGTATGTATCCAACAAACTCTCCGGGTGCTTGATTCAAATCCTGCATCTGTACACTGGCCAAATCAGTTTCATGCATGCCCGCGATTTGAGAGCTGTGGACGGTCACCGGGCAAAAGTCTGTGGACCCCTATTGGTGTATGCAGCATGGCATGTAGCCATATGAAGGTGAAAGTCAAGTGAAGGACAAGCAGCACAGCCATCAGCATTTGGTTTTGTGCTGCAAAAGGATTTGTACATGCGCCATGAAGGTATTTTTTTTATTAAAGTCCACTTTAAAAAAAGGTGGGTATCCAAAACTGAGGGTTACAATAAAATAACACTCTCTCAGGCAGTCCTTTACCAGGGAGAGCCCTGGTTCACATGGGAAACTAAAGTAATGTAACCTACCTTCTCGCACCATCATTGAGACCTGAATTAGAGAGATACTCAACAGCAGCTCCCACAGTGTTGTGTTCACCAGCAGCCTCATCCCCGGCTTCCCTTTCCCTGTGCTAAAGCACGCTCCCATGCCCAGCAGACTGGCTATAGGGCACACCGGGTGAATGCCGGGTAGCCATCACCTCCCCTACACTGGCTGCCTGCTGATCCGGTAGTTTACTGGCTTCCATAATGCTTCTTGCAGCGGGTGGTGGCTCCAATTCACCCAGACAGCTGCAAGAAGCATTGGCGGAAAATGGAATTAAAATATGAGGCCTGCAGGTGGCCAATGTGGGGGGTGGGGGAGGCAGACAGCCTAAGGAGAGAGGGTGGGGTGTAGCGTGCGGCAGGTGGAAGTGGTGGTCGAAATCATATAGATCCAATCCAGGTATCATCGGATCCAGTTGCCTATTGTGCATGTTATGAGACCAGACACTGCTCTTTAACATAACTCCTAACCTGGGTTTTGCAGATCTCAGGTCCTGTACGACCGGGAATGACGAGACCCAAATACACGGAAGAGAGCTCCCCCTTTTTATTTTGGATGCCATTTCACAGCCATATTTTTACCCTAAAAGCAATTAGATTACTATAACAAATGTGCACATGCATTAAGGACATAATTGAGATGTTATGAGAAATATGTAAATACACAGAAGTCTGAATATTTTACTTTGACATGAATAGTGATCTAGAAAAACATATAGTAGGCCTGCTAATATGAATAATTATTGCAGTAAGGACGCTTGACAGGATGTTCAGATTAGTATTAAACATTGTTTAATTTAAACATATTAAATGTGAAATCAGCCTGGGAACATATTATTAGCGAGTGGGTAGAAACGTCAGCCTGTGTGCATTACATCTGCCTGTGCCGATAACACTTTAATTAGATGTATGTCATTACTATATATTTATTAAAGTCTGTTTGATTTATATTATTTGATATTGCATTGCATGATGTTATATTATGTTAATATGCTGCCTCTTATCCTCATGCACATTTCCAATAATAATGTTTACACATCTCCATAAGGGCTCATTTTATTTTCAGTTACTTCACAGTTATGTTAATTTTGAAGGGAACCTGTTCTCTGAATAACAGTCTAAGTAAAGGTGACAGGGCAGCTACTCCAGCGTGCCATTGCCCTAGAACTACTATGTATGGACGTCAGAGATTGAGCCTTTAACACATTTCCCATGTGTATTTTTTACATTCAGTATAATTGCACTGCTTTTATGGGTCTAGTAGATTTGCAGCTGGTGGTTACTCATTCAGACATTTTTCCATCTGGAACGTCTGTCTGTCTGATTTTATTTTCAACTGAAACACTCATAACTGGCCATTTCAACACCATTACCTTACCTACCTGGGGTATTTATTTAATGCACCCATGATCCAGGGCCATAAGAAGTTTATTAAAAGATATGTAGAAAAATTGTAGTTTTTCTAAAGCCTAACATACCTTCCAACTGTCCTTCATTTGGAGGGACTGTCCCTTCTTTGGGTCCATCAATTCCAAAATGACAGTTGCACTCTTACCGTATAGTCAGTGGGTGCCAGGTTAGCGGAGGCGCTACTTTAAATCCAAATTCAATAAATAACCAGCACACTAGTCCATGTCCCCTGGTCCCTCATTTGTCCTTCTCTGAGGTGTAACATGCAGATCTGCATCAATAAATTATTCTTTTTGCCTATTCAAAGTGTTAGGTTGTAACAGTTACAACAAAATTATCGCCTATCCATCCCTCAATGAGGGGGTGTGGCATAATTTACAAATCGACCCTCTTACCCAGTCTAAAAAAAAAAGTCTAAAAATGATATGCCTAACACTATGTAAATGAATGGACCCACCCACCAACCATCCCCTTCCTCTATCTCATTAGGTTGTATGTTTGTGCCTGGAACTGCATTTTTGGGCAGCGTGTAACCGACATATAAGAAACCTCTGCTAGGAGGGTTCTGGAAAACTCTTCTGTGTGTGTAGGTGGGCGGGGCCAGCCATGAGAGAGAGGCTGGTGAGGTCATTCCAGCAGGTTATAAAAGGCACAGCACAGCTCTGAGGGAGCAGAGTCTGTGAGGTGGGTCAGTAGGAGCACTTTTGTGTCTGTTTGTGTTTCTGAGCCCACATAAATTATAGGGCCACAGTGAAGTTTTTGGTTGAAATTAACACTCTCCTTATTTACCTCACTGCTGAACTGTGTGAGGGGTGTAAAGACGGGGAGGCCGATTCATCAATAGCGCCAGGTAGCGACAGATGAGCGACTGAAGTATGGCGCTATGAGCGCCGCTAGCGTACGCCGCGGGCGGTAGCGATTCGCTATAGCAGGCCTCCTCAGTCGCTACCTGGCGTTGTTGGGAACAACGCCTACATTGCTGAATATGATGTTGGAGCTCAGCTTTGTAGGCGCTGTCAGTCAGTTTGACCACGCTATTCAACACAGCGCCTGCGCTTTGCTTTGCTGTGGGCTGGGAATCAAGTACCTTCAGAATAAAACACATTGCAACATGTTTCTTTATTTTTTTATTTTTTTATTTTGTGTTGAAAAGGAAATAAAATTAAACCACAAATGAGAATGAAAATGAAAATTAAACCACAAATGAGAATGAAAAGGAAAATTAAACCATAAATTAGAATGAAAAGGAAAATTAAACCAGAAATGAGAAAGAAAAGGAAAATTAAACCAGAAATGAGAAAGAAAAAGGAAAATTAAACCAGAAATGAGAAAGAAAAGGAAAATTAAACCAGAAATGACAAAGAAAAGGAAAATTAAACCAGAAATGAGAAAGAAAAGGAAAATTAAAACAGAAATGAGAATGAAAAGGAAAATTAAACCAGAAATTAGAATGAAAAGGAAAATAAAAACAGAAATGAGAAAGAAAAGGAAAATTAAACCAGAAATGAAAATGAAAAGGAAAATTAAACCAGAAATGAGAATGAAAAGGAAAATGAAACCAGAAATGAGAATGAAAAGGAAAATTAAACCAGAAATGAGAATGAAAAGGAAAATTAAAACAGGAATTAGAATGCAAAGGAAAATTACAACAGAATTAAACACATAGCCACATGTATCTTTAGTTTTTTTTTATTTTGGGTCTAAAAAGGAACTAAAATTAAAACAGAAATGAAAATGAAAATGAAAAATCAAACAGAAATTAGAATTGAAAGGAAAATTCAGAGATGTTCAAGAAAAGGAAAATTGGGATCACGGTGCATCTCGGGGTGCCTGAAAAATTTAAAAAAGTGCAGTTAGTATATATCTTTAAATTTATGTTTTCGCTGTAAAAAAATATTGCATTCATTGTTAACCAACATTTGCGTCAATCTTGCACACCAACCCTAATTGTTATGTTGTTCAGCTTCCACCCCCCTTAGAGTGGTTTGGGTCATCTTACACCCCCCTTAGAGTGGTTTGGGTCATCTTACACCCCCCCTTAGAGTGGTTTGGGTCATCTTACACCCCCCTTAGAGTGGTTTGGGTCATCTTACACCACCCCTTAGAGTGGTTTGGGTCATCTTACACCCCCCTTAGAGTGGTTTGGGTCATCTTACACCCCCCTTAGAGTGGTTTGGGTCATCTTACACCCCCCCTTAGAGTGGTTTGGGTCATCTTACACCCCCCTTAGAGTGGTTTGGGTCATCTTACACCACCCCTTAGAGTGGTTTGGGTCATCTTACACCCCCCTTAGAGTGGTTTGGGTCATCTTACACCACCCCTTAGAGGGGTTTGGGTCATCTTACACCCCCCTTAGAGTGGTTTGGGTCATCTTACACCCCCCCTTAGAGTGGTTTGGGTCATCTTACACCCCCCCTTAGAGTGGTTTGGGTCATCTTACACCCCCCTTAGAGTGGTTTGGGTCATCTTACACCCCCCTTAGAGTGGTGTGGGTCATCTTACACCCCCCTTAGAGTGGTTTGGGTCATCTTACACCCCCCTTAGAGTGGTTTGGGTCATCTTACACCCCCCTTAGAGTGGTTTTTTTCTAATTTTGATGGGAGGTCAAATACATTTACCCAGTAGTGCAGTACTTGCATTAGAGTGAAGGGTAGTTAGCTTACCGCAAAAAAGGAAGTGATCATCCTTTCCCTTAGCTCATCGCCAGTCTGGGTGTCCTCACTTCTTCCTGCGGGCAAGTTGGGGATTTCTGGCACCAGTGCTGTCTCCTCAGGGGATTGAATTCGGTGGCATATACAAATATTATGGAGCACGCAGCAGGCGAGGATGATCTTGGAGACCTTCTGTGGGCTGTAGAGCATCTCTCCTCCTGGGCGTGCCAAACAGAGAAAGCGTGCTTTCAGCAGGCCGATGGTTCTTTCCACAATGCTTCTGGTCTTGCGATGTGCTGCATTGTAGCGTTCATGGGCAGAGGTCCGTGGGCTCCTGACCGGAGTCATGACCCACGTTCTCTGCCCATATCCCTTATCCGCTGTAGAAAAAACACAAGGAGAGAGACAGCAATTAGTACTAGTACATGTTTTGTTTATCTTTTTTTCAAATTTGGCTTACTAGGCCACATATTTGAGTCAAAATACTTTGACATGGTTAATTATTTACCCAGTAGCCAGCCAGCTGGCATTTCGTTGTTCTCAAACTTCCGGCACAGGACTGTCCGCTGCAAGACGTAAGAATCGTGGCATGAGCCGGGGAACCCTGATCTCACCGCCCGCAGCCTCATGTCTGGGTCACAGACAAGCATGATGTTTAGCGATTGGAATTGCTTTCTGTTTCTGTAATACAGCTCCTGTGCACGGGGAGGGCGGAAAGGGATATGTGTACCATCAACGCACCCTAGCACATTCGGGATCCCTCCCATGAGATAGAAAGCATGTTTTATTTTGGCAACCTCTTCCTCATCCTGAGGAAACTTGATGTAAATTGGGATTAAATCACAAATCGCCAGAACTACCTGGATTAGTATGCGGCTCATAGTAGCCTGGCTTATCCCGCTGAGGAGGGCGGAGGTTGCCTGGAAGGTCCCTCGTGCCAAAATATTCAGCGTGGCACACAGGCGTACTATGCCTGGAATGGATTGAGTGCGTTTGGTGGATGGCTCGATTTTGTGCTTAATCTGATCATATAGGGACTGTAGTGCAGCACGATTCAGACGGAAGCGGCTCCTGATCTGCTCGTCACTTAAGTCCCATACTGAAAGGCGGATTGCAAAGGAGCGGGGTGCCCTAAGCCTCACAACACCCCGCTCCCTTTCCTCCTGCTCTTTCAGCATACACATACATCCATCCACCCAGACACCATACATCACCCTCTTATCCATCACACACACTCAACAGATATACAAAATCAAAAAAACAAAAACAAAAACCACAAACACACCACACACACACAAACAATCACACTCCTCACACACCCGCTACAATGCAGCTCACCACAAAACCAGAACTATAGTGGTCCAAACCACCAGCCTGCTGAAAAACAGCTTTCTAAGTTAGGCACAACCAAGAGGGGAGTTGCTGCACAGCCCACAAAAGGCCCCAAAATCAAGCCTCACTTGCTGTATGCTCCACAATATTTGCATATGCCACCAAAAACAATCTCCTAAAGAAACAGCACTGATGTCAGAAATCACCCAACAAGCCACAGAGAGTGAGGACAGAACCCAGACAGAGACTCAAATGAGCTAAGGGAAACAAGCACCGCACCACACCACAGCCTTTGCCACAGCGTAAGAATACCAGAAGCTTGCAAATTCCTTCTATTTATACTTCACTTTGAAAAAGGACAGGTCCGCTTTGTCGCCTTTTGCGTTGCTCTGCTATTTCCGGGCGCCAATTAGCCGACCCAGGTGTGCGTAAAACGGGAGTGCGCACGCGCACGCTAGTAGCGCTACTAGCGTACGTGAGCCGAAACTTGCGTGCATTAACGGACATGGGCGAAAATTCAGTGGTGGGCCAATGAAAGGTAAGCTGCTGTTTATTTAAATAGCCGTTAGGCTAGCCACATGTCACAAGGGTTTCAGATACATCAGTCCATTGTTGTATTTGGGTGTGTGTTGTTTGTTAATGAGGTCTGTAATTAGTTAATTGCCTAACACACATGCTTCAGTCAGTGCAGTGGAGGTGTGGCTAGAAGGAACTGGGCTGTATGTGTGAATCAATTAAGTGGGCTGGTTTGTGATTGGCTGTTAGAGCACATAAAACCTGCCCAACCCAAAGAGAGTGCGATGCCATTCTGTAGTCTGCATGCGTGCTTGTTGGTTGTGTATTTGTGTGTGTGTGCAGCTACAGGATGGAGCCAAATTCAGGACATCTGCCGGCCACAGCAGGCCCAAGTAGGAGTTTGGTGGGTGCTGTGCGCAGACCTCCCTTACGGAAAAGGGCCCAGCCTGAAGGTGGGGCAGCACCCCAGGCTAAGCGCCCAGGTGCCAAGAGGGAGCCTGAATTTAATTTGGCGGAGAATAATCATCTTGTGCGCCTTACACTTGCTAAATGGGAGCTACTCTTTGGCTCCCAAAGCAAGTCCATAGGCAAACAAGAAAGAAGCAAACGGTGGGATGCCATTGGTGTGGAGCTTAGTAGCACTGCTCAACACCCACGTAGTGGCCCATCCTGCAGGAAACGCTTCTACACTTTGAGAGGGGCCCTTATGAAAAAGATGAATCACGATCTTGATGTGGACAGTGGGACCATCCAGGCTCCAAAGAGTACCTACAGGCCGTATGAGGAGATGCTGAAGGCCAAAATTCCACTGGCTCGGCTGCAGGGTGTGGATCCTGGGGATGACACCACAGGTTGGACTGAAGGTACATATTTTCTGCCTTTTTATAAAAAAATGTATGTGATTAGCATTTTCTCTTTCTGCCCAACTAACAGTAGGACCTGTGAAGTAGTACATTAGACCTCATACATTTTTTACTTTCCTGTCTGTTGCTTTCTGCATAGGTGCACATGCTGCTGTCCAGGATGTGCCTCAGGACACACAAACTCCTGCCCTTCAACCAACCTCAAGCCTAACCCAGTCTGCCATTGAAGGTATTTACCACTAATTTAGGTGCTGGTTGTTTGGGGAACAAATGGGTGTGGGAGCAGCTCCAACAATCGAGTGGGGCACTGTTGAGTATTAATAATATGGACCTGCGGCCTAATTTCACGCCCACTTTAACACTCACAGCAACTAACTAACAAGGCCCTAACATGTGTAGCTATGTTGGAAGGCAGAGATGTGTGGCCATATATCTGCATATAAATGTGGAAGCCACACTGGCCTTGATTAGTGAATATTAGTGAATGAGCTGCTCACACACACCTTAATGCATGTTGTATTTTTGCACGCACATTAACAATGGCTCAATGTTTGCTTGATTTTTGCCTAGCTCCCCCGCCATTGGCCCCAGCATCTCCTCAGGAGCCAAGCTACTCTTTGGATGTCGGTAAGTGCATGTGTCAACCTTGCTTTATCCACTTTAACCCAAGTGCATGTGTCTCATTCCTCTTTTTTATTGGTAGGCCAAGTGACTGGTTCATCTTTGGACCCCACTTCCGATGTTGCAGGTCAACAGGACCCTGTTGGTGTGTATAGCAATACATAATGTATCCTTTATGCTGTTTCTGTTACACTGGTTCGATTTGGTTAGTCTAATAATCTACATGTTTGCTCTGTCAACTTGAAGATGCCTCTTGGGAGTGCTTATTCCCTCCCCAGGGTCAGTCTAATAGTTCTTGGAGTGATAGCAATGCATTTTGTAGGACATATTTTTGGACAAACATTCACTGTAGTAGTTTGATGAATATTTAGAGCCATTACTTGTGTTTTTTAGTTGACCAGAATATCGGAAGTGGCTGTCCGGAAAGGGCCCCTCAAGTTCAGGCTGCCAGAGATGAGGGTAAGTTGTTTTGCCTTGCTCTAGTCTGTATTTTGGCTCTACTTTTGTGGCACTTGCTTCTGGCAACTTGTGTGTCCACATGTATTTTAAAGGTCCAAGCTCGAGTGAGGGCCCCACTCCAGACATCTGGGAGATTGCGGGTATGTGTAATTTAAGCAATGTGTCTGATTTTATTTGCCAAAATTATTGCCTCTTAGTCCTCTAACATACATGTTAACAATCTGAGTTTAACAGATACCTTTGGTCTAGTGTGTAATTTTGCACTTTGTGGAGGTATGGCCTCGATAGCCTAGCCATGTTACATTTGAGTTTGGTCCACTGACCTACTTACCTGACTTTCCTGTTTAGCATATGCCAACTTGCCGGACATCTCTGATGTTGAATTGCCCCTCTCTGGCAGCGATACCTCGCTCCTACCTGTGGCGGACGACACGGAGGTAACATGGCTGATTTAGAGGACCTATAACCACATTGCCATGTTCGTGGGTAGTGGATGAAGCAACATGTCACATTTCCTTTCTTTGTCGTTTTGGCAGGAGGCGAAACCAGAACCCCAACCTGGGACCTCTTCCCAAGTCCCATGTGGCCAAGCTTCCGAGGCTCAGACAAGGGTAAGTTGTATAGTGACTGTTTTGGCAAATGATTTTGAGGGGCATACATGCATTGTTTCTGTTTGTCTAAAATGTTGTTTTCTATTTTGTTAGCCTCAAACCCCAGCAAGAGGAGGTGTTGCACCAACCAGTGCCGATTTTTACCAGCTAGGGGTCCGTATGCTGGAGGACTACAGTCGCCAATAGCCGCGTGATGGAACTAATGAGCGCATTGCGGCGTTGGAACAGCAGGTGCTGATGTGTCAGCAACAAAATGAGGCCCAGCAGCGCCAGATCAACCTGTTGATGCATAACCTTCAACAAAACCAGGAACTTGGTCGGCTGGCCAATGCAATGGAACAATCTATCCAGCAGCAGCAAGAAGCGATACAGCGGCAGGACCAAACTTTGTTGTTGATACAACAGCTCATACAACAGCAGTCTATATTTTTTACTGCACTGTTGTCCCCCAACACCGCCCCTAGCAATGACTCCCAACCTCCCCGGCCACCCAGCCAAGAATATTAATTTTGTTTGTTTTTTTTTTCTGTAAATATATTGGCTTAACCCACCTCTAAATTGTGTTTTTCCTAAGACATAGCTAATAACACAGTCAGGGATGAGTATCTTGATCTAGATATGTCAATGTATTTGTAAATTTAGGCCACACATTTGAGACCATAGCTTACTATGGTTAACACATGAAATGGCTCCAAAGGTATGGCTAAATTTACACACAAATGGGTTTAGAGACAGTTAAACTATGCTTTGCAAGGCACCACACTGTAATGATGTAAATAGAAAAGTTTTATTGTCAAAGGTGGCCAACAGGGCCAACATTGCCCAACAAAGGGCGTCAACAGGCCAGCCATCCCCCCACCCTAACGACGCCGCCGGCGCCTCTTCTTGGCCAGCAGCATCAGCTTCAGGAGCCTGATCTCCCGCCACAGTCTGCGATGCTGGTTTTCACAAGCTGTAGAGATGTATAAACAACAATTTATTAATAAATTGAATGTGACCTCAACAGACACAGATGTAGCAATGTAATGTCAGTGTGTCCAATTAGCTGACACTCACATTAACATTGTTGGCCACTGTGCGCTTATTTGTTAACATTATATGAGTACTATTGACTGGCAGGAATTTGGACAACACATCCCAAGCATACATTTACTCTTAAAGTGTACCAACACCCACCGGTGATCGGCCCTAGAATCTATCAGATTCCCGGCCCAATCACCTCCCTCCCCGCGGGACATCCGAGATCGGGATGTCCCGCGGGGTGAAACCCCCCCAACACCCCAAACTCCCTACCTCAGTTTCGGTGGGGCACGGCCGCCGGCCCCTCCCTCGCGCCCCTCTAGATGTGTGCGTGCCTGCGCCGGCCGTCTGTGAATGGCCGGCGTGGGCACGCGCGCGTAAAAAGGGACGCGCGGGAGGCGGAGGAGGAGGAGCTGCTTTGCCGCGGCTTGGACGTCGGCTGGAGGAAAAGTGAGTTCAGGGGGTTGTCACACAGCGGTGACGATCAGGGGTGCCCCACCGTAGTGGACCAAGACCCAGGAAAGTCAAAATCCTGGTTGTTGTTCCACTTTAACTCTTGGGAAGCAAAGAAGGTATAAGTCCCAGTGTGTCCATTTATGTGTTTAGTCACAGCCAAACATCAGGGCCTAAGTCCTAACGAGTAAACTAGTTTGCCCTATAATGTTAGAGGTCAAGACCTAATACGGCCCATTTGGTTGTGTCTAAGGCACAAATAGTCTCTATGTGGCCAAATGAAGAATGTGAGGCAACAATCAAGCATGCAGACAGGCATGTTGGATTATTGTACAAACACATGCCCCTCGATTCAAAGAGCAAAAGTTAATTGATTTCGTATCGAGAATCGTAAGTTTGGGTGGGTGTTTGTCATTTTTTCTTGTTTTTTTGCCCATTTCGTATTCGCACGATCGTTCGCGCATAGACGTATATGAACATACGCATTACGTACGGGAATCGTATATTTTGCGGTAGTTCGTGTCTTTTTCCCGTCAAAATCGTATTATTTGCGTCAGATCCTATTTTTTACGTCCTTCACATGGGCTTGCGACCAATTCAGAGAGGTGATTGCTAATTGTTTTGAAGCCCATTAAAGAGCTGCTTTACGAAATGTTTGCCGGCAGTTATTTGGCCTCGGGAGTAGGATGGAGAGGAGCGAGTTTGTGGCACATCAAGGGCTTATGCTTTTTGGCATTGAGTTGATCCAGATGTCTGAGAGCAGATTGCCCCTGCGTCGTCGCATGAACATCGATAGCATGAATGATGTTGAGCTGTTCGAGCTGACCAGGCTTAATCGCGCTTCCCTGCATAAATTATATAGTGAGCTGCGGCCATGGTTAGCCCGCACCACAAGGAAGGGGCAAGCAATTTCAGGTATGACCAAGATGCTTGGCTGCCTGCAATTTTTGGCGAACGGCTCGTTCCAGAGGCTGGGTGCCCTCTCCGTGGGGATGTCACAGCCTACGCTGAGCCGCGCACTATCTAAATTTTTGGAAGGCATGGCTGCCATAACTCCAAAATATATTTTTTTTCCTGATGATATGGCAGCCAGAAACGCCATTAAGCTTGGTTTTTATAATGTGGCCGACATGCCCAACGTTATTGGTGCTGTTGACTGCACACATGTGGCACTTGTACCTAGGGCAGCCGACGAGTATATATATAGGTATTGATATTTTGTTTTAGCTTATTATGTTGCCCAACGTGTAATGTAACCTGTTTTCCTTTGCGGCAGCATATTTTTTTTGGGCTCATTTGTGTACATGCCTTATTTAGGCTTTTCATTAGTAGTTTCCAATAGAGTGCAGACATGTTTTAAATTTTTGATCCTTTTTTCAATTATCAATTACCCTTTTTGTATGCTTTTCCCTTAAGGAATCGAAAAATGGGACACTCCCTTAATGTCCAGGCCGTGGTTGGGCCGGACATGCGTTTTCTGAGTGTCCTTGCCGGCTACCCCGGATCGTCGCACGACTCATATATACTCAGACGATCTGGGTTGTTTCGGAGATTTGAGTCAGGTGAATTTTCGGGTGCATGGCTGCTTGGTAAGTGTGTCCTATTTATTTGGTATTACATTTCAGACTAATCTGTTATTTGTGGATATTTCTGTTTTTGTATTCTTTACATAAGCCTGAAACTGCATTTTAGTTGGGTCTTCTTTTCTGAACTCCCAACCAAAATGCTTGCCTCACTTTGTCCTTCAGAATGTTTTCCCTTTAGTTAGGATGTCTGTAAGTTCCATGTCCCATGTTCCATGTCCCAAAATATATTGGTTGTGAGTTGATACCCAAGTATCTGTTAGTTTAGGTTCCTTTTGTAGTATTGGTCTTTAAATGTCAAAGTGGACTTAAACTGCATACATTGTATTCTTTAGATAAATGTTGAGTGGCCCTAGTTCCATGTCCCAAAATATATTGGTTGTGAGTTGATACCCAAGTATCTGTTAGTTTAGGTTCCTTTTGTAGTATTGGTCTTTAAATGTCAAAGTGGACTTAAACTGCATACATTGTATTCTTTAGATAAATGTTGAGTGGCCCTCAGCAGCATCCTAATTGTAACATGTCCGAAAACCCAAAATATTGGTAAATTCTACCTGCCCTTGCCCGTGCAGATGTTTTATAATTCTTTTGTATATTTAAGCGGCATTTTTATTTATGTACTCCATTAGTGGCAATAGTTATTTTGCAAATGTGCCCTGGGTGTATTTTTACGCCCTTTACCTTACATCATTTGGATATATGTCAAATTCTTTGTGTTTGTTCTCTTGCCTTTTTAATGTTTATGAAATTTCATTGTCTTGTTAAGGTGATTCCGGGTACCCACTTCTCCCCTGGCTCATGACGCCTGTGCTGCGGCCCCAGGATGCCTCTCAGGAAGCGTACAACCGTGCGCACCGCAAGACCAGGGCTGTTGTGGAGAGGGCCTTTGGGCTGTTGAAGACCCGTTTTCGTTGTTTGGACCATACTGGGGGCGCCCTGCAATATGATCCCAAAAAAGTGATCGACATCATCATGGCATGTGCTGTTTTGCACAATTTTGCTATACTAGAACGTGTACCACGTTATGTGGATAGTCTGCCCTCTACAGCCCTAGAGGATGATGGGGAAAATTATGTTGGCCCACCCAGTGAGTCTGGACAATCAGTTCGAGCAAACTTGATATTGCAGCATTTTAGTTAATTTAATTTCGTTTTTCAACATTCTGTGTGTCTGTCTTAGCCTTTTGGTTCAATATGTTGTTTTGCCGTAATGTGGCATTACCTTAAATTAAAAAATGTTTCCCTTAATTGTTGCCTAATGTATTTCATGTTGTTTATTTAGCTTGATATTTGCATTGTTACACCTCTTAAACCAAAAAGGATCTGGTTTAGCCCAAGCTGATTTAAACTGTGTTTCCACTAAAAACGCCACAAGTATTGTAAATTTAAATTTTGTTTTACTTTGTATAATTATAGTTATTTGGCTTAACATAAAACATTCCACATACAACTGTGGTTAAAAAGGCATGAGATAACCAAACAAAAAAAAACCACATCTACACCTGGAAGTGAGTGGCACAACCAAACAAGGACACCCAGTCCAAAGGCCAGCCTAGTCCAGTCATTAATATTGCCTGTGCCCAGGGATATTTGGGCATGGCCATAATGTCACACAAACATGTCTGCAAACAGGAGGAGCACAAACCAAATACATATTTCAAGCCATAAGTGGCCAGATACACTCCACATAGACCTATGGCATTGGCTAGTGGCCTTAATCATTACTCTAAGGAGCTATATGGGAGCAAATACAAAACACAACCTGCATGAGCAACACAAAATGGATTGTTTGAAACCTAAAAAGACAAGTAAATACAGTGGGGGGTAAGAGAAAAGATGTCCCACACAATCATGGCTTAATAGGGTGGCTGCCCATAATACCCAGGTGGAGGTCCAGGTGGAGGTCCGTGTGGATGGGACCTAGCCTGGGCCATGGCAGCATTGTGAATTTGAAACTGCTCCATAATGTTTCTCTGCATATTGGTCATCTCAGCCATGGCTGACTGGATGCCATTACTTGCAGTTACCATGTTGCTGTTGAGGGTACGCAACTCCGCGAGGATGCCCTGTAAGCTGGTATTGATGTTGACCATGTCGGCATGCCTTTCCTCACGCTCATTAACGAGCTGTGCCTCATACGAGTCCCTCTCTTGGGTCCATAATTGAAGCAGGGCACTCTGCCTCCCCTGGGAAATTGTGGGGCGGCGTAATGGAGTCCGCCGCACAATTACCCTGGCTCTTGGGCGTGCCCTGCCGCGTGGTGTCGTCCCCTCAACAGCAACAGGCATGCTTTGCAAATCCTCAGCAGCAGAGTGAACACTGGGGACTGTTGTGTCAGTCTCCCCATGTGCATGCGCAATGGGTGGAGATTCACTCTGCTGCTGAGGATTGGCCAGAGAAACATTAGGGAGCAGTTCCAGATTGGGACCCAGGGGGAGGTCATCGGACGTGCCCTGCAGGGAGACATCAGCTTCCTCCATTTCCATGATATCTTCCATGATTGTGCGGGTCTGTAGGGACATATAAAAAAAAAGGGTAAGTTGGCGTCCAAATTTGGGATTCCATCAGTTTAACACATGCTTAAGCACTTGTTAGTATTTATGGGACTAAATTAACTTACCGGAAATCTCGGATCTGGGCTCCTATGCTGTACGGACCTGGTAGGCATAAGCAACCTGGGGGGTGAGTTTACCCTTGCTGAGGGGTCATGCTGGGCTGAAGAAGAGAAAACAAAACCAGGTAAACACACACATAAGCATGGTTTTTTTTGTTACTAAAAAAAGCCACTTTTTGTAATATTAAGCAACTCTATAGCAATGGGGACAATTGTTAAAATACACGCAATTTTAGATAGGTGCAATGGCTCGAGAAAACTGCTAACTGACCTCATTTCAAAGTCAGGAAGTGTACCCAGTCAGCATACTACTTGCACAGCAACTATTTGGAATTTGACTACCATTCTCTAGGTCAGGGGTACTCAAACACTTCTTCTAAAGGTGCATTTAAAGGTATGTGGTGAGAGGTGAATGTCTGGCCATGGGGCTGTCGCAGGGGGTGTCTAGTTAGAAATAAACACACTGGTGGAGGGGCTGGAGATTGCCAAGTGCAAACTAATAAAGGCTGCTTGCCCTTGCTGGGCTGGATGGGGCAGAGCTGAGGGGACAGGGATTGGATGGCTAAAGGGGGGAGTTCACGAATTGATGGTGATGGGATGGATGGAGCAAATCTGTTACAAATGTATGGGGCTTATGTGGGGGGGGGCACATGGGGGGACTGTGGCAGATGGGGCAGAGCTGGGGCAGCGGGACACGATTGGAGCAAGAGAAAGATGCACCAAGTTACTGTGTACCTTGCAATGCCACTTCCTGTGCAGTACTTCATATTGCAATGCTATGTTTCAGGGAGCCATGACATTGGGCAGGAGAACAACCACTACATCGCCGTTCAAGGGGTCAGCTCTGAGCACGTCAACACAGAAGTAACTGAGTGCAGGGCTGTCTGGCCAGGGGTCCTGGAATCTGGTGCCAAGGTCCGCATTGGTACCCCGGGCCGCCAGTTGAGTCTCGCTGCTCTAGGTCAGATATGTTTGGGGGTGGGTAATTAAATTGTTACCTCAAACACAACTCACACAACAAATAGCCAACCCATCCATAATGATGTGTGTTTTGTGATTGCGTCAAAATATATCAATTTTCAGGTTAAACTTCGTTACTTGACCAATAATTTTGGAAAATTGATCTTTTACATAATGGATGTGGTCCTAAATGTGTGATTCACAGGGACCAAAACAGGACACAAACAGGCACAGTAGTGCGAGGCCAAGCAAGGCAAACCATAGGGCCATCCCGTCATCTTGGTACTAGTGAACTTTAGATTATTTACCAAACAGGCAAACATGCAGATTTAAGAGTACTCACCGTGGGTACGGGTCGGTGAGTCTGTGTCCCTTAGACCCGCATGGCCACCGACCGCGACCGGATGGAGAAGTCCCAGCACAATCTCCTCAGCAGGGGTAAACTCCAGTTTTGTAGGAAAGCCACCTCCAGTTTGCATGCTGAAAAGTGAAAATTGTTTGGTACTCAGAAAAGGTGCATATAGTACATCCTAATCCTTATATTTGGAGACATCATTTATTTACCTGTAATTATGCCTTTTAATTTCTTTTTGACGTACAGCATATTTCAGATCCGAGATTTTCTTCTGAATTTGGGACACATCTTTCCTCTCTTCCCCCGCTGCATTTACTTGTCGTAGGATGGTTTCAAACAATTCCATCTTGCGCTGCTTTGTGGTGTGTTTTGATTTGCTCCCATAGAGCTCGTCATAGTATAATGTAAGGCCACTAGCCAATGCCATATTTTGGTCATGGGAGAATCTCCCACTCAACTGGCCGCGGCGCAATGTGCGGCCAGATGGTTGGCTTGGCTGCTCCTCCATGTGTGCAGACACATGTGGTGACATTATGGCCTGGGGCTGGGTAGGGGAATGGACGGATTGTTGGCTTCCCAATGACTGGACTGGACTGGCCAAGGGACTGGGTGTTCTTGCGTGGCTGGCCACCGAACTTCCAGGTGTAGATGTGGTCAGGGTGGCCATTCTTTGGCCTCTTGGGGGGCTATGTTCCCGGCTGGTGCCAGGTCGGGGGCTCTGTTCCCGGCTGGTGCCAGGTCGTGGGCTTCTGGCCCTGCTGCGGGGCCTGTATTGGCTTCTGGCCCTGCTTCTTTCCCTTTCTGGGGTTCGGGCCCTGCTGCGGGGCCTGTAGGGGCTTCTGGCCCTGCTTCGGGGCCTTGCTGGGGTTCTGGGCCTCCGTTCTCGCCTTTCTGGGCTTCTGGCCCTGCTTGTGTGCCTGTAGGGGCTTCTGGCCCTGCTTCTGGGCCTTTCTGGGGTTCGGGCCCTGCTTGTGTGGCTGGACGGGCTTCTGGCCCTGCTTGTGGGCCTGTAGGGGCTTCTGGCCCTGCTTCTGGGCCTTTCTGGGGTTCGGGCCCTGCTTGTGTGGCTGGACAGGCTTCTGGCCCTGCTGCGGGGCCTGTAGGGGCTTCTGGCCCTGCTTCTGGGCCTTTCTGGGGTTCGGGCCCTGCTTGTGTGGCTGGACGGGCTTCTGGCCCTGCTGCGGGGCCTGTAAGGGCTTCTGGCCCTGCTTCTGGGCCTTTCTGGGGTTCGGGCCCTGCTGCGGGGCCTGTAGGGGCTTCTGGCCCTGCTTCGGGGCCTTGCTGGGGTTGTTGCCCTGCTGCGCGGCCTTGCTGGGGTTCTGGGCCTCCTGTCTCGCCTTTCTGGGCTTCTGGCCCTGCTTGTGTGCCTGGACGGACTTCTGGCCCGGGATGGGCTTCTGGCCCTGGATGGGGTTCTGGCCCTGCTGCGGGGCCTGGGTTGGCGAACTGCCCTGCTTGAACCCATGGGCGGTGTGTCCTCCCTTGGGCGGCCTCTTCTGGGGGCAGAGGTGGTGGGTGCTGCTGTGGCCTGTTTTTTTGCCGCAGGGGCACGTGCCTTGGGGCCCCTTTTTTGGCTAACGGAGGGTCCAGTGTCCCTTGGTGGGGCAGAGGTAGTACTTGCCGTCTTGGATCGGAGTTTTTTCCTTCCTTGCTGGGACCTGGTGGTTGGGCCCTCCGAGGTCTGGCTTTGCTGGGCGCGTTTGGATGCTGGCTTTTTTGGTGCCATTTTCCACAAATGCTCAAAGAGAATGAGCTTTGGGTGCAGGGACCTTTAAATAATGAGCCCAGCGTGTGACGCCTATGCGCACGACTACGCGCTCGTACGGACGTACGTTCGAGCGGAACCAGGAAACCGCTGGGGTTTCACTTATCTGCTGCCTTGAAGAAGCATAAAGATGGCGCCCACTATCTTCACCCGTCAACAGGAAGAGATCCTCATGCTGGTAAGTGCCTGCCTCTGCATTTTAATCTAATAGTCAATGATGGCCTAAATGTAACTGATGCGTTTGTAACTAGTTTTGGGTCTCTTAATGTTTAAGAACTGGCTCCTCACACTTCATCCTCAAGGGCCGAGCCTGGCCACGTTTTCACCTGTCTATGCTGATGTCCGAATTAGGGCAATTGCTCAGGCTTAGCACCAGTTAATTAACCTGTGGAGTAGCGGGGCTAGCTGTCAAACCTGGCCTGTCTCGGACCTTGATGCGGATGTTTGAGGAACACTGTTTGCCTAAGCCCGCAAAACACAACGGGAAGCCACACACGTGGGCCAAAAGCCTAAGCATAAGCCTACATCTTGGATGTTTAAACCATCCTAACATGCCATAGATGCAGGTGGCCTGATTTTTAATGTTGGCTATTATCTGTATGTACATGGTGTGTGAAACATATAACATAAGACCAGACTCTCATTCACAGTCAACGTCCGCTTTAAAGCACTCCCCAAAAATGGCTGCCACTCTAAATGTGTGTGTTAATGACATGAAATTCTCAACTTGTGATGCAACACATATGGGTCTGTGTGTAAAAGTAAAAGCTCTGTGTCCATTATGTTTTTCAGATCATGCTTCAGCGCCGGTATGACTTCGCGCCCAATGTGTGCGAAAAAAGGGACATCGCCCGGGAGATCATCACGGAAATCCACCGTGTCACCAGCACCACCTTCACTCACACCCAGATAATGCAGCATTGGTCGGACCTGAAACGTCTGCACATGGCCCGGGTGCGGAGGTTTTTTGGGATCCATTTCCCAAGTAAGTACCAAGCGATAGCATGTGATATGTAGGAAATGTATAAGCTATACCTTTATTTATAATGACTTTTCTTTGCTAGTGTTGGAAATGGATTTCAGAATTCGCCGCACCCGGAGGCTCACAGGCCGACCAGTGCTGCATGAGTCTGCATCTGTGAGTGAAGGTGGTGGATCTCCCGGGCGACGGACCTACCCCTCCTCTGTGGCCTCCTCAGACCAGCCCCTGGACCTTACCACAGAGGAGGGGCCCAACCGCGTGGGCGTGGAGTCATGCCCGGCCAGGCATGGGGAAGGCTCTGGTATGTCACTCTTCATGTATAGGCACAAAGATATACATGGCAGGCCAAAAACTAAGTTCTCCTTTATTATGTATTTGTAGAATCTTCGGGAGCGGGTGAAATAGTGGAGGAGGAGGCAGCAGAGATGCTGGAAGGGGATCCTGACGAAGGTGAGTGATGTCAGCCAGCCTGGGAGCCAGATCTGTTTGGAATAGTGACTCTATACAACTACTAACCAAATGTCACATGTTTCTCCAGGGACTTCTTCACAGCATAGCCAGGACCAAGGGCAGCCTGTTGGCCCCAACCAGCCATCTGTCGGCCACCAACTCCGTAAGTCTCCATGCCATTATTCATATTAATGTTTTGTTAGCTAATAACACACACATAACTAAAGGCGTAGCCAATGTGTAGTTAACACTTTCATGTGGCCACTTCGTTAGCTTAAAGCGGACCCTAACTTGTATTAAGAACATAGCTAATAATTAGCCAACACACTGTACCTACAGATTTGAAACATTGAAAAACAGCCTTCAGCCATCTAATGCATGTTAGGAGCCTGAAAACATCCAATATTGCGGAATATGGAATGCGCAATATTTACAGGCAGCATGGGATACAGATTTAAAAAAGTAAGGTGCTGCCATGCATTGTGGGAGTGATGACCTTTCCCTCAACCCAGCTATGCTCTGGCTTCCCAACGCACCACTGTAACCTACTCCCCTGTACTTTATCCAACTCTCCACTCCTCATTAAGTGTTATGCTTCACAGTCCAGATGGCGGCGCTGTAATCAAAAAACCTCCAAAATGTACTTTGATCTGGTGCAGAATCATTTGGGAATAGTTATTGGTTTTCATTAAATAATGTTGAAGGTCCGGTTTAAGGAGTTTAAATACTTACCTGTGGGAAATGCATTAACTTTATCCCTTGGAAGAATGACATATGTCATGCATTTACATTTATTTGATTAACCCCAAATCGATTTCCAGCATACAAACCGGTCTGGTACTCCTATTTATGTTTATTTCTCTATTGCTTACAGGGATTATCCCAAAAACCTTGGCAGGAGTTGGTGGCCGAGCTGCTGGCCATACAGGCGACGTTGGGGCCAACAGATGAAGAAGAGGAGGATGATTAGTGCCCTTGGTCCTGGCTACTTTTGTTAAATCGTTTTTAAAAGTTTGTTATATTTAAAAAGTTCTAAGGTTTTAAAAAAAAAAAAAAAAACCAAAAAACATTTTACTATGTTTTAAAAAGAAAAACAAAAAAAATTTTAATATGTTTCTAATAAAAAAAAAAAAACAAAATATGTTACTATGTTTTAAACAAAACCAAAAAAAAATAAATAAATATGTTTTAAAAAATAAAACAACCAAACCAAATAATTTAAATAAATTATATTTTAAGCCTTCATAAATGTGTCTTTTCTAATATGCGCACCAAAAAACAATTACACAAACAAGAAAAAACACGCTTATAAACATATAGACATATGTACATTATGTGGTTTGGGTAAGTTTTAGGGTCGTCAACATGAAGAAGGATGCAAGCGCTAAGGGGTTTAGGTAAGTTTTAGGGACCGAGAAATGAAGAAGGATGCAAGCGCTAAGGGGTTTAGGTAAGTTTTAGGGACTGAGAAATGAAGAAGGATGCAAGCGCTAAGGGGTTTAGGTAAGTTTTAGGGACCGAGAAATGAAGAAGGATGCAAGCGCTAAGGGGTTTAGGTAAGTTTTAGGGACCGAGAAATGAAGAAGGATGCAAGCGCTAAGGGGTTTAGGTAAGTTTTAGGGACCGAGAAATGACGAAGGATGCAAGCGCTAAGGGGTTTAGGTAAGTTTTAGGGACCGAGAAATGAAGAAGGATGCAAGCGCTAAGGGGTTTAGGTAAGTTTTAGGGACCGAGAAATGAAGAAGGATGCAAGCGCTAAGGGGTTTAGGTAAGTTTTAGGGACCGAGAAATGACGAAGGATGCAAGCGCTAAGGGGTTTAGGTAAGTTTTAGGGACCGAGAAATGAAGAAGGATGCAAGCGCTAAGGGGTTTAGGTAAGTTTTAGGGACCGAGAAATGAAGAAGGATGCAAGCGCTAAGGGGTTTAGGTAAGTTTTAGGGACCGAGAAATGAAGAAGGATGCAAGCGCTAAGGGGTTTAGGTAAGTTTTAGGGACCGAGAAATGACGAAGGATGCAAGCGCTAAGGGGTTTAGGTAAGTTTTAGGGACCGAGAAATGAAGAAGGATGCAAGCGCTAAGGGGTTTAGGTAAGTTTTAGGGACCGAGAAATGAAGAAGGATGCAAGCGCTAAGGGGTTTGGATGGGGTGCGGGATGAGGGTGCGCATGCGCAAGATCTTATATACATACGAACGCACGAATCTAAGAGGCCAAAAACCAATGAAAACCAGAGGCAAACGCAAGTAATTGGAAGAGGTGGACGATGGAAGCAGCAGAAAAAACAAGTGAGCACATGAACGTGAAGTTTACGATTGTCAACTGACTGAGGCAAGTTCGGGAGATAACGGACGTATATTTTAGGATAGAAACGTATTTGCGTATAGAATCACTCGCAAGTTCATACGAACGCACGAGCGGACGTGAAAAATAGGATGATCGGCACCCAAATCCAAGCTGTTACATGTTTCTTTGAATCGACCCAATGGAATCTAGATGTGTGTGAAATTAACACATAGGTACATTTTAAATGTCTGCATATGTGACTAGAAGACATAGGTTTCGCAAGTCTTTAGGCATATGAAGTGGGATGTACTCACCATCGCAGCTGTGGCGGGGGCCCATGCTGCTGGCCGTCCCTGGAGCTGGGGTGGGGAGGAGGTTTTCTGGCTCCGTCTGCGTAGCAACATCTGTCAACAGAAAGCAAAAGACAAAAACACAATTAGTGGGCCAATGACACCTGACTATTTGACATCCATCTGGTTATGGAGTCTGAAAAATCAAATGCTTGCATGGTTACATACAGGTTGACCAAAATTAGCATATTTCCTGGTCCATGAGTTAATGTAAATTAGTTATGGTTGCAACATGTATCCCTAAAGATAATGTGCAAATAACATAGACAGTGCAATGTAAAGGACTCATTAGCAGTTGATTGGCTAATGTTACTAGTGTGCAACATGTGTTAGCGGGAACAACTTAACCCAAGAAAAAAAATGATAACACCCATCATGGTGTGGGCAGAAACATAGGGGTGGTTGCCAGTTGGCTAGCACTGTAGTGGGGTTTGTGAGGTTAAGGTACATTATCAAACCAGCTGTGACAATGGACCAGGAAACATGTGTCTGTTAAAAGTGGGCCAAGACACAGGATTGCAACTATTCTGTGTTTTGGTCCGCTTTGGCAGAGCACCACAATTTGAGTGAGACAACGTCCGCCGCCGCCGCTGCCTTCCGCACATCACTCCTCCAGTGTGTGCGCACGCGCAGCCCACACATCGCACACACATCTAGAGTGGCACACAGGAGGCTGGGACGGTGGCTTCTGCAACCCCCAAAGAGGTAAGGAGTTTGTGGGTTTTTTTTTGGGGGGGTGCCCTGGGTGAGGGATGTGATTTTGCAGGGAAGCTTCGAGAATCAAAGCACTATCAACAATGTTTGTTGGTCCACTTTAAGGAATGTCATAACACAGGGAATGTGATGGATAACAACAAACACTTACCACGACTATGCCCGTGGAGAATGCTTCTCCAAAAGGCCATGGAGGTGCCGCCTATATGATGCCCTGCAAATTAGAGAGGAATGGCAAGGGCTAAGTACAAATGGCCAGATGAAACCTGTCACAGACTAACAATGAAAAAAAGGACACTCACCAGGGGATGATCCGCCACTTGAAGCCCAGGGAGGGCTCTGAGGAGGAGGCGGGGAGCCTCGGCTCCTCACACTCTGGTCGGAAGATCCACCAGGCAAAGGGCCACCCTCCTCCCTCTCACTCCCTGCTCCTTCAGGGAGTGTGGGAGAGTCCATTTCTACCACCCCACTTGGACTCCCCACTTGAGAGTGGCCCCTTGCCTGGTGAGACTCCTCAGACTCAGAGTGTGAGGAGCTGAGGCTTGATCCTGCCAGCCCCCCAGCAGCACACTCCTCTGGGGCGTCATCCCCTTCCTCCCCTGGGTCCTCTAAATAGGACCCGCGGGAGGGACCCTCCCCCGATGACTCCCCCGAGTCCGCCTGCCTGGTTCAGGGGAAGAATCCCTTCCCACGTTTCCCCAGGGGAGGACGCTTATCTGTGTTGAGGGGGTGAAAGAAAATAATTAATATAAAGAGCACAAATGGACACAGCTTAGCAGATGATTAGCCAAAAAGTATAAACATAGCATAAGCTTTAACTTACCTGATGCGTAGGCATCATATAGGCGGTACACGCCTTCAGGGTCCCGGCGCTTAAAGTCTGACCACTTTTGCTGTATTGCTCTGATGGAGAGCTCGGTGTGGAAGCGCCGGGACACTGTGGCCTTCACCTCCATGGCAATTCTTTTTTTCCCCACGGGCATAGTCGTACTGGTTCACGCAGAAATCCTATGAGAAATGAAAAACAAACACAAATCAATACATGACATCAGAACAATGGCATAAACAGTTATACAGAGACCAGATCAAAGTGGACCCACACCCAGGATTATCACTATTCTGGGTTTGTGTGCACTTTGGTGGGCCACACCAATTGTGGGTGGTCTGCTGTCTGAAACCCCCTTGGAAGGCCACAAATACACCACTGACCACGGTCCCACGTGACTGCGCCAGCCTAGCACAACGCTCTGCGCCGCTGTGGTATGCGCATACAAGGCCGTTTGGACGTGCATACCAGCTCAGCTGGCTCTGCGCGGCAAAGTACGCATGTGGCGTTTGACTCTAACAGGGAGTGCGCCTGCACACAACATTAACAAATGTCTTGCGCAGGGGTACACCCTGCTAGAGGTAAGCGCAAGAGGCATCCGCAGCTCACGCATGCACAGATGGGACGGGGCTGAGGTAATTTTTATGGCCCTCCAGGGGGGGTCATCCCCGCAGGACATCCAGAATGGGGATGCCCCACGGGGAGTGATCCAATTGGCCCAGAAAAATTAGATATTTCAGGGCCAATCCCCCCTGTGTGTTGTTCCACTTTAAACCTAAAATACCAAAAACAAATACTCACTTTGACCACCTGGCCATTAACGCGGCTATCCACTCGGAAGCGCCTTTTCTTGGCCTGCCCAGGAGGGGAAGGGGTGGGAGGGGTGCTAGGTGGGGGAGGTGAGGTAGGTGGGGGAGGTGGGGGAGGGGTGGTGGGGTCGGAGTCGGAGTAGGAGCTGGGGAGGCGCATGACTCGTCTTCTTGGTTGCATTGTGGAAACGCTAAGGAGGAAACAGGAACCGGAAATGACCAAAGCGACATGGGAAAAAAAGAAATAAATAAATAAACGCTCCGCGCACCAGGAACACGCTATTATCAGCTATGTGCAAGCTAAGTGGCGGAAAAAGTAAAATGACGCTTTAAAACAAGCTATTGGCATAAGCGCTAGACATTTTTAGCTTTAGGTGGCTTTGAAACGCAAAGGAGGATACCGGAACCGGATATGACGAAAGCAACTGTGATTAAAAATTCAAAAAAAAAGATGCGCGCACCAGGGACAAGCTAATATCAGCTATGTGCAAGCTAAGTGGCGGAAAAAATAAAATGACGCTTTAAAACAAGCTAGGGCCCAAGGCGCAACGAATTATTAGCTTGATTTAGCAGGGGGTTCGACATACTGTAATGCATAGGTCCTTGAAAAGCAAACAAAGTTGTGCTTAAATATACAAATCTTATTCCTTCCTAAAATCATCACAAAATCAAACTATACAACTACATGATAATGTGGCACACATGAGAATGCATAACGGGTTGTTATGAGCTTGTACGACTGAATGTTAATCCTGCAATATGTGGCCATGCACGCTCACAACTACAGTGTATTCATTAAGAACGACTGGGGTCGCGGGAAGTGAATTCCTTGCAAATGGCAGAAGGGCACATGTATGAACAGCACAGCGACGCACAACGCAGCGCAGCGAAGCACAGCGACGCTCGCGCCGCCACATAGCGAATTAAAACAGCGACTGCACAAACTCTGACCACCACACATTCATCAAGGACAGGGCTGCCGAATAGCTTGGGCGCTGACAATATCGAAGAGCGAACGTGACCGCCCAACATGACAGGCTAAAAAATAGCTTTACAAGCCCCGTGTGTGGTGAAAACAAGCGAATTTGATGCCTATGAGTTTGGTTGGAGGAGATGCAATTTAGATGTCACTCACAACATTACATTGTAAAAATTAATAAAAACTTCAAAAACATAACAATAACCAGCCAGATTAATAAAACATATCACTATAAACATGTGTGGAATTTTGTGCCAAAGAAAAGAACACAAAAACCACTTAAAACAATCATTGCAGCGTCTGCCATTGAAATGTATGGGAGAGCGGCAGGTAGCGCCAGGTCATACCTGTCGCTGTGATGGGATTAGCAGCGGCGCTGTTCGTTGCAGTCGGCTTCATGATGAATGCCGCGCTTGCCGGCGCTCTCGCCGGCGCTAGCCTCATTTAGCTTGATAAATGTGTCATTGTGGCCGACGCCGGGCGTACTTGAGTCGGTAGCAGACGTTAGCTGGCGGGACATGGCGCTCGTCAGACACTACCTGACGCTATCGCTTGATGAATAAGGGCCTTATTATTTGGGTGTTATTCACTGTGTGAAGCCTCCCGCGGAGCAAAGAAAGGGAGGCCGCGGTTGTAGGACGCCCTTGCTAATTTTATTTAGGAGAGTTAGGAGGCCGTAACCGCTTGAAGAAAGAAATATCCGGAAAATATTTAAAGAAACAGCATCATTTTAGTCAGCAATAACAAGACATTTTCTACCAAGATCGTTTGGTCTAAGGATAAGTGAACTTTTCTCAGTTCTCCTCACTATTTACAGCATAGTTACACATTTAGAGCATCATCTACCTGAAGTTTATTATATAGAGTTAACCTTACATTTTAAATAGATTGTGTGTGTATGGATAGATTGTTTGAATTACACAGAGCATACAGTGTGTCTTAAAGTTATCAAAATAGCCATATATGATAAAGTGACCTAGACACAAGTTTATTCTTTGTTTGAGATATTCTCCCCCCCCCCCCCCCCCCCCCATATTCTTCAAGTAGAAATTATACTAGATTCTTCTACAGTCATTTATTGCCTTAATCCAGTGGCTATATACACCAACTATTGTGTTCAATGCTTTGCCTAATATTCAACCGTTAAATTCTAAATTGGTTCTTATTTATCTGGTGGGGTGTGTTTTATTTCATTATACAGACTAGCCCTCACTACAAGCGCTGGTTTTCTAAAGATGTCAGTGGTCGCATGAAATGACATGCTTTGGACTTCTGAAAGTGGCCGGAGGAGGCAGTGATTCCAGCAAAAGAACACCTTTCAGAGACTGAGTGCTGGGTGCGGTGGAGTCCTATTAACCCTTTTGTTGCCAAGCACGTAACACCTACGTGCTGGCTTGGCTGGGCCTTAAGTGCCAAGCCCGTAGGTGTTACGTGCTTGACTTTCCTCGCTTCTAGTTTAAAAAGTAAAAATAAAAAATACTCACCTGACCCCTTGTTGGATCCAGCCGGGTCTCCTCTTTAATTTGGTGCCATCCGATCCCCCGTGGGGGGTCGGATGGCTCCAGGAGAGCTCCCGGAATAGGCCGCCCCCCCCCCGCTTCTGCAGCAGCAGCTTCTAACTGTAAAAAAAAAAAAAAATAAAAATGACATTCACTTACCTGTGTGTGCGCTGGCTCCCGCTGTCCCTCCTCTTCACCTGGGGGGCCTCCGATCCCCCCCCAGGACTTACCGATCTTCAGGAGAGAGCCTGGCTCTCTCCTCTCTTCTTCTCGATGGCGGCCGCCATCATGCCTCTAAGCCCCGCCCCCTTGGGGGCGGGGCTTATGAAGTCATCCCGGCCCCGAACGGGCTTCAGCTTTCTCAGCTTCTCAGATGCCGGTGATTGGCGCTGGGGAAGGAGGTGACAGGAGATCCTCTAATCTCCTGCCTTCTCCTTCTCTGGATGCCGATCACCGGCATCTGTCAGCTGAGCGGCGAGGGACAAGAGCTTGCAATCGAAGGTAAGTACAGTAAAAAAAAATTTTTTTTTTTCTAATAAAATACTTTTATATTATTGTGTCGTGGTTTTTTTTAACAGTTAACCCTTTGTGAGCTGGTAAGGGGTCCATGAGACCCCTTATACCAGTTCACAAGGCTGGGGGGGTGGCAAGTCACCTGCCCTAGCGGGTGGCTTGCCATTAACCCCCGCACCCCCATTACCTGCCTCCCCAAAGGCCAGGGGGGGGGCAGAAGAGCCCGGGCCCACATAGGCTATGTGGGCTCGTAGGCTGCAGGGTGGGGGGGCACCAAAGCTGGCCCCCCCCACTCTGTGCCTACAAGCCCCCATAGCTGGTCCCGGGCTGGTTACTTTGGGTAAGGGGGACCCCACGTCATTTTTTTTTTGGGATTTTTAAGGGTTTTTAACCCTTAAAAATCCAAAAAAAAATGGGGTCCCCCTCCCCGGGAAGGGGGACCCTATGTCATTTTTTTTTTTAATTAACCATTTGTCATCCAGCAGCTATAAAAGGCTTCTGGGCAGGAAAGGGTGTCTACCTATACATATGTGGTATCGCTGTAACCGGGAGAAATTGGGGTTTCTCACGCAATAAGATTTTATTGACAAACGTACATTTTTTATTACAAAAAAACTCTACAAATTGTAAAAAAATATTTATTTATTTTTTTTTTTTCACACATTTCACCCAAAAAAATTGAGAATACACCTAAAAAATACAAACAAGACATTTCATGTTAAAGCCCAGACTCTGTTGAAAAAAACAATATATAATTTTCCTGGGAAATCCCTGGAAATCCTTTCAAAAATGACAGTTGAATATGTGTAGCGCAAAATAGTGAAACATCGTCTGGCAACAGGGAGTGGCAAATGCTGCAGGTAGGCTGGCAGCGAAAGGGTTAAAAAAACAGTCCCTCCAGCAATATACAATACAACATGAAATACAGTCATCCCTTGGAGTCCACTGCTCCAGCCACCATGGTGTGGTGTTGTGTGTCTGCTGGAGTGGTGTGGTTCCCCCCTGGATCCTAGAGCCTCCTTGTTCATCCTCACTTGGGGCCTTATTTATCAAGGGATAGCGCCAGGTAGTGTCTCACTAGCGCCAGGTAGCGCCAGCTATCGGCGGCTACCGACTCCAGAACGCCAGGCTGAGAACACAATCACGCATTTATCACGCTAAATGAGGCTAGCGCCGGCGAGAGCGTAAGCTAGCGCGGGATTCATCATGTTGCAGACTTCAGCGAACAGCGCTGCTGCTAATCCCATCACAGCGCCAGGTATGACCTCTCGCTACCTGGCGCTCTCCAATGCATTTCAATGGAGCAATCTTTAAATATTCATAATTAATTGATATTAATGTTTTTTTTTTTTTTTTTTAAATGTCAAAAATTCGGTGACCACTTCTGCAATTTTTTTTTTTTTTGTGCAGAATTGATATTACAGGTCTGATATTAATGTATTCATATTACAAAATGTTTATAAAAACTTGTTTATTATTTTTTTCCAAAAATAAGGTTGTTTGGGGGTTAAAAATCTACTTTTAACACATCGCCGCCAGCGCTCTGGGGTTTAAACAAGCATTTTACAGCGCAAGAATTTTTTGAGCGCGATTTGTTAATGAATATGCTGGGAGC
Organism: Gastrophryne carolinensis; assembly: GCA_027917425.1. NCBI lineage: Eukaryota > Metazoa > Chordata > Amphibia > Anura > Microhylidae > Gastrophryne > Gastrophryne carolinensis. Next base: position 107,101,786 of record CM051235.1, read on the forward strand.
CGTTCGCTATGGCCATTCGTTGTCAAACAGCGACTCCTAACCCCGTATTCAACATTACCGCACACCAACTGAGTCGCTGTCAACAGCCGAACAACGGCCAAGCACAGCGAATACTAGCCGGCGCTGTGAAAATCACGCTACTGTCGCTACCTGGCGCTATTAATAAATCGGCCTCCCCGTGTTCTTTATGCTGTGGTGGTTCCTACTGTATAAACGCACGAGCCTGCCCCTGTGTTGGATCATTTTATTGTCTTCCTGAACCCTCTCCAACTGTTGGGCCTGCGGGCCTTCCAGTATCTTGTAATTGGCTCTTGGGCCTTCTTGTATCTTTTATTTTGGCTCAAACCCATCTTGTCTATGGGTCCCTCATTATCCACGTTATTATCTGGCCACAACGTTCCGTTGCCTACACATGGAGCCTAGCCCTGCTGTTGTCAGCACTGGCGCCCAGTTCTATCATTGTCTGCACTGGGGCCATTGTCTGCACTGGGGCCCAGTTCTGTCGTTATCTATACTGGGGCCCATTTCTACCATAGCCTGCACTGGGGCCCAGTCCTGTCATAGCCTGCCTTGGGGTCCAGTTCTACCATTGTCTGCACTGGGGCCCAGTTCTGTCGTTGTCTACACTGGGGCCCAGTCATGCCATAGCCAGCACTGAGGCCCAGTTTTTTGTCGTTGTTTGCACTGGCGCCCAGTCCTGCCATTGTCTGCACTGAGGCCCCCAGACCTGCCGTTGTTCATTGTCCACACTGGGGCTCAGACCATGGATTCTTGCCTTGTTTCATGTATACCCTCCAAATGTAATGGAGGGATGCTCCTTACTGGCTATAATGAAGGGATGCCCCTCCCTTCCTGTAATGGGGGGATTTTGCATACTGCATGTAATGTGAGATGTTGCACACTGGTTGCAATGAAGGATGCTGCCCACTTCTTTTATTGGGGTAACTGGGGGAGGGGGGATCTGCACACACTCATTTTTTTCTTATTTTTGTCCTCTAAACCCTGGGAGCATCTTATGAAATGAAAAATAGGGTATATATATGTTTATGATGTTAGGGGCTTCCCGAATTACAGCCAGTGCACAGCACCCCAAATTACTGCATGTATGTGTGTGGGAGGGCATGCCTGCATGTATGCATGTGGGAGGGGCTTGCCTGCATGTATGTATGTATGTGCAGGAGGCTTGCCTGCATGTGTGTATGTAGGGGAGGCTTGCCTGCATGCATGAGTGTGGGGGGGGGTGCTTGTCTGCATGTATACGCATGGGAGGGGCTTGTTTGCATGTATGTGCATGGGGGCTTGCCTGCATGTATGCATGTGAGGGGGATTGTCTGCAAGTATGTTCGTGGGGGGGCTTGTCTGTATTATTATCATGTCATTTTTAGGGGGCATTTTTCTTTAAAGGCATGACTAAGACCGTGGTTTAATTGCAAAAAATGTCCATGTGACAATCCACATGTCCCTCTTTCCCATTTTTAAAAGTTGGGAGGTATGTGTATGTCTGCCCTGTGTTTTTGCCTTCCTAAGTCTACGACCACCAAAGGATTACCAGGGGCCTGTGTACTTTCCACCTTGCCTCTTTATTGGCGCAGGCGGGTTATTTGTCCCCCGCCCTCTGTTACTAGTCCTGTCCAGTCCCCCACTCATGCTCCGGCATGCCCAGTTGTCGCCTCTGCTCCGGCGTGCCCAGTTGTTGCCTCTGCTCCGGCATGCCCAGTTGTTGCCTCTGCTCCGGCATGTGCCCAGTTGTTGCCTCTGCTCCGGCATGTGCCCAGTTGTTGCCTCTGCTCCGGCATGTGCCCAGTTGTTGCCTTTGCTCCGGCGTGCCCAGTTGTTGCCTCTGCTCCGGCGTGCCCAGTTGTTGCCTCTGCTCCGGCATGCCCAGTTGTTTCCTCTGCTCCGGCATACCCAGTTGTTTCCTCTGCTCCGGCATGCCCAGTTGTTGTCTCTGCTCCAGCGTGCCCAGTTGTTGCCTCTGCTCCGGCGTGCCCAGTTGTTGCCTCTGCTCCAGCGTGCCCAGTTGTTGCCTCTGCTCCAGCGTGCCCAGTTGTTGCCAGTTACTTCTGTCCCTGCATTCCTTGCTGAGGGCCCTGTTAAGACCTGCCCTAAGCCTGAACCCAATCTCTGGCCCTCTGGGCCGTGGTTTTAAAACACCTCAGTTCGCACATGGGAATTTCTCCAGTTTCCCACTGCCTCTAAGAGACCTTGAATGGTTTTCTAGAGTCACAGGATGGTCTGACTCAGGTCTCAAGAGCCATATTCATAAATGGCACGTTCCCCCTGGGTGCTGCCATGAAGGTCCCGGTCGCCCTGGGCACTGTTCCCTAGTCCTACAAGCACCTAAGCTCTAATCATATAGTCTGCACTGGGGCCCGGTTCTGCCATAGTCTGCACTGGGGCCCAGTTCTGCCATAGTCTGCACTGGGGCCCAGTTCTGCCATAGTCTGCACTGGGGCCCAGTTCCTCCATTGCCAACTTTGGGGCCCAGACCATCCATTCTTGTCTTGTGTATGTCTGCCCTGTGTTTTCCTCTTCTAAAGTCTGCAACTGCCAAAGAACTACCCGGGGCCTGTGTATTCTCCACCTTAAATTGTGCTGTTGAAGAACTAGGTTGGTTAAGGGCTCTCTGAGTACCAGGGCATCCACACACAGGGTGGTGGCGCAGGCAGGTTGTTTGTCTTCCTTCAGCTATGTCTCTAGTTTCATATTCTGCTGCCGGTCCCCATGTCAAGACTCCCGCAATGGGGAATCCCTAGGCATCCCTGGATGTCTGGCGACTTAATTCGCCTGGGCGTGACACTTGCCTATATTACGGATGTTGCCTGGTATTTAATTGCCTATATTAAACTGGAGGTACCTGTATGTGTCTGTGCAATGTCAGTGTCACCAAGTTGAATGTGGAGAAATGTGAAGTTAAACACTTGGGATCACATATATCCTTGAGGGCATAAAACAGGGTTACTTGTTTAGGAAGATCTGGGGGTACTGGTGACCATAGGCTAAATAAAATTATGCAAGGTCAAGCAGCTGCTTCCAAGGCCACGAAGATATTATCATGCATTAAAAGGAGCATCACTGTATAACAATGTAATTTTGCCTCTTTACAAGGCACTGGTGTGCCATCATCTGGAATATGCCGTCCAGTTCATAGAAAGGACGCTCTGATTATGGAAAAGGTGCAGAGGAGAGCCTCTATACTGATAAGTGGAATGAATGATCTTAGTGTGAAGAAAGATTAGGGGAAATAAATCTATTTATTCTTGGGAAGAGACGTCTAAGGGGGGACATGATTAACTTATATAGGTATATGAATGTCCTATACCAAAAAACATTATAGGGAAATACTATTTCAGGTAAATTCCTCTCTAAAGACAAGGGTGCACTTCCTCCATTTGGAAAAAAAAAATCTAATCTCAGCAGGCGACAGTAATTTTTTACTATAAGAACTATAAATCTGTGGAATAGCCTCCCACAGAAGCTTGTTACAGCATGAACAGCTGACAGCTTCAAAAAAAGATTGGATGCTTTTTTAGAGGATGAAAATATTAACAATTACTATTAGCAGTTATCTGTAAATAATTATAAATATATTTCCCCGACCCCTAGTTGAACTTGTTGGACATATGTCTATTTTCAACTGTATTACCGGTAACTATGTATTATGTAAATTACCAAAAAATTGAGGCCCACCTACCTGATACAAAATCTATTTACCCTCTGCATACTTAGTACAGGCATCATCTGCCTTCTTTAATCAAGTACTACTTTAGATGTAAAGTATATCACTGGTCGGGGACCACTGCCTTAGAAAATACTATGTAAGTTAGTCATTTTTAATCAAGTACTTTTAGGTGGTTTGAAGATTTAAATAATTTCACTATATTTTACTTTGTGTAGCTGGGGTAGTAATCTCCGCAGCCTGCTGTTTGAGGTACACAGTGGCTTTTGAAAGAAGAGGTGAATGATAATTTCTATTGTTTGTTACACAAATGATGTTCTCTCTCCAATTTCCATTTGATTATTCACCAGACTAGCATAATGGTTTGATATTGTAATTGAAAACAGTGACAGGTTTGAGCAAACATTAGCATGCGTTACCATAATGGCCTCCTCTGTTGCTAAGGCAATCCAGGCAGCAGGTCCAAAGTCTTCAGAAGTGTTTCTGATAAATATACCTATTCATTTCCTTGCATTCTCTGTCCTTATACCTGTGTCAGGATGTAACACTTTACCAGAGGTATAACTGTAAGTGGCTGGGCCCTGGTGCAGACATTAAATGAGGCCTTCTTTTTCCTGTTGCTTTAAAGTCCCTGTCCAGCAAGACTGAAAAAAAAATAAGTACTTCTTCTTTCCCAACTGCTTTCTCCAGGGTTGTCCAGCTCTGTAATAATCAGCCGATGCCAAGATCTGGTCCCCTGACATCCACACGCGCCCCAGGGGCCTTGTACAGAGGGGGGTGTCAACACAGAGCCTGGAGTGGGCAGTAATGTGATGTATCTCGGCAGCTTAGAGTTGTCCAATTTATTTTGAATAGTGAACCCCCACTCTGGGATTCACTGTGCACGTGCATGCATGTAATTGAATTGGAAACAATAAGGGTACTAAATCAAGGGGTACAGGGTGCTTCCTTCCTGTCCTTGAGCATAAATCTGATCATTTTGGCACACAATACTGGTCAATTTAAAAAAAATGGAATAGAATGTTGAATTTCCCAGTGTACTTCTCATCCTGGCCTCTGCTGTTCCTATCAACACTGCTTCTCCTTGAAATGGTCATTTGATCATTATGCAAAACGTCTGCAAAACTAGCATCCTCATAAGTGTACTCCCCATGCCTCCCATGTCCTGTCATCCCTCACATGCCCCTTTGAGTCGGGGCATACATAGCCCTGATGGGGCCCCAAAGCAGGACCCCCATCATGGCCCCCTTGAGCAAACCTTCCTCACTCAGGGAAGACCCTCACCAGTGGGATCCAAGGGGGGCAGCATGTATCTGTGTGGGGCACGTACAGAGGCAAGGCAAGTGTGCATGAGAGTGGGGCGGACACTCAACAGCCAGTGCATAGACTGCAGTTAGCGTGCGCCAGGGTGGAGGGTGACATGGCTGAGTGGGGCAGCTGAGCAGGACTGAAGAAACCAAAGTGGAGAAAGGAGATGCGTGCCTGGCAATGTAAATAAGAAGCTCTGCCAGTGCCAGGCTTATATACTATAGAGGAGGTGGAGGAAGCTTGCACCGGGCCCTCTTGTGCCATGGGCATGGGGGCACTTGCCTTCGCTGCCTCTATGGTATGTATGTCCCTGCATTTGAGATAAAATAATACCATTTTGTGAATACTCACCTGTAAAATGGGTATTGTAAGTATGTCACACACCCCGCTTCAAGAAATTCATAACGTGTGGGTAATACTGACCTGTAGAGGGCGATATGCAGAGATGCCAGGAAAAAAGAGAGCCCCTCCCAGTCCATAAATACCTGGGACCTTCCACTCATTACCCAGTATAAGAACAGCAGTAAGGTAAGGGACCAGGAAGAGCCCAACACAAAACATAACAACGCAAAGTTCACCATATAAAGGATCCAGAATACAAAAGGGCAGGGTGAAGCGGGGTGTGTGACATACTTACAATACCAATTTTACAGGTGAGTATTCACAAAATGGTATTATTCTAAGTATGTCACACACCCCGCTTCAAGAAATTCATAACGTGTGGGACATCCAACAGCAGTGTCCATAAAGGGCGGGGATCCAAAACAAGGCAACAAGGCACAACTTAAACCACTGCAGCTTGCAGAACTTTGCGGCCAAACATAGCATCCGCTGAGGCCCGAACATCAACCTTTTAAAACTTGGAAAAAGTGTGAACAGAAGACCAAGTAGCAGCCTTACAAACTTGCTCAACAGAGGCCTGGTGCTGAAAAGCCCAGGACGCCCCAACCGCACGAGTAGAATGAGCAGTAACACGAAAAGGGGGTACCTTCCCTTTGGCAGAATAGGCCCCAACTATGGTCTGACGGATCCATTTACTAATGGAAGACTTGGCAGGTGCCAAGCCTTTTCGGGGCCCGGAGGGCACCACAAAAAAGGCATCCGTCTTACGAAAGGAAGACGTTACCTTCAAATAGTACTTCACAACACGAACCACATCCAAAGAATGCAGGGCCCTCTCCTTGTCATTGCTGGGATTAGGACACAGAGAGGGCAGAACAATGTCTTGGTTTAGGTGAAAGGCAGAAACAACATTAGGAAGGAAATCGGACTTGAAACGAAAAACCACCTTGTCCTGATGCCCCTCAAAGTACGGGGCTTGAATGGACAAAGCCGCCAACTCAGAGACACGCCTAACTGAAGTGATGGCTACCAAAAAGGCCACCTTCTGCGTAAGTGAAGACAAGGCAATATCATTCAAGGGCTCAAAAGGAGAATCCTGAAGAGCAGAAAGAACCAAATTCAAATCCCAAACAGGGAGCAAAGGTTTTCTAGGAGGCCGCACGTGCGTGACTCCCTGGAAAAAAGTCTTAACCAAAGGATGTAGGGCAAATGACCTTTGAAAGAACACCGCCAGGGCAGAAACCTGCCCCTTCAGAGTACTAAGCTGGAGCCCCAGGTCCAGACCATGTTGAAGAAAATCCAGCATTCTGGAGATGGAAAATTCCCTACAAGGCAACGCCCTGATCTCCCACCAATCAGTATAAGACCTCCAAGTCCTATAGTACATATTAGAGGAAGACCGCTTCCTAGCACTAATGAGAGTTCGAATCACAGCATCGGAAAGACCTTCCTCCTTCAAGATGGAGGTTTCAGCAGCCACGCCGTCAAAGCCAGCGCTGGTAAATTGGGATAACGTAGTTGACCCTGGGTGAGCAGATCCGGCAGCAGGGGCAGAACGAACTGATCCTCTGCTAACCTTACCACATCTGCAAACCAAACCTGTCTTGGCCACCTTGGAGCCACCAGAATTGCTGACGCGCTCTCCAGGGCCAGCTTGCGCACCACTCTGGCCACCAAGGGAAACGGAGGGAACAGATACAGAAACCCCAGATCCCTCCAGTTCAGAGACATGGCATCCACTGCCAGAGCCAGTGGATCCCGTGAGAGAGACACAAATGTCGGAAGTTTGTGATTGTGAGGAGAGGCAAAGAGGTCCACCACCGGGGACCCCCACCTGAGACAAATCAAGCGAAACACTTTGGGGCTGAGAGACCATTCCCCCCGGCGAGCTGAGAACCTGCTCAGAGAGTCCGCCTCCGTGTTCTCCGCTCCCGGAATGTAAACTGCTGAAATGCACGGGACGTGGGTCTCTGCCCAGGCCAGAATCAAAGACACTTCCTTGAGGGCACTCCTGCTGCGAGTCCCTCCCTGGTGATTGATGTAGGCGACCGCCGTCCGATTGTCCGACTGGACTTGAACCGGCAATCCTTGCAACTGATGAGTCAAGCGAAACAGAACGATCCTGATGGCTCTCAATTCCAGAACATTGATGGACTCGTGAGCCTCCTGAGGCCCCCACAGTCCCTGAAACTGACGATCCTTCCAGAACCCCCCCCATCCTGACTGGCATCCGTGGTGACCGGCTCCCAACAAGGGGCCAGAAAGGATCTGCCCCTCGACAGATTGATTGGATCCAGCCACCACTGAAGGGAGCACCGAACTCGGGGGGTCATCAGGAAGGATTGATCCAACGACAGCGGCGACCCGTCCCAGGCCGCCAACAGATGGAGCTGGAGTGTCCTTGTGTGGAACTGAGCAAAGGGAACCGCTTCGAAGGAGGCCACCATCAATCCCACCAGCCTCATCCCCAGTCTGATGGCCGGACGAGGGATAGACAGGAGGAGTCGAACCAACTCCTGAATCAAGAGAACCTTGGACTGAGGAAGAAACACCCTGGCCTGGGAAGTATCCAGGGACATTCCCAGAAAAGACACTAACCTGGACGGAGAAAGGGAGGACTTGGGGTAGTTGATCACCCACCCGAATCTCTCCAGAGTGGACACCACAGTTCTGGTGTCCAATACTGCTTGGCTGAAGGAAGATGCCATAATGAGAAGGTCGTCCAGATAAGGGACAATGCGAATACCCTGGGCTCTGAGGAGAGCCATCACCCCGGCCAGCACCTTGGTGAAAACCCTTGGAGCCGAGATAAGACCGAAAGGAAGTGCCACAAACTGAAAATGCCGATCCTCCACCACGAACCTGAGAAATCTCTGGTGCGCTGGAAAAATCGGCACATGCAGATAGGCGTCCTTGATGTCTACGGACGTCAGAAAGTCCCCCTGCCGAAGAGAATGGATAGCTGAACGCAGCGTTTCCATGCGAAATTTCCGCAGACGGACGAACCTGTTGAGGATCTTTAGATCCAGAATGGGTCGAACCGAGCCGTCCGTCTTGGGCACCGTGAACAGATTGGAATAAAAGCCCCGACCCCTGTCTGTGGGGGGCACTGGGCAAATAACTGCCATATCCAACAGACTCTTTACTGCCGCCTGGAGCTCCTGCGCGGCCAGAATGTCCGAAGGCACCCGAGACCTGAGGAATCTGGGAGGGGGCCGGAGCTCGTACTCCAGCTTGTAGCCGGAAGTCACCACTTCCCGGATCTATCTGTCCGAGACCTCCCGGTCCCAGACCTGGGAGAAGTGTTGCAGCCATCCCCCCACCCACATGGGTGAGGGCGCCCCCTCATTGCTGAGCTGGCTTGGCAGCGGGTTTGGGCTTAGAGCCCCAGCTGTATCCTGGGCGGGCACGTCCTCTGCCCCTGTACCAGGAATCTCCTCTGGCTGCGGGGAAAACAATTCCTCTGCCAGCTCTATCCCCACGAAAGGAAGGAGCAAAGGAACTTGCCCCCCGAAAGGGACGACGCTGTTTTTTGCGTTGAGGTAACTTACCACCCTTGGCAACTGAATCCAACTTCTCACCAAAGAGCCGTAATCCCACAAAGGGAAGAGCGGTCAGCGACTTTTTAGACACAAAATCAGCCGCCCACTGGCGCAACCAAACCGAACGCCGAATAGTCACCAATAGAGCCGACGTTCTGCCACACATCATCAGTGTGTCATCCAAGGCAGCTAGTACAAATGACAAAAACAATTCACACCTTTTTAGGCCAAGGAATTCGTCCCTATCCGGATCTAACCCGGAAGAAGTCAACAGGTCCCTGACCACCGACCTGGTAGCCACCACCAGCAGCGCTGAAGCACAAACCGGCCTCATGGCTGACCCAACACTGGCAAAAGCATGACAAGCCATTTGGTCAATGCGTTTATCCTCACCATCTTTAAGCGTGGAGCAATCAGGAGAATTTAAAACAGCAGTGTTGGATAAACCCAGAATCGGTGCATCCACCTCGGGAGGGGACGCCCAATGCTTAACCGTATCCAAGGGAAAGGGATATTTTTTGTCCCAACCCTGAGGGACACCTGGGAGCCGGGCAGGCCTCTCCCATTCCTTAGCAATAATCCCATCAAAATGCTTTTGGTTAGGAAATTCCAAGCGCGGCCTGGATTCTTCGAAAAATTCCCCCTTTTGCTGTGGAACCACCTCAGGAGGAGAAATAGCCAAAACCTCAAACATCTGAGCCAGAACATTAGGAGTATCCGAAGACCTCCCCAAGCCCCGCTCGGTATCAGCACCCACAAACTGCTGATCGTCTGAATTATCTGATTCTTCATATACCTCCCCTTCCTCAAGTTGGGAGTAATCAGACCAGTCCAGATTATCAACATCATCCAAGTCGGCCGCCGGTGAAGACGGCGACAAGTGCTTTCTCTTAGCCGGAGCCTTCCTGGTGACCGGGTTGGAGAATAATTTTTCAAGATTGGCCAATCGGGCACACATCTCCGATTGCAACTGCCCGCCCATGACAACGTCAGACTGGGCACGGATCAAACTGAGAGGGGGGGGGAGGAGAGACCGGCGGCGCTGAACCAGACGCCTGGGGTCCGGACTGCCACGTAATAATCTGCTGTGCGCATGGTATACACAGATATACATCATCGCCAGTAAGGGATGCCCCACACCCCATACACTTCCGGGATTGCCCCGAGGGGAGCCCGAGCCCAGTATCCGGGGATGCCTCCATAAGGTGAACTTATAGTTGGTCACAATGACCGAGGGAATTACGCATATAAGCAACCCGGGATGCCCCTTTAATGTCTCAAGTGGGAGGATTTGCAATAAGCCAATTAAGAACCCAGGGACCCTAGGACCGGGAGAAACCCCCTAATACCACGGTAGGTTATATCTGAAAGACATAATAAAAAAGGCTAATAAGAAAAGCGGAGTATAAAATATATATATATATATATATATATATATATATATATATATATATATGACATAAAAATATATAATTATAGGTGATGGGACAGAAGGGGGGCCCACCGGGCCACTCACTGTGGTCCTGAAGACAGCGTCCTCTCGCCGTGAGGTAAAGAGCAGCTCTGAAGAGATAAGGGGGGCATGGCCAGCGCGCAGAGCGCGAAGCGCCAAGCTCCGCCCCTTTCTGAGGAAACAGGCACAGAGAAAAGCACCTCAGCGGTGCCTGTGATACAGGGGCGGGCCGCAGCGCTGGAAAGCCCGGCCCCGCCCCCAAGAGTGAAAGCGTGAGGGGAGAAGCTCCCCTCCGCCATGACAATGCAAAAAGGCTGGCACCGCAGCAATCTGGTCTCAGAAGAGACCAGAAGGAGGGGAACGGGTCGTGGCTTTGACCCTGACGCCCGGCCCCGCTCCTCGCTCAGAATCCAAGCCGCATCAGCGCCAAACAGAAGGGTGGGGGCCGCGGCTCGCGCCTAAAGCCCGGCCCTGCCCCTTTTACCTCAGGGAGAAAGCCTGCATAAGAATGGCGGCCACAGCGCCGTTTTGACAGAGAAATACACGCTGAATTATGAAGTAATAAATAAGTTAATAACTATTGGGAGAATAATTTAATAAATTAATACATTAAAACATTATTAAGAATTAATGATTACAAAATTTGGACCTAACACCGAATAAGGGGCCCTGCTCCTACCCTCCGCTATCCCGCGGATATTTTTCAAATAGGACTGAATTGCTTCAGCACACTAAAGATACATCTTCCCTAACTAATAAAATTATCAATGACCTCATATACTCTTAATACACAAACATCAAAAGGCAGGACAGTGTTTTCTGCTTTAATGCGGATGGAAAGTTCCTGGCCCCACCTACTGCCCCCCACCCCAGTACCATGGGTGCTGTTGTTTTAAAACTGCACTTTTCCACCGTCGAAGTCACACCCTGTGGCACATTTGAGATCACAGATTGGCTGATCTCAAAGGTGCAGTCGTGACGAGGTGCAGTCGGCTGGCCACATCCCCACTATACTGTTCAGACACACAGGAGCGAGCACAGCTACAGGCAAGCCGGGGATGCCGTGCCGGTGATTGCTGTGTTGCGGGAGTGGCCCGGTAAAGGTAAGCTCACCAGCGACCAGGGCCGGTGTCAGCACATGGCAAGGCAGGGCAGCTGGAGGGGCCCACTGACAGGGTTGGCCTTTGGGGTGTGCGACGGCGGACTGGGAGGGCAGCGCCACAGCTGGTGCCCACATTTCCTTGCAGCACGCCAGCAATGACCGAGGTGACGGTGCAAGTTCTTTTCCCCAATGGACGGGGACAACACTATGCAGAAATAAGGTTCCGCTGCTGCCTGTGCTGTCCCCACCAGGGAAAGAGGAAGGGGCCTCCACACCACGTGACAGATGTGCCCTGGCTGGCTGCTGGCGATAAAGCAGCAGGCGAAAACAAGGAGACCGGGAGAGAAAGCACTGTAGAGGTAAGTTTTTATTAAAGGTTTCTTTTCTTTTGATCCTTAGGGGACATCCAGATTTGGGACGTCCCTTAGTGATGTGACACGACTCTTTACCATAAAGGGGCCCACTGGGACCATGCCGCCCAAGGGCCCACATAAACCTGGAGCCAGCCCTGCCAGCGACCCCTGCGGTTTCACACAGAGGGGCATCATGCTATGGGGGGGGGGGGCTAGCGGCACAGCCACATGGCTTTTAACCTGCTTTAAAGCAGTAGAGTACCTTCTTTCCTAGGAGTGTGACTTGCCTTTTCATTTACCCAGACATTTTGTTTTAGTAATAGCTTACTTGTTTGTCTAAAGTAGAATATTGTGTTGGCTACACTCATAACGCTCATGTACATTCACAACTCTTTTCAGTACATCAAACAAGAAGCCAATTCTCCAAGGTGAAACATGTCAACAGGTATGACTAATACAAGCAACAATGAGAAAAATGCACCCAGGGTATAAGCATCTAGCTGACACGGTAAACTGTGAAAGGCTTTGTTTGTGCCAAGCAATGCACATTGATGTTTATATGGAACGCTTTGATGAAAATAACATTCTCTAATATAAAGGTCACGATGAACTGAAAAATTGGTCTTGACAAGACAAATAAAGAAAATAAAAAGGAATAACAGTGCAACTTTGTTTGATAGTCAACCAATTTGGCTGAATACGTTTTGATTGTCATGTGCCTATTGGCTATGTGTAGCCACCACTGACAGATAATAGAAGAGGAAGTAGACTAGCCAGTTTGGACTGATTTTTAGCCCAGGCATAACTGTAGGCATAGTACATCATTTAGCTGTTACAGGGTCATGTGGTACAGAGCTTGTAATATGCTTGCTATTTTTTTTATATTCTGCAGGGTGCATGTATTAATCTTTGATCCATGGTTTGCAAAGAGTGAGATGTGTTCTTTTGGTCATTTTGCGTAGGTGAGACACTGCCATATTAGAGAACAGGTCTAGTTTAGTAGTAGATTATTATAATTGTTTATATATAAAGCACCATCCTAGTCTATGGCATTGTACAATGTAGAAATTACAGGGAGTAAGACAAAAAAATACAACAATGATGACAAAGCATATAATACACCCAGTATTATAAGTCCACAGAAGAGTAACAAAACACTTAGATGCAGAAATACATTAGGAGAGAGGGCCTTGCCCTTATGAGCTTACAATCTAAAGGAAAGGGGGTGGAGTCAAGAGGCTGGGCCACACAGAGTATGTGCTAAGCAGATGCCCAGTGTTCTGAGAGGTGATAAGACTGTAAGACGGGTCAGTTAAATTAGATGATAAGCTTGACTTAATAGATTAGCACTTTTGAAGGTTTTAATGGAAGGGGAGTGGCCAATTATATGAGGTAGGGCATTTCAAAGGAGTGGAACGGCACATGTGATCAATGTAGAGGACAGGAGAAAATGATGTGTTGGCTGGTAGTAGATATAGGATATATAGTAATAACATTTATAAGGATTTATTTGTAAGGATTTATGATTAGTTTTATGGCCTTTCAGTAAAAACACAATCTTACATTTTATGTTACTGATAGTGTGCTGATGTTACCAATAGCGATAGGGGACAAACAACAGAGCAAAATTAATCTTAGATTAATGTCTAGGGTTGAATGCAGGTGCGAGTTGTGCGAGAGTGCGAGTTCAGGCTCCTGAACACAGACTTCAGCCAGAAGTCTGTATAATAAAAGTTCGGCATTCTGCCAATCCCGAAAAGCTGGTTGATGGCCAGCTGCCAGTGTTCTCACTCATGGGGGTGGCCATCTTATTTTAGATGAGGAAATGCAGACCCCAATTTCCATCTCAGGTAAGTTGCTACCTCTGTTTTGCCCACTCTGCATTGTACCTGCTGCCACAGTTCTTTTCTTGTAACAGCCACGGTCTGATTCTGCCTCTGGGGTCCCTTGACAGGTGGGCCTCCCCTACACCCACCCTCCACTCTTCATCCATCCGAAGGTCGCCTCTCAAATGTAATTTTGGGCCATTTTTGGGTCCCAAACTTCAGATCTCTAATAATTTCTATGGGGTTCGGGTCAAGTTCAAGCCAAACTTGCTGAACCCAAACTTCTACGGGTTCAGTAAACACTATTAATGACTACTACACTACAGGTCAAATGTTTTCGAACACCTACATTTTTCAAATTGTTACTGATATTTATACAGTTTATCTTCTCAAATGTGCTTTAAAACACAGTAAAAGAGACGAATAAAAATAAACAATAAACAGGAACATTCAGATAATGGAAATGTCTTTTCAACATTAGGATCGATTCATGGTCGGAGCGTCAAAAACCCAAAACCAAGCACAAACGATTCCACATGCATCTAGGCGCATAATTCATGCCCTTGTGCACTCCCATGATGAACATGCAAAGTGCACCAAATTGCAAGTGCACGGTGCTTCAGTTTGCACCTTCCGCATGGAAAATCAGCCGTTTTGAAGCACAAATGGTCCTGCCCCATGTGCATTTGGCTGGCTAAGTACTTAACTGCTCCCGATGGTCCCCCATGTTTCTCCCCTTTCTCCCTTCCTGATTTCAGTTAACCCTTAGCATTTCCGTGCCAAATGTTTTGTCCCAAGTGTTCTCTTTAAGCTTCCCTCCCCTGTTTGGTTGGCATATTATTGCTTAATTTAACAATTCATTTATTTATTTTTGCTAAACCTTGGGGCCCTCAATCCACATTTTTGCTGTTTTTATCTTAATTATTGTGATTTTTGACAACAGTTTAACATTTTTTTTTCTACCCAAAATAAAAAAAAGGTTCAATAAGAACTTGCGTCTGACACTTCCGTTGTTAAAAATATGCCGGACATGTGTTTTTGGAATGAAATAAGCCTGTTACTCATTGGAAATGGCAGTTTCCTCCACCTATTTTCTGGAGGGAAATCACTCTTCAAATTTGCGCAAGCTTTTGTGCCCACTAAACCATAAATCAGGCACTGGAGACAGTTTGGTGCACCAGATTTGCGCTTGTGGATTTTTTAAGGCACACCTTTGCACTTATATGCACGCAGGGACGCAAACTGATGCTAAACAAATGCGCTTCTAATTCGAGCGCCCATGAATCATGAGAAAGCCTGAGCGCTATTTAGCACTTGAAATAACGTGTACAAATGCACAGGTGCAAAACCATGAATCGACGCTGTTGTAGCAGAAGCTCTCACAAATGTGCTGCACTTGTAGGTTGCTCTGCTTTTACCCCTCTGCCCAGTCCATCTGAAATAAGCTCAATGTAGGTTAGGGCTGGAGACTGTGAAGGCCTCCCAGACTCTTTTTCTCTTATTAAGTAGTTCTGACATAATCTGAATTTTGTTTTGGATCATTGCCTTGCTCTAATATAAACCCCTGACCAACTAGGCCAGCCCCTGACCTACAGAGGGTATTGCATGGCATATCAAAATGCTGTGGTTGCCCTTTTTGTACAGTGTGCCAGTAAGCCTGTGCAAGTTGCCACATCACGCTTCCAACTGTTTGACAGTTGGTGTTGTGCACTGATGAAACCTCCCTTCACCTAATCAATGATGCAAAGCTAGTATGATATACCAAATTCAGATGATAAGACTTTCTTCCATTCACCATTAGTCCACTGGAGTGCTGTTTGACTCGAAAAGTATTCTCCAAATGCAGCTGTCCTTGATGTCTTTGAAGCATTTACACGTTTTTTGCTGTACTAGAACTGTGTTCAACTGGACCAAAACATGTTGCGATGAATGGGTAAATGCTTGCCTTTGGGGGTAAAACCTTACCTCCTTCATCAATGCCATTTGTGGGCATGGCGGAGGATGTTGCAAGATGCTGCGACTAAGCTTAGCCACAGCATCCATGCAGTCTTGTGTCGGAGGCCCACGCATGCCCCATGGAATCGAGGAAGAAGTTTACTGGAACCTTGAGGGTTTCAAAAATGTGGGATGGCCATGGAGGTGGGTGGTTAAAGTGAGGTTCACCAGTACAAGTTTTGGTTCTCTAAAATAACTGGAAAAACCGAGGTGTTTTAAAATGTTTGACCAGTAATGTATAGCAAGAACAGTTACAACACAGACACTCCGAATCTTGCATAAGAAAGTATTGGGTGTAGGTCTCATCAAAATGTTTCTTTTGGGGACCATGAGTCAGATTGTCAGGCTATAAATAGGAGGACATTTATTTCAGAGGAACATGCGGAGGAATGTCACACAGCCATAAGTATGCTCCTCATTACGTAAGACACAACATAACATACATTCAAGCACATAGACATAAATGCTCCCTGTATATGGGTCATACCAAAATGCTCAGTGGCTTATAACGATGCTTTTTAGTGAATGTCATTCTCCAGAAATCTAGTGTCTGCCCTGTCATACCAGCACCAATAAAATACGCAATAATTACTTGTACTTATAAATACTTCCCAATAATGTGAAATAGAAAAACATCTAAGAGCAAGAACAGCTCAACAACAAAGCGGCAGCCCACAAAGGCTTGCAAGGTCATCAACAGGCTGTTCCTGGTTGTTTAACCTGATTTCCAAACTGCCTGAAAGAAACAATACATTACTGTTTGTCACAAACAGCAAAACAAGATATTTTTGTAGTAACCTTTTTGAACTGGCTTTCTATGGCAAAACAACTGCACACAAGCCTACCGTAATTTAAGCTTTTACATGTAAAAGTGGACCAGTCAGCAGAATTTTTATTGTCCTGGTCATAGGTTCTTGTCCCAGGGGCATCCTGATTTGGGATACCTCCCTGTGTGAAATCCCCAGTTCGTCCAAGCGACTCACCTTCCCACCGTTCCCACACTGCATATGCGGCCTCTCACCCAACCAGCGCTTTATCGCCTCTATGTCGGCCCAGGACTCTAAAAGACTATCCATTTTAGAGCATGAGGCAGGAGACTGAGAATGAGGCAGCTTCCTATGCCGGCGCTGTTCAAAACAGCGCTGTATGCCGCACATTAATATTTCCAATGCTTTAATAGCATGAGGACCCTTCTGCCCTTGCCACCCTCAAACAGCGTGAGGACCCTTCTGCCCTTTCCACACTCCAACAGCATGGGGACCAATCTGCCCTACCTTCTAACAGCATGGGGACCAATCTGCCCTACCTTCTAACAGCATGGGGACCAATCTGCCCTACCTTCTAACAGCATGGGGACCAATCTGCCCTACCTTCTAACAGCATGAGGACCAATCTGCCCTACCTTCTAACAGCATGGGGACCAATCTGCCCTACCTTCTAACAGCATGAGGATTCTGCTGCCCTTGTCACCATCTAACAGCATGGGGACCAATCTGCCCTACCTTCTAACAGCATGGGGACCAATCTGCCCTACCTTCTAACAGCATGGGGACCAATCTGCCCTACCTTCTAACAGCATGGGGACCAATCTGCCCTACCTTCTAACAGCATGAGGATTCTGCTGCCCTTGTCACCATCTAACAGCATGGGGACCAATCTGCCCTACCTTCTAACAGCATGGGGACCAATCTGCCCTACCTTCTAACGGCATGAGGATTCTGCTGCCCTTGTCACCATCTAACAGCATGAGGACCTTGGTACCCTTGCCACCATCTAACAGCACAAGGATCTTGCTGCCCTTACTACACTCCAACAACATGATGACCCGGCTGCCCTTACCACACTTAAACAACATAGGGACCAAGCTGCCATTGCCACCCTCTAACAGCGTAAAGATCCTGCTGCCTCTACCACCCTCTAACAGCATGAGGACCCCGGTTCCTTTGCCACACTTCAGCAGCATGAGGACAGAATTAGGTCCTTGCTGCCCTTGCCAACCTCCAACAGTGCTAAGCCCTTGCTACCCCTGCTGGGTCCCAGCAGCAAAGCAATTGGGGTATCCTGGTGGTTACTGAGTATTTAGTTTCCCTGCCTATAACCCAGTAATCTTAAATCTTGCCCACCATGACTGACCCCTCAGCCATGCCCCCATGTCTGCCTTATCTCAACTCATTGAATCCATTCTTGAACCTTTTTTTCACGTTTATTTGCTTGCAAATCTACAAATCTATATCCCCACACCTATACACTTGTTTAGCAATCTAATTTCACCATCCTGGAAACTAAGCCCCATACGAGTCATATTTGTAACATGAAATGAATTGTTTGCACTCTGACTTAATGTATGTGTCCAAACATGTAATTTACAACATTCTTCCTTTTGTACTTGCCTGGCTAGTGTTGTGTGTGTGCGCCGATGTGCTGCGCCTCACACACTGGTAAATATGGGTCCTATCCTTCTGCCTCATTTTATGTGTTTGTGTATATGTCAAAGGAACCTGTTTGTGAAGGTGTGTTGTTTACAAGTTATTTCCCCAGTATTTTTCCACGTTTCACTGCCATACAGTAAAACTGACTTCATGTTCGTATTAAAAATTCTTAATTTAGTACTTTTTATATATTTGTTTCGATTTCCATAAAGGCCTCAGCTGAATGAATGCATCTTCTTCCATGTCTCCTTCCATAGTAATTATGCTCCCAAAGTAACAGAAGGAAGTGACTTCTTCTATAGCTTGTTCTTTGAGTATCAGTCTGTCTTGGTTACTGTACTTTATCCTCATCTCTTGTGTCTCACCCCCCATACAATTAAATCTGCCCTAGCGTTGATGAGCGCTTATAGCTAGAAACACGTGTCCAATAGCGGATGTGTTTGGCTCTGTAATTTTAAAGCTAATCATTGGCATGTCACACTCAATGGCTCTGAGCGCCATGAGACGTAAATATATGATTTGCATAGCTCCACCCAATGCAAGGAGTGATTGTTAATTCTATTATTCCTTGTGTTGTGTGTTGTGCAAATACTTTCCATTTTAGGAAAGCACCACTTTTCCTTTACCTTTGAATAGAGGCTTTTTGGTCTCTTTAGCTCCCATATATTAAGCATAACATGGTTCTCTCCGTATGGTGGCTTGTGACTGTTCCATTTTTTTCCTCTATGGGGTTGATTCAGAGCCAGGCGAGAATTCTTACTCTTTTTTTAGCAGAGAAAAGTGCCATATTGGCTATTTTGTGTGGATTGGTTCGCTCATACTTCCTCCTTTTCAAAGTAAACAAAATATATCTTGATATTCATTGATTTGATCCACTATTTTTCTCAATTCCCGGTGTTACAAATACATTTTTTTTGTCTTCAATGAAAAAAAACAATACATTGTGTGAAGTAGACAAATACTTGGGATTTTCACTATTGGGATAGTGGTTCACCCCCCCAGCCCCCCCCGGGGCATCCCAACTGCTGTATGAAACCCATCATGGCCAACCCTGGAATCTAACAACTGATTACATGGCTAGCCGCTAGTCTTCCCCAGGGCATCCCAGAATGCATAGAAAGCATTGGCAAGGCGGGGGCGGGCTAACGGGGATGTTTTGCTGGCACGAGAAAACCTCTCTCTCATGGAGTCCGCTCCTGTTCTCCTGTCCAGTCCTGCTCATGTGACCGATGACAAGAAAAGGTGCAAAAGCTGCCTTTAAAGTAGAGGCGAGTGGATGGCGGCACACCTGGGACTGGGACATGGGTCTCTCCATATCGCTTGTGACTGTTTCCAATTTTTAGCTCCATGGGGTTGATTCAGAGCCAGGTGAGAATTCTCACTCCTTTTTTAGCAGAGAAAAGTGCCATATTGGCTATTTTGTGTGGATTGGTTCACTCAGACTTCCTCCTTTTCAAAGTAAACAAAAGATATCTTGATATTCATTGATTAGATCCACTATTTTTCTCAATTCCCAGGAACAATCATCAGGATAAGGAAAATCTTGGTGATTGTTCCTCTTTAACACTGATACTGGAAATGCAGTCTTAGGGGTTTATTTAAGAAACGCTTATGTCACTTAGTGCCAGATGAACATCAGTTGAATGTCAGGTCCGTGTGCAAAAGGTGTAGTTATCAAATAAAAAATCCAGAGCGCCTGTGAAGTGCCAGGTAGTGTTCCATCTATTATCAGCGCCTGCGATCAGATGAGTGCTGGCGCTGAGTTCCGTACAGCACCAGATAAGACCAGGCTCTCACCCTGCACTGTGTGACCTTATCCCATACATTCTATGGGCTGCGTTTGTTATTATGTATTTATTATTTTTGGGGGCTGGTGCATGTGCCACGGGATCCCTGGGCAAATTTTTTTTGTATGCATTTTTGACACTTTGTGTTGTGCTGCAAGCTTGTGATTTGGGCTGTGCAAAAGCGTTGTCATATCTTTCAAGTGTCCCCAATGCAATTCCCGGTGTTTATTTTTTTATTTTAGCTGCCCTGACCCTTAAAAATTAAAAAACGGGGATTACAACAGGTGCTGTTGCCCTGTAATCCCCTTTTTTTTTTTTTTTTTTTTTTTTTTCAATATGTTTTTATTGGAAGGAGACAAAACACAAGGCTCAAACATAATGCAAATGACAATCTCTAGGTACAGCATATGAATATAGATAACAGTATCAGAGCCCGCGTCTTAACCTCCCGTATTAACTTTTTGTAATTTTAAAAAGTGTAACCAAGATTTGTATAAAAGAAAAGGGGGAAAAAAAAAGGGGGGAAAAGAAAGAGAAGACAGAGAAAGAGGACGTTCTCAGGAAGAAAGGGGGACAAAGAACAACACCCGCTATAAAGGTTCCGCCCCTCAACCCTCCCCCAACGGAGGGCGAGAGGCGGGTCAGCTCCGCATCGAAAGAGGGGATCACGGGCGGCAGACGAGGAGTGTGCCCGGGAGGGCACTATGGCACCCAGCACAAACAAGTCCGCAGCTCGATTACAGCGTGGAGAGCATGGTCATGAATTCTGGCGTGTCCCGGGCCATAATCCATATCATCCAGGTCTTATTGAACTTCTCTCTCCCGCCCTCCACTCCCTCGAGCACCATCTCCTCCATTCTCCGGATCCCCTCCACCTCTCTCAGCCACTCCCAGATGTCCGGTGTGTGCTGGGAACGCCAGTGCCGGGGTATCACCGATCTGGCCGCGGTCAAGAGGTGCCGGAGAATTCCCTTCTTTGCTGCAGATACCGAGCCAGGCACCATGGATAACAAAGCTATTTGCGGTTCCCCAGGTACACCCTCCAGAGTCAGGAAGTTATAGACCGCAAAAACCTGGTCCCAGAACTTATGTATCAAAGGGCAACTCCACCAAATGTGGAGCAGCGTACCCTCAGCATTGCCACACCGCCAGCACACTCCCGAGTCAGCTCCTCCAAATCTGGTTAGGTCTGCCGGACATCTATACCACCGGGACAAAATCTTATAATTTTTTTCCTGTGCTCTACATGCCAGAGAGAGTTTATGCGTTAGCGTGAATGATTTTTCCCAGTCTTCGGCTTCAAACTCCCGGTCCAAGTCCCGCTCCCATCTCCTCACATACCCAGGAGCATCCGAGGGGTCCCCCCCTGCCAACAGGACCTGATACAGGAGCGAGAGGGCATGCGGTGGACCTCCGTCAGCTGCCAGGATGCTCTCAAATGGAGTCAAGGGGCCAGTGAGTGTAGTTCCCCGGGCATGGGAGGAGATAAAGGCGACCAGCTGCCTGTGAAGAAACCAGGACACCCTCTCCCCCCGGCCCCGAGTCTGGAGATCCCGAAGGTCCGGAGGGCGGCCGTTCCTCATCGTATCCACTAGTCTAATCCCCTGAGATTTTTCCCAAATCAGAAACTTGCTAACCCCCACTCCTGGGGGGAAGGCAGGATTATCGAACAAAGGCGTAAATGGTCCCGGTCGACGCGACAACACTTTCCTCTTAAGGGTCGCATCCCAAATAGTTAGTAAAGCGCGGGTCAACAACGGAAGATCGTGGAGCTTAGGTCTCGTCTGGGGCTCTACCCAAGGGAGTGCGGTAAGGTCGAGGGGTGAGGCCCCCCCCTCTATTCCCACCCATAACTTATCACCCTGGTGATGGAACCAGTCCACTAGCCTGACCAATAAAGCTGCAGTGTGATAACCCTTTAGATCCGACAGGCCCAGTCCTCCCCTAGCTTTGGGTCTAATCAGGGTCGAGTAACGTATCCTAGGCCTCTTATTGTTCCAGACAAATCGGATCCAAGCACTCTTCAGGATCTTAAAGAAATCTCGATCTGGTACAATTGGAATGGCCTGAAACACATAGAGGAAGCGGGGCAATATATCCATCTTCAATATGTTTATGCGCCCCATCCACGAGTACTGCGCTTTATTGTATGTCTTAAGATGTTCCTGGGTCTTAGATATAAGGGGGGCATAGTTTAATTTGTATAGATTGTCCAGATTAGTGGGTAGCTGGACCCCTAGGTAAGTGATGGACTCCTTCTGCCACCTGAATGAAAAGTTTGCTTGTAAGAGCCGTAGGGTATCGCCAGGGAGGGAGATGTTAAGAGCTTCCGTTTTGGAGAGATTGACTTTAAAATTACTAAGGGCACCAAATCTATCTAGTTCTTTAAGTATAGATGGTAGGGAGAGATGAGGGGACGTAATGTACAGCAGAAGGTCATCCGCAAATAAAGAGAGTTTGTGCTCCCGCCCCCCACATGGGATTCCCTTAATCGCTGAGTTTGCTCTAAGAGCCTGTGCTAAATGTTCCATGACTATAACGTATAGCAGCGGGGAGAGCGGACACCCCTGTCTCGTCCCATTATTAATGTCAAATGGGGACGATAAGACCCCGTTCACCCTAACCCTTGCTGTCGGCCCCCTATAGAGCGACATGATCTTACCTAGCATTTCCGGGCCTATCCCCATCTGGACCAGTGAAGCTCGTAGAAAACGCCAGTGGACCCGATCAAACGCCTTTTCGGCGTCCACAGAGAGTAGGCATGAAGGGATCTTCCGGGTTTGCGCATAATGCATAAGGGTAATCGTCTTCAGAGTATTGTCCCTAGCTTCCCTTCCCAGTACAAACCCCACTTGGTCTTTATCTATAATCCCCGCCAAGGGTTCTTGCATCCTGTTTGCTATGGCCTTAGCGAAAAGCTTCATATCCACATTGATTAGTGAGATCGGTCTGTAATTGCCAATCACAGTTCTATCTTTGTTAGGTTTCGGTATGACTGTAATATGGGCCTCTAAGGACTGTCTGGGGAAGGGGCAGGAGTCCGAGACACCATTGAATACTTTCGTGAGGAAAGGGGTAAGCCTTTCCCTTAAAATTTTATAAAAACGCGGCGTAAAGCCATCTGGGCCCGGGCTTTTCCCCAGTGGGGTCCCTTTAATAGCCCTCTCAATCTCAGTCTCTTCAAAAGGTGTCTCCAGCATGGCTCCCGTCTCCTCCGGCAGAGGAGGGACTGCCGTCTCCGCTATGTAATCTGCAATGCGGGTATCTAAACTCCCCAGGGGCGAGGAATCCCGTCCGACCTTAATATTGTATAGCCTAGTGTAGTATCCCTGAAATTCCTCCACTATCTGGTCGGGTCTGTGAACTTCCCTGCCCTCCCCCCCTTTAATGACCGGGACATACGTCAAGTCCTGTCGTGGGTGCAAAGATCTCGCCAGCAGTTTCCCACATTTATCAGAAAATTCATAGAACCTGGCTTGGCACCTATCCCTATATTTCAAGTAACATTGGTCGTATAGCTTCCTGAGCGTCTCCCTGGCCGCAATAAGTTCCATCAGGTCATTATTGGAGGATGACTGTTTATGTGCCTGTTCCAGTGCGCTAATACGGTCTAAGGTGGATCTGATCTGATGCGTCCTTTCTCTCTTCAATCGGGAGCCATGCTTAATAAAAATCCCTCTGAGGACACACTTCATCGCCTCCCACTGTACTGGCAGAGGAGTGTCGTCCTTGGCATGATCAGTGATGAAGTGTGAGATGGAACCTTCCACCTCAGCCAGACAGACAGGATCCCCAAGTAGGTTATCATTAAGTTTCCATCCAAATTGTCTCCGTGCCCCACCCGTCACCGGCAGGGTGAGATATACCGGAGAGTGATCCGACCAGATCATCGGGCCAATTGAGGCACTCACGTCCCCAGACAAGGCATAATGACTAACAAAGATATAGTCTAGTCTACTGTAAGAAGCGTGAGTGTGCGAGAAAAATGTGTAATCTCTCGCCCCCTGGTTCAGGACTCTCCAGACATCCACAACCTGTAGGTCACCCAGCGCCTTCTTAAAATTTGTCAATTTAGACTGTGGTATTGCCGACTTACCCTGTGATGTGTCCAACCGCGGGTCCAGTGCCATGTTAAGGTCCCCCCCCAAGATTAAAATCCCTTCAGTGAATTTCGTCAGGAGACGAAGAAAACGGGCCCCCGTCCCCGCCTGATCTGTGTTAGGTAGGTATATGTTTGCTATGGTGTAAGTCTCCCCCCCAGCCAGAAATTTCAGGAAGATGTACCTCCCCGATGGGTCGATCTGCGAGGCCACAGGCTCCAGCGAGGCTCCTTTATGTATCGCAATCGAAACTCCTTTAGACTTAGCATCTGGATTAGGAGAGTGATACCATCTAGTGAAGTACCTGTTCCTGATCTCCGGAAGTCTACCACTGCTAAAGTGGGTTTCCTGAAAAAGTATCACATCTACCCTTTCTTTGTGTAACCCATAGAGTATCTTGGCTCTTTTTTCAGGGACATTTAGCCCCTTAGCATTGAGGGAACAGATCTTTATGGTAGCCATGCCGCCAGACCCCCCCCCCCCCAACCCAGGGCCCGAGCACAGAGAAGGGAGGAGCGTAGCGGGCAAACCCCAATAACCCCCGAGAACCGAGGAGCAAGATCAAGGTGAGAAGTAGAAAAGGGACAGGAGGAAAAAGGAAGGAAAGAAGAACCTAGGAAGAGAAAAACCCTCAAACAGGAAAGAGGGTTGGTTCTGTAGCCGGAACAACTGTTCCTGAGTCTGCCTAATCCCACCCGGCCGGAACCTGGTGAGAGGGGGCAGAAACCAGTGGGGGAAGAAAAAAGTGACCTCGCACCCGGAGCGGGCCCCAGGACACCCCTAACCAACTGCAATAGTATTATAACAAGTATTTAAGGCATAATATAAACAACGTTATTTCAAACCAACAATAGAACGAGCAAATAGAAACAAGAAAATAAATTGGCACAGCTCAGTAAAATAAACACACGTATTCCTCAACCCCCCGCAGGGGCGGCCCTCCAAGAGGGAACAGTCTCTTCTCGAAAAGGATATCAGTGCGGTCATCATGAGGACCCCTCAGCCGGAGGCCAGCAGCTCAGAGTTCCACGATCTATCTCCCTGGATTCGGGCGAGCAGGGCGGGCAGGACCCCCCCCGCCACGCCTCCACCTACGTTCTCCTCTGCCGTCCGGCGCTCTTCGTGGGAGAAAGTCTGCGCTAAAGTCCAGCCAGTCCGGCAAATCTATGGGATCGACGCCCAAAAAGCGATATAGGGCCGGGAGGTCCTCCCTGCGCCGCAAGGTGAAGGTGGCATTGGCATGTCGGATAATAAGGTGGAAAGGATGCCCCCATCTATACGAGGCATTTAACTCCCGACATTTTTCCAGAAGGGGGCGCATCATTCCCCGCATACGCAGCGTGTGGCGGGAAAAATCCTGAAGAATCCGGATCCCGTGACCATTCCACTCCACGCGTCGCATCTCCCAGGCTTTACGTAGGATGTCCTCCTTGGCCAAAAAAAAATGTATGCGGCAAAGAACATCCCGCGGCGCATCAGGATCGCCCGCCGGTCTGCTAGTCACCCTGTGAATGCGATCAATTATTATCTCAGAGTCTTTCGGTTTCCCCAGTAAGGTATTGAAAATATCCGAGGCCACCGACCGCAGCTGGTTTGGGGGTACTGACTCTGGGATGCCCCTCAGCTTTAAGTTATTGCGCCTATTGCGGTTTTCTAGATCATCAGCCTGCAAGATGACCTCAGTAAGCTGACATTTTTGATTGCGGGATGCCCTCTCCAATTCAGCGATTCTATCTTCATGGTTCGCATTGGAGCTCTCCAGAGAGGCCACTCTAGTATCCAGCGCCGACGTTTGTTGATGGAGGTCCTCTAGATCTTTCCTGACCGCTCGTTCAATTCTCAGTGCCACCGCTTCTAAATCCTCCTTCAGGTCAGCTTTAGTGGGGAGAAATCGGAGGAGAAGCTTTATGCTGGGATCTAGCTCAGCGGGGATGCCCCCAGGTGCTGGAGATGGGCGTTGTTCAGAACGGGATCCACGTTCCAGATCTTTAGGGAGGTCTCCTTCTGGGTCATCCCAACAGCCCCCCTTTGTGGCCGGTCGTTCTTGCGGGTCCCCCTCAGTATTTGAATACCAGGCCAACGGAGGTGTACAGGTGGCCGGGAGTACAGGGCTGTGGATCTGTGACCATCCCAGGTCCTCACACTCCATAAGGGGGTCCCCATCTGTGAGGGTGGTGTCTGCAGGGGGCGGGGAGCTGGCAAGGGAACTGCTGGATGGCGGTGGGTGGTGAATCTCACATGTAACTGTGAGAGCATGTGTAGCTTGGCAGGAGGAGAGACCCCCAGCCCCCCCCGTTTGTGGGGAGGGTGAGGGCTGTGGTGTGGAGTACTGCCCCGGGGTACCTGCCATTGATGACGGCTGTGCTGCGGAGGTCCCCGTTTCCGCGGCGCCTGGCCTGTCACGTGGCCGCAATGGCTCCTGTAGCCCGTTCAGCGCGTGCCCCCCCCCTTCACTGGCAGGCACAGCACTGGCAGACAGAGCACTGTGCTGCACGGGGCCGATCGCGTCCGCCGCCGCCGGCATGTCATCAGACCGGCTCCTCACCTCTGACAGTGAGCGTCTCTCGTCCTCCGGTCTCTGCCTCCTGGGGCCGCGCTGCGGGAGACTTGCTCCCCTCCTCCCCCGCGCCATCTTGGAAGCTGCCACCGTCGCCTCCTGGATCGGTCCCGCCGGCAGCATATAGCGGGCAATGCCTCCGCCCGCACGCCCCCCGCCGCCTCTCTGAGCCTTCTTCTTTCTACCGCTGCCCATGCTGAGGAAATCTGCTCGTTCCCGATGCCAAGAATCCTCTACAAAACGGGTGAGTCACTGGAGCCCCTCAAACGAGCAGCCTCACTCCGCCATGCGTCGGCCACGCCCCCTGTAATCCCCTTTTCACAGCGTCCATGTGGGCGCTGTATTCTTTAATGGTAAAATCGCTGTGTTTCTAGCGCTCCGAGCCGGTGCTAGGGGTCGCAGGTACATCGGCTTATACAAGGTCAGAGTTGTGCCGAATCGCCGGCTGGAAGCGAGTGCAAGCTGAGCGCTGGCTGGCTTCAGCAGTGCGGGCGCTGATAGCGTCTCAGAAGAAATGCTCATCTAGCTCCCGCTAGCAAAATATTAAATTAGGCTGTTAATTTGATTTAAGAATGTCCCACGCATTAGTCTCATGCAGAACATAACAATGCTTGGACAAAACTGGTTAAAGAGGAATTTCAGTCTTTTAGACTCCAGGGCCTTCCAGGTTCCACTCTTTGGGGCATCCTGAATTGGAATGGCCTGCTGTGGAAAATCCCCCTGGATCCCGAGATCCACCCACCTGATCCCGGAGCCCTAGCCATGTCTCGGGGCCAAGGCCGCATCGCTGCTCACTCCACACCACAGCTAGAGGCTGAGCTAGGGATGCAGCCGCCAGCGCACTTGGCCCCCTTCGGCTCTGCTCACTTGCTTAGCTGGGCCGCTTAGCCAATCAGTGGGCTCGGTCAAGCCTGCGCTTTTTCCTGTGGGAAAGTTAAATTCCTGTGTATTCCGTTTTTAAGGGTTACAAAATCATAGGATAGGAGCATATTCAGCATGATCTAAAGTTAGCAGCATGCAGGGTTCAATATTGAGTTTAATTACTTTATCAATTATGTGGTAGACAGAATAAAATGGAATAGAGCCCTATTTGAGATGGAATGAAATTATGCAGAATGATTAAACCCTGGAGTGATAGTGACATAGTACAGGACACAGGAGTGTTATTAACAATCTGAGCAACAGCAGCACTGCCTAACAAACATCTGCTGCAAGTGCTATGACTTTAAAAAGGAACAAAACCCGGGATTTAACTATCCCAGGTTTTGTTTCTTGCCCCCTGGGGCATCCCGCTGTGTGAAGCCTCCCAGATCACCCATACAACTTAACATTTCTGCGGTCCTATGGCACATGCACAGACTCTCGGCCAATGAGAACCATTTGCCATGCATATTTAGTACTCAGTGCCCACATACCCAGCATCCCCTGCCTATCTGAATGGCTGGGGGCGGGAGAACACGCACAGCCCAAAGATGCTGGCTTACATCGCTGAGGGAGCCAGGAGAACCGGTGGGGGGGGGGGGGGGGATTGCACAGTGGAGCATCCAGATCTGTGGATGCCCCAGGGAAAGGCCAGCAGCCACGGATTCCAAAGCCAGTCCTCCTGGGTTCTGTTCTGCTTTAAGAAAGGTATAATAAGGAGGACTGGAACCCATGGTAGAGGTCATGGGTCAATCACTAGTAAGATCTCACCTTGAACAGAGTCATGGCAGATTGAAGATGATAAAACTAAGGGTACCTTTGAAAAAATGGTCAGCTTAAAAAGGCCAATTTGGCAGATAAAAGAAAAAAATTGCACCACTTAGATCTGTTTTCCATGTGGCTGTTTCAATAAACAATGCAGCTCATTTCTCGGGCTACTAGTAACCCAGGAACCAACCTTTCTGTTCACCAGGCCGGGCCTTTCTGTTTATTTTCTGATCTAACTTTGGATCCTCCTCTCAGCTCGCTCAGCGGATCCCCCATACAACCTCTCTATATGACAAAACTGCAGCTGCAATACCCAGGATACTGCAATCACACATAAATGTAAATGCCATTGCGTCCTTGGCATAAGGCCACATCACATTTTCCTAAGTTTGCACAATTTACTTTTCTGTAAGCTTTAAAAACAAATTCAAGAATCCTTATTCTCAAGAGTTCACAATTTACTTTTTCAGTTGTAGAAACTATTTATAATTATCATATGTAATTAACCTTAATGGCGCTTAAAATATCTAACGGAACTGCTGTCATTAAGTCATCATTTCATTAAATACTAATAGTTATTACCGCAAAGAACTAAGGGAAAATCATAACTGATTACTGGGTAAGGCCGACATGTAAACTTTTAGTCCCGCCTGAACCTGGTTGCTAAAATACTGCTGGCCTGGGCGATTTCCTGTCTCCAGGGTATTGCGATTCGGGATGAGGCTTCAGGGCAACCCAGAACATTCAGCAAGTACCAAGACCATGTCCTGAAGAAGATTCAGCTAAGGGATTGGTTCAACGTCAGTTCAGATCCTCCTCCAAGGAAGTCGGCTTATTTACAGTTTGCTTAAGAACTCTCAACTTCTCCCAACCACCAAGGAGCAATTTGGTCATAAACAACGTTTTTCCTGCATGATGTAGCCATGCCACAAAGCAGAACTAATAACTTAGGGCCCTGTTTATGAAGTGCGCCATTTAGCATCATTTTGCTGGATCTATCTGTATTTTGGCGCTGGTATATTTACAAAATGGCACTGCATGTCACAAGTCCCGATGATAAATAATCAGCTTGGTTTGGCGCACTAGGTATTGTCAGGGCCTGTTGAACCCCTATGTCAATTATAACAGCGCAAGTGAGCACCTCACTATACCGCTAACTTTTAGGCACTGCACACTGTAAAGATCAGCGCTGTATGCAACATGTCAATATTTCATCATTACAGTAACAGGATATCATTGCTGAGAACAAAGGGGACAAACTTTACGGTACATTTAGGTTGTTGTTGTTTAGTTGTTGTGCTCCAAAGCACACATTTTTAAGAGAAAGAAGCCATTTTATCAAGAAAATAATAAAACATAACATCCAAGACCTGTGTTTACATTACAAGTCCAATGTAAATTCTGTACAAATAAATGTGTTTAACATTGTTATTATATATATATATATAGTATATATAGATATATATATATATATATATGTATAGACATAAAACACTTCAGTACATTTCTGGCCATTGTGGTGTATGGGATGTAAACCTATAGAGCCACTAAAAGCTGACGCAGTGGCATTGACTGGCACTGACACTTGAGAAATGAGGATCCCGTGACCAATCTAGTTGGTGAAAAATGTTTCATTCTTCGTGTGTGCCATACACAATGCATAACAAGTTTACTACCAGTTGCTTAAAGTGTTTGGCAAGTCAATAATTAAATATCAGTGGCTTACCTTTCATTAAGTGGCTCAAATGCTCTGCTTCCTGCTCTGTCTTTCTCCTTAGTGAGGGAAATCACTTCCTCATTCAGCTTTCAGTCCCAGGTCCATCAATCAACCTTCAGGGGCCAACAATGGAAACACCCCCCACTCCCTGCCCAGATGTCCTGATTGGCCACCTCAGATCTGAAACCCAGGCCTCGTCTCTCCTCTCACACTCACCAGTGTGCTTACATCACATCGCTGTTGCCACACCCACTGTTTCTCTCTCTTACTCTCTTTTTTTTTTTAATGAATTCTCAATGCGCTAATACTTTTAATACTTTTAAATTGCATCCTGCGTGTGCACACCCACTCTGTGATTCTGATTGAGAGGAACATTGTGGTTGCTGCCATGGGGATCCCTGTAGGGTAAGTATTGAAAGCCCATTTCAGGTTTCCTCGGCTTTGTTGAAAATTTCCTCCAAGCTAGGTTTAAAATCATAGCACACGTCTTACTTTGATGACAGCTGCTAAACTGCCATGTTTTAAATAATAGGTTACCAAGTACTCTACTTATCTTTCTATGTTATTTTACTGTAGCAGAGCAGTTACAGGAGAAAGGCTTGTACACATGCTTTTTCTGATTTTCATTGAAGGCATTGACCCTGCCTTTGGCTTTGATGTGTTTGTACTACATGTTGTAAAAAAAACACACGTAAACATGAGCAGACAAGTCATGTTACACCTGTATTCGAAATTACCAGAAGCCTATTGAAAATGATTGCAGCCCTCGAGGCGTTCAGGTTGGAACATCGTGTTGTGAACAATACTTCCGGGGAATGTTCACTTTCCGAACAAACAGTCCTACAGCATAATAACTACTTCTTAACACTTAGGTGGCCAGGTACTCGCAACTAGAATATTTCTCTTTCAAATGATGAGGCGATGGGCTTTTCAACGACTAAGCAAATCAGTTCTGATATTTTTGAGTAGTCACATAAAAACTACATTTTAAATATCAAGAAGACTTTAAAGGGGAAAGAAAGTCAAGTCACCAAGGTCTCATTTACCTGTATGACAACAGATGGCAGACAGTCATGTGACCCCATTATTGCCCCACATTACACAAGAATACCTTATAATTAGAGTTACCGTTACGATTTCTTGGGCCCTTCAAGGGGACCAACAGCCTGGCACAGTTGGAGAAGAAAGGTAGCAGCCATTTTGGAGCTTTCTCTCCCAGCATCTCAGCCATGCTGCTGCCTGGATTCAACTGAAATAACTGACAGCAGCACTTCCTGTTTGCAGGTGGCCTGCAAATGAATGAGCCGCCATCTTGTTTTTAAAATTTACAGCAAGTAAAAGGGTAAATTAATTTATGTGTAGCAATCTAAATTCCCTGAGCACTATATGAGCACTGTTTGTTTTGTTAGTCTGGTCATTTTTGACTGTTGGTCCGCTCTTGTCTCCCAGCATGATGATGGAGCATTTTTAACAA
Source organism: Gastrophryne carolinensis (assembly GCA_027917425.1). NCBI lineage: Eukaryota > Metazoa > Chordata > Amphibia > Anura > Microhylidae > Gastrophryne > Gastrophryne carolinensis. The sequence continues at coordinate 107,133,139 of CM051235.1, forward strand.
CAGCTTAGTTTTCCACACTGCAGTCTGCTATTGAGGAGCTTGCTCGCTATTCTGTGTCTGAATTGCACCTGAATTCCTGGAAATCTATAAAACAAGCAATAGAGCAATAGATTATAATGTGAATTGGACATGTGACCTCAGCTGCCCCACTTACTTTGTAAGCATGGAAGTGTACCCTAGCAAAGAGCGGCTAAAGACATGGTGCTCTACATTGCCACACCATCCCCATGGCATTCCCGCGCCTTCTGCTGTTCACACTCCACGGGCAAAACATAGGGCGACACAAAGCAGGGATGCCGCTGCAGGGCAGAGTCCCGCTATGGTATCTCAGAATGAAGTGGATATATGACAAGCCGGGGTGGTTGTGTGAAAAAGAAAGGGTAAAAATGTGATGACTAGGCTGCTCACAACTAGCTGTCATTGACTGTTGCTGTTATTCTGGGCACATCAGTGGCACCCCCTGACTGCTCTCCCCTCAATGCTCTCCATTCTCCATCTCCTCTAGGGCGGAATTATGACCCTCCACATGCCCACTCAACTGCCTCTGCACGCCCTCTTTATTGCAATGAATGGAGTGGACATGCGGAGAATGGCGCTATGCAGTCGGGAGTAAGATCTGGACTATCAGCAAGTTTTAAGAAAATGGAGCCTGATGGAAAAGCCATGTAGGAAAAAAAGGGGGAGTAAAGATGTTTTTGTTTACGTCTGGACATGGAATTTTAAAGGAGTTATTTAGCAAACAATGTGTTATTATTAAATGTATGCAAAATACTTGCATGCTATATATACTTCCGATATACTTTGCATATTATGCATCTACACCACATTGCATTGGAAAGCGCAATGCATTGTGTCGCAGCTAGGAAGGCCACCAGGCACAGTTTCCAAGTCCCTCGACTGTGGCTCCAGAAAGCCACCAGGACTTGGTGGATTCAGCATAGAAAGTAAGAGGCCAGCAATGCCAGTGAAGAAATCAAGTCTGGAGATGGTAGTGGAGGTCTAGGTGAGGAACAGGAGGCTGGTGGAGAAGACAGGGTGGAGGTAGGTTCCAGTGGAGGCTGGAGTCATCAGCACCAGTGGAGACCCAGAAGGCAACAACAAAGGAGGTGCCGAAGCCTCGCACATTAGCACAGACTGGCAGCAAGATTAGTGGGGACCCAGCAGACAGCAATGGAGACTAGTGGAGGCAGCTGTTAGTACTGAATTGAAACACTGCTTCAACTGGACCTTCAGCATTATTTAATGAAAAGCCCAAACCTTTAAAAAACTATTCCCCAGCACAGAGGAGTAGCTAGGCTTTCCGGCACCCGGGGCAAAGATTCGAAATGGCGCGCCCCACCTGTGCTCAGGCCCCCTTTTGGCACCCCCCGACCTGCTGCACCCGGGGTAAGTGCCCCCCCCTGCTCCCCCCTAGCTACGCTCCCTGCCCCAGCATCTAAAACTAATATATTTAGCTATTTACTTTTTATTCTGTCCCCCGCTGGGCTTCAACTCTGTTCAGGACTCAGCCATCTTGCCACAGAAGGATCACATACTGAGAAGAGAAGGGCAAATGTACAGGAGTGGCGGGTTATAGCTGTGCTTTGCTCAGACAGAGCAGAGCTGGGGTCAGGAAAAGATCAGCAATCCCAGAATGCAGAGCGGCACAGTCAGGAGACACTTCCTGTTTGCAGGCAGCCTGAGACTCCATGTGCCACCATCTTAGATGTTTAAAAATGCAGTAGATGCAGGTAAGATGATTTTTAATGTGGGCAATCTATATGTTCAGGGTGTGGGAAACATATAAGATAGGCTCTAATTCAGGATGAAAGTCTGCCTTTAATACATGTGCTATACTATAGACTTTTAGAGGACTCACTGCAGTTGCATTTGCTAAAACACAATGCAGCAAAATGCACATACTAGATGTAAAAGTGCAACTTTCACTGGGCAAAATCCCAAATTAAACTTGCTTTTGTCATAATTTTCCTTTTCTGAATAATGTTTTAAAAAAAAGGTCTAACTACAGAGATCACAGCTGCTACAAGCTTCCCTGTAAACAATGTGTCCATTAATAAAGCCATCCAATGTGTTGTCTGTTCTGGACTTTTATTTGTGATTTTTTTTCTCATCTTGAAATTCAACGACTTCCTTTTTCGGTTCCTTTTTCTCTCTGTCCCTTTGAGCAATGAACATTGCGGAACAATGGAACACAATGACTTCCTTCCTTTTGCTACTGTGTATCTACTTGGATCAATTCCATCTCTGTATTAAAATAAACAAACTCTGTGTTTCTGACAGCCCCCGGTAGAACGAAAACCACCAAGAGGCGTCAGGAACAAGCGGCTTTCGCAGCCTCCACACTGGACGTATTGTTCCCACCAGAACGCTCTCGGAATTCTGATGTAGCCTCATGGATGTGACTCAGTCGGTGCGAGGTCCGTAGATGACATAAACATTGGTGCCATTGTACTGTATAGTATATACTATTTCAACAGCATTTTGGAAAAAAACAAACTTGTAGCAGTTATCTTGGCCCATGTTCATGCTAATAAGTGAGTGAGGAACCATGAAGCAGCACAGATGAGAAAAACTGAAGCAGATGATTCGTGTTTTTGTTGTTTTTATAATGTTAATCTGTAAGCGCTAAAAGTCTGTAGTCTCCTATCCCTTGGGGCAGCCACTTTAGTGATGATTAAATAGGAACCTTAATGACCAGCATCCTCCAGAGATACCAAGGTCCAGGAGCAGACCGGGCCATAAACAAGGATATTACTGGCTGCGTCCAGCCCTTGAGCTGCTTAGCCCCGTCCCAAATGTGCGGTGGGATTGCCAGATTGAATTTGGTCTGACTTAAAGTGGACCAAAACCCACAGAGATCAGCCCAGGAATCTTTAAGATTCCCGGACCGATTGGTTTCCTTCTCCCAGGGCATCCGCTGTGTGAAACCCCCCAGATCGCCCATAAACTCACCTTCGTTCCTGGTCCATTGGCGCATGCGCGACCAGCAGCCGCGTCCCCGCTATTACTCCAGCAGGGCGTGTGCCCGCCATTCACAAATGCCTGGTGCGGGTCATGCTCCCTGTTAGAGGGTAGCAGGAGATGGCCGACCTGCCCCGGGGGCAAGGACCAAAACCCAAAATAGTCAAAATCCAGGGCTTTGGTCCACTTTAAATAAGAATTTCAGCATGGTCAGTCTATGCATGTGGAGCCTGCTTCCTTGTGATTGGGGACAAGAAATCAGACTTAAGCTAGCCCTGGCAACTCGCATGGAGATACCGAAGCAGAATGCCCATATGCCTGAGCTGTGACTGTATTGTCGTCTCCTCAAATAGTTTGAACTCAGCCAAAGTTGCATGTGGAAAGAGCTGGTTATAACTCACTGTGTGATCACTGACATTGATGGGGACTTAAACTGGTGATGTGTGGTCTCTTATCGCTCCAAATGGGCTGCACTCCCTGTTCGGCCACCTGCTGTTTTGTTTGTGTTGTTGTTTTTGTTAAACTGACTATTTTTTGGGGTCCTTAAAGTGGGACAGTTTAAACCAGTTTGTGGGTGAGGGATATGGTAGGAGAGTGGTGTAGCATGTGGCTAAATTACTGGTCACATGCTCTAGGAATATCTGGTCTATAAAGATGTTGGTGATTGAGCCATTGCTTAACCGAAGAGTCACAGGAGTTGTAAACCACTCAACACTCAACTGACATAACCCACAATGCACAGTGGCAGGAAATCAGGCAGCACTTCCTCTTTGCAAGTGGCCTGCAGCTCTATGGGATGCCATGGGATGGTTGTGAAATTGACCACAGCAGGACCACAAAAATAAATGAATTTTTAGGTGCAGCAATCTGTTTTTTGTAAAGGTATTGGTTGGGTTTAATCTCAGCACCAATGAGAAATGAGCAAACCAGAAGATGAAATTGCTGTGGGGGGCAAAAGGTGAGTATACATTTTGACCTTTCTTGATCTTTTATTGGCCTGGACAGTCTCTTGAAATTCATACAGACTGCAAAACAACATCGAATGAATAGCAGATTAAAGCGTACCAAAACCCACATTTTTAACTAGCATCCCTTGAATTGCTCCCCTAATGAAGAGTACACTTTGCCAATTGTCACTGCTCCTGCTTCACCCTAATCCCAGATAATGGCGCCTGTTTTAGCTGTAAAGCTCAGCCTCCTCCATTAATTGCCACTGTTGTGTGTAGCAATGATGTCATTGCCACACCTATGCAATAACTGATCGCCTGCCATCTTACAGTGAGGGACAGCAAAAAAAGTGTTCCAGGACGATTTGAAAAGTGAAAATATCTATCATATAATATTATTAATCTAATATCTATATCTATTATCGTAATATTCTAGTTCAAATTCAAGTATAGACAAGGACTTTGGCCAAATATATTTCACAAGTTCGGTGGGTTTGGGTCTGCTTTAAGAGTAAATATGGAGTACAAGTCATGGAACATGACAAAAGCAGTAAAGCAGTGTGCGGCCACTGAAACAGCTCATAGTACAGTAGAAGCGAGAGACCTTTTCAGCTTTCAGCTCATTCCTGGATGTGTATAGTAATAGATATGATCAGAGGAGGAGCATTGCTGTCATTACAAAGAGGCCGATTCATTAATAGCGCCAGGTAGCGACAGATGAGCGCCAGTAGCGTGATTTTCACAGCGCCAGCTAGTATTCGCTGTGCTTGGCCGGGGTTTGCTTGTTGACAGCGACTCAGTCGGTGTGAGGTAATGTTGAATACGGGGTTAGGGGTCGCTGTTTCACAGGTTCCGCGTTGTATGGGTGCGCCTGACAGCGAATGTCCAGAGCGAACAGCTTGCTGCAGATTCATTAACAAATCACGCTCAAAAATTTCTCGCGCTGTGAATTCCTTGTTTAAACCCCAGTGCGCTGGCGGCGATGTGTGTAAAGTAGTTTTTAACCCCCAAACAACCTTCTTTTTTATATGTAAAAATTATACAAGTTTTTCTAAACATTTTGTAATATGAATACATGAATATCAGACCTGTAATATCAATTCTGCACAATTTTTATTTGTTTTTTTTTTTTTACTTTAAAAAACCTAACATTGCAGAAGTGGTCACAGAATTTTTGACATTAAAAAAAAAAAAACATTAATAGCAATTAATTATGATTATTTAAAGATTGCTCCATTGAAATGCATTGGACCACGCCAGGGAGCGCCAGGTCATACCTGTCGCTGTGATGGGATTAGCAGCGGCGCAGTTCGTTGCAGTCGGCTACATGATGAATCCCGCGCTAGCTGACGCTCTCGCCGGCGCTAGCCTCATTTAGCGTGATAAATGCGTCATTGTGACCGCCGCCGGGCGTACTTGATTCGGTAGCCGCCGTTAGCTGGCGGTACCTGCGCTCGTCAGACACTACCTGGCGCTAGCCCTTGATAAATAAGGCCGATGGTAATTCCGATCATGTAACAATCAAGGCTCCTTCTAACCTGGTTCCACCATACATTTCTGTTTTAATAATATTATGAAAATACAGTGCTACATTAAATACTCTTCTCAAAACCTCCTTTCACTCTAATAAATATCTTTTTACACTCATCACAAGAATTTAAAGGACAACTGTAGGCAGAAAGCACTGCATTTAACACCCCTCCTACTGACACACACACACACACACACACATAACTCCCTTAGTAACATTTTTTTAAGCAGTCCATTTAGCTTTTTTACCTGTTTTGGCTAGTGCATCCCCTAGTGGCTGCTTGTATATTAAAATGCAAGCTCTCCACATTCCCATCAGATCAAGGGTTTCCCTCAGGCACGAGTCATCCCACTAACCTTAAAACCAACTCCCACACCGCACATCTCTCACCCACAGCAACTCAATATACAGAGGTGTCCATTAATCATGATGGGAGCACACCGTACTGAGGCCAACTGAGACGCCCAACCACCATGTCAGCTTCTCAGACTGGCTCTGTGGGTGACAGATGTGCAGCATGTGGGTGAGTAGAAGGTAAGTCTGGTGTCTCATGCCCAAGGGAACAGGGGCGGGCTTATCATTTCTGGGCCCCATGCAAAGTTGGATCTGGGGGCCCTAATCAAAGACAAATTTTGTATAGCGAAATATAATATTAATGCACCTTGTCGGGGATGTAGCTGCGGCCTGCTCATACTGTGTGGGAGCACAAGCGAACCCAGAGTGTTTCACACAGAGGGGCATCCTGGCATTGTCCATCCATGGCATAGGGAAATGTCCAGGAATTGCCCATATGGCCTTCCAATTTGTACTTCCTGTGGCATCCCAACCAAGGATGCCCCACTGTGTGAACCCTATTAAATTGCCGCACCCGCTCACCTAACTTTGTTCCAATAATGCATGCGCAGGTCATGGCCTCGCATACCTGGGGCAGCTATTTGTGATTGGCCAATCTAGACACACCCCCAGCTAGAGGTGAGCGGGGATGCAACCAGTGGCCCGCTCTGCATCATTCAGTTCGCTAGCTGCTGTGATGTCACAACATTGCATAACTGAATGGAGATGAGCGCACTGAATGTGCCACATGTGCCCCTCAGACCTATCTGAGTGTATATGTGACCTATATTTGGCTCACTTCAATAGAGATCCCACAGCACATGTGTGGACTCTCCTCCAATCAGTGGCTAATGCTCAAATCATCTTTATTACGTTGCAATGTTGTTAGCTTAGTAAAGCTGAATTGGGCGCTAGGTGCAGGTAGCTCCGCTTTGGCTGTGCGGAAGGGTGCCAGGCTTTTCTGAATCAGCCGCAGAGAAGCCAGGGAAGGCGCAGCAGCCCACGGTGGAGATCCATGGGATTTCACATAGCGGGCCATCCCAAATTAAGATGCCCCAGGGATGTGGGTTCAGCCAACCAAATAGTCCTCCCCCCAGGGTATCCAAAATCGGGATGCCCCACTGTGTGAAACCCCCCAGGTTCCCCATACACTTTCTTTCCCGGTCCAACAGCGAATGCGCGAGCCGCGACTACATCCCCACTATCCCTCTAGCAGGGAGCGTGCCCGTGCCAGGCATTTGTGGATTAGTGGGTAGCGGGGGAATGCGTCCGTCAGCGTGCTCGGAGCAGCTGGCCTTCGACGAAGGCTTAGACGGCATGGCCTCAGCGGCTCTGAGCGCGCTGCTTGGACGAGTGGTCGGGCATGCGCCACAGGACTGGGAAGAGGTGAGTTGGTTTTGGCGACCTGGGGGGTTTCACACAACGGGGAACCCCCAATTGATGTGTGACCCCCTCCTAGCTGGAACATTTAGGGATAAATTTGAGCCACAGCAGAAAACTGTTAATCTTGGCCTGCTTTTGTGCACTAGAGAGAGCACTAGCAACAGAGGGCATATTAGAACCATGGATTTTTAATTTTTCTATCAGGATTAGGGGTTGTACTTCCCCACCTGGTATGCGGGGGAGGGGAATCCTGAATTGCCCCCCACCGCAGGCCTCATAGGTTATTTTAAAGACAAACTCACTATCTTAATACACTCCTTTTAGCATATATCCCAACTGCTCCTGATTTGGAGGGACTGTCCCTTTTCTGAGTCCATGTCCTCTGTCCCTCGTTCTTCTCTGTCCATCTTTGAGGTTTATTATGCAGATCTACATCAATAAATGATTCATTTGCGTATTTAAAGTGTTTATAATGTTGTAACTGTTACACCCTATCCCCCATCTATCAATCAATGGGGGTGTGTGGCTTTTTTAACAATTGACCCTCTTTCCCAACCTGAGAAGTTGGAAGGTATGCTTATAATTCCCAATATGCATTTCTCATCAGTGGTCAGGAATGGTCCTTGCTGCCTTATCACCTATAACTGGCTCCCTATCATTATATTGTACACTCATAAGGGTCGGGCTCTGGATTTTGTAACCACATACTTTTGCTGCACAAACATGTTTTTTTGTCTAGATTTTCTAAGCTTTTACATTCAGTACTTCAGTGGTTGTAACAATAGAGGTTATTGCAAAAACATCCAACCCACCCAATAGCATTTGCTGGCGGGCAATTGAGCAAGGGTCCTCCTGTGGTCACATTGCTGACTCAGTATGTAATAACTAGCGGAGGAATGTCAGACTCCTTCAGTGACACATGACTGTGCAGAAAAATATTTTGAACACAGGTTTGCACAGATCGCGTGAAGGTGGGAGGTTAAACGTAGGAGAACTAACACATAGATTTAACAAAAGCCATCTTCACTATGTCGCAACACAAGGACAGGAAGCATGTACACTAATCACACAGTAGGTGAAAGGTGAAGGATGAAATATCTGTGACAAAATACATAAAGTCAAATGTTACTTTAGTCTTTACATGCTTAAAGGGACACTACTGTCACTACCGTTGGGGAAAAAGATTGTAACTCACATTTCACTGAATACGTTTTTAGAGATTTTTGGCTTTTTGTTTTTATTTATTTTAAATGTGCAATTAAAAAGGAAACACAAAATATTGTTTTTCTCATGCAGTTAAAGCAGATCAAAAATTGGGGTCTGGCCCTGGAATCTAAATGAGGCTTTTGATCTGCTTTAAGATTCCCAAATGGGACCAGCAGTTATATCACTTTCTTACAGAGGATACAGAACCAGAATGGGCCTACAAAACCACACATAGAGGTAGGTTTCTCAGGGCCATGCACCAAGGGGAACCTAGAGAAATGGAGATCTAAGGTTCTGACTGATCTAGGGACTCCATCTTTTGGGCTCATCGGATGCCTGACATCCAGCCCAGTCGTTTGGTGCCATATTCAGAACCATATGACCTCCCTGCCCACAGTTAGAACCCCGAAAGGGTTTAGTTTCTAAAGCAGGTCCCACAGCGGTGGGAGGTGACAGTCCGTCCCACAGAAGAGAGGTGGTGAAAAGAGTCTCTTTTCACCCCCGGCGGGATGATTCGGGCCAGGTCTTAGGTCATTTCTAGGGGAGGTCATGCTGCAGCATGCTGGAGGTGCCCATCAATAGGCTTGCCACTCACCTCCATTCTGTGGGAGCTCTTCATCACCACTCTACATCTGCATGTTAAAGTAAGTGAATATTACATCTCTGTGTGTAACTCGCTGTAACATGTAACCAACTTCTCAGAACAGCATTTGTATTATTTCATATTCCATCATAGCCAAATGTTTGTTACCACTGCCTAGTGTGCTCATTGCATTAAAACCTATATTTAACTTGAGCAATCTTTTTGCCTTCGCCAAGAATCTGTGTGTCCGAAGGCTTTGGGCCTGGTAGTCCCGCTAGGAGGGCAAACAGATAGGGTTTTGGGAAGGCGGGCTGAATGATTGGAGGTCCCTGATTGATAGTTGGATCATGTGACCCGCGGTTCCCTGACACCCTGCCAAAACACGAGCCAGCTACAGGTTTCAAAGCTGTTGGGGCAGATGTGGCGTTTCATAAGGGATTATGACACTGCTCTGCATCCTAGCCAGTTACCAATTACATTTTCACAATTTGGCGAGAGGAGCAACACAGGGGGATTCTTCCATCCTGGGACCCTTGGGTGAGGAGAAAATGAGAACTCCTGTTAGGGGCCAGGTAGAAAATCATGACCACAAACCGGTTGTACCCTGTGACAACAGAACTAACCCTCGTTGACCTGTTGGAGAGTTATGATCCATATTAGATTTGAAAGATCGCAGCCCTTTACTGTATGGGTAACCAATGCAATGATCAGCAAAGGGTTTAGGAATCAGTGTAGAGGTTAGACAGAGCTGGGCTGCGGCATTCAGGATGGATTGGAAAAGAGAAAGCTTAGTAAGGGGGCTGGCTGGCTTGTAGTGAGTTTATCAAGTAATGCAGATGTGAATGGATCAGGGCAACACTGAGAGTTTTTGTTGTTTGCACTGTAAGAAAGGGGCGAATTTTAGAATGATTTCTAAGGTAATAATTTGGCATGGGCAGAAAAGTGTGTCAATATAGGGGGTGAATGACAAATTAGAGTCAAGTGTGACAGCTAGTCTGGGAGCATGCAGCCTTGGTGTTATGGGAGTGCCACACACTGAGAGGCAGATGTTAGGTTTAGGTATATTAGTAGATAGTGAAAAGTAGCTCCATTTGTTAAAGATTTAATTTCTGAGAGAAGACATAATGCTAAAAACAGCAGTCAGGCAGTCACTGGTGTTCTGAAGTATGGCAGGAGTGAGGTTGCAGAGCCCACGCATGTAATGTTGGAGCGGGGAAAGGTGAGTGTTTACATGCCCTCCCAAGGGTTTTACAGAGCGGGGAATCCCAATTCAGGATTCCCAGGGGGGAAGGCCAGCGGCCAGACCTGGAATCTTTTGTACCACTTTAAGACCAGTAGATTGCAGCATGCAGTGTAGGACATTATGGTCTACTGTGCCAAATGTTGCGTAGCCACCATTGCATTTGGCTGTCAAGAGGTCATTTGTCACTTTGGTGAAGACAGTTTTTGTTGAATGTAGAGTGTGAAATCCAGATTGCAATGGATCAAGGAGAGAGTTATCTGAGAAGTAGTGGATAACATGAGAGTAGTCCAGATGTTCCAGAAAGTTTAGAGATGATGGGGAAATTAGAGACAGGTCTGTAGTTGGTTGTGCTGGATAGGTCAAGGGAAGGTTTTTTAACAGAGAACTTTTGGCAGAATGTTTGGAAGTGGAAGGGAAGAAAGCAGAAAAGAGGAAAAGGTTAAATATGTTGGTTAGATGAGAAGTGACAGCAGGAGAGAGAGACTGGAGGAGGTGTGAGGGAATGGGGTCAGAGGTTTATTTGGTAGGGCGAAAGGAAGAGAAGAGTGTGTAGACTTCTTCTTCTGTGACTGGGTCGAATATGTTGAGTGGGGTAGGTGAGGTGTGGTAGGGAAGAGGATCAATGACTCTCAATGGCTGGAAATCAATATCTTCCCAGATGTGTATCCTTAATCAGTGTTCAGTTTATCTCATGAGAAGGTGTTGCCATAGCAGACAATGATGGCCTCAGATATTAGAGATTCAGTGGTGGAGGTGGTGGAGTGTGTTAGGCCTAATTTATTCAACTGACCGAGGAAGAACATCTGCTGCTGAGCCTTTTTGTAGGTTTGCTTAGTGTGTGCCCCATCAAAGATTGGAAAGGTGTTTTCCTCAACCTTTTTCTCAACTTCTTCACTATGTATGTGGATTGGAGTTTCTGATGGATATTCTTCCACACCAGTTGCAGAGATTGTCAATTTCCTGCCTATATGGAACCTCATCTCCATATTCGATAAGGTCAATGACTTTGGTGTCATCCGTGTATTTGACAAGTTTTACTAACTTGTCCATTGATAAGCTGTTATCTATGTATCAGGGAAAAGGGATAGGAGAAAGCAAGCATCCCTTAGGGGCACCACCTGTGATGATGGTTCTGACACTCGATGTTACAGGATCAAGTATGACCCAAACTTGTTCCAAACTAATGTTCATCTTTTGCTCTTACTGGCACAGTACAACCATTGACTTCCATATGTCAATTTCAGTTGTCACAGTGACACCAGTAACTTGACACCTGGGCCTGAAACTTCCTTCCGCTAGTCCCATCTAGTTGCCATCTGGGATGATCATTGCTCCTGGTTCCAGTTCTGTTCCTGGCTGCTTACTTTTCCCGTAAACAGCTTCCTCTTGGTTCTTTCCACAGCTAGAACGATTACTCAACTGGTTCTAACTAGAACTTAGAATCTTATATATCTTCCCATCTACAGCATTGTACAAGTAATAGGGCTCACATGGCTAGTACATGTGCAAACCTTACCAGAACTCGTATGGAGCCCAGGCCTAGGCTTAGATTAACTAGCTTAACTTTTTCTGTTCCCAACTGTAACTACTATGTAGGTTATCCCCAGACACCAAAAATGGTGCTGGTTGACTTGAAGTTCATATGGGGATGTACTTCCCACAGAGTACCCTCCCCCCCCCCCCCTCACCCAGCACTGCTAAATCTAAAGATTCCCTACAATATCATACTTGCTAGAGATAAACTCGCCATTATATTTACCTGCACTGAAATGACTAGGTCTCTGAATGTTATGTCAGAGCTATTCTTAAAGCAGATAGAAACTTTTCCAGAACTCATTTTGTAGGTTTTGCTTTCAAAGGACCAAAATCCACCGTGGAGTCTATGAGACCCCAGGGCTGGCATACTCACTCTGCCCGGGGCACCCTGATCTGAGTTTTCACTCGAAAACACATCTTCGTTCCCGGTCAAAGGCGCATTTGTGAATGGCTGGCGCAGGCACGCTCTCTGTTAAAGGGTAGTGAGGGATGCGCTGCCATTACACTTGGATCTGCTCGGATTAGACAAGCTCCTGGATGAAGGGGCTTGAGCAGATCAGAGTGCGCTGATTGGACGAGTGGTGGCGCATGGGCCGTAGGTCCAAAAAGAGGTGAGTTAGTTCAGGCAACCTGGGGGCAAGGACCAAAAACCAGAATAGTCACTTTAAACATATTAATTGATGGTACTCTTGACATCTAGCTTGCCTTTTAACCCAGTTTATTGTCCCATAAAAACAGCTACCAACTTCTAGTCATAAAGCGTAAAAACAAGCCTTTCATTTTGTATAACTTTGCACCTATTAACAAGCTGATTGTTTTTCTCTTTGCGTGACAATTTATAACCCGGGCAAGTTATTTTTTAACTTTTCCTGGTAGGGAAAGGCAGAACGAGGTGTTGTGCCTGTGTGCCGCTTAACTGAGCAGGATCATATGATAAAGATGAGGCCTGAGCTCGGCGTGTACTGTACAGCGTATAAACAATGGCTTTGATTCCCTCTGCGTTGTGCCTGGGCCATAGTCAGAGTTTAGCTAATCAACAGTCTGAGCCACCTCCTGCCAGCATGACCTGTCTCACTTGATAATGCTGCTTCATAGAGATTCTCTGCTCCAGAACAAGTTGTACTTGGCTGCCTGCCACAGGACTGAGTGATCCTTCTCCTGCGGGATTCCAGAGCTTCCACAAACACAACAGGTCACTTACCACTAATGTGACATGAAAGAAAGGCTTTGGAATGACGGTATCTAGTGACCGATACGTCTTACAAATGCCTGCTTGTAGGGGCCTTGTACCAAGCCGGAGGGAAGGAGGGGTGTGGGGACACAGCAAATGTGCATGACATGTTTATTCCAAACTGATCAATATCTGCGAGTGTCAGGGCCGTGAACTGTCTGCCAAGACAATACAGATCCATTTTTTTAATTTTTAACCATCTTAACCCTCAAAGCTCAATTATGTTTTGGAATTGCTTTTTTAATATGCAGACTAATGTGACTGTAGAAAAACACAAATCAATTGTGCTTTTACATTAAGGTCAGACTAGTGGGTTTTTTCATCACAGAAATGAGAAAGATCTCATAATTAAAATATGGCTTATTAAGGGTCATTGTGAAAGATATTAATGCTATCACTAATGATAAATTGCACATCCAGCCAGAGGAGATAATGATTAGTAGCATAGAAATGACCTATACGACTATTTTTCATCAATGAAGTTTGTGATTTAGTTGTAAGCATTCATCAAAGTGCATCTGTAACTCAAAAGCCCCTTCAAAGCAAACCAATAGTTGAAATTTAGATTGGTGGGGGCATACACCATGCAGATGCGTGTGGATTACATTGGAGCAGCCCTATAGCCACATATCTGACAGCCCAGCTTCTGAAAATCCAGTCCCACAGTGAAAATTGCCTTAAAGAGGAACAACCACCTCCCTAAAGACTATAAGACTCTAGGAATGGTGGTCTCCCTCAAGCTGGGATGACCTGCTCTGTATATTCCTTAGCAAATCTCCATAAACTGATCGCGCTGCATCCACCAGGCCGCAGCCGTATCCCCACTATGCTTACCCGTGACCGACATTACTTACTGGCTGATGTCGGCACGCTTCATTCAGCTTTATTCACTCAAAGCTGCAAAAAAAATCTGAAAGGACCACAAGCCGCTGATCAGTTGAACATGCATCCTATGAAAGAAAGAACAGTTTTTTTGGGCATACTAAATATGGATGCACCAGGCAGGAGGAACAAAACCCAAGTGAAAATCTAGGGTTTTGTTCCTTTTGAAATCTTTGTGCAATCATCCTCTAGACATAGTAATCAGTAGTAATGATTCATCATTGCTCTGCTCAGAGCAGAGAGCTTCTAGAAACATTGTTTCAACAGTCCATATGCTCTGCTCTGCTGACCCCATAGAGATATATAGTTACATAGCTTTCTATGAGTTTCTGAAACAGTAAGTATGAACCGGAAGCCAACACCCAGCAACCCTACTGTAATATTTGGACTGTTGGGATACTTTAGAGTGAACCTATAGTTACAGATAGACATAAGACTTGATCATTGTTCCCCAACCCAAGTATACAGATAAATCAATACAATAAATATTCCCTGTTTCATTAGTGCAGTAAGTGCCCCCTTGGGGCTGTGGCATCAGCAGTTGCAGACAGTGTGAGCTGTAAAGCTGCTGCTTCCAATCTCATTAATTCCACAAACTCTCCTGTTATTCATGTGTTTGTCAAGACTCTTTCTCTCTCGGAAGCAGATCACTGGGTATACCATCAATGCAGTGCCCACAAGTTACATGGGTGGACTACTAACAGTATTTTACATTTTCAGCCAATGTAAAATAAGATTTTTTTTTTCATTGGATGTCCACTTTAATGATAGAAATATCTTTTTGAGTAATAAAAGATGCCTGACCTTAAAGTGGACCTAAAGTTAGAAATCACCCCCTAAGGCATCCCAAATAATTGGTATGTTCCTCCAGTTCTCTAGGAAGCCCAAAATCAGATATGGAGCACTAATGACAAGTATAAGATGCAGCTACTCGTGTGAAGCTTTTTCCTGTATCTCACCATTTACGCACTTACAGAAAGCATGAGGATTAGGTTAGTTTATTGTCCCTGAGAATCAGAACCCTCCCTGGCACTGGTTCAGATCCACCTTAATGATAAATATGTATTTTTGGTTGCAATAATTGTCCGTTTTTAGTAGGGGGCTTTATGGTTTTTAAGACTTAAGAAAAAATAACCCCTACAACAAAGTTACCCAAATAAAGGGAGTATGTGGGAAGGTGACTTCAGAGCCACTGAGCCAGCAATAAGCTGAAAGCACAGCAACAAGAAGAACAGCCTTCAGCAGCCACACGCTACCCACATATTTGAGGGCGCCCTTCCTGAGATAATTGGTCTAGATCAGAGGTTTACAACCAGTAGCATTAGTACTACTGGTGGTACTCAGGATCAGGTGGTATTCAGGAAGGTTACAGACGGGCCTATATCCCCAACCTGATCTGCCGCCATTTATACTGAACCCAAGCTGGGTATGTGCAATAAGTATAAAACTGCCTCAGGGTCATGAAACTATGTGTACATTTTACAAACTTTAAATAGGTGTTTTCTGTTTTATTAACAACATTTTAGTTGACCAACAACCCACACATACCACCGGATCATAAGCAAATGTGAAGTGGTACTTGATTTAAAAAAAACCCTGGTCTAGATTGATTCATTTGTTTGCTCTGAACAATGCGATCAATATGTTTCATCAGAAAAACCAATCTTACTACACTCTACACTAAAAATCTGATCACTATAACATTGTGCTAAAATCACACATGTAAAGCCGCTAGGTTCTGTCTAGCCCTTATCTGCCTGAGATCTGCCAGTACCTCTCAAAATCAGTTCCAGATGGACTCCCTTGTTCCAGTCATACTAAATATGGAGGATCTATCCCCTGGGGTTCAGCTGAAGGCCAAAATGGCTTTTTACAAACAATACTTATGTCTGGCTTATGTATAGACAAATTCAAAAAATTATTTCCTGGCTCAGTGACCCACTTTCCAACATAAAGTTCTGGACTGGTTGGAGTTATGAATGTTAACATTTTCCACAGTTTTGGAGGAAAAAATGTGATTTATAGATGTGCAAAAGGAGAGGTGTTTGTCATAAAGCACTGTTGCCTGTTTGCACAACTACTACTGTGATCCTGAAAATAATCTTTGCCTTTGAGGGAGTCCTTTGATGTTTTAGACTTCACGTTAAAGACCATGTCTTCATGGTTGTACAGATATGGGGGATCGGTGCCTGGTTTTTATCTATATACACACACATAGGGCCAGCTCCAGGTTTTTGGAGGCCCCTTGGGCAAGAGAGTCTTAGTGGGCTCCAAAGTAGTGAGTGTCACCTTTCAGCTCCGCTGCCACAAATGAGTCTCCTGCTGCTGATCGCCCTACAGTCCTTATTGCCTTCCCTATAGCCACCAATCACACTCCCGTCCTTGTTACATTCTCTACTGACACCAAGAACCCTTTAGGCCTTACTGCTTGCTCCCTTGTCACTAAAGACTACTTTGCTGTCAGTTGTCACCTGGTTCTCACCACCCCTATTCCATGCAACCTTCTACATTGTTGCTGATCATCCCCTGTTGCTGAGGCCAGCCATGACCAGGTCTGCACACAGCACCCAGCATTTAGTGGTTCAGGTCCACTGTAAAATAATACCATGGTCAAGTGTGAGCCTGAGTGGGCCCCTGAAAATGCCAGGAGACCTGGCAATTGCCCAGGTTTGCCTGTGCTGGCGCCGGCCCTGCACACACATATTTATATATCACATACACAGAGGGGGAGTTGCATGCTTTAACCCATCAGGGAGTTAGCAATGCAACATTCTCCATTTGGCGAGTGTTCCAGTGAGGGAGCAGTGAGCAGGAAAGTGTGCCGTGAGGATGCAAAGGTCATATTCCATCGCATTTCTGAAGGAGCAGCCTGGTGGCTTAACGTGATATTCCAGGCAAAGCCAAATGTTATACCATTGTATGGGGCTACATTTTGGCACTATCCTAAACTTTTTCAGTTTTCAAATTGAAGAAGAAATGGCCAAGATATCAAGGATTACAGCTTTAGCTTACATATTCTATTCTGAAGCATGAGGGTGTGGCCCTTGGAGCTGTGATGCTGCGTAATAATCAGCATGATGTCGGCACTGGGAGCAAGAGCGCTTGCTAGGAGATGGCTGGGCCGGAAGGAGGGAGATAGGGGTTAGCTGGGCTTGAATGGAAGCTCTGAGAGTGCAATCAATACAGAGGGGGTGTGGTCTGGACTAGCTCCTCAAGCTAGTATTGGTGGTCCACATTTGCAGGGTGGCACTAGAGGGTTCAGATAGGAAACTGTATTTCCTTATTTACAGTGCCAAGCTGAGAGGAGGCACAGAACTGTAGGAATGCTTGGCAAGGTAAGCTGCTAATTATTTGTTTTAATCTTTTAAAGGAAAAATAAATTTAAGCCAGAGGTGGTCAGTCTGGAGGATGTTCAAGATGCCCAGCTGGTACTGCTGAAACAGCTAATGGCATTCAGGCCATCACTGACATGGCAGGCTTAGGTGAGTGTGGGCCTTTTTAAGGCTACATATGCACTTTCAAGGCCTTCCAAATGCCAAATGTCCCCTGATTAAGTATACCTTTATTTGGCAAGCACATCAGGAATGAACAAGCAATTTCCTGCAGGACAGATCCATTGCAGTCCAATCGGCTAATGCCTCAATATCCCCCTAATACAGAGCCGAAAGACAGTGCGTGGGGGAAGGTGAGGTTAGTTTAGTGTCCCTGTGGATCAGAACTGTCTCCAGCACTGTGTTACAAAGGAGAGTTTAGGTCAGCTTCAAGCCAGCCATACACTAGGCAACTATTAAAAAAAAAAAAAAAAAAAAAAAAGTAAGACCATGAAAATCAAATCTGTAGTGCCAAGGCTGGAAAACAGCAGGGATAACTTAATCAAACAGTTTGTTTTTAACCAGAGAAAATACTGCCAAACCCAGACAAAAAAACGTATGAAACACTGAAACATGAAGGTCAGCATCCTAACTGCAGGGAATGTTGTCATGTACACACACTTAGCTATTTTCCAGAATCAGGAGCATGGATCACGCTGCAGTGCTGGTACTTTACTTGTAATTGCAGGGAAAAAGTATAATGTAACTATTATTATAGAAAGTGCCACTGTCTGGCATAATAGCGTAGGTTAATGATGTTAATAGATTGCATTTAGCTTATGTCCTAAGATAAGCAGAAGATAAGAATTTCCCATACACTTTGAGCACATACAAGTAATAAATGGAACAATGTGAAGGAGTGACTGTGAAAAAAGTTAGAAGTGAATCACTTATTACCCAATAGCTATTCTGCCTACGGAGGTAAAAATGAGGTCAATATAAGTTCTGCTATCAAAACCAACAACGACAACAATAACAAAACCCTCTAAAAAATAATGTTCAATTGACTTCTATAATCGAGTAACAAAATGTTTTACTTTTTTACTAAATGTATTAGTAATGATATTTTGGGCAAAAGAACTCTGACATCGGGAAGACTGTCTCACCAAATGCAGAATCCTGGATGCCTGTGGCTTACAAATGATCTGACTCTTGGTTGAATGGCGGTAGTGGAATGCATGGACTTCTGAGCATTGACTCAATCACCAACATCTTTAATGGACCCATAATTAAGCCACAAGCTAAACCATCCCCTACCATGACCATCACCCACTTTGAGGACCCCCAAAAAATCAAATTTAAGGAGGCCCCACCTGTTTATCTATGCCAGATTTAATATTTAGGTTTGGGCACACAGCCAGGGGGGCGGAGGGAGCATTCTAGCAGTCTTGCACATGGCACCATCCAACATAAAGCCGGCCCTGATTGCACCATCAGTCTCTCCAGAAACAACCACGCTACAATACATTCATTTCAAGCCTCATAGAATCATAGAAAGTCTGAAACAGGAAACTGGTGTCAAAATACCTCCTCCAATAGTGGTTTTCTTTTTCTGGCCTTCAAATTTTTCTATCCTCATTTTAAGAAAGAAAAGAAATTGTGCCGGCAAGAAGTTACCGCCTGCTCCTGGTGCCCTGGTTTGTTTCAAACTATAGGTGACTAGGCTAGAGTGTTAAATAAGCAATAACAGTAGATCAGTCCCGGGCCCGGTCTATATACTTATTTTACCTACCACCACGCCATCAAAATTATATTTAAAATATAAACATTTACTAAATTATACAATTTTATAATCACTCACTGTCAGGATTCAATTAATATTTAAATCACAGATGGATAATTTTCCAAGTATTTCAGAGCACATTATAGAGTTAATGCACTTCATACAGTTGTGACACTATTTAAGAGCTTTTTCCACATATGGATGTTGCTAGAAGGATTATAACAATTAACATACCATATTTTTCACCCTATAAGACGCACCTGCTCAGAGGACGCACCTAGGATTTGGAGGAGATAAATAAGAAAATAAATGTTCTGAACAAAATGTTGTGCTAAAACACCATCCACCTCAAGCACCAAATAATAGACAAAGTGCAGAATCCCCCCATTACAGGCAGAGTGGCACTCTCCCCTCCACCCCCCATGGGCAGTGTGGCATTCCCCCCTCCCATTCCCATAGGCAGTGTGGCAATCCCCCCTCCCATTCCCATAGGCAGTGTGGCAATCCCCCCTCCCATTCCCATAGGCAGTGTGGCAATCCCCCCTTCCATTTCCCATAGGCAGGGTGGCATTACCCCCATCCCATTTCCCATAGGCAGTGTGGCATTACCCCATTCTATTCCCATAGGCAGTGTTGCATGCCCCTCCCATTTCCATAGGCAGTGTGGCATTACCCCCATCCCATTTCCCATAGGCAGTGTGGCATTACCCCATTCTATTCCCATAGGCAGTGTTGCATGCCCCTCCCATTTCCATAGGCAGTGTGGCATTTTCCTCTCCCATTTCCCATAGGGAGTGTGACATTCCCCTCTCCCATTGCCTATAGGCAGTGTGGCATCCCCCCTCCCATTCCCATAGGCAGTGTGGCATTTCTCCCTCCCATTTCCCAAAGGCAAAAGAAAAAAAACAAGTAAACTCACATTTCCATCGCTCCTGAGCTGCTGGCTAGGCTAGGTTGCCAGAACCTCGGGAGGCTAGAAGATGGAGGAGTGGCAGGCGGACAGGTGGGGCAACTGATGCCTGCCTGATGTCTCCGCCTTGAACACTGTCTCTGCCGCCACCGCTTCTTCTCTGAAACATCTGCACACACACTCAATGCTTGAGTGGGGACAGCGTGAACGGTGGAGACATTGGGTAGGGATCGGTTGCCCTGCCCGCCCACCTGCCGCTTCTCCATCTTCTGGCCTCCTGTGGCTGTGATGGCCTGGCCAGCAGCACAGGAGTGATGGAAATGTGAGTTAACTTTTTTTTTTAACATTCACCCGATAGGACTAACATTTTTCCCACACTTTTAGGGGGAAAAGGGCATCTTATGGGGCAAAAATTTGGTTAATTAGTGACTATCAAACTTGGCATAAGTTTGCTTACTTCTGCTATATTAAAATACATTGCTACATTGTATCATACCTGACCCAATGCTGTAGATACTTTTGATACAACATCCAATACAGAGCACTGCCCATGGTGGTCTGAAAGTTTCAGGCTATAATTAATATAAAAAATTACTGATTGTCCTAGAACGATCTCTGAATTGCAAATAAGAAATGGCTTGTTACCTGTTTTCAGCATATGGTGTGGAAGTCGCTCTTTAGTGGTGGCCGGCCTGTGTGGATTCGCCTGTTCTTAATACTGCATTGCTAGTGGTAGGGCTGGACCTGTGATGGCTGGTTCTTGCCACTATCCCCCGTTTTAAACCATGCACATGTCTGGGCACACAGGCATGCGCTGCATCCCCCTGGTGGTGCCACAAGACAGTTACTCACTGAGACGTTCGGCCTTCAGGGCTATAAACTCTTCATGTTATGTCATGTTTTGGTCATTAAAGTATCCATGTATGGTGGTGAATGCACCTTGTAGCATTGTTGGTTTTTGTGTTAGAAATTTCACCTGAGTGTTCTCTGTGATCAACCTGGAAGGTCATTTTAAAATCTGGGGATCCCCCTTTTCAGCAGGGGAAGTGAGCAGGTGGAGCTGTCATGGAAACATGATTGCAGGGACATGTGAGTACATTCCCGGCCTCCCCTGATAATCTCTCCCCTCACTCCAGGCAGTGGCCTACCCCAGTGGTAAGGGTGCTGTGCACTACCTTGAACTGCTGCTTGCCACAGTAACGGGAACTCTTTGGTAGTCAGCGGCATCACACAGCTGACGAACAAAGCTGGAGTCCACTTCACCACAACTTTTCTCCATGGTTGAGCTGGTTCCCACACTGCTGGGATTTTCTGGTTCACACTGAGAAGGGGACGGCAGAACCATAGCATGCATCCTTAGGGGCGTGTAGTGGGTGCGGCTTCAGATGAGGCCCTGTTAATGGCAAAATAGACAGACCCATTGTTTGCAGGGAGCTGGAGACATGTGAATACATCTCTTGACCAGCTGCACCTACTGAGGCAGAGCCTGACTGGGAACCCTTCTGTCTCAGTGAATAGAGCAGAACTCTACACTTTGACAAAGCAGGGGGGAATAGCCTTGTCCAAAAATTTACTTGTGAATAGTGAACATGATCCAGAGGGATTCCAAGGCACCAATGAAACAACTTCGGGTAAGCTTAGTGGAGACCACAATGGCTGCTGCTGGTAATAAAAGGTATGGGCTTTTTCATCCTGGGACATGTTTGACTTTGGGGTAAGTACCTCCTGTTCTTTGCCTATTCATTTGTTGGTCTTGGGAGACTGTCTAGCACCCTGTATATTGAAGCGGACCAACCTCCCTTAACAGGGATGTCCCCATGTGTGAAACCATACAAGTGTGGGCTTCCATCCAATCAGAACAGAATGCCCAACAATCTATTCCTAATAAATGGATTGCCAGAGAACCTCCGGTCAGCCACTCTCCCCTACTGTGTGTGCTATGGAAAACATGTTGGACCTGGCAGAGAATCTAGGCCTAGGGCCCCCAGTCTGAAGTGTACATAGTGCCAGGACAAAAAGAAAAAGAAAAAAAAAAGGATTTTTATGCAGCCACTAGGCTTACCCTAGATCAGTGGTACTCAACTGGCTATCCAACCCCCGCGACAGCCCTCCCACCCGGACTTTCACCTCTCACCAGATGCCTGTATATGGACCTTTACAAGAATTGAGTACCCCTGCCCTAGATGATGGGGTCACAAAAATGCACAATGCTTAGCCCCTCATAGAGGAATGCAAAATAGAGTTAAAGAAAAAGTTAAACCGTAGCCTTTACACTCATGATTAAAATAGTGTGCTCCCCTCCCCAATTTCCCAGCCCATGGTAGTAAAATCTACATTTTAACTTTTTCCATCCTGCATTGGTGTATAACAATTTGTGCTGGACTTTACATTTATGTTGCATTCCCGATACCAGGGCAAATTTACCCCTATGGACTGCTAGAGACTGTATGTCCCAAATCTTACCAGAGTGTTAAAGGTAAGCCTTGCTGGAGAGATCCCCCCCCCCCCAAACCAATCAAAGAGTCTAGTTCTGATTCCTACCACCACCATAAACTTTATCAATCTAAAATCTAATCAGGTACAAAGGTTCATTTACTTTCTGTAAACCTGACTGTGTTGATGACCTCTAATCTCTGTCCCCTGTGATTTCATGAATCCCTGTTTACTGCTCATCTGTTTTCAACAGAAGGAGATCCGCATTGTGTGTCTGATGAGATCAGCTTGCACATGCCGAGTGTGATGATCATGTGCAGAAGAAAGGAATGCACTGACTCGGGAGGAAGTCACCTCAGGGGTCAAGCATGATGGTGACGGACAAAAGTGGTCAAAGAAAATAACAGTCAGACTGACACGCCCTTGTGATCACATTGCCTGTGTTAAAACATGAGTGATTTTAAGATGATTTTATTTTACATTTGTATTTAGATACTTACAGTGGCTGAAGGGTGGATCATTTCATACATTCCATATTTGGTTCTCTAGTCAAACATGAAGGCTCACTTTGTTGTATTGTATTACTTCTTCAGAGCTTTAAAGGGAACATTCACCACCAGCTGTTGATGTAAATAATATAACACCTTGCATTTGATTGTGAGTCAGCAGCCTCTAAAATTCCTATTTTGAAGAAAGATGTGTTGCCACAGTCAAAAACCAGGATTTTTCTGGTACCAACAGCTGCCTTACCTGATCAGCAGATCCCGTGCCACCTCGCCCAATTGTCTTGTGCCTCCTGCTTCTCGATGCTGTACCTCCCCCACCATCAGGTGTGTCAAGACCTGGCAACACCCTCAATTGAAAGCATTAGGGGGGCATGCGGCATTACTATGACTGATGGTGAAGGTTGCACCACACCTAGAAACAGGAAGCTCCAAGCCAGGCACATGGGGCATGGATCTGCTAATCATTGCTGGATTAGGAAGGATCATTTGCGGGGGACAAAAGATATACAGACCTCTCAACTTTATAGGGTGGGAGAGAGGGACAATTGTTAAATTAAGCCACACACCCTCATAGCGGATGGATAGGAGATAGGTTGTAACAGTTACAGCAATATAAATACTTTGAATAGGCAAAGGAATAATTTATTGATGCAGATCTGCATGAAACGCCTCAAAGAGGGACAGAGGAGAATAACAATGGACAGGGAACATGACCTAAAAAGAGGGACAGTCCCTCCAAATCAGGGACACTTGGCTATAGTATACAGCTTTTTTTAAATTTTAGCTTGGACAATGTCTTTACAAAGAAAGCAAACAAGGAGACTTGCACTATACCCTATGAATTGTAAAGAGGTGGTAAGGAATTATGTTATATTTTTTGTTTTTGATCAGATTGGCTTTTTGATTAAAAATTCTAGATCACTCAATTGATTGTTTGGCACTTGCACTTTACATTATTTTTATATATAGTATATATTATATTTTTAGGATCATCGGCAGGATTTGCACATTGTAATTTGCACTGTTTGATCTTTTTCTTAATAATGAAGTGTATATATACATAAGGATGAATTTATTGGTAATAACTGTGATGGTACTCTCCCCGTCGCCTGCACACCTACACATTTATGTTGGTTCGTCTTGTTTGTCATTGTTTGATTTATGTTTTTTAAGTGGTTTTAACATGTTTATGGATTATGTGTAGTGATCATTTGTGTTAATACTAAATAAAAATCTTGTATTACTTTTGAGTTGAGAGTGTCTCCCTATTTTTGTGATTTAGACCTGGACAATGTCTTTAAGCTAACTGACCTGGTGTGACTGGCTTTCCCTTTACTCACCTTCTTATGACTAGGTGCAACCTTGGCCCTTCTTTAATCATCAGGGACCTCACCTAGTAAGAGAAACTGGTTAAACAAATTGGTTAGTGGTGCAGCAATCACATAGGAATTCTGGGGTGGATGTCATCTGGACCCATTGCCTGAACATCTAGTCTACTGTATCTTTGCAGGATTTCTGTCAGGTAGAGGTTCCCAGCACTGTTCTTTGATGGAGCATTTTTTTTTTATTGAGGTTTGCTCATCGAAGAAACAGAAACACCTCATGCACCCGTGACTCATACTGGATGTTCTCACACATAAAAAATAGCGCATCCCTGTAAAGAACCATTGATATTAATCACAGCATTTAACAGAGGTTATTTGTCTGGAAGAAGTGAATCACTATTTGTTCTGCTATTCCAACCGAATATCCATAACTGACGTGTGGGCACAGCTAGAGTCATAAAGCAATCTCCAGTACTTCTGCTAGGGAAATAGTATTGTTGATACAGACAGAGCAAATTGATAGTTTATCAGCGTGTGCAATACACTGCTTCTGGGATTCTGCTGTGGATTGATGCGTCAGAGATGCAATTGCGGAAAGTTGCTTTTTATTTCCTGCATAGGAAGTTTGTGTTACAGCAGCCTATTGAACCTGTTTGTAATACTGACCCTCGATGGGTGACAATTGGGGCTATTATAAGACATCACTGTTTGTGATCATTTGGTGCTGCAGTGACTTTCTACTTGATGACATTGGCAGATCCACATGCAGTGAAAAAGAAAGGTCAGGGGAACAATTCCCCATATAGGCAGTGTGGCATTCCCCCCTCCCATTCCCCATATAGGCAGTGTGGCATTCCCCCCTCCCATTCCACATATAGGCAGTGTGGCATTCCCCCTCCTATTTCCCATATAGGCAGTGTGGCATTCCCCCTCCTATTCCCCATATAGGAAGTGTGCCATTCCCCCCTCCCATTCCCCATATAGGCAGTGTGGCATCCCGCTTCCCATTCCCCATATAGGCAGTGTGGCATTCCCCCTCCTATTCCCCACATAGGCAGTGTGCCCCCCCCCCCCCCCAATTCCCATAGGCAGTGTGGCATTCCCCCTCCCATTCCCCATATAGGCAGTGTGGCATCCCCCCTCCTATTTCCCATATAGGCAGTGTGGCATTCCCCATATAGGCAGTGTGGCATTCCCCCTCCTATTTCCCATATAGGCAGTGTGGCATTCCACCTTCATATTCCCCATATAGGCAGTGTGGCATTCCACCTCCTTTTCCCCATATAGGCAGTGTGGCATCCCGCATCCCATTCCCCATATGAGCAGTGTGGCATTCCCCCTTCTATTCCCCATATAGGCAGTATGGCATTCCCCCCTCCCATTCCTCATATAGGCAGGTGGCATCCCTCTACCATTCCCCCGTCCCCTCCTGGCAGCAAGAGCAGCAGCAGGGACAGAGACAGCGCTTGCCGCTCCTCCATCTGCTGCCTCTTCCTGCCAGGGCAAGCATGAACACCCAGGTCAGGGCAGAGAGTGGCTTTGGCCTGCTCGAATTGAGTCCAACCTGATCTCTAGGATTAAATGGGAATCTGCAGCCTTGGTACCAGGAAGTGGTGCAGATTGGGTAACATGTAACAGTTTGGTCATTCACCATGGGAAAAACGTAGCCCCAGAAGGTCTTCACTTCGAGGTCATTGCCCTGAACCATGACCATCCTCTAGTCGGTTATTTTTGAGAAACTCAGACCCTGGAACCTACCCAAGGACAAAACTGTGAGGTTTGCACATAAAACAAGCCCAACACCCAGCCAGCGGGTTTCCTTATGCCTCTACCCATTCCGGAGCATCCATGGGGGAGTATCTCGCTGGATTTCTTTTGCTGGGTTGCCACCCTCTGACGGCTTTACCACCATCTTAGTCAGAGCCATTACATCAGCCGCTGAGCTGGTTACCATCTTTTTCAAGGAGATTGTTAGTGTCCCCGAGGACCACAGACCGCGGATCACAGTTTACATCCCAGTTTCAGACTCATTGCTCTTCATGTTAAGGTGGCTTTTTCTTCAGCATACCACCCACAGTCCAATTAGAGCAATACCTCCGGTGCTACACACGCTATCTACAAGACAACTGGAGTCAACTCCTGCCAATGACCAAGTTAGTTTGCTTATAACTACACACAGCACTCCTCGAAGGGACATTCACTATTCTTTGTCAGCCATGGCTTCCATCTGAAGACTCTGGATTTGCCACCTTCTGTCAAGATCAGAAACCTTTTGCTTCACTGTGGGCTCACTACAAGAAAGGTGTAGGAATGGTTTAGGAAAGAAGGAGAGTTCATGGGAGCTATCCCGCAATGTCCACGCCCTGCATCTCCTGCAAGAATTTCACAGCAGCTGCAAATGCTAACCGAATTGGGCAGGTGCAGGCAGCAGTAGCAGTTTTGTGAAGGCTTTCTCGGTTCTCTACTGTGCCACTGTTGCTCCGATTTCCTGGATTAAACCTTGCCTGCCTGCTATTTACGCGTATGTCCTGCTTCCTTCTGTCCAGTAGCCACCTATACACAGACCTCTCCCAAGGGAATGACTTGGACCACTTAAGCAGCCCCTTGTGGGGGCTCTAAAGAAGACTGGGGTGGTCCTTAGACTCTGTTCCTGCGGGGTTGAGCTTGGGTACTGTGCAGTAGTCTCCGTGTGCTAAACTCAGCAGTGGAAACCTGGACTCTCGGTCCAACAGAGATGTATTCTATAAAAGTATTGGCCCACCCTCCAACATCCTCAAGGGTCACCAACAGGTCATGCAGTTATAGCTTTGTCTGAGCACTAATTACTCCACCTCTGCATTTCTGTGAATATCTGCAAAACACGACTTGTTGGCCTTGGGCCTTGAATCAGAGAGTGAGGGGGTCACTGTGGCAAAATTCACATCTTAAAAAAAAAAAATCTTTGACCAGGAAAAAGAGACCTATACCGAAAAGCAGGAGAGATCACGTAAACACAAAATAGATCATGACTGTGTCTTGCGCTCCCTAAAGTGATTACGTGGGCAGAGGGCACTCGATGGCTACTAAATAATTTGCTTATGAAGTATCCAAGGCTAACACAACAAATTAACTTGGGCATTCATTTCTTACACTGCTATATGAATAGTCACAGCACCGTCAAAAATCCTAGATGGCCATAGTGCTGGGTTGTCTGGCTCTTTAAATTAGAATCAAATTAGAATCAAACAGGAATATTGTGACCGGAGAGTTGCAGGATCGATTCCTGGCTGGGACGTGACTGAAATGACCCTAACTGCTCTCTGGGCACTGAGCTTATCGCAGCCCACTGCTCCGTCCACATGTCCACTTCACTGACCCTCATTGTGTTACTTGTGTGTAATCACTGATATGGTGTGTATTCACTGGTGCATCTACTGTGTGTAATTCACTTGTGTTTAACCACTAATATAGTGACTATTCGATGATGTGTTCACTGATTTTTGGCCTCAGTCCGCCACTGCATCCCGGCTCTTTTGGTCTGTAGCTACGTACCCCTCGAAGGAAGCATTGACTTTACTTTGCCCTGAACTTTTTTCCATTCTTGCCTGCTCCATGTTCATCTATCATATTTTATATTATTTTTTTTCTGGAATTTCTCTATTTATTCTTATACATGATGAGTATTTCTTAAATTGCCCTTGTATGAATATAGCAAGATCTCTGTAAAATATTTTTTTATGGTGCCCAAATCTTTTGAAGTCAGGTTAGTATTTTGTGCAAACAATGCAGGTAAAGTGGAACAAAACCCAACAGGGCTGGTCCTAAAATTGCCCCGCTGTATGAAACACCACAGGGTGCCGGTACTGCCTCTCTCTCCAATGTAAATATTGGGCTGCCGTATCCCCAGCATCTTTGGGCTGTGCACACACTACCTCACCAGCCATTAAAATAGGCAGGGGATGGGTGCGTGCCTGCTGCTGGGGATGCAGCCGCTTGTGCTTCCGATTGCCATAAACAAAGCCGTTTAGCAAACATTACATGCACAACGGCTCTGAGTAGACAAAAGCTCAAGCATGCAAAACACGATTGGGGAAAGGTGAGTCACAGGTAAGTTAGGGATTTATTTTTCATTGTAAGCCCCCATCCTGCCTCGGCTCCAGGGGAGGGTGGCAGGGCAGGGGGTTACCCTGTGACCCGAATTCCACTTACAGAAAAACAACAATGATTAGAAATACATAAATCTATATAAAATGTATATTCTGATACACAGCCCAGGCCAGCTATACTTAAAAATGTAGTCAATAACATCCCTATGGCCCGAAATGGCATCATGTTGTTTGTGATCTAGCAGCAGATCATAGTGGCCCTTCTAGTACATTGCTGACATCAGCAGTGACTTTATAATAAACAGGGAGACAGAGAGAGAGAGAGAGCGGATCAGGAGCTGAATTGTTGTGAAAACATCAGCTGATATAAATTTGCAATCTTGAATAAAACAGTATTTCTCAGGTTAATCATCCGTGCTGCATGCATTACCGTTACACAAGCTTGTATGGTAGTCGCTACATCTGTGAACCAGTAAGAAGAGATGAGCGAACTTTTGAAAAATTCGATTAGACTGATTTGTCTAATTTTCCGACAAAAATCGTTTCGACCCGAATTTATTTGTGATGAATTGCTATTAAAAACGCCTATTTCTGAGCCTCCTAGAGCCTCAATAGGGTTGTAAACCATTCTGCCTTGCTGTAACACGCATAGGATGCGTGCTGGGTTAGTGAAATAATACTGTAAATAATTATCACATGCAGATCAGAGGCATTGCTAATAGAATCGCAGAGCGGCACAATTGCAGAGAGTTGAAGTGGCATCATTATGAGGGGCCCCTATAGTGTCTGAAAAACACACCCTGGAGCTGGCAGCAGCAGGAGCCCAAAAATTATCTGAATCACACCCTGGAGTTGCAAGCAGCAGCAGCTGCAGGAGCCCAAACATTGCTTTAAAGAGACACTGGAGTTGGCTGCAGGAGCCCAAAAATTGGATGAATCACACCCCGGAGTTGCAAGCAGCAGCAGCAGGAGCACAGACATTGCTTTAAAGAGACACTGGATTTGGCTGCAGGAGCCCAAAAATTGGATGAATCACACCCCGGAGTTGCAAGCAGCAGGAGCAGGAGCCCAAACATTGCTTTAAAGAGACACTGGAGTTGGCTGCAGGAGCCCAAAAATTGGATGAATCACACCCTGGAGTTGCAAGCAGCAGCAGCAGGAGCCCAAACATTGCATTAAAGAGACCCTGGAGTTTGCAGCAGCCGCAGCAGGAGCCCAAAAATTGACTGACACACCCTGGAGTTGGCAGCAACAGGAGCCCAAACATAGCTTGAAAGAGACACTGGAGTTGGCAGCAGGAGCACAAAAATAAGCTGAATTACACCCTGGAGTTGCAAGCAGCAGCAGCAGCAGCAGCAGCAGCTGCTGCAGGAGCCCAAACATTGCTTTAAAGAGACACTGGAGTTGGCTGCAGGAGCCCAAAAATTGGATGAATCACACCCTGGAGTTGCAAGCTGCAGCAGGAGCCCAAACATTGCTTTAAAGAGACACTGGAGTTGGCTGCAGGAGCACAAAAATTGGATGAATAACACCCTGGAGTTGCAAGCAGCAGCAGCAGCAGCAGCAGCAGGAGCACAAATATTGCTTTAAAGAGACACTGGAGTTGGCTGCAGGAGCCCAAAAATTGGATGAATCACACCCTGGAGTTGCAAGCAGCAGGAGCAGGAGCACAAACATTGCTTTAAAGAGACACTGGAGTTGGCTGCAGGAGCCCAAAAATTGGATGTATCACACCCTGGAGTTGCAAGCAGCAGCAGGAGCCCAAACATTGCTTCAACCCTTTCAGTGCCAAGCACGTAGTTTCTACGTGCTTGACTTTCCCCCCTGCTAGTAAAAAAAATAAAAATCACAAATACTCACCTGACCCCTCGTTGGATCCGGCTGGGTCTCCTCTTTAATTTGGGGGGTCGGATGGCTCCAGGAGAGCCCCCGGAATAGCCCCCCCCCCCCGTTTTGGCAGCAGCAGCTGCTAACTGTAAAAAAAAATAAAAAATAAAAATGACATTTACTTACCTGCAGTCGCGCTGCCTCCCTCCGGGTCTCCTCTTCACTAGGGAGGCCTCCGATCGCCCCCCCCCAGCCTCTTCAGCTTCAGGGGAGAGCCTGAAAGGGCTCTCCCCCTCCTCTCCCGACGGGCGCCGCCATCTTGTTGTTAAGCCCCGCCCCTTTGGGGGCGGGGCTTATGACGTCACTCCCGGGCCTCTTGCTGCCTCTCCTCGGCTGAGCTGTCAGATGCCCTGGTGATCGCTGGGCAGAGCAGTGGAGGGGCAGGGGATGCTCTGATCCCCTGCCCCCCCCTCCTCTGGCCAGCGATCACCAAGGCATTTGACAGCTGATCACCACAGGAGCTGACAATCGGGTGAGGTGAGTAAAGTAAAAAAAAAACTTTTTTTTTTTTTTTTTAATAAATGACATTTTGTGTGTGTGTGTTTTTTTTTATGTTAACCCTTTGTGAACTGGTAAGGGGTCCATAAGACCCCTTATACCAGTTCACAAGGCTGGGGTCTGGCAAGCCACCTGCAACTAGCGGGTGGCTTGCCATTAACCCCCGCACCCCCAATTACCTGCCTCCCCAAAGCCCAGGGGGGGGCAGAAGAGCCCGGGCCCACACAGGGTATGTGGGCTCGTAGGCTGCAGGGTGGGGGGCCACAAAAGCTGGCCCCCCCCACTCTGTGCCTACAAGCCCCCATAGCTGGTCCCGGGCTGGTTATGACGGGTAAGGGGGACCCTACGTCATTTTTTTTTTATTGTTAGGGTTAGGCTAACCCTAACCCTAACCCTTAAAATTAAAAAAAAATGGGTTTCCCCCCGGAGGGGGGGACCTTACGTCATTTTTATTTAATTTTTAAGGGTTAGGGTTAAGCTAACCCTAACCCTTAAAATTAAAAAAAAAAAATGGGTTCCCCTCTACGTCATTTTTTTTATTTTTAAGGGTTAGGGTTAGCCTAACCCTAACCCTTAAAATTAAAAAAAAATGAAAACAATTTTTTTTAAGGGTGAGGGTTAGGGTTAGGCTAACCCTAACCCTTAAAAAAAAAAAAAAAAAGTCTTTTTTTTTATTTTTACGGGTTAGGGTTAGCCCCATTTTTTGGGGGGAATTTTTTTTTTTGTACATTTTTTTTATTTTTACGGGTTAGGGTTAGCCTAACCCTAATCCTTAAAATTAAAAAAAATATTAAAAAAAAATTTTTTAAGGGTGAGGGTTAGGGTTAGGCTAACCCTAACCCTTAAAAAAAAAAAAAAATGACATGGGGGGGGGCATTTTTGGGGGGAAATTTTTATTTTTGTATATTTTTTTATTTTTAAGGGTTAGCCTAACCCTAACCCTTAAAATTCCCCCCAAAAAGGGGGGGACCCTATGTCATTTTTTTTTAATTAACCCCTTATGTTTATAGTGTGGATAGTAGTTGTATTTTATTTGTAAATGTAATAAAGTGCTCTTTTCAGTTTGGGGGGTCTACAGGGCAAGAATGGGGGGCTACCGATACATATGTGGTACCGTTGTAATCGGGAGAAATGGGGCTATCACATGCAATATGGTTTTCATTTAAAAAAAAAGGTTTTATTTAAAAAAAAGGAAACAATTTTTTAAAAAATATATATATATATTTTTTTGTTTTTTTAAGCAGAAATATTCAAAAAAACGTAGAAAAATTACAAACAAGACATTTCATGTTAAAGCCTAAACTCTGCTGCAAAAAATGTATATGTAATGTATATAATTGTTCTGGAAATTCTAGCAAAAATCACGGTTAATCATGCCGCAAAATGGGGAAAAATGACCTGTCAACAGAGGGTGACAAAACTTCAAGTAGGCTGACAATTAAAAGGGGTACCATAGTACCTATGCATGTTGGGTATTGTTCTGCTCGGGGGACCTTGTGCTTTCAGATTTAGCTTGTTTTTTCTTGTTTGCATATTGATATTTTAGGAAAACATGGTTTTTATTCTGCTTTTTATCATTGTTTTTAGGGAAACCCTGTGCAACCTAAGAATTCTTCAATGGATTACTTCCAGAAAGATGAGCCCACTACAACAAGCTCAGTACTCTTAGAAAGCTTAACATGTGTACTTTCAGGGAATATATGGTTTGTGGGGATATTCTAAATTTAAAGGGTTGTTTTGGTTGAAAAATCGCAAGGTGCGCACTTTGTCTGCAGAGCTGAAATTTTTAAGCAAAATTACCGTTATGCGCATGCTTTACTTTGGGGTGTATGGCAACTCTTCCCTTGACAGTACCTATGCATGTTGGGTATTGTTCTGTTCGGGGGTTGTTGCTTTTTCAGATTTTACTTGTTTTTAATTCTTTGGTTGTTCTGTGCAACCAAAGAATTGATTGGGGGATTACTTCCAGAAAATTGCGCCCATGTCAACAAACCTGGTACGCCTAGAAAGCCTGAGGTGTATACTTCCAGAGAATATATCGTTTTTGGGGGGTATTTCAAATGTAAAGGGTTCTTTTTCTGGAAAGACCGCAAGGTGCGCTTAGCGCGGTGCATAGTTGTATTTTATCTGAAAATCTCCTAAAGCGCTGTTTCAGTTTGGGGGAGTCTCCTGGGCAGAAAAGGGTGTCTACTTATACATATGTGGTAACGCTGTGACCGGGATTAATTGGATTTTCACATGCAATAAGATTTTATTGACAAACTTACACTTTTTATTACAAAAAAACACTACAAATTGCAAAAAATAGATTTTTTTTTATTTTTTTGCACATATTTCACCCAAAAGAATTGAGAATACACCTAAAAAATTACAAACAAGACATTTCATGTTAAAGCCCAGACTCTGCTGAAAAAAACTATATATCATTTTCCTGGGAAATCCCTGGAAATCCCTTCAAAAATCACATTTGAACATGGGGAGCGCAAAATAGTGCAAAATGGTCTGGCACCAAGCGTGACAAAAACTCCAGGTAGGCTGGCAGCGAAAGGGTTAAAGAGACACTGGAGTTGGCAGCAGCTGCAGCAGGAGCCCAAAAATGTACTGACACACCCTGGAGTTGGCAGCAGCAGGAGCCCAAACATAGCTTGAAAGAGACACTGGAGTTGGCAGCAGGAGCCCAAAAATAAGCTTAATTACACCCTGGAGTTGCAAGCAGCAGCAGCAGCTGCAGGAGCCCAAACATTGCTTTAAAGAGACACTGGAGTTGGCTGCAGGAGCCCAAAGATTGGCTGAATGACACCCTGGAGTTGCAAGCAGCAGCAGCAGGAGCCCAAACGATGCTTTAAAGAGACACTGGAGTTGGCTGCAGGAGCACAAAAATTGCATAATTCACGCCCTGGAGTTGCAAGCAGCAGCAGCTGGAGGCCAAACATTGCTTAAAAGAGACACTGGAGTTGGCTGCAGGAGCACAAAAATTGGATGAATCACACCCTGGAGTTGCAAGCAGCAGCAGGAGCCCAAACATTGCTTTAAAGAGACACTGGAGTTGGCTGCAGGAGCCCAAAAATTGGATGAATCACACCCTGGAGTTGCAAGCAGAAGGAGCACAAACATTAATTTAAAGAGACACTGAAGTTGGCTGCAGGAGCCCAAACATTGGACTAAAGACACACTGGAGTTGCAAGCAGCAGCAGCAGCAGGAGCCCAAACATTGCTTGAAAGAGACACTGGATTTGGCAGCAGGAGCCCAAAAATTGGATGAATCACACCCTGGAGTTGCAAGCAGCAGCAGAAGGAGCCCAAACATTGCTTTAAAGAGACACTGGATTTGGCAGCAGGAGCCCAAAAATTGGATGAATCACACCCTGGAGTTGGCAGCAGCAGGAGCCCAAACATAGCTTGAAAGAGACACTGGAGTTGGCTGCAGGAGCCCAAAAATAAGCTGAAGTACACCCTGGAGTTGCAAGCAGCAGGAGCAGGAGCCCAAACATAGCTTGAAAGAGACACTGGAGTTGGCTGCAGGAGCCCAAAAATTGGATGAATCACACCCTGGAGTTGCAAGCAGCAGGAGCAGGAGCACAAACATTGCTTTAAAGAGACACTGGAGTTGGCTGCAGGAGCACAAAAATTGGATGAATCACACCCTGGAGTTGCAAGCAGCAACAGGAACCCATTGCTTTAAAGAGACACTGGAGTTGGCAGCAGCTGCAGCAGGAGCCCAAAAATTGACTAACACACCCTGGAGTTGGCAGCAGCAGCAGGAACCCAGAAATTGGCTGGAAGGCACCCTGAAGTTGGCAGCAGCAGGAGCACAAACATTAGCTGGAAGGCACACCCTGGAGTTGGCAGCAGCATAAGCAGAAGCCCAAACATTGCTTGAAAGACACCCTGGAGTTGGCAGCAGCAGCAGCAGGAGGCCAAAAATTGGCTGAAAGGCACACCCTGAAGTTGGCATCAGCAGGAGCCCAAAAATTGTCTGGAAGGCACACACTGAAGTTGGCATCAGCAGGAGCCCAAAAATTGGTCTAAAGACATAAATATGTTTTGCACCATTTGGAAAGTGTAAAACGTGGCACCATGCTGAATCTAGTCGCATGCATCAGCCATTGGTGGGTGGAAATCCTGGCTGATCCATCCCTGATTCATTTTGACAAAGGTGAGTCCCTCCACATTTTTAGTTGACAGACGAGTTCTCCTCACCGTAACTATGGCCCCCGCCGCACTAAACACCCGCTCAGATGGCACGCTACTTGCCGGGCAGGACAGCTTTTCCAGGGCAAACTCTGCTAGTTGCGGCCACAAGCCAAGTTTGGCTGCCCAGAAGTCCAGCGGATCCTCAAGGTGTGTTGGCATGGTCATGTCAATGTATGACATGACCTGCTGGTTGAGGTCCTGCTCCAGGTCTTCCTGCTGCTCACGAGTAGCCTCACTATCCGGGTGTAGAAAGCTACTCATTAGCGACTGAAGACTGAGGCTGCTGCTGATGGAGCTGCTGCTGCTGCTCCTGCCAACCCCCCCAGCATGGCAGTGGAAGGTGAGCACAGAGGTCCCCCCGAGGCAGACCTGTGAGAGTATGGACCATGGCACAGATAGGCATCGGCCAACTGACTACGTAGAATGTCTTTGTAGTAGTTCAGTTTGTCCTCCCTCTCGGCGGGTTTAAAAAATGCCCCCATTTTGTGCCGGAACCAAGGGTCCAATAAGGTGGACAGCCAGAAGTCATCCCGGCGACAAATGGAAACAATTCTGGGGTCACTACGCAAGCACGTGAGCATGCTTCCTGCCATTTGCGCAAGTGACTCGGAGGGACTACCTGTCTCCATCTCCACTGCATACTGCCACGGTGTGTCCGGGTCCTCTGTCTCGCCTTCCTCAAAACCCTCTAGCTCCTCTGGCTGCTCCTGCTCCTCCTCTCCTGTCCGCTGACTAGATAAACCAGCCATTTTGCCAAGCCTAAACTGTGCTTCACTGGGCGCCTCCTC
Source organism: Gastrophryne carolinensis (assembly GCA_027917425.1). Taxonomy (NCBI): domain Eukaryota; kingdom Metazoa; phylum Chordata; class Amphibia; order Anura; family Microhylidae; genus Gastrophryne; species Gastrophryne carolinensis. The sequence goes on from CM051235.1 coordinate 107,168,695, forward strand.
CTCCTCCTCCTCTTCCTCCTCCTCCTCCTCCAGTTCAGCTCCAACGGGGTTCATGTGGCCATAAGATGTAGACGCCATGTCTCCAGTGCCCTGACCAGCCATGGTTTCCAACATGTGCTGTAGTACATGAAGCAGTGGAATCACGTTGTTCATCCCGTAATCCTGCCGACTGACAAATAAAGTGGCTTCATCAAAGGGCCTGAGCAAACGGCAGGTGTCACGTATGAGCTGCCACTGGTTGACATTGACTTGGATCATCAGGAAATCCGTGATGGCTTTGCTCTGTTCATATAATCGGTCCAACATGTAAAGGGTGGAATTCCAGTGGGTGGAAACATCGCAAATCATACTATGTTGGGAGCTACCGTTCTGATGCTGTAGCTCAAGAAGGGTGTGTTTGGCGGTGTATGAGTGGCTGAAGTGCATGCAAAGTTTCCTTGAAGTTGTTAGGATGTCTTGCAGATGGGGGGAACACTTCAGAAACCGCTTGACAAACAGATTGAAGACATGAGCCATGCAGGGGACATGGGTCAGGCTTCCTTGGTGCATCGCAGACAAAATGTTCTTCCCATTGTCGGTAACCATGATTACCATTTTAAGTTTTCTTGGAGTAAGCCATGTTTGGATTTCCTGATGAATACATTTAAGCAGTTCCTCCCCTGTGTGACTCCGTTTGCCAAGACAAACCATGTGAAGCACAGCGTGACACCTCCGTGCCCTGCACACATAGTAGACTGGAGGGGCACTGAGACTTGAGCCTACAGTGGAGGGTGAGGAGATGGCGGAGGATGAGGAGGCCGAGTCGCACGGTGTCACTGGCCCAACGGGCAGGGAGTGCGGAGGCCGAAGCGGCGTGACCTGTCAAAGTTGCTGCTGCTGCTGCAAAGGGACCACATTCACCCAGTGGGCCATAAACGACATGCACTGTCCCTGACCGTAGTTACAGCTCCAGACGTCGGCGCTGCCATGCACTTTGCTACACACAGACAGGCTCAAGGACTGGCCCACCTTCTGTTCAACAAAAGTGTGCAGCGCTGGTACTGCCTTCTTGGCAAAGAAATGAGGGCTTGGGACTCTCCACCTCAGCTCGGCACAAGCCATCAGTTCTCTGAAAGGTGCAGAGTCCACCACCTGAAACGGGAGCGACTGCAGCACCAGCAACTTGGACAGGAGCACATTCAACTTCTGCACCGTAGGATGAGTGGGCGCATACTGCTGCCTCTTGGACATGGCTTCGCTGATGGATTGCTGGCGGGATGCATGACTTGGAGGAGGAGGAGGAGGAGCAAGAGCGACAGAGGATGGGTATGACGCACAGCTGCCTTCGGCTGAGGTGCTGGAGCCTTGGCTGGCAGAAATTGGGAGCGGCGTGCCACTTGGTGAGGAAGCAGGCTGGACCACCTCTTCGGAGCCTTGGTTCTCCCAGGCCGCTTTATGGTGATGCATCATATGTTGACGCAGGGCCGTGGTGCCAACATTTGGGCCCTGGCCACGCTTCACCTTCTGCCTACATATCTTGCATGTGGCCATGTTACCCTCCTGCAGATGCTTCAGGAAAAACTGCCACACTGCCGAGTAGCTACTTTTCCCACCAACAGGCCTCACTGATTCACTGCTACTGTCGCCAACTCCAGGAACCCCTGCTCCACTACCTCCCGATAAGGTAGCCTGCCGTGCAGCAGGTGCTCTACCCCAGCCCCGTTTGGCTCCAGGCTTTACAATTGTGCCCCCATGCTGACTGCCAACCATGCTGCTAACACCTTGCTGCCTCAGCTGCTGACTCTGGGGCAACCTGCACCCCTCTTCTCCTGATGATGACGATGAAGCCTCTTCATCACCCGGCTCCCAAGTGCGATCGGCTTCATCATCATCATCACCGAGTTGTGGCTGCACGTCACTGATGTTCTCGGTTTCCTCAACAGTGTCTGGCGCAGGAGCTGGAACGCTCGCAACACCCACGACACTGTCCACATCACTATTTGTCTGCCTAGCTAAAGAAGCCACCTCCATTTCTTGGCTGGGCAGTAGCTGCTGACTGTCCTCTATCTGATTGTCCTCCTCACTAAAGAGTGGAGCTGAACCCAAAGCATAGGATACGTTGCTGGGGGAGGGAACAGCGTAGGACAGAGGCAATGGGAGGACAGGGACAGCTCTCGGGGCATGCCAACTCAGGGTTGTGTCAGAGGAACCTACCCACCCTAGACTGGGGGTCTCAGATGTAACTTGTGATGATGTTGATGAGCGCGTTAACCAATCTACCACAGCAGATGCGTTACTGGTGGAGACAAGACCGCTAGTAGATACTGGCAGATCAGGTCTCTCACTGTGACTCCTGCTGCCACTCGCTCCTAGTCTGCTGCGACCTCTGCCTGCTGAATCTTGGCCTCTGCCACTCCTCTTTGAACATCCTTGCACTTGTCTACCTGACATTTTTATGTATTTGAAATGCGCAATAGGTACGATAAAAAATGTGTATACTTTAAAAAGAAGAAGCTAAATAAAGTGAGGAACTGCTTCTCTGCACCAGATACTATGAAAATTGGCAATATGAGATGCCCTGCGGCATAGTGTTTTGGCAGCAGACCAAAAACCAATTCAAAATGCAATACTTTGATTAAGCTGAGGAAGGATGAACAAGCGTATTTAGTATAACAGATAGGCTGCTAAGTGCAGGTTTGGGATGCCCTGCAGCCTGGTGTTTTTTTTTGTTAAAGGCAGACCAAAAACCAATTCAAAATGCAATACTTTGATTAAGATGAGGAAGCATGAACAAGCGTATTTAGTATAACAGATAGGCTGCTAAGTGCAGGTTTGGGATACCCTGCGGCCTGGTGTTTTTTTTGTTAAAGGCAGACCAAAAACCAATTCAAAATGCAATACTTGGATTAAGCTGAGGAAGGATGAACAAGCGTATTTAGTATAACAGATAGGCTGCTAAGTGCAGGTTTGGGATACCCAGGTGGGCTGGTGTTTTTTTTGTTAATGGCAGACCAAAAAATATTTAAACAAATCCAGTTATATTATGATAAATGCTAGTGTGTAACAGATAGGGTTAAATATGCCACTGCATAGATGGCATGCACAGTGGCAAGGCAGATTTACAGCACAAAGAACTGAAATTGAATTGAAAACTGATCTGGCTAATGAAAAAAAAAAAAATTCACTGTCACTTCTAAGCTGTCCCTGGCTGGATGGTTCCGGTTTTTCCCTATCTTTCCCTATCTTTCCCTGGCTCTGTCTACCTCTCTGTCTGCCTCTCTGACTCTCCTTACCTATCTCTAACTCTCTGTCCCTGTCTCTAACGAGCTGTGCTCTGGCCGCAATGCAAGGCTGAAATGCGCACAAGCAAGATGGCCGCCTCTTTATATAGCACGGTGACGTCACCGGGCTTCCTGGCTCCTGATAGGCTGCATGTGACTTACCCATGATACCGTGCCCAAGGGGATATGTCTGGACATGTTCATCCACCATTTTAGAATGCCTGTAATTGAAATAAATGGAGTTTAAAGGAAAACTTCGATTGATTGAATCGCGGGGAAATTCGGATTCGTTCAGAATCGAATTTTCCATGAAATTCGGAATGAATCCGGGTTCGTCCGGATCCATTCGCTCATCCCTACCAGTAAGCATAGCTGGCGTATAGAGATGTCAGGTAATTTAGCATTTGACTATGGGAGTAGTCAAAATTTAAGCCAAAGATGAAAATTAGTAAATTGTAGTGTACAAATCTAAGAGGTCAGGCAAGTAAGCTGGGGGGGTTGCTTTAAACTTCTGTTGTGGTACTAGAGCTCAGTGGTTTGAGGTAGACCTATATGCACTGAACTTATAAACCCACTGGGCATGCCTATCAATATTAAACAACCTGGAAATAGATTTTCACATTTTTACAACGCTCTGTAGGTCTTGCAACTGCAAATCGCTGCCCATGTGGTTGTCTGCAGCAAAACAAGCTTGTGTATGACTTGCTGGCAAGCTCCATTGACCGGTGGCAGCCAGATAGGCCACAGGAGCTAGGTGGGAGTGCCCAGAATGGCAAGTTTTGGGCTATTTCATGGGGATTTTAGAGGTTGAGAATCCTAACTTGGAAATGGAGATGCTATAATCCACTTAAACTCACCATTATGCAGAAGGACCTGGGATTTAGTCTTGTCAGGACACAAGCGGTAGAGTTGGGATATTATGTTTCATCCCTCCAATTTACTGTACACATGTAACTACTTGGCCACCTCAAAGTATATCACTACTGTGAAGTTACAGATTCTGATAGGATGCCTATTTGTAGGAGATTAAAAGCCTAGAAAACGGGGTGGCTTGCTCAGAGCTGAGACCACCAAAAAGCAGACACCTGCGATACCTCAACCTTAAAATTTTGACATGGTCAAAAAGAGGAAGGAACCCACCAACCCCAAATCACCACATGGCCAAATCACCACATGGTCATTTTGACATGGTCAAGAAGAGGAAGGGACACACCAACCCCAAATCACCACACGAGCCAACCATCTCCACTTACTTTGCCTCTGGACAGGGAAAAAGCATCAAGATGGCGCCAGCCTCAGGTAATGAATCCAGCAAAGCGCAGCAGCATCTCCGGAACCACTCAGGGAAGGCATCACCACACCAATACCACACAGACCTCTCTGCACTGAGAAGCAGATGGCGAAGACGAGACACGCCAGCGGGGGGAGGAGAGGAGTGAGAGCCAGCATGCCACCAACCAGGCAGGACTGAGCCTGGCACTCCACCAGCAGACTCCCCATGTACTCTCCGCTCTTTGTCCTGCTTTCCTCCATGCAGCAAGCCGTAAAAGACTTCCCACTTCTGGGCTTCATAACCAAGCAAGCTCACAGCCTTGCACAAAACCCCGGCTTGTCTCTCACAATGCCCTCCAGCCCAGTGTGCATATTGAGCTCCCCAGCCACAGCAGTCCGCAGCCAGCACGCTGCTGACACAAGGGCTCCCTCGAGTGCAAGGTCTATAATCCGCACCCTCCCCGCCCCCTCGACCCAACTTACCAAGAAGCCCCAGTGCATGGCCACACCAGGGTCCTGATGCCCTCAGAGAGTCACTCCTGAACACTAGTCCCGTCCCAGAACCCCCAGTGACAGGGAGAACATTGTATTAGATGGTAGCCGAGAGATCGCCACCGAAAATGCACCATATAGCCTGCACTTAAAGCAGACCAAAACCTACATTTTAACTAGAATCCCCTGAATTGCTCCCCCTATGAAGAGAACATTTTGCCAATTGTCACTGCTCCTGCTTCACTCTAATCCCAGATAATGGCGCCTGTTTTAGCTGTAAAGCTCTGCCTCCTCCATCCATTGCCACTGTTTTGTGTAGCAATGATGTCATTCCCACACCTATGCAATGACTGATCGCTTGTCATCTCACACCAAGGGACATACAGGGCCTGAGAAGACACATAGTACCTGGCCACCCTGGTACTAGCAACATCTTCACATAGCCCAAGACCTCTCCTATTCCCGCTTCCCTCACTGCTGCACTACAACATGGAGGCAGTGTCCTGCAACCTCCCATACAGACATGACTTCGATTCATACTTTATCAGAATTGGCACCCTGAGGAAAGAGCTCCTCAGAATCAAACAACAGCTCCTTTGACCAGCGCCATGCTACATTAAAATGACAAAATGACAACACCAACTCTCTTTTATCTGATTTGTTCTTGAGTCATGACGACCTTGAAATCAGAGGAAGACATAATATTAGGATCAGGGGCTTGCTGGAGTCTCCAAAATATGCAGACCTGCATAACACCGTTGCTGTAATCTGCAACGCAATTTTAGTCAGACCCCCCCACCCCATAGACCCAATAGAACTGGACCGGGTCCATTGTGCTCTTGACCCTAGACCGGAAAATCCAGCTCATTAGGGTCAAGAAAGAGCTGATGAAAAAAGCCTGAGAAAAGAGATACATACAACATAACGGCATCCACATCTCAATACTGCTGGACCTCGAAGAACCCATGCCATGAGGAGACTACTCAAACCTCTTCTGGATGTCATACAATAAAAGGGAGGCTCGTCAGGTGCAACTTACCCTGAAGATACCAACCCAGCTGTCTGAACTCTTCTGATTCTTAGATGCTGATGCAATACCTTTCCCCAACTGGCTTTCCCCCTCATTCTAGCTCACTACTAGGTCGCTCCTACAGTGGGAAACCGGGGGGGGGGCATGGATGGGGATGACCCAACAGATGATCCTCTTGCCACCTCCCACCCCCTCCGCCTACAGGCCTCCACCCCTCTCCAATACCCCCTCCTAGACTTCTGTTAACCTCCCCTTTGAGATAGGAATTGATACCCCTAATGCCAGGAGTCATATGACATGGAAGACAATCACACTCATTAACGCGTCTTGCCCCTCAGCACCCGGGTGTCTCACCCGCCCTTACTTTTATGTTGGTGGTTGCAGGTTTCATGATGTTGATACCTTTGAAATGTTTTCCATTTCAATTTTCCGCTTAGCATTTACATTACATTTTAATCTAGGTTGCTTCTGCCTCCATATTTCCCTATAAACTCCTTTACGAATTATTACTCCAAACTATACAACCTGAAACCTTGGGGTGCACCAAACTTTCTATCCCAGACAGACCGAATATTTAATTACATCTCCAACTCTGGTATGCCCAAAGTATCCCAAGATGATATGTGGGCCATTGATGCACCGATAGACCCACAAGAGATTCAGCTTGCAATCAAACAACCCCCCCAGGGAGGGCCCCTAGCCCAGATGGATTCACCATTAAATTTTACAAATTTCTATCCTACTCCAGATACTGTCATCCTCGTCTAAAATCCTCAACAATAGACTTGCCTCCTTAGTCCACAAGCTGATTCATAGCTATCAAACTGGATTCGTAACTAGTGATGAGCGAGTAGTATTCGACCGAGCCGGTATTCGATCGAATACTACGCTGTTCGTCATACTCGATTTCGATCGAGTACAGCGGCGATGGCGCACTCACAATTCGTTTCCCCTCCCACCTTCCCTGGCGCGTTTTTTACACCAATCACCATGCAGGGGGGGTGGGACAGGTCCTGGGAGGACGCTGGCATCGCGAAAACGGCGTCTACACGCATTGGCTGGAAAAACCATGTGACCTCGAATATACAAAACTCAGCACTTCCTCTTCGTCAGCATTAGCAGCTTGAACTTAGTGAGGGACAGACGCTCACAGCAGGGAAAGACAGGCTGTCGCTGGCAGGGCCCCAGAAGCTCGGAATATCGCTTTTACCACCATCTATACCAGCTACCAGAAGACAAGAGAGCCATTAAGAGCCCTTAATAGGGCTACTACGCTGAACGGTATATGGCTCATATGTAGGCAGGCAGGGCCCCAGAAGCTCAGAATATCGCTTTTACCACCATATATACCAGCTACCAGAAGACAAGAGAGTCCTTAAGAGCCCTTATTAGGGCTACTACGCTGAACAGTATATAGCTCATATTCTATGTAGTCAGGCAGGGCCCCAGAAGCTCAGAATATAGCTTTTACCACCATATATACCAGCTACCAGAAGACAAGAGAGTCCTTAAGAGCCCTTATTAGGGCTACTACGCTGAACAGTATATAGCTCATATCCTATGTAGGCAGGCAGGGCCCCAGAAGCTCAGAATATAGCTTTTACCACCATATATACCAGCTACCAGAAGACAAGAGAGTCCTTAAGAGCCCTTATTAGGGCTACTACGCTGAACAGTATATAGCTCATATTCTATGTAGTCAGGCAGGGCCCCAGAAGCTCAGAATATAGCTTTTACCACCATATATACCAGCTACCAGAAGACAAGAGAGTCCTTAAGAGCCCTTATTAGGGCTACTACGCTGAACAGTATATAGCTCATATTCTATGTAGTCAGGCAGGGCCCCAGAAGCTCAGAATATAGCTTTTACCACCATATATACCAGCTACCAGAAGACAAGAGAGTCCTTAAGAGCCCTTATTAGGGCTACTACGCTGAACAGTATATAGCTCATATCCTATGTAGGCAGGCAGGGCCCCAGAAGCTCAGAATATAGCTTTTACCACCATATATACCAGCTACCAGAAGACAAGAGAGTCCTTAAGAGCCCTTATTAGGGCTACTACGCTGAACAGTATATAGCTCATATTCTATGTAGTCAGGCAGGGCCCCAGAAGCTCAGAATATAGCTTTTACCACCATATATACCAGCTACCAGAAGACAAGAGAGTCCTTAAGAGCCCTTATTAGGGCTACTACGCTGAACAGTATATAGCTCATATTCTATGTAGTCAGGCAGGGCCCCAGAAGCTCAGAATATAGCTTTTACCACCATATATACCAGCTACCAGAAGACAAGAGAGTCATTAAGAGCCCTTATTAGGGCTACTACGCTGAACAGTATATAGCTCATATTCTATGTAGTCAGGCAGGGCCCCAGAAGCTCAGAATATAGCTTTTACCACCATATATACCAGCTACCAGAAGACAAGAGAGTCCTTAAGAGCCCTTATTAGGGCTACTACGCTGAACAGTATATAGCTCATATCCTATGTAGGCAGGCAGGGCCCCAGAAGCTCAGAATATAGCTTTTACCACCATATATACCAGCTACCAGAAGACAAGAGAGTCCTTAAGAGCCCTTATTAGGGCTACTACGCTGAACAGTATATAGCTCATATTCTATGTAGTCAGGCAGGGCCCCAGAAGCTCAGAATATAGCTTTTATCACCATATATACCAGCTACCAGAAGACAAGAGAGTCCTTAAGAGCCCTTATTAGGGCTACTACGCTGAACAGTATATAGCTCATATTCTATGTAGTCAGGCAGGGCCCCCGAAGCTCAGAATATAGCTTTTACCACCATATATACCAGCTACCAGAAGACAAGAGAGTCATTAAGAGCCCTTATTAGGGCTACTACGCTGAACAGTATATAGCTCATATTCTATGTAGTCAGGCAGGGCCCCAGAAGCTCAGAATATAGCTTTTACCACCATATATACCAGCTACCAGAAGACAAGAGAGTCCTTAAGAGCCCTTATTAGGGCTACTACGCTGAACAGTATATAGCTCATATCCTATGTAGGCAGGCAGGGCCCCAGAAGCTCAGAATATAGCTTTTACCACCATATATACCAGCTACCAGAAGACAAGAGAGTCCTTAAGAGCCCTTATTAGGGCTACTACGCTGAACAGTATATAGCTCATATTCTATGTAGTCAGGCAGGGCCCCAGAAGCTCAGAATATAGCTTTTACCACCATATATACCAGCTACCAGAAGACAAGAGAGTCCTTAAGAGCCCTTATTAGGGCTACTATGCTGAACAGTATATAGTTCATATTCTATGTAGTCAGGCAGGGCCCCAGAAGCTCAGAATATAGCTTTTACCACCATATATACCAGCTACCAGAAGACAAGAGAGTCATTAAGAGCCCTTGTTAGGGCTACTACGCTGAACAGTATATAGCTCATATTCTATGTAGTCAGGCAGGGCCCCAGAAGCTCAGAATATAGCTTTTACCACCATATATACCAGCTACCAGAAGACAAGAGAGTCCTTAAGAGCCCTTATTAGGGCTACTACGCTGAACAGTATATAGCTCATATCCTATGTAGGCAGGCAGGGCCCCAGAAGCTCAGAATATAGCTTTTACCACCATATATACCAGCTACCAGAAGACAAGAGAGTCCTTAAGAGCCCTTATTAGGGCTACTACGCTGAACAGTATATAGCTCATATTCTATGTAGTCAGGCAGGGCCCCAGAAGCTCAGAATATAGCTTTTACCACCATATATACCAGCTACCAGAAGACAAGAGAGTCCTTAAGAGCCCTTATTAGGGCTACTACGCTGAACAGTATATAGCTCATATCCTATGTAGGCAGGCAGGGCCCCAGAAGCTCAGAATATAGCTTTTACCACCATATATACCAGCTACCAGAAGACAAGAGAGTCCTTAAGAGCCCTTATTAGGGCTACTACGCTGAACAGTATATCACTCATATTCTATGTAGTCAGGCAGGGCCCCAGAAGCTCAGAATATAGCTTTTACCACCATATATACCAGCTACCAGAAGACAAGAGAGTCCTTAAGAGCCCTTATTAGGGCTACTACGCTGAACAGTATATAGCTCATATTCTATGTAGTCAGGCAGGGCCCCAGAAGCTCAGAATATAGCTTTTACCACCATATATACCAGCTACCAGAAGACAAGAGAGTCCTTAAGAGCCCTTATTAGGGCTACTACGCTGAACAGTATATAGCTCATATTCTATGTAGTCAGGCAGGGCCCCAGAAGCTCAGAATATAGCTTTTACCACCATATATACCAGCTACCAGAAGACAAGAGAGTCCTTAAGAGCCCTTATTAGGGCTACTACGCTGAACAGTATATAGCTCATATTCTATGTAGTCAGGCAGGGCCCCAGAAGCTCAGAATATAGCTTTTACCACCATATATACCAGCTACCAGAAGACAAGAGAGTCCTTAAGAGCCCTTATTAGGGCTACTACGCTGAACAGTATATAGCTCATATCCTATGTAGGCAGGCAGGGCCCCAGAAGCTCAGAATATAGCTTTTACCACCATATATACCAGCTACCAGAAGACAAGAGAGTCCTTAAGAGCCCTTATTAGGGCTACTACGCTGAACAGTATATAGCTCATATTCTATGTAGTCAGGCAGGGCCCCAGAAGCTCAGAATATAGCTTTTACCACCATATATACCAGCTACCAGAAGACAAGAGAGTCCTTAAGAGCCCTTATTAGGGCTACTACGCTGAACAGTATATAGCTCATATCCTATGTAGGCAGGCAGGGCCCCAGAAGCTCAGAATATAGCTTTTACCACCATATATACCAGCTACCAGAAGACAAGAGAGTCCTTAAGAGCCCTTATTAGGGCTACTACGCTGAACAGTATATAGCTCATATTCTATGTAGTCAGGCAGGGCCCCAGAAGCTCAGAATATAGCTTTTACCACCATATATACCAGCTACCAGAAGACAAGAGAGTCCTTAAGAGCCCTTATTAGGGCTACTACGCTGAACAGTATATAGCTCATATCCTATGTAGGCAGGCAGGGCCCCAGAAGCTCAGAATATAGCTTTTACCACCATATATACCAGCTACCAGAAGACAAGAGAGTCCTTAAGAGCCCTAATTAGGGCTACTACGCTGAACAGTATATAGCTCATATTCTATGTAGTCAGGCAGGGCCCCAGAAGCTCAGAATATAGCTTTTACCACCATATATACCAGCTACCAGAAGACAAGAGAGTCCTTAAGAGCCCTTATTAGGGCTACTACGCTGAACAGTATATAGCTCATATTCTATGTAGTCAGGCAGGGCCCCAGAAGCTCAGAATATAGCTTTTACCACCATATATACCAGCTACCAGAAGACAAGAGAGTCATTAAGAGCCCTTATTAGGGCTACTACGCTGAACAGTATATAGCTCATATTCTATGTAGTCAGGCAGGGCCCCAGAAGCTCAGAATATAGCTTTTACCACCATATATACCAGCTACCAGAAGACAAGAGAGTCCTTAAGAGCCCTTATTAGGGCTACTACGCTGAACAGTATATAGCTCATATTCTATGTAGTCAGGCAGGGCCCCAGAAGCTCAGAATATAGCTTTTACCACCATATATACCAGCTACCAGAAGACAAGAGAGTCCTTAAGAGCCCTTATTAGGGCTACTACGCTGAACAGTATATAGCTCATATTCTATGTAGTCAGGCAGGGCCCCAGAAGCTCAGAATATAGCTTTTACCACCATATATACCAGCTACCAGAAGACAAGAGAGTCCTTAAGAGCCCTTATTAGGGCTACTACGCTGAACAGTATATAGCTCATATTCTATGTAGTCAGGCAGGGCCCCAGAAGCTCAGAATATAGCTTTTACCACCATATATACCAGCTACCAGAAGACAAGAGAGTCATTAAGAGCCCTTATTAGGGCTACTACGCTGAACAGTATATAGCTCATATTCTATGTAGTCAGGCAGGGCCCCAGAAGCTCAGAATATAGCTTTTACCACCATATATACCAGCTACCAGAAGACAAGAGAGTCCTTAAGAGCCCTTATTAGGGCTACTACGCTGAACAGTATATAGCTCATATCCTATGTAGGCAGGCAGGGCCCCAGAAGCTCAGAATATCGCTTTTACCACCATATATACCAGCTACCAGAAGACAAGAGAGTCCTTAAGAGCCCTTATTAGGGCTACTACGCTGAACAGTATATAGCTCATATTCTATGTAGTCAGGCAGGGCCCCAGAAGCTCAGAATATAGCTTTTACCACCATATATACCAGCTACCAGAAGACAAGAGAGTCCTTAAGAGCCCTTATTAGGGCTACTACGCTGAACAGTATATAGCTCATATTCTATGTAGTCAGGCAGGGCCCCAGAAGCTCAGAATATAGCTTTTACCACCATATATACCAGCTACCAGAAGACAAGAGAGTCATTAAGAGCCCTTATTAGGGCTACTACGCTGAACAGTATATAGCTCATATTCTATGTAGTCAGGCAGGGCCCCAGAAGCTCAGAATATCGCTTTTACCACCATATATACCAGCTACCAGAAGACAAGAGAGTCCTTAAGAGCCCTTATTAGGGCTACTACGCTGAACAGTATATAGCTCATATCCTATGTAGGCAGGCAGGGCCCCAGAAGCTCAGAATATCGCTTTTACCACCATATATACCAGCTACCAGAAGACAAGAGAGTCATTAAGAGCCCTTATTAGGGCTAATATGCTGAACAGTATATAGCTCATTCTAGCTATATACACACTGCACACAACGGCTGCTTTAGTGAGGGGTAGCTGCTGCTGCTGGAATAGGGACAGAAAGACTTCAGTGGTGTATTACCACCTATATACAAAACTATATACACTCTGCTCAAAACGGCTGCTTTAGTGAGGGGTAGCTGCTGATGCTGGAATAGGGACAGAAAGACTTCAGTGGTGTATTAGCACCTATATACAAAACTATATTCTGCACTACTGTTTTGTGTCCTCTGTGCCAACAAAACCTTGTTATATACCCGGTGCGTATAGGCACCATTTCACCTTCTGGCAGTATACGGCTGTATAGCCAGGTGTTTTTCTTAAAAATATTTTTATATTTGGCACTACTGTTTTGTGTCCTCTTTACCAACAAAACCTTGTTATATACCCGGTGCGTATAGGCACCATTTCACCTTCTGGCAGTATACGGCTGTATAGCCAGGTGTTTTTCTTAAAAATATTTTTATATTTGGCACTACTGTTTTGTGTCCTCTTTACCAACAAAACCTTGTTATATACCCGGTGCGTATAGGCACCATTTCACCTTCTGGCAGTATACGGCTGTATAGCCAGGTGTTTTTCTTAAAAATATTTTTATATTTGGCACTACTGTTTTGTGTCCTCTTTACCAACAAAACCTTGTTATATACCCGGTGCGTATAGGCACCATTTCACCTTCTGGCAGTATACGGCTGTATAGCCAGGTGTTTTTCTTAAAAATATTTTTATATTTGGCACTACTGTTTTGTGTCCTCTTTACCAACAAAACCTTGTTATATACCCGGTGCGTATAGGCACCATTTCACCTTCTGGCAGTATACGGCTGTATAGCCAGGTGTTCTTCTTAAAAATATATTTATATTTGGCACTACTGTTTTGTGTCCTCTGTGCCAACAAAACACTGTTTTATACACGGTGCGTATAGGCACCATTTCACCTTCTGGCAGTATACGGCTGTATAGCCAGGTGTTCTTCTTAAAAATATATTTATATTTGGCACTACTGTTTTGTGTCCTCTGTGCCAACAAAACACTGTTTTATACACGGTGCGTATAGGCACCATTTCACCTTCTGGCAGTATACGGCTGTATAGCCAGGTGTTCTTCTTAAAAATATATTTATATTTGGCACTACTGTTTTGTGTCCTCTGTGCCAACAAAACACTGTTTTATACACGGTGCGTATAGGCACCATTTCACCTTCTGGCAGTATACGGCTGTATAGCCAGGTGTTCTTCTTAAAAATATATTTATATTTGGCACTACTGTTTTGTGTCCTCTGTGCCAACAAAACACTGTTTTATACACGGTGCGTATAGGCACCATTTCACCTTCTGGCAGTATACGGCTGTATAGCCAGGTGTTCTTCTTAAAAATATTTTTATATTTGGCATAACGCGTGGCCAAAAAAGTAAAACGTCTGAAATGCGGAGGGCTAGCGCAAAGGGACGTGGACGAGGACGGGGGCGCGGAAATGCTGGTGGGGGCACAAACCGCGTTGAAGCCAGTGGGGATACAATGCGTGCTGGTGAGGGGCAGCCAGCATTACGCTCATCCAGCTTCCCTGCCTTTATGGGACAGTTATGCGGGGGGCGGGGTACACCTCTGTTAAGGCCTGAGCAGCGTGAACAGGTGGTGCAATGGATGGCCGATAACGCTTCCAGTCACTTGTCCACCACCCAGTCATCCACACAGTCTCACTCTGACCCTCCTTCCTCCCAACCTGGCCAACAGAGTCAGCCCACCCTTGACCCCTCCCAGGACCTCTTTTCGGGTCCTTTTCCAGATGTGCTGCAAGAATCCCAGGAGCTAGCAGAGGAATTTGTTTGTAGTGATGCCCAAACACTTGAGTATCCGCCCATCTGCTAGTGATGTGGACCCGGAACCAGCATCTGCTATCATGAGCGATGATGATGAGATGCAGTTGCCATCAAGGGAGGCTGTTGGAATGTCCAGTGGGCAGGAGGAGGAGCAGAGAGAGGAAGTGGAAGAGGAGGTGGTGGACGACGAAATGACCGACCCCACTTGGACAGGGGTGATGTCCAGCGGGGAAAGCAGTGGAGATGCGGTCTGCGCATCACCGAATAAGGCAGCAAGAGGCAGAGGACAGTCCAGAGGCAGAGGACAGTCCAGACAGAGAAGGCAGGCCACAGCCAGCAGGGCCGAAGCTCTTCCCGGCAGCAGGCAGTCGCGCGAAGCTCCCCCATCGAGGCCTCGTACTTCTGTGGTGTGGAGATTTTTTAATGTTTGCGCGGATGACAAACTGAGCGCGGTTTGCGCAATCTGCCACTCAAAACTGAGTAGGGGCTCTGAGAAGAGCAATCTGACCACCTCAGGCATGCGCCGTCACTTGGAATTCAAGCACTGGGCTGAGTGGGAGAGAGCAAACGCAATACAACCTGCGCCCCGTCTTGCTGCCACTGCCTCTTCCCCTTTGTTGTGTGCTGCCACTGCGGTCCAGACCTCCAGCCAGGACACCTCCACATCTGCCTCTGCCTCGGCTACTTTGGGGCCTTCTCCTTCAGCCCCCCCTTCCCCCGCATCTTCGTCTGCACCTTCCATCTCCTCGTCCCATCAACTGTCCATCTCGCAGGCGTTCAACCGCAGGCGGAAGTACGCCTCCAGTCACCCCCAAGCCCAAGCCTTAACCTGCCTCATCTCCAAACTGCTGGCCCTGGAGATGTTGCCGTTTAGGCTTGTGGAGACGCAGGCCTTCCGCGACCTGATGGCGGATGCCGCACCTCGCTATTCCGTCCCTAGCCGCCACTATTTTTCCCGGTGTGGCGTCCCCGCCCTGCACCAGCACGTGTCGCGTAACATCAGGCGGGCCCTGAGGTACGCAGTCAGCGCAAAGGTCCACTTGACCACCGACTCGTGGACAAGCGCTTGCGGCCAAGGACGCTACATCTCTTTGACGGCACACTGGGTGAATGTTGTGGAAGCGGGGACGGGGTCGCAAACAGGGACGGCCTACATACCACCCCCGCCCAAGATTGCCAGCACGGGTTCTGATAGACCCCCCTCCTCTTCCTCCTCCTCCTCCTCCTCTGCCTTAACATCGCCCTCAGCCCCTAGCTGGAAGCGTTGCAGCACTGGCGCAGGGAGACGTCAGCAGGCGGTGCTTAAGCTCATCAGCTTGGGCGACAGGAAGCACAGCGCCGCAGAGGTGAGGCACGCCATATTGCAGCAGACAGAGATGTGGCTGTCGCCGCTGCAGCTAGGACCAGGCATGGTCGTGTGCGATAATGGCCGTAACCTGGTGGCGGCTCTGGAGCTTGCAGAACTCAATCACGTACCATGCCTGGCCCACGTTTTTAATTTGGTAGTACAAAAGTTTCTAAAGACTTACCCCAACCTGGCAGAGCTACTGGTCAAAGTGCGGCGCTTGTGCGCTCACTTTCGGAAGTCAACTGTAGCTGCTGCTAGCTTAAAAAAAATCCAGCAACGCCTCCATTTGCCTCAACATCGGCTGTTGTGTGACCTGCCCACTCGCTGGAATTCCACCTATTGCATGTTGGCCAGGGTGTGTGAGCAGCAGAAAGCATTGATGGAGTACCAGATGATGCATCCACGCGTGCCTCCAACTCAGCTCCCTCAGTTTGCCAACCACGAGTGGCCATGGATGGCAGACATATGCGATGTATTGCGTATCTTTGAGGAGTCCACTAAGAAGGTCAGCAGCGAGGACGCTATAGTGAGCGTAACCATCCCGCTCCTATGCGTCCTTAAAGAATCGCTCATCGCAATAAGGGAGAACGCATTGCACACAGAGGAGACGGGGGTAGGAGGAGACGCAACGCAGGTAGACAGTCAGACCACACTTTTGTCTGCTGCTCGGTGGCAGTTGCAGGAGGAGGAGGATGAGGAGGAGGAGGACAACGTGGAGGTGGCTGTGGAAGAGGATGCTGGCGGCGAGGGTAGCAGTCAGGCTGTGTGCGTCCCATTGGTTCAGCGCGGATGGGGCGGAGAGGAGGAGGAAGAGGAGGAAATGGAAAATGATCCTTCTGGTGGGGGCAGTGACGTCATGCCTACTCAGAGTCTGGCACACATGGCTGACTTCATGCTGGGCTGCTTTTCCCGGGACATACGTGTTGTCCGGATATTGGAGAACAAACTATACTGGGTCTTCGCACTCCTGGACCCCCGGTATAAAGATAACTTCTCCTCTTTTATTCCGGTAAAGGAGAGGACGAATAGATTACTGGAATACCAGAGGGAACTCTTGCAGAACATGATGCAGATTTTCCCACCCAGCATCGCTGGCGGCAGAGAGGAGAGTGTCTCCCAGAGTCTGACAACATCGATCAGGCCCACAGCCACCAGGGGAACACTCTCCAAGGTGTGGGACACGTTCATGTCACCCCCTCGTGCAACTTCCATCACTGCGGGGCCCGCTATCAGCAGGAGGGACAAGTATCGGCGGATGTTGCGGGACTACCTGGCAGACCACACCCCTGTCCTCCCCGATCCCTCGGCGACCTACACTTACTGGGTCTCCAAGTTGGACACGTGGCTGGAACTGTCCCTGTACGCCTTGGAGGTGCTTGCCTGCCCTGCCACCAGCGTGCTATCAGAAAGGGTGTTCAGCGCAGCCGGGGGCATTATAACCGATAAGCGCAGCCGCCTGTCAACCGACAGTGCCGACAGGCTGACGCTAATCAAAATGAACAGCAAGTGGATTGACCCGGACTTTGCTTGTACAACAGTGGAAAGCAGCCAAGAGTGAAGTGCCATCTGTATGAAGTGCCATTTCCTCCTCCTCCTCCTCCTCCTCCTCCTCCTTAACCGCCGTAGAATTGCTGTATTAATAAAAAAAAATTATGGCTCACCTCTTGGGCTTAATACAATCAATTTTTAAGAGGTCTCAGCTCTTGGGCCTCCACACAATTTTTAAAAGGTCTCAGCTCTTGGGCCTCCACACAATTTTTAAAAGGTCTCAGCTCTTGGGCCTCCACACAATTTTTAAAAGGTCTCAGCTCTTGGGCCTCCACACAATTTTTAAAAGGTCTCAGCTCTTGGGCCTCCACACAATTTTTAAGAGGTCTCAGCTCGTGGGACTCCATACAATTTTTAAGAGGTCTCAGCTCGCGGGACTCCACACAATTTTTGAGAGGTCTCAGCTCGTGGGACTCCACACAATTTTTAAGAGGTCTCAGCTCTTGGGCCTCCACACAATTTTTAAGAGGTCTCAGCTCTTGGGCCTCCACACAATTTTTAAGAGGTCTCAGCTCTAGGGCCTCCACACAATTTTTAAGAGGTCTCAGCTCGTGGGACTCCACACAATGTTTGAGAGGTCTCAGCTCTTGGGCCTCCACACAATTTTTAAGAGGTCTCAGCTCGTGGGACTCCACACAATGTTTGAGAGGTCTCAGCTCTTGGGCCTCCACACAATTTTTAAAAGGTCTCAGCTCTTGGGCCTCCACACAATTTTTAAAAGGTCTCAGCTCTTGGGACTCCACACAATGTTTGAGAGGTCTCAGCTCTTGGGCCTCCACACAATTTTTAAAAGGTCTCAGCTCTTGGGCCTCCACACAATTTTTAAAAGGTCTCAGCTCTTGGGCCGCCACACAATTTTTAAGAGGTCTCAGCTCTTGGGCCTCCCCTACTGCTGGGGTGACACACTGTAACAAACCTCCTTCTGTAAGCTTCCCTGACTGCTGGGGTGACACACTGTAACAAACCTCCTCCTGTAAGCTTCCCTGACTGCTGGGGTGACACACTGTAACAAACCTCCTCCTGTAAGCTTCCCTTACTGCTGGGGTAACACACTGTAACAAACCTCCTCCTGTAAGCTTCCCTGACTGCTGGGGTGACACACTGTAACAAACCTCCTCCTGTAAGCTTCCCTTACTGCTGGGGTGCCACACTGTAACAAACCTCCTCCTGTAAGCTTCCCTGACTGCTGGGGTGACACACTGTAACAAACCTCCTCCGGTAAGCTTCCCTGACTGCTGGGGTGACACACTGTAACAAACCTCCTCCTGTAAGCTTCCCTTACTGCTGGGGTGACACACTGTAACAAACCTCCTCCTGTAAGCTTCCCTGACTGCAGGGGTGACACACTGTAACAAACCTCCTCCTGTAAGCTTCCCTTACTGCTGGGGTAACACACTGTAACAAACCTCCTCCTGTAAGCTTCCCTGACTGCTGGGGTGACACACTGTAACAAACCTCCTCCTGTAAGCTTCCCTTACTGCTGGGGTGCCACACTGTAACAAACCTCCTCCTGTAAGCTTCCCTGACTGCTGGGGTGACACACTGTAACAAACCTCCTCCTGTAAGCTTCCCTTACTGCTGGGGTAACACACTGTAACAAACCTCCTCCTTTAAGCTTCCCTTACTGCTGGGGTGACACAATGACACAAGAGGACATGTCTGACCACATCTCACACACACACACACACACACACACACACACAATGACAATTAGGGGTGGGGTATATTTATTTTCCCCCTTGCCTATGCCATCTGTGGTTGTCATTAGGCAACGTGATTTTAAGGGGTGCAGAATTTTGTTCTTCTTTTTTGTACAGTTTGGCTTGGGGTCCATGGCAATGTAGAGGAAAGAAGGTTTCCTTGTCTTGTCTCACTTTACGTAGAAGTAATATTGTGTTTGGAGTGTA
Source organism: Gastrophryne carolinensis (assembly GCA_027917425.1). Classification (NCBI taxonomy): domain Eukaryota; kingdom Metazoa; phylum Chordata; class Amphibia; order Anura; family Microhylidae; genus Gastrophryne; species Gastrophryne carolinensis. The sequence goes on from CM051235.1 coordinate 107,188,125, forward strand.
TTGTTGAGAGGCTGTGATAGTGGCGTAATAGTGCGACTTGGGCGCGTTATATGCACCCAGACATGCTTCCCCTGCTGTCCCAGTTGCATTCCAGCAGTGTTGGCATCATTTTCTGATGTTTCAGGGTGGACTTGGTGACCTCCAAGTGGTCGAATTGAGATTTCCAAGTGTCGAGCATTTTTTTCCCATAGACTATAATGGGATTCGATATTCGGTCGAGTAGTCGAGTAACGCGGTCTATTCGAATCGAAATTCGAAATTTCGAATATTTCACTACTCGCTCATCTCTATTCGTAACGAATAGAGAAGTATGAGATAATAAAGCGCAGGTCTCCAACACCCCTCTAATGCTCATCTCTACAGATGCTGAGAAGGCATTCGACAGAGTGGACTGGCTGTTTCTCAGCAAAGTCTTGGAGCACATTGGTCTGGGGAGCACGATGCAAAGATTTATCAGCGCTCTTTACACCATCCCTAAAGCTCCAGTAAAGGTGAATGGACACCTGTCAGGTGCGTTTCCCATCAGAAAGGTTACCAGACAGGAATGCCCCTTGTCCCCATTGCTGTTTGTTCTGTCTGTTGAGCCCTATTTGTGCACAGTAAAAGGCAATAGCAACATCACAGGTCTTTCTTTTACGAAGAAGCCGCATAAAATAGTCGGTTATGTTGATCTCCCTGCCTGACCTCATGATGAAATTCAAAAGATACGGCCGCCTGTCCAACTTCAAGATTAACTTCGACAAATCCGAAGCTCTAAACATATCCCTCTCTTCCGACACAGTACAAAGTTCCTTTCCTTTCAAGTGGGCAAAGAATGCCATTAAATATCTTGGCATATACTTATCCTCCTCATCGGCTAACCTATTTCATCTTGACTATATCACACTAGCCAAAACAGTCAGAGACAGCCTCGATTGCTGGGACCTGCCCACATTTTCCTGGCTGGGGCGCATACCCATCAATCTTGCCTAAATTCCTTTTCCTCTTCCAGGCCTTGCCCATACAGGTCCCCATGTTCTACTTCAAATCAGTAAAAACTATGTTTACTAGATTCATAAAAAAGGGCAAACCCCAAGGCTCAAATTTCAATCTCTATGCGCCTCTAGGCAGTGGGGGGGGGGGGGGGGGGGGTTGGCAGTCCCTAACATCAAGCTCTACTGGTCAGCAGCCCATCTGCCGAGAATTTGCAAGTGCCGAAAGAGATGGGTGGACTTAAAGTCTTCCTGTGCTAACTCTTCCTTAAATGCAATTCCCTGGCTAACTGCTATCTGCTAGGGTACAGTCTTGGAACTCTCTTAATTACATACTCTAATGGCAAGACTACAACACACTCCCATGTCCCCAATAACACCAGCATCAGGCTTAATCTGCCCACCATAGTCAGTGAACCCGCTGGTAACACTACTGGAGTGGCATTAGAGGGTATCCACCAGCAGACTGTTCCATTGAAAGTGCTTAAATAAAGAATCTTAAAAAAAGCCTGGAGAACAAGTGCCAGGAGAACAACCTTTACCTCAGTGTCAACTTGAAGCAGGAGAGGAACATCCTCCCTATGATGGCGAATGGTGCCCCAGTGGAGAGAGAGAGAGGGCAATTTTACAAGCAGGATAGGCAACCTCCTCACATGGTGGTAGGAGCAGCTAATGCGCTATCTGTACTGATCTCCAGGAGGGTAACTACAGGAGTTGCAGAGGTAATGACTGCATCAGTACCAATAAGTTCAGGAAGCATGATCTTTGTTGCTCTTCCACTATTGGTGAAACTAATTTTACCAGCCCCCATCCCAATACCATGATCAGCCTTTAACACCTTACTTGACCCCACCCCTGCCACCAGGCCAGTCACTGATAGTATTTCAAGGCTGAGACCATAGCATTTTAGTAACAAATTATGGACAGATGTAAATATGTGAACATTTATCAATCAATAGTACTAAAGTTTTAGTATTGTGGGGCAGATAATGTGACAATAATGGACATGTCCCCACACATCAGTGATGCAGAGGTTATAGCATTGATGGCAGAAAATAGGCTGGGGGGTACAGTGGGTCTGATAACAGGGGGAATAAAGGGGAGACTATGAAGCCTGGTATTGGATGGGGTGTGAGATTTGTGCTTAAACCGGGCCTTCACCCTGAATAAGAGCCTATCTTGTATGTTCCTCCCACCCAGTACATACAGATTTCTCACATTAAAAATCATCCCACCTGTACCTAGTGCATTTCCTGAGCCTTTAAACATCCAAGATGGAGTCTCAGGCTGCCTGCAGACAGAAAGGCTCTTTTGACTTTGCCGCTCTGCATTCTGAGTTGGTGTCCTTTTCCTGACCCCAGTGTGGCTCTGTCTGTACAGTGCACAGCTATAACCCGCCCCATGCACTTTTCCCCCCTCTGCTCTCCACAGCATGTGATTCTGAGGCAAGATGGTGGCACCTGTATCCTGGAGTCCTGAACAGAGTTGCAAATCAAAACTTAAAATATATTCATTTTAGATGCTGGGGAATAGTTTTTTTAAGGGTTTGGGCTTTTAATTAAATGATGCTGAAGGTCCGGTTTAAATGGCTTAATGGACAGAAACATCACTATTTGTATATGCTGGTGTTATATATTATATGTTGTTATATTATTTGGCGTTATCTTGTATCTAATTGTATTTAGTTAAAACTGGCATCCTGGAGGCCAAATATGGCTTAAAAGGTTACTGTATAAGCCACATAGTGGCTCCTATTTATTGTCTGTACCAGGCCTAGTCACATCTAGTTATACCTCGGCTGATCTCCCTAACTTACAGTCTGTTGGACCAAGGTCAAGGGTGTTGGACCAAGGCCAGGATGATGAAGAACAACCTCAAACACCCTAACATAGGACAACTCTTCTGCTCCCTTAAGGCCAAATCAGAAAGAATTTAGAGGATCTCCTTTCCTCCGCCCAGCTATTATCAATGTGCTACCTAATTATCAGCCCCAGCCCCATACTGCACATAAATCTAAGCATGGTTGAACTTTTGGTAATTAACAGTTACTGTATGTGCTATTATTATGCATATTTAGGGAAGGGCAAGTTCCCTGCATTCACTTTTTTGGACTTGACTAGAAATGTAAGGTCATACCAAATGCCAATTGTTCAAGGTTTATGAATTTAGGACAAATTACAAACATGCAATACGTAAAATGTATCTAAGACTTAGAGGCACTGAACAGAAAGAGGGTGCAGAAGAGGTGTGGGGCTTGAGAAAACCTGAAGTAGTGTTTTTCAGAAACAGCCATGAGTAACCAGGAGGAAACGTGGGGGCTAATGAAGAATGAGAAGCAAAGGCAAGTGTCCAGGCACTTGTGCTCCTAGCCTGAGGCTGTGCATGTTATTTACACTTCTGTTACTTACTGTTGCCTGGTATCTGAATTATCACCTAACCAGCTGAATTATTCACACCATGAAGAACTTTGCGTGTGTTGGTGTTTTCAGATTTGCTCTCTCTAAGTTCATCACGACGTCTGTTAACTCCTGGTCTACGCTATGATGTCTAACACTAGAAAATGCTTTGGAATATGTACTAGGAAAATGGTAAAAGTTAGGTACTCCAGAGACTTATATACTCTTGCAGGTTCAATATTTTATCAATTCTTTGCCTCGAATGCCTAAAAATAAATGCAAGAATGAACCACAAGGAAGTTGCATGTGGTATACGAGTCAACAGGATACTTAGGCTTTAAGAGGTTATTACAGTCTAAGATTACCCAAATGCTTCATGCAAAGCACATTTAATGGCAAATCAAAATGACTGAAGTGCCTCCTCACCATGATGATAATAACAGTACCTTAAATGTGCACACTCATTATGAGAGAGCAGAAACAACTTGCGGCACTCTTATTCATCTGATAAAAGTTAAGAGTTCAACAAATCCCGTAATGATAGAAAAAAACAAGTGCTCAGTTGCACAACTGAATTGAAACAAGATTTTTTTTTTATTTGGGCTGTGTTTGTTTTTATTCTAACCGAGATAGAACATGCAAACAAAACAATAATTAGAGATGAGGGAGTGGCTCTTTATAGTAAGGAACATAATAGTACAATATTACCCAAGGGAATTACTTACATCACGCCTCTCAGACCAAGTTCCCCAGGGAAAATAAGAAGTTCATTTCTAGTTTACCGGTAATCACCCTGGGACTTTCTGACAGTTTTAATGTGTATTTATTTATAAAACAGCAGTTTATGACACGTTATCATACAGTTCGGGCGGTATAAATAGAAATGTGGATGTAAACATGTATGCCAACACAAACAGGGCAACCATTTGCTATACGAGGATAAAGAGTCAAGTGCTTGGTGAGTTTGATCAGAAGGAAAACAGCAACAAGACATTTGTCGCTAGTGGAAACAATCCAAGATACTTTCCCCATGTGGCGCATACTAAAATAGTCAAGGTTGCCATAGAGTTGTCTCAAAACAAACCACAACGTGAGACCCAATCATGGCCCATACTAGTTACCACTTCCCATACCCAGTGTTCAAAATTCTGCTTGGTTTGCTGGGTTGGGAGGCTCAGGAGTCCATGTAGGTGCAAGAGGAGGTTTGTGGCCAGATGATGTTCAGCCAGTAACAACATTAAAATCATAAGAAAAGTCCATCTTTTCTCATGGCACATGTATTCAGACAAAGAAATATGAGCTTGTTTCATACCATCTCTCACAAATTAACTACTTTACGGTATTTATGGCATTCAGCTTAAAATTGACCTAAAGTCTCTTGCAGATTGTGAGTGCTGGGTGCAGCAGAGTCAAATCCAGATAGACATCCGTGGTGTAATAGGTACTGGCTTTACTGGAACTTGAGTGCAGTAAGAGAAGGTCACCTTACATTGGGTATAACATAGACAGGAAAAAAAGTCATACAGATCACCTCAATGTACAGAAAACACAACATGCAGCTTCTGAAAGCTAAGCTATGTGTTTCCAAGTTGTAGGTTCATAAGTACTGGCAGTGCTTGCCTTGTATGAGAGACATACAGGTGGTTTACCTTTGTTTTCTCTTGTGGAGCATCTTGGTTCTGTGCCTGAGCTTGCTTGTGTTTGCTCTTCAGTACTGGTGGGTTCTGCAAAAACTGTTAGGCGTTTTACAGTTGGCTTCTCATTGTGCCATAGTTCAAAGGGTGTAGCTAGGGGAAGGGGGCCTGTGCGCCCGGGTGCAGCAGGTCAGGAAAGTTGTGAAATATCTCCAACAGTCCAGCGTCTCTCAGCATGCATCGGATCATCTCAGCCAGAGTTCTGTTCATTCTTTCAGCTACCCCATTTTGCTCTGGTGCGTATGGCTCTGCCTCTTAAAGCGCCATTCTATTCTGTTTTAAGTACTAAGTGGACTAAAACCCAGGGTGCCCCCACTGGGGTTGCCCAGTTTAACTCACCTTTCCCCAGTCTTACGGCACATGCATGGTAGTTCGGTTGGCCCCTGCCACAAGAAAGGGACATGCTATTGGGGGTATGATCAAATTGGTAGGCTGCCTTAAATTATTGGCAAATGGCTCCTTCCAGAGGCTAGGGGCACTGTCAGTTGGCGTGTCCCAGCCTTCGCTGAGCCGCGCCCTAGCTAAATTTCTCAATGGCATGACTGTCCTGCAGGAAAAATACTTCTCTTTCCCTGACAGCATGGCAGCCTGGAACACAGTATGGTTGGGTTTTTTCAACATTGCGAATATGCCAAGTGTCATGGGTGCCATTGTCTGCACGCACGTGGCTCTGGCCCCCCCAGTTACTCCGGTATGTGTAGGTCCTCATTGCTCCTCCTTCTTGGCCACTCTCCTGTATTTATGCTAGCCTTGGTTCTGCTCCCCTAAACCAGCTTCCCTGTGCCCCTGTTGCCCATGTATCTGCTATTTCTTTGGCTGTTCTGTTATTATAGCTAGTATTCTTTTCTACATTCGTTTAATTAACCACAAGATGGGCCATTCTCTGAACGTGCAATGTGTCATGGGTCTGGATTTGCTCTTCTTCAGTGTTTTGGCCGGATTTTCAGGTTCGTCCCACAATGCATTTATCTTGAGGAGTTCAAGTTGGTACACCTGTTTTGAGAGTGGCGGTAGACTTATGGGAAATTGTGTGTATTGTTGTAGTTGTTCTGCATTTCTGTTGTTATCCTTGCATTTGCACTGTTGTATTTGTTGGACTCTGTGGCCCCTATTTCTTTTGGGTTGTTTGCTGTTGTTATGTGTCTCCCTGATCTCCATCAGTACTACTGTGCTTATGTACCTAATTTCAGGCCCCATTCTCCCTGTTGCTCGTTTAACAGCTTCGTCCTAGCATGTTGTCTTCCATTTAGGTTTATTTGACAATGCTCTTGCTAATGCCCCAGTAAATGTGTTCCTCCTTACAACTGTGGGCCCCTTTTTTCTCATGTTCGCTTTTCTTGGCATAGGTGTTTTTCCAAGTCATCCTTCAGCTTGACCACACAGAGATTATGCTCCACCCCCTAGGAGGAAACACAAACATGAACGGAGGTTAAAAGCCCCACCCCTTCCTCTCCACCTCAGTACTTTGTGTTTTCTCCTAGGGGACAGAGTGTTTCTGAAGAAAGTTAGTCTAAGGCTAATTTTTATTAGCCTGCTGTACCCTTTATTTGTCACATACGGGGTGTAGTCGCATCCGCTGACTTTGGGGCAGCTAGGGCTTGATTATTTCCACGTAGCCAGACCTCTCAACAAGCAGAGAGATGTCACCTTAAATCCCGGGCAGGTTGACCTTGCTGCGGGTATGTCAGCCATCTACGTAGGGCATCTTTGGATGAGATATGTAAAGCAGCAATGTGGTCTTCCTCAAACATTATATACTTGATTTACTATCTGCAAAGCATCAGGCCTTTGGTAGAAAAGTACTACTTACAGCTTCCCACCCCTATGGTATAATTACTTGCCTACTTCTCTCTGTGTGGTCAAGTTGAAGGATGAGTTGGAAAAACACCTTACCGACTTACAGGTAATGGATTTTTCAGGAAGTCTTCAGCTTGACCGCTTATTACCCAGAGTCCAGGGTTTTATTTACATTTCTTTACAAAGACTGAGGTGGAGAGGAAAGGGTGGGACTTTCAACCTCCCAGGGGGTGGAGCATAATCTCTGTGTGGTCAAGCTGAAGGCTTCCTGAAAAATTCATTACCGGTAAGTCTGTGTTTTTTTTGCCAATTTGCCCACATGCTTCCCCTTACTAGTATATTTATGATTTTTGTCTTTTTGGTTAAATGTTTGGATGTTAAGTTTTGTCTTTTTACCTGGTTCTGGTTACTCCCTGCTCCCCTAGCTCCTCACACCCTGGCAGGAGGCATATAATCAGACACACGGCCCCGTGCAGCCGTTGAGCGTTCCTTCGGCCTATTAAAATTACGCTTCCGGTGCCGCTGCTGCAGCTCCTGAGGTATCCGGGCACCTCTATTCTGGCTCACAGAGCCGTGCTGAACAATCAATTCTCCAGCATTTGGTGGCTATAATTTTGCTTTCCTGTATTGCTATGTGGCACACCCCTTTTAATTATTTAGTTGTGATTAAACAACATCCCAAATAAGTTTGTGGTAACTGAAATGTATTTGTGTTTCATCGTTTCACTGGCCCACAACTTGGGCGGCTCCTGTCCGACACAGGGCCAAAGGTTTGAAAAATTAAATGTTGGGCCTTATGCCTCAATAAATGTTCCCCACCAAAGTCCTCAGACCTGGTTATGGTGATGTAGCCTGGTCCATGCTGTAAACTTGGTTTCGGGCCCCCAGCAGTGCCAGTATTCTCAAGTTATTTGTGTTGGCCACCAGCATTTGCCCCAGCAGAATCTTCAAGTTGGTGTTGTGGCACCGCTGCTCCACCACCACTGCAGCAAGGGCCTCTAAAATTTCTATGAAAAGTGTTGCTATTGGCCCGCCAGTTTGCCTCCATGAGGTGGCACTGCCATGACATGCATAGGTGCCTCTGGATGCAGGGCATGGTTGGCTGGCTCTGGGGAACTTGGGGGAGGTTGTGGTGCTAGTGGCAGACCTCTGTGCATGCATTCTGGGTCTGTGAAATTGTATTTGCACAGGAACATTTAAAAAGGAAATGTGAAAATTGTATTATGCCCAGTGTCAGATAAAGCAGCAGTTGAGGGGAGTCTGGAGCAGGTCTAGTGTCATCTGGCCTCTCTCCTGCGTGGGCGGTTCCTCAAGTTCCAGAATTGTATCCAGTAGAGGTGCAGTCTGTGTTGACAAGCCAACAACTACACAATAAGCCAATTTAAAACAGGGGCAGGCAGACCAAACCAGAAGGTTATGGTGCTGGTTTAGCGTGGACCATTGTCATCCAACCTTATACCTAAACATCTATAACAGGAAACACAACTGAAGCAGTCAGCAGCCATGGTTCCAGCAAACATGAGCAGTTAATTTTGAAATAGACAATAAAGAGTGGACTTACAGACAGGCTCTGGTTGGGTTGAGAAACAGCTGATTGTAGGCATTGAGGGTTGGACACTGTTGGCTAACAACCATAGTACAGGAAGCCAAGGGTAAGCAAAATACGTAGCAACAGATGAAAACACTGAAATAGCAAGTTAGCAGCATCCAAAAAAAAGGAGTGACTACTTACAGACAGGCTCTGGTTGCCTTGAGTAGGCAGCTTGGTGTGGATGTGTGGACATTTGACTAGTACTGGCTCCAACATTGTCTTCCAGCTGTTGGCTGTAGTCAGGTTGGGAATCTGGATCTTCAGGGCCCTCCGAATCTCATCCTGCATCTGCAGCTGTGTCCGACAACAAAGCAAACATTTGAGCAGGAACATTTAAAAAGGAATGTGAAACGTGAAAAAACAATTGAAACGGTTACCTTCCATCAAGGCTGTTGTGTCACCCCCTACATCCAAACCATGTAGGCGGCATAAAAGTATGTTGTGCTTCAACCTCATATTCACAGTAGCCCTTCATGTTTGCCACGTTAAATGAGCAGATCAGATCAGATTATCTTTCAGTGAGGGCCCTGCGGAGAGTGTATCTTTTTTAGTAGCTGCTGTCTCGGCTATTCCATCCCAAATTTTGGTGCACTCAGTCTTGCTAAGGTTAAGACTTTGTGGCCCATAGAAGAGTGACCATTTTGCAAGGGTGAGCTTGACCAGCTTGATGTTATCAGCAAGGTTGAATTCTGGCTCACATTTGGCGGACCATTTCTAGCGTCCCTCCAACAAACCTGTGGCAACAACAGGGGTGTCAGACATATGTATCTCATGCTCAGCAACTGTGGACTCTTGAGCATGCTAACCACCAACACTAGGTAATCCTGGAGCATTTTGGGAATAATTGGCAGCCTCCAATGAGCTTACTAAAGCCCTGTTATTTATGCGTCTATTTCTGCCACCAAGCCGTCTAACCACAGCATGGGCACGAGTATTACCTAGCCCATGGCCATGAGACAAAACTCTGAGGCTGTGCCCCACAGGGGTATGGACAAGTGGACATGTGTGACGCCTAGTAGGTTCCAATATTCCAAGAAATGAATGCAAGAGCTCAAAAAAATGTGCCCACAATCTAGGCCACAGCAGCAAGATGGTGGGGGTTGCCCTTTACATTTATGTTAATGCAGGACCAATCAGGTGCAGGGTGTTAGCTGAGACGCTAACCAACAAAATGCTGGGGATTGTCTGGATGATGTTGACCCTACAAATGACCAATAGATAACAGATGCATGCTGTAACGTTATTTAAAAAAAAGAGAGCATTCATCGATCTCAAAGGGCATTACGCCCAAGCTGTGGTTAAACAACAGAAAACCCCCGATAGTGCAAAGAAGCACTTTGGCTGTAATCATGAGGTGTCATATGTGTTTGGAAACGCCCAACAAAACGAAGATACAGGCTGTGGCCTCTTCTAACACACCTGCATATAATTTTTCCTAGTTGAGCTAGCGTGGAGGAGGAAGATGTGACATTTCTGTTATCAAGCATATTACCAGCTAAGTATAAAAGAAAGAAATGCTTTAGGATGTTAAAAGTGGCTTATTTTGCTATTGTGTTTGCAGTGGCACTGTGTGTGTGTTTGTGAGTAGTGCCCACTACTGAAGTACCCCAGGCAGAGCCAGTCTGTGTTTGTTGTGCATTGTCTGTGGACAAGTCTGTGCTTTGTGCCATCAGTAGAGTTTTGTTGTACTTTTCCATCTGCTAGCGTAAGCAGAGATTGTGTAGCACACTGCAAGACAGAATTGTCTTGGACACATTATCTGGTCTATGGAGCATCTCCTCTATTGGTAAGGCCTAACTTAAAAAACCTGCTTGCCTCAGGCTGTTGGCTTTTTATGCAATGCATCTGGTTTAGGGGTGAGGTGCATTTGTTTTGCACTTGTGTGTGTCAGAGTATGTGTGTTAGCTGGGTAAGAGGAGGTGTGCATTGTGCATGCGTGTGTGTTTGCTGGTGATAGAGTTGATAGAGTGATAGAGTTTGTGGTTGCAGTGGCAATACAGTGCATTGCAGGGTCCATCTTGGTCTGATGTCTGGTGTGTGGATGAGTTGTCCTGAGGAGGAGAAGGAGAGTGAGGAAGCACCAGTGGAGCGACTGCGGGCTGACTGAGTGTTTAACACTCTGAGTGATGAGCAAATCCGCAGTCTATTCAGGCTGAATCCTTGTATGCTTTTGGAACTGTACCACCAAATTCACCACAAAATTGAGCCCACCACTGGCCGCAGCCACGCAGTACCCTAAATAGTTTGCCTATGTGCCTCCTTAAATATCCTTGCAAGGGGCACGTTTCAGGTCACTGTTGCTCTATTAAATGGCATTATCCAGTCTACCATGTGCAGCATATTTCATGAGGTGTTCCTGGCCATCTGTGACCTTATTCCTACCTACATTAGGAAGAGGTGCAAAACATAAAGCTGACTTTCTATCATATGGCAAGAATTCCAAATGTGCTTGGCTGCATTAATGGGACCCATATTCCCTTCCATTCCATTTAAGCACAAGGGTTGAACTACTGCAACTGGAAAAGCTTCCATTCCATTAACGTGATGGTTGTGTGTGATAATGAGATGGGACTGCATGCTGTGAGGTTGGGCTTTTTGGGATCTGGCCATGATTTCTATGTGTTGCACAAATCTGCCCTGTGCCAGAAATGTAAGAACAATCAAATGCCGCCGGGATGGCTACTAGGTAAGTATGTGTACCCATTGTAAGATATCTAAACAGTGGATCTGCAGAACTGGGGGGGGGGGGGGTGAATGGAACATGCAGCAAACCAGGTAGGGGTGTGCATTTGTTTTGCAAACATCATTAACGCATGTGTTTGAATTTAGTTGATAAGGGATACAGGCAGGAGACGTGGCTCATGAGAACCCACATACCGCAGCTGAAGTGCACTACAATGCAGCTCACTGCAAGACCAGATGCATTTGTGAAAGAACATTCGACCTACTAAAAGCACGCTTCCTATGTTTGGCACAGCCAGGAGGGGAGATGCTGTACAGCCCAGAAAAGGTGTCCAAGATAATACTCACTTGCTGTGTGCTACACAATATCTGCATACTCCATCAAATGCAAGAGCCTGAGGAAATGCTACCGGTGCCTGAGCTCTCAGACATGAGACATGATAGCTATATAACCCCCAAAGAGTTATTGAAGCCATAGACAGGTAAAATGAACAAAAGGGAAAGTATTGCATGTTGTTGTAGTAGGGAACGCTGCTGTGGAATAGCTAAGAGCAACCAGCAGCACTGAAAGGCAGAGAGGATTTAACAAAGGGTGTCCGCTTCATGAGTGGTAAAAAAAACGCAGCATCACTTAGCAAGAAATGCTAACCGGCAATAGTGCCATTGGCCTTTCAGCAGCGTTCTGCCACAGACGCTGTCAGCGCCTCCCCTTAGCAGCACGAGTGACACTCAGTGGTACTAGCAATAAATTACCCTCCACGACATTGAGACATGCATGAATGAGTCATCCTCTGCTGTAGGAGGGAGAGAGTTCCCTAGGGTTTATTAACAAATATAAAGCAGGCAGAATTATGGCTGAATGAAAGATGCCGACCTTGTCAGTCAGCATGGCCTCGATTCAAAAAGAGATGAGAATGTCACTGTTGCTGAATCACCAGCTAGGAAAACAATAAAAGTCAATGGCACTTTTTTACTCCTAAGAAAAGTAGAAAGCTTTTTACTCCATTCTACGCTGTAGTAAAAGCTGCCATTGACTTTCATTGTCTTTTTATCTGGTGATTCAGCAACAGTGACATTCTCAGGCTATTTCCTGAATTCCTTGAATTTTTTACTACCATGAGAATTTTTTTCAACTCGCCTTGTCTGAAATATCAAAGGATTATAATCAGTTCTATTCAACCACGTATAGACCTGTGTACATACAAGGAATGCTTTTTGACAAGAGAAGATACAGAGAGAGACTGTAAAAATTATAATAATAACTGTACAGTTTACAGGGAAATTAACTATAAGAGAGATTATTATTCCAAGACGATTTCCTTAGTGACTAAATAATTGGAATAAGCTGTACTAGGCACTCTGTTGAATTATGCAGGCCTAGACATGTTAAATGAACTACATGGGGAATAAATACATGTTGCGTTATGGTTAGAGAATACAAATAGAGAAGTGGCCCTAAAGTGTTGACTTGAAAGAGGGATGTCCAGGTTGTAAGAGATGACCACTTATTTGATCAAGATAATTATTTATGAAGTGCACCTTTTTGTTCCATTTGGCGTCTTTTTTGGCATACGAGCCTGTCCTGGAGTGCCCTTGTCTTTTTATATTTTGGCACTTCTATTTTTTCAAAATGGCACCACAAGTCAAAATGGCTGATGTAAAATAGTCAGTGTGAATTGGCTCAATAGGTATTGGATGGCCTTTGTCAGTGCCTGTTGAACCTTATGCAGATTATAATATTTTTATTATGTCATTGGGCACTACTCTGTCCTGCCAACTTTTAGGTCCCTCACACTGAATTTATAATTTTTTTACATGCAGTAATAAATGGCACTGTATTTAATACAAGAAATTAACAAAAATACATTTGTGACACCTGGGTTTACGTTCTTGACAAATCACCAAAGCAACTTCTGTACAAACAAATATACACTTATATAAAAGCAAAAAACTATTCAATATAGTTGCCCATTGTGGTCTATGGGATCGTAATCTACAGCGCCACTATAAACTGGCAAAGTTTTTACAAGAGTGCCAGTCACCACATACAAAAAGGCACATGTGATAAATTAGACGCAGGCTGGCGGACACATCGACACAGCCCGTCTTTGGCATCTTAAATCGCACATTAAGTGCAGCTTACACATTGGCACTGAGTGGCATTTACAGATGCAGATGCTTGACAAATGAGGCTCCAAATTCTGTATGGGACTAGAATGCTATGTTATGGAATTTCCCTCTTTATATTTTATAATAAATAATAATAAGCAGTAATGGGGAACCTTCATCACTTCCTCCCTGTTGAGAGTACTTTCAGGGGAATGGAAAGCTTTGCTTAGCATCTAATCAGCAAATCAGTTAGAGTTTTAGTGTACAGTCAGCTTCAGATCATGGCTTTGTTCAGGAAAGACATTTCGATGATTATCTGTGTACCTGTAATGAGGCCAGGTGAGGCAGCCACCTCAGGCAGCAACATCTAGAGGGGGCGGCAATCACTGGACTCTTTATATTTACCAGGTAGTAATTGGGAGTTTAGCCAGGCACCACTGGCATCATGTTATATTCTTTTTAATACATTCAATCATTGGTGGCTCAACAGCCCCACCCCAGTGGATCGGGTGAACCACCATTGATTGAATGTAGGAAAAAAAAATGACATGACTGTGTGAACCAATCATTTTTATGAGGGAGTGGGGGGGCAGAGAGGCTAGCTTCGCCACCTTAGGTGATCCAAAGACTGGAAAGCTATTCTCCAGCACAAGACATGACTGGGGCCTTAAATCTGGAAGGCAGATATCACTGAGGAACAAATCACCAAGGATACAGGATGAAGGACATGGCTGTGTCACATGCAGATTGGTGGAAATTGGCGCCTGGTGTTCCTGAGGGGGGTTAATCAAGCCTTGGCTAAACATTGTTACAGAAGTGGTGTGAACTTTGTTCTATAAAACACATTAAGAGATGATTTACAGCTTCTCAGACTTTTCACTTCTACGTGTGCAATAGGTCATAAAGCCTGAAATACTGGTATTTTGAGGAACCTTTCATCAGTACTCAGTATTGGTTCCCAGGTATGGCTAAACCAGCCCACATGGCTACTGGTGGTAAATTGTACATTTCCTAGATTTTGATCCTTGGGCTTTGCTCAGGACCAGTACATTTCTCCATCTTCCCCCATGCATGCTGAAAAGCCATGCCCACCTTTCAGAATATTACTTGGGCCAGCAATTGCTTACATGGCCTAGGCTTTGGCTTTAATATCCAGCGCCACACTTTAAGCCAGAGGTTAAAGGAGGGGACTTGTGACCGATGGATTACAGGTTTGAAACTCATAACGTTTCTACTGAAATTCAAAGAAGCTTGATGCAAGTGCACTTTGTGATGTGGCAGACGCCTGTGCAATACAATGAACTTCTGCAACATCATCCACCTCTATCATTCAACTGTAATGTTTGCCACTATTTCAATGCTGGTGGATGGGCATCCAGTGCTTACTCCCATGCCTAAGCAGCTTGTCTCCTCAAACTGTTTCACTCACCTTGTAAAGTTGTTATGGGGGGGGGGGGGGCTTCTTTATCAAATTTGGTCCAGAAATGTCTCTGAACAGCGTTTATGGAGTATATGTTTTTGTGTATTATTATAGCACACAATAAGCTTTTTTTTTATTGTGGTGATGCCGCCATTTTAAATAATAACACCTCTAATGAGCTTTTCGGAAATGGCAAACTTTTCAGTGATGCCAAATGAAAAGGTTCCTGTTATATCAGTATTTGTGCACCAAATTTTTTTTAGCAGCCGTTGGTGTGTTTGATTTTTGGACTATACTATACTGCTAAAATTGAGAAAATTGTTTTTGCTTACCTGAATATAATAAAGTCTTGAATATGTCATCCACATTTAATATTCCAAATAAAATGGACATTTATGTGTTTCAGACCAACAGATAGGTCCTTCGTCAATACAAATAAGAAACTATGAGTTGGTCTGAAACAGGTCATGACTTGACCGCAGAGCACAGACGGCGTCAGCACCTGGCAAGGCAGGGCAGCTGCCGGGGGCCCCCACCTTCTGGGGGGTCCCACTTACAGGGCTGGCCTTTGGGGTGTGTGCGATGGCGCTTGACTGGCCAGGGAAGGAAGTGCTGGGTTTTGTTCTGCTTTTAAGTTGCCCACCCCAGCTGATTTCCTATCGCTGGAGCATCCCAATCTGTGATACCCTACTGTGTGAAAGCCCCTGGGATCGCTGGCATACCCACTATGCAAGCAATTCCACCGCCTTACAGGGGCATTTCAATTGGGGATGCCCCTCTTTGTGAAAGAACCCCCCTGGTTTGGCCATTAACTCATACTGGCGATCCCACAGGGCATTTACCAGTTCGAGGAAAGTAATGAACAAAGGGGGGGGGGGGGGGGTCACACACAGGGGCATCCAACATCAGGGGAATCTAGATTCGATGCACTTCAAAGTAGACCAAAACTAGAGTTTTGCTGCAAATAGCATGATTCTTAGGGGGCATCTAGATCGGTTTTATTTGGAACATTAAACACTGTTATGGGACCTGATAGCTGGAAATGATTTTTCCTGTGTGATCCTCCATGCCATGTATTCCGTGCTACAGGTGCTCTGGTGAGTGACACTGGAATAACTACTAGCTGGCTGTGTCTCTCTTGTTTTCAGTAGGCTTCTACACAGATTTAAAGTGGACCAACACCCAGGATTTTGACTATCCTGGGTCTTGGTCCACTTCGGTGGGGCACCCCCGATCGGGGTGCCCCGCTGTGTGAAACCCCCCCCGAACCCCCCGAAAAACTCACCTCTCCCCGCTCCCAGCGCCGACGTACAAGGGGAGAACTGGAACGTCTAAGCGGCGGCGGCCGCCGCCGCCTCCCTCGCGTCACTTTTGACGCGCGCGCCCCCGCGCCGGCCATTCGCAGACGGCCGGCGCGGAGGCGCGCACGCCTACAGGGGCGCGAGGGAGGCGGCGGCGGCCGGCCGCCGCCGAAGATAAGGTAGGTGAGTTGGGGTGTTTGGGGGGGGTTTCACCCCGCGGGACATCCCGATCTCGGATGTCCCGCGGGGTGGGGGGTGATCGGCCCGGGAATCTTATAGATTCCCGGGCCGATCACCCGTGGGTGTTGGTCCACTTTAAAGGCTGATTCACTACTAACGCCAGGTATCGGCAGATGAGCGTCTGTATAGAAGTGCTTAGAGCGACCACTAGTAGATGCTATAAGCGGCTATCAGGCACTGTAACAGAGCGCCTCAGTCGCTGTAGTAACCTGGCCCGCATTGATGAATGAGATGTATGTTGGGCGCTATAACACCAGCACAGCGCTGCAGCGAGCGAAAGGTAGCGCCAGCTTGGTGCGACCGACTCTCGGAGCTCCACACCATACATCAAAAAAGGACACACACACAGCGTCGACGCTCTAAAACTGGTCACTATAGCATAGATGCTGTGTGATTAAAGTCTGTTTTTGAACACATATACACCTGTAACAAAGCGAAAACACATGGAATTACATTGTTTTAACACTGTGACATTAACACTTTAGTGTCAGACCTGTAATGACAATTCAGCATAAAAATATAAAAAGTCAAAAAAGTTTATAAAAGTGTTTGTTTGCAGCCAGGAGATGTCACACAATGATTTGAGCCAAAAAAAAAAAAATGGTCAAACACGCTGTTTAAACACAAGCAAATGAACGGCCATTGAAATGCATGGGAGAGCGACAGTGAGCAAAAGGTAATACCTGGCGCTCTGGAATCTAGCGCACCGGAGCTATACGCTGAGCCGCCTGTAATCGGATACTACATGGCGCTGTTAGAGTCACTCACTAGATTTGCTTTCATAAATGTGGTTTTGCGTACAGCGCCCGGCGTTCAACAGTCGCTACGAGGCGCTACCTGACGCTATACCTTCTTAAATAACCCCCATAATCTACTACATGGAGGCAGCCAGATTACCTAAAACAGCTCCTTGACCAGATGTTGGGGATGCTTCATTACACAAAACAGGGCTTGTAGGTATGTGGCAAGAGACAGGACAGAAAAGGTAAATAATGCATAGTAGACCAGCTCTAGGTTTTTACCCCAATTAATAGCTTACTGCATTCTGAAAAGTTACATATCCAAGATATATGTTTTACCAGCCTGGCTGTAGCACATAGAAGCATTACTGCAGAATCTTCAGTTCTTTCTTTCCAAATAAGTAGGAAGGAAATGGCATCTCTGCTTCATACAGAATTCATGTGCAAGTGCATCTTGAACCGATAATGTTAACAAATAATCACCATGAAGTCAGATAGTGTTTTTCGCCAGAATGGGGGAAAAACTGATAACATAACTTCCTGACTTTTTATCTGTTAGGCAGCTTGCAAAGCACATGTTACAAAAGAGTTAATGCTCAGCGGTCTAGTTATGTCCCCTGCTTCTTTACAGATAAATCAATATGCAGCAATGTTCCCAGAAACAGGGATGATAAGCTGGAAGTATTTGCTAAGCATTGGCTATGTGCGGATGTGGCCACAGTGTGTTAATAAGTGATAATGTTGTTGACTTTGCACCATGCTAGCTAATGGTATAGAATATAAGTGTAGTCATGTGTGCTGTGACATCATGATGCATTTGTTGCAGTTATTAGTCATTATGTACAGTTAGCATGCATGGGTTAGGCAGGGGGCAACACCTTAATGTCATACAAATCATTTTCAATATGTCTCTTGTAATCAGGAACAAAAATAGGGCAAGACAGCCATAGTTTGCTAGCAATATCATGTGCAATAGGTCCCCAGCTTCCAATTACAATTAGGGGCAATTAGATGCCTGTCTGGTTCCTTGAAGCCTCCACTGCCACCTCTATTTGCCAATGCATCCCTCATATATCCTTCTGCTTGCAACCTTCTGACCTTAACAAGCCTCTGTTTCACACTTTTTCTGCGCCAGTTCTTTCTACCACTCACACTTTCCCCACACTAATGTACTAACACCCCTCTCCGCATAATGTTCTTATCCTTGTAATGTTATATAGATTTGTTGCCCTTGTATCCCATCCATTGCCAATGCTCATAGCTGAAAACAGAAAAGCACTGTGAAAAAAACATTACAAATCCTGCTATGCACAAAAAACAAGGGGAATCTTGAAAGACAAAGACCCAGAGAATGGTTCTTAAGAATGACCCAAGAACAATGCAATTTGTCAAGTTTGTGAGATATGTAGCATATTTTTGGTAATTGCTTAAAGAGGACCAAAAACCACCCTGGATTCAATGATATCACAGTGTGAAACCCTCGAGGTTGCCCGAAAACTCACCCAGGCCAACAGCGCATCCTATCCCTTTAGCAGGAGATGTGCCAGGAATTTGTGAATGCTCCCTGTCAGAGGATAGCCGGGGAAGCGGCCGCCAGCACACTCAGATCCACTCGTGTTAGACAAGATCCTGGACGAAGGGACTTGAGCGAATCTGAGCGCACTGATTGGATGAGCTGCCGCGCATGTGTCGTAGGACTAGGAAGAGGTGAGTTTGTTCGAGTGACCTGGGGGATTTCAGACAGCGGGGCTTGGACCAAAACCCAGGATAGTAAAAATGTATTAAATCTATGTTTCCCAACCTGAAAGCAATGTGTTTATGTCAGGTCGGAGAACATAGATGCCACATGGATTTACCCCTGAATTTTAGATGACCGGTAAAAGCTACATTTTAACCTTCCCATTATTGCATTGGTTTGGTTGAATGCTGGATTTACAGTGATTGTTGTATTTGCCTCAAGTTGATGGTGGAAGCTCTTCCATGCATCTAATCAAGCTACCCTACTGACTACTGAAAGCTGCAAGATGAGTGGACAGTGTAGCCAGGCAGTGGGAAAAGCAAGCAGGATGCTCAGATGCATAGCTCGAGGCATCACCAGTAGGAAGAGGGAGGTTGTGATACCGCTGTATAGAGCCTTGGTGAGGCCACAGCTAGAATACTGTGTGCAGTTCTGGATACCTTACCTGCAAAAAGACATTATTCATATAGAACGGGTCCAAAGACAGCCAACAAAAATGGTAGAAAGACTTAAACGTAAAAAATCAGGAGAGACTTAAAGAACTTTATTTGTACAGTCTGGAGGAAAGAAGGGAGAGAGGGGACATGACTGAGACCTTTAATTATGTGAAAGGACTGAATAAATTATCTTTAAGAAGAAACTTAATTATAGAACAAGGGGGCACAACCTGAAGCTAGTCGGAGGGAAGATCAGGAGCAATGTTAGAAAATATTATGTTAAAGAAAGAGTAGTAGATGCTTGGAACCAACTTCCAGCAGAGGTAGTTGAAAAATCAACAGTCAGTGAATTTAAACATGCCTGGGATAAGCACACATCTATCCTAAGATAAAGAGAACATACAGTATACACATAAGGGCAGACTAGATGGACCGTATGGTCTCCTTCTGCCGTCAACCTTCTATGTTTCTAGCTTTACAGCTGCATATTTCACTAACTTGCATTGACTTTAGTGGAGCTGCAAATCTTCCATCATTTTGTATTTGTTCCCTTCCTGTTTACCAGCATACTGCCAACTGGGAGGGAGACTCTGGTTGTGATTGGTGATAACTCACCGTCCGCACAAATGTAACTCAGTTCTGCAATATGTTTGCTGCCTGCTAACTCTCCCATTGAAATCACTTGCCAGGAGGCAATAATGATTGATTTCTAGCCAAATTAAATCCATATACTTTTGCTTCCCCTGCTATATTACTATATATTTTAGTACAGCATGTTACATTCCTAAATACAGAGCACACATGTTAGCCAGATGTGCTGACCACACTGCTGTTTTTCTACATTTTTGGTTAACTTTGCACCCTACTTGCATATTTTTTCCTAGCGTGATATTCCATACCCTTAGTTTCCATTGACTAAGCACTTTGATCATTCTATGTTTTGCCATGCTTTTATGATGTTTTGTGGGTCAGCATGTTTTGTGCTTGATTTTGACTTTTCTAAGTGTGAGTAAAAATGAGGCATGCTTCAAACAAATGTACTGCATGTGTGAAACAAAGCAATGACCATTGGCCCCGAGAATGTTAGGACTAATTACGGAGAGTGCTTTTCTCTGATGGAAGGGACATCCATATATTTAGGTGCTATTTCCATTGAACTGCTAGGACCATGAGTAGCAATAATCTTCAGATTTGGGTCAGCGTAAAATTGAACCCTGGTATTACCCAATTGGTTTGGCTTGTCCAGACCTGGATAATAGTGATATCTGGGTCAAATTATTTGGGACTTTTTTACTTTTTTTTACTAAAATAATAGTGGCTGGTAACCCAGGGCTTGGAGGCTGAGCATCCAGTCTCTATCAGTCTCCGTCCCTGAAAATGTACCTACCACAATACCCTAGAGCAGTGTTTCTCAACCCTGTCTTCAAGTACCCCCAACAGTTCAGATACATAGGTGAAGACATTAGTCCTTCATCTGCGTGAAGGAGCTGCCTGTGTGGAGATTCACAAAACAATGCCTGTTAGGGGTACATGATGTCAGGGATGAGAAACACTGGCCTAGAGCATAGACCATTTGCTCCCCAAGGAGTACCCGGGGACCCTCTTGAAGAACACCAGGCCCATGCAAATGTGCACCGGGCTCTTCTGAACCCTCATGCCCAGTGGAGGAGTGGGTTATCAGGCAGGTAGCATGGCAACCCCCCTACCCTTTGAACTTTTATAGTGATCCTAAGAACCCCCCTACAAGTGCTCAAGTAGGTTCCACCACAAACAGAAAACATAACTTCTCCATAAAAAAAATACAACTGTAATAAAAAAAAATACCACCTGCAGTCTCTTGCCCGAAAAGCTCAAGGGGTAGGCGGTCAAGAAACAGGGCCATTGCTTAACAAGCAGTGCTGCCACCCTGGATTCCAGAAAGGCAGAAGGGGCTGAGCTTACTGCTGAGTCTTGCTCTCTGGCTCTGAGCGTGGCATGCATTGTACTGGAGGCCCCCCCCCCGGGTACATATTCCCCCTGTCTGGAGTGTGTGTGAAGAAGGGAGGTGCAGCACAGACACAAGCAAGAGAGTGTGGCTGGGAAGTGTGTTGTCATACTAACCCCGGCTCTCACTCCACCCCCCCCCGTACTTTGTGGTCCAGACCAATGACAAAAAATGTCATGTGATACCTATGTCACCTGCCTGAGATGAGGATGATGGGGAGCAGAATGCAGGTGCCTGAGTGAGTATAAAAGCACACTTTCCCGTTTGTACCCATCTCCCTCTGGGCGCATTAACTGATGTTTTAGAGGGATCCACTTGTACTCTCAATAAAAATGATTGGGTCTGGGGCGACAATGCTTAAAAACCATTAAGTTAGTGTGTGATGCAGGCACTATGGTGGGGGGATTTCTTTGCCCTGAATGCTATTTAGTTTAGAAACTGCTTTGTCAAAAGCACACCTGGTGCATGTCAACCTGCTACTCTTTAACCTGGTATAGGGGTCCTTGAAGATATATGTCTGATTACCCGCACCACCCAGAAACATGGGGTGTAGAAGAACCTAGCACCCCTGGAAGAAGGACATAGGGGCTGGTACCCTTTCATGGAATAAGGCTTGCTGCTTGGTCTCTGAGTCCTGGCACACCATCCCTTATACAGGTCTGCCAGGCTAGTAGGCAAAAAGTTGAATTTTCTCCACACCATAAATTGCAAGCATTTATTATAAACCCTGATTAACACAATGACTCAAAAATATACTTGCTCCATGCAGGAAGTTACTTTTTTCACTGGAAGCTCTGGAGTGCTTACTTCTGCAGCTTCAGTGCTCCTAGGACCTTGGGGGGCACTTGTCTCTTGTTACCCAGGCACTGCTTCAACTGTTGCTGCAGTGATGGGTGGCTAAGGTGTCAGTTATAAATGGGGTGCATCCATCCTGGAGGCTCTTTGACCAAAAGTGCGAAACTATTCAGTTTTATTTTTTACATCCAAACCTAAACATCATTAATGGAAAAAAAAAACGTTATTTTTCTAAATCTAAAAAGTGCAGATTCTTTGTTACGAGGAGGTGGAAGGTTAATTTCTTCATGGGGCTATTACATTTTTGATGGTTGTAGACAGAAAAGAACATGAAATTGGCAAATGCCTTGGTTGGTGATTATATACAGTATGCCGTATATTTAAAGGAAAGTGTTTTAAAGTACATGGTAACTGAAAAAAGGAATAAAGGCACAATAAAATGCAAGTAGTCTATATTTTCTCTTTTTAACGTTTTATCTCCTACCATCAGTCTTGAAAGTTGTAAGGAAAGAAAAATCCATAGTAAAAGGGGTTAAACAAAGCAGCCACTTCTAAGTGCTCTGTAATTCTCGGCTGCGGCAGTTCATGTGAGGTGAACGCTTTAAGAATCCTCTGTTTCCGTTGTTCAGTTTCATTTTCATCCACAGCATACACAAGGCTTACGTAGTGCACAAGTTATGCACCTCACTGATGAAATCCAGCGGATTCATTTCCTCTGTAGGAAAGGTTGAGCTTAACCTGGCACAGAGCCATGTTTCAGGAAAACAGGTTATTTCTAAATGAACTAATATATATATATATATATATATATATATATATATATATATATATCCATAAAATGATAAAAAGTGACATTACAACTTCTAACCTAAGTGAAGTAACCTAGGTACTTGTCCTGATTTTATTCTTAGAAACGCGCTATAAATGGTCCTGATCACATTTTGTCTCACTGGTCCCTTTCACTACAGTGCCTTTGTTGCATTGGAGTGACATATTCCAATGCACTAAAAGCGCATAAAAATTCAGCCAGTTGTATTCAATGGCTTAATTCACATCTCAGCATTGCATTGCACATGTGGCTAAACACTGCATGCAGAATTTTAACTGCAGCACACTTGTGGTAAGAAATAAAGTCTGTGAAGGCAAAGCACAGTGCCTCCTGCCACCAGGATGGCCCCTGGAGACTCAATGGGACACTATTAAGGACAGAGTCAGATTATACAATTGGCACAAGGGGTTCATGTCCAGGCCTCCACTACTTATTAGGGCACTGCAATGCTGTGAGTAGATTGGAGCCAAACAACCTACCTATCCAGGCTCATTTTATACTGCATATACACCTACCTCAAATGTAAAAGTATTTGTAGTATCAACTCTAGGAGCCCTTTTTGCCAGAAGCAACATCCCGTATAGGGATGAGCAAACAGAACCGGGTTTGGTCCGAATTTCAGGGAAACTTAAATTTGGCATGGATCCAATTTTATTTTGGTTCATGACAATCGAATTTTTGGTAAATTGTTAAATAAAAAAGTTAAAACTCACCCTCTCTCTCGCTGTCCAGTCAATGCTGTCCCACGCCGGTTTTCGCAGAAATACAAGCTCCATTGGACTTCCAGGATCTTGCTCCCCACTGCAGGGAAGGGTTATTTATACCAGAAGTGAGCTCACTCTGCTGGTATAAATAGCCCCTCCCTATGCAGGGAGTGAGGTGTCAGAAGTCGGAGAGAAAAGCAGAAGCCGGGTGCGGCTGTAGCTGATCTCTCCGGCTTCTAACATCTTGTTGTGTACATATTTGTTCAGAGTTTGTACCTGTAACTCTTTCATATTATAGTGGTGAAGTGGGTAGGATTGAACGGGGGTCCCCTAGTTTAGATAATATTAAAAGGGGGAGTTAACCTAAGGAGCCTTAGATGTTCTTCCAGAGGTGCCCCCCGAGTAGCAGAACTGTACCAAAAGGGAATAGGGGCTAGCAAGCCAGCAGCGCTATGGTCAGGCTGTTGAGCCTCTAAGTCCCGGGTTACCAGCCCATATTCCGGGTGCCCAGGCTGTGAATGAGAGTGGGAACCATGGGAAAAACAAACAAAAAGGTCTCCTACAGTAAGTAAAGGGCTGACATGGGGGACCTTTTGTATAGTAGCTGTTTTGTCACACAAAGGCTTCGATAATAGCCCGTCCCTGTTTTAATGTGGATAGGGGTTGACTGCACTTAAAGCAAAACCCCAAATATATCAATAGAAAATGGATTTTAAAAATCCACCTAAGTAGGAAACCATTTAATTAAGCCATTTTATCTGAACTTCGTCCCTCCCAGACATGCTCTGTGTTTGATACTATTGTGCTAATGAAGCTGCTGGTTGCCGAGGTGCACCCAATCTGGGAATTAGCTCCTTTTCTGCATATTACTAGCAATAAATCCTCTTTACTTTTTATTCCTCCTCCCAGAATTATCCAGCAAAGCATGCTGTGAATATTGCACATCTGTGCACATCTCCAGCAAATTCCCAGTGAGGAGAAGGAATTTAGGGTGTTCCTCTAGAAATGTAAACTGTAAAGATACTGCTCCCTCATTCCCCACTGTGTTAAATCAGGACAAACAGAGGGATTTCCTACCCCAGTATGTCTCCAAACCTGCAAAATGCTCACATGTATGTCAATGGCAATGTAAACCCTAAAACTTCCACAGCAGCGTTCTCCCCATCCTGCACTGAGAAACGCCCCGGTTCTGGTTCACTGTCAATCGTTGTTCTGGCCCGCGTCATCTACAGTGCCCGTGTATTCTATTCACTGCTATTGAGGCAGCCTGTCAAGCTGTGTCCCTCCATTGCAATGAATATAGTGACGTGAGGGGGTGGCAGGAGTACATGCATGGGGATTCAAACTCAGAACCCATTACATTTCTAAACACCAGTTTGGGAGACATAAGGTGGGTACACTTTTATTTTATTTTTACACTGTTATTGTTACTTAGTTTTCTAAGGCTGCTTCATAGTCACTATTGCCATATTTTAAGCACAGCTCATATCACCAGGGCCCATCCACACCGAGGCAATTGCGAGGTTATCGCGCGTACAAGACAAGTGTCCCACAATCACTTTTAAAACTCTGCCTATGTTAGGCTATGGGCACATTCAAGTAGGCGTTTGCACTCACTGAGTGATCGCAGTTGCCCCCATAAAGCCTTGCCTGCAGTGTTTTGGAGGATGCCACGATAGCGATTCCATTACTCCATTAGCTTGTTGGGAACAGGGCCTCACAGCTTTAGCTTTCTTTTCATTGTAATGGTAAAATAAATGTGAAAGTGAGGCCAGGGGGTCAATTCAACACCTGGTGCAAAAAGGGGACTTTGGGGAAAAGTGAATTTTAAGTGAAAAATAAAATGGTGCACTTTTTATACCAGAAGTTAAAACTCTAGGTAGAAATTGAAAGGGAATGGAACCTTTTCCTCCACAAACAGATGGAGGGTATGTAGAAACGAAGGGAAGGGAATGTGGAAAAGAAAGGAATGGGGAATGAGAGAAAGAAGGAAGGGAATGTGAACAGACCTGCTCATATTAAGATCTTTATCTCAAAAGAATCCTAATGATATGTCCTGGCCCCATTTACAAAAAGATTAGGATGGTGCCCTGTCCTAACTAAAAATACCCTCCAGCTGTTCCATTTGACAGTCCTTTAACCTTGGACATCCTGATTTAGAATGCCCCGCTCTGTGTAACCCCCACAGATCGCACTAAAACTCACTTTTCAGCCACTCCCAATGAGCAGGCTTTGGTCCAATCAGCACTGTATGCTATGTAACTGATGCAGTGGTGGTAACTCATTATTTTTATTAATTCATTATTTTTTGGGGTCTGTATCCCTTTCATATACAATATTTTTATTTTTGGGGTGATCTCTTTGAGGGGTGCTTCCAATTAGTGTTCCCCTATATACTTTTTGACAGATTTATTAGGTTTTGCACATTGCTTTAGAGTATAATTTAGAAATACACATTGCCCTTTTTTTGCACCTTTAACATTGTGGTTCGTCTTGACTGAGTTGATGTTTCACTATTTAAGCATTTTCTATTTGGGCTATTAATTGTGTGTTAAGATTGTTAGAGATATTGAGAAACAGCTTAGAGCTTGTTTCTGTATATGATCTGCATCAATATTGCAAGGTTAATGCAGTTTACATTTCTGACAGTATTGACGGTATTGTATCTGCTGCATTTTGTGTTTGCTGAACATTGAGGTGATCTCTATGACTTATTTTTCATGTCTATGTTATCCACCATGTAAGGTGACTTTCTCTTACTGCACTCATGTACCAGTAAAGTGGGATGTCTATCTGGATTGGACTCAGCACCCAGCACACACACTCTGCAACAAAGATACAGTGGTTGGCATTACCTAAAGTTCATATTTACTTTTTTAGTAATGTTGCACCAGTTGGTGGGATAAATATTTTTCTCTCACTAGAGCCATAAGCAGATATTTTTTGACTTTTTGTTGTCATTTTTTCAGTGGTGGTTTGGACCCAGTGCCCGTGTGTGTAACTGTCTCGTGTAATGTTTTGTACCTAGTGTCATTCATGTAATAAAGCAATTTGGATATATTTTCATTCTCTTGTGCAGCCATTCTTTAGGGGGATTTGTCAGGGATGCGGAGCAGGTCATGAAGGAGGCATGAGATTGCCAGGAAGGGAAGGGTTTGTGGGTGATTGTGGGGTTTCACAAAGCGGGGCATCCCAATGCCCTTGGGGGAACTAATTAGCTGGTGCTGGTGCTGAACTCCAGGGTCATTTAAAAAAATACTCATCTGGTGCTTTATACCTATACTCTAAGTCCAATACACTGTATTATTGCCTTCCATGTTTTTGGCGCCCCAGGGGATCTTGGGTGACTCTTTTGTCACCCAGTATTAAACCTAATATAATATAAATTAGACAATTACCCAGTTATTTTAATGTGTTTATTATAATTATGTATTATTTAAAATGTTCTTTTAAAGCAGGCTCATGCCCACTTTAAGTTGGAACTTCAGGCAATATACCACCCATGCCCCCTCCCCCTGCACCAAGCTTTGGGTTGGGTAAAAATACTTACCTTCCCAGTATCAGCCATATAAACCCATGGCAGAAGTAGGGCCCTGCTTCTCCCTGGATTCCCAGCAGGATCTGCCATATGAGCTACCACAAAGCTCATAGGTCACTGTCAGTCACTTAAGCACTGTGCAGCAGCAGCACCACTGCTGTTCTGACTGGCTGACTAAGCAGTAAGTCATGGTCTGTGCAGCAGCCTCCACGGGGTAGGGGAGTTTCACAGGCTCAGATGCCACTGGGGGAATGAATTCCCCCAAATCAGTCTTACCAGGAGGAAGAGATTGGAGGGAGGCCATGGGAACCCACACAGTAGCTGGGTGTCTGCCTTATAGATGAGCCTTGGAGTCTGTAAGACTCTAGGGCCAGATTTCCTATCCACTTGGCATCTGGATGTGGGGTGCCTCAGTGTTATAAACCCCAGGGATTTCCTACCTAAATACCTCAGCCAGAGAGGAGCAGCCAGCAGCTAGCCTGTGATTTAGGTTTCCTAGCTGCTCCTCATATGCACGGCTAGGAAAAAGAGTTAAAAATACCAGCAATCTGGGGGGATTTACACAGCGGGGCAGAGCCCAAACCTGGGATAGGCGGGATATACACTGGATCATCATGAGGTGAGTAAAGGGCCCTGTTTCTAAGACCAACCGAACAGATGAGCATCCATTTTTGGTGGCAATGCATGTCTGTTTGGCATGGGGTGCCATCCTAAACTTGTACATAGGGTGCCGATCAACCATAGAGATGCGCTGCTTTATATAGGAATGGGCATGTGAAAGGCTGACCTTAGGGTAAATTTCACCCTGTGTAAGACTTCATGATGTTGGATCCCAACACACAAATACACACTAAATACAGACTAGGAGGGCACAAAAGAGAGACAGCAAGGTAACCAACCAGGCAAGAAAATGGAGGATCAAAATAGGAATAGTAATAGGAAAAGGAATGTAGAAAAAGAAAGACTGAAGAGATGAGAAGAGAAAAAGACAAGGAAATGTGTTAAAGAAAAAGGGCCATAGAGAAGATAAAAAGGGAGTAAGACTTAAGGAAGGTGTGAGGAAAATATAGATATTATTTATACTTATCTACTTCTCATATCCTTAAACATAATTTATTTAAAAAGTAATGCTCATGCCTGCCAGTGCCCCCTTAGGCCGCAAAGGCCCCTCCATTTATTAGATTTGCACCTAGGCAGGAATGGAACAGAAGGACTATGAATGGACACCCCCCTGTGGTGAGCCTGCTCTGGCCATGTCACTTAAAACAGGGCAGCCAGACACTCGGGCACCTCAAGCTTAGTGGCTGAGATCCAGAGAACTCAGTTTAGGAGCCATATAGAACAGTGGTGTTTAGTCCTATACCCCTCGATTCAAAGAGCCAAAGTTAATTGATTTCGTATCGAGAATCGTAAGTTTGGGTGGGTGTTAGTCATTTTTTCCTGTTTTTTTGGCCATTTCCGACTCGCACGAGCCTACGTACGAATGCGTATATGCTCTTACGATCAGCGGAAGTTCGTTCCTAAATTTTAGGATCAAAACGTAAAACTTAGGATCAAATCCTAAAACTTACGATCCAAACGTAAAACTTAGGTTAATTGGATGTGTTTAGGTGTGATTCAGAGAAACCTCTAAACGCATTTTAAAAGAAAGCCACAGCCGACACCTTTTAGCAGCCGGATTGCTGTTCGTGAACAGGTTTTTTTGCTAAGTGGAGGAGTCTGCGCGTCTTGTGCTCCAATGAACTGCATGTATCAGCATGGCCGAGGCCATAAATTGTATGGCAATGCATACCTGATTCATGTATGCCTTATAAAAGCATTTTAATGTGGACCTTAATTAGTCCTTTGCATGTAAACCTTTATTTTGCAATATATTTGCGTTAATTAAAGAAACTTATGTCCTTTGTTATTTATTTTAAAATTGAGGTACTAGAATAATATTTTTAGATTGCATTTATTGGTGTAGTTGTTTACCTTTGCTTTGTTTAATTATTTAAGCACATCTTTGGTCAGATGCATCACACTTACTGAGGAGAGGAGAGCGGGATAAAGTGCTGGATGTGGGTTACTGCTGTATTTTGCACAGACACAGCAGAGCTGGGGGCATGGAAAGGTCAGAAATCAAAGAATCCAGAGCAACACACTCACAAGGCCCTTTCTGTTTGCAGGCTGCCCGATAATACCTGAGCCGCCATCTTGGCTGTTTCTAGGCTCATAACATGCAGAAGTTGCTGGGTGTTTTTTAAGATTTGTGAGCAATCTGTATGTAGAGGGTGTGGGTAACCACACTAAAAATTTAAAGTTGTACCATTTGAAGCATAAATATTAAAATTAAATCCACAAGTAAAAAATGCAAGTTAACTAAAAATTAAACAAAGTAAGATTTACT
This sequence comes from Gastrophryne carolinensis, assembly GCA_027917425.1. Lineage (NCBI taxonomy): Eukaryota > Metazoa > Chordata > Amphibia > Anura > Microhylidae > Gastrophryne > Gastrophryne carolinensis. The sequence goes on from CM051235.1 coordinate 107,217,480, forward strand.
TATGCAAATGCATTCATTAATGGTTGGTTACTACAAAATGAATGAAATAAAGAAAAATAAAAGACCAAATATTTAGAATGCACTTTAATGAGGTAAGTTTGTAGTGCGGAGCCGCAAGATCAGAAGGATTTACGTCCAGACAAAAAAGGAAAAAGGGCAAAACCAATGTTGCAACCTGAGAAATGAAACGGAAAATTCAGGATGGAAACTGACATAGGTCTGATTCCCGAACTGCCATACGAACGGACGTATATTTTAGGATAGAAACGTATTTGCTTATTGAATCACTCGCAAGTTCATACGAACGCACGAGCGTTCGGGAAAAATAGGATGATCGTGAGCCAAATCCAAGCTGTTACATGTTTCTTTGAATCAACCCAATAGTGTGCAAGGCGGGCAGCTGAGTCCATTGAAACCAGAACCAGCTTTCTATGACTTTCTGAAGAGACCTTTAATATGTAGCTAGCCACTGCTACGAGGCGTAGATCGAGGCTCACCCCAGGAGGAGAAGGGAGTGTCCCACCTGTGTATAAAGGTCTGGAAAGCCCAGACATGTTAGTTTTTTCTCTTAGGGTCACATGTGACATGGTAGTTAAGGGGCCAGGCAGCCTGTCAGTATCTTGAGTGGCTTGTACTTGAGGTACGATTCGTCACAGAGGTAAATAAAAAGGAAGATGGTGTCAAGCCTCCTGGCTACAATCATGGGGAGAGCTGAGCTGAGCTCCAGGTATGGGGCGAAGTGAAGCAGAAAAAACTCCAAAGAGCAAATAAAAAGTCTGAGCAGAGTCCAATGGTGAATCCGGGGTCAGAGGCAGGCAGAAAACAGGCAAAGTCCATAAGCAATCCGTCCGTATATAAATCCAGGTATTCGATCAGGTATTCAGGAATCAGGAAAAACAAGGTCCAGGAAGTAAGCTGATAACACAGCATTGGCTGTAGGCCAGCTGTCCTCTTAAATAGGGCTATCAATCAGCACAGGGAGGGATGTGCCAGAGTCTGGTGAAGTCACTTCCTGTCCATTCAAACTCAGGACACCAGGAGGTGAAATCAAGTCCAAGAGCTTACACTCAAGGCCTTGTGCACTTCCAATGGGCTGAACAGCAGGTGTCACTGTGGAGCATGCGACAGAAGAAGAGCCTGCTCTGTTAAAACCATGCAGCTGAGCATGTCTGCTGCTGCATGCAGTCCGTGGTATGGCGCGCTCACGATGCCTTAAAGGGCAGGAAAGGCGAGGAGACTGACATTGCCCCCCCCTTAAAGGACGCCTCTGGGCGGCCGATCTAGAGAGTCTTCGCTGAAAAGCTCTGATTAATTGTGGAGCATTGAGATTACTAGATGGCTCCCAGGAATCTTCCTCTGGGCCGTAACCTTTCCAACCAACAAGATACTGAATGGAGGCACCTCTCTTCCGTGAATCCAGGATCTGTTCAACCTCATATTCCTCTTCACCATCCACAATAATTGGATCAGGAGGTTTGTCTTGGGAATCTCTAAAAGTTCCTTTCTTTAAAAGGGACACGTGAAAAACTGGGTGTATCTTCAGGCGATTAGGTAATTCCAATTCAAAGGCAACTTCATTAATAGCTCTCTTAATCTTAAAAGGCCCGATAAACTTAGGACCCAACTTCTTAGACGGAAGATGAAGCCTTAGATGAGTGGTAGAGAGCAGGACTTGATCTCCTACTGCAAAATTGGAAGCTGAAGACCGATGAGTGTCTGCTGTCCTTTTGTAATGTTCTTGGGCAGCTCGAAGGGTTGTTCGGAGCATCTGATGAGTGGCAGTTAGATGAGCTCCTAAATCTGCAGCTGCCGGTACATTCACTGGGATGCAGGTATCAGGCAAGGTCTTGGCATCAAATCCATAATTTGCAGCAAACGGAGTGAGGCGGGTCGAAGAATGGACAGAGTTAGCCAGAGTTAGCCAGTTCAGCTAATGGGAGTAACTGTGTCCAATTGTCCTGCAGGGCCGAGGAGTAGCATCGTATGTACTGCTCCAGTGATTGATTCACCCGTTCAGTTTGTCCGTTGGTCTGGGGATGATAGGCCGATGAGTGGGCCAAAGTGATCCGTAAACTCCTACAGAGCGCTGTCCAGAACCGGGCAGTAAATTGGGAACCGCGGTCAGACACAATCTTAGACGGCAGGCCGTGTAAGCGGACAATCTCTTTCACAAAAACTTGTGCTAACTTCGAGGCCGAAGGAAGGCTGGGGAGAGCTATAAAATGAGCAAACTTGGTTAAATAGTCCACAACCACCAATATAGTGTTGTTGTTGTCCGAAGGTGGAAGTTCTACAATAAAGTCCATAGAAATATGTTCCCAGGGACGTTCTGGCACTGGGAGAGGCATGAGAAGACCTGCAGGTTTGGTGGTTATGTGTTTATTCCGGGCACACGTCCCACAAGAAGAAACATATGATATACAGTCTGCTCTTAAGGTAGGCCACCAGAAATGACGTTGAATCAGATGTAGCGTCTTCTTGAGCCCGAAATGGCCTGCCAAGGGGTGATCATGGAATTCGGCCAGAACCCTGGAACGTAAAGATTCAGGAACAAAAATCTTTTCTTGATGGACCAGATTTCCATCTACTCGTGATAGTTCAGATTGTAGGTTCTCTGGGATAGAATCGGATGCTCGTCGAATCTCAGCAATGAGTTCAGATTCAAGTAACAAAAAATGGTTCGGTTGCAAAATAGTGGGTTCCACAGGTTCAGGACCTTGGTCAGAAGGATGAAGACGGGAGAGTGCATCAGGTTTGGTATTTTTGTTTCCTGGACGGTAAGAAATATGAAAAGAGAATCTGGAAAAGAATAGTGACCACCTTGCCTGACGTGGCCGGAGTCTTTTTGCAGACCGAAGGTACTCCAGGTTCTTGTGGTCCGTGAGGATCAAAATTGGATGTCTGGCAGCTTCCAATAGATAACGCCATTCCTCCAGGGCAAGTTTGATAGCAAGAAGTTCTCGGTCACAAACATCATAGTTTTGCTCTGCTGAAGGCTACGGGATGGAGTTCTCCTTGCTCAGATTCTCGTTGAGAGAGTACTGCTCCTACAGCATTGACGGAGGCATCTACTTCAAGTACAAAAGGGAGCTCGGGGTCGGCATGTCTCAAGATAGGGGCAGAAGTGAAACGCTCCTTGAGATGAGAGAAGGCCTCCTCAGCAGCTTCAGACCAGACAAATGGAGTATTCTTACGGGTGAGATCGGTGATAGGGCGGACTATCTGTGAGAAATCTTTAATAAAACGTCTGTAAAAGTTGGCGAAGCCAATGAAACGCTGTACTTCCTTGCGATTCATAGGTTGTGGCCAGTCCAAGACGGCAGCCACCTTCTCAGGATCCATCACAATGCCGGTACTGGTGATAAGTAACCCCAGGAACTGAATAGAAGGTTGTTTAAACTGACATTTCTCCAGTTTGGCGTATAATTGATGCTCTCGAAGACGCAGAAGGACACGACGGACATGTTCCCAATGTTCCGAGAGGGAGGAAAAGAAGATTAGTATATCAAAGTGACCATATCGTGTGCGGAAGGCCGTCTTCCATTCGTCACCTTGACGGATCCGAATTAAGTTGTAGGCTCCCCTCAAGTCCAACTTGGTAAAGAACCGAGCGGACCCCAAACGCTGGAAGAGTTCAGAAATCAAGGGCAAAGGGTATCGGTTCTTGACTGTAATTTGATTGAGGGCCCGGTAATCTATACAGGGTCTCAGAGACCCATCCTTCTTCTCCACGAAGAATATCCCTGCTCCTGAAGGCGAAGTGGAATGTCTAATAAAACCCTTAGCCAGGTTTTCATCAATATATCGGCTTCAGACAACGGATAAATACGTCCAAAAGGGATGGCCGACCCAGGTAGAAGGTCTATTGGACAGTCATAAGAGCGGTGAGGAGGTAGCTGGTCTGCACCTTTTTTGTCAAACACATCCTGGAACTCTAGATACGCAGGCGGAAAGGGAATCCGGTGGATTAAGGGTTACTACAGAGAGGTTACTCTCCTGCTGTCTGCAAAATTGGTTGCAATAGGGAGAGAACAAAGAAACTGAACCGGAAGACCAGTCGATGACGGGGTTATGTATAGAGAGCCACGGGAAACCCAAAATAATAGGGTACAAAGGAGAGTGCATTAAATCAAAGTGTATTAATTCTGAGTGTCCATCAGGAGTAGAGCAGCCAAGCGATTTAGTTCTATGGGACACCGGTCCGGACTTGACGGTAGATCCGTCGGCCAAAGTGAGAAGCAGAGGGGTAGGCCGAACTTCACATGGAATATTGTGAGTCTGTGCGAATTCTAAGTCCATGAAACAGCTGCAGGCCCCGGAGTCAATCATGGCCCTGGTCTCAACCCTTCCTCCAGGAAGTTGTAAACTAAGAAGCACAGAGAGGTGAGAACCAGGCACAGGAAGTGGTGTGCTCTTAATAAGAGGTGTTGATCTCTTCATAGCTGCGGGTCTGGTGGGACAATTAACCCGAAAGTGTCCGGGGTTCCCGCAGTACATGCAAAGGTTTAGCCACCTCCGGCGCAGTCTTTCCTCTTGGGACAAAGCAGCCCGGATGGTTCCCAGTTGCATGGGCTTGATAACCCCCGAATCGGTCTGCGGAGAGTCAGGTGATGCAGGCGAGGACCGTGGAGCAAACCATTGGGCTAGGGCTGAACGCTCTTCACGACGTTCCCGCTTCCCGCGATCCACCTGAATGGCTGAAAGAATAAGTTCATTTAAAGTTTCAGGAGTGTCGAAGTGGGCCAGTTCATCCTTAATCAGTTCAGAAAGACCTAAACGAAACTGATGTTTTAAAGCTGGCTCATTCCACAGGGTGTAAAAACTCCAGCAATGAAAATCGGCAACATACTCCTCAACTGGACGGCGACCCTGTCGCAAATTACGGAGAGCTGCCTCTGCTGATGCAACATGTCCGGGATCATCATAGATGGCTGCCATAGCAGAAAAGAAAAGATCAACAGAGGCCAGACAAGGATGATTTTGCTCCAGAAGACAATGGGCCCATGTTTGGGGAGGCCCTTGCAGAAGGGAAATAACAATTCTGACCCGGACTTCCTCAGCAGCATAGGTTCGTGGTTGCAGACAAAATAATAACTGACAACTGTTCCTAAAAGCACGAAACTTCTGGCGATTTCCTGAGAAAAATTCCGGGAAAGGAACTTGGGGTTCAGGGGTGACCCCGGAATCTGCCCCCTGTGTGGTAGGAACAGCTGTAGCAGAAGATACTGTCGGGGGCGTGAGTTGATTTAGCCGATCCACAAGCTGAGTAAAGCCTCCCTGTAAGCCCTGGACGGCTGCACAGAGGGAAAAGACTTGCTGCATCAAATTATCAAATTGACAGGGTTCCCCACCGAAGCTCATGTTAAGGCTGTGTTATACTGTCAAGCCTCCTGGCTACAATCATGGGGAGAGCTGAGCTGAGCTCCAGGTATGGGGCGAAGTGAAGCAGAAAAAACTCCAAAGAGCAAATAAAAAGTCTGAGCAGAGTCCAATGGTGAATCCGGGGTCAGAGGCAGGCAGAAAACAGGCAAAGTCCATAAGCAATCCGCGTCAAAAATCAGGTTATCCGTCCGTATATAAATCCAGGTATTCGATCAGGTATTCAGGAATCAGGAAAAACAAGGTCCAGGAAGTAAGCTGATAACACAGCATTGGCTGTAGGCCAGCTGTCCTCTTAAATAGGGCTATCAATCAGCACAGGGAGGGATGTGCCAGAGTCTGGTGAAGTCACTTCCTGTCCATTCAAACTCAGGACACCAGGAGGTGAAATCAAGTCCAAGAGCTTACACTCTAGGCCTTGTGCACTTCCAATGGGCTGAACAGCAGGTGTCACTGTGGAGCATGCGACAGAAGAAGAGCCTGCTCTGTTAAAACCATGCAGCTGAGCATGTCTGCTGCTGCATGCAGTCCGTGGTATGGCGCGCTCACGATGCCTTAAAGGGCAGGAAAGGCGAGGAGACTGACAGATGGAAGGAATATGATGAGTGAGAGACAGAGGGGACATGAAAAAGAAAGAATGCAAAGGTGAAAAAGAGAGACCGACAGAGATGAGTGGATGGCAAACCCTGGCTCCTTGGCACTGTGGAGGGGTGGAACCGAGCATCACCTGCATTTCAGTGGTGTAAGGCTTAGGCAGACATAGAACAACTGTAGTGTTTTTCCAGCAGCATAGGCATACCCCCCAACTGTCCCGATTTGGGCGGGACAATCCCGCTTTGGGGCCCTTGTCCCGTTGCCCCGCAGGGCCCCAACATGTCCCGGAATCCTGTAAACTCACCGGCGAGTATGGCGGCGGCCGGGACACCGGGCAGGAGGTTGCAGCTCTCTGTGCGGCGTAAGAGCTGGAAGGAAGAGAAAGGGGCGGTGCCGGGGCAGCTGCAGGGGGTTGGGGGCGGAGTTAGATCGGGCAGTGAGGCTGTTTGCTGGCTCGCTGAACTGTTAACGGGGGTGGGTGGGCAGGCGCACGGGGGTGGGGGGGCGGGCGGTATGCTGGTTTGGGGATACGTACGCATGCAGGGGTGAAGGCAGCCGACATTGCTGGAGCTGGAGAGCGTGGCCGGGGCGTGACGGGGGCGTGGCCGGGGCGTGACGGGGGTGTGGCCGGGGCGTGACGGGGGGTGTGGCCGGGGCGTGACGGGGGGTGTGGCCGGGGGCATGGCTTGTCCCGCTTTCACGTTTTCAGAAGTTGGGAGGTATGGCATAGGGAAGAGCGGTCAGCAGCAACATGTTATGCAACAAGTGAGTAATAAGTGGAGCGAATGAGAGTGTTGTTCTAGTGTTGTTCTCCAAACACAAATGTTACTTCTCTGCCGGCAACATATGATTGGTCGCTCTGTCCAGTAACACACAGGCTAAGCATCAATCCTCCGAGTAAATAGACCCAAAGGAAGCCAGCAATCGCAGACAAACAGCAGCATGTTGGTGAATTTGCTTTTCATATTTATTTTTTGACACTAAACGTGCTAGGCAAGTAATCAGCCTTGCGATTTAGGGTTGCTGCTTTGATTTCCACCCATAGCACGTGAGTGAAGTGCTCTTGAGCAAGGCACATACATACTGAGGTAAGGCAGCCAGCCTCACCAGGATGCTCCCCCCACACTGCCTAGTTAAGGGACCCTGCATTTTTTTTTTGACTGGCGGGTATTGAAGTTCTGAACATGGCATGATCTGCTGCAGGGGAGGATAGGTGTTTCTGGTTCTTCTCCAGAGATGGGCTTGACAGAGGATACTCACTGTGCTTACCCTGCAAATCAGTGCTCCTGATACACTTATGTCAACTCCCCTTCCCGAGCCAGTTTGCAGCTGACAAGCAGGAAGACTGTGCAGATACCTGAAAACCACTAGGGAAAGCCAAGATTACCTCAGAGAAAGCTGAGATTACCTCAGAGAAAGCTTTTTTGTGGCGAATGCCAAGACCTAGGTACCCTTGTAAAGGGAAACTGACTGTTCTGGGATATCAAACCTGGTTTTTGAAGTGTGCTTCAGGGGCATTGTGTTACTAGAAACCATCAAATGAACAGTTACTGTGAATGTGGTGTTGGCACATAATTAAGTGAACCTTTTTTCAGGCACTTAGTCTTGTGCATCCAGGGGTGCACCAAATGGGGGGAGGGTAACTTTTATACTACAGAGGTGGCCCACAGCATATCACCTGCCGGCACTGGCAGGTGGCATGCCAAATGATTTGACCCGAATCTTGCCAGTATCGCGAATGGGGCAAACCCAACCGAATTGCCAAGATCTGGGTCAAATCTAGCTTTGGCCCAGATCCTTAGTCTATCACTAATTATGTGTAATGTCAACTGTTCATTGAGCAAAGTAGGTTGCTGGTGACATGCTCTATGTACAATGTTTAACTAAAATGCTGTTTGTCAGGCTTAGTCTGTAATCACTGGTAGTATGCCTGTGCGTAGAGACTGTTAGCACCCCCATCCCACACTTGTAGCTACAAGACCCTTTAGGGTCCAGGAATACCCCATACCCTGGTTTCCTGAGGTGAATGTGTTCAACATTTGCTTTATCTAGAAATAATGAATATTTTTGTCAAATAGGACAAGGGCCTGCTCTTCTTCCATATAAGCAGAAGGTTATGAGCACAACAACCTCTGACTGCCTTTCTGTCACAAAGCTATTTTTGGGGCACAAAAAAACATCTACCCTGTCTGATTGGCGCAAGTATCATCTTCACTGCGTATACTTCAACTGATCGACTTACAGTCTGCTTTAAGAAGCTTTAGATTGAGGTTAAAGCCTAACTTTATAAAAAATGACACACACAAGCTGACCCTAGACTGGAATTTTTTGCATTAAAGCAGATAAACTGGGCAAGTGGTCTAATAAAATTATCTGCATTATCATGCTAAATGGCAGGAGAAGGACTTACCTGTATATATATGAGTAAAACAATTTATATTGCCAAGCATGTTTTTTTGTTTTTTTTACTAGGAGACCTAAAGGTGACACATTTTTAAATGTATTATTTTACTTTCAGAGGGGTGGACTGCTGAACTCTCAAATGACTGTGCCCCTGAGCTAACCTGTAGAAAAATAGTGGAATAAACAATTATATTTTTGCACATAGCACTGCATGATGGGTAAAAGCATCCACACATATCAGCAGAATGTGCTCCAACCTATCTTTCCTAAGGGCTTGGCTCTTTTATGTTTCTCTTCCTCTCTCTCTGGGCGCTCTTTCATTGTTTCATTTGCTGGAGACACCTCCTCTGCTTTCATTCTCACTGTTGGAGTTCCTCAGGGTCCAGTCCTAGGCTCTCTTCTCTCTATACAGCCCCCATTGGACAAACGATTAGCAGATTTGGTTTTCAGTACCATATCTACAGTATATGCTGATGACACCCAGCTCTATAGTTCATCTCATGATCTCACCCTGGATGTACTTCAGGAGACCAGTGTCTGTCCGCTCTCCAGCATCATCTCTTCTCTTAGTCTAAAAACTGAATCTTTCAAAAACAGAACTACTTGTGTTTTTACCATCTACTAAGCTAAACCTGACATTTTCCTCTGTGTGTGGCACAATCACAAATTCTAAGCTAGATGTCTAGGTGTCACACTCGACTCTGATCTGTTATTCACTCCCTATATTCAACTACCTTCTGGCTCATACCATCTACATCTCAAAAATATCTTTAAAATCATCCCCTTTTTTATGGTAGAAACAATAAAACTCTTATCGTTGCCCAGATCCATTCTCATCTAGATTGCTGTAACACATTACTAACCAGTCTTCTCCTCAGTAAACTCTCCACTCTCCAATTCATTCTGAAAGCAGCAGCCCGGCTCATCTATCTGTCTAATCTAAACCCTGAAGCCCCCCCCCCCCCCTGCCAATCATTGCACTGGCTGCCCATGCAGAATAAGATACAGTTTAAACTGCTCATTCTCACCCACACAGCTCTCTATAATGCTGCACCCTCTTCATCTCCTCCATTATTTTAGTGTACCACCCTACCTGTGCTCTATGCTCTGCAAATGACCATAACCTGGACATCTCATTATCGTCTACGAGACATCTCCTGAACTCCACTCATTTTATGGAATGCCCTACCCCCAGCAATTGGATCAACTCATAACATCAAAAATTTTAGACGTTTCCTAAATAAGGAATCTTTTTAGGGTAGCCTACCACATCCTCTAAACTAACTTATCTTCTTCTTTTCATCTTTTCTTCTTTTGATTTCTTCTTGGTCATCCTTCTGACCCATCATCAAGCAATATCCACCACAGCCTGTCAGTGGCTGGAAGTAGATCGCTAGCTCTGCCAGGGCGCCAATCAGAAAGCACCTGGGCATCGCGCCACTTGTCACCGGGATGAGTGATGAAACATCCGACCTTCCCCGAGGCCTAGCAGCCTCCTCGCTGACTAGAGCGGCGGTGCCCCGCTCATTTGGAAAACTCCGGATGAGGAGGGGGCGTCCTCGGAGGGGTAAGTATGTGTAAACTTTGCATTTTCGTTTAATTCACGCATTATTAGTACTGTTTAATTGCGAAACCTCATTAAGTGTTCTATGAGCGCCGATTGCGTTACTAGTGACGTCAGGCGCAAAATTTTAACTCACAGAGGCCTTATTGGCCATAATATATATATATATATATATATATATATATATATATATATATAATCTTCTCAGCATCTGCTTGAATGTGGTTGGTCCTGAGGAAGGGGGCCCCAGTGCACCCTGAAACGTTGACCAACAACCACTACTGCGTTTATTATTTCTGCACTTGAACTTTGGATATATTAATACAATTAGATATTTAAGGACTTTTGGAGTGCTGGTTCTTCACAATAGACTTGGATCCATGGGGTGTCTCCGCTTACTGTGCACCCACACAATAGGATTGTGACCGAGGTTAGAGTGCGGCAGTCACCAAAACTGTTTTTCCCCCTCTTAGTGTAAAGCACCACATAATAGGTTGCCACTATATAAATAAAGATTATTATTAGTATTGTTAGGCATCTGCAGCCATCCCACTGTTAGATCTCAAATACGGCCTAAAGGCCTTCCTTCGCTAGACAAAACCTTATCATTTTGTTCAGTTCTTTATAATGCTCAACTTATACTAGAAACTCTTTCAAGCAGTAGCAGGTAGTCAAGGTTGGAACACTAGCTCAACCCCAGAAGCAAACATACTATGTTAAGACTTCAGGGCTATGTGGTGGAAAAATAGAAAATCTTGAGCTTTTGAACCTTAGTTGGTACTCGAATATCCAAATCAACTGCAAACAGAAAGTTAACTTGAAACAGGGAATTATACAAAGGTTGTATTGCTGACATAAGACATAAACTGCTACATTTTAAATAGTAATATAAATGGTTTTATAAATGATTAAGCAATCCATATTAAACAATTTAGCCAAATAATTAGGTATTAAGTAACTTTAATTAACCAAATTAATCAAATTACAGGAGATACATGTACAATATAATTAATCAGTTTGATTTTAGTAACACTAGCACCACGTCTCAACAAATAAAGGTAAATACTCATCTGAATCATACATTACTGGTTATATGAGGAGTGCTCGGTAAGTTATCTACCTGAATATAAAAATTAAATTTTCTGTGAAAATTAGACTTTTTACTTTTCAATCCCCTGTGATTTCAACACACTTATTCCACTTCACCTCCAGTGATTGGATGCCTTCAGCATAGAAGGAGACTTCTTACTACTGCAGGAACTATGTTACTGCCTCTTTGACTGCATTAAATAGTTCACCATCCATAGAGCAGATCGGGACACGGATGCAAGTGGCAAATCTAGGCGAGGCGGTATCTGCTTCTACACCAATAACAGATGGGTCAAAAACGCCCATGCATTAGATAAGAGGTATTCATCTGACCTGGAGTACCTGGCTCTTATCTGTAGACCTTTTTATTCTCCACGGAAGTTCTCATGCATTATTCCAATAGGGGTGTACATCCCCCCTCAGGCCAATGTCAACATGGCCCTCAGCTCATTGTCAGAAGCTATCTTGGGCCATGAAAAGATGTTCCCAGACTCATTTGTCATAGCTCTGGGTGATTTCAACAAAGCATACCTTTATCTCGAACTTCCTGAATTCATACCACATATTACTTGTCCTACGAGAGGGAACAACATTCTCGACCAATGCTACACAACAGTGAAGGGTCCTTTTAAAGCCGTTCCCACAGCAGCTCTGGGCTACTCTGATCATTGTTTACTGCATCTGCTACCTCTATACAAGCAATGGCTGAAGTCAGTTACTCCCCAAACCAGGACAACCAAGGTCTGCTCAAAGGAGGCCATCGATCAGTAGCAAGCCTGTTTTGAGTGTACTGATGTTTTCTACTCCAAGTCTATAGAGCAATGGACTGACTCTGTGCTCTCTTACATTACTTTTTGTAATGATACAATTGTACCAACCAACCAAACAACAGGAACTATGGCCCTTTCAACAAGCCATGGTTTACCAACAGCATAAGGCAGTTATGTAAACAAAAGGAGTCTGCACACAAAGATGGGAACATTCCTTTGTTCAAAAAATTGAGGAACTCCTTGTCCAAGGAGATCAGGGCTGCAAAGAGAGGCTATGCTAAAAAAACTGGAAAAGCAGTTCTCCTCCAGTAACCCGAGAGAGGCCTGGCAGTGGTTTCGGCATCTTACCAACTACAAAGGGTCAATCCAGATACGGAACCCTATCAGGCAACAGGAAGAGAAACTCAACAGCTTCTACTGCAGATTTCAGTGCCAAACATAACAGTCCCTAAGTCAATCCCTCTCGACACTCGACCGTAACAGTCATACTAAAGGCTCACATACAGTAAACACACTTTTGTTCTTGGAGAATAAAATTGCCCAAATTCCCAAAGGCCTTAACATAAGGAAGGCGCCGGGACCAGATGGAGTATCCTCAATCTGCCTCAAGTCATGTGCGGACCAGCTATCTCCAGTGTTTTCCAGAATCTTCAATGCCTCCCTGGAAATGGGTGTGGTTCTACACTGTCTAAAATGGTCCCTCATTGTCCCAGTGCCAAAGAAACCATTGGCTTCTAGATGAATGACTTCAGACCAGTTGCACTTACATCCGTCGTCATGAAGTCTTCATGAAGGGACTTCCTGGTTGCTGATACAAGCCTGGATGTAGCAATATGAGGAGCGTTCAGCAAGAGTTTATTGCTTTATACAACCAAAGTGTTATGTAAGGATTGGACTGCAAAAACAAGGAAATAAGGGTTGATTCAGAGCCCCTTTCTCACAGTTTTTTGGAGGTCTTGCTACCAATCGAAAAATCTCACAAAAATGAAAATATTTCACGCAAAAGTTCTAGCATAGAAAAGGTCTTGCTGAATCAGACGAGGGGGGAAAAATGGATGAGAACAGAAATTTTAACGCAAAAAAAAATGTTGAAAAAGGGCTCTGAATCAGCCCTATTGTTGCTACTACTCTAGTGAACAAAACAACTAAACCTCGAAAGCTGGACAAAAGTAAATGTTACCACTAGAAACTAAAGAAATCTCTTTTTTTCATAGTTCCTCAAAATAAACAATTGTTATTAATTCTTTCAAAGCATACATATCGTTTGTCCTCATGAGCAGTACAATATGCCCATACAGCCAACTGCGGGGGCCTGGCTTCCTGCAGGCATTTATGCTCATGGCCATCTTCAAAAAATTCCATCTTCTTGAACCCGTAAACTCTTTAGAACATTCTACAAAGTGTGACAGATAGTGTTTTATCTTTATGTGACTGATTACATGCCTGAACTCTGTGGCCTTTTAATGTTCATGTTTATAGCAACTGCTGACATTATCAGATTGGTCTGAATGGTTTTCTTACATGTTACTAAATGGGAAATTCACTAAATGTGTCTCTACACTATCACACCATCTCAGTTGACCATTTTTAACTAATATTTACCAAGCTGTTCACCTCAAAACACAATGTATTTTCAACAAATTAGGAATCAACTACCCTAATGGGGTATAACCCCCCTCATGAGATGGCAAACCGGCCACATAAATTAACAAGCTTCCCTACATGTGTGAATTATCCCCTGGATTAAGGGCTTGATTCAGTAAAATTCTCATGGTAGCAAATATTCACTTTAGGAGAAAAAGCATGAGAATGTCACTGTTGCACCAGCTAGGAAGATAATTAAAGTCAATGGCACTTTTTACCACAGTGTAAGACGGGGTAAAAATAAAGTACCATTGACCTATATTGTCTTACTATCTGATGATTCAGCAACAATAAAATTCTCATGCTTTTTACTCCTTTTTTCACTCTTACTGATTTGAGGCCCATGTGTTGAAACTTTAGTGTACAGCCATAGGCACCTAAGTTTGTGTGTACGCAGTAAAGCTGGACGGCCAGCACTGGAATCAGGCTTTGGTCATGTTCAAATGTTGGACAGCAACAACCTACTCCACGTTTGTCTGCACACAAGTTTACTTGAAGTCAAATGGGATATTTCTCCGTTAGTAAACAACTTATTTACTGCTGACTGCAAACCGAACTTTAGCATATTCTTCAAAGCAGGAAGAACACTTTGCGGAGTTCATAGTGTAAAACATAAGATGAATGTTAGTTAAAGGTTATATATATTTTCCTAAAGAACATTTCCTTCTTAACAAATAAGCATAAATGGCAAGCACAGAGCAACCTGTACCAAGTGAAATGGGTCTTGACGGATCTTGATGTAAATTATAGATTTATGAAATCTCAGCAGCTCAGTACATTTTTGGGAATTCCAGGAAGTGTGGCATTACCGGCTGTCATTTATTAGTACAAATGAGAACACCATGTACAGCTTTGCTGAAAATAAGTGAATGTAAACTTTCCAGCATCATAGTGAGTTCCTAATGAATTGCCCCATCCATTATTTAATGGTTTGGTTCTCTTCATTGTGTTGCTATGGTGACGGGAATATAGTTATTTGCATTTCAGTAAATGACCAGTACTAGTAAACAGACTGAACTTTCGCTAAATGAATATAAGCTAGAATATTACCTGAAAGTAGCATGCAGTGGGATCTGCAGATGAGCTGGATGGCTGAAAGCCTGTGCCTGCCCCATCCTGTATATACAGAATAGAAGAATCCATGACTGTAAACTGCTGATGCCAAAGAAGCAAGGAGAAGCAGAGGCTAACTTTTCTAAATTAAAGAAATAACAGTTTCACTGGAAATGCTGCCTGCCACATGTGGAAAAGCACTTCAAACTAAATATCAACATGCACGCTGTAAGGGGGACACCTACAACAGAATGTCCTGCAAATAGTCCATATAATCTTGGTAGATGAGGCACAGGCAAAGTCATCTGACATTTGTTGACTTCTAGCAACTGTAATTTCCAGGTTTTTCTAGTTTCCTGAATATAAAAAATAAGGGGAGCACTTAAACAGCATAATTAAACTCCAAGTAAATCACACATCTGTGAAATCAAGCTGTCCAGTTATGAAGCAACAATGATTGTGGCACAATTTCTCCTGCGGTTGTGCAAATGGAACAGACCACAGATAGAAATGATCGGCAATTAGCAAGGCAAGCCCTGTAAAGAAGTGGTCCTGCAGGTGGTGACCACAGACCATTTCTCTGTTCTCATTCTACTTTGGCTGTTGTTTTGTTCACTTTTGTTGGCCATTTAGTCATTTTGTCATTGCTCTCACCCCTAGAGGTAGCATGAGTTGGTGCTCAGGCATTGTAGCTCATCCAGGATGGAACATCAATGTAAGCTATGGCAAGTATGTTAGCTGTCTGTCAGCACAGTGTGCAGTGCATGGAGTAGATACCAGAAGACAGGCCAGAACCTCAGGAAACGTGGAGGGAGCCACAGGAAGCCAACAACCCACCAGCAGCACGACCGTTCAAGGAGAAACAGAAGAAGCAGAGCCAGAGCCCTACAAAATGACCTCCAGCAGGCCACTAATCAGCACATCTGCTCAAACTGTCCGAAACAGACTCCATGAGGGTGGTATGAGGGCCCCACATCCACAAGTCGGTATTGTGCTTACAGCCCAACATTGTGCAGGGCAATTGCCATTTGCCAGAGAACACCAAGATTGGGAGATTTGACACTGGCCATCCTGTGCTCTTCATGTGACAGAGACGCCATGTCTATAACTGCAACATCCGCAGTATGAGTGGTTTGGCAGTGGGTTAGTAATGGTGTGGGGAGGCATTTCTTTGCAGGGTTGCACAGCCCTCCATGTGCCAGCCAGAGGTACCCTGTCTGCCATTAGGCATCGGGATGAAATCCTCAGACCCATTGTGATACCATTTGCATTTCCATAATGTCTTTGTGGTCAGGCCATGCTCCAGTGTGACACCTGGAAGAGTAGCATGAAAGGACCTTTTAAAGCTCCCCGTTTCCTGTCTCAGTCGGAGGGTGGTGATAATCTCTCAGTAAACGGCTGTCATGGAGAGCAATTGGAAAGCTCTGATACAGAAACTGATCTCTAAATAAAACGCAGACATAGCAACCAATAGTAGGGGAGGGCACCAGACATCTTAATAAAATGTTATTTGGTTGTCTCCACTGACCCTAGCCTAAACTGGTCTTTTGGAAAGTTCCATTTGACAGTATCTTGCTTGTTAGGTTGAATTCACTTTTGAAACCATTTCATAAGATGTTTATTTCAATTACAACTGAAATGTCATCAAGATGACAGGAAATTCAGTAATATTTTCGAGAGACTTTTGAAGAGGTTCAAGGTTCTAAGTTCTTTTATTTGTCACATACATAAATATACATAAGCATGACATGCAGTGAAATGCCCTTTTTACAGCAGCTGCCTGTATTTTCAGGGGAATAAGGAGTATCAAGACAATAGTGATGTAACAGACTACATATAGAAGATAAAGGAGCTTACGAAATACACAAAAAAATTAACATAGTTAGAAATATTAGTCAAGTTGCGGCAAAGTTCAGTTCCAAGAAAGTGTTGAGTTAGCTGTATGGCCGAATATTTTTCCGGTTTTATTTGGCGTCACACGTTTCTGCTTGTGCATCCGTATCAGTTTGTGGGGTACTTGTTGTGGCTATGTTTCCAATTGAATTGAGAAACTTGATGGCTTGTGGAAAGAAACTCTGCCTTGGTCTCTCCAGTTGGCCCCCAGACAGTGGAGCCATTTCCCAAATGGCAGCAGAGTGAAGAATACATTGTTTGGGTGAAAGGGGTCTGTCATAAACTTGGATCTGGTGCAGCTTCGACTGTCAAGATTGGCTGCAGGTCAGGTAGATCGACATGGATAATGGGTTCTGCTATACGCCTGACCCACTGGAGAGCTTGTCTATCTAGTCTAGTGCTATTACCAAACCAGGTTGTGATGTTCCCTGTCAGAACGCTCTCGATGACATATTTGTAGAAGTTCTCTTGTACCTTGTGGGTCAGTTGAAATCTCTCAGCCTCCTAAAATGATATAGTGTTTGTTGAGCATTCTTCACAATGAAATGGTGATGTGCTCTGACCATGTCAATTCTTGGGTAACAAAACTCCTAAGTAACGAAAACTGGATGCCCTGTCCACTAGTGTTCCATTTATCATGATGAGGTTGTACCTTCTAGTCTTCTTTTTACTGAAGTCCACTATCAGCTCCTTTGTCTTGCTGATGTTGAGGTGTAGGCCTTGTTCCCAGCACTAATTCTCCAAATTCTTAAACCGGACCTTCACCATGATTTATTGAAAAGCCCAAACCCTTAAAAAACGATTCCCCAGCATCTAAAGTTAATATATTTTAAGTTTTTAGTCACTTACTTATTATTCTTTCCCCCACTGGGCTGCAACTCTCTGCAGGACTTTAGGATACGGACGCTGCCATCTTGACTCAGAAGCATCACACTTACTGAGGAGAGGAGAGTGGGATAAAGTATGGGGCGGGTTATAGCTGTGCTTTGCTCAGACAGAGCAGAGCTGGGGTCAGGAAAAGGTCAGCAATCCCAGAATGCAGAGCAGCACAGTCAGAAGGCACTTCCTGTTTGCCGGCTGCCTGATGTTCTATGAGCCGCCATCTTGGATGTTTAAAGGCTCATAACATGCAGTAGATGCAGGTAGGATGATTTTTAATGTGGGCAATCTGTATGTACAGGGTGTGGGAAACATATAAGATAGACTCTTATTCAGAGTGAAGGTCTGCTTTAATTTCCCCAAGGTAGGCTGCCTCGTCGTCATTTGAGATAAGCCATAATATGACAATATCATCCGCAAATTTGATGATAGAGGTGGAGTTTGTACTAGCCACACAGTTGTGTGTGCAAGGAGTACAACAGAGGGCTCAGTACACAGCCCTGAGGAGCTCAGATGCTGAGGGAGAGGAAAGATGATATGTACTTACCTACCCATACTGATTGTGATCTGTCCCTCAGGAAGTCAAGTATCCATTTACACGAGGATCCATGCAGGAACAGGTTTTTCAATTTGGTGATGAGCTGTAGTCTACAAACAGCATTTTTACATAGATTTCCCCTTGTCCAGATGTGATAGAGCACTGTGCTGTGTGTAAGTGATAGCATCGTCTGTGGATCTGTTTGGACGATAGGCAAATTGTAGGGGATCTAAGGTTACTGGGCGAGATGAAGTGATGAAGTCTTTAACTGGCTTCAGGAAGCACTTAGTGACTACTGAAGTCAGGGCTACAGGGCGATAGTCGTTTAAGCAAGATGGATTGGGCTTCTTTGGGACAGGCACTATGGTGGATTTTTTGAAGATAGTTGGAATTTTACAGAGGACCAGGTAGAGGTTAAATATTTGCATGAATACCGGAGCTAGCAGGTAGGCACAGACTTTCAGCACACGCCCCGTGATGCCATCAGGAACTTCTGCTTTCCTGGTATCTATGCTTCTGAGGACCTTCCTCATCCTTTCTTCTGGGGTGAGAAAATGGATGTCATTATCAGTATGCTCTAAATCTTGAGGATTTTACACTTTCCAGCTGGAATGTTGTGGGGGTGGTTAAACCTCTTCTCTCCACTGTGACCCCACAGCCTGAGTTAACAGTGGAGAGAAGAGGTTTAACTACCTCCACAACATTCCAGCTGGAAAATGTAAAACCATCAAGATTTGGAGCGTACTGATAATGACATCCCGGGATAATACCATTTTGTGAATACTCACCTTGTAAAATGGGTATTATGAGTATGTCACACACCCCGCTTCAAGAATCCATAACATGTGGGTAATATCGTCCTGAAGAGGGCGTTCCTGCAGAGATGATAGCAAAAGAAAGCCCCTCCCTGATCCATAAATACCTGGGACCTCCCACTCACTACCCAGTATACAGAAAGCAGTAAGGTAAGGGACCAGGAAGAGGCAAATATAAACAACAACCACGCAAAGTTCGCAATAAAGAGGATCCTAAATACAAAAGGGCGGGTTGAAGCGGGGTGTGTGACATACTCATAATACCCATTTTACAAGGTGAGTATTCACAAAATGGTATTATTCTTAGTATGTCACACACCCCGCTTCAAGAATCCATAACATGTGGGACATCCAACAGCAGTGTCCATAACAAGGGCGGGGATCCAAAACTAGGCAACAATGCACAACCTTAAACCACAACAGCTTGCAAAACCTTGCGGCCAAAAACAGCATCCGCTGATGCCCTAACATCAACCTTGTAAAACTTGGAAAAGGTGTGAACAGAAGACCAGGTGGCGGCCTTACAAACTTGCTCAACAGAAGCCTGGTGCTGAAAAGCCCAGGACGCACCAACTGCACGAGTAGAATGAGCAGTAACACGAAAAGGGGGACTCCTCCCCTTGGCAGAGTAGGCCCCAATGATGGCCTGACAAATCCATTTACTAATGGAAGATTTGGCAGGAGCCAAACCTTTCCTAGGCCCGCAGGGCACCACAAAGAAAGCATCAGTCTTACGAAAGGAAGACGTAACCTCCAGATAATGTTCCACAACACGAACTACATCCAAGGAATGCAATGCCCTCTCCCTGTCGTTGCTGGGATTAGGGCATAGAGAGGGCAAAACAATGTCCTGATTCAAATGAAACTCCGAGACCACTTTGGGAAGAAAATCCTGCTTGAAACGAAAGACAACCTTGTCCTGATGTTTGTCGAAGTACGGAGCTGTAATGGATAAAGCTGCCAACTCAGAAACACGCCTAACCGAAGTGATAGCTACCAAAAAGGCCACCTTTTGCGTAAGAGAAGACAAAGCTATCTCATTCAAGGGCTCAAACGGAGGGCCCTGGAGAGCAGAAAGAACCAGGTTCAAATCCCAAACTGGAACAAAAGGCTTCCTAGGAGGCCGAACATGTGTAACACCTTGGAAAAAGGTCTTGACTAAGGGATGAAGTGCAAAAGACCTTTGGAAGAACACCACCAGGGCAGAAACCTGCCCTTTCAATGTACTAAGCTGGAGCCCCAGATCTAGACCATGCAGGAGAAACTCTAAAATTCTAGGAATGGAGAACTCTCGACAAGAGAAAGACCTATTTTCACACCAATCAATATAGGCCCTCCAAGTCCTGTAGTAAATAGAAGAGGAAGAGCGCTTCCTGGCACAGATAAGAGTCTGAATCACCGCGTCAGAAAGACCTTCTTCCTTCAAGATGGCAGTTTCAGCAGCCATGCCGTCAAAGCCAACGATGGTAAATTGGGATAGCGCAGCCGACCCTGTGTGAGCAAGTCCGGCAGCAGAGGCAGAGCGAACTGATCCTCTGCCAGTCTTACAAGGTCTGCGAACCAAACTCGCCTTGGCCACCTTGGGGCCACCAGAATCGCCGACGCACCATCCAAGGCCAGTTTGCGCAGCACTCTGGCTAGCATTGGGAACGGAGGAAACAGGTAAAGGAACCCCAGATCCCTCCAGTTTAGAGACATGGCATCCACTGTCAGAGCCAGAGGATCCTGCGAGAGAGACACAAAGACTGGAAGCTTGTGATTGTGACGAGAGGCAAAGAGATCCACCGCTGGGACCCCCCACCTGAGACATATCGAATGAAACACCTTGGGACTGAGAGACCACTCCCCCTGACGAGAGGAGGCCCTGCTCAGCAAGTCCGCCTCCGTGTTCTCCACTCCCGGAATGTAGACTGCTGAGATACACGGGACGTGGGTCTCTGCCCAGTCCAGAATCAAAGACACTTCCCTGAGGGCACTCCTGCTGCGAGTCCCTCCTTGGTGATTGATGTAAGCAACCGCCGTTCTGTTGTCCGACCGGACCTGAACTGGCAGGCCTCTCAACTGATGAGTCAAGCGAAACAGTACCAACCTGATGCCTCTCAACTCCAGAACGTTGATGGGCTCGTGAGCCTCCTGCGGGCCCCAAAGACCCTGAAACTGGAGGTCCTTCCAAACACCCCCCCAACCTGACAGACTGGCATCCGTGGTGATTGTTTCCCAACGCGGAGCCAGAAAAGATCTGCCCTTCAACAGATTGACCGACCCCAGCCACCATTGCAGGGATCGACGAACTCGGGGAGTCATCAGGAAGGACTGATCCAACGATAGAGGAGACTTGTCCCAAACCTTCAACAGATGAAGCTGAAGCGTCCTTGTGTGAAACTGCGCAAAGGGAACAGCCTCGAAAGAGGCCACCATTAACCCCACCAGCCTCATCCCTAACCGGATGGTCGGATGAGGGGTTGACAAGAGAAGCCGAACTAACTCCTGAATCAAAAGAATCTTGGCCTGGGGTAGAAACACCCTGGCCTGTGAAGTGTCCAGAGACATTCCCAGAAAGGTCAGAATTCTGGACAGAGAAAGAGAAGACTTGGGGTGATTGATCACCCAACCGAACCTCTCCAGAGTGGACACCACCGCTTTGGTGTCCAACTCCGCTTGATTGAAGGAAGGGGCCATGATCAGTAGATCGTCCAAATAGGGCACGATGCGGATACCCTGACCTCTGAGCAGAGCCATCACCCCCGCTAGCACCTTGGTGAACACCCGAGGAGCTGAGGTGAGACTGAAAGGAAATGCCACAAACTGAAAGTGCCGATCCTCCACCACGAACCTGAGAAACCTCTGGTGTGCTGGAAAAACCGGAACGTGTAGATAAGCATCCTTGATGTCTATGGACGTCAGAAAGTCTCCCTGACGAAGAGAGTGAATGCCGAACGCAGCGTTTCCATGCGGAATTTCCTCGGCCGGATGAACCGGTTGAGAAACTTCAGATCCAAGATGGGTCGGACGAACCCGTCCTTCTTGGGAACCGTGAACAGATTGGAATAAAAGCCCCTGCCCCGATCTGAAGGGGGCACTGGGCAAATGACAGCCATGTCCAGAAGATTCTCCACTGCCACCAGGAGCCCCTGCGCCGCTAGAGGCTCCGACGGCATCCGAGACCTGACAAATCTGGAAGGGGGGCGGAGCTCGAACTCCAGCTTGTAGCCGGAAGACACCACTTCCCGGATCCATCTGTCCGAGACCTCCTGATCCCAGATCAGAGAGAAGTGCTGCAGCCGTCCCCCCACCCGCATGGGTGAGGGCGCCCCCTCATTGCTGGGCCGGCTTAGGAGCCGGTTTGGGCTTAGAGCCCCAACTGTAGCCAGAACGGGCACGTCCTCTGCCCCTGTTTCCGAAATCTCCTCTGGAAGAGGGAAATGCAGAACCCCTGCCAGATCTGGCCCCCCGAAAGGAGGGGTTAAAAGCAGGCGCCCCCCGAAAGGGGCGGCGTTGTTTCTTACGTTGAGGTAACCTACCACCCTTGGTGACAGAGTCCAATGTCTCTCCAAAGAGCCGTAGACCAACAAAGGGTAAGGCCGTCAGTGATTTTTTGGACATGAAATCGGCCGCCCACTGGCGCAGCCACACTGAGCGCCGAATAGCCACAAGCAGAGCCGAAGTCCTACCACACATCATCAAAGTATCATCCAAAGCGGTCAACACAAAGGATAGAAACAACTCACACCGTTTCAGGCTAAGGAACTCGTTACTACCAGGACGAAGCCCGGAAGAAGTCAACAGGTCCCTGACCACAGACCTGGTGGCCAACACCATTAGCTCCGAAGCGCACACAGGCCGGATGGCCGACCCAATGCTAGTAAAGCCATGAGAAGCCATCTGATCAATACGTTTATCCTCTCCATCTTTGAGAGTGGAACAATCAGGTCTGTTTAACACCGAGAAGTTAGACAACCCCAAAACCGGTGCATCCACCTCGGGGGGAGATGCCCAGCGCTTGATCGCATCAGAAGGAAAGGGATATTTCCTATCCCACCCCTGAGGGATGCCAGGGAGCCGAGCCGGCCTATCCCATTCCTTGTCAATGATTCTATCAAAATGGCGGTGCGTAGGAAACACCAGGCGCGGCCTGGATTCCTCAAACAATTCACCTTTCTGCTGTGACGCCTCCTCAGGAGGGGAAATATTCAGAACTTCCAGCATGAGAGACAGAGCGTGAGGAGAGTCCAAGGATCTCCCTAAATCAGAAAGCTCAGCATCAGCGCCAGCAGACTGCTCATCATCCGAAAATTCTGAATCCTCATCAACTTCCCCGTCCTCTAGCTGAGGACAATCAGACCAATCCAGATTGTCTGTGTCATCAAGATCATCCACCGGCGGAGCCGGCGACAAATGCTCTCTCTTAGACGGAGCCTTACGGGCGACCGAGCTAGAGAGCATTTTCTCAAGGCTAGCCAATCTGGCACACATCTCGGATTGCAGATCCCTGCCCATGACCACGTCACACGGGGCACGAGTCAAGGCGGGAGGGGGAGTAGAGGTAGCCGGCTGTGCTGACCCCGCCGCTAGGGGTTCGGACTGCCGCGTAATAGTTTGCTGTGCGCATGGTATACACAGTAAAACATCATCCCCAGTAATGGAAACCCCACACAACATACACTTTTTGGGATGCCCCGAAGGGGTCCCAGTCTCCGGGGATGGCCTCCATAAGGTGAATTTTGAGTGGTCGCTATGACCCAGGGAATTACGCCAGTTAGACAACCCGGGATGCCCCTTTAATGTCCCGAGTGGGAGGATTTTGGACAATAAAAAATGGACCCAGGGACCCAGGACTAGGAGAGACCCTCTAATTACTAATGCAGATCCACTGACAGTCCAAAGTCTGAAAAACAGAAAACAATCCCTAATCAACATGAAGAAAGAACAGATGAATAAATGAAATAAATGAATAAAGGCCCACAGGGCCACTCACATATCCGTAAGGAGCGGGAGCGGGAACGAAGTTACCTCACAACGATCGTGAGGTGAAAAGGAAGAGCAAGGAAGGGGCGTGGCCAGTGCGGACAGCGCGAGACCGCCGTCCCGTCCCCTTCCAGCATCCAGCACGGAGCGACAAGCTCCGCAGCGGCGCCCAGTGAAGAGGGGGCGGGCCGAGGCGACGCGCCGAAAGCCCGGCCCCGCCCCCTCCCCGACGCAGATGCGGGAGGGAAAGAGCTCCCTCCTGTCAGATAAGAGACCGGCGCCACTGAAGCCCCGCGGCGCCTGTAATACAGAGCGGGTGAAAGCCGCATAAAGCGGCAAAGCACCAGCCCCACTCCCGAACGCTGAGGGGGGTACGAGTTAAGGAGGGCCGGCCCCGCCCCCAAGTATGAGGGGAAAAGAACTCCCCCTCACAACTATCTGAGGTAAAAACCGGCGCCCCGGCTGCAATGGCGGCCGGGGCGCCGGCTATGTAAAAAACACACACTACACATCCACAGCCTTAATAAGGAAACAAAAGTATGCTGCCCTGTGAAAACAATGGCAAAATAAGGTAGAATAAACCTAACCCTAAGTAAGGACCCACAGACCCCACTAAGTTAGGAGGGAAAAGTGAAGGGCCAACCAGGGAAAAATATTGAGGGACAGGGCATCCCAAACCAGGTTCACCTACCCGGTATGACCGCCTACCCTCTCTTTTTAGGGTCTCACGGTGGAGCTCTGCTCCTGAGCACCAGAGGTGCCAATGTACCCTCGCTCGGGCCAGCAGCCAAGACTGTGGAGGCATGTAATCTGAGGTAAATTTTGGGACAAACAGGGGTCCGAGCGGAAATAAACAAAATAAGAGGCCAGGGGTTACCCCGGCTACCTGACATCCCCCTGTGCAAGGAGGAGCCATCATCTTCTGACTTGCTCGCCGTCTGCAGAGATGGAAAACTGGGTAGTGAGTGGGAGGTCCCAGGTATTTATGGATCAGGGAGGGGCTTTCTTTTGCTATCATCTCTGCAGGAACGCCCTCTTCAGGACGATATTACCCACATGTTATGGATTCTTGAAGCGGGGTGTGTGACATACTAAGAATAAGAGGTATTTAGTGAGTCTGCCAGAGACATGTCCACCTTTGCCAATCTGAGTGAAGGTGTTTTGTAGTCTGTGATACAGGCTCTGTAAAAGGCTTCTAGCGTCATCCTGCAGTAATGGTGTTTCCAGCTTACTGCCAAATCGCTGCTTCACAGCGCTACGCGCAAACAAAGGAACGACTGCTAACTTTTTGTTCTCAGTTGACAGTCAAGAGAAAATTTGGAAAATGAAAAATGTGTGGAATGTTTGCGCACCTTTTTGTTGCAGGTTGCAGAGACATGCTAACCGGACAGTAATTAGCCTGTGGAGGTGGCCACAAGAATCTGGCAAGTGAAGAACCTGCTGCGCGATGGCGGACCTGAGATCGCTGACAAGGCAACTTGCTTGTGTCCTTGTGACACTTCCCAATAGCCTGCTTATTTTTCACTAAGGTATTGCTGTGTTTGTTGTTTTGATTGTGTTATGTGCCTTTAATAAAGGATTTCCATTTTGGCTTTCAGTCCACGTAAAAACAGAACAAACAATTTCACGTTTTTTTTTTACTTTTTATTACTAAACTAAAACAACTTCTATTATCTTTTTCTTTTTAAATCATGCATAAAGAGAGTTTCTCTAAAAAGTGACATTACAATATTTTCTTACTACAGTAACAGCGAGAAGAATTCTTTTTTCCCTTCCTTCCTTCTCCTTTATCTTTCCCACCTTACTTCAGTCTTTAATTATTTGCATTCCTGCTTTCTTTTCCACATTTTCATTCTTGCTCCAGTCACCTCCATGTCCCCCTCTTTTCAATGCCTTGTCTCTTTGTTTCCACTCATTTCCTCCATCTCTCTGTCACCTTCCTGTGTTCCCTCTGTGTCTCTCTCTTTTCTGTGACACCCCCCGATTCTGTTTCCCCATTTTCCTTCATCTCTCTGTCTCCTTCCTCCTGTCTCTTTCTTTTCTGTGTGCCTCTGTTTCACTGTTTCTGTCTCCTTTCTGTGTTCCCTCTATGTCAGTGGTTCTCAACCTTTCTAATGCCGTGACCCCGCAATACAGTTCCTCATGTTGCGGTGACCCCAAACCAAAAAATAATTTTGGTGGCTACTTCAAAACTGTAATTTTGCTACAGTTATAGTTCAGAATGTAAATACCTGATGTGTATTATGTATTCTCATTGCTACAAATCAAACATAATTTAAACATAGTGATTAATCATAAAAACAATATTTAATTATATGTTGAGAAATATTTATTACTAATTCCAATAAATAACATTTCACCATGGCATAGCATGTGTCGGAAACTGCAATTTCTCTGCCTCTTATTGAAATTAATAGGAGGCTGCGGCGGATTGTGTGGTAACTCGAGATTCTTGGGGGCTCTCTTCCACAAAATCCGACGCACTCACAATGAAATCAATAGGAGGCGGTTTCCTCATTCAGAATATGGGAAAATAGTGGGAGATATGGAAGATAATTATACATTGGGCAACATGGTAAACTACATCTTATAGTGGTCTCTTACAGTATAAGACCGATGTAGTTCACACTGTGTAAATGTAATGATTACACACAAAGCACCTTACGCTTACACAGTATTGTGTGTATGGTGTGTGTACTGTTTTTACACTATTAACCTTTTTTACACCAGCAGGCTGTCTCGCAGGCTCTCTTGCCTCTCCGCCTCCTAGGCTTCTGTCCTCCGGTGCTTGCTGCGTCCGCCCACTGATGACGTCAGCAAGCACCGGACACACACAATGCGCTGCTATGGACTGTGGAGCGTTCCCCCCGCCCCTTAGGCCCCAGATGGATGATGCAATCACGTCTGCGCATGCATTAAGTTAGGAACGTGCATCCATAACGGTGTGCGTTCCAGCTGAATAGCGCTGCTGCAGACCGTAGCGTGACTTCTCAGCGGCTAAAGCCATCGGAAATATGTTATTTTCCGATGACCTTAGGCGACCCCTGTGTTTTGGTCGTTCGACCCCCGCTGGGGTCCCAAACCACAGGTTGAGAACCGCTGCTCTATGTCTTTCTCTCTTATGTGATCGAGACCTCTGTTTTTAACCAGATTTAGGGACAGATTATAGGTTTGGCTGCATGCTAACAGGGTTGAATCCTGTGGCCCCTTTAAGACTTGTGTATCCTAATTGCCCTGCTCACGTGCATCTCCCAGGTTAGTTATAAATTGTTTTGAGTAGCTGCCCCCCTCCTTTATTTCCTCCATCTTCCCGCCTACTTCTTGTTTTCCCCGTGTCTCTCTTTTCTCTGTCACCATTTTTCGTTGTTTGTCCCTTTTTCTCCATCTCTCTGCCTCCTTCCTGTGTTCCCACTGTGTCTCTTTACTCTGCTACCCTATTTCATTATTTTCACCATTTCCTTCATCTCGCTGTCTCCTTCCTGTGTTCCCTTTGTGTCTCTCTCTTCTTTGTCACCATGTTTCTTTGTTTCCCAATTTCCTCCATTTTTCTTTCTTCTGTTAGTGTTCCCGCTTTCTGTTGTTTTCACTTGTTTCCGCCATCTCTGTTTTCTGTGTTCCCTCCATCGCTCATTGTTATTTTCATTCTCTACATCTCTTTCCCTTTGTCCAACTGAATGTTTTTTTTTGTGAAAACTTGCACATGGAAGTATTCACTCTAAGACAGGACTTGGCAGAGTATGGCGACTCCATTTCCTTAAACTCTCTTTCTTCTTCTTGTGTTCTCACAGTGTCTCTCTCTTTTCTTTGTCATCCTGTTTGTTCCCCCCATTGACTCCATCTCTCTGTCTCCTTCCTGTGTTCTCTTTTTTTCTCTCGCACTCCGATAGGCTGCAGACAGGAGTGAGCTCGCATGTTAATGCGCGGCAAGCGGCTCTGATTAGACGAGAGGGAAAAGGGAGTTTTTCTAGGCAATCTGGGGGGTTTCACACAGTGGGGCATCCTAAATCAGGAAGGTAAACCTGGGATAGTCAGAATCCTTTGTTCCACTTTAAAGTAAACCTTTTTTTTCAAATTAAATTGTATTGTAAGTTCTTCTCTAAGTGACCACCAGACTCACACTTGGCTTTACCTAAAAAATCCTCGGCAGCTTACTTGATGTTTTCATACTTCTGACAAATCAGTCCCAGATGGGCTATTTAGAGAAATCATTTGTTTTTACCACTAAACTTTTTTTTTTTAGTCTCATACTTCTGGATTATGCAACAACATCAGCACATCTGTGTTACAACATTTGTCTTCCTCTTAGTATAAACGGCAAAGTGTAATCGGACAATGCAGCAAATTTCAACACTTCTTGCACGTTGTTGTCACGTGGAAAGACCGAGCACAAGCTTGTTTATTCTGAGCCATTCACTTCTGGGATTTTTCTGAATACAAAAAATGCATGAAAACAGCCATGTATTTATACAACTATGTCGAGTCACAAGGATTTATCGTGTGACTGTTGGACGACAGTGCTCCCGACGTAGGCACTCAGAAGGCACCGCGTTCCTTCCAAAGTTTTTCCAAGCCACCTTCTCTTTCGCATGCAGTGCCTGGAGCTTGCACAGTACAATGGCTGCTGGGGTTCGAGTGTGGGCAGCCAACTAGCCAGCGACAGCTTACCCGCATCAGATATATTTTAGGTCTAGGAGGAATAGCCTAGAAATCTTATTTATTTGGAATCTGAGAACTTCACTTATACTCAGAAAATGTATTTGGGGTTTGGGGGGATTGGCTCAGACTATAACTATTTACTTAGAATCAGAAGAGGGGCCACAGGTTATAATTTGTGATTGTTATGACCACTGTATTCTTGTGCACACTCAGCATTCAACCCATCTGTGCAATGATAACAACACAAAGCAATGAAACAACACCCAAGGCTGGATTGGTGGCCTGTCCAAGCCATGGTATCCAGAGAGCAGTTGGTGAGGCAGGTTAGATGCCTTGCTCAAGAGCACTAGCCCTAGTCGGCAACTGAGCCTGCTACCCTCCGGTCACATGGTCGGCTCCTTCACCTCTAGGCCTTGGCTGTTTAAAGTCCTGGCCCAGGTTAAAACAACAAATTGCCTTGTTTAAAAAACAGATTGTCAGCTAATTCATTCCTCCCATGCGTGGGATGGCAGCATTGACTGTGTAGTCTATTATGCCTGTACCTGTCAAAATAAAAATATTAAAACGGAAAACAACAAATTGCCAATACTCACCTTTTTTCCCTCCCATTTTGACTTGATAAAACTTACCTGGTCTTGATATTGGGTCCAAAGGCATGCATGGCCTCCTATAGAGGGAATCTTTCTAGGCAATACCTGGCTAATCCCTTCAGTGTATAGGGCCATGCACTGTAGCAGAGGCATGGGGCAGGGACCGATTATAGGCAGGTTCCACCATTTGCTAAGTCAAAGGGGGCCTCCACCACTTGCATATTATGGACATCGAAGGGCCCGAAGCAAGAAAGTTGGTGGCATCCCTGCATCAGTAAAACAGTAGGTATCAGATGTGCAGTAAAGGGGCACTTGCCCTAAGAGCGGCTTTAATGCACAGCAGCAAGATAGGCCCCAGCAGAAATGGCTTTACTAGGATTGGTGGCTAGGCCTTTTTTTTAGCTTGTGGCGCAAAAGTGTTTCATGGGCCAGGAATGTTGACTCCATGGGGTGGAACAAAATTGTTGGTAGCTTGTCCCCCCACCCACACTCCACAAAGGGAGCACCAGAAACAAGCTACCAGCATCTCTTCAGCCAGAGGGAGAAGGCCCAGAGCAGCGGTGGTGAAGATTGGAGCCGGGGACGACCACTGAGTTTAGCGGCTAGGACGGCGGTATTCCCCAGATCGGCACAGATTGAGTGAGTGAGACGGTAGGTGGCACCGTGGCATGTTTTAAAAAAATCAGTGGATTGCACTGGACTATTACCGTACTTTAAAGGATAAAATACTGTATCGGGGGCCTCCACCAGATTTTCTGCCCGGTGTCCTCCAGAACACTTTCAGCCCTGGCTTGGGGCATTTCATCCACTTATTTGCTTACACGTGTAGCACTCCTATTTGGGGGGGGAGGCACATAGAACAAGATGCATAGGTGGGGCAGCAGCAAAGTTAAGAGGGGTGGCTACAGTAAGTGGTTGTGGGGCAGCCAGAAACATTGAGTGGGTAGGGGTAGCATAGGATATGGGGAGGGGGCAGCAACCTGCTTGGTCATAGAGGTATTGACACAGCTGATCATAAATGGAGGTCCCCAGAAATTATTGTGCCATTAATGAGGCAAAATAAAAAGGATAGTCAGAAGATTTGGGATTTCTGCTATTCAGATCATAAACAGTCGGCTCTCCCTAACATTAAAATGGACCAACACCCTGGCACAGTTGGAAAAGAAAGGTAGCTGACATTTTGGAGCTTCCTCTTCCAACTGACAATGCCCAGTAACAGGAAGCCCAGCGGCACTTCCTGTTTGCAGGTGGCCTGCAATGCACAAGGCGCCGTCTTGTTTTTAAAATTGTAGTGTAAGTTAGAAAAAGGTAAATTAATTTTTATGTGCAGCAATCTAAATTGCCCTGGGGAGGGATGCATATGAGCAGTTTGTTGTGCTGGTCTGGATTAAGTCATTTTTGACTGTTGGTCCACTTTAACTTAAAGGGATTGGGCATGAGAGAGTGGGTAAAAAACAGCAGCTTCCATTGCCACAAGTTTCTCCAGCACTGTGCTTCCTCTCTGCTTGGTGCCATGAATGAGGTAATCTACTTACTCCTCTGCCACACTAGCCCCTCCCTGCCAATGTGGTCCACCAATACAAAGGCAAAGAGCTAGTCCAGGTGCCCCTCCCTGTATCGATGGCTTGAATGGCGCACTCAGAGCTACCATTGAAGCTCAGCTAACCCCTTCCGCAGTGAGGGGAGTTTACAAGTGACCCTGGTGTTTTCACACAGTGGGGCTTGCCAGAGGAGTAGCTAGGCTTTCTGGCACGCAGGCCAAAGGTTCAAAGTGGTGCCCCTTTCATGCCAGTCCTTATTTTGGAAAATAGAAGTAAAAATAATAATCTTGTCACTGTGGCAGGCAGGAACGGTTGCATGACAGAAGAGAATCTAGGACCTGCCATGGCCCCTGACTCTACTTTGTCAATTATAGCTGCACCAGGGCACCACAAGAAGGATTGCGGCAGTAAGGTAAGTCTTTTTCCCACTTCTCAAATTTGCTCAGGGGGAGTGAACAGGGTAGGGAAGGCTGGCAAGGTTTAAAGTGGACCAAAACACACAAAGATCAGCCCTACCCCGGGGCATCCAAAATCGAGATGCCCCGCTGTGTAAAACCCCCCAGGTCACCCATAAACTCACCTTCTTTCCCGGTCCAACAGCGCATGCGCAAGCAGCGGCCACATCCCCACTATCCCTCTAGCAGGACACGTGCCTGTGCCAGGCATTTGTGAATAGCAGGGGATGCAACAGTCAGTGCGCTCAGATCCACTCATATTAGACAAGCTCCTGGACGAAGGGGCTTGAGCGGATCTGAGCACACTGATTGGACGAGAGGGCCGTGCATGCGTCATAGGACCGGGAAGAGGCGAGTTTGTTTGGCCGACCTGGGGGGTTTCACACAGGGGGCAAGGACCAAAACCCAGGATAGTCAAAATCCTGGGGTCTGGTGCACTTTAAAGCAGCCCCCAGAAAATCTAACAAGCATCCTACCATCCTAAATGAATCTTTCTCACCATACCAGTGAACACCAAGAGGGGTATTCCTATTGGACGCAATGACTTGAAGAAAAGGTAAGTACCTCTGCAATGTTTTTGTGGCATGAGGAGGCATGTAAGGTTGAAATGGGATCTCTGTGGGACAGGACCTTGCAGGTTTACTTCAAAACAGACCCTTGTCCTCAATTTTGTGCTCTCACCCGCCTATAAGGTCCAACACTGAAGAATCACTTACCTATTCCTTGTTGTTCAAACTGATGTGGCCCACTGTGGCACCAAACACATGCAGCTGTTTCTGAGTCCATTAGACAGGGTAATGCAAGAAAAGTTTTGTTCTTGTTTTTTGGGAAGGCGAGGGGGGATGCATATATGGCCATTTTATGCCAGTGCACACACATAGGAATTTGTCATCCGCATTTACTCCATCCGTGAAGTCAAACA
The DNA here is from genome assembly GCA_027917425.1 of Gastrophryne carolinensis. Classification (NCBI taxonomy): domain Eukaryota; kingdom Metazoa; phylum Chordata; class Amphibia; order Anura; family Microhylidae; genus Gastrophryne; species Gastrophryne carolinensis. Next base: position 107,249,230 of record CM051235.1, read on the forward strand.
AGCTGTGAGTCCACAAGACAGGGCAATGCAGGAAAAAGTTGAGCATTATTCTGCTGTGGTCTGTGCAGCTTAGGGTTAGCACGAGGGGGTGGGTTAAAGTCCCTGCATCATAGCACCACAACCCCCTGCCCCACTACTACCCCTATGCCTTCCTGTGCCCTTGGACCTAAATATGAATAAACACAGTGTAGACAAATTCCCTGTTGTTGGAGCAAGAAGAAGAGTCGGATCACCACTGTTATAAGTATGATTATTAATATGTATGACCATAACTATGATATATCCCTGCTATTATCAGTCTAGTGATAGGTTATTTCCCTGGGGCATCCCGATTTGGGATGCCCTGCTGTGTAAACCCCCTGACCACCCACACAACGTACCTTTCCGCCATTCCCACTGCATCTGTGCAGACCCTTGTCCTTTCAGCACTGTATGCCGCGCATACTAATACACAGCATAATTCGCTGTTTAGGCGAGCGTGTCGTGTGAGTGCCCGAAAGGTGAGTGTGACGATTGGTGGGGTTCACACAGTGGGGCACCCCAGTACTACTATCTGTGCCACCTGTCCTCAGGCCCCCCTGACCCTCTGAATTCCAGGCACGTGCCCCCACCCTAGCTACACTACTGATCCCAGTTCAGGGGGTGGTTACTCTGCAGACTGTAGGGCGTTTTACACTAGATAGTACATTGGTACATAGATAGTAGATTGGTACAATCACTGCACATATCTGGCTGTAGCGATGGAGGTGCTGACAGCCCTGCAGATGGGGGGGCGCACCCCCCTTATACAGCTTGGCAGACACAGTGCGCCGGTCATCCTAATGAATAGGGTGGGGGGGCAATGCAGGCAGGGGCTGTGGTTGGGGGGAACCCGCATCCCGCTGTGGCCGCCATCAGCCTGGCCGGCAGCGCCCGCCACATACAAACACATAGATGTGGCTTGCGAGCTCCGGCAATGGCGGGCACACGCCACATACAGACACATAGATGTGGCTTGCGAGCTCCGGCAATGGCGGGCACACGCCACATACAAACACATAGATGTGGCTTGCGAGCTCCGGCAATGGCGGGCACACGCCACATACAGACACATAGATGTGGCTTGCGAGCTCCGGCAATGGCGGGCACACGCCACATACAGACACATAGATGTGGCTTGCGAGCTCCGGCAATGGCGGGCACACGCCACATACAAACACATAGATGTGGCTTGCGAGCTCCGGCAATGGCGGGCACACGCCACATACAAACACATAGATGTGGCTTGCGAGCTCCGGCAATGGCGGGCACATGCCACATACAAACACATAGATGTGGCTTGCGAGCTCCGGCAATGGCGGGCACACGCCACATACAAACACATAGATGTGGCTTGCGAGCTCCGGCAATGGCGGGCACACGCCACATACAGACACATAGATGTGGCTTGCAAGCTCCGGCAATGGCGGGCACACGCCACATACAAACACATAGATGTGGCTTGCGAGCTCCGGCAATGGCGGGCACACGCCACATACAAACACATAGATGTGGCTTGCGAGCTCCGGCAATGGCGGGCACACGCCACATACAGACACATAGATGTGGCTTGCGAGCTCCGGCAATGGCGGGCACACGCCACATACAAACACATAGATGTGGCTTGCGAGCTCCGGCAATGGCGGGCACACGCCACATACAGACACATACATGTGGCTTGCGAGCTCCGGCAATGGCGGGCACACGCCACATACAAACACATAGATGTGGCTTGCGAGCTCCGGCAATGGTGGGCACACGCCACATACAAACACATACATGTGGCTTGCGAGCTCCGGCAATGGCGGGCACACGCCACATACAAACACATAGATGTGGCTTGCGAGCTCCGGCGATGGTGTGCACACGCCACATACAAACACATAGATGTGGCTTGCGAGCTCCGGCAGTAGCGGGCACACGCCACATACAAATACATAGATGTGGCTTGCGAGCTCCGGCAATGGCGAGCACACGCCACATACAAACACATAGATGTGGCTTGCGAGCTCCTGCAATGACGGGCACACGCCACATACAGACACATAGATGTGGCTTGCGAGCTCCGGCAATGGCGGGCACACGCCACATACAAACACATAGATGTGGCTTGCGAGCTCCGGCAATGGCAGGCACACGCCACATACAGACACATAGATGTGGCTTGCGAGCTCCGGCAATGGCGGGCACACGCCACATACAAACACATACATGTGGCTTGCGAGCTCCGGCGATGGCGTGCACACGCCACATACAAACACATAGATGTGGCTTGCGAGCTCCGGCGATGGTGTGCACACGCCACATACAGACACATAGATGTGGCTTGCGAGCTCCGGCGATGGCGTGCACACGCCACATACAGACACATAGATGTGGCTTGCGAGCTCCGGCGATGGCGTGCACACGCCACATACAAACACATACATGTGGCTTGCGAGCTCCGGCGATGGCGTGCACACGCCACATACAGACACATAGATGTGGCTTGCGAGCTCCGGCAGTAGCGGGCACACGCCACATACAGACACATAGATGTGGCTTGCGAGCTCCGGCAGTAGCGGGCACACGCCACATACAAATACATAGATGTGGCTTGCGAGCTCCGGCAATGGCGAGCACACGCCACATACAAACACATAGATGTGGCTTGCGAGCTCCTGCAATGACGGGCACACGCCACATACAGACACATAGATGTGGCTTGCGAGCTCCGGCAATGGCGGGCACACGCCACATACAAACACATAGATGTGGCTTGCGAGCTCCGGCAATGGCAAGCACACGCCACATACAGACACATAGATGTGGCTTGCGAGCTCCGGCAATGGCGGGCACACGCCACATACAAACATATACATGTGGCTTGCGAGCTCCGGCGATGGCGTGCACACGCCACATACAAACACATAGATGTGGCTTGCGAGCTCCGGCGATGGTGTGCACACGCCACATACAGACACATAGATGTGGCTTGCGAGCTCCGGCGATGGCGTGCACACGCCACATACAGACACATAGATGTGGCTTGCGAGCTCCGGCGATGGCGTGCACACGCCACATACAAACACATACATGTGGCTTGCGAGCTCCGGCGATGGCGTGCACACGCCACATACAGACACATAGATGTGGCTTGCGAGCTCCGGCAGTAGCGGGCACACGCCACATACAAACACATAGATGTGGCTTGCGAGCTCCGGCAATGGCGAGCACACGCCACATACAAACACATAGATGTGGCTTGCAAGCTCCTGCAATGACGGGCACACGCCACATACAGACACATAGATGTGGCTTGCGAGCTCCGGCAATGGCGGGCACACGCCACATACAGACACATAGATGTGGCTTGCGAGCTCCGGCAATGGCGGGCACACGCCACATACAAACACATACATGTGGCTTGCGAGCTCCGGCGATGGCGTGCACACGCCACATACAAACACATACATGTGGCTTGCGAGCTCCGGCAGTAGCGGGCACACGCCACATACAAACACATAGATGTGGCTTGCGAGCTCCGGCAATGGCGCGCACACACCACATACAGACACATAGATGTGGCTTGCGAGCTCCTGCAATGACGGGCACACGCCGCATACAGACACATAGATGTGGCTTGCGAGCTCCGGCAATGGCGGGCACACGCCACATACAGACACATAGATGTGGCTTGCGAGCTCCGGCAATGGCGGGCACACTCCATATACAAACACATAGATGTGGCTTGCGAGCTCCGGCAATGGCGGGCACACGCCACATACAAACACATACATGTGGCTTGCGAGCTCCGGCAATGGCGGACACACGCCACATACAAACACATAGATGTGGCTTGCGAGCTCCGGCGATGGCCGGGCACACGCCACATACAAACACATAGATATGGCATGCGAGCTCCGGCAATAGCGGGCACACGCCACATACAAACACATAGATGTGGCTTGCGAGCTCCGGCAATGGCGGGCACACGCCACATACAAACACATAGATGTGGCTTGCGAGCTCCGGCAATGGCGGGCACACGCCACTGCAGCAGCCATGAGCCGGGATTTCGGTACGAGGCGCCCTGACAGACAGCCGCCCCCATCCCCGCAGCCGGCGCTCCCCACACTGTTGTTTACTTCTCACAACCAGGCGATAAGCACCTCCCACCCAGAAGGTAGGACAGGGAGACACCTGAGTCCACCAATCGGCGCCTGCCAAACCTTAACAGCTCCCGCGCGCAGACCAATCACAGCGCCGCATCCTCTGCCCCGGCCACGCCTGTTACTACTGTCTATTCCTTGTACTCCTCCCCCGCAGCCACCAATCAGCTGCCTGTTTACATCCCGAAGCGTGAGTAAAAATGGGCAAAGCGGGGTGGTGGCCACGCCCATCCTGCGGGATGTTTTCGCTGCGCCGGCCAGGGATTGGCGGAGAGCGCTGTCATTGAGTAGCCTCACCGTTGCCTGTGTGGTGGGCGGGTCCTGGGTGCAGGTGACGCAGGCGGGCGGGGTCACGTGTTGTTTTCGCCGTGCCGCTCGTCCTCCCCCGCTCTGCTGTGTCTGTGGTCAATGTGTACGGTGGTGGTGGCGGCGGCACCGGGGAGACGGGCAGAGCCGGGACACGCCATGGCCGCGCTCTCACCACGCTGAATGAGGCGCTAAGCGGCTGCGGAGTTTAATTCATTGGTGTGGCGGGGCTCCCGGTGTCTCCCCACATGGCGGGCGTGCTGGGCGTGGAGGAGAGCGGCTCCCGGCGGCTGTCTCAGGTGGAGGAGGACGTGAGGAAGAGCGGCTACCTGAGGAAGCAGAAGCACGGCCACAAGCGCTACTTCGTGCTGCGGGCCCCCAGCCACCTGGGCCCGGCCCGCCTCGAATACTATGACACGGAAAAGAAGTACCGGCAGCAGCGGCCAGGGGGGGCCGGAGGGGCGGCTTGCCCCCCCAAGAGGGTCATCTTTCTGTCCCAGTGCTTCACGGTGAGCCGGCGTGCTGACGCCAAGAACAAGCACCTGCTGGCGCTCTACACCAAGGACGAGTACTTTGCCATGGTGGCGGAAAGCGAGCAGGAGCAGGATGCCTGGTACCAAGCCCTCAGCCAGCTCATCAATGACAACAAGAAGTCCCCCTGCCTGATGGCCGACAACGACCTGGACAGCGAGCTGGACGAGCACTACAGCGGCCCCGGAACCCCCTTCAAGGAGGTCTGGCAGGTGAACGTCAAGCCCCGAGGTCTGGGCCAGGCCAAGAACATGTCCGGCGTGTACCGCCTGTGCCTCTCCAACAAGGCAGTGCACCTGGTCAAGCTCAACTCGGAGGTGCCCAGCGTCCGCCTGCTGCTCATGAACATCCGCCGCTGTGGCCACTCCGAGAACTACTTCTTCATCGAGGTGGGTCGCTCCTCGTCCACCGGGGCCGGCGAGCTGTGGATGCAGGTGGACGACTGTGTTGTGGCCCAAAACATGCATGAGACTTTTTTGGAGACCATGAAAGCCCTAAAGGCCTACTCCGAGTTCAGACCGAGGAGTAAGAGTCAGTCCTCCGGCACCAACCCTATTTCTTTCATCACCACCCGACGGTACCTGGGCAACTTGCCCCCCAGCCAGACGGGTCTGCAAAGGAGGTCTAGGACTGAAAGTATAGCAGGTACACCTCCCTCTGCCAAGAGCAGCGCCTACCGCTTCCGAACGTCCAGCGAAGGTGAAGGTACGATGACCAGGCCGTTTCGTTCTGTGACTGGGAGCTTGATCCACTTAAACACTGCACGAATCAACTTGACTAAGCAGGAGGGAACTGGGAGGTACGTCAGGGCACCGTTTAATTCAGGTTACCACTCAAGATCTGCCTCGCTTCCAGTTTCCCATTTTCCCTCAGCCACCAGCCCTATCAGTGTGTGTCCAAGTAGTGCTAATGGGTCTGCCCCTGAAACCTTGACTAGACCTTCCAGTTCTGTGTGTGGCTCTCCCAGCGATGGCGGCTTTATTTCATCTGATGAATATGGGTCCAGTCCTGGTGACCTCAGGTACTTTCGTGTGAGGAGTAATACTCCGGACTCTCTTGGTAACACGCCACCAATACAAGAAGAAAATACCCTCAATGACTACATGTCCATGAGCAAGAAAAACCACCCCAACTCTCATGATGACTATATGGAGGCTGACAAATGTTTTAGGAAAAGAACCTACTCCCTAACTAAACCCAGCAATGCTCTGCTGCTACAGAAGTCCCAGGCTGCTGCTTCCTTAGAGGAGGATTCTGATGAGAATAATAAGCAATTTGTCTACTCAGAATCACCAAAGGTAACCGACAGCAGTCACTCTGAGGATTACAGTAATGGGCTCATTGATTCTGTTTGTAACCAAAGTAGGAGTAAAGCCAAGGACGATGGCTACATGCCAATGATGCCTTCTGTTTCATATGATAGTGACTACTTGCCAATGGCACCCAAAAGTGTTTCTGCACCCAAACAAATTTCAAGGTGCCCCTCTCAAGCGGACTCAAAAGGGTATATGATGATGTTTCCAGCTGCCAGTTCACCTGTTAGTAACTCTTTACCGGGGAGTGCTTCTAAAGGGAGCCAAGAAAAGGCTGTCAATGGTGAGTACATGGACATGTCCTATGGGAGCTCATCAAAACGGACTACTGACTCTAATGTAAGTAATTTTCGGGGATTTAGCTCCTATTTTTCATTGCCCAGAAGTTTTAAAAGTTCGTCAAAACATAATAGTGATCACAATGAGTATGTTCCTATGTCTTCTCCGGGAACGTTGCTGCATCTTGGCGAGGAAAATGTAAATGATGTTTGTGAGAATGGCTTATCAAATGCTGATCTAAAATCTTCCAGTGATGTGTTAGATCAAGTTAGAGCTACCAGGCCAACTAAACTTACCCTTGCTATGAGAGGGAGCAATACCATACCACGCATGTTTGATCATTCAACTGTAGCTGAGCCAACTAGCCCTGGTGAATATATAAACATTGATTTCAGTGATAAAGCGAGTAGTACTCCGTATTCTCTGTCTGCAGAAGGGTCGCCGTCATCACTGGGCTCCAGCTGTGATCATAGACAATCTCCACTATCTGATTACATGAGTGTAGATATTGATGTGCAGTCCCCCAAAGCCACAGCAGAACTGTCTAATTCATTAACAGACATTTCCTCTTATGCATGCCCGGGGATTTCTAGAGTTCAGCCTCATGCAGAGTATGCCAAGCTCCCATGCGGTACAGCGTGTGTCAGCAACTCAAATAATAGAAATGATGATTATACCACCATGACCTTTAATATGGCTATGACTCCTCCGAGGCCTTTTCCTAATGAAACCGACAACGGTACCACCTTGAGTAGCCCTTCATCTATTGTGAATAGACTGTGCATTGGAGACTTGTCCTCTTTCACCAGTGATTTTCCACCTGTCCTAAACCCCATACCTGAAACTGTTGCTGGCCCTAAGGTTATCCGTGCTGATCCACAGGGAAGACGGAGGCACAGCTCGGAAACGTTCTCCTCCGCCAGCACGGTAACAACCACTTCATCTTGTTTTACCGAAAGTGGCAAACGGCACAGCTCTGCTTCCTTTGACAATGTTTGGCTGAAACCCGATGAAAACGGCTGTGATCAAGAGAAAAAAATCTCTAGAAACTGCTCGAGTGGTTTTCAGCATGGCTTGAACTACATCGCTCTGAGTTTGCATGACGGTGCCTGTGAGCCCTCAACACCTGTATGCAATCAGCACCAGAATGGAAGCAAAAATGTGGAAAGCGGAGCTTATGTCAGCATCGATTTCTCCCGACCTGACTGCCTCAAGTGCTCCTCTTTCAGAAAAGGTTTGTAAGTGTACATTGTAAATGTTTCAGTCACCGGTTATTGTTATTGTCATGTGCTTGATAATGCCAGATTGCCACCTTGGTTTAGTATGTCGTGTGCAAAACCTATGAATTGCTGAGCCTCAATTTTGTCATTGATACAAATTTGTGTGTGTGTGTTGCTGGTGAGGTGGCATGTCTCTCCTGCTCTGTCTAGTACAGCTGGTGTGTGGGCATAGCGCTTAGAACTTGCTGTGAAGTAACCAGTTGCCAGGCAAATTACAAGGTTGAAGCTTCACAAACCAGGGCCTGATCATAAGCTCTGTTGTTTAACTTACTTAGAACTTTTTGTGTAGGCTGCCTAATGTTTTACCCTTTACAGAAACAAAATCTGTATGAAAAATGTTCTCTTGCTTCTGTACACTCTGTATAAGTGTCTGATTTATATTGCCAGTAACACTGCACAGGTGTAAATCTCATGTAGTAACAGGATAAATGAGACCTAAACCCTCCCTCGCAGCTCTGGCAGGGAGGCTTTTTGTTCAGAGTGACACTTTTCTTAGTGACAGAGCGACAGAAATCCGCATGCTTGTGGCAACTGCACCTCTTCCATAAGAGAGGTGCTTCACTGCTGTTTCCTATCCCCAGACACAGGACATAAAGAAAACGGAGGTAGCCCCCCCCAGACCAATGCAAGTCTGCAATGTATTACTGAAAGTTCAAGTGAACACACGTTGCTGGCTGCCAATGCTCCTTTGGTAGAAAGTGAGAGTTTGTGCATCAGCTTCTCATCCCTAAGTGCAACGGAAGTGTGGTATTGAAAAAGACGAGTGAGCTAAAAAGGAGGGTTAGGGGTCGGCAGGAGTCGTTGGGGAATAGGCATGAGTCAGCTCAAAAGGGGAGGGGGGGTAGTAGTTGTTGCCCACTCCATTAGTGTATGTTTTATGTGTGTGTAAAATATATCTTTGAGCTGCTATTGCTAAACTTTTATATTTGCAGAACTGTATTCCAAATATTGAATAGAAATTTGCTTAATTAGTTGCTGTGGTCTATCAAGTTACATCTGTAGGCCTCTGGTCAGGTGTGGGTTTGGATGTGTGTCTTTCTTTTACTGCCTGTAAGCTCCATTAGCCATGCTGTCAGCATTTCGGGGTGGTAGTGACTTTCACTTTGCTTCTCTTATGATCCATGATATGGCTGGACACATATGAGAATTCTCACTCCTTTTTAGGAGAGAAAACTGTCATTCACTTTCATTGTCTACCTTGGGGCTGGTTCAGAGCCAGGTGAACTCCTGGTAGACAATGGAAGTAAATGTCAGTTTTCTCTCCTAAAAAAGGAGTGAGCATTCTCACCTGGCTCTGAATCGACCCCATAGTTTGGCTGGTGGGTCTACCATAGTAGTGGAGAGAAAATACTAAATGTTGCATTTATTACCGCATGGACTCACCTACCCTAACTTATAAGCCTTCCCCTCTGCCCTGTAGAGTAGGCTGTCACTGCAGCTCGCCTTACCACCAGGTTAGATAATGTGCAGCCTTAAAATAAGGGCATTCTTTTTGAGCTTTGTTGTCCTTTCCCCAGGTGCGTTATCCCTGCAGGCTGCAGCAAATCCAGACCTTCTATGTTAAGTGAGGGGCACTCTGTCCTGCTGAGGGAAATAACATGATTGGAGCCTGGGTAAAGAGGGCAGAGGACCTGGGGCTGTATTGGGCAGTCTGTCCTGGTGGTAAGCGGTGTATTTTGTGTGACACTACTGAAGCTAGCCCTGACTAAGCCTTTATGAGTTTGCCTTTTAAGGCTAAACTCCACCTCCTCCTTTTTTAATACGCTTCCCCTATACTAATATGAATGTAACCTTTACTCTCATGTAAGAGATCCCACACCACAACAATCTGGTCCAGGGAGCCATGTCAGATTTTGTTTACTACAGCCACCCCCCCTTCCCGCTGGTCCAGAAGTTGTAGTTGCAGTACCTTGTAGGACTTTTTTTCGGAACCTCCCTCAGCCAGTATTGCACATTGGAGTTCTGAAAATGTCTGGCCACCAATAGACTTCCTGCATTGGGTTTTTAGGGCAACCTGATGCGTGAAATCCCTGGGATCAGTGTAAAACTCTGTGGATGTCATGGTGCAAGCATGGGCCATGGCAGTATCACTCTGATGATGCATGCCCAGCCAAAGGGATGTGTCTTGCTATTTCAGTGCCGCTCGTCAATATGCACAGCATACAAACTGCACATGCGCCATGAGATTGCCAGTAAGGTAAAAGTACCGGTATTCCCTGGCCAGGGAGCATGCCAAATCAGTTTGACCCCTGAAGATGAACAAAACCTGGGAGAACTAAAATCCTGGCTTTTGTTCCTCTTTTTAGTCTATCAATGTGAACCCAATATAAAATTTTGAATGCTCCTGGTTGTAAAGGTCAATAGGAAGCACGAAATTGGGCATTGAGCTCTGTATGATGGGGATGGGAAACAGATGCACACTGGATTGAGCTGTTTTGGGTAAAGGGGAGTATCTCACAAAGTAGGGCTTACTGGTGGTGTGAGGGATAGGTTAGATTTGTTTAGCGTCCATGTGTACCAGAGAGTAACCAGGGAGGGTTGAAGTCTGCTTTAAACCTGGTAGTGATGTCAGACAATAGGGTTGATTCAGAGCCCCTTTCTCAAAATTTATGTGAAGGTCTTACTACCAAACAAAAAATCACAGAAAAAAGAAAACGTTTCACATTTTCCCAATTCTTGCAGAAAAAAAGGCTTTGTTGAATCAGTTGAGGTAGAAAAATTGACGAGAACAGAATTTTTCACACAAAAAAATGACGAGAAAAAGGCTCTGAATCAACCCTAATGTCTTTTTATATTGTTGTGCCACTCACCTGTAACATGGGGTAAAGGTCTGTTTTGAGTACAATAAAATACAGAGATTGCCAGTTGCATTGTGGGTTTAAGCAGAACCCAGGGGTAGATGTTGTTACCCATCATGCATTGCTTTAGGCAGAAATTGTGGTGAATAATGCTAATGTTTCCCACAACCTGGCTTGGGGAAAAAGCAGTTAATGGTGAGCAGTTCTCTCTTACTGTGACCCTTGGCTTTTCCTTTCTTCTAGTAAAGGAAAACAGTAAAGTAAAGTAAAGGAAACAGTTCTAGTAAAGGAAAGCCTCTGAGCATTTAGGTGACCCTCTTATTTCTCCTATCCATATGGATTGTTAGTAGTTCACACTTTAACAATTATTACTCCAGTAAGTCCTGCTTATGCAGGGGGAATGTTTGTCCCCTAAATAGCAGGTGAACAGAGGCCTGGGCACAAAAGGTAAGTTTTGCAGAGCTCCCTGGTACAAAAGGTGAGTATAGTTTTTCCTTTGCTTGCCAGACCTTTTTAATGGAATTGTTACTTGTAACCCCCCCTCCCCCACCAAAAAAAAAAAAATGTATGCTGCCAAGAGCAATGTTTTTGTGTTTGATGGATCAATGCCAAAACTGATTTGGGATGCCCATCAATGTGAAGCACCCTGATTTACCTGTATACTATCTCCATGCCACAGCACATGCACAGCAGAGGGGTTCTGGCGGCATACTCGCTCTGCACAGTTGCCATGCACCAAAGTCTTGCATAAAACGTTTGCTGGTGATGCCACTCTGCCCAGATTGGGCACAAGCTGCTCGGCTTTGCCAGGGTGTTGTGGGATCGAGGGGAGTATAAGGGCAAACCAAGAAGTTATGCTGCAGGGGATCCTAAACTTTTAAATCTCTTGAAGAGAACCAACTGATTTAGCAATTGCCTATCGGCAGTCACATGGGCCTGGGACCGGCCGCCAGTGAAACCCAGAAGAGGTAAGTATTAGTTCTTGAGCTTGCAGTGGAGCCATTGAGATGCCACGCTGCATCCTGCTGTACTACTTCATAAGCACAACCATCTATAGCCTTGGTAGAATGGTAGATTAATCTCCACCCTTACTTTCTCTTTATGGTGCTCTGCATCGGCAGTATTGGGGATTCCAAATCGGGGTGCCACCTGCTAGGCCACGCATCAGGCATAGGGAAACTCGCCACTTCCACGTTCCAGCATTTCTGAATGGGGTCTAATCAGTCGTTGAAGTGGTGAGTATTTATGTGCTGGCATTTGGCTTACCGGGCAACATGCGCAGCAGTCATCCGATTTGGGATGTCCTGTGCTTACAGTGTAAAGCGCCCTAAAGAGGAAGGAACTCATATGCCTTTTAATTTCTCTTTATAGTGGCCCAAAACCCAGGATTTGAACTAACCTGTATTTTGGTCCTTGCCCCCAGGGCAACCCGATTTGGAATGCCCTGCTGAGTGAAACCACGACCCCAGGTCGCCCGATCTGACTTACCCTTCCCATGTCCTACAGCACATGCGCGGCCTCCCATCCAATCGGCGCACTCGACTGTGCTGACGCAAACTCTGCTTGGCTCATCTAAGGAGCCGAGTATGCTGATACTGCACCCTCGCTGCCCTCTAACCGGCCGTTCATAAATGCCTGCCGGGCACGTGACCTGCTAAAGGTATAGCGCGGATGCGGGTGGCTCGCGCATGACGTTGGACCGGGAGAGAAGGCGAGTACAGCTGGAAACCTGGGAGGTTTCACGCAGCAGGATCCTGATTCTGGATGCTTCAGGGTTAGGGAATTCCAGGGCTGACCGCTGGCTTTTCCCTGGGGAATCAGGATGCCATGCTATGTGACCCCCCCCCCCCCCCCGCCCCAGACGGCAGTAAAAAAAAAAATCACCTTTCCCTGGTTCAACGGTGCAAGCTGCAGGTTCTAGTCGGATTAGAGCCATTTACCGAAGGGTAAAGCCGGGAGATGGGAGCACGTGCCACTGGGGACATGGGAGACATGGAATTTTTTTTTAATTTTATCAGAGCCCTTTGCCGAATTGTCTAGTCAAAGCAAAGGGTCGTTGGACTGAAGAGAGGTCAGTTTTACTGGTTGTTTAGAGGAAAGTCAAATTCCTGTGTTTTGTTCCCCACCTTAGAGGGACAGTCCAGGCAATGGTAATAGGGCAGCAAGGAGGCCATCTGAAGCCTGTCCCCTGTGATGTAGATGTTGTAGCTTGTCTGCAAAGTTTGTCCCCTCCTTTCCTTTCCATTTTTCCACAATGATGCTCCAAATGGGGTCACATAGTGATCAGTCTCTCAGTGTTCCAAGTATAAGTGAGCTTGGCATGCCACAGTGATTACATTTGTTGGGCTTCAGGGTTAGCTGTGTGACCACATTTGACATGTGGTCATGGAAAAAAGGAGAGGAAGGGGCAAACTTTGGAGACCTCATACAGCATCTACAGCACACAAAATGGGAGAGACGTCCGGTGAGCTATTAATAGCTGCGCTATTATGGGCATTGCCTGGACTGTTTCTTTAAAGGGTTACTAAACCCAAACAAAACAGACACTCGCCTTTGCCCACAGCAATTGCAGCTGTGTTTGCCACTCGGAATCCTCCAGGATTCTGAGAATCGCGGAATTGCGCTCCCTGCTCCCCCACCAACAGCTAGCAGCTTCCACCTGATTGCGTGCAATGGGGGGGGGCGGATTGGGAGCACATTCTCTGAAACCGGAAGGTGTCAGAGCGTTATACCGGCCCAGGCGAGCTGTACGGGAGTGAAAGTGGGTGCCTGTGTTTTTTTGGGGGCTTTAGTAACATTTTAAGGGACATCCTTTTGGTACACAAGGATCAAAAAGTGCATGGAAAGCTTTCCTTTAGCTGTCAGCCGGTCACATGATCTGTTAATCTGCACCTAGTAAACAAGCTCAGTTGGAAGGGATCTGCTCATCTGAGACTGCCTCGCAGCCAATTCCTGTCTTCTAAAGGCTGCTGGAGCCGTTCCCTGTGTGAATGAAGCCTGTGTGCTCGCTGCACCGCCGCTCACATTCAGAGGCCAGGCGCTATGACATTTGCATAATTAGTTTGAATCCTAAGCGGGATTTTTTTTTCCCAAGGATAAAGTGATATATATTTATAGTTTAGCCTTGTAAAGTCTGTGAACATTTTGTACACAGTCATTGTTCAGCATTAATTGACTTTATTTGTATTTTATTTTCTGCAGACTGAGTGCATCACCATGGAAACCGTGGAGAGAAGTCTGTGTCACCCCAGCCTCTTTGCTGTAGGAAAAAAAGAACCAATAAGGTGACTGAGGAAGGCAGAATTGGTAGAGATAATGCGTGAAGCCGTGTTGAATTTCAAACAGACTCCTACCTGCTTTCCCACACCCATTAAATGTACAGGCGTGTAAAGCTTATATTGATGTGCTGGCAAAGGAAGTGTATTTACTTATTTTTTTTTTTTGTAATTTCCCAACATGCTTATTTTTATGAAAGACCAACATCTCATGGCATGTTTAAACAAAAGATTGCATCTGAGATACTCCTGTGTGTTTTCCGGAATGACTGTAAAATGGCCCAATAGTGGGATCCTTGTTGCACCAGGGCCCCCCCCCCCTTCTTTCAACACGTGCTGCTGTAGCACCCAGGAGTTTGGACCTATGCTTTATGAACATTTCCTAAAGTATAGAAGATTTCACTTTATCTCTAAAGGGGTTCTAGTTTTTTCTGGTACAAATGAAACTATAAAATATGTAAAATTAAGGCCTATTTTGAAAGGTTTATTTTTTTTTTTTTATTCAAAGTCTATGTATTTTACTTGATCTATATTATAGAACGATGTCTCATTTAAAGAACAAAGATGGTTTTTTTTTTTTTTTTTTCTTTGGTACATGAAGTTTTTTTTTTTTTTTTCTTTACATATTAATATTATTATTTTTGTGAACTCTGTGCATCTTTTTTTTTTTTTCTGCACCTGCCGCCTCCGATAGGTGCACATTTTGTACCTTTCACGTGACACTATTATGCGTTTTATTTAACATTAAGCAAAAGGTACAGTATTAATTTTGTTATTTAAATGTTCCTCTCTAGTATGTGCAAATTGAAATGGATGTAGAGTAGCTTCCATGTTAATTCCATACATGACTTGTTTTCTTTCTTTGCAAAGAGACACTTTTTGAATGACAAGAGTGCTAAAAATGACTTCTACTTCTTGGCAGCACAGCACATGAGACATATCCATACACTACTGGAGACTCTGCTTTATCCTTGGATTAGCCCTTTCCTTCTTCTATAGACATAGGTCCCCAATTGGGGGATGGCGTAATAGTAAATGTCTAAAGACCACCTGTCCTTCCAGTGGCCACTGACTTGGAACAGATCCAGTTAGATCAGAAGTTATGGAAGACATCCAGAGCCCCCACTCTGGCAGCCCAGGTGATACTGGATTTTGATGCCCCCTAGCGCATCACTCCTGATCTGGTTTGCCAGGATGGCCAGGTTTCCAAATCGGAATGCCCCCATGCATGCCAGCTTGAAAGGACCTCTAGTTATTTTGGCTTGAAGCCCTCTTTAAAGGGTTAAAAAATGGTATCCACTACCTGCCCCCAGGCACTTAATGCAGCAATAACCGCAGAAGATGGCTTCTTCTTCTTCTGTTATTGTTCATCTTCTGCAGTGCCTTTAATCAGGTGACTCTGATTTAAAATACCAAATCGGAGACTCTGAAAAGCCCTTTCTAATGGAGAGTTGAGAGTTCAACCACCAGTAAATGTCCCGATTTTTTTTTTTATTAAATCCATTGGGGATCTGCTTTGCACAGGCACAGAGGCATCCACCTGCCATCCCGAGCCTTTCCAGTAACTGATTTCCTAGAAGCTTAGGTGGCCTTGCTCCACATCCTGCAGTTATAGTGTGAGGAACGGGGAGCACGCTGCATTGTGTGCTGCTGAGGAGCCCTAATAAACGGAGGAAGGAACTGTCTGCAGGTCACCTTTGCACTGGGATAGCATTTTTTTTATTTCGACCTACATCTACTATCTTTAGTGGCAGGTCACCAACTGCGAAAGCCGTGAAGCCAATATAGCAGAGTCGCATCTTGTAATGCTCCATCATCTGCTTAGGGTAAACATGGGATGCTGGGGCAAGGAACTGCCCATGCACCCCTCTTAGGCCAGTCATAGTATAGTGTTCTGCACTGATTTATTCAGCAGTAAAAAAAAAATTAAATTTGCACCATAAAAATACATACTGGCAGTAGGGGGTGTGGCCAAGCTTGGCTCTTAATATCTGAATGTGAAGCTTTAGTGGGAATGGGTATAGCTTCTCGATGAGTTCAACTTCAAGACGCAAACTCTACCCCTCACTTTTTGTTCTAACTCCCCAAAAGTATAATTCACCTGTATAAAGCATAATGATGACATCTCCTTACTGCTATATTAAATTGGAACGCCACAAAATAAGGAGGATTGGGGTAAACGGTGGCTTCTCGCACTACCTTGTGGTGTTTAGGCCTATAAAGGTCAATACAGGGGGGGCCTATTCCAGCCTCTTAAAGCACTGTCTCTCAACCTTCTCCTTGAGTACCCCCTACAGGCCATGTTCTGCTGCTCTCCAAAGCTATTGAGCTGCCTGTGTGGAGATCCAAAAAACATCATTACCTGGGGGCAGGGTTGAGAAATGCTGTTCTAGAGCTTTTCCATCTTGCCCTTTATAGGGCTGATTACACTGACTACAGGAGTGACCATGACAGTCGAGCTTATTAATATCGCTATTTAACATTGCTGCAGCCCAAGCTGGAGTTGGTGGCTGGAACCATTTCCACAGTTATGTGGGACTCTATTGGCTAAGCAAGGGTTGGTTTTAGCTGATGGGACCTGCAGCTGCCCCTGGAGGGAGGTTGTCTGTTTACCAACCATAATCCATCTACATAATCCACTTAAAATGTCCTCATTTTACACAGCACTCTACGAAATAGTGGCTGCTAAAAGCTGGTCATACCGCCAGTCTGCAGCATCCGCCTAAAACCATAAAGACTCAGGAGATCTTAATTTCCCCACCACAGTATTAGTCCCCACTGAGCTCTTACGTGTTTCCCCACATGAGCCTTCCTATCGGATAAAGCAGATTCCCCATGCCATGGGGTTTTCTTTCCTTTTTGGTTTATGACCAATGTGATCTCACCGCTGCCAGTGTAAATCTTATGAACGGATAACCTCAGCCTTTTAGCAAGTGAAATGTCAAACAGGTACAGCATAAAATATGCAATCTCTTAGTTTACAACACAACTAATTTATTCAGTATTGTGCTGGAATATGGAAAGCATATCACTCGATAATCTCTTCCAGCTTTCACTTATTGCTGCTGTATAGTGTGAAATGTACCAATGATGGAAGGCGATGTGCGTCCTGTAAATTTAATTTCATATTTGAAAGTTATTTTGTCTGTACAAATTAATAAAACCTGGTTGGTACTGTTTGTTTATACACTGTTGTTCTTCTCTTTTCTTGCAAATGTGCACCACCACACATGAGTTCACCCCTCACCCCATCTTTTCATGAGCCAGCACTGAAGATATGACACTTTGATACAATGCAAAGTAGTCAGTGTACAACCTGTATATCAGTGTGATTTTGGTGTGCTCTTAAAATAACACAGTCATTGATGTCTAAACGTCTGGCAAAAAAAGTGAGAACATTGATAAGTCACAATGGCCAAATTGTGCCCAAAGTGTCAATATTTCTCATCTCTTCCATTCTGGGGCACCACCAGTAGCAAGCCGTAGGCGGGATCTGCAAGAAAAAAAAATTAGCTCCTCCCCGGCCTATATAAAGCAGGCTGTGGCAGGATCTCCTCAGTTCTTATATTGTAGTCGCATGGACTGTGAAAATGTCTGGATTTTTTTTCTTTCAGTTATAGTGCTGACCAGGAGCAGGGACTTCGACTCCATCTGTCTCCCAGCCCCTCACCAGCTGCAGGGTTCCTTGGGAAACCCGTTAGATGCCTGAAGTTGGATCCTAAGCCAATAGCGTGGGATCATGCAGGGTGAAGGGAACATGCGCCAGGGCTCGACTGACTGGGTCTGAGCCTCGAAGATCAGGACCCCACTGTAGCAGAGTACCTGATCTTTTGGCCTTGCATGGTGGCCCTGCCGTGTGTCTCACACTGAGACCTGGTCCCTCTACCCCCATGACACCCTGAGAGAGACGCAGTCTGCCTTCCCCATGGCTGCAGGGTGGGGCCTGAGCTAGGTGGCCGAGCACCCTGGTGTCAGTGTGTTTGTGATTACTACTGCTGGCAGCCATGCTGGGCAGAACTTGGCTCTCTATGGCTTTGGGCTCGAAAGAGCGGGTACCCCCTTGGGGGGCTGCCAGATCCTTTTGTGTCCCAAGGTCTGCCCAGGGATGGGGTTCCTCCTTTGGACATGGGGGGACAGGGTGGTTCAGTCAGAGCATGGTCAGTCAGGGGCAGCCTAAGTCTGTCTCTGCCCACACAGACGGGAAGGCTATGCCCAAGCAGAATCCTATTCAAACGGAACCCTCTGAGGATTTATTTAGGGGTTCAGGATCTAGTTCTAGCAAGTCGGAGGCTGCGGAGTGAAGTCGGAAGCCGTGCATACGCCAGGGTTTTATTTCTGCTGCTGCCTCAAGGGTTCCCAATTTTCATAAAGAATTACTCAGACCCTGACCACCAGCTAAAATCTGCTTATAAACAGGAGTCTCTGTTGCACCCATTTGCAAATGCATAGTTACACTACAAGCTGTGTCTTGTTCAGACTGCTATAGCGCCCATAAAGACTGATCAGTAAGCAAAAGGACCCCCAACAGGCCACTTTTTGTGGCTCTCCACACAAGCAATTAGTGCTTCAGCAGTACTCCACAGCTGTCTGATCCACAAAACATGGGGGTGGGAGGGGGGAGGACAGGGTTGAGAAACACTGATCTAAATATTCTATCCAAATCCAAAGGAGTTTGCTCCACATTTTTCTGTAGTTTTCTGTAACCAGCAGTAACCATAGTTCTCTGGCGTTTAAGTGCTTGTCATCAGCATAACTAACCCGTGCTGTGTTTGTCACTTTGGAGGTCACATGGGCTGACTTGGAGTCTAGAACTTATTAATCCTGCTATCTCTCTGTGTTGTTGTATCAGAAAACACTTTGAAGGTAACTAACACACTATGAACTTTGCCCCAACCCAGTTCTCCTAGCCTGCACTTTCTCCAAACAATGTCCCTGCCACAAGCGTATGTAGGGCAGGGGTGAACAATGGGTGAAATTGTGCCTCTACTCTTGAAAACATTGTGTGGAGAGAAGTGCCCCTGACAAGAATAATCTAGCTCCTACTGCTTATCCAGAAGCTGACAGTGACATCTTTCCCATTGTTATAGAGGACCAAAACTAAAAACAACATTTAAAGGGACTGTAAAGTCAATGGCAATAATAAGACAGCAAGTTACTTACGTGATGCCTGTGCCATCCCTCCATTTCCTGCAGCATCTGTCTAGGGGAATCCTAATTTGGGATGTATCGCAGGCTCCATCTGCACTTATTGCAACCCCCCCACACTGATGGCAAGGCCCATTATTTTCTTTTCTCACACATCTTTCACATTGACTTCATAGTTTTTCATAGTTTCTTTCTCTTTTTATCTTTGTTCCGCCTCCTTTCTGTATTACCATATTTTTCGGCGCCAGCAGCCACTGAAAGCCGAGTGTGTCACTGCGATCGAGAGGCAGTAGCAGCGGCGGAAGCCAGAGCGGGGACAGTGTTCATGTTTTTCTGGTGGGTTGGGGGGAATGCCACACTGATTAAGGGGATGGGGGGATGCCACATTGCCTATTGGAATGGGAGGGAAGAATGCCACACTGCCTATGGGAATGGGAGGGGGGAATGCCACATTGCCGATGGAAATGGGAGGAGGGAATGCCACTCTGCCTATGGGAATGGGAGGGGGGGATGCCACATTGCCTATTGGAATGGGAGGGAAGAATGCCACACTGCCTATGGGAATGGGAGGGGGGAATGCCACATTGCCTATGGAAATGGGAGGAGGGAATGCCACATTGCCTATGGAAATGGGAGGAGGGAATGCCACGCTGCCTATGGGAATGGGAGGGGGGAATGCCACATTGCCTATGGGAATGGGAGGGGGGAATGCCATGCTGCCTATGGGAATAGGAGGGGGGAATGCCACATTGCCTATGGAAATGGGAGAAGGGAATGCCACGCTGCCTATGGGAATGGGAGGGGGGAATGCCACACTGCATATGGGAATAGGAGGGGGGAATGCCACACTGCCTATGGGAATAGGAGGGGGGAATGCCACATTGCCTATGGAAATGGGAGAAGGGAATGCCACGCTGCCTATGGGAATGGGAGGGGGAATGCCACACTGCATATGGGAATAGGAGGGGGGAATGCCACACTGCCTATGGGAATAGGAGGGGGGAATGCCACATTGCCTATGGAAATGGGAGGAGGGAATGCCACGCTGCCTATGGGAATGGGAGGGGGGAATGCCACACTGCATATGGGAATAGGAGGGGGGAATGCCACACTGATTAAGGGGATGGGGGGATGCCACATTGCCTATTGGAATGGGAGGGAAGAATGCCACACTGCCTATGGGAATAGGAGGAGGGAACGCCACACTGCCTATGGGAATGGGAGGGGGGAATGCCACATTGCCTATGGAAATGGGAGGGGGGGAATGCCACACTGCCTATGGGAATGGGAGGAGGGAATGCCACGCTGCCTATGGGAATAGGAGGGGGGAATGCCACGCCGCCTATGGGAATAGGAGGGGGGAATGCCATGCTGCCTATTGGAATGGGAGGGAAGAATGCCACACTGCCTATGGGAATAGGAGGGGGGAATGCCACACTGCCTATTGGAATGGGAGGGAAGAATGCCACACTGCCTATGGGAATAGGAGGGGGGAATGCCATGCTGCCTATTGGAATGGGAGGGAAGAATGCCACACTGCCTATGGGAATAGGAGGGGGGAATGCCATGCTGCCTATTGGAATGGGAGGGAAGAATGCCACACTGCCTATGGGAATAGGAGGGGGGAATGCCACACTGCCTATTGGAATGGGAGGGAAGAATGCCACACTGCCTATGGGAATAGGAGGGGGGAATGCCATGCTGCCTATTGGAATGGGAGGGAAGAATGCCACACTGCCTATGGGAATAGGAGGGGGGAATGCCATGCTGCCTATTGGAATGGGAGGGAAGAATGCCACACTGCCTATGGGAATAGGAGGGGGGAATGCCACACTGCCTATGGAAATGGGAGGGGGGAATGCCACACTGCCTATGGAAATGGGAGGGGGGAATGCCACACTGCCTATGGAAATGGGAGGGGGGAATGCCACACTGCCTATGGAAATGGGAGGGGGGAATGCCACACTGCCTATGGGAATGGGAGGGGGGAATGCCACGCTGCCTATGGAAATGGGAGGGGGGAATGCCATGCTGCCTATGGGAATGGGAGGGGGGAATGCCACACTGCCTATAGAAATGGGAGGGGGGAATGCCACACTGTCTATGGAAATGGGAGGGGGGAATGCCACGCTGCCTATGGAAATGGGAGGGGGGAATGCCACACTGCCCATGGAAATGGGAGGGGGGAATGCCACACTGCCCATGGAAATGGGAGGGGGGAATGCCACACTGCCCATGGAAATGGGAGGGGGGAATGCCACACTGCCTATGGAAATGGGAGGGGGGAATGCCACACTGCCTATGGGAATAGGAGGGAGGAATGCCACACTGCCCATGGAAATAGGAGGGGGGAATGCCACGCTGCCTATGGGAATGGGAGGGGGGAATGCCACACTGCCTATGGGAATAGGAGGGAGGAATGCCACACTGTCTATGGAAATAGGAGGGGGGAATGCCACGCTGCCTATGGGAATGGGAGGGGGGAATGCCAAGCTGCCTATGGAAATGGGAGGGGGGAATGCCACACTGCCCATGGAAATGGGAGGGAGGAATGCCACACTGCCTATGGGAATAGGAGGGAGGAATGCCACACTGTCTATGGAAATAGGAGGGGGGGATGCCATGCTGCCTATTGGAATGGGAGGGGGGAATGCCATGCTGCCTACTGGAATGGGAGGGAGGAATGCCACACTGCCTATATATCGGAGGGGGGATGCCACACTGCCTATGGGAATGGGAGGGGGGAATGCCACACTGCCTATGGGAATGGGAGGGGGGAATGCCACACTGCCTATAAATCGGAGGGGGGATGCCACACTGCCTATGGGAATGGGAGGGGGGAATGCCACACTGTCTATGGGAATGGGAGGGGGGAATGCCACACTGCCTATGGAAATCGGAGGGGGAATGCCACACTGCCTATGAGAATAGGAGGGAGGAATGCCACACTGCCTATGGGAATGGGAGGGGGGAATGCCACACTGCCTATGGGAATGGGAGGGGGGAATGCCACACTGCCTATGGGAATGGGAGGGGGGAATGCCACACTGCCTATGGGAATAGGAGGGAGGAATGCCATGCTGCCTATTGGAATAGGAGGGAGGAATGCCACGCTGCCTATGGGAATGGGAGGGGGGAATGCCACACTGCCTATGGGAATGGGAGGGGGGAATGCCACACTGCCTATGGGAATGGGAGGGGGTATTGCCACACTGCCTATGGAAATAGGAGAGGGTAATGCCACGCTGCCTATGGGAATGGGAGGGGGGAATGCCACGCTGCCTATGGGAATGGGAGGGGGGAATGCCACACTGCCTATGGGAATGGGAGGGGGGAATGCCACACTGCCTATGGAAATAGGAGGGGGGATGCCACACTGCCTATGGAAATAGGAGAGGGTAATGCCACGCTGCCTATGGGAATGGGAGGGGGGAATGCCACGCTGCCTATGGGAATGGGAGGGGGGAATGCCACGCTGCCTATGGGAATGGGAGGGGGGAATGCCACGCTGCCTATGGGAATGGGAGGGGGGAATGCCACACTGCCTATGGGAATGGGAGGGGGGAATGCCACACTGCCTATGGAAATAGGAGAGGGTAATGCCACGCTGCCTATGGGAATGGGAGGGGGGAATGCCACGCTGCCTATGGGAATGGGAGGGGGGAATGCCACGCTGCCTATGGGAATGGGAGGGGGGAATGCCACGCTGCCTATGGGAATGGGAGGGGGGAATGCCACGCTGCCTATGGGAATGGGAGGGGGGAATGCCACACTGCCTATGGGAATGGGAGGGGGGAATGCCACACTGCCTATGGAAATAGGAGAGGGTAATGCCACGCTGCCTATGGGAATGGGAGGGGGGAATGCCACGCTGCCTATGGGAATGGGAGGGGGGAATGCCACGCTGCCTATGGGAATGGGAGGGGGGAATGCCACGCTGCCTATGGGAATGGGAGGGGGGAATGCCACACTGCCTATGGGAATGGGAGGGGGGAATGCCACACTGCCTATGGAAATAGGAGAGGGTAATGCCACGCTGCCTATGGGAATAGGAGGGGGGAATGCCACGCTGCCTATGGGAATGGGAGGGGGGAATGCCACGCTGCCTATGGGAATGGGAGGGGGGAATGCCACGCTGCCTATGGGAATGGGAGGGGGGAATGCCACGCTGCCTATGGGAATGGGAGGGGGGAATGCCACACTGCCTATGGGAATGGGAGGGGGGAATGCCACACTGCCTATGGAAATAGGAGAGGGTAATGCCACGCTGCCTATGGGAATGGGAGGGGGGAATGCCACGCTGCCTATGGGAATGGGAGGGGGGAATGCCACGCTGCCTATGGGAATGGGAGGGGGGAATGCCACGCTGCCTATGGGAATGGGAGGGGGGAATGCCATACTGCCTGTAATGGGGTGTTTTAGCACAACATTTGGTTTAGAATTTTATTTTCTCATTTTTCTCCAAATCCTAAAAATATATAATCTTTGAATTCTTGCTTTCCCTTTATCTGTCTTTTAAGTGATCACCCATCTTTCTTTACATATAACATTTTTCAGTATATTTATTTGTATCCTCTTTTCGCATTCCCTCCTCATGTTTTTCCACATTTGCTCCTTTTATCTTCATTCCCTCCTTCTCCTTCTGCTTCATACCCTTCCACTCTTTATTTCACCTTTCCTGTATTATCCTTTCTTTCCATATTCTGTGCTTCCGTCTCTTTCTTTTCACTTCCCTCTATCTTTTATACATTTTCCTTATGTCTCTCTCTTTTACACAATTTCTCTATTATTTCCTATCAATCTGTTTCCAGCCTTTTTCCTTTTTAATGCAATTTGTTCAGTATTCTCTCTTTAAAGAGGACCAACACCCAGGGGTGATCGGCCCGGAAATCTATAAGATTCCCGGGCCGATCACCTCCCACCCCGCGGGACATCCGAGATCGGGATGTCCCGCGGGGTGAAACCCCCCAGAAACCCCAAAAACACCTTACCTGATCCGCCGCCGCTTCCGCCGCCGCCGCCTCCCGCGCACCCCTCCAGACGTGCGCGCGCCCGCGCCGGCCCTCTGTGAATGGCCGGCGGGGGCGCGCGCGGGCCGAGAGTGACGCGCGGGAGGCGGCGGCGGCGGAAGCGGCCTGGACGTTCCTGATCCCCGCCTGGACGTTGGCGGGGATTGGCTGCAGCGCTCACGTGGGAGCGTTGAGAGGTGAGTTTTTTGGGGTTTCTGGGGGGTTTCACACAGCGGGGCACCCCCGATCGGGGTGCCCGCCGAAGTGGACCAAAACCCAGGATAGTCAAAATCCTGGGTGTTGGTCCACTTTAATTTCCATTTTCCCTTCAATTCGGGCCTCGTTTAAACATTTCTTTCTCTTTTTCTTTTCCATATTTGCTCCTTCTTTTCTTATCCATGTTTCTTTTATCACTCTCTTGTCACATTCATTCCATCTCCTGCTCTATTGACCTTCCCTGTCTTCGTTTTTTTCCTTGCCTTTCTATCTTTTCACCTTACTCCAATCTTTCTTTCTTTTTCTGCATTCCTGCATTATACCTTTTTTCTCGCTCGTTTAATCTTTGCCTCCGTTTCTAGCATTCCGTTTCTTCCTCATTCCCCCCATCACTCTCTTTTTCATGTCCTTGTCTTTTTCTCCATTTCTTTCCCTTTAAGTGTATATGTTTGTGAGGGGTGGAGGACACCATGGATGACATTCACCCTAAGTCTGCCCTGGGCTTATCCGCCCATCCCCATCCTGAATGTGCAGAATATTTGCCCTTTCACAGTCGGCACAAGGCCAGTGGGTCACATTACCTGCCAGCCTAAATGTTTTGGAGGGTAACTATTCCTTTAGTGAGGGCAGCACCCGGCACCTCTATCAGCCTTTTACCCACAATGGCCTAGTAGCTTTAACTTGTAATGTTATTACACTGAAGGTCTCAAAGGATTTGTATCTCAAAACTTTGTAATATTAAAAAATCCATATAAACAAATCGTGCCCGTATTTAATAGTTACAGTCCCGGGCAGGCTCAGACTGGCCTGCTGGGGAACTCCCACAGTGGGCCCCTGAGGCAGTCCTGTTGGGGGGCCAGAAAAATTCCTCTTCCACATGGGACCCAACAGCAGGGCAACTCCTTTATCAATACCTGACTAAAAAAGGCCAGTAGGGTTAAGGTGGGGGAAAAGTGTTTGTCGGTGTGTGTCTGTTTGTGTGTGTGTGTGGGGGGGGGGGGCAGCTGTACTTGCATTCTGTGATGGGTCCTGTATTGGAAAGAGCTGCTCCACTCTCGTTCTCTGCCCTGCTCCACTGATACTTGTAGTTGCATGACAGGAAGGAGAAAAGAGTTCAGTTGTCCTGCTGCTGGGCATCCCTTGGGGGGGGGGGGGGGTATTTTCTGTCCCCTAACAGGAAAAATGGGGTGTAGCGGGAGCAAGGCAGAGATAGAAGTACAGGGCACAGAGATTGGAGTGCAGCGGGAGCAGGGCAAAGATGGGAGTGCAGAGCACAAGGACTGGAGTGCAGCAGGAACAGGGCAGAGATGGGAGTGCAGGGCACAGAGATTGGAGTGCAGCGGGAGCAGGGCAGAGATGGGAGTGCAGGGCACAGAGATTGGAGTGCAGCGGGAGCAGGGCAGAGATGGGAGTGCAGGGCACAGAGATTGGAGTGCAGTGGGAGCAGGGCCGAGATGGGAGTGCAGAGCACAAGGACTGGAGTGCAGCAGGAACAGGGCAGAGATGGGAGTGCAGGGCACAGAGATTGGAGTGCAGCGGGAGCAGGGCAGAGATGGGAGTGCAGGGCACAGAGATTGGAGTGCAGCGGGAGAAGGTCAGAGATGGGAGTGCAGGGCACAGAGATTGGAGTGCAGCGGGAGAAGGTCAGAGATGGGAGTGCAGGTTACAGAGATTGGAGTGCAGCGGGAGCAGGTATTGGAGTGCAGCAGGAACAGGGCAGAGATTGGAGTGCAGCAGGAACAGGGCAGAGATGGAAGTGCAGGGCACAGAGATTGGAGTGCAGCAGGAACAGGGCAGAGATGGAAGTGCAGGGCACAGAGATTGGAGTGCAGTGGGAGCAGGGCAGAGATGGAAGTGCAGGGCACAGAGATTGGAGTGCAGCGGGGGCAGGGCAGAGATTAGAGTGCAGGGCACAGATATTGGAGTTCAGCGGGAGCAGGGCAAAGATGGGATTGCAGGGCACAGAGATTGGAGTGCAGCAGGAACAGGGCAGAGATGGAAGTGCAGGGCACAGAGATTGGAGTGCAGTGGGAGCAGGGCAGAGATGGGAGTGCAGGGCACAGAGATTGGAGTGCAGCGGGGGCAGGGCAGAGATTAGAGTGCAGGGCACAGATATTGGAGTTCAGCGGGAGCAGGGCAAAGATGGGAGTGCAGGGCACAGAGATTGGAGTGCAGCGGGAGAAGGGCAGAGGTGGGAGTGCAGGGCACAGAAATTGGAGTGCGGTGGGATAAGGGCAGAGATGGGATTGCAGGGCACAGAGATTGGAGTGCAGCAGGAACAGGGCAGAGATGGGAGTGCTGAGCACAGAGACTGGAGTGCAGCAGGCGCAGGGCAGAGATGGGAGTGCAGGGCACAGAGATTGGAGTGCAGCAGGAGCAGGGCAGAGATGGGGGTGCAGGGCACAGAATTTGGAGTGCAGTGGGAGCAGGGCAGAGATGGGAGTGCAGGCCACAGAGATTGGAGTGCAGCAGGAACAGGGCAGAGATGGGAGTGCAGAGCACAAGGATTGGAGTGCAGCAGGAACAGGGCAGAGATGGGAGTGCAGAGCACAAGGATTGGAGTGCAGCAGGTACAGGGCAGAGATGGGAGTGCAGGGCACAGAGATTGGAGTGCAGCGGGAGCAAAGCAGAGATGGGAGTGCAGGTCACAGATATTGGAGTGCAGCGGGAGCAAAGCAGAGATGGGAGTGCAGGGCACAGAGATTGGAGTGCAGCGAGGGCAGGGCAGAGATGGGAGTGCAGGGCACAGAGATTGGAGTGCAGCGGGGGCAGGGCAGAGATTAGAGTGCAGGGCACAGATATTGGAGTGCAGCAGGGGCAGGGCAGAGATTAGAGTGCAGGGCACAGATATTGGAGTGCAGCGGGAGCAGGGCAAAGATGGGAGTGCAGAGCACAGAGATTGGAGTGCAGTGGGAGCAGGGCAGAGATGGGAGTGCAGGGCACAGGGATTGGAGTGCAGCGGGAACAGGGCAGAGATGGGAGTGCAGAGCACAAGGATTGGAGTGCAGCGGGAGCAGGGCAGAGATGGGAGTGCAGAGCACAAGGATTGGAGTGCAGCAGAAACAGGGCAGAGATGGGAGTGCAGGGCACAGAGATTGGAGTGCAGCAGGAGCAGGGCAGAGATGGGAGTGCAGAGCACAGGGATTGGAGTGCAGCAGGAACAGGGCAGAGATGGGAGTGCAGAGCACAAGGATTGGAGTGCAGCGGGAGCAGGGCAGAGATGGGAGTGCAGAGCACAAGGATTGGAGTGCAGCAGAAACAGGGCAGAGATGGGAGTGCAGAGCACAAGGATTGGAGTGCAGCAGGAACAGGGCAGAGATGGGAGTGCAGAGCACAAGGATTGGAGTGCAGCAGGAACAGGGCAGAGATGGGAGTGCAGTGGGAGCAGGGCAGAGATGGGAGTGCAGAGCACAAGGATTGGAGTGCAGCAGGAACAGGGCAGAGATGGGAGTGCAGAGCACAGAGATTGGAGTGCAGCGGGAGCAGGGCAGAGATGGGAGTGCAGGGCACAGAGACTGGAGTGCAGCGGGAGCAGGGCAGAGATGGGAGTGCAGGGCACAGAGATTGGAGTGCAGCAGGAGAAGGTCAGAGATGGGAGTGCAGGTTACAGAGATTGGAGTGCAGCGGGAGCAGGTATTGGAGTGCAGCAGGAACAGGGCAGAGATGGAAGTGCAGGGCACAGAGATTGGAGAGCAGGGCACAGAGATTGGAGTGCAGTGGGAGCAGGGCAGAGATAGGGGTGCAGGGCACAGATATTGGAGTGCAGGGCACAGAGATTGGAGTGCAGCAGGAGAAGGTCAGAGATGGGAGTGCAGGTTACAGAGATTGGAGTGCAGCGGGAGCAGGTATTGGAGTGCAGCAGGAACAGGGCAGAGATGGAAGTGCAGGGCACAGAGATTGGAGAGCAGGGCACAGAGATTGGAGTGCAGTGGGAGCAGGGCAGAGATAGGGGTGCAGGGCACAGATATTGGAGTGCAGGGCACAGAGATTGGAGTGCAGTGGGAGCAGGGCAGAGATAGGGGTGCAGGGCACAGATATTGGAGTGCAGGGCACAGAGATTGGAGTGCAGTGGGAGCAGGGCAGAGACAGGGGTGCAGGGCACAGATATTGGAGTGCAGGGCACAGAGATTGGAGTGCAGTGGGAGCAGGGCAGAGATTAGAGTGCAGGGCACAGATATTGGAGTGCAGCGGGAGCAAAGCAGAGATGGGAGTGCAGGGCACAGAGATTGGAGTGCAGTGGGAGCAGGGCAGAGATGGGAGTGCAGGGCACAGAGATTGGAGTACAGCGGGAGCAGGTATTGGAGTGCAGCAGGAACAGGGCAGAGATGGAAGTGCAGGGCACAGAGATTGGAGAGCAGGGCACAGAGATTGGAGTGCAGTGGGAGCAGGGCAGAGATGGGAGTGCAGGGCACAGAGATTGGAGTGCAGCGGGAGCAGGGCAAAGATGGGAGTGCAGGGCACAGAGATTGGAGTGCGGTGGGAGAAGGGCAGAGATTGGATTGCAGGGCACAGAGATTGGACTGCAGCAGGCGCAGGGCAGAGATGGGAGTGAAGGGCACAGAGATTGGAGTGCAGCAGAAGCAGGGTAGAGATGGGAGTGCAGGGCACAGAGATTGGAGTGCAGCAGGAACAGGGCAGAGATGGGAGTGCAGAGCACAAGGATTGGAGTGCAGCAGGAACAGGGCAGAGATGGGAGTGCAGAGCACAAGGATTGGAGTGCAGCAGGAACAGGGCAGAGATGGGAGTGCAGGCCACAGAGATTGGAGTGCAGCAGGAACAGGGCAGAGATGGGAGTGCAGAGCACAAGGATTGGAGTGCAGCAGGAACAGGGCAGAGATGGGAGTGCAGAGCACAGAGATTGGAGTGCAGCGGGAACAGGGCAGAGATGGGAGTGCAGGGCACAGAGATATGAGTGCAGCTGGAGCAGGGCAGAGATGGGAGTGCAGAGCACAGGGATTGGAGTGCAGCAGGAACAGGGCAGAGATGGGAGTGCAGAGCACAGGGATTGGAGTGTAGCGGGAGCAGGGCAGAGATGGGAGTGCAGAGCACAGAGATTGGAGTGCAGCGGGAGCAGGGCAGAGATGGGAGTGCAGAGCACAAGGATTGGAGTGCAGCAGGAACAGGGCAGAGATGGGAGTGCAGGGCACAGAGATTGGAGTGCAGCGGGAGCAGGGCAGAGATGGGAGTACAGAGCACAGAGATTGGAGTGCAGCAGGAACAGGGCAGAGATGGGAGTGCAGAGCACAGAGATTGGAGTGCAGTGGGAGCAGGGCAGAGATGGGAGTGCAGAGCACAAGGATTGGAGTGCAGCGGGAGCAGGGCAGAGATGGGAGTGCAGAGCACAGAGATTGGAGTGCAGCGGGAGCCGGGCAGAGATGGGAGTGCAGGGCACAGAGATTGGAGTGCAGCGGGAGCAGGGCAGAGATGGGAGTGCAGGGCACAGAGATTGGAGTGCAGCGGGAGCAGGGCAGAGATGGGAGTGCAGGGCACAGAGATTGGAGTGCAGCGGGAGCAGGTATTGGAGTGCAGCAGGAACAGGGCAGAGATGGGAGTGCTGAGCACAGAGATTGGAGTGCAGCGGGAACAGGGCAGAGATGGGAGTGCAGGGCACAGAGATTGGAGTGCAGCGGGAGCAGGGCCGAGATGGGAGTGCAGGGCACAGAGATTGGAGTACAGCGGGAGCAGGGCAGAGATGGGAGTGCAGGGCACAGAGATTGGAGTGCAGCGGGAGCAGGGCAGAGATGGGAGTGCAGGGCACAGAGATTGGAGTGCAGCGGGAGCAGGGCAGAGATGGGAGTGCAGGGCACAGAGATTGGAGTGCAGCGGGAGCAGGGCCGAGATGGGAGTGCAGGGCACAGAGATTGGAGTACAGCAGGAGCAGGGCAGAGATTGGAGTGTAGGGCACAGAGATTGGAGTACAGCAGTAGCAGGGCAGAGATTGGAGTGCAGGGCACAGAGATTGGAGTGCAGCGGGAGCAGGGCCGAGATGGGAGTGCAGGGCACAGAGATTGGAGTGCAGCTGGAGCCGGGCAGAGATTGGGGTGCACTGGGAAGCACAGGGAAGGTGCAGTGGGGAGCAGGGCAGAGAGTTAAACAGTGTATACGATGTTGTAATGGTATCATGGGATGTCTTAGCTAGTTGGAGATACCGCACATGCACCATAGCCTTGGGGATTGTCCAATGAGGTAAACAGGCCTAAATAACGCACATTTAGAGGTAGTAGTTTCTCACTGAACAAGCCCTTTACAAACGCTGCCCATGCATTATGAGCACTTGGGGCAGACCATCTGGTAGAAACTTCTAGAAACTAACACCCCTTCAAAATAATCCTATTCCAGCTTTTCATTATATAATACAGATTTCTTAGCAAACACCGCTTTCTACTGGCCACTGCATATAACTACACCTCTGTCTAAATATTCCAAGCTAATGAACTTTAAAACCTGCAGGCGACCTAAAAAGGAATTTACTCAAACCCCTTACAATGTAATAACAGAACTGGTAATCTGTTATCTGAAGAACTGTGCATGTGTATATATGTGTATTTTGGCTTGGCAAGCCTGTAGTGTTGCCCAGGGTTTCCTGTCTTTGGTTTGTGTTTTAAATGTTTTTAATACTCTGTATAATATATATATATATATATATATATATATATATATATATATATATATGCTTAAAATAGTTTGAGCTTGTGTGGCTTTTATGAATTACAATGGTTGTGCTAATAAGCCCGCAGCATATGATTTAATTATTTCTGATTATTGACTGTTTCTTTGTGTTGTTTTTGATTCAGATTGAGGAGCCAGGTGCCATTTTGCCTAAGGATGGCTATTAACCTATTAGACGCTGTCTTGGAGACATTGGGCTTTATTCATCAAAGGTTGAATTTGAATTTTCGTGTGTTTTTTTGAGAAAAAGGTGCGTTTTTGTGCGCGCGAATATTCTATGCGCGATTCAACAACCTTGAAAGCTGTTTTACTTTCGTTTTTGCTAATTCAATTCGAGTGAGAGAAAAAGCACTCGAAAATAATTCGATTTTCGAAAAAAGTTTGTGTGGAATTTTCAAGTGAAAAAGAATTCTAGTGATTCAGGTGCCATGAATTGGCTCCACACATGAGTTAAATTCAAGTGTTTCACACAAATTTTTTACAGCAGCTTTCAGGAGGAGAAAAGTCTGTTTTCTGACTTCCACCATGGAATCCTTCTATCCCCTGTGCCTGCAAAAAAAAACCCATAGTGCACAATAAGGAGGTCTAGGAACATGAAATTGTGTAAAATGATGTTTAATATAGGCCCCTATACATATTAGCAAAAACATTTATCTGAAATAAATCATAGTGGCGCACACAGGAAAGAGGACATGTCATGGTGAGGAACAAAATAGATGAGGCTCAATGTGCTTTCTGGATGCCTGAGTACAGCCTGGATACAACTATCCCGGGGCTCCATGAGGAAGACACATGAGCACAGTAACATG
This sequence comes from Gastrophryne carolinensis, assembly GCA_027917425.1. Lineage (NCBI taxonomy): Eukaryota > Metazoa > Chordata > Amphibia > Anura > Microhylidae > Gastrophryne > Gastrophryne carolinensis. The sequence goes on from CM051235.1 coordinate 107,281,029, forward strand.
TGCGATGTTTTATTTACCACATTGCATGCTGCTGCACAACTTAATAAATGTAAGTGATGTAAACAATATCTAACGCCATGACAACATAATTATAGCAGACAGAAAAATGAGCATCCCAAAATATTAAAAAACATTTAGGGGTTTAAATTGGACCAAAATCCAGGATTTTTACTATGCTGGGTTTTGGTCCTCCCCTCCTCTCTGCTGTGTGAAACCCCCCAGATCACCAATGCCAACTCACCTTTTCCTGGTCCTACAGCGCATGCGCCGTCGCTCGTCCAATCAGCGCACGCGGAGCCACTGACGTTACGTCACCTAAGGCTTCGTCTAATGCCAGAGGCTCCAAGAGCGCTGGCGGCTGCATCCCCGCTTCCCTCTAACAGGAAGCGTGCCCGTGCTGGGCATTCACAAATGCCTGTCACTGGCACGCACCCTGCTTGAGGGATAGCGGGGATGCGCCGGCGGCTCGCGCATGCTCCGTTGGACCAGGAAACAAGGTAAGTGTATGGAGCGACCCAGCAGTTTCACACAGTGGGGCATCCTGATTTTGGATGCCCCGGGTGGAGTAAATCAATCAGGCTGGGTATCCGATCGGCGTGGGTTTTGGTCCACTTTAAGAAACGCTAAGGCCACGTAGTGCCGGATGAGTGTCAGGTGAATGTCAGGTCCCAGTGCAATAGGTGTATTTATCAAATCAGAAATCCAGAGCGCCTGTGATATTGCCAGGTAGTGTCCTATCTATCATCAGCACCGGCACTGAGCTCCCCATAGTGCCAGACCAGGTGCTCACGCTGCACTGTGTGGCCTCATCCCATACATTTTAATGGGCTGGGATGGTTATAATTATTTGGGGGCTGGTGCATGTGCCACGGGATTCCTGGGCTGCTTGGAATTGTTTTTGGAAGTATTTTTTTGCACTTTTGTGTTGCACTGCAAACTTGTGATTTAGGCCGTGCAAATCATGTGTCCTGTCTTACATGTTTCCCCAATGCAATTCCCGGTATTATTTTTTTGTCCCCCAGCCCCCCAAAAAATAAAAATGGGGTTTACCACAGGGGCAGGATGCCTGGAATCCCCTCCTGACAGTCCCCCCGGGCACTGTTTATTTTGGTTAAAGGCCGCTGTTCCCAGCCGATGCTAGGGGTTACAGCCACAGCGGCTTCAATAAGTTGTGCGCTGACCTGACCCGTCGACTTGGAGGGAGCGCAGGCATATCGCTGCCTAGCTCCCTGCTGCAGACAGGTGCGAGCGCATATAGACCAAAACCCGGGAATTTTATCCTGATTTGGGATGCCCCGCTGTGTGAAACCCCCCAGGTACCCACCTTTATGGGGGGCCTATTCTTGGTGGTTCCCCAACATCTCTGAGGCTGAGGCATGCTCCTGCATCCAGCCCCTCAGATAAACTGAGCATGGGAGCGCACCACAGACTGCAGGGAGGCCAGGGATATGCCGAGACCCATGAATATGGCGTGTGATCCCGGAAAGGTATTTGTGGGGGTTCCCGGGGTGTTTCACACATCAGAACATCCCTAATAGGGATGCACCAGGTGTTGTAAGTTGCCCATTAGTATTGTAAGTGATATTTTAGACCCCGTGGCTGCGAAATCCTCTTTAAAGTGGACCAATCACTACCGGAAGGCCCTGGAGTCTAAAAGGCTCCCCGGTATTCCTGCTGATGTCCAAACGCAGGGTGGCGTGCACTCGACGCTGAATCCAAAACAGCAGCTTTATACTCTACATTAGTATACATAGCATAAAGCACTGTTTGGATAAGCGCATGCACTGTGGGAACAAGGAAAAAGTGACTGGAGTGGGAGATCTCAGGGGTTTGAAACAGCAGGGCATCACGATGCCTGTAGGGCAAGCATAGTGAAAATCCTGGTGATTGGTCCAATTTAAAGTGGAACAAAACCCGCAATGCCCCATGGGTGAACCCCCGCCAGAATGCCGCTATTCACTCACCTCTTCCTTGTTCCAATGATGCATGCCCGGGCTTTCGTGCACTGACAGCTGTCTGCCATGACTATGTCATTAGTCTGACAGCTCTCATTGACTTGAATGGTGAGTGCATGCTGACGCATCCCCAGCAGCACCCGCTCCTGCCTATATGAATGGCTAGGGCGGGAGCAAGCACAAGCCACCGGGGGGATGTGCCAGCATGAGCTCTCCATTAAAGTCAATGAGAGCCCAGGCAGATGCCTCGCATTGGACGAGAGCCTGCACATGCGCCATTCGAACAAGGCAAAACAAACTCCTAATCCAGCCAAATCCCTATCCATGTGCCATCCCACTGTGTAAAACCTTTATGGATCACCTGTATACTCACCTTGCCTGTGGCCCCACAGCTCATCCCCGGTTTACCACAGTTGGTGTTCGGCCGGGAGCTCAGCCAGACAACCTGGGTGCTGGAGTGCACACATCAGGCAGAGGGAAACTGGGGATGCTGTTCACCCCTCGCTCTCTATGCCATGCTCTGTGGGCAAATAGAATTCTATGCCCTGCATTAAAGTGGACCAAAAGCGGCCATGAACTCGATAAGACTCCAGGGCCACCTGGTTCTCTCTCCTTGGGGCCCCCGTTTAATGATTTGTGAATAGCTGGCACGGGCATGCACCCAGCTAGAGGCTAACAGGGATGCGGCCATCGGTGCACTCGCCTTCATCGGGACGATGAGACCTCTTGACAGCTGAGCAAAGCAGAATGGAACCAAGTACACTGACTGCCTGCGCATGCGCCGTTGCATTAACAGTCATGTAAGTTTTACAGGCAAACCGGGGGTGTTTCACATAGTGGATCATCCCAAATTGAGAACCAAAACTCAGGATATTTAAAATCCCGGGTTTTGGTGCACTTTAAAGTGGACCAAAACCCACGGCAATTATAGATCTTATAGATTCCTGGGCTGATCAATTCCCTCCCCCAGGGGCATCCAAAACGGGATGCCCCACTGTGTGAAAACCCCCAGGTCGCCCATAAACTCACCTTCTTTCCCGGTCCAAAAGCGCATGCGCGACCCGCATCCCCACTATCCCTCTAGCAGGGCACGTGCCAGCGCCAGGCATTTATGAATGGCTGCTGCGGGCACACTCCCTGTTAGAGGGAAGCAGGTGATGCGGGTGTCAGCGTGCTGATTGGACGAGAGGCTGCGCATGCCCCGTAGGACCGGGAAGAGTGAGTTGTTTTTGGAGACCTGGGGGGTTTCACACAGCGGGGCTTCCCCCAAATGGGGTCCCCCAAGGGCAAGGTCCAAAGCCCAGGATAGACAAAATCCTGGGTTTTGGTCCATTTTAATATGTGTGGTGAGTTTACCGGTCATCCCATGGGGATTCACAGAGCCGCACACGTGAGGTGACACAAGGGGCCCGCTGGGACTCTGTCGCCCAGGGGCCCACAAAACCCTGGAGCTGGCCCTGGGTGCAACAGAAACCTTTAATGTGGTTTGGAAATGTAAGTACATCAGGCCTATATGGGGCGACCAAACTAACCCAGTTACAGATATCTGCATGCTAATGATGACTCAGGGCTACACTCACATTCACATATCAATGGATCCACATAGCAAAGCCAAAACTAAGAACTGTTAATCTACAAACTACCCAAATAAATGGCTACAATAACAACAGATGTAAAGCAATGCAAAGCAACACTGCCAAAAGGGCACCTAAACCACCATCACCATAAAATGATGCACCGAACCAATGCAAAGTGCAAAATTAAACATAATTAAACATTAGCTATGACATGCACTAGTCCACAATAATTAGAAAGTCCAGAAACACAAAGCAAAAAATAAAAAACAGAACAAGGGCAACAAGGGATCATACTGCGCTGCTACAATTCAGGAAGCAGTAGAAAAAAATTTCACACAGAGCATTTGGGTATGGAAAATTTGTGTACTTGTTCACTGAGTTTTCCAGATGTAAAGTGATTTTCAATTGCACACGAAAAAAAATTCACCCGCAAATTCGCACACACAAATTTAATTCAACTGCCTTCGTGAATCGCTCCTAAGTTTGAAAAATTCTTGCATGCGAATTTATTTTCCAAGCGCTAATTATTTTTTCTACCTTTAGTGAATCAAGGCCATTGTTTGATGAAGTGCAGACTGCAGCACCTGATATGGCTAATGACTTTAGGGAGATTTGCCAGAAATTAAAAACAGCCCACAAGGCTTACATGCGCCTGTGATGGAACAAAAGTCTTAAAGGAGCCACAGCAATCAACACTGTTAGTTTGCAGACACCTAAAATCTGTCTCTAAATCTGGTCAAAAACAGAGGTCTCGGGAGCAGGCTTACCTGAGGTTGCCCTATAACCTCGAGTGCAAGCCATGGGGTGGAAGGGTCGAAGACCTTGCAGTACAGCCTAGACCCCACACTCCATGTGCTTGCACAAATTCAGAACAAAGGAGGGGTGGCAGCCATTCAGACCATTTTATAACTAACCTGGGAGGTGCACGTTAGCAGGGCAATTAGGATACAAAAGTCTTAAAGGAGCCACAGCACTCAAACCAGTTAGCTTGCAGACAAACTAAAATTTGTCTCTAAATCTGGTTAAAAACAAAGGTCTCAGTCCACACACATCTGCTTAAGCTGCACCACCAAGCGCCAAGGTGCCTCTGTGAGGTGCAGTCCTAACTCTAATCTCTGAGAGCCCCATTTGGGACATACAATGCAATAGATAAATTAGGAGCAATAGATAAATTGGGAGCAGGCTGTGGTGGAACATTTGCTCTTTGGGGCAATAGGTTAAGGATGGCTTGTCACATCGAGGGCAAATTTTCGCACCTTGGGAGCCCACCCCCAAATTTAACCTGAGACAGGAATTAGATCATTCTTAATACTCTCATAGTACATGATAATGTCCTGTTGGCTAGAGGCAAAATTGAAATACAGGACCTGGAGAGGTTGGGGAGACCTTTGATATGAATGGCTTGGTTAAACCCTTTATCACTACCCTGCAATCTGAGTTGGATAACTTTCTAAAGAACATATTACAGGTTAAAAAGAAGAAATATTCCAGAGATAGATATGACTATAAGTCAGGCTATGCCTTTAAAGGGGAAATTTTAGCTCATTTACCGTGCCACAGATAGACCCCGGAACAACAATGGTGGAAAGTCCAGATCCCCATGCATTAGAAGGGACAGGGCACATGGCTAGCTGATTGGGTAGTGAGAGATTCAGCGAGTGATATAGAGGATGATATGCTGAACTCTGACCAACCTAGGATGAATCCACAATTTGGCCTGAACAGCTCCCAAAAAAGAGCAAGGGTGGAGACAGCGAGAGGTAGTGAGCAACTTGATATTATTAACCTATCTGACCTATATCTAATGATGAGAGATCTGTGTTATCAAGAGGTTTATTCTTTGTACCCACACAAATTGGATACGTTGACGGGTCTCAAAGATTTATTTCTATTTTACACCTGTTTAAATTTAAAGAAGCAATTCTAATCATGACACCAACCAATTATGCAGATGGTATTTGGGGGATGCTGGAAGATACTAACTTTTATTCCCGGGTGCCTTCTGACCCAGCTAATGTATACAAGAGGAAATTTGACAATCTAGTTATGAGTTATGATGAGTATGAAGGCATCAGAAGTAATCAGTAACTTAGATTTATGTCAGTGGATTGCTTCTACTATGTATACACCATACCCCAAAATTCATAAAAATGCACAAATTCTGCCCAGGAGACCTATTGTCTGTGGAGTTGGGAGTCTTAACTATGTATGTACCTATGTTGATACTTTCCTACAATCACACGTGACCAAATTGCCATTGTACACTTGGGACTCAGCTGATCTCTTCTCACACTGACATCAACTCCCAATGGAACCACACATGTGGTTGGTGATGTGTGATGTAGATACTTTATATAGTAATTTGGCCCATACAGATGCTATGGAAGCTGTTGATTTTTTCTCAGTAATGATGCTGGGTTGGATACTCATTCGGGTTTCCTGCTATTGCTCCTGGATTTTTGCCTCCATCATAATTATTTTATTTTTGATGGAGCATTCTTCTTACAGACCAGAGGAATTGCAATGGGAGCAAGATGTGCAGCCTCGGTAGCAAATGTATTCCTCGGTCTGGGGGAACATAACATTGTTTTTGGCTCCGGATGTTATCAGCAATACCACCCCTATATTTTGGGGTGGTATAGATTTATAGATGACATATTTTTTATTTGAGTGGCCCAGAGGCATTGCGCAGGAAAATTGTGGAGGATTTCAACCAAAATGATTAATACATTAAACTTCTGACATAGAATTGAATTTGTGGATATCCTAATATCAGTCAGTGGGGGAGATAGTTTGGTCACAAAGACATTTTGAAAATGAACAGCCTTTTACAATATCAGTTTCCCCCAATCTGCTCTTTAAAAGTGAATTCCAATGGGGAAATTTGTGCCGATTGTGCCTATCGTGCCGATTCCAAGGCAGGGGGTTACCCACATAGTGTGGTATCAAGGACCTTTCAAAGAGCAAAAAAAAAAACACCCCAGGAGGCCCTCTTACGCCCAAACACCAGACCATGGTCAGACAATTAGGTACAATTTATATCCACCTTTAACAACCAATGGAATGGTATAGATCAAACTCTGAGGCACCATTGGCCAGTTTATTTAATGGATACTGTTTTGCAATCGTACCTGGGTGATTGTCCAAGGTTGGTGGTTAAGCAGGCAAAAAATCTTAGAGACCATCTATGTAATAATTTCTATATCAGACCAACCATACCCCTGGTGAGGGGACACAGAGTGGTAGGAAGTTACCCTTGTGGGCCTGTAATGTGTGCCCATATATGAGACCCACTTTGGAAATAATGGACACTCAGGGTAAGACTACTTATAAAATTAGGAGATATATGAATGGCAAAAGTAAGCACGTAATATGTGGTATGTGGGTGAAACAAAAAAATTCTTGAAAAGACGGATTCAGCGACATCTTTCTAACATTGCATTAGCACACCAAGACAGGGTTGGGGAAACCTCTTACCTTAGTGGCCTCTCATTTTCTGTACTCTCATGGAAAGATTGATACAATTCGGGTGGTGGCTCTGTAACAGGTGAATGTTAATCTGAGAGGAGGAACAATAAAAAGTATATTGTTAAAGCTTGAGCTCTGATAGATTTACAATCAACTCATTGGCTCCATTTGGGATCAATGAGGAGCTTATTTGGACCCCTTTCTTGGATAAGACTGGTTAAGGGTGCACCAAGTGGGGTTCAGTATTTTTGGAGTTGGGTTTCTGATATTATTCTGTTTATACATCTTACAGATCATCTCGCCTCGCTCTAAGAGTAGCATTAACCTCGGTTCTCGAGATGGGTACATCAAAGGTGTGGAATGATCTTCTCAAGGCATCTTCTCAAGTGAGGAAGACCTTCAACATGTTCTCAAGCCAGGAAGAAAACATTTCGGAACCATTTAATATGAGAAAAAAAAAAAAAAAAAAAAGTATATATATATATATATATATATATATATATATATTATTTAGCACTTTGTTTGGGGTGAATTAATGTTATACATATATTTTCTTGGATTAATTGGGTTTGCAGATTGATTATTGTGATGTCACTGTATAATTGTATTTTATATAATATTTGGACTAGGAGTTTCACAACTGTTATAACTATTTGTTATTCCATTTATGTATTTGGTTTGTAGATTGGTTCAGTTGTTGATGATACATATAGCTATAATCACATAATATTGAATTAATTAATGTATTATTTATAAACAAAAGAAGAAACCAACTAAATACACAAAAATTTTAACTTTATCCCCTCTAGGGCAGGGGATGGATGGGCTAATAGTACTTGTGATGTACATTTTTTGGCTGCATATAATTAGCTATTGTATATATGAGATACTGATTATATATATATATATATATATATATATATATATATATATATATACTGATTTATTCATTTTCAGCAATAAATAATTTATGCAAAAGGGTTCATATTTGAAGGTCATTTTTTGTGACCATATTAAGTATTGGATTATTGATAGACAGAGGGTGGTTAATATAAGAACTAGCATCTATTTGTTAATTGAGCCTTGTGATGCTGATTATAGTAATTAAGATATTGCTGGCGCCGATGTTTAGTCCAAAAATGCTTCTTTTTGCACTTTCTATTTGTCACCCCACTGTTTCTCTGATTAGTTTTTAGTATTCAGTTTCTTTTACACATTATTTTGGTTTGTATCCCATCGCACTGCACTATATTAGAATTTGCCCCTAATGGTGGCTACTTATTGTGACAATATCGTCACTTCCGCCCTTACTGCACTTTATTTCTCACATAGTAATCTTTGGACTAAACATGGGCGTCATAATCTTGCAATATTTCGGGGCAAAAGCTTTACTTTCAGTGCAGCCCTGGCATCACAGATGGGGCTGCTATACACCGTGACAGTGTACAAATGCTATACACTGCTCTTTGTGAGGACAGGGCCCATTATTTATCTGTGAATGGCTGAGCTATGATTCTTAAGGGGTTCTGATGAACAGAGAGTAGCTGTGCCCCAGGAGGAAGCGGAGAGGGTCCGCGGAAGGTGCGTGGGGGGACTGGGCTGGGCCCTGGGTGAGGCCTTTGATCTAATCTCTCAGGTATGGATTGTCTCTTTAGTAATACATTGCTTTTCTGCTGGGATATAGGGAAATGTTTGGACTAATAATATAGAGATTGTTATAAAGAGTAATTGTTATATCTCTTCATTATTATTGATTAATAGTATCCATTCCCCTTGATATATTAGACCATCCTATATATTTGTATATATGTGTATATTGATATTGCAAGCCTGTATGGTTGCCCAGGGTTTGTTGTCTCTGGTTTGTGTTTTTTTAATAATGTTTTTTTAATAATCTGTATATAATAACAGTATATATATTTTTGCTTAAAATAGTTTGAACTTTTGTGGCTTTTATGAATTACACAGCGTGTGATTTAATTTTGATTGTTGGCTACTCAGTAAGTAGATAACAAAACTGGTAATATTTTGTTAGGGCCCAGACATCTCAGTCCAACACTGGGCCTGGGTATAAATAGATCATGTGACAGATCTTTCTATTTTACTTTATACATGGTATACAGTAGCTGTCTGCAGCATCTCCATTCTAGTTCTAACTTTGTTTAAGGTACAGAATTAGTACAAGTAATCCAAATCCACAGCGGGCAGAGGAAAGAAAAACAGAGCTTTATAATGTGGACCTACACCCACCAGGAGTAGGTCTCATCTCAGCTACTGAAAGCACCGAACTGGCATGTTGTGATCAGCAAATAATATACAGTGTGTGGGAGGTTTGAAGCTGTCTTTCATTTATTTGGATTGAAGATGAAAAACTTTCATTATAAACAATACTTTATTTTCGAGGGATATGGTGCTACTTACTGTATTATTATTGTTTATTTATATAGCGCCATCATCATCTACTTATATCAAACAATGGCGCCCTCTTCTGGAAAATACTCCGTTTGCTCTCTTTACTGTCTGTGACATAACATGATCTACAGTGGGGCTCAAAAGTTTGTAAACCCTTCAACATTTTCTTTATTACTGCATAAATTTGCTCTAACTACATCAGATTTACACACATTCTAAAAGTACATAAAGGGAACCAAAGCAAACAGACAGCCCACCGCTCCGTGGCATGCGTACACTCTCTGCTTGTGATTGGCTCTCTGCAGGAAAAATCCCTATGTGTGCACAAAGGCCATATATGCCCCCTCAAAAAAAAAGAGTATTAAACTAGCTTTATTATTTTACTTTGGATAATTACTATTATTACTATTATAGAAAGAGAATAATTAGTATTTTTTATTGAAAAAAAAACTCTTCTGAGTTCAGATCTCCCGTTGTCTGTACACACATTGCCGCCCCAAATGAATGCACGTGCCCATTCCATTCACAGCAATTGACAGGCACTGTGACTGATGCAGGATGGGGTCACAACCAACATGAGAATTAGTTGGGTGCCCAAAGAGTTCGGGGGCATGTGCTCTCAGCAGGACTCGTATTTCCTCCTGTTTTCTGAGGACCAGGCCATTCAGAAACTGCAGGGAAGAAGGTTTACAATCAAAGGTTACATAGTTACATAGTTAATACGGTTGAAAAAAGACATATGTCCATCAAGTTCAACCAAGGGTGTTGGGGTAGGGGAAGTTATTTTTTATTTTATAGGGGAAGCTATTTATTTTATTTTTTGTTTTTATTTTTCTTTTTTACTGATAACCGCTAATAGTAACTGCTAATGTTATTTTCTTCTAAATAAGCATCTAATCCTTTTTTGAAGCTGTCAGTGGTTGATGCTGTAACAAGCTTCTGTGGGAGGCTATTCCATAGATTTATAGTTCTTATGGTAAAAAAACGATTGTCGCCTCCGGAGACTAAATTTCTTTTTTTCCAATCGAAGGCAGTGCCCCCTTGTCCTTAGAGAGGATTTTACATGAAATAGTGTTCCCCTATATTTTTTGTATGGTCCATTTATATATTTATACAAGTTAATCATGTCCCCCCTCAATCGCCTCCTCTCAAGACAAAACAGATTTAATTCTCGTAATCTGTGTTAAAGTAAAAGGTTAAATCAATGGAATCAATCACTGAGGGTCACGCTAAAGAAAGCACATTTGGCTGTGCAATGAAACATGTATCTTGGTGAGCTTTTGAACTTTAACACATCAAACAATGCAGTATAAATATTTGTTCTACTTTTTCTAAAATAAATCACCTTTACCTGTGATCTGGGATTTTTCAGATAAAGTCAATCATTTTTCGAATGAGTTAAAGATATTTTTTTTTGAGATATTGGAATTAACAGCACCCTATGGGGTATACTAAAGAATTTATTCTCAAACATTCACAATGTAATAAGAAAAAATGACAGACCCCGCCTGTAAAAATGCTTAATCACAAGGGTAGATTAGAGGGAATTAAAACATAAAATGTTTTATGGATTTTTCTTGTGTGTTCAAGTAGAGAAGCTCACTCAGATGTAAAATTCACTTCACACCTGAAAGCACACTGAAGTGTGAACTTGCTTCACTAATAATTAGCGTGACCCCCCAATGGAATCACAGTCAAGTGTGAGTGGATAACCTATTTTATTTAAAACTGTCTGATCTTCACAACACAATTATGAAAGTTTATCATGGCATGAACAAATTTGATTTTAAAGGACCCCATTATTTTATGGGAGTTGTCAACCAACAAAAATCAGGCCAAGAACAATGTCTATAAGGTCACAGAGGAACCCAAGACCTCTACTGGCCTTTCCCACACTAGTTATTTTTAATTGTGATGCATCTACCATTGGGAAGACACTGCAGCAATGATGTGCATGACAGGATTGCAAGAATAAAGCTGCAGCTCTCCAAAAAGAACATTTCTGCCTGCCTTCAGTTTGCTAAAGACCATCTGGACAAGCCAGAAGGCTATTGGAACAATTTTTTGTGGCCGGATCAGGCACAAAATAGTGCCTTTTTATTTCGAAGCATTATGTTTGAAAAAAAAAAAAGGAAAACACTGCATTTCAGCATAAAAACCTCATGGCTTCTGTTGGTGGTAGTAACATGGTGAGGGCCAGAATGTCTTGTCTTCATTGATGAAACACTAAATTCTGAATTGTGCCAGCAAATTCTAAAGGAAGAGCTGTCCGAGCTGAATGTGAAGAGTGTGGTTTATGCAACAAGACAATGAGCCCAAGCACACAAGTAGTTTTATCAACAAATAAAGTTGAAATGGCCAAGTCAAAGTCCTGAGTTTAATCCAGTAAAAATGATGTGGAAAGACCTGAAGCCAGCAGGTCATGGGAGTTGAAGCTGCTTTGCACAGAGAAATGGCTAACATTTCTGCAGGCTGATATGCAGGACTGACCAACAATAGCTGGAAATGTTTAGCAGCAGGTATTGCTGCACAAGGATGTCATAGCAACTAAAAACACAAGGTTCACAATATCCATATTCTTCACAAAGTATGGGGGGTATGGGTGCATCTTAAGGTGTGAAGCCCCAGCTGGCAACTTAAAGTTCTGTAGCCAGGGGTTGGGCAGGTGGTGCAGAAGGACAGGTGGCAGCGTTCATAATGTGATACATCCACGGAGTGCACATTGGGAGCGGGGTCTTACTCTTATTTGTTAATGGTGGTGATGCTTCCTGCCCCATCCTCAGCTGGTTCCCTGTGTACCCCGTACTGTGTGCTGTGAGGAACCGAGGAACTCAGCGCAGGAGGCATCAGCACCATTAACAATTAACAGTTAGACATTGTAGTCTTCCAATGATTATTCTGCAGATGTAGTTTATTATAAATGCTGCCACCCACCCTCCTCTCTCCCGCTGCTCAACCCCCTGCCGAAGAATGTTCCACCCTGCCAGCCAAGGACTCTTCTGGACCCCACCAACAGGACTGCTGCCCGGGCCCATCACTATCACAAAGCCCACATTTCTTAACTTCACAATAAAGAGATGCAGTGCAGAGATGGGGGTTCAGCAGCTGAACTTTAGAAAATTCAGTGCAGTTGTAGGGGGTGCAGTAAGGAAAAGGGCAAAGATGGGGACCAGGGCAGAGATGCGAATGCAGTGGGGAACAGGGTAGAGATGGGGGTGCAGTAAGGAGCAGGGCAGAGATGTGGATGCAGCAAGGAGCAGGGCAGAAATTGGGGTGCAGCAAGAAGCAGGATGAAGATGAGGGTGCAGCATGGAGCAGGGCAAAAATTGGGGTGCATTTCTTATTAAATATTAGTCTTTATTTGAATGAGCGCTCTGCACTAGATGGTTTTATTTATCTCCCACATGGTTAATCATTCGACCGGATGGTCTTTGGTGCATACCTGAGGAAATTAAAGCGTTGCAAAACTGCATCTGGGCATTGGAAGCTATACCCCCTCAGCGTGGAGCCGTGGAAGTTTGAGTCTAATTGCTGATCCTTAGATGCCCATTGTCATCATTTATTTGGTAAGAGGCCAGCTTTATCGGTGACTTCACGGTGGAGGTGCATGCGCTGTGGGACTGCTGAATCTTGCTGAATCTTGATTAGTATTACCTACTACCAGCTCTGTGTTTTACTACAGTTTTGGACTACTTTTGAGACGAAGGACTCGCTACACGTTGAGCTTTTTTACTTGTATGCTGGGCGCGGTACCTTGTCTTTTTTGTGTACTGATCCACTGCCAGCAGCACGACGTCTGCGAACCACACCTGTCTTGGCCACCTGGGAGCCACCAGAATGGCTGGCACCCTCTCCTGCACCAACTTGCGCAGAACCCTGCTCAGAAGAGGAAACGGAGAAAAAAGGTACAGGAGACCGAGTCCCTGCCAGGGTAGCGACAGAGTATCCACCGCCAGAGCCAGAGGATCCTGGGACAGGGAGACAAATGCTGGCAGCTTGTGATTGTGGTGAGAAGCAAACAGATCCACGTCTGGCATCCCCCAACAGTGACAAAGGGATAGGAAGACCTCGCTGTTGAGGGACCATTCCCCCCCAGCGAGAGGCCCCCCTGCTCAGGGAATCCGCCTCCAGATTCTCCGCTCCCGGAATATAAACTGCTGAGATGCATGGGACATTGTCCTCGGCCCAGGACAGAATCAACGACACCTCCTTGAGGGCACTCTTGCTCCGAGTCCCTCCCTGATGATTGATATAGGCGACCGCCGTCTGGTTGTCCGAGCGAACCTGTACCGGCAGACCCTGAAGGTGAGGAGTCAACTGTGCCAGCACCAACCGAACTGCCCTCAGCTCCAGGACGTTGATAGGAGCGTGAGCCTCCTGAGGGCCCCACAGCCCCTGGAATTGGAGGGCTCTCCAGTAGCCCCCCCCCCCAACCGGACAGATTGGCATCCGTAGTGACCGTCTCCCAACACGGAGTCAGAAAAGATCTGCCCCCAGAAGATTCCTCAAGTCCAGCCACCACAGGAGGGACCGCCGGACCAGAGGAGAGAGAACAAAAGCCTGATCCAGAGACAGGGGACTCTTGTCCCAGACTGAAAGGAGATGGAGCTTAAGGGGTCTCATGTGAAATTGAGAGTAAGGGACTGCCTCGAAGCAGGCCACCATATGTCCCACCAATTGCATCCCTTGCCTGATGGAAGGACGAGGGCTGGACAGCCTGAAATGAACCAGAGCTTGAAGAGCGAACTCTAGCTTGTAGCCGGAGGACACAACCTCCAGAATCCACCTGTCTGAGACCTGTAGCCCCCAGACATGAGCGAAGAGCCGCAGCCGTCCCCCCCACCCGTAAGGGTGAGGGCGCCCCTTCATGGCTGAGCGGGCTTGATGACAGATTTTGGCTTGGATCCCCAGGAGGATCCGGGACGGGCACGGCCTCTGCCCTAGCCCCAGAAGTCTCCCCTTTGCCCCGCAAAGGATACCCCCCTCACCGACCTGGATCCCCGAAAGGAGGGAGTAAAGGACCCTGAGCCCCAAAAGGGCCGCGGCTGTCTTTTGCGTTGGGGCAACTTACCTCCCTTTGCAAAAAGGTCCAAACGGTCACCAAAAGGGCGCAGCCCCTTAAAGGGTAGCCCTGTGAGAGCATTCTTAGCAGCATTGTCAGACCGAGCGGCGAATAGAAACAACCAGAGCTGCTACACATCCTAATGGTGACATCTAAGGCAGAATATAAGCGATAAACATCTCACATTGTGATAAGGCTCTAAATTCGGCACTAGAAGACTCATCGGGAGAGCCTTCCAAAAGGCCCGTGACCAGATTCCTAATACCCACAGCAGTAATAGCAGAAGCACAGACAGGGCGCAAGGCAGATCCCGCACAGGCAAAGGCATGGGAAGCCAGCTGGTCAATATGCCGGTCCTCACTATCCTTCAAGGTAGTGGAATCAGGGGAATGCACCACAAAACAGGAGCATCCACCTCTGGGGGAGTTGACCAACATTTAATCACATCCGAGGGAAAAGGGTACCTTTTATCCCATCCCTTAGGGATACCAGGAAGCCGGCTAGGCCGCTCCCATTCTTTGAGAACCAGATTATTGAAATGCCTGTTCTGGCTTTGCAGTACCAAACAATTCCCCCTGTCGCTTGGGTGCTGCAGCACGAAGGGAAATGGAAAGCACTTCAAAGATTTGAGTCAAAAGTCTATAGGTGTCATCAGCATCCCAATTCTCTGAGCCGGCATCAGCGCCAAGGAAATGCTGATCATCAGAAAATTCTGAATCTGAGAATAATTCCCCTCCAAAGGGAAGGCTGACGCAGCAGGCGCCACGTGACGTCTTTTAGCTGGGGCCTTGCGGGCCGCAGAGCTAGCAATCAATCTCTCAATGCTGGCCAGTCTGGCAGACATATCAGGCTGAGACTCCCCACTAGTATTGATCTCACTGGGGGTCCTAATCAAGTGAGGGGGTGTGGGAGAGGACATGGTGGGCGCAGACCTAGACACAGGCAGCCCAGAGTGTCGCGCAAGCGCCTGCTGGGCGCAGGGTGCACAGACCCGCACATCCTCGCTCAAAGGGGATGCCCCACACACCACACACAGCCGGGCTTGGCCCGAAGGGACCCCGAGCACAATATCCTGTGAAGCCTCCATATGGTGATTTTTAGTGGCACAACTGGCCAATAGGAATTACACTGTACAGCTACCCGGGATGCCCCAAATGTCCGCTAAGATAGTGGGAGGATTTAACTATTTAGGCCTCTAATACAGTTATAGGTAACTAATAGAGGGCATAGGACTGGGAGAAACCTCTAATCAGTTTTCCCACCTGTAAAACATAAACATAATACCCATCAGTTATACAGAAAAAAAGGTGGATAACAATATAATCAATCAAGCCCGCTGGGGCACTCACGGACCACAGAGGAGCTGGCAATCGATCAGTCAGCAAGCAAGATGGCGCTGGAGGGATGGGCCACATGAGGTGAGCTGCAGAGCGCGCCCAGTGCTAAGCCACGCCCCCTCCAGGAAACGCAGGGATAAGCCAACAGAGCGCCTCCCCGCAGCCAATCAAGCTACAGTAGACCCAGGAGTGACGTCGCCGCTGACCACGGACGCCGCAGGGCGCGCGAGTCAGCGGCAGGATAATTTGAAAAAATTAGAAGGGGAGTAGGTGAAGCGCTGTTTAGCAGAGCAGCAGCGCGATCATGTATAAAACACAGCCACAGCGCACATAAAGTGAAGCAAACGCTCGCACACACAGACCCTCACCCCCCCCCCGAAAGGGAAGGCTGACGCAGCAGGCGCCACGTGCCGTGGCGATGTTCCCTTTAATAAAGTGAAGCAAACGCTCGCACACACAGACACTCACCCTCACCCCCCCTGATGAACCGGGATAGCGGGAGAGGGGGGTAGAAGGATGCCCATAAGGACACCCAAGACAAGTTGGGGAGGGCATAGAGCGGACGGGGCATCCCAATTCAGGATCACCAAATAACCTGGACCACTTACCCTTTGGTGGGGGATTTGCAGTGGAGCAAGTTCCTAATAAAGCACCTCTAATAGGTGCTGCCTAGCATCACCCGACCACACAGCCAAGGCTGGGAGGCAGAAACAAAGGTGGAACGGGTGGGAATAGTCCTACAGTGGCACGGGCTGTGAAGCCCGGCTTACCTGCGAGAAGAGAAGCCATCGTCTTATCCTTTGCAGCCCACTGCAGAGAAGAAACTGGGGAATTAGTGGGAGGTCCCGGGTATATATGGGCCGGGAGGGGCCTGTTTTTGCCATCTCTGCAGTAAAGCGTCCTCTTGTGGAGGAATATTCCAGCTGTTATGAATACTATCTGGAGCAGGACGTGCTGCATACTTAGAATATTCTGAAAAGTTCACAAACATCCAAGCACATGTAAGCAACATAGCTCGCAACATGTCAAACCCGTCAAAACAACACAGTTATGTAGCAAACCTGCAAGCAGGGTAACCTACTGGGTATCTAACAGGGTAACCCACTGATTGATTTTTTTTTAGTTCAGCAGAAATTAAGAGATTAGAATGGAACTGTACATCTCTAATGTTTTATTAGGATTAGCACTGTGAAGGTGAATATATCAGTTTGTGAACAACCAAATAAAACAACATGGCACAGCTCATCCAATAGATGGAACATTCATCTTCTGGTATCACTGCTCAGACTATCCAAAGATATAGACACAGGATTTGTTTTTTTCCCTACCAGTGACAAACTCTTTTAAGGTGAAATCTAAAATATATTTTTTAGTACATGTAAAAACAATGACAAGCAAAAAGCAAATACATGTTTACATAAACAAGCAAATACATATTAGCAGTCCGTTTACAGTGCATGCATGTACACACATTTCCATACACCAGACATGTCAGTAAAATGTGTCTTCCTTCCATTAATGCTGCTACATAATACTCAGCAGAAATAGTTTAGGTAGCCTCATACACAGCACAATATCTGGAAGACATCATATTATTGTGGAGACGTTTGAAAGTAGCACCAGAAATATATGGGGGGCTGCCGCTGGCAACCATTTGTCTGCCTGTTATACTGTGTCTTCCTGCTTCCCAGTTTGCTACAGGGTTTCCCAGCTCCCCACTCTGCCTATTGAGGAAGGATCCAGTCACCTGGAACAATAGTAAAGATGATGAGTAAGCCAAAGGAAGAGAGTAAAGGACACAGGAGGGTGAAAATATGTCCATCTACTCGATGAAAGCTCAGTTTTTGTTCAAATGTTCAAGGGCACATGAATGCAATGCAAACTGAGAAATAGGATGATGGTTAAAAGGTTTAGTTATTCTAATGGAAAATGTGTAAGTGGCAGTCCCCAGATTTTGCTTACTGTAAAGTATTAGAAATACCCATCTCTGTTGAATTAGTCAAGCCCCATAGAGTTCTATGGATAAATGCTCACCCTGTCCGATCGGAAGCACTAAATAGAGCCTCCCTAGTCTGGATTAAATAGCAGCATTTAAGATCTCCTTTTTATTATGTGCAGATTTCCTGTTAAAAAAAGAATTCCAAGATAATAAAACAGAAGGTGCAGGAGGTAAGTAAATAAAAGTGCTTAGTCCCCGGCAAACCCTAGAATTTTCAAGTCACTTATCAAGTATCCAGGCTGCTTTTGATTATTTTAGCAGGTAGGTAGTTGGCTTCTTTTAAGTGTGGCAAGTGAACCTCTTGGCTTTGTACAGCTGAAATGGAGCCCAAGGGTAAGATCATGGCATGCCTATTTTCTATTGGCCCATTCCCTTTAAGGCATTATTTTTCAGGCTGTTTTGAACCACAGTAAAAAGTTGCCTGAATAACTGAAATGAAGATAGTCGCTGTTCTCATGGAGAAATATCCCCACATGTACTTTAGTTCAGCCATTTATGGGGATGATGCTACTTCCTGACTGCCCCCTGTGTTACACTGTGTGTGCACACCGTTCCCTAGAAAGAGGACCATGCTGAACAATCTCTAGTTGGACCCTCAGCTTCAGTGGTGTTCATTTACATGGCCCGTATACTGCTAGTGATGCAATTGCTTGAAACAGACCATTTATGGTCAGCCTAAAATTGATCTGATTGATTTCTGACAAGTTTTACCAAATCTTTACTAAATCTTAAAGCCTGCAGCAGTCCCCACTATGCCATTCGCTATTAGGATTCTACGAAATACCAGAAACAGTGCCAAAGGACACACCCACTCTTCCCTTCCTATAGGCTCCTGGTATTGACGTGAAGGTTTAATTGTGACTACTTTGTGAATATAAGAGTGTGAAAGGGTGAATATAATGACTTATTTTCAGGCATTTGTAGACATAATAGACAGAAAAGGGAAGAAATTTCCTTTTGCCATTTCCTTTCATAATAGAAAATGGGCATTCTACAGTGGGGGACAGGCCCAGTGAGTTGTTTTGGCTTTTGTTCTTCTTCAAAATGTAATGCGTCAGGGGTCTTTAAATACACTTTTGTATGCTCTACATTACTTCCTTGTTAGATTGCCTGCTTCGACTTTGGGGCTACATTCTTACCTGTCTGTTACAACTTGCTCACTAAAAGTCCACATGTGCACCTACCTGCACTTTGGCAGACCTTCACAATTAAGGACAGACAGAATGCTAAGCGGCCCCAAAATCAAGAAATGTAATCACCTTTCTACACTCCTGCAGACAAGTGACCTGTCACTGACTAATTGGCAGGACTTTGGTTGCTGGCAGATCACATGGCCAAGTCATGTTACAGGAGAACAGAGGGGTGAAGCTCCATAATCATAAATGTACAAGGAAGCTGCTATGGGTCTGATATTCATAGTTGCATTTATGTGTGTCTATTTATTCACAAAAACGTATTATGATTAGGAAAATGGATTTGCTGATGTGCAACTCACTATAACTTTCAGACGTTTGTATTCTCCGCTCTTCTAAATTCAAATGAAGTGATTTATATAAATATCGATTTAAAGTTTTTCCATACTTAAATATGTTTCACACTCTTTTTTTATATGATGAGATAAACGGGCACACAAATCTTTATTAAACAAAGCTGATCTATACAAAAAATGTATACAGTATTGTTATCAGAAAAGCAAATAGTCCTATGTATCCTTTGGAAGTATGATAAGTAGTATTTTTGTTTCCTTCTCATAAGACCAGAAATAAAATACTGATCGAGCCAATCTCACTTTATTTCATTCACGCGAGATTCAGAATACAGGACAACACTTTTCATGGTGGAAATGTTTTGGCGATATCTGAAAGCACTGCAGCGCACAGTAAAACTAGCGTATTAAGCGTGTCTTCTGTGTGTGTGTGTCTCTTTAAAATCTATAAAGAATATGGCTAGTTATATTATATAACATGTTCAGTGTACAAAAACAAAACCATAGAAAATACCCAAATAAAACAGCATTGCACGGTGGCAGACAATAAAATCAGATGGCTACAGACATATCATACACAAATCCAATTGAACAAAGCGGGCAAATGCAAGGTATAAAATCAGTAGTATACTGATATACATTATATTTATATATAAACATATATATATAAAGATGTGTAATTTGTATACACCTGTATACAAAAGCTACACAACTGTCTTTCTTAAAATACTGTTGAATGATTATCCTGGTGATGTGGTTCATACACATTTGTGACACAGTGAGAATGTGATTTTATACTTGTACTTTTCTTGATTATTATACCAATAAACTAAAAAGTGTTTTACACAATATACACATTTCATTACTTACAAAGAGAAATAAGCTTAGCATTTAATAGTTTGAAACCCGGAATATGAAAGGGTTAGTAGCACCATAAAAACGTTTTCCAAAACTGCAGCCTTGTTATTTTGAACATACTCAGTGCGTTTCTTCGTGTTGCTGACTTAAAAAAAAGTGCCATTTTGGTAGTGGAAAAAACTTCATGTGATCCGTTGCAAAAACTCGGGATTCTCTCTTGGCAGAGATGAAACTTTCTCTCAGTCCATTTGTCACAATGCATCAGTCCATCCTCAATATGGCACTTTGGTGAGGTACGTTTCAATTTTTTAAGAGTATCTTGTTGTTACTTTATCTACACAGTAGCACCATTGTCACAGAGGACATCTTTGACCTAAGCTTCCTTCCGCAGGTAGTCAAAGGGTTACGTCCTCTTCATACATACTTGGCATCGACTGACGCGTGTTCTCAAGTCACCGGCTTTAAGGGTTTCTGACTGGGGTTTACTAAAGAGGAGGAAACAAAGTTTCAGTAATAAACAGGAATGCACCTAAACATGTGTATTCATTCACAGGTAAAGGTCACCTGTAGGACTAATACCTCTATCACCCCTTCTCACTGCCTGAAAAACCTGCCAAGAAGGAACAATGGGGGCTGCCATTGCTGGTCTCTTTCTAAACGCCAGACTGCTATTGTGATCTTCTACCTGCAGGCCACTGACCTGGAAAAGGCGAGCAGCCAGTAAATTAGAGAGCATCAGACTACCTAAACTGCAATTCAGTGAGGTGGCCTCCTAAACATATGCCAATCATTCACCAGGGCTGCTTGTGTGGGCACAAATACCCATAATGTAGCAACCAACCAACCAGCACGCTAATGTACCATGCAGAAAAATAATAGCCCAGCCAGCTGCTATAGGCAACAGCTCCATTCCTAATTTATTCTAGTACCATCATTCTGGTCAAATATGTGAAGATTTGCATTTTCTGAAGTTTACTCTAGGGTCTATATTTTTGACACAGTCAATAGACTTCTATTGGGAAAGCTATCTCCTCTGTAGTGAGTGCTGGGTGATAAATGCACTGCTTCTTGACTACACAATGACTATAAAGACATAGACATAAATAAAAGAAAAAGGCAGCAGTGCAAATGTAATCCACACTGGAAAGACTTTTCAGTGGTACATCATTAACATCAACTGATGGCCCTGAGTCCTAAAGAGCTGCTTCCCTTTCCTGTGATCTTAAGTTTTGGAGGGAAATTTAGCTGGTAGGTTTTATAACAGTAAAAGCAGAAACCCAAGAATGGGAAGACTCTATCCCAAAAAATGGAGTCCAGGATAGATCAACACAGCATGGTGGGCTTAAGGAATTATTTCTTGTGAACTAAGTTCAGAGAATGGGTCCTTTGACAGGGAGAACTGTGCCTTTTATGCCTAAACACATCTTTCTAGGGTTAGAGAGCCGTTACAGTGGGTATTTAGGGATAGGTAGGAGTATACTGCGAGGTCTACTCTGCCTATAGAAGGCACAAAAAAAGGCCTTTCCCATTGGATTGTATGTTGAATATAGAGAACTAGCTACATGCTCGATTGGAAGAAGCGATGGTTATGCTATATAAGAACCCATACAAGACAAGTCAGTAGGCGATTTGACTTTTTAAAATATATATAACAGTAACTTTGAACCATATGCATCAATAAGTACTTTAGTAGGACACACACTAAAAAATAAAATATTATCTCAGAATACGTCAGACTTGAATAAGACAACGTCTCTATCTCTTATCTATTTCTGATATGTGCCTGATTCCAAACTGATAAAAATAAAAAGGAAAATGTTATGGCATGTTCGTCATGCTATGTAACAAAAACAGTGGAGTGACTCTTCAAACTCAGTAAAGGTCTAATTTGAATACACTGTGTATCTGTTTCTAGGGTTACAGACACTTTGAAAGCAAATTGCTGCCATTGATAAAACTTCATAAGATTTTCTATTGTTTGCATCTATTCATAACTATAATGATGAACCCTGCATTGATGATGGCTGCTTGACAATCTTAGGGCTAAAATAGGAATCTATTCATCTGTTACGTCATGCAGTACAGTGCTGGAGGCATTATGAACAGAAGCTGAAGGTTACTCTTGGATATCTATTGAAACAAGGCACATGGCATTTTTTTTATTCTGAGCGTGAAACTGCAAATAAAATAGCCAAAAGCTTTCCTGAGATACATATGATTTGGAACTCCATACTAGTCCCCTAACTGGCTTTTCAGCCCGGTTTTTGCCCAATACCACCTTTGTTTCTCTCAAACCTTGGCTTCTGTCCTGGGTTGTGTGATATTTGGACCTACATTGCCTGCCTCTGAGCCTGCCGTTGTCTTTGTAGCCAAGATGCCTGTGTCCAACAATGACTAGTCTTTTTACCTGTTTCCCAACTGCCTGCTATTCAGACCTTTTATTCGCTGGTCTGGCATCTCTGACCACGCTATTACTTGGACATCAGGTGTATCACCTGAGAACTAACCTGGAGGTTAACAACTGCCACCGACCTGGCCAATTCTACATTCCCTTTTGGCCTTCAAATTAGACCTTCATGTCTAATTCAAAGATCGAGAATTCAAAGATCAAGGGGTCGCTAAACCTACTGTAGTAGCAAAAATGCAGCTCCACTAGAGACAGGGGCCTGTGTTGGGGTCTATGCTAATGGCTGATAGCTACTGCTAATAACAACCTTCATATCATGATGTTCTCAAGTTTTAAAAAGCCCTGAGGAGGATTGAGGAACCGAGTGTTGGAGTCCATTTTCAAAAAATACAATTCTGTGAGTACTCACCTGTAGAATTGTTTTTGACTGTGTCCTGTTCAGGTCGCTCCAGTAATGACCATTGGGGTTATCCACCGCCAGGTGGCGCTGCGCTGCAAGATAAAAATCTGTCACTCCTCCCGGCCCCCTATAAAGGCAGGTGTCTCTCTATGATTCCCCAGTGGTTAAACAGCAGTAAGAAAAGAGACAGGCCAGGAGGCCAAGAAACCATGTTAATTCACATAGCTTCAGCATGTACTCTCTCAACAAGAAACTCAAGGACAAGTCCAATATAAAAATGGTAATCACCATAACAGGCGATAAAAAGAGCAAGGGTGGGGTGGAGCGACCTGAACAGGACACAGTCAAAAACAATTCTACAGGTGAGTACTCACAGAATTGTATTTTTCCCTGTGTCCTGTTCAGGTCGCTCCAGTAATGACCATTGGGACATCCAAAAGCAGTGTCCATAAGGGTGGGATCCTCAGTGCGGAACGACATGTAGTTCAGATCACTACCGCCTGAAGCACCTTTCGGCCAAAGACAGCATCAGCTGAGGCCCTAACGTCAACCTTGTAAAAGCTTGTAAAGGTATGAACAGAAGACCAAGTAGCGGCCTTACAAACTTGTTCAACAGAAGCCTGGTGCTGAAAGCCCAGGAAGCACCAATAGCTCTAGTAGAATGAGCTGTGATAAGAAAAGGGGGTTACTTACGCTTGGCAGAATATGCTTGCACCACCGCCTGTCTGATCCACTCACTGAGAGTGGACTTGGCTGGAGGCAAGCCCTTCCTAGAACCTACAGCTAGGGCAAACAGCACATCCGCCTTTCTGAAAGATTCAGTCGCAACCAAGTAATGCTTAATTGCTCTAGCCACATCCAAGGCATGAAGAGCCCTTTCCTTAGCACTAGACAGTGCAAGACACAAGGAAGGCAACACAACCTCCTCATTAAGATGAAAAAGGAGACACGACCTTAGGCAAAAAATCAGGTTTGAATCGAAAAACACCTTGTCCTTATGTCGCTCAAAATAAGGGGGCTTCATACAAAGCGCGGCCAGCTCTGATACATGACACACCGAGGTGATAGCTACCAAAAAGACCACCTTGAGAGTCAACATTGACAAAGTAGCATTGCACAAAGGCTCAAAGGGAGGACCCTGAAGAGCTGAAGGAACCAAATTCAAGTCCCAGATCGGTAAGCAGGCCTAAGCGGCGGACGTACGTGGGAGACTCCCTGGAAAAAGGTCTTTATCAGTCTATGATTGACAAAAGATCTCTGAAAGAAAATAGCCAAGGCAAAGACCTGTCCCTTGAGGGTGCTCAGCTGAGCAAGGAAATGCACACAGGCCTTGAGGTCCTTATACTCGTCTGCCCGCTTGTGAGACTTAGTAACATCCATCAACCTACTCACCTTCCTTCTGACAGCCAAGGAAACAATAGCCGCAGCACACGCAGGCCGAAACCTAGCTCCCATAAAGGGTTAAAGCATGACAGAGCAGCTGATCCATCTAGTCAGTTGGATCACGTAGGGAAGCAGTATCAGGAGAAGGCATGAAAGTAGTATTGGACAGGCCCGACATGGGGGCATCCACCTCGGGAGGACGAGACCAAAGCCGGATCAGTTCCTCAGAAAAGAATACCGCCTGTCCAGAGCCTAGGACACTGATGGCAACTTGTTAGGTCTTTCCCATTCCTTGAGAATCAGGTTAGAAAAATGTTCCTCCTCCGGAAAGGAGGAGTCTCCTGTCTCCAGTCTCTGTCTTTTCTGCCGAAACAAGGGACCCTGCTTCCGCTTAGCAGCTCTAGGAGGCACAATATGCAAGGTCTCAAAGACTGAAGCAAGCAGACACTCTGTATCATCAGGCAACCACGCATCCTCATCCGAAGAGGAGGCCGGGCCGCTATCATAATGTACAGTGGAAGGAGTCTCCTCCAACAACTTGCCCTCCTCCATGGACACAGGACCCTCAAAAGGATCATTATCAAAATCCTCCATATCCGAATAGACAGGCCACCTATTAGACGAGGCCTTCCTAGGAGCCAAAAGTGATAGCTGTCGCTCACTGCAGTCCAAGCGGCAGGCCAAGTTAACCTGGGGCCCCCTACCAGCATCCTCCTCACTGGGGGCTGAGGGCGGCAGCAGGGGCTCTGAAAATTAGCGGGCAGGAGCGGGCTAGGGACGGGCACGTCCACCCGATCATGCTCCGACCTGACACTCCTGGCGCAAGTGCGACAATCAGTATAAAACCTGGCTTCCCACACGCATGTGCGTGTCCTCTTTGCGCATGGAGAAGCTAATCTTGTCCTGTTCCACTCAGGACCTTAATTACAGAGTTGGATTCAAACCCACGCACTCCCATGAGCTAGTAGCGCTCCAAAGACGGGGTCTCTAATGGCTGTACCATGCAGCCGGCTAGGTTAAGCCGACCTAGGGGAGTACCGCACTTGGGACAGAGCTTTGGCCGACCAGATGGGCCCCCAGCTCACCATCTCCAGAAGCCTCCATTATGGTGAATATAAGCAAGAAAAAGAGATATACTGGCTGCAAGGCGCTAGTAGGCCAAACCAGGTGCCCCCAACGAAATGGATTCTGCGCCCGTCCCTGGCAGGGCCCCAGTGCAGGAAGGCGAAGGAGACAGCCAGCACTTGTCCCAAGGTAGCCTCGCCGGAGCGCAGGACAGGAAGCGATCAGCCCAGACAGCGAACCACAAGGCAGCGGCGCAAGCAAGATGGCGCTCACCGATTGTCAGAGCGCTCGTTCCTCGAGGGGCAGGCCGCCATGCCGTGACACAAAACTCGTCATCGAGCGGTCCCGCCCCCCCCAAAGGCACGAAATCGCGTCCCTCGCCGCAGCAGTACCCCCCAAAATGGCGAAGGACCCAGGCAGAAGGGGGGAGGAGGGCCAGCGATTCCGCAGCCAGTTCGGATAAAAACCGCACTGCCCTTTGCGCGCGCCCCCCGCCCGCGGAGACCGCAGCCTCAGCGGCCTCTGCCCGGCAGTCCAGCAGTAAGCAATGCACAGACACACGAAGCAGCTTCCCTAGCACAAGTGACACGAGGCAGTGGAGGTAGTAAAAGCACAGATACAAGAGAAAAAACAATTGGGGCTGAGAGGGCAAAGCCTCCACGGGATTGTAGTGGTTCCTCCCCCCCCCCCCTACTAGGCTCACCATCCGCCTACAGCCAGCTACCCTTTGACCAGGGTCTGTGGCCCAGAGCATTAGGGCTCTGTGACCGCCTGACCCGGGCGTTCTCCTACCTTCACCGGCCCGGACAGCCGAAGCTGGGAGGCTGAGATGGGTCCACAGGGACGGTGGCAATAGGAAAGCAGCGTCCGTCGGGTTAGGTGGCCCCGCTCACTGCAACATCCGAGAGAGAGTATCCAAACGATCTTCAGCAGCAGCCACATCAGAAACTAGCAATTAAAGATTCGAAGTTGTGGTGCTTTGACTGATAAGTGGAGGAAGAAAATGCATTCCCATTGTTTATTACAAAGGTTGTTTTTTTAGGACATATTCCCAATATAATCCCAGTGTGTGTGTGTGGGGGGGGGGGGGACTGGGTTATTGGATTCCTGTAGAAATGAGACAATAGCCCTTCAACTATATATGCTCAGTCCTAGTTATTAGCACCTATACAGGAATACTAAGCAGTAAAGATTTTTTGCTATCCTGCCATCGCACAGTAACTTGAGCATTAGCCCTACCACCTAACAGTGATTCCTCATTGGAAGAAAAGGTAATGCATTTGGATGAAGGGCATACAGTGCTGGTCGCTCAATGAAAGATCAGGAGAAAATGAAAGAGAAAAAAAAAGGACAAACATTCTAATCAACTGTCTTACAAAACAAAATATCAGAGGGTCTATCCTAGCAATTTGTAATAGCTGGTACACCATTTAAATGCTAAAACTTTACAGCATCAGTATCAGTCTATTAATTACAGGTAAAGGCACATTTTTTCTTCAGAGATATAAATTACATTTTGTTAATGTACTGTAAATTACTTACCTAAACATTTCTGCCACATCTACCGTGGCCAGCCAGAAGCTGTAAGAATTGGCATAGTAATTACAAGTGCCCCTGCCATGACATTCAATGAATGGAGCAGAGCGGAATTCCTCCAAGCATGATCCAGGAGATGCTAAAGCTTGACCCGAGCCTTCGGCACCTGCACTTGTGTGCTAAGAAGGAGAGAGAAATACCATTAGTTTCTATCAAAAGTAGTTAGTAGGGAAATAGTGGCTAATTATTATTATTGTTTATTTATAAAGCACCATAATCTTCTATTGTGCAGTACAATGTGATAATAACTTCTACAATGTATTTATTGCATTTTCATCTATTAATTTAAGTTTTGTTGCCCACTATACCAATTCTAGAAAGCTAGTTTTATTTGGTTTATGACAACGATTTTGTGAGCTGGAGTAAAGAGTAGGATGTTTAAAATGTACCATCATGAAAGAGTAGCCTATCCAGAGCGATGACCAGCCTTGAGGACATGGTGGGATTTGAATGGTTTGGCTGTGAATAGCAATCACCATAGCGGGAGCTTCACAAACAGAGCACCTGTAACAAAGAAATGGGGTAAATGAATTGCATGGTTGATTGCATAACATTGAAAAAAGTCCTAAAAGTCTTTAATTAATTCAAAAATGTTTTATTCAATTATTCATAGCAACCTTGATCAAGGTTTCCCAATGTATTTGTTGGTTGTCCATCTTTTTACTCCAATCTTTACTATGACACATATGAAAGTAACAGTTACAGATGAGTTTCTAATTCTTTTAGATGTAATAGGCAACCACACGAACAAACCACCGTGCTGTAATGTCTGCATGTTTTTTTGTATAAAATGACCCATACACCCTAGTGCCACTGTATAATGACATGTTTGATATAGACATAGTTTGTCTTGGCTATAAAACCTGCATTGCTGTATAGAAGCCAAACACTTAATCCACACCAGTACTAATATGCAGACAAAGGTGCCAATAATAAATCAATTTACTGTACCAGAATACGGAAGCAAGGGCTTGGTTTCCAATAAACACTTCTGGAGCCAAAATGGACAACTGTCAAAATCTTTGTGCTATTTCTTGGCTACAGTTTTGTTTACATGGATGACCACGCGTGGTTTCTCTTTCAAGCAGCCATAATAAACAGAACAGTAATGCCAATGAGACCAGTGTAGTGCTATTTATCAAACATGTTACTACAGGGCATCATGTATATTAAACCTAACCATTGTTGTCATGTTATTGCTTGACCTGCCATGGAGTGTCATATTTTCATAGTCTCATGACTGTGGTCAGAGCAATATATTTGTTGTGGTTCCTTTATACAAAAATATGTTATGCTTGCCAACAGCATTATCGTATAAAGGATAATGTTATCATGTGGCTACTCTTAGTAACAAGTCATGACATGCAGGACTTCTGTTCTGTAAATCCATTGAATTTTACTTGTTTCTCTCTATACCAAATTCAGTCTTTCTACATATCTATACTACCACAGTAGCAGAGGGAAGGCAAGAAATACTAATTCACTAAAGTGTGAGTTTGGGAGCTCTCTACCTTAATACACAATCAAGTTGGGGTGTAGATGAATCAATATTTTACAAACAAACCCCAAAAATGACTGATTAGTGGAGGGAGAAAATGTATTCCCATTGTTTATGGGAGCGGAAGCAGAAACTGGGTTATAATTAGATTCCTGTAAAAAATGAGACAAAAGCCCTTCAACTATATATGCTCAGTCCTAGTTATTAGCACCTATACAGAAATATTAAGCCCCTCCAAAGCAGTAAAGATTTTTTGCTATCCTGCCATCGCACAGTAACTGGAGCATTAGCCCTGCCCCTTAACAGTGATTCCTTATTGGAAGAACATGTGCTATAATACATTTGGATAAAAGGCTACACAAGAAGGACAAACATTCTAATCAACTGTCTTACAAAACATTTGTTGATAACTATTAACCTGCCATGTTCCCACCTTACCTAGGCATAATACTCGGGCCTCTTCTCCATCCAATTTGTGCTGTAATGTCACAAGACTCTAGGAGAACTGAGAGAACTGTTTTGCCCCTTGCATAGCAGGTCACATGATTGACTGTTGGTTGCCATCATCAGGTTTGCCAGTCCAGTTGGACTCAGGACAGGGGGCATCCTGAATGCCAGTCGCGGGGCCAAATTTCACCAAGGGAGTGAGGAGAAAGGTAAAGCTACAAGCTTAAAGGCATTGGTACTTGGGATGCCCCCCATCCCTGCACCGTGTACAACTGGTACCAACACTCATTTGCATAAAACTGGTTCTGCTCCGGTTTAACATGCAGGAGCTCCAATGTTTATAGTAGATTATATGTTCTAATAAATTGGTATATTTTTCTGTGTCTGTGGTTTTTGTTTTTCTCTATTTTAAACTGGCTGATTCTATATAAAAATTATACATTTTGGTCTCAGAGAAGGTCATTTTGCACTACAGTTTTATTTATTTTATCAGACTGGTGTAAATATTACATCGTGGACATCCAATTGATTTTAGAGAATAAGTTTTGAGATAATTTTCAACCACTCCAGCCCTGTTTTTCTAATTTAAAAATTCCCCCGCCCTTCCACCCTTTATTAGCGCTGAAGCGGCACTAATTAGTAAAATAAGAAAAGACACTTATCTGCAGGCAGAAATCAGCGGCGAAATCCGGCAGTGCCACAGATTCCACCCAATCTTCCACCACCATCTTGAAGACCAGGACAGCTGCTGGGTGCCAGCGCTTCCGGCATCGTGCTCGCTCCCACCCGGGGGTGTTGGAGCCAAGCAGGAAGTCTGGTCTTCAGCAACATAGCAGTGGAAGATTGGGCGGAATCTGCAGCACCTCTGAATTCTGCCTGCAGGTCGCACTAGTAGAGGGTGGCAGGGCGGGGGTTATTTTTAAACGAGTAAAACGGGGGCCATCATGGCCCTTTAAAACATGACTAAGTGAAAAAATACATTGCATTCTTAATTCTTTTCCCCTTGCATCTGATCTTAGGTTTTTGGGATGAGGCAGCATTACAAGAGAAGTACAGATTAGATCTTTTTTAATTAAAAGAAAAATAAACAACCCTCGAAACCAAAAAAACGAAAGCTTTGTGGGATTAAATGTCACACTGCAGTATCAGAGATTGCACTGCTGCAAATGGAACACAGACTGTTTCATATCTTCAGTGCATATCTTTGAATTTATTCTAATGTTATAATAAAATAATAAAACCGTAAAACTTGCAAAAAGTCTCCAGGGTCGGAGGGGACCTTACCGGCTTATAAATGGTTGAATGTCTTTTCCTCTTAGTGGCTCCATGCTCATCGGCATTTGCTGCGGTGTAGAGAGCCAATAGGAGTAATCATTTCGGGATGCAAAATTACACACATTGTTGATATTGCAAAACATAAATGGCATGGTGCTGAAACGTCGCAGACAGCTGCCGGCAGTACCTAAGTGAATAACACAACAATATTTACGGTACAAAAACATGTAGACTCAGCAGAAAAAGTTTTTTTAAAGGACATCTTAAAAACTGATTGGATTGCTATCAATCATTTATTTTTTTAAAGGTTTATCTCTTTGATATTTCTATGAGGCTACAGTCAGTAAAATGCATTGACCCTAACTTTTCATGGCTATATTTGAAACTGAAATCACGATTTGTTGGGCTTTAACAATGAATGATCTAATAAATGTTTGTACATGTTAAAGACCAATCTGGTCCTTTTTCCTGAATCGTTAACAGTCTATAAGTCAGGATCTGCCGTCATATGTTATAGGACTTTCTCACCTTGGCAGCTTAAGTGATGAAGTCAAAACCATTGACATCCAAATGAGCATTATTGGTGGTATTTGGAATAAAGATACGGTGAGGGAAGATGTCGCAATGCTCCCATGTGACCTATGTATGTGTATATTATCATTTTCTCAAATTCTTTTTCTAAGCATAGAACTGATGTATCTAATGGTGTTAATGTTGTTTTTTTTACAGAACAGTAGAATTGTGCAATATATATTATTCTCTACTTTTAGGTGCCCTAGCCCATATATTAAGTACAATGGTACTTTTGGGTAAAAAAACTGTAAAATAGTATTTGTAGTAGTTAGAAAACTTGTGCAGTAGTACTTTTACAACTTGGAGCCCGAAATGCTCAGCCATCACACTGACAAGAAAAGAAAGTAAGGCAATGGTTGGCAGAAGATATGCCACTAGTCCTTTCACCTCAGCAGAGAATGCTGAGAGGATCTTAAATTCTTATTCCTACAGATATACCATAACTTGGAAGAAGGAGAACCTTCACAGACATCTTAAAGTGGACCCAAACCCACTCTGGAGGGTATGAGGCTCCAGAGCAGGCATACACACTCCCCCGCAGTGTCAAACCCCACAGGTCGCCTGAAAACCCACATTTGTTCCTGGGACAATGGCGCATGTGCAAGTAGTGCCCACATCCCTGCTATCCCTTTAGAATGACCAGTGTGGGCACACTCCCTGTTAAAGGGTAGCGGGGGATGTGGCCGACTGGACGAGAGGCTGCGCATGTGCCGTAAGAACAAGAAAGGGTGAGTGAGATTGGGTGACCTGGGGGGGTTTTACACAGCGGGGCATCCCTGATCAGGGTGCCCGAGGGGCAAAGACCAAAACCCAGGATAGTCAAAATCTTGGGTTTTGGTCCACTTTAAAGAGGACAAAACTAAAAAG
Organism: Gastrophryne carolinensis; assembly: GCA_027917425.1. NCBI lineage: Eukaryota > Metazoa > Chordata > Amphibia > Anura > Microhylidae > Gastrophryne > Gastrophryne carolinensis. The sequence goes on from CM051235.1 coordinate 107,312,694, forward strand.
TGAATTTCCGTTCTCTGATACCTGTAAAGGGGGAGGGGGAGTTGAATCCAATTAAGGGTTGGCCCGCATCAAATATCTATTTCACAACCCTGTCACCTACCTTCTTAAACAACAAAGCCTACATTTCCCAGCCACACTAATATCTGGAACACATGGACTGCCAATCACTAAAGCTGTGTTAAAGCTAAAAACAGCCATTTACAGTACATAAAACAGCATACACGCAAATGCACACCGTTTTTGGGGCATTTTTCTATTTAAGGAGCAGATCAGGCATGGATAAAGTGTAGATGGCAACAGATCAGGTTGGGGTTTTGATCAGTCTGCAGCCTTACCATGTCCTGATAGAGCTGATAGATCTCATATACCATTAGTGGTATGCATACCACTATTTGGGAAACACTGCTCTAAATGAAGAGGCCAGTACTATGTTCACCACTTTTTGTTGGGTTGTTCACATATTATATTTGTACATACTAATGTGGAATTATGTTCAGAATTCTTACCTAGGTCTTGACCGTGTGCTCTTTCATTTCCTTGTACATAAAGAAGAGAATAGCCATCATAAACTCTAGAGGTTCCCTGAGGACATGCAGGTAAGTCTGATGACTGACTGTGGCGGGTAACAAGGAATCCATGAGCTACAGATCCTAAGCCAGGCGGGCCGGGAGGACCTTGCAAACCATCTGGACCTGGAGGGCCTTGGTTTCCAATTGACCCTAGTAAAAGAAAATACACATTTATTTTACAGTATCTGTAACATAAATTATTTTTATAATTATAATACCAAAATAACTTGTTTCTAATAGCACCTCTCTCCATGAATCTCCAGCAGGATATGTTTTCATGTAAGCTTTGGTTTTGTACACCACAGCAAAGTGTTATGGACAAAGCTGAGTGTCTCTTTTCAGTTCAGGACAGCTGCCATACATGAGGAAGCTAGCTTGTCCCATGTAGCAGGTGTGTTTGAGAGGCAGTACTGAGCTGGTCCTGTATCTGCAGTTCAGTTTGTATTCATGTATGGTCTGTGCGCCGTATAAGTCTGTGTTTACTCTATTAAACCGGACCTTCACCATGAGTTATTGAAAAGCCCAAACCCTTAAAAAACGATTCCGCAGCATCTAAAATTAATAGATTTTAAGTTTTTAGTCACTTACTTATTATTCTTTCCCCTCCCCCCTCCTCTTAACTCTGTTAAGGACTTTAGGATATGGGCGCCGCCACCTTGACTCAGAAGCATCACACATACTGAGGAGAGGAGAGTGGGATAAAGTACAGGGGGGGCGAGTTATAGCTGTGCTTTGCTCAGACAGAGCAGAGCTGGGGTCAGGAAAAGGTCAGCAGTCCCAGAATGCAGAGCAGCACAGTCAGAAGGCACTTCCTGTTTGCAGGCTGCCTGATGTTCCATGAGCCGCCATCTTGGATGTTTAAAGGCTCATAACATGCAGTAGATGCAGGTAGGATGATTTTTAATGTGAGCAATCTGTATGTACAGGGTGTGGGAAACATATAAGATAGACTCTTATTCAGAGTGAAGGACCGCTTTAAACGTTTGAACATCAAGTACGTAGATTCAACGCACTCGCTTCTCCTACCGTTAAAACCGGAATAACAACCTAAAAAAAAAGGTGTGTGCATCTAGATAGCGCACTGGTGCCAGTAATGGAGGCCCCTGTAGTCCCTATAGCCAGCACAGCTAAAGTTCATTGTGCTGGCAATCCGGAACTTGGCTCCTGAGTGGCATGCTCCTGTTGGCGCTGATTGCGCATGTCTAGCTGGAAGGAATGTGCTGTGCCCTCTCAATGGGCCATCGCCAGCCTCGCCCCCCTTCCAGCGTTATTCCGGTTATTTAGGTTGTTGTTCCAGTTCAAGGTATACAGAGCCAGGGGTACACAAGTATACAGAGCCCGCGGGGTCTTCTGCAGGGCAGGGGTCATCCGGTCCCTGGCACGCTCGCTGGCTGCTGCAGGGAGGGACCCTTTATTGAGAGAGTTTTCAGAAGGTGCCAGTGATCAGTGGAGGTCAGTGATCAGTGGAGGTCGATCCAATGCTGTTCCCTTCAGACTGTCAGTGACACCGGGGCACAGGATTGGAGGTAAGTAGAGAAAAAACAATAAAGAACTTTTATTCCTGTGTGTGTGTTTTTTTACATTTAACGCTTTGTGACCTGTTAAGGGGTCCTTGTGGCCCCTACACCAGTTCACAGGGCAGGAGGAGCTGGCAAGTCACCTGCAGCAAGCAGGCTCCAATACCTGCTTCCCTAAAGCCCAGGAGGGTGCAGAAGCGCCAGGGGCCTGTGCGAGCTATGCAGGCTGGTAGACTTCAGGGCCAGGGGCCAGCCTGGCCCAGCCGAAATGCCCCCGTTTGTACTGTTTGTATTATTATAATCAGGTGGTGTGGCTGTGACGTTAAAGTAGTTTGTTTAGTTGGTATTAGATTATGGCAATTCAGCCAGCACATCGTTTTCGCTAAGGTAGCAAGGATGTTTTTTACTGTTGGTTTTGGACAGTATTCCCCAACCCTCTGCTCTGGAGCCACCAACAGATCATGTTTTCCGGATTTCAACCTAGTTGGCTCTATAGCAATAGTAAAACATTATACCACTTGTGCATCTTTGGGGAGATCTGCCAAACATTGGCTATTCGCCACGAGAGGAGGGTTAGGGAACAATTTACTCATTTTTTGGCTGAAGGTCTGTTTTAACAGACTTTCTTGCCGTTGTTGTCACTTCTGTTGTTATCACTGTTATCCGGGATGTCTGGCCAGACTCACAGCTATCTAATAAATCTGTAAACTAGTAAACAAAATACTCGGTATCAATTATGAAACAAAAACAGTGCCTCAGTAGCCAGTAGGTTAAATTGTTGACTATGTGCTTGCTAGAATAGCCTTGAATCAATACTTATATGAGCTTACTATTTCGCAATAGTAATCCGAAAAAAAAAGTTTAAGGGGCAGTCGTGGCCTAGAGGTAAGAAAGTGGCCTTGTGACCAGAGGGTTTCAGGCCTTCCCAGCCATGGGACATGACTGAAGAGCTTTTGACACCCCCCCCCCACCTAATCTGCCAACTGCCCCCATGCACTGTAATTAGGGTAGCCCACTGCTCGGGCATGTGTAGACTGCATGGATGGGTTAAATGTGTAGGAAAAACTCCTATGTGTGCTGAAGCATACAATGGCTATTTATTTATGAAAAAAAGTAATAATCACCTTTGCAGGTCATAAGGAATGTTGTCGAAAATAAAATGGAACATACCTGGTTGGCCTGGCAGTCCTCTTTCACCTTTGCGTCCTATCTGTCCTTCAAATCCTGGAAGTCCATCTCTTCCAGAGTCACCAGGAGGCCCCAAAGGACCTTAACAGATAATAAAATTAATGAACAAAAGGCACAAATGGGTTATCCTCGCCCCTATTGTAGTAGAACAAAATACAGAATATATACAAAGAGAGGGGAGAGAGAGTCCTTCCAGTATGCTGTTTGTAGAAATGGACATATTGAAAAGACAGTGTAAAAGCCACATGGTTTGATTATGAAAATTATAAAGCTTAAGACTAAATAGTAAAAGAAATCTTGTATTTCACATATTGCACTGAAATCTGTCTGTTACCTTGCAATCCAGGTGGTCCTGGTGGTCCAATAGATCCAGTGTTTCCTGGACGTCCTGGTGGACCAGGAGGACCTTGTACAATCCTTATTTCACCTTTCGGACCAGGTGGTCCTGGTAATCCTGTAATTTATAGAGTGAAATGTTTGCAGCTTAGTACTGAACAAGTTTTGTCCTCTGCAGAAATACCGGATAAAAAGTTCTTACCTGGGAGACCTGAACTGCCTGGGTCACCTTTAACACCAGCCAAACCAGGAGGACCGCTAGGTCCTTTCATACCTGCAACAGATGGACAACATAACATAGTGATTAGTCATTATCCCATCACTGTGTTATTATTCTAGACAGTTGATGCAATATATATCTGAGAGTGCTGTCATCTAAAGCCAGTTGTAGGGCACTTAGAGTAATATAACTCAGCACCTACTATTGTCTTTTTCTACAGTGACTGGTATAAGTAACACAAAACATAAGATCTAAAGGAGGATTAAAATATCGCATTTCCCCATAAAATAAGGCAGAGTATTGTTCACATAAAGCTTTGCAGCTCTATCATGGAGTTCTATCATTGTCTCAGTCAAATATTTCCATGATTATTTGTGACCTTCGAGTCCTCTGGGATTGTGAATATTTAGATATCCAGAGCCCCATTAATAATACCTGGGAATCCTGGGACACCTGGTACGCCTTGATCTCCTTTCATTCCATTTAGACCTGGTCTTCCAGGATCACCCTGTTGACAAGAAGATATTTTATATCATATAACAGTCCCAACACATTTCTCCTTTTCTGTTGAATTAAAGTCTGATTATGAACATTGGAAGCTCTATCTATCTATCTATCTATCTACTAAATTACAACTCACATTTATAAATATAACTTTTCAAAGTTTGCAAACTGCCTGCTTACAGTACTGTCATTTATACTCTCAAATGGAGAGTTTTTGGCCTCCAGGATCAGATGGGTTTACTGCCTATATGCTGTGTTTTATGTTTTATGATCAACACAAAACATCTTAATGAATTGACATCGGCGAGTCCTTGATGCTGCTTGAAATGCTGCTTACCCTCTCTTTTATTTTTCTTGCAGCTTTATCTGCACCTGTATTTATACAACAGGCTCACCAACCCATATGTATGTCTATGTGCCTCAATTTTGCCCAAAATAATTTTTAATTGGTTTATACCGCTTTTCTGGCCCTTTGTATGTTTTTCTTGCTTGAAATGTAGGTGCTGAAAACTTGAGCAGGTGGCAATGGTATGTTCTCCTGCATTTTTTTCTACCACCTGCTCAGCAAGCCTTCAATCTGAACCATTGTTCGCCTAGCCTCTTGCCTTGCCTCATCATTCCTTACTCAACTTTTTCTGCCACCCTTTTCCCTTCACTTTTACACCACTGTGAAACAATAGATGCTTCTGTCCATACTAGGCAATTCCACATACAGGACTCCTTATGCAGCAACTTTCTTCCAACTTCTCCTCCCTCTGTCCTATACCACCAGGCACTGCTTCTGCCTCTCATCTTATTATCAGCGTCTGAAAATTAGCCAGTCATAAGTTTTCATAACTTTTCTTGCTGATGCAAAAAGGAGGAGATAAATAGTGCTAGGTTGCTTGGTGCTGCTAAAGGGAGTCACACAGAAGAGCTTACCCTCCTTATGCCTCTTTGTATATACAGGAATCTGCAGATAAGTTTAGCTGCATTCAAGGATTGTGTCCTAGTAAAATAGTGGACCAAAACCAGACCGAAAGTCTAAAAGTTCCAGTAAATATCAGAATCAAACATTACATTTCTAGTCACTTTTCATTTCATGACTTTTGTGTGGGGCAGACTTAGGAAGCCACATAGTAGTGATGAAGTACAATGATGTTGCAAGTTCTGGAGTTTACACACAGTAGTTTTCTGCCACTAGTACATTACAGTAGTGTGGCCACAATGTTAATTCCTGTGCACTTACTGCATTCAATTAAATGGTACCTGAGTAACTAATGGAACTTACCGGAATACCTGGAAATCCTGGGTCTCCTTTAGGTCCTGGGAATCCAGGCTGTCCTGGTGTTCCTGGATTTCCTTTCTCACCTTTGAAGCCGCCAGTGCCAGGGGGTCCACGAGGACCTTCTGGGCCAGGGGGACCTTTATATAAAAAGGAATAGAAAGTAAGAGTGGTACAAAGGGAAATCATCTGGAATTATTTTTAATTCATTTTCGAGCATCAGGGGCCTGATTTATCAAAGTACTATGCTGGTCATTTTCTAATCCATAAGCGCACAGCCCTTTCAGTAAGCCTGCTTTTTCTGAAAATAATTCTGCGTGTTATTTTACCAGTTTTTGCTTATTGTTTTAAATCAAATTGTGTCCATGGCGTTTGGGAAGTAAGAGGATCACAAAAATAGGTGCAATGAAGTTTATGCAGTTTACTTCTCGTAAAATAACTTAATTTATTTAACACCTGTCTGTCGCATCTTTACATTTTTTTTAAACTAATAAACAACCTTTTTTAAAAGAAGTGTGTGTTTTGTGTGCTCCAGTCTGAGCCAGTTCATAAACATCCAATAAATAAGGTTCAGCTATATTGGTGCACACAGGCTTACATTGGGGATTATGCAATTTATTTACTGTAGTAAGTGTAATTACAGGTACACATTTCGGTGTGAACCTGCATCTCAGTGAGCTTTTGAACTTTAACACAAAAGTGTAATCAACATTTTTTGTTCTACTCTTTCCCCAAAAAATCAGCTTGAGGTCCATCATTTTTAGGGTACAACAATAGGGTACAGATAATTTTTTTGAAACTTTGGAAACAGCAAAAAAAATTTATTTTTTCTGCATAGCACACAGGGTGCTGCAGTTTCTGAATTTTCAAAAAATGATCCTTACCTCATTGGAAAAATGATGTACCTCACCTGTACCTGCACTTTTTTTGTTATAGTTAAAACACTTACCCTGATGCAGGTTGCAAATCACATCCAATTGTGCATCCAGATTCAAACTTACTTTATCAAATAATTCGCATGACCCCACTGGAGCACCCCATGTAAAGGCCGTCTGATTGCTACTAGTTAGGCAATGAGGGCCATGCTAATTATTCGCTAATGCATGCTGCACCAGCAGGCATCTTTAAAGGTGAGGGACTTAATTTTTTCAAAATGGTAAGAGTATTTATTTTAAGTTTGAAAATAACAACCCTATGGGCCATGCAGATTATGCTGGCATTTTTGCGAAACCCCCATAGGGCCCTGTTGTTTCTAAAACCCTAAAACAATAACCATACCTCATTGGAAAAATCATGCGCCTCATGTGTAAAAATGCTTCATTGTAGGTACAGGTGATTTTTGGGGAACAAACCCTTTTTATTGCAATTTCTTGTGTGTTAAAATTCAAAAGCTTACTGAGATGCAGGCTGAAGATCAGACCATAAGGTACACCACTGGTGCACCATGCTTTACCAAATAATTAGCATGACCCCCCTTATTTCACACTGAGCCACTTTACGTCACACACTGCGCCAAAAAACAAGCACGTTGGGCCTACTATGCTGGCATTAAACAGGGCTCACTGTTGTCATTTTATTAAATCAGGCCCCAGGTGTTAAAGGAACACTATCGTGAACTTGTGTTATATTAAAAATTCATATAAACACATTGGCTAATGATAGGAGGGGTCTCTTATACACCCAAAGTAAATAAAACTCCCACCAATCTTGTCGTTTATTCTCTTACGGTAGGAATAAAATCCAGGGGTGACAGGTTTAGTCTATCAGGGGTGACAGAACCTGTCACCCCGGATGTCCTTTTTCTTCCATTAAAAGAAAGAAAAACAAGCCTGGCTGGGTATTTCTAAATTCCAGGTGTATAAGTGACCCCCTTCCCCCAGTCACCAGCAAATTTCTATGAATTGTTATCACTGGGCCATTTTTCGCGATAGTGCTCCTTCAACCTGATTTCTGATATCCTTTACAATAAATACTATTCATATCAATGTCACAGACAGGGCCTGTAGCTAAAATATAATGCTTTTTTTAAAAAAAGAATGGCAATGTTTAGTGGAGACAAAATTTGGGTACATGGCTTGATGCTGGTAGGTTTCCATATGTGTGTTGGTGTGTACGTGTGTGTGTGTGTTATACAGAGACCTAAATGTTGCAAGCTAGAATGAATTAATAAATGGTCAAAACCTGCTATGAATATATGACACGGCATGCACATATGTGTAGCTCCTACTGCAGAAAGCTACCATGGTGTTGCTACTGTATATTCTGTGTATTCTGCACAGAGAAGCCTGCTGCATTATACTAACTGAATCCTGAACAGCGCTGAACAATGCAGCTATTATAATGAAAGTCATCCTGACCCAGAGAGACGTGTGCTTGCTACTTGTTCATTTTATCCCTAAAACTTTACTTATTCTTTCCTTCGTTGTTTGGTTGGCTTAAATGACATTTTCTACTGTTTTCAATTTAGAGAGTTGGAGGAAAAAAAAAGAATTTTGAGCCTATATAAAATACAATTACTAGATGATGATGTGACATAGGGGTCGATTTAGAGCCAGCTGAGAAAACCCACTCCTTTTTTAGGAGAGAAAAAACTGTCATTCGTGTTTGAATATATGCACACAAGCACCTTGGTGCACTATAGTTTAAGATAAATCCCGGTGGACTGGAAAAGCTCCTAAGCACCTTCGCGACCTTCTGCTTTTGAGAACGGGAAACGGGAGGCTGCCAAGGCTCTTAGGAGTGCAGATAAAACTTTTTACAGTCCACTGGGATTTATATTCGCCTTCTGTGTCCTGCAACCGATCCGTCCTAGTCTAGTTGATTAAAACCTACTGAATTGCAAATTTGAGTCCCTCGTGAGCAGCTCTGAAATTTTGGTAAAATAAAAGAGGCATATCAGGCCAAGGCATGTCCCCTTCTTTTGCAGTGAATAATTATTATGTGGCCAGTCGATGTGACTGTGCGAAAGCGAGGGCGGGTGTAAAAAACACCTAGGCCAAAGGTCAGCATCCTTCAATCTAGAGAACTTTTTTATTTGATTGAACTGGAGTAGGACAGAAGCACTGCAGTGGACAAAAGTTGTATGTGTGTTTGTTTTTTGTCCAGGCAAGAAAAGAGGAGCAACCACCTCTAAAAGACACTAGAGGTGGTGGGGAATCCCAAATTGGTATGCCCCACTGTGTGGAACCCTAGGGAGAGCCTGGTATGCTCACCTTAACCCTGAGCCAACGCCACATCCCCGCAGCTGCAAATCTTTGGTTTGTTGCATACAGGTGCATACAGGTAATCTAACCTGTGCCCAGTCAATGAAAATCCTTACTACTAGTGATAGAAGGCCAAAAGAATGTAAAGTGAGGCAGACGTGTTGGTAAATAGCTGCTTTTCTACAGCAGTGCTTATCTATTTCTTTGCATTATCTGTTCTGTGTAACATAATAGCTGGATAATGACAATGTGTTAAGGCCTAAAAGCCCACATGGAGGTAGGAAGTTGTTCCAAATGTTGGTGTATCCTCTATCTCTACAGCTAGAATATATTTCACAAAGTAGGTGATTATATATGCCTTTAATTTTTAGTTAGCTGTTCATATCATTATCTTTCATTTTCATAAAGAATATTTGATATATCAATATAGTTTTCACATTGTTTAATCGTATGGACCAATAACTAGTTGACATTGATTTAAAATATATATGATGATTATTATTATTTTTATTATAAATGCTCATTTTTTTAAATAACTGCTTTTATCACTAAACATTTTGTCGGTCACGCTGGCCTCGTCTGTTCTCTTATTAAGTTCTCTCTCTCTCTCAATGAGGCTATAGAAAGTGAATTGCGCTGCTAACATTAGGCGATGACAAGAGATGCTTTTTCAGGAAGATTGAATGTTACAGCAAGTCAGTGTGACCAAAACCATGTGAAAAAGAAACATCAATTTACATCATAACAATTTCTGACCCCTTCGGAGATAAACTCTACATTTTACGGTGACTATGACTTAACATTATTCATAGGAATAGTAATGACTTTATCTTGTCAACCCACCAACACATGCGACTTAGACCATATGTTACATATTCAGAAGTAAAGCATGCAATCAATGATGGCACGGGTTAAAAACAAACCTGGAGGACCTGGGAGAGGTTCACCAAAGCCCAGTGTTCCATGTTAAAAAGGTCACACAACATGACACAAAACAAAATCACTGGTTAATATACATTACAAAGAAAGATCAACACAAAAAGATGTTCACATCAGCAGAATACCATTGTTTTTACATACAGTACATGCACTTTACAATGCCAATGTTCTTAAAGGTCAAACAAGCGGCAAATACAACAGTAGGCATCTTGTAATACTTTTAATAAAGTGGTAACCAGACAGGCACATTTATTAATTGGCTCACTGATTTTCAATGTTTACAAGCCATTCACTGACACCACTTTCAATAAAACATATTAGAACTGGAGTCGAAATAATGGAGGTGTTAGAAAAGGAAAGCATGCATTTCATATGTTTGGTTTTACACTGAAATGTATGCATTTCTTTATGAACACTAGAGACTTTAGTGCCCCCTGGCCCTCACCACTGGCATTGCGGCAGAACGCCAGGTTAAAAAAAAAAAACCTTGAGCACCTTGAGAAAGTGCCAGGTGGGCACGGAACGTGTGGGTGAGGATCCGTCCAGCAGGGGTGAGAAAGCTTATCACACTGAGGTGCAGGTCGGTTTTGTCGGCCTGGCATTATATTTGCACACATAGTGCACATATTTACCCAGCACTCAGCACTTTATTTTTCATTGCACTATAGCACTTTGGTCTTAGGATATGATGAATTTTCTAGAGATTTCTTTTCATTTTGTATATTTTTTGTTTAGGTAGGTAGCTTTTTTATAGGGTCACTCCTGCTGGATGATAACTATATGTTTGTAGATTTTAAATGTAGGTGATTGTTTTGTATGTTGTATGTGGATGTTTTATACAGTTATGGATTAATAAATCTATTTTTGATGAACTATTAGTGTCTTCTATGGTTAGCAGATAGCTGGTGCCCTTAAGTACCTGTTCCCTTTGGGTGGTTTACTGGTACCACCGACTTTGTTTGCTTAAAAAAAAACCTCACGTGGTCCTGGCTTCAGCGTGTTCCAACTGGGCTTCTTGCGACAGCTATCATGCAAGTAAATGGGCTGGTGGGCATGTGCACATAGTGCGGGATGCTGCTCTCTGAAGCCACTACCACAAGTGCTGGAGGAACATGCTGGATTTGGGAAACAGGTGGAATTTTCTTTAAATCCTCATCCTGCCTCAGCATTGACAGGGAAGGGGGTCTATTTAAGGTATAAATGAGAGTAACAGGGCTGGACTATCAATCTTGTAAGGCACAATGTAAGATTTGAGGGGTGGAATATTTAAGGTTTTATCTGGCCATTGTATAAACATTAGTGAAACATACATAAACTGAGATAAGAGCTAATGTTTGCGCTATTATAAACTCAACTAGATATATATTATATAGCAGAACTGATTACCTCTTACAACCAGAGATGAAAAGCTGCCTTGCTCATCATATCTGACGTCTTTGTGCAATCCAAACCCAAATCTTCTGTTTTACATGCACATGAAAACTGTGCACCTGACTTCTGAGGTCCCTATACCTAACAACAGTAGCTAATGTATTCCTAGAGAGAATATAGAGAACAGAGGCCAAATACTTTGTTGATCCCACATTTAAACTGGACATTCAGCATCATTTAATGAAAAGCCCAAACCCTTAGAAAACTATTCCCCAGCATAAAAAAAAATTATATATTTTAAGTTTTTATTTGCTTACTTATTATTCTTTCTCCCACTGGGCTTCAACTCATATCACATATTGAGGAGAGGAGATGGCTGAAAAGTATAGGGGGGCAGGGTTACAGCTGTGCTTTGTACAGACAGAGCAGAGCTGGGGTTAGGAAAAGGACAACAATCCCAGAACGCAGAGTGACATATTCAGAAGACACTTCCTGTCTGCTGGCACCCTGAGACTCTACTGGCCGCCATCTTGGATGTTAATAGGTTAAAAAAATGGAATAGGTGCAGGTAGGATGCTTTTTATTGTGGGCAATCTGTATGTAGGTGCTGGGGGAAACATACAAGATAGGCTCCTATTCAGGGTGAAGGTCTGCTTTAAATATTAAAGTATATTAAAGCAAACAAATTCTTCTGATTTTGGAAAGATCTGTATAGCTTGTGTATATTCAATACTGAATACAGTTTCATTTGAACAGACAGGTCACATTACCCATGTCTCTGCTTTTTCAACCCTTACCAACATCAAAAGAAGATTCCGACATTGATCACAAAGGGATAAGTCAGTGTTAAGTACCTATTTGTATTTTCTCATTCACATGTTTCCTGCACATATGTAAATGTTTCCTAGAAATAGAATATGTTTTTGCTATCTGCTCAAATTATGTTCAAAGTCATCTACTTTTTCTTAGAAGAAAGAAGAATTCTGGCACCAGTATCAGCTTGGACCAATGTCACCCTGTTCTTTGTACAACATAACATGAATAATGGATACTTTGCTTTGTGTCTGCTCTATGGGTGGCACATTAATAAGGTCAACTCAATAAACATTGTGTCAGTGAATAGTTTATAATACATTACATGTTTGATCATAATACAGTTGAAGCTGGGTCCAATGAAACATTAAGTTAGTGACCGAAACACATTTTATATAAAATATACTAATACAATCTCTGACATATATGGGGCATCAGCCTCAAGTTCAGGTTCAGATTGTTTTTAGCTGGATACAATTATTAGGCATTACAGGTAAGCAGCAGAGAGAGCGATATGTATACAATGAAGGAAAGTAAAATATGTATAACATCATCTGGAATAAGTTTTCAATCCCTTATCGGCCCTACAAAATGATATTTACAATATCATTGCCTTAAAAAGTTAATACAACCAGTTTTACATTTCCCATTCATCAGTTGATTAAAGAAGTTTTAATTAGACCTTTTCGGAAAAACAAGCTAACCTAATAAATTCTGGTGAAAATAGAAGCCAAAATTTGGCCAATAAGATTTGCCCACAGCAAGACCTCCTGCCAGGAACACCCTGTCTCTCTTCTGCACTATCATTGCCAGTTTATAACTTGGCTGTTGCATGTGGGCAGGGCACATAAAGATAGACAACACTTTGCCTCATAAAAAACGCTGACAGGAAGCAGTATGACATTGATTGGCATGCCAAACACTAATTCATTCGGCTTCGGCTAATTCATTTACTGCAGTTATACCATTCAAACAGCAGACTGCATCCATTTTGTGTTTTTATGAATACTGGGCAAAGGCTTTAGTAACAAAAAGAAAGATGAGCTGTTTAGGGGCACTGGGCTGAGGATAGAAGGTGATAACATAAATTTCCTTTCTGGGTATAGGATCACTTTACATCTTATAGCCTGTCTCTAAAATTGAATTATAAGACCTCTTGGTTGCACAAAATGTAGTTATAGGACCCTTTTGGTTGCACACATTTGCAAATGCAAGCTGCACACGGCATCAAGGGGTCTCTGTATGAATGGGGTCCTAAACTAATCTTTGGCAGTATCCTCCCTTGCCCATTCCCTACAATGCTACTGTGTGGCCTTGGAGCACATTAACTGACCAGCCAAATAGCACATTGGGGATGGGCTCAGTCTGGACATCATGGACTGGTCATGGGCTGGCCAGGCAGGTCAAATCCCAGGAGGATATTTGGTTCAAAGTCTGCCACTGGGAGCTCAGGTAAGTTAGCTCCCAATGTATCCTGTACAATGAACTTCTTTGCATGTCCTAATGTGGGATTATCATTTTAGGACTACACACAGACACCCTGCCATGTAGCTTTCACATGCATTTGCAAATATTTAACCATATTTTTGGGACAGATTATAGGATCTGTGGCTGGCTGACAGTATTGGGGCTCCTATATGTGTTGCCTTTAGGCAGTTCATCTCACATACATTTTATCATGGCTATGCCCCATGGCTACTGATGGTGGTCAATTAGTTTGTTTAAATATGAATGAACACGTTTTTATTATTAAAAAAACCCACCCAATACAACTAAATGAGTAGAAACCATATCAACAGCTATTGGACCCCATCCACCAGGTTAAATAAATAATGTGATAATGGGGTAGATTTTGAGCCAGGTGAGAATTATCACTCCTTTTTAGGAGAGAAAACTGCCACTGACTTTCATTGTCTAGCCGGAGAACATTTTCACCTGGCTCTGAATCAGCCCCAAGGTAGACAATGAAAGTCAATGACAGTTTTCTCTCTTAAAAAAGGAGTGAGAATTCCCACCTGGCTCTGAATCAACCCCAATGTGTTTCCCAACAGAGAATTCCTTCATGCTAAGTTTGCTGAATTAATGTAGACTAAAACCTGTGTGGCACGGCCCTGGAGTCCAAAAGACTCCAGTTCCAAGCAATTTTCTATGTTGGTTGACTATTTACTGTACACAACATGAGTGTAGATAATAAAGAAATAGGCAGAATACAAATAATTATATCAACTGAGAAATGAGAAAAAAAGACATGAAAGTATTTACATACTTTGCATATCAGAAGCCAGGAAATTACTGGTTTAATTTGTATCCTTTAAAACAATGCACAAGCCTGAAACTACATATCTCTAAAATAAAAAATAAAAAATCACCTTTGCCTCTGCAGGAGCTGAATTAGTTATTTAACTCACCTTTAAAATTGTGATTGTGCAATCCATACCTTACTGTACTTTATTTTAATATTTTGGGTGTTTTGTGGTCAGGGGGCATGGCTAATTCTGGTCTATATCCACAATCAGTGGTAATTATTTAAATGTGGCAAATTAAATATTTAGTGGAATTGTGTGTATTTCTAATATTTCTAACATTAGTGAATTTGAAGTATCTAATACTGCCACTGGTATCTTGCTCTGTGTACGGTCCGCCCACCTATTTACTTAAATGGACATGGGAGTGCGAACACAATGGGGGACGCAGCCATGTGCTCTTTCTGTGCGGCAGCCATTTGTGCCTGGGAGAGCAGCACTAGACCGCGGGCGAGGTAAGGGTTTTTTGTAACCCCCCCATCCTGCCTGTGGAGGGGTGGGGTGATTAGCCCAAAACTGGACTTCTTCTTTAAAGGGAACTTGTCATAAGGGAAACACACTACTGCTTTCAAATATCCTCCTTTTAAATATACAGTATTGTCTGATAAATATGTCTAGCTGGCAAATAACTACACTGGCTAATCAGGATTTATTGCCTTAAATGAAAAGTACACTTTTGTGGGCATTCCCAATGGACCCCAGGTGAGAACTGCCATTGTGACAAAACGTTCTCCTGCTTACCAGAAGACACAACCTGCACCATCTATCGCTATCCTGAGGGCCTAACATGGAGCTCACAAGACAAATTTGTAAAAAAATAATCGCCCCTATTTGAAATCTTCTGCCTCTTGTAGTACTGACCCATCACAGGGGCAGTGGATTTTCTTCAAATATGCTAAAGGGGCTCTCAAAATCATTTAGATTACCCTCTCCATCTATATATATATACTGTATGTACAGTAAACCATGGCTTTGCCAATGTCACAGTTGTAGAGTATGTCTTTCTTGTTTCAGGGCCTCCTAAGGTAGCTGGCCTCTATGAGGGTCCACTAAATAAATCAGGGCCGGCCCACGGCAGTTTCTATGCAAAATTCCTCCTCACCCATCCTATGATGATGCTACTGTCCCATACATGTATGTACCAAGTTGTGCCTCTGACAAAGCAACCGGGAATTGCCATCTCCCCATGACTGAGCCTAATATAGGTGGGATGAGGGGCCTGTCTTATGGCCTGCACCACTTATAGTGGCCCCAAGCCATCTGGCGGGGATAAAGGCGCCCCTAATGGCCTTGGTGCACAGAAAAATCGCCCTGCTTACCCTCCCCTAAAAACAGCCTGCATTTGCATTAAGCAGGTCATTTTCGCAAGAATCTGGGACTGGGTAATACCTATTAGTGGGTTTGAAAAGGACTTAAAATGATACTGACATTGTTCTTTTGCAGGAACATGTTTTAAAACCTAGAGAGCTTCACTTTAATCTGCTTGACGTCATGTAACCTGTTATTATTCTGTAATTGAATACTGTAAATGAACATGCAATAATCTCAGATGTAAGAGCTGACCTTCAGGGCCTGGAAGTGAGATCACAATTCAAATATCCATTTCCATATTGAGCATTAGACGTAAAAGGGGGAAATATTGAAATTGTTAGAAAATTCAACAAACATAAATCCCACATTCTGGTTACATCTCAACTTGCAGCAAGACCCAAACGTACCAATGGAACAGAACTATTATCAGTGCTTTGGTGAACTACAAACTATGGCCTTACTTTCAACACATCCGTGTGCTGTTTGTTTTTGCACATTAGAATGGATGGATAGAATGATGTTTGAAAATGTGTTTAATGCTTGTCGATAGGGAGCTTAGCAAACGTATATTTATGTGACCATTTCTATTAATGTACCAATTAAGTAATTATTATTTGTACAGTGTTATGCCAATGCTATTGATACTGTAGCTCTTGTTTCCAAAAGTCCATTTGTTTTACTATTTTGTGCACAGGAGCCCATGCTAATATCGCATGCACATATATTTTTATTTAGGGTTGTAATGTGTCATCAGAAATGTCTTTGCTAATTTGTTTGTCTCTGTAAACAGAACGAATCCTCATTGCAGGAGGGTGTTTGACTTTACCCTGAAGTGTTGCTCATGGGTTTAAACAATGTGCCCTATGGAACTGTGAGACAAAGAGTCAATTTGCTGACCATTGCAAACATTGATAATAGCTTGCTTTATCCACATTAGCACATGCACAAATAAACAAGACAAAAAGTTTTTTTTTCCAGAATACATGCAACAAATACAAGGAGAGTATGACTACACAGGGCGTGCTAGAGCTTTTTACTGGATACAAGCACTTTTATGTATAGTAAACTACTAAAACTACTAAACAGCCAGGTTGCTTAAATGTAAAGGAAACAGGAATGTGGTGATCAAATTAGTTAAAACCATTAAGTAAAATATTTAATCTTTATATTTAATTGTATTCCCTAATACAATAATCCCTCGTAAAGTAATGGTAGACATTGAACACATTGGGTCTGTTTCCTCTTGCTCTTTTGTTTATTTATTCTTTAGTATTCTCCTCTGCAGTGTCAGCATATTAGATCTGTATTTAGATTGCATTAGGGTTTTGCATTGTATTGTGCACTTTATAGTACTAAGTTATAGTAGTATTAGTAGTACTAAGTAGTAGTAGTATAAGTATAATAGAGTGGATTCTGCAATTGTATATGTATAGATTTTTTGGTATTTAACAAAATGCTTGCATTATTATGTATTCACCTTTGTGGATAGAAATATTTTGCCAATATAACACATTCAACAGTTTTTACAGTTTCTACACCCCTCAACCAAAAAGACAGAAAATAGAAAAAGGAGAATAATAACCCTTATAATCATCACCCATACATCCTTCTACAAAAAAAAAATCCTGACTGGGGTCTTCTGCTGTTGTGGGGTTGTAGTATTGTATTTATTTATAGAGGGTTATTACTTTAGAAGAGGGGGGTTGGGCCATTTGTGTTGGGACCCTCTGTCATTTAAATGGTCTGTGTTATACGTTGTTTTTAATTTACAATACATTTTCTCATTAATCAGTGCAGCTTTTATATGTGGGCCAAGGTGACCAGATTATGGGCACATTGCTTTGCGCCAATCAGCCTTGCATAGCTACAGTATATAAACAGAGTTAGGCATGCCCCCGCCCCAACCCCACTGACAGTGTTGTAATGGTTGGAGAGTAACATGATTACAGAACAACATCTGCGGTTGAACTTCATCTATGGAGCAATGATATGTCCTATCTGGAATTCTCTATTCATTCCTATAACAAATCCTAACAGGATTACTGATTGGTGAAATCCATTAAAAAGCATAAAGCTCCATCATGTATCCATATAAGTATAGCCTAATTATGATTTAAAAATGGGAAGTTTGAATTGCGGATACACAATGAATTAGTAATGGATTTGACTTTATTAGCTGCCAAAAGGACCTTATACTTTTAAATGGATTAAAACAACCTTTTTAATCATTACTGCTGGTCTTTTGCTGGAATTGTATTTGGTGGGGAGGGTTAAGGCACTTTCTGGCCGTGCAGGTAATACAAACTGAACTTGGAATTTATACACTTTGGGCCTGATTTATCAAGCAGTACGACAGGGAGCGTACATGGGCACACCCTGTCAGCACATAGTATATAACGGGCATTGAGAGCCCTGGAAGAAAGTCAATTACTGCCCTTTAAGTGTATGTGTTATGTGCACCTGCTAGAATAATGGT
The DNA here is from genome assembly GCA_027917425.1 of Gastrophryne carolinensis. Taxonomy (NCBI): domain Eukaryota; kingdom Metazoa; phylum Chordata; class Amphibia; order Anura; family Microhylidae; genus Gastrophryne; species Gastrophryne carolinensis. Next base: position 107,330,708 of record CM051235.1, read on the forward strand.
AAATATATGTTGCAATTATAGGACCCTGTGTTGCCAATGTAGCAACAATGATAAAAGGCACCTTGCTACTAGTTAGCAACACTAAGCCAAGGGTTTTACACTTGGGCGTGTTCAGAACCAGCATCATGGAGCGCAATGAAGCGCACTGTTAAAAAAAAATAGTAAATTATGTCTACCTGAAGAACTGAACTTGTTTGCTTACTGATAGGTGACTTTGTCTTTATTCTTCACAGTAGATTATGATAAGATTACCTTCCAGGGAGCAATATTTATTAAAATATGGTAATTCTTATTGGATGGTTGGTGCCAAATGTTTAGGGCATTTTACTTCAAAATTATATTTTATTAAGGGTCACATCTTTCTAAAAGAAGATACTTTCAGAAACCAGAAAATGCATTCAAGGTTTAGACTATGCTGAGACCCAAGGTTATTTGTTACTACTGTTGTTTATCTGCAATATATTGGGCTGCTCCCTAAACTCTCTAGTGTCATATGAAGTCTATCATCACATAATACATAAAATACCACCAGTTTGGTCTTTTAATTTACAGACCTATTCTAGTTGACAACGTTTAACACTTTTTAGACTGTTGTGTAAGTAGTTTGTCCTATCTTACATTTTATTCTACAATTTATTATTAATCTACATTGGCAATACCAGCATTCTACGCTGTATTGAAAATTCAGAGTTTAGTTATATGCAAAACCTGCACAGATTCAGTCATATTCTCCTTGCATGACGTAAATCACAGACACATAGGTGGTTCAGGTACAGAACATAAAGTGAGAGATTGATGATCGGTGGAGTCCTTCGTCTAATGCAATGAGATGAAGTAAATGGATTGCAGAAATAAAACTTGCAGACAAAGGGGTCCAAATTTACTCATGCTTCAGTGCCCCCCGTGGATTTGATTTCACAGTGTAGAAGACAATTAAGTTTGCAGACACGTGCTCGCTTTATTGACTGCTTTGGTGACCATAAACATACCAATTCTGTTTGCCACAGGCAGTGTCAAGGCTATTGTATGTGCTCACTAGCTCATTTCAGTGATATCATGCTGAAAACAGGTGCTCTGTATTTTGCTGCCAGCAATTAGTATTCAGAATAAAAGGTTAATTCTATTTATTTATATTAAACATATTTAGAATGACAATGTTTTAAGTTCTTTTAGGTAAATGTCCAAAAAATGTTGTCTGCAGATTCATTTGTGCTCGAGCTTTTGCACTTAATATGACATATGTGTAAAATGTAAAGGAAACCTCTGAATCTAATGAGCTGGCAGCAAAATAAATTCATGTCAGTGAGTGCTTAAAGTTTTTACCTGGTCTTCCAGAAGGTCCTGCTGGTCCAGTATTTCCTTTGGGACCTGGGGTGGCTGGTCCAGGGAGACCAGGTTGTCCTGGTGGCCCTGAGCTACCTGGACGCCCAGGATAACCACTGTCTCCCTTTTCACCTGGAAATCCAGGAGATCCGGGGGGGCCAGAAAGACCTGGCTCACCCTTTACACCTGAAAATATATAAGACAAATATATATATGAAATTAACCTGTTTCCAAAGTAAAGTCAAGTCAGCAAGTATGGACGAAATTGTTTGATGGGCAGATATGGTAAAACTATTAACCAAGCTCAGATAAAATAAGCAACCAATGAGGTTTCACTACAAATGATCCCTTTCTGAACAATTGCATAATTATTGCTGTGGACTGCAAATGGTACCAGAACCAATTTACATAATGCTGGATGATATAGGAATTGGGGGCCGGTAAAAGAAACATTACTGACTAAAACAAAGTCCAGTCACATTTTCGATAAATAACATTTTGTTTGTTGTGTAGCTAAAGTGAATTTAATGAAAAAGAGATAGGGATAAACTTTACCTAGACTCCCAGGTAGTCCCGGCAAACCAGGTGATCCAAAACCTGGCAATCCTAAAACACACAAACATTAGCATTAGGAAAGCTGAACGAGTAGAAATAAAGTGTAATCATACTGGATAATCACCAACCTGGTTCCCCTTTTAGACCAGAAGGCCCAGGAATTCCATCCTGACCTGGGTCACCCTTTTCTCCCTGAAGGCCTGGTGGGCCAGGGCGACCAGCATCTCCTACACAATTACACATAAAAAAAATAGAGGATTACATGAAAAGAACACATTTTATCTAACGCTGTTAAACCATAATTTAGAGGGCTATCATTAAAATAAATAATGAATAATAAAATAAATCCACCTGTATTTGTATAAATTGCTACTCTGGAGGACGCAATAATTAATTACACATTTAATTCTGCCACTTCATCAGGCATATAATAAAAGCTGAATATAAATGTATGCATAATTTAACATGCTTTAGCGGAGATATAGAGTTGCCTGTGTGGAGATCCATGAAACATGACCTATTGGGCTGATGACACAACTGAGAAATACAAGTGTAGAAGAAATTACTTAGTGTTATATACTATAAAGATAGTGGATATGATGCCTGACTCTAGGAGAGCACCCACGCCTGCTACACTATCACCACTATCTATGGGCGAAAGTTAAAAGAGTTCAAGAAACCTTGCCACCATCATGACACAAAACTTGATATGAGAGAATAACATTTACGCCATCCTGCAATAAGTGCACAAGAAAATGTTCTTCCTATGGAAATTAAAGCAGTTTGGTCTGCCCCAAGATCTATCCTCTTCTATAATGCTCTTATTTGGTCCACCTTGTAATCCTCATTTACAATGTGGATTGCAGGTGCAACTAAAAAGGCAAAAGTAAACTTCAGAAAGCAATCAGGATTGCTGAAAGAAAATACCATTTTGTGATTACTCACCTGTAAAATGGTTATTACAAGTATGTCACACACCCCACTTCCGAATATTCATGATACTTGGGTAACTGTCCTGTAGAGGGCGATCTTGCAGAGATGACATGAAAAAAAGGAGCCCCTCCTGGCCAATAAATACCTGGGACCTCCCACCATTCCCAGTATAAGACAGCAGTAAAGGGACCAGAAAGAGCCAAATGTAAACAGCAAAGAAAAAGGTTCACCATATAAAGGATCCCAGAAAACCAAAAAAGGGCGGGATGAAGCGGGGTGTGTGACATACTTGTAATAACCATTTTACAGGTGAGCAATCACAAAATGGTATTATTCCCAGTATGTCACACACCCCGCTTCCGAATATTCATGACACTTGGGACATCCAATAGCAGTGCCCATAATGGGTGGGGATCCCAAAAAGGCAATAATGCAAACTTAAACTACTGCAGCTTGCAGAGCTTTGCGGCAAAATACAGCATCCGCTGAGGCCCGCACATCAACCTTATAAAACTTAGAAAAAGTATGAACAGAAGACCAAGTAGCAGCCTTGCAACTTGTTCAACAGAAGCCTGATGCTGAAAAGCCCAAGATGCTTCAACAGCACGAGTAGAATGAGCAGTAACACGAAAAGGGGGAACCTTCCCCTTGGCAGAATAGGCCCCAACAATGGCCTGTCGAATCCATTTACTAATGGAAGACTTAGCGGCGCCAGACCTTTCCTGGGCCCGTAGGGCACCACGAAAAAGGCGTCCGTCTTACGAAAAGGAGAAGTAGCCACCAAATAATATTTCACACATCGAACCACATCCAAAGAATGTAAGGTCCTCTCCTTGTCATTACTAGGCTTAGGACACAAGGAAGGGAGAACTACATCCTGATTGAGGTGGAAGGCCGAAACCACCTTAGGAAGGAAATCCGGCTTAAAGCGGAAAACTACCTTGTCCAGGTGCCTCTCAAAGTAAGGAGCCTGAATAGACAAGGCTGCCAACTCAGAGACACGCCGGACAGAGGTAATAGCCACCAAAAAGGCAACTTTCTGATTGAGCAGAGAAAGAGCAATATCATGCACCGGCTCAAAAGGAGGCCCCTGGAGAGCCGACAGAACCAAGTTTAAATCCCAAACCGGCAGCAAGGGCTTTCTAGGAGGCCGCACATGAGTAACCCCCTGGAAAAATGTCTTAATCAGGGGATGAAGGGCAAAAGACCTTTGAAAGAAAACCGCCAGGGCAGAAACTACCCTTTCAAAGTACTAAGCTGGAACCCCGAGTCCAGAGTTGAAGAAACTCCAGAATTCTGGGAATAGAAAAAACCCTACAAGGCAAGGCCCTAGCCTCGCACCAGTTAATATAAGACCTCCAAGTCCTATAGTAGACGTTAGAGGAAGATCTCTTCCTAGCTCTAACAAGAGTCTGAACCACCGCATCAGAAAGACCTTCCTCCTTTAAGATGGAGGTGTCAGCAGCCACGCCGTCAAAGCCAGCGTTGGTAAATTGGGGTAGCGTAGCTGACCCTGGGTGATAAGATCCAGAAGAAGAGGCAGATAAAACGTATCTACTGCCAGCTGCATGACGTCTGCGAACCACACTCGTCTTGGCCACCTTGGAGCCACCAGAATTGCTGGTGCCCCTTCTAGAGTTAGCTTGCCCACCATGGAGAAGGGGGGGAACAGGTACAGAAACCCCAGTTCCCTCCAAGCCAGGGACATGGCATCCACTGCCAGGGCCAGAGGATCCTGAGACAGAGACACAAAGGCAGGAAGCTTGTGACTGTGACGTGAGGCAAAGAGATCCACCTACGGAGTCCCCCACTTGTGACAAAGGGACTGAAATACCCTGGAACTGAGAGACCATTCTCCTCGGCGAGAGGATCTCCTGCTCAGGGAATCCGCCTTTGTGTTCTCCACTCCCGGTATGTAAATGGCTGAGATGCATGGGACATTGCTCTCTGCCCAAACAAGGATCAGAGATAACTCCCTGAGGGCACTCCTGCTGCCAGTCCCTCCTTGGTGATTGATGCAAGCGACCGCCGTCCGATTGTCCGATCGGACTTGAACTGGCAATCCCTGCAATAGAAGAGTCAAGCGAGACAGAACCAACCAAACGGTCCGTAGCTCCAAAACGTTGATAGAGGTATGAGCCTCCCGAGGCCCCCATAACCCCTGGAACTGATGTTCCCTCCAGAAGCCCCCCCCCAGCCCGACAGGCTAGTGTCCGTGGTGACTGTTTCCCAACAAGGGGTCAGAAAGGATCTGCCCTTCAACAGATTGCTTGACACTTGCCACCACTGAAGGGACTGCTGAGCCCGGGGAGACAGCAGACAAGACTGATCCAATGACAGCAGACACTTGTCCCAAGTAGCTAGAAGATGGAGCTGAAGCGTCCTCATGTGAAACTGGGCAAAAGGGACTGCCTCGAAGGAAGCCACCATCAGACCTACCAATCTCATCCCTCAGCCGGATAGACGGGCGAGGATTGGAAAGCAGAAACCGAACCAAATCTTGGATCAGAAGAATCTTGGGCTGAGGAAGGAACACCCTGGCCTGAAAGGCATCCAGAGTCATGCCCAGAAACGAAACCTCCCTGGACGGGGAGAGGGAGGACTTGGAATAGTTGATCACCCAACCGAACCTCTCCAGCGTGGATACCACCACTCTGGTGTCTAGCTCCGCTTGGCTGAGAGAGGAAGCCAAAATGAGAAGGTCGTCCAGGTATGGTACAATGCGAATGCCCTGGACTCTGAGGAGGGCCATCACCCCCGCCAATACCTTGGTGAACACCCTCGGAGCCGAGGCAAGCCTGAATGGAAGGGCCACAAACTGAAAATGCTGATCTTCCACCACGAACCTAAGGAATCTCTGGTGTGCCAAGAAGATAGGTACATGCAGATAAGCATCCCTGATGTCTATGGACGTCATGAAGTCCCCCTGACGAAGAAAATCGACGGCTGACCGCAAGGTTTCCATGCAAAACTTCCTGAAGAGGATAAACCGTTTGAGAAGCTTCAGATCCAAAATGGGTCAAACGGAGCCGTCCTTCTTGGGCACCGTGAATAGATTGGAATAGAATCCCAAGCCCCTTTCCATGAAAGGCACTGGGCAAATGACAGCCATGTCCAGCAGATAACTTACTGCCGCCCGGAGCCCCTGTGCGGCCAGTGGATCCGAAGGCACTCGAGACCTGAAGAATCTGGGAAGAGGCCGGATCTCGAATTCCAGCTTGTAACCGGAAGACACCACTTCCAGAATCCATTTGTCTGAGCTGCAGCCGTCCCCCCACCCGCAAGGGTGAGGGCGCGCCCTCATTGCTGAGCTAGCTTAGCAGCGGGCTTGGGTTTGGAACTCCAATTGTGACCTGGACGGGCACGACCTCTGCCTCTACTCCAGGATTCACCTCTGTTGGAAGAGAAGGCCAAAACTCTGCCAGTTCTGGCACCACGAACAGAAGGGTTAAAGGAGGCCGCCCCCCGAAAGGGACGACGTTGCTTCTTACGCTGAGGTAACTTCCCTCCTTTCGTGACAGAGTCTAATCTTTCTCCAAAGAGCCGCAATCCCACAAAGAGAACAGCTGTAAGCGACTTTTTGGCCACAAAAACAGCTGCCCACTGGCGCAACCATACTGACCGCCGAATAGCTACAAGCAAGGCCGAGGTTCTACCACACATGACCATGGTGTCATCCAATGCGGCAAGCACAAAGGACATGAACAATTCACACCGCTTAAGGGCGGCGAACTCATCACTAGCCGGGTCAAGCCTGGAGGTACTCAACAGGTCTCTAACCACAGACCTGGTAGCCACTGCCAAAAGCACCGAAGCACAAACAGGCAGCAAGGCTGAACTGACACTAGCAAATGCGTGGCAAGCCATCTGATCAATGCGTTTATCCTCACCATCTTTGAGAATGGTGGAGCCGGGGAGAATGAAAAATAGAAGTATTGGATAACCCGAGCACCGGGGCATACACCTCGGGAGGGGACGACCATCGTTTTACCACGTCCACCGGAAAGGGATACTTTTTATCCCAACCTTGAGGAATACCTGGAAGCCGAGTAGGCTTCTCCCATTCCTTAAGAATAATGCCATCAAAATTCTTTTGATTTGGGAACTCCAGGTGCGGCTTGGAAGTCCCAAAGAATTCCCCTTTTTGAGGAGCGGCCTCCTTAGGAGGAGAAATTGCCAGAACCTCAAAAAGGTGAGCCAAGACCTTCGGGGTATCCACAGCATCCCCCTGCCCTTGCTCAGTATCAGCACCAACAAATTGCTGATTGTCAGAACCCTCAGAATCCTCAAATAATTCCCCCTCTTCTAGCGGGGAATAATCAGACCAGTCACGTAAATCATAATCATCAAACTCAAAGGCCGGCGCGGCTGGAGACAAATGCTTTCGCTTAGCCGAGGCCTTTCTGGCAACAGAGCTAGAAATACATTTCTCAATATTAGCCAGTCTGGCACATACATCAGATTGCGCCTCCCCACCTGTGACAACATCACTAGGGGTACGGATAAGGCAGGGTGGGGAAGGAGATGAGGCCGGTACCCCGGACCCAGACGCCTGAGCCCCCGACTGCTGCGTTATGGCCCGCTGAGCACAAGGTATGCAAACAAGTACATTATCCCCCGCAAGGGATGCCCCACAACCCACACACTGCCGGGGATGCCCCGAGGGGAGCCCAAGCCTGCTATCCTGAGAAGCCTCCATATGGTGATTTTAATGTAGTCACAATGACCAGAGGGATTTACGCTATTTAGCTACCCGGGATGCCCCTTCAGGTCCCAAGTGGGAGGATTTTTTTATTTTTTTTAATTTTTGTTAATTTTTTTTTGGAAACCCTAAATTAAACTCTAAGGGACCCTAGGACCGGGAGAACTCCCTCTTTAAACTTCAAAAAAAAGGGATCCCACCTAGAAGACACGAGAACAGACGTGTCAACATGCACATCACCCACCATATAAGACAGTTAAAAATGGTGAAATAAATAAAATCCACTCACCGCAGCAAAGCAGCGACCGTCAACCCTCACAGCAACAAGGGAATGAGAGGGAGAGCAGTAAAGCAGGCAGCGAGGCCGGAAAGAGTGCTTGAGAGAAGCCGGCCTCGAGGGGGGCCACAACGAGCACCTGTTGAAAGTGAAACCGGCCCAGCACAATGGCGGCAAAAACACATACAAACACACACACACACAATCCACACACATTTTCCCCCAAATAAAGTAAAACAACCCACAGGAGAAAAGGCCTCCCCCCTCCCCCAAGGGGCACAGAGGGACACAGTAGGGGGGAGAACCCACACCAATAGGTGAAAGGGTAAGAGGGATGGGCCATCCTAAGCCGGGATCAACAACCCGGACACCGCCTACCCCTTTGTATGGGGTCTCATGGGGGAGCTAGCTCCCATATACACCACAAGGTGCAGCCTACCATTGTCTGGACCATAGTTTCAATTAAAAAAGGTTCAGGCAGCAATAGAAACAAAAGGCCGGGGGGTTACCCCGGCTACCTGCAAGGAGGAGACAACCATCTTCTGACTTGCTTGCCGACTGCAGAGATGAAAGACTGGGGAATGGTGGGAGGTCCCAGGTATTTATGGGCCAGGAGGGGCTCCTTTTTTTCATGTCATCTCTGCAAGATCGCCCTCTACAGGACAGTTACTCAAGTGTCATGAATATTCGGAAGCGGGGTGTGTGACATACTGGGAATATAAAGCTTCCCCACTACGATAGACCCAGGACCTTTTTAATAGCTGTGTTAAGACAAGAGCATTATAGACCATAAATGACTGAATACATCCTGGTTACATAATTTTCCACCTGTTACCCTGTGGGTGTAGGTTCAGGGATTTCGCCAGAGCCATCCAACTTCTAAGCAGTTAAATATTTCCTTTTTTTGCCAAGTAATATTCAACAGTCCATTTGATTGTGAAAATTTTCCTGTTATTGGCTCTGTCCAAAGAAAATTCCTTGTATGTATGAAGAAATTTAATTGGTGAGTAAAATATTTAATTGGTGGATAAAAGGAAAACCTTTATTGGTGTAGGACCAGTTGACTTAAATCATTTAAACCCACATTTATATTTCCCCTTTCCTAAGAGCAGGGGGAATATAGTGCTCTCCAAAGTTATTTTCCAAAGAACAGAGGAACCCTTTTCCATATGATCTTAGATTAAAATAAAACTGTGCACACCCAGGGCATATCTTTCATAAAGCTAATGAACCAAATTTGGTCATTTAACCGTTCATCTCTCATCTCTGGATAAGTGACTGAAAACTCTGCCTGGCAATGGCCAAGCACAGAGGAACTACAGTGGTTAGAGAAGGAAAGTGAGAACAGAACAGATTACTTTCTAAAATGTTGTAGCCATTTATTTTTAACCTATGTTATCTGCTATATTACAACTAGTCTATATGGCAGACCCGTGCTAAAGTAAACACATGGCAAAAACCCTATTAATCTTTATTCAGCCTATTGGACTAGGGTTGCAGATAAGCAGCTCTGAATCTTCTTGACCCATAAAAAGAATTACAGTAATAGGAACGTGACAAGATTATTTTAAGTGTAAAGAACCTGCTCATAATTGTTGTTTCTTACCTCTTGAGCCTGGTGAGCCTGGAACGCCAGGGTTTCCTGGAGGTCCATCAAGTCCTTTAGACCCAGGACTACCTGGAACACCTAAAAAAAAAAAGACAAGTCATGACTTGTAATGATTATGGCAAACATTATACCAAAACCAGATAGTATTTGTTTGACTACCTCATAGGTTTCTGTTATTTCCAAACTTTTCAAATATTTACTGTATTAAAAATAATCTGCATGTCTCCTATATACCGTATTGTTTGCCCCATAAGACGCACCAAGGATTTGGAAGAGGAACATAAGAAAAAAAAATCAGAACCAAATGCTAAAATCCCCCCTCTCAAACACCCCATTACAGACCCCACATTACAGGCAGTGAGCGACATCCCAAATACAGGCAGTGTGTGGCAATCCCAAATAAAGGCAGTTTGCAGCATGCCCCCAAAAACAAAACAATAAAAAAAACTTACATTTCCAAGGCTCCACCCCACATTTCCATAAACACATAGACACACACACACACACAATCATACTTTACTGGTGTCCGCAGCTGCCCGCTGGCATCATCTCAGTGTCAGTCTCAGTGTCAAAATCATTTTTTGAAAAATGGGTGCTGGTCCAAGCGCAGGGGGGCATCCTCATTGTGGATGGCCCCACGCTTGTTATTGGGGCAAAACGGGAGATCTTTTACCTTTCTCCTCAGTCCCCCGGAGAAAACCAGCACCACCATAATTGGCCAGTGTGATCACGTGGATTCCAGCTGGCCCAGTTTCCTGGGGTTCCGGTTTAAAGCAGATGGAAACCCATTTCTGGGTCCTCTGCTTATACCCTGGGTTGATCTCAACGGTCCGGCTTGACGTGAGCCAGCCAGCTGGCCTACATTCACGGCTCACTGTTTGGATGTGCACGCACCCCTGTGGCCAGCCATTCAGATAGGCTAGGCCAGGGATCGCACACAGCTACAGGGAAACCGGGATGCAGCTGCTAGCGTTTACAGTGTTGCAGGAGCTGGCACGAAAGGTGAGCTGCTAAACGCCTGGAATCTTTTTGATTTCAGGGCACAGCTTCTGGGGTTTTGCTCCACTTTTCTGGCCCCATATTCCACATGCCTACTTGAGGTCGAAAGCCAGAACTGCAAGACGCATACTGGGATCCTCAGAGGTCTGAGGAAAAGCTACCAAAATGGGGTTCTCCCTTTACATAAGCTTGATTGTGGAAATTCTTTCTAGTGGAACCTTTAAAAAATTCCTTAAAGTTATTGTCCAGTCAAAATTATAAAATCAATTGTCTGGCAGTTTACCTGATGCAGTGTCAGTCCCACCATGCCTCTTCACTCTGGTTAACAAAAGTAAAGGGGATTTTGTTCTTCCACTTTGCTGCCCCCCCCCCCTTGAGCCTGACCACAAATCAAAGCCTGTGGTTTGTGTCAGGCTGACACCCTTCACTTAGCAGTAGACTATAAAGAAGCCCTCCTCACTGTCACTCAAGCCCAGTTCACTCCAATGTAATGCATGTAGTTTGCTTGCATCACTCAACCCTGCTACTCCAATCACAGAGGACAGCACAACATGAATGTGAAACTTTATTTTATAATTAGTCTTGTAATACAGCCTAGTTTTAAAAATGAAAAAACAATGACTTTAAGTTGTTACATGCTACTGATTATGTCATTGTAAATTGAATGTTTTTAAGTGTTTTTTACCTGAAAATCCGGGTGGTCCTGGGTCTCCTTTGGGTCCTGTAACACCTGGTAATCCTGGTAATCCAGAGTTTCCTGCTTCTCCTTTACTTCCTGGGGAGCCAGGGAAACCACTTTGCCCAGGTTCACCCTATTGAAAAATAAATTCAAAAATATACCAACTGTGTTGTCACATCCCCTGTTGTAGATAGAACATATTTACTTGAATATCGGTACATAACGTGAAGATTTAGTATGTGTCCTAGGCCTCAGACATATCGCACAGGGTCCTGCTGTGGGATTGTAGACAAACAGACCTTGCTGCTACCAATGAAAGAACCAGTGGATTTTGCAATCAGTAATATGTACTTCTAATTTAGTTGCCAAATGTTCAGACATGGGCCTTGATTCAGTATATTTTTTAAAGAAGAGCGTGAGATAAAATGAGGTGTGATTCAAAAAAGGGAGGGAGTTAGAGCATTATTTTCACCTAAAACTTTTAGAATATCTTAAATTTGACAGCCTGACCAAAAGTAAAAGTTGTAAAACTAAAATATATGCACTTTTACGAATTTATAAACTACCTTTATGTTCACGTATCTTTGAATCACATCTTATTTTATCTAGTGCCTTATTCTAATAGCATATGATTCATGATGACTTATTATCATTACATATTTTAAGGATTTTTTTTAATCAAGGCCCTTTTTCCTTAGCACAGTAAAGTGATTTTTTTGAGCTACATAAATTAAAGTGATCCTATACCCAGAAAGGAAGCTTATGTCGTCACCTTCTATCCCCAGCTCAGTGCCCCAAAACAGCCTGTTTTTCTTTTTTTACTAAAGCCTCTGCCAAATATTCGAAAAAAAAAATAAATAACAGGGCGCAGTCCGCTGTTCAAATGGTCGGCCATATTGCTCCTTGGTGCTATGCAGCATTGATACGTTCAGTGAACCACAGCTCAGCATTGGGAGTCAGCCTTATCAGTTATAATAACTGCTCCCTCCCCAAATTTCTTCTTTTTGTTCATATCCTGCTTTTCCTCTAGCAACTCCCTTCCCCCTACAAGGCTAGTCTGAAAAGATCAAAATGTACTGTTGTCAGTGCCAGCTTTTTCCACTATTACTTATTAAGGTGCACAGGAATGTTGGGAAGTGCACAAAGAAGATGAATGTTAGAATATCTGGAATAATAATTTACTATATTTGATAAATGTATCCTAATGATGAACCCCCCGATCAACCCCCTACACATCCTAACTGTCACTGTGCTCCCCTGGTGAAATGAGGCAGCATGACTGTCCAGCAGCGGTCATAAGTCCCATTCTCAGGCTTTCGCTTTGCCGGCTGAAATGGGAAACGCAACAGCCACTGGCCAATTAGATGTCTGGGGGAGCGCAGTGACAGGAAAGATTTAAGGGTTTTGCAAGGGATTGATCTAGGGGGGAACCCCAGCAATCAGGATGCCCCCTCTGCAGTGGACCAACACCCACATTTTGTAAAATGGGTGTAAGTTCAGTTTGAAGAAATTATATAGGTGTTATCAAACCAAAAATGTGGTGACCAGCACTAAATATAGGGTCCTATAGCAGTAATACATCTATTTGGTACCTGTAACACCCACAACGTTCTTGTTAAGTGGACCTCCTGTTTGGTTAGCACAGTCAGAAATATTTTGAAAACAGCAATGATGCATTACCTTTTGACCTGGAAGGCCAGGTTGTCCAATGCCAGATAGTCCTGGTTCTCCTTTATCACCTTTTGGTCCATTAAATCCAGGTGGGCCTGGTGATCCTGGACGCCCTGGTTGTCCAGAAAAGCCCTTTTCTCCTGATGGTCCTGAGTAAATATTTGATAAAATAGTGTTACTAATATAGCCAAAGAGATTTTAAAATCTAAAGTCAGTTGCACAGTCATTCAATCAATTTAATTGGATCCATTTTTTTTTGTATGTTATATGTTGCACGATTATATCAGAGAATTTAATTATTTTAAATGTTTTACATAAAATCTACCATGCTAATGTCGGGTATGTCCACAGATCATAGCCAGCAAGCCAGGGTGTGGGTTAGTGCTTCACTGAACAATCACAATCACTGCCATGAGCTCATCCCAAACCAATAAAATCATCAGCTCTTAGCTAATTGTTTTGCTTGGGCAATATTGTAGGTGGGTTTGATATAAATAGGATAAGGGTCATGGTCCCCAATATGCATATGGAACAGAAAATGATGATGCAGAGTTTTTCAGTGGATTGTATTTATTTAATATGTAATTGTATTACAAGTGAGACCACTGAGGCTCTTATGATCCAAGATCTCATCTGGGCCAGCCCAGTCTCAAGGCCATTAAGTCCCCCAACCCTTAGTCAATGAACTGGTGGCTGACAATCTCATGAATAGGGGGAAAGTCCTGGGACTGACTGTATTGTTACTACGCCTAACTACAAGACTGAGCAACGTTAGTACACTTGGGATATAAGACTAAGGATGCCTTGGGACCAAAATGTGTCTTATATGACACCCAAAGGCCCATGCTGTTTCTATAAAGTGTTGCTTGTTAGAGGATTTTGAAGTTAGGATAAAGGTATGATTTGTTTGGGACAATGTTTAGTAATTTGGCAGTTTTGGTGGATGAAGGCACAATGGTTTAACATGCAGAACAACAATTGCATGTAAACTAAAGCTGAGTTTAGCATGAGATAAGTAACATAAGTAACATACCAACCATATATTACGCCATGGTGAATGGGCCCACTATTCTTATTCCAGGTTCACAAAATAGACACGTTTTCAAGAGAAATTTCACTCTTGTTCAGGTCACCAGCACATACAAGGTGGTTGGTTTAAATTGATAAAAATGTGTGCCAAGTGTGTCTAAGACCAGACCAACATGTTAAATCACTGATGGAATGTGTAGATAACAATACAATGTGTGTGTAGCAACAAAAAATAAAAAAGCTAATAAAAAAGGTAATTGAATTTATCGTTTTACATTACACTGCATATAACTTCTGCAGCAATGCACAGTACTATAATAGTTACACACCATTTTTGTGGGTTAATTACAACACTCCTCCCAGGGCTTATTCTTTGCACATAATAGTGCAGGCCATCTTACCTCATGACAGCTCCCTAGGCGTATTGCCACTGTCAGTGGTACATTTTAACAATGTATGTCTTTGTATGTTTAAAGTGGCAAAACCCAGGCCTGACAGCCTTGGAATCTATAAGATTGATTCCCTCCCCATGCGGCATCCAGATTCGTGACTTCCCGCAGTGTGACCCTCCCACCCGGTCATCCGGTAAAAATGCGCAAGCAGTGGCAGCTCCCTGCGTTACCTTTAGCCAGGCGCCAGGCATTTGTATATGGCCGGTGCGGGCATGCTCCCAGTTAGGGGGCAGCAAGGATGCACTCGGGAGACTAGCCTCACAAGTGCCCGATTGGACCAGAGGCTGCACATGCGTCATAGGACCGGGAAAGGTGAGTTGGAGTGGACGATCTGGGTGGTTTCCCACAGCAGGACATCATGCATCGGGTTGCCCTGGGGGCATGGATCAAAATCAGGATAGTCAAAATCCTGGGTTTTGGTTCACTTAAAGGTGTTGGGCTTCACATTGCCCTGAGAATTTCTTCACTTCCCAACTTTTTTGTATTCTTTCATACAGCGTCTATTGTTATTTTCTTGCTCCATCAGTGGCATGTACATATCACACTGGCTTATATGTGTATATTTCATATTAAACTATGCACCTTGTATGTGCTGATGACCTGTGGAAGAGAGAATGCTCCCTAAAGCATGTTTGTATGTGTGAACCAAAACAACAGGGCCGCTATGCCAAGGTAAAATATACACAATAATACAATGCTTACCCGGAAGCCCCATTTCTCCCATGTTGCCTTTTGGTCCAGGGGACCCAGGTACACCAGGCTGTCCAGGGAAACCAGCATCTCCTTTTGGTCCTGCAAATTAAATATATATATATATTGTTAAAACATTCCTGTCAAAATATATTTGTGGTGGGTTGGGGGGTCAAAGCTAACCCCCTGCATAGGGACTTTTTATCCAGAAGCAGTGTTAGAAGTCACTTTGTAGTGGAGCTTGGAACAGAATTAGTTCACATGAAAGTCCACTGTCATGAATGATTTGCCTTCAGTCCGTGCCCGTGGTGTCCCTAGGCGACTGGCCAGGGTTTCTCCTGCCCAGCAGCCGCCTCTGCCTCCGGTGCCATCTCCAGCGGCGCGTGTGTCGCCGAGTAAGTCCTCCCCCCTTGCCCATTGTCACTCAGTTTGTGCTTGCTGGCCTATACAGTCAGCTCATGTCTTCCGGGGGTGCAATACTCAGAATGGCCACCGGAGGCTGTTTAAAAGAACAAAGTCCAGAAGGTGCAGCTCTGAGCAGTTTGCCTGGGAAGCTCAGCTGAAGCAATCAGCCCAGAGCTCACCAATCAGACTACAGGGCCAGTGCTCCAATCTGCTGCCAGATCCTAAGTGCACCAATCCCAGCCACTGTCTCACTGTCCAATCCTGCCGGTTTTCCCACTATAAAGGGATTTCCACTGCAGTGTGTCATTGCCTGTTATAGCGCCTAGTACCAAGCATTGAAGCTCGGTTGATTCCTGTTGTTGACCTCAGCCTGAACCGACCTTTTGCCTGCCTGACCACGATTTTCGCCTGACCCCTCTGATACCTCGCCCCGTGACCTTCTGGATTGACCTCGGCTTGTTTGACTATTCTTCGTTACCTCCATTGGATACCTCGCCCCGTGACCTCCCGGCTCTGACCTCGGCTTGTAATCGGACTTCCGGCATCCTCGCTTGGGACTCCCTGCCGTTCATCAGTCTCCACCTTAAGCTGATAATCTTTGCGCCCTATAAGTCCTGGGGGTAACCGAGTAGGAGAGGCATTACCCGTGTCTCCTACAAGCGGGGACTTGTCTATAGGCAGAAGAGGCGGTGGAGATTGGGGATTGTCAGCTCAAGACAGACTGGTGTCCGGTATAGTCCTTACATTATAACAGGCCACAACATGGATGACCTGGTGCAGGAGGTGCAAGCTTTGGCCACCGCCATCAACCAGCTGGCCCAGCGAGTAGCCACTCAGGAGAGTTTTGATTTTGAGCGACTTGAACAACAAGTGCATGGCATGGGTACCGCCATTAACTACTTGTCCCAACGTGTGGCTAATCAAGATCGCCAGCCGGCTGCACCACCTTCATCCTTACCTCTTGTTGAGCCGAAGGTTCCCCTTCCTGAAAAATTTAATGGGGACCGAAAAAGATTTTCCAACTTTAGGAACTCGTGTGAACTTTATTTCAGACTACGGCCCTACTCCTCGGGCACCGAATTGCAGAGGGTTGGTCTGGTTATCTCTCTGCTCCAGGGTGATCCACAGTCCTGGGCGTTTGGCTTAGCGCCCACTGATGAGGCCTTGCAAACTGTCTCAGCTTTTTTCTCCTCTATGGAGATTCTGTATTCTGACCCAGACAAGACTTCGACCGCCGATGCCAGGCTTCGAAGCCTGAAACAGGGGAAGCGTTCAGCGGAGGAATATAGCGCTGAATTCCGCCGCTGGGCGATTGAATCCCGTTGGAATGATCCTGCTCTCTGTAGTCAGTATAGAATTGGTCTTTCAGAAGGTGTTAAGGATGTTCTAACAAATTTTCCTTACCCTAAAAGCCTGGATGAACTCATGCTTATGGCCATTAAAATTGACAGACGGCTACGGGAGAGACATATAGAGAAAAATCACTCTCACTTCTGGGAATCTTCCCACCAGGAGTCATCCTCTATGGGTGTTGTCTCATCTTCGCCCCCAGAAGAGCCTATGCAACTTGGTGCTACTCACCTTTCCCCGGCTGAAAAGAGTAGACGTCGCACCTTAGGCCTATGCATGTACTGCGGGGTTTCAGGTCACCTGGTTAGGACCTGCCCCAATAAAAGACCTTTGGCGGGATTGCAACGTCCTGACAAGATAGAGAAAGTTTGTCAGGACGGTCAGGTAACTTCCCTTCATAGAAATAAAATGTTGTTACCTGCTACTGTGGGTTGGGAGTTGTCCAGGAAATCCGTCTCTGCTTTTGTCGATAGCGGAGCAGTTGGCAACTTCTTGGATAAATCCATAGTAGCCGCCTTAGGCATTCCCTTAATCCCCCTTGGGAAGCCCCTTCAGATTTTGGCAGTAAACAATACTCCTGTTCCTAGAGGAACTGTCACCTCCAAAACCCCTTTAATTAACCTAGTTGTGGGACCTTCCCATTCTGAGAACCTTGAATTTTTTGTCTTAGACAGCCCTGAAGCCCCGGTTGTCTTAGGGTTCCCCTGGTTAAAGATGCACAACCCTACCTTTAATTGGGAAACTGGGGAATTGACAGGATGGAGCCCGCACTGTGCAGAACATTGCTATAGTATCACTGTTGGAGCAACCCAAGTCTCAGAGCTTATTTGTCCGTCTGCCTCTCCATCCACGAGGGTACCTCATGCATCTTTATTGAAGTCCGCCGGAACCATTCAGGGTGATAATCCTGTTAAGTCTGGTGAGGGTCCTGAGGCCCCTCGTGAAGGGGAGGGTACTGTCATGAATGATTTGCCTTCAGTCCGTGCCCGTGGTGTCCCTAGGCGACTGGCCAGGGTTTCTCCTGCCCAGCAGCCGCCTCTGCCTCCGGTGCCATCTCCAGCGGCGCGTGTGTCGCCGAGTAAGTCCTCCCCCCTTGCCCATTGTCACTCAGTTTGTGCTTGCTGGCCTATACAGTCAGCTCATGTCTTCCGGGGGTGCAATACTCAGAATGGCCACCGGAGGCTGTTTAAAAGAACAAAGTCCAGAAGGTGCAGCTCTGAGCAGTTTGCCTGGGAAGCTCAGCTGAAGCAATCAGCCCAGAGCTCACCAATCAGACTACAGGGCCAGTGCTCCAATCTGCTGCCAGATCCTAAGTGCACCAATCCCAGCCACTGTCTCACTGTCCAATCCTGCCGGTTTTCCCACTATAAAGGGATTTCCACTGCAGTGTGTCATTGCCTGTTATAGCGCCTAGTACCAAGCATTGAAGCTCGGTTGATTCCTGTTGTTGACCTCAGCCTGAACCGACCTTTTGCCTGCCTGACCACGATTTTCGCCTGACCCCTCTGATACCTCGCCCCGTGACCTTCTGGATTGACCTCGGCTTGTTTGACTATTCTTCGTTACCTCCATTGGATACCTCGCCCCGTGACCTCCCGGCTCTGACCTCGGCTTGTAATCGGACTTCCGGCATCCTCGCTTGGGACTCCCTGCCGTTCATCAGTCTCCACCTTAAGCTGATAATCTTTGCGCCCTATAAGTCCTGGGGGTAACCGAGTAGGAGAGGCATTACCCGTGTCTCCTACAAGCGGGGACTTGTCTATAGGCAGAAGAGGCGGTGGAGATTGGGGATTGTCAGCTCAAGACAGACTGGTGTCCGGTATAGTCCTTACATCCACTTTCCATCAGACCTCAAATCAGGGGTGCCTTCAAGCATGCGCCACCCCACTTACCTTACACCCACTCCTGTGCTGCACAAGGAGCTTATGTGTACAGGTAGGTTTTGTATGTGAGAAGTATGTAAATAGGTTATACAGTACTGGAAAGAGGGGGGAGAAACAAGTTATTCTAAATGTAGGACATAGTGTTCACATTACTGGTAATAGAAGTAAGTGTTTTGTAAAAGGGAGAAGGGCAGCCAGGAGCAGCCATCTCATACAGAGACCTAAGCCAAGCCAGGAGAAAACTCCAGGGAACCTGAGAGAGGTTTGGAACCCATGCAAGGTGGAATCTCCTGGGAGTGGGCTGTGGTACTGGGATTGCTGTGGAAGTTCCATTTCTTAGACAGGGTGATGTATTATTCTAGTCGGCCTCAACGCCCAGTAAAACACATACTGTTACGTTTTAAATCAATCAGCGAAAATGAGACCCGTGACTGGCCGCTGCAGTCACGTGGTTGATGGCTACTGGATGCCCAGGGGAGACCTGTGAACCACAGTGGCCAATTGCAGGGCTCAATTTCACTGGGGGAGCATTTTAAAAAGGTAATATTTTGTGTTTTTACTGGGCGTCACACCGGAGGGTTTAAGAAAGAACCTGGGAACTGCAAGAGATTGGCCAGTGACTCTGTGTGTACTGCACAAGTATAAAGGACATGCTGGCTGAACCTACACTGGACACCTCAGGGCACAAAAGATTCCACTCCCCGCACCCCCTGTAAATCCCCAGGGTAACACATGTAGCAAATTCTAATAATAATGTGAAACCCAAGGACAGTATTTTACCATAATACATTTGGGCTACATCTACTGACATAATTTACCAGATTTACTGCAGTTCAAGTTAAAACAGTGTTAAAACCCCTGAATAATGGCATAAAAAGGAGGGAAACTCATTAATGCGTCATGTACTTGACAACTTAGGTGTTAGTCAATGCTACATAAAGGTGTTGTTTACTACACCTTCTCTGGAGAAGTGGTCAGGAGGGGAACTGAGCAAAAAGCTACTGAGATGAGATCTTTAGTCCCAGCAACAGAAAGTCACAGTTTTGGGACAGAGCATCTCCTAAATTATTTTCTGTGGAAGAACACAGTCATGATTTAGAGAAGCAATCAAACTTTATTTTTTTTAGGTCCACTTTAAAGCAGAACAAACCCTTTAACTCCAACCCTCCAACCCTATGCCCCCCAACTGGACCCTGCTTGGATTTTTCGCTGCTGTAGCCACGTCTAGTCTGTATATTTGAGATCACCGATTGGTTGATATCAAGATGGTCAGCTCACCTGACAAGCCCACCCGTCACATCCCAGGCTTCCCCCTAGTTTAAGGTATGCTCTCGCTCCCAGAGCTGAATGGCAGAGTATTTTGGGCCATCCCTAGGCATTAACACTTCAGGGCTAGCCGAAGAGGCTTTTGCTCCCCTTGAATAGTGTTAGGTGGGAGGTCTGCAGTACCATTTATAGTATATCTTGTAAGGCTTTTCGACAAGAGGGAAATTTAACCACATACAGTATAATGCAAAATGAGGATTTGGAAGCTGTAGATGTGGCTTGTCCCAAAGTAAGGGCCACAAATTTGGAATAGAATCCAAACCCCAACTCTGTATTTGAAATGGCAATTGCTATTACCACTGGTGACAAATTTCTCAATGTCGGAACACTGCAGCTTGGGAAGGTAAACTGGAAAGACTAGACAAAAAGACAGCCAGGTAGCCATGCAGCAGCATTTAGACCCTAAAACCAGATTTGAGTGAACATGCCACCACCCAGCCTTGTTCCCCTTGTGGCAGTTTGAGGTTCTAACACCCAGCATTCTGTAAAAAAATGGTGGGACAAATGGCTGCTTGCAACTACAGCGCAGCTGTAACAGTCTATTATTGCCTAACGTATGATAATTTTACGATTATTAATAACATACTAACCTAATTGACCAGGGGATCCCGGGAGCCCATTTTGACCAGGTGATCCAGGATTACCAGGTAAGCCACTGTAGCCTTTCTCTCCATTTAGTCCAGGGGCACCTAAGCATTACACAAAGATTGTTATTACACAAGGTAAGTCACACCCAAACAATACAGACATTCATAAAATTCAAAGGCATATTTATCTTATTTTACAATATCAGCTTTACCCCAAGATGTTCAAAAACACACATATATTTGAATATTAAAATTCAGTAAACTCTCTTTGCTAGAAATATGTGATTACCATGACGGCCAGGCTCTCCTTTGCTTCCTTTGCTTCCAATAGGCCCAACTATAGTTCCTGGTGGGCCCATCACACCAGGATCTCCCTTGTCACCCTTAGAACCAGGATTGCCATTAGTACCAGGCTGTCCAGGAAATCCATCAAGACCTACGAAGCAATTGCAATACCTGTAAGCTACTGTGGTTTAACCATAGGCCCGGCGATTTAGTAATTAAAGTAAATCAGATTTTGCATACAAATGTAATATTAAATGCTGTCAGCATCTGCACTAAGTAAATGATATAGCATTATTATTTCTTAATGATCAACTTTTACATACAGCCTGCTGACATGGGGTAATAGTGATAATGAGACGGAGTGTGCTTTATATGTCATATATAGGCTTCTTGTACATATGAATATAGTCAAATGTTAAAATGTTAGCTGGCTCAGGCTAAGGGTTAGAGTTCGGGTAAACTTTACTTGTTTTGTCATGTATCATATATTGATAAGACATTAGGCTTATGGTTTGTCACTGATTTTACCTTTCGGACCTGGAAAGCCAGGACTTCCAGGGGCACCAGGAGGGCCAACAGGTCCAGGTGGTCCCATTACTCCCATTTCACCCTTGGCACCTATACAAAAAACATGAGAAATTAAAACATCAAATTATACATACAAAAAGGTCATCAGATATTTGCCAATATACAACCAAACTTTTTACTACAGATATAGTAAAAGTGAAAAGGCAAAATAGTACATATGTTAAGCATATGAAGTTATCCAAACTTCAGTATACAACAGCCAAAGTTCTGCACATTAGGTGGGTAAGTTCTTCATATTGTTATTTTCAACTTTGGAAAATATCTCTGCCTCAATGGAAAATGTCCGCACCTCACTTACATGACATCTCTTTCCTAAAGCCTAACTGGGTAAATGAGAATTAGGAGTTTGGAGGTTGGAAAGTGCTCCAGTCTATTGAATTCCAGTAAACTGAGGTGGTTCCTCAAGGTAGAGAGGCTCTTTAATTTAATAACTCCCTCAGTTATATGATCAATAGGTACATCTGACTCTAACCAGATAAAGTTGGGGCATTTATTTAACAGTATTTGGAGATAGAGCTGAAGTTGAAAAAAACCTAAAACAGAAACAGTGACTATGAATTAGGAGAATTAAGTACAAGTGAATGTTCTGCTTTTTTAGATTTGGTTTACGAATAAACATTACAAGATTTGTGTTATACAAATGCATGCCAGGACTGTAAATACACTGTAAAGACAAAAGTAGTTAGATCCATCTCAATCTCATAAAAAATAAACTTTACTTAAAGTGGACCAACATTCAAAGATGACTTAAACCGGACTAACACAACAAACAGTGCTCATATGTATCCCTCTCCAGGGCAATTTATATTTCTGTACGTAAAAATTAATTTACCTTTTCTAATTCCTGTTGTGGTAAATTTATAAAAACAAAATAAACACAAAATGGCCACCTGCAGACAGGAAGTGCTGCCGGGTTTCCTTTTACTGTGCATTGTGAGTTATATCAGTTGAATCCAGGCAGCAAAATGGCTGAGATGCTGGGAAAGGAAGCTTCAAAATGGCCGCTATCATTAGAAAATCGGTGAGGAGGCGTTTCAGCTTTGAGTGGAAGTAGGAGCAAAAGTAAGTGCTGAAATGCTTCAGTATCATGCTCGCAGATAGGGAGTTTTGGGGAGTTTTCTCTTCCAGCTGTGCCAGGCCGTTGGTCCAGTTTAAAATCCATGAATTTCCCAGGAAAATATAGAGGAAAAAGAGAAACAAACTGTGGGGAAAGTTTATTTTTCATGAGACTGAGCTGAATCCTCCTATGCTGACTTCATGTTTTGGATGAGCCAGATTTGTCTATTCCATGCGCAGCAAAATGACAGCAGGGGTGAGCTGCTAATAAATGTGTATATATCTGTTGGAAATGTTTGCCTGTTCATCTAGAAGAGATACTGATGTTGGACAAGAGGGCCTGGCTGACAGTCTCTAGTTTAGTTTATTTCAAAGTCGTAGGATTGAGGTCAGGGTTCTATGATTTTTTTTGCTATTCAAGTTGTTCCAAACCAAACGCACCTATGGCGGCATGATGGTTAGAGATTTAAAGCATGCGCCATGCGCTGCTTGGCCTTCACAACCCATGCTATGTTTTTGTGTTGATATTAATACCGGAGATGGTTTGAAACTCTGCAGCCTGGTGACTGCTCTCTTACTTTATATGGTCTCCCAACTTGTGGCTAAGTTGCTGTGGTTCCTAAATGCCCTAATTTTTGTTAATACCACTTGTACTTGCTTGTAAAATATGGGAAGCAGGGAAACAAAGTCACAAGCTGCAATAGTTTGTTTTAAGGATGGCATCATATTGCAGTACACCACCGGAATTTAGTGAGCTCTAGGAAGACCCATTCTTTCACAAATATTTGTAAATGTAGACTGCATGGCTGGGTGCTTTATTTTATACACATTTGACGAAATGACTATTGGTCCACTTAGCCTGCAGCGTGAGGAGCATCCGAATACAGAATGGCTAGCCACACACACAACCCCCTGCAAGCTTGATACCAGGCAGCTAAATTTACTTACTTTTGCCTTCACCTGATTCTGTCCACCAGGTTCTGGCACCATGCCCAGCCAATTAGGTTTGCTGTGCTGTCAGGCACCCAGAGATGTGCAAGACAATCCGATGAATCACTTTGGCCAGTGGGAGACACATGGGGTGCTGGACCGGCAGGGGAGTGTGGTATTGTGTGAGTATTAAGTTTAGGTAGGGTATTTGTGGTAACACATCTAGCTCATTGCACAACTAAACAGACCAACAGTAACTTTACTTCATTGTCACGGTTTAGGTTTACAATGGGAAACACAGAAATTGACTGGCTTACCTTTCATGCCTGCTGCTCCATCACGACCTTGGAACCCAGGTGGTCCTGGGGGCCCTGGAAATCCACGCTCTCCAGGAAATCCAGGGTTACCACGCTCACCTTGTGGCCCAGGAATATCAAATCCTGGGGGACCAAGATCCCCCTTATCGCCTTGTATTCCTGGTGCTCCTGGGTTAAAATGAGAGAAGTTAGTTAGAAGTTATCACGGATGTCGGCAACGTCAGTAATTACTTGCGTCACCCAAGTTATAGTACAACCATACGTCAGTTATGTGGCAATAACTGTCCTCAATGTCGTCATTTGTGGCAATCATCATGGATGACACTCATTACTTTATGGTATAGGCTCCTTTCACACTTGCTTTTGTGCTGCGATGCGATGGAAACACAGCACGAGGACTTTTCCAATGCAAGCGGCTAGGAGCAAAAGAAGCCTTAAAAAAGCTGCTGGCTTCTGGGCCACTCTTATGATGGGACTCCCAACTGATTCAACACTTTGAAAAATGCAGGAGGGAGGAGCGAAAATGTTGTATGAATACTGATGATGTCAATGCAATTATGTTGTAGTGCTGTTACCGGTGTCACTGTATGAAAAAATGCTCAAGAATATTATACAGACATTTGTAGCTTAGCTTACTTAAATCAATGTGTCTTCTGCACTATGTTTAAACTGGCAACATAAAGAAGTTCAATGTGTTCACTTTCAACAAGTATATGAATTATTAGTTTATTGTTTTACTAAACATTCTTAGACAGAAATCAGACTAGAGAAGCAACCAACCACAGTACCTGGTGGACCTTGGGTCACAAGACATCAGATTAAGGGCCATCGGGAAGCGTCAAGGAGAAATGAGTGGCGCACAATGTAGTAAGGAAAATGTTAGGTTAAGATAAAAAGTAAGCACATACATGTTACAAAAGACAAAGTTAATTAAAGGACAGGACAATAAACCAATAATAAAAGCATAGATTGTAAAAGGATTTACTAAATTTACTAAAACTACTTTCATTAATTAGATAAGCACAGCAGATTTATTGCTAGCCCTACAATTATTTGATCAACCTCAAGCGGTTTTCCTCTCCCCTTACTAATAACTGTACAACGCAGGTAAGTCTTTATAATTATTTCAGTCTCACTTCGTGTACATCGTGTATATTTTAAATATTGTGCCTAGAATAAAGGGCACAGGTTGTACACCTGTATCCTGTAATATTATTTTGGCAGTGGATGTTTCTTAGGGTCTTGTTATGTGTACATTAAGCTGTGATGCTGTTCAGCTCTCTACTTCATCTAAATCAAACACCCAAAGGGCCATTTTACACACAGTGCAGGCTCAGGCATAAGTCCTCTGCACATCTAGGGATATTTTCTGCATTTTAATACTGTATATTAATGTACTACTAAAATAATAATAATCATAAAATAATTTATGTACACCTGGAATAGAGATACATTCCATGACTGTTGTACATCTGAAAACATTAGTGGGTGGGTAACAACAAAATAGAAAGCGGTTTTATAAAAACACTGACATTCTGCAAAACCATAATTATTTTTATGGAATAATAGTTTTCATAATGGTTTATGTCGATCTTATTAGTAAAGGTATATGTCTGCAAGAAAGGACTTGAAGTCCACTTACAACTGAATTTTTTCAAGTGTATATTATACATGCTTAGCTGATCTAGCATTGTTTTATGTTTTCTAATGTTGGCAAATGTGTGTATTATGGAAGCAGTATTCATCTGTTGCTATTGGCAATGTACACCAAGTGCAGTCCAAGTGTGAGTGAGCTCCCTCACCTTAGCAGTTGCCATAGCAGCTGTGCTCTGTGTGTACAATAGCAACAGTTTGCAGATAGTGTCAACTGCTTCCATAAAACATACTTTTGCTAACACAGGAAAAAAATAAAAAAATGCTAGATCAGCTCAGCACCCTGAGCACCTTGTTTTGGCACAAAAACAAGCAATTCTGTGAGTACTCACCTGTAGAATTGTTTTTGTTCTTGCATGGCACGGCCCGCTTCGGTATTCATAACAGTTGTGTTATTCCGCCACAAGGTGGCGCAGTGGTACTGCAGAAAGCTGTGGCACCTCCCGGCTCCCTATAAAAATGGGATTAACCATAGAGTTCCCAGCGTAGACAAGCAGTGAGACAAGAAGCCGGGAGAGAATAAAGGTAAAAAATGTAAAAAAGGTAAAAACCCCAATTAACTTGGAACAATCACCATAAAGGGGCAACCAAGAATAACGATAACAAGGGTGGGGCGAAGCAGGCCGTGCCATGCAAGAACAAAAACAATTCTACAGGTGAATACTCACAGAATTGCTTTATTTATTGCATGGCACGGCCCGCTTCTGTATTCATAACTGATGGGACATCCAAAAGCAGTGTCCAAAAGTAGGGTGGGATCCCCAATGAGTAACGGCCAGTAGTTCAAGTCACTACCGCCTGAAGCACTTTGCGACCAAAAGCAGCATCCGCTGAGGCCTTAACATCAACCTTGTAAAACTTGGAAAAGGTATGAACATAAGACCAAGTAGCGGCCTTGCAAACTTGTTCAACAGAAGCTTGGTGCTGAAAAGCCCAAGAGGCACCAATAGCACGAGTGGAATGAGCAGTCACCCTAAAGGGAGGATTCTTCCCCTTATCAGAATAGGCTTGAACCACCGCCTGACGGATCCACTTGCTGATAGTAAATTTACCCGGAGGCAAACCCTTCCGTGGTCCAGAAGTGAGAACAAAAAGAGCATCAGACTTCCTGAAAGGCTCTGTAGCGACCAAATAAAATTTCAGAGCCCTGACCACATCCAAAGAATGCAGTGTCCGCTCCTTGGAATTAGCAGGATTAGGACACAAAGAAGGCAAAACAATGTCCTGATTTAGGTGAAAGGCAGACACAACCTTAGGCAAGAAATCCGGCTTAAGCTGAAACACCACCTTATCCTGATGCCGCTCAAAATAAGGAGGTTTGATGGAAAGCGCTGCTAGCTCAGAAACTCGCCTTACAGAAGTGATAGCCACCAAAAAGGCTACCTTAAGAGTCAAAATGGGCAAGGCAGCCTCACGGATAGGCTCAAAGGGAGGCCCTTGCAGAGCAGACAACACCAGATTCAAATCCCAGACTGGTAGCAAAGGCTTACAGGGTGGACGCACATGAGAAACGCCCTGGAAAAAGGTTTTAACCAACTGGTGATTGGCAAAGGATCTTTGGAAAAAAATTGCCAGAGCTGAAACATGGCCTTTGAGGGTACTAAATTGAAGGCCCAGATCCAAACCATGTTGCAAGAATTCCAGAATCCTGGGAATAGAAAACACCCTACAGGGAAGAGACTTGGACTCACATCAAGCAATGTAAGCATGCCAGACCCTGTAATAGATAAAGGAGGAGGACTTCTTCCTAGCCCGAATCATGGTATCAACAACAAAGGCAGGCAACTCCTTTTCCATCAAGATGGAGGTTTCAGCAGCCAAGCCATTAAAGCCAGCGTTTGTAAATTGGGATGGCGTAGCTGCCCCTGAGTGAGTAGATCTGGATCCTTGGGCAAAACGTACCAACTGCATGACGTCTGCGAACCAAACTCTCCTTGGCCAACAAGGGGCCACCAGGATGGCTGGTACCCCCTCCTGGGCTATCTTGTGCATGACCC
Source organism: Gastrophryne carolinensis (assembly GCA_027917425.1). NCBI lineage: Eukaryota > Metazoa > Chordata > Amphibia > Anura > Microhylidae > Gastrophryne > Gastrophryne carolinensis. The sequence continues at coordinate 107,358,004 of CM051235.1, forward strand.
TGCCCAGGAAAGGAAACGGAGGGAACACATAGAGAAGCTGAAACTCCGTCCAAGGCATTGCCAGGGCATTCGTGGCGAAGGTCAGAGGATCCTGAGGCAGAGAGACAAATCAGGGAAGTTTGTGATTGTGACGGGACGCAAATAGGTCCACGTCCGGCTGACCCCAGCAGTGACACAGGGAGAGAAACACCTGGTGGTTGAGGGACCATTCCCCCAGACGAGACGTCCGCCTTCTCAGGGAGTCCGCCACCTGGTTCTCCACCCCTGGGATGTAGACCGCTGAGATGCAGGGAATATGCTGTTCCGCCCAAGACAGAATCAGGGGCACTTCCTGGAAGGCTCGCTTGCTCGAGTCCCTCCCTGATGATTGATGTAGGCAACTGCCGCCTGGTTGTCTGAGCGGATCTGAACAGCTCGACCCCGAAGGTGTTTGGTCAGGTGAGAGAGAACCAACCTGATCGCCCTCAGTTCCAGGACGTTGATGGAAGCATGGGCCTCTTGTGGGCCCCACCGACCCTGAAACCTCAGAGACTTCCAGAAGCCTCCCCAACTGGTCAGACTGGCATCTGTGGTGACCTTGTCCCCCCCCCCAGAAGGTTCCTTGAGTCCAGCCACCACGAAAGGGACTGTCTGGCCAGAGGAGACAGAGCAAATTCCTGATCCAGAGACACAGGGTCCCGATCCCAAACTGACAAGAGGTGCAACTGAAGAGGTCTCATGTGAAACTGAGCAAAGGGGACTGCCTCGAAGCAGGACACCATCAGGACCACCAACTGCATCCCCTGACGGATGGAGGGATGAGGACACGAGAGCAGAGCCCGTGCCTGCTTCTGAAGACCCTCCACCTTCTGCTGAGGAAGGAACACCTTGACCTGAGAGGTATCCAGAGGCATGCCCAGAAAGAACCTCACCAAGGACGGGGAAAGTGAAGACTTGGGATAGTTGATCACCCCCCCGAAGGACTCTAGAGTGGAGGTCACCATCTGAGTGTCCTGCTCGGCCTGAGGAAAGGACTTGGCCACAATCAGGATGTCGTCCAGGTAAGGAATGATGCGGATGCCCTGGTTCCATAGCAGAGCCATCACTCACGCCAGTACCTTGGTGAACACCCAAGGCGCCGAGGTGATACCCCTTGTAACCGGAGGACACCACCTCCTGAATCCACCGGTCTGAGACGTGAAGCCTCCACACGTGAGCAAAGAGCCGAAGCCGTCCCCCCACCCGGATGGGTGAGGGCGCCCCCTCATGCCTGAGGAGGCTTGGGAGAGGGTTTGGGCCTGGAACCCCAGGAGAGACCGGAACGACCACGGGATCTGCCACGGCCCCAAGAATCTCTGCGGCCACTAGAGAGGAGGGAGCCACGGCCTCCTCTGGGAGCACGAAGGGAAGGGAGGGAGACGGAGGACCCCCGAAAGGGCCGAGACTGCCTCCTACGCTGAGGTAGCCTGCCATCCTTGGCTAGAACATCAAGACGCTCCCCAAAGAGCCGCAGCCCTGCGAAGGGGAGTCCAGTGAGAGCTTTCTTAGCAGTGGCGTCAGCCACCCACTGGCGCAACCAAACAGAGGGGCCCATAAACGGCACTCACGTGACCCGGCCAGCGCCATGGCAAAGCAAAAAACGCCTCAGGTTATAGCGCCAACCACCGCGGAGCGCAGTACAAAGCGGCGCGGTGGCTAAAAAACACCAAAAAACACACAATTAACGCCAAACCACCACATATAACACCACTCGCCGCTACCACCCGCCCCCCCCGAACAAAGTCAGAGAGGGGGGGGAGAGAGAGAGACGAGAAGGCAGCGGCGAGTATCCAGGCCAGGTAGGGGGGGGGGGGGGACCCCTGAAGGAAAAGGGGACACAGTCCCCAAAACACTCACCCCCTCAGAAGCCAGGACAGGAACTCCGCATCCCTAGTAGGCTCACCAAAAAGCCTATGGCCGGCAACCTTATGTGGAACAGGGTCTGCGGCTTGGAGCAGCGCTCCTGGAGCACTTGAGCCTAGTGCTCTTCTACCCTCACCCGATCTGTCAGCCAAGGCTGGGAGGCAGTGAGGGTGGAAATAGACATGCAGGGCCGCAGGCTTGGTTGCCCCGCTCACCTGCGCAAGAGAGCCAGTTTCACTGCAAAGGAAACACTGGGAACTCTATGGTTAATCCCGTTTTTATAGGTGCCATAGCTTTCTGCAGTACCACTGCACCACCTTGTGGCGGAATAACCCAACTGTTAAGAATACCGAAGCGGGCCGTGCCATGCAGTAAAGAAAATATACACTTGCAAAAATTCCTTTGAAAGTGGACTTACCCTTTAATATTGCAGTCAAGTAAGCCAATCGATGGGGGGATAATCCAAAAAATTTTGTAAGGTGAAGCTCACCTGAACTTGGGAGAGGTTGGGGTATGCACACTGTTTTGGAATTTTTCTGGTGAGTTTTGAGAGGTAAGGAGCGCTTTTCTCACTTGCAGCTGCAATGGTGCATTTCTGCAGGTGAGGTGCAAAATATTTTTTGATGGTGTAAGAACTGCCCCATTGCAGGAGACCCTTCCTCTTTATTTCTTGTGTGATGCGTGAAAAAACATCTCCACAGACATCCTATTTGGAGATGCTCTCCCAAAGTAAGCTTTACCTTACCAAAATCTTTTGGATGCTCTATAATACTTTATGATAGTCAAATATATTCATACACACAGCTGACATAATTCCATTTTAAATTTGGAACAAACTGCAATAGGACTATACAATAATTAGCAAAAATGTTTGTCAGACGTCAGTTTTTTTTTATAAATAGTATGTAGATCAGTGCACAAGTGCAATTAGTTATTACAGAGACACGTGCAATTTTAACATGCAGTTAGTAACAGACATGGAAAAGCTTGAATTCATTTATCCAGCCAGTGATTAAAGCAGTGTGTGTGACGGATGCAAAATGGCAATCAGTGCAGTGCGCGGTGATCTTGTGACATTGTTCTTAACTGCATTCTTCATGCTGAATAACTAGGTGGCTTTTTCAAGCATCGCTAAATACAGAACTGTGAAATGACATGCATCAGACGTGATGGTTTCACAAAAAAAGTGTAGGTACATTCCAACTGAAGCCTGATTCAGTCCAAAACATTTTTCTTTCTGTTTCTTGATGGGGGAAAGGGGGGGGAGGCTAGGGCCCCACTTACCTAGTTGTTGCTTATAATTTAGGTATGTTTGGGAGCCTATTTCAGGTTGCTATATAGTTTCCTTTGAGCAGTCTTCTGCTGGTTCAATTCCAGCCATTGCACACAATCAAAGTGCTCCTGAGCAAGGCAACCAAACTCCCCGACCAATACAGATTGTTTTCAACAAATTATATGGTGTACATACAGATATAATAAGTACACCTAAAGGTGGTGGGTGAAGACCCTGTGTGCTTTTTTATTTGTTCATATTTGTATTAGAAAATAATAACAATAACAATAAATAGTGAATGATGAATTAAACTTAAAATTACAGAATCAGAGAAAAGTATTAACCTTTTTTTTCTTCTCTTTTTATTTTTCTTCATTTTTTTTCTTTAGTTATATAAACTCTTTATTATTATTGTTTTTATTATTTTCTAATACAAATATGTACAAATACAAAAAGCACAGAGGGATTCCATCCACCACCTCCAGGTATACTAATTATATCTGAACGTTTACACCATATAATTTGTTGAACTCAATTTGTTAGTTTTATCAGTTGGTTGTCTTGCTCAGAAGCATTTCAGTTGTGTGCCATGGCCAGAATTGAACCATCAGCAACCCATGATGAGGTTGTGTTTATACCTGTAGGCCAAAACTGCCTTTAGTCTATACTAGGAGAGTTGTGACTATATGTTACTATGGTTACTATGTATGTCTTACAATTGTAAAAATGTGTTGACGTGAACCTATTTAAATGATTAGATAGCGCTGACACCTGCTGCCTGAAGACAATTCATTTCGAAACACGTGTCAGGCAGGCAGAGTGACTTTTATTATCTAAAACAATAAAGACACTTATTGCTTTTAATAATATCAGCGATGTGGATGTCATGTTTATTATGATATTAACGGCTTAAATCAGGAATCGTGGAGCTGGCTGTGGGGATATCGCAGCAGGCTAAAGAAGATTATATATTATAGGCTGATTGGATATCCTGTCCCGGAGCCCCTACAATCAGTGGTGGGCTTGGGGCACTGGTGAGTGGATACAATTTTAACCCTTACTCTCCTGAGCCATTTGTGCCTAATGCTGGAAGCAAGTGCATTAAATGCAGCAAAATGACAGAAGGGGGGGGGTATGCATCTAGAACGTCACTTGGGGAATCGCAGTGCTGGATTCCCAGCAGGGCACAGAGGGAAAGGTGAGAATTACGGACATTCGGTCTGTCATATTGCTGCAGAAACCAGACAGATATACCCTATTAAACAAGCCCCAAGACGTTGAATTGTATATATAATATACAAAAGAGGAGACTGTCCTCCTTGTAGCCCACCCCCCTTCCTTTTTTCTTGATCTGTTTGTATATTCAGAGTAGGGCCTTGATTCACTAAGAGTTGAAAAAAAGTCTCATGGTATTAAAAAATTCAATTCATGAGAAAAAAAAGCATGAAAATTTCAGTTACTGAGTTACCAGATAGGAAAACAATGAAAGTCAATGGCACTTATTTACTCTCGAGAAAAGTATAGAATTTTTTACTTCTTTGTACAAAGTACCATTGACTTTCATTGTCTTCCAAGCTGATGATTCACTAAAAGTGAAAGTCTCAGGCTTTTTACTCATGAATTTAATTTTTTTACTACCATGAGAATTATTTTCAACTCTTAGTGAATCGAGGCCTAGGTGTGTATTCCTACTGACGGTTTGCTGTTCCTTTTGACTACTTTGCTCATATCAGGAATTGAATTACTTTTGCCTGGCCTGTGGCACCAGCTACAAAGAGAAATTGCTGGTGCAGCCTAAAATAGACTCCACAGGCTGCAGCCTATATTTGTGAGGTTACAGAAGTTGACAGACATCAAAAAGAAACATTACAGTGACTAACGCTTCCCCCACTTTATCCAACACAAAGAAAAATGTTTTGGCAGGAGTTCAGCTTAAAAATGATGCTCAACTATCTTGATGGTGATAATTAGTATTCATAACAAGTGCAATAACATATCTCAACCCCTATTTAATAAGATAATACAAGTAAATATATATCTCAGTAGTCTGCTTTTGTACCCAGCCTGCACAAGGCGGAGGACTCTGGAAATCTTACTGAATGTATTAATACATTCTTTAAACCTGGGAAACTTACAGCCTCTTTTGTTGCTGCTTTGTGTGAAGTTTGTAAAAAAAAAAGAATCATGTTACTACTCAAATAGATGAGCCAATATCTGTACATTTACTGAACTAAGTTCTGCCATTTGTATGTTTAAAGGTTATACCAAAATGTTGCAGGAAAACTATTTAAAGGCGCTCTATCGCAAAATGTAGTAGTAACATTTTGAAAAAATAAAGAGATGCATACACATGCTTATAAAATGTTTAAAATAGCTATGAAAATATTGAATAAATAAATTATTTGGTTATTTTTTAAAACCCTAAAAAGGAAGCCAATAGCCTCTTCCATTTGGTTTATAGGGGGGTTTCACATTCCTTTCATCAGTGATCCCTCTATCTCTCTCTCTTTATCCCCCCCCCTCTCTCTCCCAGAAGGGTTCCTCAGTGGCAAGCATCTCTGACGGGCACCTCAGTGACGTGCATCTCCGATGGGCACCTCAGTGATGAACATCACTGATGGGAGACTCAGAGACAAGCATCTCCGGTGGGCACCTCAGTGATGAACATCACTGATGGGAGACTCGGAGACAAGCATCTCCGATGGGCACCTCCTCCCCAAATGGTGGCTCACCATATCCGCCGACAAACAAGAAATGGCCTTCAATCTAACACTTCCCCCCAGCCAGCTGCACCTGCCCCAGGCACCACCCCCTCCTCATCCCCACTTCACTCTAGCTACTATGCTATGCGGCAGCAAGAGGAGGTCTCCCCTGCAGAAGACATGGTTTCTTGTCACCCAGGCTATTTTTCAACTAATTCCACTTGAAAAAGGGAACATATAAGTTTTATTTTAACACTCCAAATTTGATAATCGTTCCAATATTTAAAGACAGCACAAGTATGATTTAAATCTGTTCTCATGCTAAATTTGCAATAGTGCTCCTTTAAAACAATAAATCTTAGAAACTGCCAAATAAATGCAGTGACAGGCCCTATAAACAATGCAGCTGAATCTAACTACAGGAAAACATTCCAAAACTGATTTTTCTAAGCACACTTGTTGAAACACAAAATACGCATTTTTTTGCTATTCTACCCAACCAAGTTCTGCCGTATCTTATTCTTTTCCACCTTGTATTAATTTCTGATTGTATTGGGTATTGAGGCTGTGACTATTATTCTGCCAATGGAGATCTGTAGGCTGAGTTGACAGCAAAGGGACAAGTGTGGCTTACCTTAAAAAGTGCAAACAAGTAATCTGCACTATAATATTAGTGTTGAGTGGAATTTTATTCTAACGCTGACCTGTATTTCAAGTTAAAAACATCTTCCTAAGATTTTTTAAATATATTATTGTATATTACGAAATTACTTACCTGGAGGACCAGCTGGTCCTGGTAGACCTGGCGGACCAGGAGGACCCTGATTTCCAGCACCTGGTAGCCCAGGTGGGCCAGGAGGTCCAGATGGCCCATTTTGGCCAGGATCACCTACAATAAAGGTACTGATAAGTCAGAGAGCCATAACATAATGTGCACTTGTTGCACTTGTTATTCCATAAATTACAATTTAGTCCACTGTTTAACTGTTCACGCATGTAAAATATACGGGGAGGCCGATTCATTAATAGCGGCAGGTAGCGACAGTTGAGCGACTGTAGCAGTATTTTCACAGCGCCCGCTAGTAGTCGCTGTTCTTGGCCGTTGTTCGGTTGTTGACAGCGACTCAGTCGGTGTGCAGTAATGTTGAATATTGGGTGAGGAGTCGCTATTTGACAGGTTCCGCTCTGTATGGGAGCGCATGATAGCGACTGGCCATAGCGACCGGCTCCCAGCATATTCATTAACAAATCACGCTCCAAAAATTATCGCGCTGTGAAATGCATGCTTAAACCCCAGAGCGCTGGCGGCGATGGGTTAAAAGTAGTTTTTTAACCCCCAAACAACCATATTTTTGGAAACCAAAAAAAACAAGTTTTTTAAATAATTTTGTAATATGAATACATTAATATCAGACCTGTAATATCAATTCAATTTTTTTTTTTTTACCTTAAAAAAAATATCTAACATGGCAGAAGTGGTCACAGAATTTTTCACATTAAAAAAAAAAAAAAAAAAAAATTTATAACAATTAATTATGAATATTTAAAGATTGTTCCATTGAAATGCATTGGAGAGCGCCAGGTAGTGAGAGGTCATACCTGTCGCTGTTCAAGGTCGGACGCTGGCGCTGTGGGCTGAGGCTGGAATAATGATGAATGAGTGGCTATCTGGCGCTATCTCAGTCGCTAAGCAGGATCGGCTTGATAAATGTGTGATTGTGGTGGGGAGCCGGCATTCTCGTGGCGGTGCCCGTCATTACCGGCCGCTCACCAGTCGCTACCTGTCGCTATTCCTTCATAAATAAGGGCCTAAGTTGAATTTAGTTCGTAAGCTCGAAAGGCCAGTGCCCTCTCTCCTAATGTATTCCTGCATCTATGTGTTCAGTTACACTTCTGTTACAACTGTCTTACCCCCTGTAATTTCTACTTTGTACAGTGCCACAGACCACGATGGAACTTTATAAATAAACAACAATAATAATAATAATAATATAGAGGGCCTTATGTAAAGCTGACCAAGAGTAAAAAAAAAAGACTTTATGTACCTTTTAACAATCTCCCATGGAACATCCTATATGAGCCCTTTATAACTGGGGGCAGGAAGAAGCTGTGTACTTTAGTTAAACTGACCAGATGTCCCTTTCTGTTGGAAAGTCCCACTGTCCCTCTGAAAAATTCTAGGAATGTCCCACTTTGCTGGCCTTATGGGGCAGGCTGTCCCACCAAACGCAACATGCAGAATGTTCGGGTGTTTTCTGCTGACTTTTTGGCTGAACTGCAGTAGTAGAATTCATGGATTAGTCGAGACTTGGCTCAATCACCAACATCTTTTATGGACTAAAGATCCCTAGAGCATGTAACCAGGAGGGAGGCTACACTTATACACTCAAGCAGCATAGAGTGTAAATAAGCCACACCCCTAAACCATAACCCCACCATGCCTATCACCCACAAACTGGTTTCAGCTTTCTCACTTTGAGGGCCCCAGTAAATGGTCAGTATAACTTTAGTGAACATGTGTCCTATTGGATGAGCTTTGGATTCAGCACATATGTAGCTATTAACTGTCCCCCAATGGGCACAGCTCTGCTACGTAAAAGTCAGTATCTCTCGAATGCAGGGCTCACAGGGCTCAGAAAGAGCATTCTAATGAGCAGCTATATTCATTACAATTCATTTCAGTAGCAATATGTTTTAGATATGCCTATGTTGGCCAATAACTATGTAGATAACATAGTGACATATTATCAAAAATGTTTCCAAAACTCAATAATGTTTATGATATGTCAATGCATATGTTAAATTAGAAAGGTTTAAGCATAAAGAGTTGAGTGCCATCTGCAATTTCCAGTTTGGCAATATATATTTTCAGATAAATGTCTTGTTATTCTCTTTGTTTAATCAAAAACAATCTGTTTGCTGAATACCTAAAGACTACAAGTTTAACTTAAAACATTTCTGATCTCTGAATCTCACAGTTTCAGTAGCTCTGCTTTCTGTACCTTTTGGTCCAGGGGTGCCATCAAATCCTCCTCGTCCTGGAGCTCCGGGTGAACCTGAAAAACCAGGATCTCCTTTTGGTCCTTGTGAACCCTTCAATCCTGGAGTCCCTGGTGAGCCTTGAAGGCCAGGCAATCCGAATCCAGGGTCACCCTTTAATGAACAAATTAGGTCACATTTAAGAACTCTGTTCCCGTGAGCATCAAATATACATGCATTGTAAACACAGGGAACAATACCCAGAGGTCTTTTTTTTTTCATTTTGGAATGAGTGGGCATGTTTTTGCATTTTGGCCAATCCTCTGCCAGCAGGAAGACCCTGTTGCACCCTGAACCTTTTCTGTATCCTGTCCAAATTATTCAGATTATTTTACTAGATACCAATTCTGTATCCATACATGTAACTCAGCTATTCCTTGTGTTATTTTTTAGTTCACTTGCTTTTATGGTTGTCACTACTGCTTAGTTTGTGCAAATCAACTGTGGTGGGAGGCTCATTAAAAACATGTATATTTATGAGCTGTTTTTTCATAGGTTCAAATTTGGTGACAAAGAGAATTTTGTAACCTAAACATAAAATTATATGTGGATGTATAATCTAAATAAAATGTGCTAGTGGAGGTGTGCATTGTTAAAGCGGAACAAAACCCAGCAAGATCGCCCCTGTAATTCTAAAAGATTCCAGCACCAGCCTCTGGCCTTCCCCCGGAGCATCCCACTGTGTTAACCCCCCCCCCCCCCCTTCCTGGACACCTCAAAACTGACCTGCTTCCCGGATCCCTCATTGATATAAAGTTCAAATGCCCGCATCCCTGCATCTTTGTGCTGTAAGCACACTCCTGCCATCAGCCATTCTGGCAGTCTTGGGGTGGGAGCGTGCCTGCTAGGGACATAGCTGCTTAAAGTGGACCAACACCCAGGATTTTGACTATCCTGGGTCTTGGTCCACTTCGGTGGGGCACCCTGCTGTGTGAAACCCCCCGATCACCCGGAAAACTCACCTCTCCCCGCTCCAACGTGGCCGGGCCATCCAATCAGCGCGGACGGACAAGCGATCTGACAGCAACGGATAAGCGGCTCCTCCGCCGCCGCCTTCCGCGCGTCACTCTTGATGCGCGCGCGCCCGCGCCGGCCATTCACAGACGGCTGGCGCGGGCGCGCGCACGTCTAAAGGGGCGCGAGGGAGGCGGCGGCGGAGGTGAGGGGATTTGGTGAGGGGAGGGGTGAGGGGATTTGGGGCGTTTGGGGGGTTTCACCCCGCGGGACATCCCGATCTCGGATGTCCCGTGGGGAGGGAGGTGATCGGCCCGGGTATCTTATAGATTCCCGGGCCGATCACGGGAGGGTGATGGTCCACTTTAAGCTTCCAATAGCCATAAATAAAGCTGTTTACACAAAACTTTCCATATGTATGGCAAACAGCTCTGATTAGATGAGTGCCCACACATGCGCTGTAGGACTGGGAAAAGGATGCTCTGGGGGGAAGTAACAAAATACTGGGTTTAAGTTGTAGGGCTTAGGACAATATACAGTTATGACGATTGCTCTATATCATAGCTAAAAGATACATAGAAAGCTGTTACAGCAGCTACATTTTAATTTGCCATTTAATATAGAGATGCTTACATTTTTAACAACACCTAATTCATAAGTGTAAAACATCCGACGATAATTTTTCCCTTACTTTTGGTCCTGGTAAACCTGGTTGCCCAGGAGTTCCATCTGATCCAGGTCTTCCAGGTGAACCCGATGGACCAGGCGGCCCAGATGGTCCAGGAAAACCTAAACAAAGAAATATAGGTTAAAGCCGTCCTTCACTCTGAATAAGGGTGTTTCCCACACCCTGTACATACAGATTGCCCACAATAAAAATCATCCTACCTGCATCTACTGCAAGTTATGAGCCTTTAAACATCCAAGATGGCAGCTCATGGAACATCAGGCAACCTGCAAACAGGAAGTGCCTTCTGACTGTGTCGCTCTACATTCTGGGATTGTTGACCTTTTCCTGACCCCAGCTCTGCTCTGTCTGTGCAAAGCACAGCTATAACCCCACCCCCTGTACTTGATCCCACTCTCCTCTCCTCAGTACGTGTGATGCTTCTGAGTCAAGGTGGCGGCGTCCGTATCTTAAAGTCCTGAACAGAGTTTCAGCCCGGTGGGGGAAAGAATAATAAGTGACTAAAATCTTAAAATATATTAACTTTAGATGCTGGGGAATCGTTTTTAAGGGTTTGGGCTTTTCAGTAAATCATGGTGAAGGTCCGGTTTAAGGCCGATATAGTTAAAGGGTTACTAAGCCCAAAAAAACAAACAGCCACTCACCTTCACTCCCGTGCAGCAACGGCGGTCCTGTCCGCTGTTACCCCAACCAACAGCAAGCAGCGCTGTTTGGTCTGAGCCCCGCACTTCTGTCGGGTCGAGCCTGGCCTGGCCCTTCATTGCAATGAATGGGCAGTGCTGTTTGAACAACAGGAGGTGAGGGGCAGGGTGGCGCACGAGGCATAGGGAGCGCCGTTCTCTGAGACCGGGAGGTTTAAGAGCGTCGGAGCGACCCCAGGGAGCTGAGCGGAAGTAAAGGTCAGAGCCTGTTTTTTTTTCCTTTGCCTTCATTAACACTTTAAATAGGCAACATTATTATTATTATGCTTTGTTTTTCCATCCTGCACATTTACCTTTTGGGCCTGCAGGCCCTGGAAGCCCAATGCCTGGTATTCCAGGATCTCCTTTCATTCCTGTAAGGCCTGGAAGGCCAGGTTGTCCAGGTTGACCAGGATCTCCTAAGGATACAAACGGTTTAAAAAGTCAGGTTTTAAATAGGCATGACTAAAATTTGGTATGGCTAGCAAAGAATCCAAAACCTTTAGAATTTATTTCAGATGATTTACTTTATAAGGTTGCAAAGAAGGAACACCATAATACCTGCAGGCATCCCTTAGGGAGGGTGACTTCTGATGGAGGTACTGGCCTGCCAGTCATGGGAGACTAGAGGTGTGCCACTGAGAATGACCCAAGGCTACTACGAAAGCTAAAGTAATAAGCCAAGCTGGAAATGGTAAAGGGAGATGATAGGATCTCATCTCTGTTTAATGAAAACAGAAAATACAACCGTTGACCATTCTTCAAAATTCAAATGCATAAAAAACCCTGCAGAGCAGTCGCTCCGTTTATTACTACTGGCTAGCATCCGTTTACCCATTTCCACTTGTGTTGCTTTTATTATTATTACTATTATTGTTTATTTATATTGCGCCATCATCTTCCGTAGCGCTTTACAGAGTAGTAATTACAGACAGGGCAGAAACATACGGTACATATACTATTTCAAATGCAGTTTTACAGATTTGACAATGGATATTCTGAGTACAAGATACAATAGGGGAGAGAGCCCTGCCCTTGCGAGCTTACAGTCTAAAGAAAGAGGGGTGAAGACAAGGGGGAAGGATCACAAACAGTCAGTATTGAGCTTTGTGGCATGTGCCCTTTAGAAGATTAGTTAGGCCAGATTATATGCTTGTCTGAATAAGTGCGTTTTAAGGGCGCCTTTGAAGGTTTTGAGTGTTGTGGAGTGGCGGACTGGGTGCGGGAGGGCATTCCAGAAGATTGAAGTTGCACGCGAGAAGTCCTGGAGGCGGGCGTGAGAGGAGGTGACCAGGGTGGAGGACAGGAGAAGGTCGGCAGCAGAGCGAAGGCTGCGTCTAGGTTGATATTGCTGGATTAAAGATGAGATGTAGGGAGGGGCCTGGTTGGAGAGAGCTTTGTAGGCGAGAGTATTGAACAGGATTCGCTGTGGGATTGGTTGCTTTAAGTTGCTTTTGACTTAAAGTGGCCCAACACCCAGGATTTTGACTATCCTGGGTTTTGGTCCACTTCCGCTGAGGTATGCGCGTCAAAGCGACGTCTTACCTCAGCGGCTTCGAGCGCGTTGGAAGCTGCATCTCGCACTTCCCTCTAACAGGGAGCGCGCCCGTGACGGCCATTCACAAATGGCCAGTGAGGGTACACGCCCTGCTAGAGAGAAGCGCGAGATGCGGCCGCGCATACGCCGTTGGACCGGGATTCAGGTAAGTGCAGCGGGCGCCATGAGGGGTTTCACACACCGGGGCATCCTGATTTTGGATGTCCCACGGGGAGGGATTGGATCTGCCCGGGAATCTTATAGATTCCCGGGCCGATCCTGCTGGGTGTTGGCCCACTTTAATTTGCCAAAGGCTGGTTTAGTTTTAAAGTGGACCAGTTTGATAGCTGGTCCTGGGCCGTCCAATTACCTACACCCGATGAATCTTGATTAGTGATGCCCTACCCTGTGACACCCCGCCAATCATCTGCAAAACCCATCTTTCCATCAGTCCATCGTCACACGCAGCAACATCACCAACATCTTGCAGCTCAGGCGCGCTCCTGTGCCCAGTCATTCAAAAAGGCTGGTGGAGGGAGCGTACCACAGAAAGCAGGGAGACCAAGGATATGACTGCTTCCCCTTCTTTTTCCAAACAGAGCTGTATGCCATGCATTATTATGCACAGCATACAGCACTGATTTGACACGGGCCCAGTGGGGAATCCCAAATCAGGATCAGGATATATCTTACAATGGTCTCAGACCCAAAATGAATCTGTGAAGATTCGCTCAGCACGAGTTTAAATATTAAACAGAAGATACATAATAAGTGCATTTGGGGTCATATGAGCATTTGAATACAGTCATATTAAGCAAACATACTGTTGTTTCCTACCTGGTACTCCTGGAGGACCTAAGCTTCCGGGGGAACCTTTGGGTCCTTGTGCACCTTTCTCTGTTACAGTTTGGCCAGGGGGGCCCTTGACACCTAGGAATATAAATAAAATAAATCACTGATAATAATAATGAAATAATATTGTAGCTAGTTATCATGAAATATATGATAATTCAGCGCATGTTTTTAAAAGTTTCCACACTTCAGTCATTACAAGTCTTTTATAAGAAGCCTAAAACATGAGCCAGCAAATGGGGGAGTTACATTTCTGTAAAAATGTAAGCCAATGCTGAGCAATGCAGTCTTCAGCAGATCAGAAGCTCAAAATAGTAAAAGGGTATTAAAGCAATCCGAGGGGGGCACCCCTAACTGGAACTTACTGTATGCCCCATATCTGTAATTTACATATCTGCATGCTGTTTCCATGTTTCTTCCCTTTGCATCAGCACTTTATTTAGGAATATAGGATTCATTTGGGGCTTATCAATTTGTGTACATAGATTATGGATTTTGCAATTCTAATGAGGGTTCCCTGCTGTGACCATTTTTTAAAAATGTTTATGGTTGTAATGTATTCATGTATGTGTTTATAATTGTGTTAATAAATATATGTTAATGAATATGTTAATGAATTAAAGATGAATATATTGATTTGATCATATTTCTAATGATTGATTATTGAGGGATATCTGGTGCCGTCCTGAGGTATCCTATTTACGGTTTACTGGGACCATTGCTGTTGTTATTGCATTGTGGCTTTGGATCTGGGATTGGCACATTTTTTACCTCATCTTATTTTTTTTCTATTTAGGATGGTGTGGGACTGTTGCACATCGTGCAAAGGCTTTGTTGTTACATTAGAACATTGCTTTGATGTACGTTGCTAAGGTAAACACATTGTTGCTAGGGAAAACTTTCTTTTATAACACAAAAAAATAGAAAAGAAAAAAAAAATAACAGATAAACTCAGCACCTTGAGCACATCATATTGGCACACAATAAGGGAAACTTTTAAAAATGGCATAGAAAGTGGCATACTTAAACCTAATTACCTGGAGATCCAGGTGCTCCTGGACGACCAGACACTCCTTGAACTCCTTTCTCACCAGTAGGACCGGGTGGACCAAAGCCAGGAGGACCCAATGGACCTCTGTCTCCTGGAAGACCAGGAAGCCCAGGGTCACCTGGCAGACCACGTTCACCTTTAAAGGCAAGACCACCCTGCAACATCACAATGGAATATAACTTCAGTGTTTTTGCTAAGAACAGATACAGTACACTATGGTATTCACAGGTAGGCTGAGGAAATGGGGTTGCCCACATGTTTGCCTGTCCTGGTTGCACAGCCAGCACACACCACTGGCCACCAGTGAGCACATGAGCAGCCAATTGTCAATGCGACACAAAGGGTGCCTTAGTAGCCCCTAGATGGATGAACAACTTTTTGGTAGAGGCCAGCTTTAGGAATTAAGTATAACAATGCCTTTAAAAAAGCTTAAATGGTTAAAAGGAACAATAGAATAATTTAGTGCAAACAGGCTGATAACACAAAATAAATTATAAGCTGTAATACACTTTAACAAAAGCAACCTAATGACAGATATAATGCAAAAAAATAACTAAACAACACACTGATAACACAAAAAATATACATACTGGTTCTCCTTTAGAACCTGGAATTCCGGGAATTCCATCTCTTCCAGGGCTACCATCCTGACCCGGACTGCCTGCTGGGCCTGGAAATCCAGGGTCACCCTTTTCTCCTTTTAGTCCAGGTAGTGAAATAACATCGCCAGGGTCTCCTTTAGGACCAGGACGGCCAGGACTACCGGGGGCACCAGAAAATCCCTAGGTGGACATAATATATATATATATTAATCTGCTGGAAAACATTTAAAACTAAATGATAAACTATTGATTGATTTATTTCAAAGAATAAGGAATAGAGAAATTTAGGAACCAGAAATAAAACGTTGTCAGCAACAACAGGGAAAAGATCACAAGTGGTTGGTATCGTTTTGTGCAATGTGCCCCGATCGGAGATGAGTAAAAAAAAAAAAGAATAACTTTAACCAGACCAACAGTTTGGCACAGTTGGAACAGAAACCTCCCCTTTCCCCATCTGCACGCGTGATACTGAAGCATTGTCAGCACTTACATTGACTCCCGCATCCACTCAAAGCTGAAATGCCTTCTCTTTCTAGTAGTAGCAGCCATTTGGAGCTTCTTCTCCCAGCATCTCAGCCATGCTGCTGTCTGGATTTAACTGACATAACTGACAATGCACAGTAACAGAAAGCCCATCAGCACTTCCTACTTGCAGATGGCCTGCAGATCCATGAGCCCCCAATTTGTTTTTATAAATTTACCACAGCAGGAGCTAGAAAAACGTAAATTAATGTTTATGTGCAGCAATCTAAATTGCCCTAGGGAGGGATGCATATGAGCACTGTTTGTTGTCATTTTTTACTGTTTTGACTCACCTGACCCCTCGATCGATCCGGCTGGGTCTTCTCTTCAGCTGGAGGGCCTCTGACCCCCCCCCCCCCATGCTCTTTCTGCTTTAGGGGAGCCAACCCTGCTTCCGCAGCTGGGGGGGCAGAAGAGCCCGGGGCCACATGGCTAAGCGGGCTTGTAACTTTGCAGGGCAGGGGGGCAACAGAAGCAGGCCATAGGGGGCAATGTGCACAGAGCTTGGCCATTTCTGCATAAAAAGGGCTGCATTTCATGCGCAATGCACAAGTTTGCACATGAATTGGAAACTTGTGAACGCACCTCACGCATGCGAAGCGCACATGCATGAACCATTCAACACTGTGCAATGAAACGTGCACTAAATCACAAGTTTACGCAGCTGCAGTTGTGATTGGTTTTCGGGTTTTTGGCAAAGAGCATGAATCGACACTATAGTATGCAGCTATTTCCTGTCCCACATCATAAAGAGTTCCATGCCTGATATTGACCTCCTAAGGAGGGAGGTGGGCCCAAATCAGGATCCTCCAGGTGCACTTGCTATAAGAAACCTAGTCATTTTTGACTCGAGGTCCAAAAATATCAGGATGACGAGTCCATTATAGCTCCTAGTCATCAATCTTGAATATAGAAGTGTTGCAGTAAAATTGTTAACTTTGAGATTGAGGCAGCGAGATGGCATAAAGAGATGACACAGCTGCCTCTATTGTAGTGAATGGAGGGGGTTTGCCATAGTCAATATGATGGATGGCGGGGGGCGTCCTGTCGTCAAGAATAAGTAAGCGACAGACAATCCAATACCGGCATCAAATGGCAACCAATCATATGACCAGTGGCAACCATTCAGGTTTGATGGGCAAGCCCAATCTGCAAACCTAATTGGTCCCTAGCAGTCAAGTGATTGCCAGCCATGGAGGAAGATGGCTAACTTGACTATAGTGCCGCTTTAACTATACCTCTGAGTAAAGACAGTTTTGTGATCTGCTAGCCGCACCACATACACACCACATTTTTTTACAATCTATTTCTACAGATCTAAAATTTACACTTACGGGTGGTCCAGGGGGGCCTGTCAAACCAGGAAGACCAGAATCCCCTTTTGGTCCACTAAAGCCAGGTAGTCCTTTAAAAAAAAAAACATCATGTCATTTCAATTGCGTTTTTGGATAGATGAACTGTTGTGAATTGATGCACTATTGTCGGAAGCACGGGCACTTTATATAATATGTAAATAACTATTGGGTTTATTTAGACTATTTATAATACTTAGGGGTTAATCATGCTTTACTGGCACCATTGAACAACTGTGCCCCCCATGGCAGATTGTGAGATTACATTTGTCTTGTATGTTTTTTAGTACAGATTTTTAATATGTATTGTTTTGTTTCTCAGTAATGAAATAAATTATTTAAAATTAATTACGAGTGCAATTGTGAGTCTCTGGATATTGCTCTTAATTTGGGGGATTTTGGCTCTCCCTTTTGTTCTAATATTGTCCAGTGAGTCTAGAGCTTTTCCAGAGCAGTGCACCAAAATTACTGCATATTGGTTGGTGCCGACCACTTCCCCTTTTTCTTTGTCATTTCAATTCAAGGTAAAACAATGTTCATAAAAAATATGTGTATAAAATGGTGCTGAATATGAATGAATATTTAGGTAAGTCTTTCCATTTCATAGCATATAAGCACCCTTTTGTATGATCTATATATTATAATTAGAGATGGGCGAACCCCCAAAGCTTGGGTTAAAAAAGTTCGGCCGAAATGTTTGGGTACCTGAACCTGAACCTGGTACCCACTGAAATCAATGGGGACCTGAACTGGGGGGGGAGGTGGCAGTGGTGGGGGTGCAGCATGAGCAGCAGAAGCGCTGCTGTACCTGAGCCCTGATCCTCTTGTCAGTGCGGGGATCGGGGTTCATGTGAGTTACAGCAGCTGCCTGCTGCTGCAACCTTAGGTGAAGCCCATCAACCAGCTTTTCTGTGTTCGGGACGGACGCCAACTCGAACACGGACTTCTGGCTGAAGGTTTGAATTAGTTTATCTCGAATTATAATATTTTACACAGGATAGAGTGCATTATCAGAAACAGCACCAATGGAACTTACCCGGGTTTCCAGGCTGGCCAGGAGGACCAGGATCTCCTGGAGGTCCAAGAAGCCCATTTCCTATGCAGTTGTAACAAGTATCTCCCTTGTCACCTAGAAATATAAATCATGTATTGGAACAATGCAAACCATTTCGAAAACCTTCTAGTTATGCAGATTATTATATGTACACATGAGTTCACCAATCCTGTGCATGAGCTTCAAAAATAAATATTGTTTGCATCTTATTATGTGTTGAGTTCACCACATTTTTGAAAATAAAAATAAATGAAAAGAAAGAAGCAAATTCTGTATTTGGATACTTTTCTGCTAAAACTTAAGAGTTTTTTTCTGAAAATAATCTGTCCTGTGCACACATTGGTAGACAATGGGGATTTTTTATTTAATCTGTTGAGAAGGCGCTCTTAATCAAGTTCTGGGTAAATGCAGCTTTTCCTGTGTCTATGTCCACACCATCTGGGTCCCCAAGGGTGCTCTGGACCTGTAGTAGTGCTTCCAAAACTTTTACCAGTGCTTCCAGCACTCTTGCCAAAGCCCTCACCCTGCCTGTTCCAAGCACCCTCACCCCACAGCCTCCAGCTAGTCTGTTCCAGGACCCAAGTCTCCAGCTGGGCTGATGCTGGGTAATCAGGTCATCCGTTGCCTGCTCCTTGGTTGTCAGGTCAGCCAGTGTCTGCTCCCCAGTTGTTAGATGGCCTGTTGCCTGCGCCCTGGTTGTCAGGTCATTTGGTACCTGTGTTCTGGTTGTCAGGTTATCTGGTTTTGTCAGGCCAGTCGGTGCCTGTGCAATGTTTGGCTGGTCATCCGGAGCCTGCACCCTGATTCTCAGGTAATCTGGTGCCTGCAACCAGGTAATCTGGTCATCTGGAGCCTGCACATTGTTTTCTCAGGTCATCAAGCCCTGTTCATATGTCCCGGTTGCCAATCAGAAGATTACCTGTAGCCCAGCCTGGCAACTGCACAAGGGCTCACAACATCAGCCTTGTTCCATGTCAGATCTGGTGGGTCCCAGTTGTACAGGTCAGGGGATCTCCAGCAGCCCACAATGTCTATAGATTGCTCCTTGAATAGGTGTGGGGGGTAATATAAGAACTGAGAGCTCACCACAATATGGAAGCCTGTGGTAACCTGGTGCACCAGCAGGTGTCTCTAAAAAAGCCATTGCTCTAATACCTAGCCTGCTCCTGGACTTGCTCTGAGCTCTAGAATATACATTTCCCCAAGTGCCACCCCCAGCCTCAAAAGTGTGTCTTCAAGTGTCCTGGTCTAGGGGACTACCTACAGTACATACTAGTTAAGCAGCAGGAGACTGTGCGCCACATGTGGCTACCAAGCTAGAAATTGGGGACACCTGGTTTAGATAATGGTTTAATTAAATAAAAGTAAAAAAGAAAGAAAAACACCTTTTTGCCCACGCTCTCCTGGAAAGCCTGTTTGTCCTGGTAATCCTGGAAGGCCCGGTGCTCCTACTTGACATTGCTGTCCAGCTAGAGAAAGTAAAGAAGTAAATAAATATCATACAATTGGCAGAATTAACATTAACAAGGGCCTTGTTTAAGTAAACTTAAACTTAAAGGAGCACTATCGCGAAAAAATGGCCCAATTATAAAAATCCATATAAATATGCTGGATGGTGGGAGGAGGTGTTACTTATACACCCAACATCAAGAAATATCCAGCCAAGCTTGTTTCTTTTATTTTAATGGATGGAAGAGGAAGTCAGGGGTGACAGGCTCTGTCACCCCTCATAGACTAAACCTGTCACCCCTGGATTTTGTTCCTACCATGCGAGAATAAACCTTGGCAGGAGTTTTATTTAGTTCGGGTGTATAAGTGACCCCTCCTCTTATTAGCTGATGTGTTTATTTGAATTTTTAACATTACACAATTTCGCAATAGTGCTTCTTTAATGTTTATTTTGAATATGGAAAAGTAGAGTGCTGTGACAACTTATTTCCATTTGATTTTTAAAGTAAATAAATATTAATTTAACGCATTTAACGCCTTATTCTAAAGTAAACGGTTTTTATTTTTGTGAGATATTTTAAGGACATTTCACTGTATCAAGGCCTAGTAGCCCTAGTAGACAGATCTGTTTAGCAGAGTCTTTTAATCTTTCATACTAGTAAACATAATTATAAACCATCTTTGCTGATTAGCAAAGAACAAAGAACAATATATTATTTAAAAAGCAAAGAAGCGTTTTACATGCATAACTGTATTTACCAGAAGGAAATGGCGATCCTGGTGGCCCAGGTGGACCATCTTGACCGGTGGCTCCATCTTCCCCTGGAGGACCTGGTATAGATATTCCTGGTGGACCTACATCTCCTTTCTGTCCCCTTTCCCCTGGAAGACCGGGGTCCCCTGGAAAACCTGGCAAGGCAGTACCTGGAAAAAGCAAGTTTATTTAATAGCAACATACTTCATATGCATAATCATATACCTAATATAAAACACATTATTGGTAAATAAGAAATGACAAGTAACCTTGTTACCTGGAAAACTTGCATGTGAACCTGGGTCAAAGTATCTTGAATCAATAGGTAAGAGGATTATGTGTATGTTGCCTTGACCTGGATTTTTCTCCAGTCCCTAATTTTCATATTATCTATGCCTGTACATTTAAGATCCTAAAATGTATTTTAAATACATGCATACCCACCTAAATGTGGCCTCAATTTAGCCTATGCAGGTCCCTAACATTATGTCACCACATTATTTATTATTAGTATTATTATATTTTTTTCTATTATTATTTCTAAACTCACTGCTCCAAACTAAGTGAATGTTTGTTCAATGATCTTAATTTTTTAGCGCTAAAATCACACTGCATTGCCTCTATTAAGTTCCTGCACTAAAGTGTTTTGGAGTGTAAATGAACATAGGTAATGGTTTTGGTTGACCGGAACAGGTATAGATATCACATTTCATATTGGTGTTGCTTATGTCCCAGCATTACAGTGAACAGAGATAAAGTTTTCTTATATGGCACTACCTCAGCCTTCTTTCCCCTCATTTCCCATCCCAATTTGGGATGTTCCACAGTAAATTAGTTAGATGTATTTAAATAGCCTGTTTATGCAATTTTTATGACCGTAAAAGTATTTTCCTCTGGAAATGTGGAGGACGCAGCATTTTAATATTCTCAATGTATGGGTTGATAGTATCAACCCATGCATTATAAATATTAAAGGGCTGCACCCACCACATTTCCCAGAAGAAAAACAAAAATGTAGTACTCAACGTAAAGTTGTTATTTTCAGGGAAAGTGAAGAATGCTGCACTTTAATAGCTTAAGACATCTTAAGGTTTGGGTTGATGGGGTATCCACAGGAGAATATTAAAACGCTTCCCTCTTTAGAAAAAAGCCTAAACTCACCTCTGCAACTCCTCTGTGCAGGCGAAATCAGCATTTACTGAGGGTGGAGATACAGCGATTCAGTCTCTTCAGCAGCACAGCCTCTTTTGGCTGTGTCCTGGAGGCCTTGTTTCCCCCTAAACAGGGCACCTACTGCGTATCCTGGATGGGATGTGGGTGACCCCGGGGTCCTACCTAGTGACCCTAGACATGAAGGCCTTATACTCTAGTATCCCTGAGAAGGGACTAGAATCGGTTCGCACATTTCTGAATGAATTGGATCTCGAGCAACATAACCACAATATTTTTCTCACGAAACTCTTGCGGTTCTTTATCACCCACAACCTCTTCCTCTTCGACAACCAATTATACCACCAGGTGCAGGGCACGGCGATGGGGACTACTTGTGCCCCATCGTATGCCAACCTGTACCTGGGTAGGTAGGAGAGGGGGTTGTGGAGTGAGGACCGCTTGTCTATGTACCTGTGCCACGTTCCTACGTGGCACAGGTACATAGACGACATTGTGTTAATTTGGACAGGCACGGAGAGCGCCCTGTCAGAATTTGTAGCAGAATTAAATTGCAACTTACTAAATTTGAGATTTACCTTGGAGTATAGCCTAAAACAGGATACTATCTTAGACCTTATGATCATACTGGACCCTTTAGGACAAGTAACAACAAACTTCTATAGAAAAAAGACAGCTGCCAATACGATATTACGGGCCACTAGTTCCCATCCGGGTCATTTGTTGTCGAGCATACCCTATGGTGAGTACATCTGAGCCCGACGAAATTGTTCGTCGGACTCGGATTTTCAGAAAGAGGCCAATAATTTACGTGCCCATTTGACTGACAGAGGATACAGTTCCCAAATACTACATAAAGCCTATAACAAAGCGAGAAAACTATCACGTCAGGAACTACTATAGAAACCGAAACTAAAAAAACAAGATCGCACATTGTCTATGATTCTAACATTTACAGAACATCATTCGGAGATCAAAAAAATCTTTAATCGTTATTGGCACATATTAACCAAGAATATCAGCAAATTTATTTCCAAGAAACCTAAATTTACTTATAGGAGACCTAGAAACATCAAAGATCTATTGGTTCATAGCCATTATTCTAGTGAGGAAAAATGCAGCTGTTGTACAACTCCGGGCATGTATCAATGCCAGAATTGTAACGTGCAGATATATACGATCAACCAGAGATGGGTCACTTGTGATCATGTGTCTTTTCAGATTTTAGAGCAGTTTTTAAGACCTTGTCCAGGAAGACATAAAAAAAGAAGGTAATGAAGTTCACAGCTGCATCTCCATGGTCCAACTGCCTGTTCTGCCATGTGAGAACTCCCAGAGATTCCATTTGTTAGCAAAAAACTAATGAGGCCCTGCCCCCCCTCCATCATAGTGAAGCACCACTTTCACTGTAGCACTCCCTCTAAAGGTGGTGGCGGAGGCATGGCCAGGTTCTTATGGATCTGATCTCTGAAATGTGTGTAAGGCGATTGGACCTCAGAGAAGCAGATACGTTTTTATCCATTTTTATGTTAGTCCAGACAGAGCCTTTAATCGCAAGCTGCTTTCCTTGGGAATATGTGCTAAAACGGTCTGTCCCACATGCATTTTCTACATAATGGGCATGGGGACGCATTGTGACAGGCTCAGAGGGGCATCCAGACTGCTGGAGTCCCTTCACACACAAACCCCCCGCAAAACCCCTACAACCCACATTATGACGGGCAACTATGGGCAAGGTTGAGGCTCTAGCAATCCTAATCCCCTCAAGCAGCCCCACTCCCAATATGTAGAGAATGAGTGTGGGAACTAACCCCTCCCTGGCAACTTGGTTCCAGGAAGAATCCACATCTGCAAGGACCCTAACCCACCTACTCTTGCAGCTTGTGAGCCTCAAAATCAGGATAAATGTATTGTTTCCTCAAAAGGTGCTTATTTCTCTAAAGCAGGGCTCACGGACGTTGGGAGGGGGTGGATTTGTTTGGTTTAGTGTCCTTGTGGACCAGGGCCCTCACTGGCACAAAATTGCAATTGAGGGATTTGATCTTCAAGACATGTTTTCAATAACCACTAGTATAAAGGTTATCATTGAAGCATCCATATCATTGGAATGAATGAAGGAGGGCTGGCTAGACATACAAATATTATTTAAACTATGCTGCAGCATTTCTGCACAGTTTACAATGACAGATGCAACGTTTGGGGAAAATGGAGAGTACAACAGACATAAAGAAACCACACAGCTGTCAAGCATGTACTTCGCTTGGCGGAAAGCATCCTATAAATCAGTACCGGAGAAAAAACTGTAAAATTGATCCTCAGTGAAGGAAGCTTACTTTACATTTAGTCGTGGGTTGTTGGGGAATGGGGACTGGGTGGAGGGGGAGGAAAAAAATACAATTCTGTGATTACTTACCTGTAGAATTGGTATTATATGTATACAGCACGTCCTGTTCCAGAAGATATTCCTTACACTTGGGATATACTCCAGTAGATGGCGCTGGACTGCAGAGACAGAAAAGTGGCTCCTCCCAGCCCCATATATACCCGGGACCTCCCACAAAATCCCCAGTATTGACAAGCAGTTAGCAAGAGACCGGGAGAACTATAACCATTATATGAAAATTTGAACATAAGAACAATCACCATAAAGAGGTAACTAAAGATAATGATAACAAGGGTGGGGTGGAACAGGACGTGCTGTATACATATAATACCAATTATACAGTTGAGTAATCACAGAATTGTATTGTTCTAAGTATACAGCACGTCCTGTTCCAGAAGATATTCCTTACACTTGGGACATCCAATAGCAGTGTCCGTAAGGTAGGGTGGGATCCCCAAAAGTAACAGCAGACAGTTTAAACCACTGCCGCCTGAAGAACCTTGCGGCCAAAAGCAGCATCAGCTGAGGCCCTAACATCAACCTTGTAAAACTTTGAAAAAGTATGAACAGAAGACCAAGTAGCGGCCTTGCAAACTTGTTCACCAGAAGCTTGGTGCTGAAAAGCCCAAGAGGCACCAATAGCAGTAGAGTAGAATGAGCAGTAAGGCGGAAGGGAGGCTCCTTCCCCTTAGCAGAGTAGGCCTGTATAACAGCCTGACGTATCCACTTGCTGATAGTGGACTTAGCCGGAGCCAGGCCTTTCTTAGGTCCAGACGGAAGCACAAAAAGAGCATCAGTCTTCCTGAAGGATTCAGTAGCCACCAAATAGAACTTCAGAGTTCTGACTACGTCCAAAGAATGCAAAATCCTTTCCTTAGGGTTACTAGGAGTAGGACACAGAGAAGGCAAAACAGTGTCCTGATTGAGATGAAAGGCAGAAACAACCCTTAAAACGAAACACCACCTTGTCCTGGTGTCTCTCAAAATAAGGAGGCTTGATGGAAAGCGCTGCCAACTCAGAAACACGCCTAACAGAAGTGATAGCCACCAAAAAGACCACCTTAAGCGTAACAATGGACAAAGGAGCCCCTTGCAAGGGCTCAAAGGGAGACCCCTGCAGGGCAGACAAGACCAAGTTCAAGTCCCAGGCTGGTAACATAGGCTTATGTGGGGGACGCATGTGAGTAACCCCCTGGAAAAAGGTCTTGACCAGGGGATGCTGAGCAAAGGATCTTTGGAAGAAAATAGCCAAAGCACACACATGGCCTTTCAGAGTACTGAGCTCAAGACCCAAATCTAAACCATGTTGGAGAAACTCCAGAATCCTAGGAATAGAAAACACACGACAGGGAAGCGAGTGGGACTCGCACCAGTCAATGTAGGTACGCCAGACCCTGTAATAGATGGAAGAAGAGGACCTCTTCCTAGCCCTGATCATGGTATTCACCACCGAGGCAGGCAGCCCTTTTTCCATCAAGATGGAGGTTTCAACAGCCAGGCCGTCAAAGCCAGCGTTTGTAAATTGGTGTGGCGTAGGTGTCCCTGAGTGAGCAGATCTGGAACCAGTGGCAGAGCGTACTGATCTACTGCCAACTGCACGATGTCTGCGAACCACACTCTTCTTGGCCAACAGGGGGCCACCAGGATGGTTGGCACCCCTTCCTGAACTATCTTGCGCAGCACCCTGCCCAGCAGTGGAAACGGGGGAAACACATACAGGAACTGGAACCTCGTCCAAGACATTGCCAGGGAATCCGTGGCCAAGGCCAGAGGATCCTGGGACAGAGAGACAAAGACTGGAAACTTGTGATTGTGAAGGGACGCAAATAGATCCACGTCCGGCTGACCCCAGTGGTGGCACAGGGAGCAAAACACCCTGCTGCTGAGGGACCATTCTCCCAGACGAGAGGTCCCCCTGCTCAGAGAGTCTGCCTCCAGATTCTCCACCCCCTGGATGTACACAGCTGAGATGCAGGGAACATTTTCCTCCGCCCAGGACAGTATCAGGGACACTTCCTTGAGGGCCCTCTTGCTCCGGGTCCCTCCCTGATGATTGATGTAGGCAACCGCCGTCTGGTTGTCCGAGCGGACCTGAACAGCCCGACCCCTCAGGTGTGGGGTTAAGTGGGCGAGAACCAACCTGATTGCCCTCAATTCCAGAATGTTGATAGGGGCATGGGCCTCCTGAGGGCCCCACTGACCCTGGAATTTCAGGGACTTCCAGAATCCCCCCCCCCCCAACCTGTCAGACTGGCATCCTTGGTGACAGTCTCCCAGCAGGGGGCCAGAAAGGACCTGCCCCCCCAGCAGGTTCCCTGAGACCAGCCACCACACTAGAGACCGCCTGACCTGAGGGGACAAGACAAACACCTGATCCAGGGACACAGGGTCCCGATCCCATACTGACAAGAGGTGAAGCTGAAGAGGCCTCATGTGGAACTGAGCATATGGGACCGCCTCGAAGCAGGACACCGTCAGGCCCACCAGCTGCATTCCCTGCCTGATGGATGGGGACAAGACAGCAGGAGCTGAACTTTCTCTTGAAGGACCTCCACCTTCTACTGAGGAAGAAAGATCTTGACCTGAGCTGAATCCAGAATCATGCCCAGAAAGGACTTGGAAGGAGACAGGGAAGATGTGGGGTGATTGATCACCCAGCCGAATGACTCCAGTGTGGACACCCTCTGAGTGTCCAGCCCTGCCTGATGGAAGGACTGAGAAGCAATAAGCATGTCGTCCAGGTAGGGAAGAATGCGAATGCCCTGAGATCTCAGCAGGGCCATCACTCCTGCCAGCACCTTGGTGAATACCCTGGGGGCCGAGGTGAGGCTGAAGGGCAAGGACACAAATTGGTAGTGCTGATCCTCCAGAGCGAACCTGAGGAACCTCTGATGACCTGGAAAGATAGGAACGTGAAGGTAAGCATCCTTGATGTCTACAGAAGTCATGAAGTCCCCTGGGCGTAGGAAGGTCACAGCTGAGAGCAGAGTCTCCATGCAAAAGTGTCTGAATCTGACAAACTTGTTGAGAAGCTTTAAATCCTGGATAGGTCTGATGGACCCATCCTTTTTGGGCACAATGAAAAGATTGGAATAATAGTCTTTGCCCCTTTCCTTCAAGGGCACACCTAGGTCTAGAAGGCCTTGGACAGCCAGGGAGAGACACTTGGCTGACAAGGGGTTTTGAGCTAAACGAGATTTGATGAATCTTGGGGGCGGCCAGGATGCAAACTCTATCTTGTAACCGGAGGAAACTACCTCCTGAATCCACCGGTCTGAGACATGACGCCTCCAGACGTGAGCCAAGAGCCGAAGCCGACCCCCACCCGGATGGGTGAGGGCGCCCCTTCATACCTGAGGGGGCTTGGGGGAGAACTTAGTCCTGGGACCCCAGGGGGGGGCAGGGTGGCCACGTCCTCTGTCCCTGCCCCAAAAATCTCCACGGGCTGACAAAGGAAGCTCCCCGTCCAATTCTGGAGCCCCTGAAGGAAGGAGAAATGGCACCTGAACCCCGAAAGGACCGGGGCTGCCTTCTACGCTGAGGTAATTTGCCACCTTTAGCAAACAAGTCCAAACGTTCCCCAAAGAGGCGCAGCCCCTTGAAGGGAAACCCAGTGAGGGCCTTTTTGGCAGCATTGTCAGCTGCCCACTGGCGCAGCCAGACCAAGCGGCGTATCGCCACCAACAAGACAGATGCCCTGCCACACATTCTAATGGTATCATCCAGGGCCGAAAGAACATATGCAACAAATTCCTCACAACGCAGAAGAGCTCTATACTCTTCACTACCAGCATCATCCCGGGGCCCCATCTAAGAGACCCCTGAGCAGGCTTTTAATAGCAACAGCCGTGATAGCAGAGGCACAGACCGGACGGAGCGCGGTCCCAACACAGGCAAAGGCATGGCAAGCCAGCTGATCCATGCGCCTGTCCTCCCCATCCCTCAGTGTAGTAGAGTCAGGGGAATGCATGACAGATGTGTTAGACCACCCCAGAACTGGTGCATCCACCTCTGGAGGACATGACCAATGTTTAACCATCTCAGCAGGAAAGGGATACCTCTTATCCCAACTCTTTGGTACCCCGGGAAGCCGGCTAGGCCATTTCCACTCCTTGAGAATCAGATTATTAAAGTGAATTTGTTCAGGAAACTCCAAACGTGGCTTAACAGCATGAAACCCCTGCTGCCGCGGGGCCATGGCAGGAGGAGAGATACAAAGCACTTCAAAAATGTGAGCCAAAAGTCTGTCAGTATCATCTGAACAGCATAACCCCTAGGCTGATCCTCAGATGCTTCTGAATCAGAGAATAATTCCCCTTCTTCCAGGGGGGTATACCCAGTAATATCAAAAAACTTCTCAGCTTCCACAGGAAAGATAGTAACACCGGGTGCCAGATGCCGCCACTTAGCAGGAGCCTTATGCGGACCAGAGCCAGTAATATGCCTTTCAATGCTGGCTACCCTGGTAGCCAAATCAGGTTAAGACTCCCCACTGGTATGCACCTCACTGGGAGTCAGGTGTAAGCGTGGGGGGGGGGTAGGCGAAGCCAGAGGGGGCGCAGCACTAGGCCCAGCCGCAGATAACCCAGACTGCAGCGCAAGTACCTGCTGGGCGCAGGGTACACACACCCTGACATCATCACTTATAGGGGATACCCCACACGCCACACACAACCGGGCTTGTCCCGAAGGAACCCCGAGCACATTATCCTGAGAAGCCTCCATATGGTGATTATCACGGCACAACAGGCCAATAGGGATTGACGCTAATAAAAGCAACCCGGGATGCCCCAATAACCCGCTAGGGAAGTGGGAGAAATGGTATGTAATAGCCCTCCAATAAGAGTTAACACTAAATAGAGGGGATAGGACCGGGAGAAACCACAAAGTTTGACCCGCCTGCAAGACATAAGCAAAAGATCCCATAAGCGATATGCAATACAGATAAAATACATAAATAAATCAGCCCGCAGGGGCACTTACGGACCGCGATAGTGAGACGCCAGGCACACGCAGAAGAGAACTAAAAAGGAGCCCGCATATACCTCGAGGGGCAGGCCGCGGAGATAGTGATGCAAAACGCGTCATCCGCAAGGCTTGCCCCCCCACCTCCGAAGAGCGCGAAAATGTGCCCACCTGACAAGACCGGCCCGAGAACTACAAGGGAGAGCGAGGGGCAAGCGATGGCCAGCCTAAAGGGAGCCAACTGTGGGGACAGGGGGCGAGGGGCATAAAATGCGGGAGGGGCATCCCATAAGGCTCACCATGGGCCAATACCACCTACCCTTTGGTGGGGGACTGCGGTTGGAGCAGTGCTCCTTAGCACCTGACAGCGGTGCTGCCTACCATCACCCGAACCAGAGCAGCCTGAGCTGGGAGGCAGTAAAAGGAAATGGGTGGGAATAGTCCTACAGGGCTGCAGGCTAATAGCCCCACTCACCTGCGAGTAGAGAGAGCCATCTTCTAGTCATCGCAGCCAGGACTGCAGAGAAGAACTAGGGATTTGTGGGAGGTCCCTGGTATATATGGGGCCGGGAGGAGCCACTGCAGTCCAGGGCCATCTACTGGAGTATATCCCAAGTGTAAGGAATATCTTCTGGAACAGGACGTGCTGTATACTTAGAATAGGGGGGGAGGGGCAGAGGGGGGGTAGGGGTCGTTGGCAGGGATTAAGGTATAGGGAAGGCAGGGTGGTTCGTTTTTCTTGTTTTATACCGTGCGGGGACTGGCACCTCTGAAGTTATTCAGAGATATATATCTGGAAAGGGGGATTTTGGGGTTGGGAGTTGCTGCCCACCGGGAAGGTGTATATCTGCCTTACAGTGGGTTACTGCAGGGGAGTCCCTGCAGTAACCCACTGTAAGGCAGATTTACACCTTCCCGGTGGGCAGAAACTCCCAACCCCAAAATCTTCCTTTACATTAATTTAGTTAATGGCGCTCTATAAAGCATAACTGACCTGTGAGCGTGTTGCTCACATACATACAGTAACTGCCTTATCTTTAGCTGCTTCTAACACAGCAGAATCAGCTTTAAACTCTCAGGCAGATGGATTTGTCAAGGCCGATAGTAGTATAGTAAACTGAGAGTTTGAACAGCAACATCCTGTTTTCAACAAAAGAGAGCCTCACCTGGTGGACCCTGCAAGCCAGGGGGGCCTGCTAAACCTGGAAATCCACGTTCACCCTTAGCTCCAGGTATTCCCTGTGGTCCAGTGCTTCCTTTTGGTCCAATAGTTACTGGTTCTTGCCCTCGAATTACCTGTGAAATTCAAATTAATGTCTGAACATCTTTACATCTGAATCCCCAATAAGGCCAGCCATACAGTTTCAACATCTTTTGACAGTAATATAGAAGACCTTCAATAATAAATTAATGCAGAATGGCACAACTTGTGCTTTGCAACTTGTTAAAACATTTTTTTTAAGTAAAAGGGACTTTTTTGACTAGCAATGTCTCACTTGTCATAGAAATTGGTAAAGGGCGAAGGAAGTCACCTGAATTCCTAACACTCAAAATAGGGTGTGGGTGAAGAACCCTGCCCTGTCTGCAGTAAACAGACCATGACAATAGACACATATCACACCTAGCTGTAAACAAGCTGTACTTGAAAAGGAATCCTTGAATTCCTAATTAGGTCTCCAGACCCAGACGTTTCAATACACGTTGGGCATATGGGCATTGGATGATATTTCTGGGAAGCATTGTAACTCTTGAGATATGACCGTCATGACTATATTAATGAGAGGGTCTCATTCAGGACTATGAGACCTTTCATTTTATATCAAACATGGCATGTCTATGTTGTCCAGAACCTGATAATCCTCATAGTATTGGACCCTGAATGATATAGATTTGGTGTTTGGGTTCATTTAACTAAGAAATTAATGGGGATCATGAATTTCTTGGTTACAATATGATAACATGCATATTGTGGGAGTTATACACTTTATGAAATATACATCTAATCTCATAGAAACCTGATGTGGGCCAACCTTGGCAGACACTCCCACAAGGCGGGGAATGCTGGTCACTCCCCCTATTGTTCAATACATTAAGCTGTGTGCAGGGTGGAGGGAGTCAATGGATGGACGTCTTACCAGGATGATGGAGCAACCATAAGTATCTAAGTATCTTTGTCTCTCTTTTTCCATTATAACATTTATTGTACTGTAAACTTACTTTACCATTATAACATTTATTGTACTGTAAACTTACTTTACATTATGTAACAACTGCCTGTAATATAAGGTTATCTTGGGGAAACTTCGGGAACATATTGGGTTATGTTTGTTAGTATTTGCGATATTTATAGTATTGATCTCTAATAGAAAAATTGGAGATTAATGTGCAGCAAATATTAATTATAAATCATATTTTTCCTATTTCAGAAATAAAGTTTGCCGCCCCATCTGAAGAACTGTATTTGGTGTTTCTGGTAGTGAAATGTCCCTGTGCAATGCACCTATGAATACCAGGGTTCCCTGGCAGCTAGGGTGAGGGGTCAGGAAGGAAGCATCTGCATTACTAAACTGAATAAGGGACTGGCATGAAATGCAGACAGGATACCACCTTAGGTTAAGAGAATCTGAAATAATCCGAGTAAAAACTGTGAACTGAGAATCTGTAGCATAACGGAAAGCAGTTACAAGCGATAATAAAACTTACTTCTCCAGGCGGTCCAGGGAAACCACGATCACCTTTTTGACCCTGAAGTAAAACCAGATATTATTAGGGCAGACAGAAAAACACAAGCTTTTCTTAACAGGAATGGGTCATATGTAATTCAGATGTTTCTGTTTTGCTGAAAGTGGTTTGGGCAAAGAATTAGTTTGGCATCAGGGTTTGACACAAAGACAAAAACCATGTTGGGTTAAGCTACTTTTAAATAATGTAGACCATTGCAGCAGTTTCTAGCACTCCCCCTATACCTTGGCTGTAGTGATATGGCATGATTACCAAGGGTAAAAGCAGGTTTCAGATAGGGTAGCAACTCCAACTTTACAGATTTGGTTGCGTCAAATGTCTAGACTGGAGGCGTCAAGTGTGTAGTCACAAGTCAGGGGCAGTAGATCTGAATAGATGACCAAAAACATGAGTGAAAAATACCATTTTGTGATTACTCACCTGTAAAATGGGTATTATAAGTATGTATCACACCCTGCTTCGGAAGTATTAATTACACGTGGGTTATGGTCCAGTAGAGGGCGAACTTCTGCAGAGATTACTAGAAAAAGAAGCCCCTCCCGGTCCATAAATACCTGGGACCTCCCACACATTCCCCAGTATAAGAAAGCAGTAAGGGGACCAGGAAGAGCCAATAAAATCCAAGAGAAAAAAGTTTCACCATATAGAGGATCCAAGATACAACTCAGGGTGGGACGAAGCCGGGTGTGAGACATACTTATAATACCCATTTTACAGGTGAGTAATCACAAAATGGTATTATTCCAAGTATGTCTCACAGTCTGCTTTGGAAGTATTAATTACACATGGGACATCCAATAGCAGTGTCCAAAAAGGGTGGGGATCCCAACAGGCAATAGTGCACAAATTAAACCACTGCAGCTTGCAGAACTTTGCGGCCAAAAATAGCATCCGCTGAGGCCCGCACATCAACCTTATAAAACTTGGAAAAAGTATGAACAGAAGACCAAGTAGCAGCCTTACAAACTTGTTCAACAGAGGCTTGGTGCTGAAACGCCCAGGAAGCCCCAACAGCACGGGTAGAATGAGCAGTGATCTGGAAAGGGGGATCTCTCCCTTTAGCAGGATAGGCCCTAATAACGGCCTGACAAATCCATTTACTAATGGTAGACTTGACGGGCGCCAAACCCTTCTTGGGCCCAGAGGGCACCACAAAAAAGGCGTTTGTCTTCCGGAACGGTGAAGTAGCCACCAGATAGTACTTTACACATCTAACGACATCCAGAGAATGCAAGGCCCTCTCCTTGTCATTGCGAGGTTTAGGACACAATGAAGGAAGCACAATGTCCTGATTGAGGTGAAAGGCCGAGACAACCTTTGGCAAGAAGTCTGGTTTAAAACGGAAAGCCACCTTGTCCTGATGTCTCTCAAAGTAGGGAGCCTGAATGGACAGAGCCGCCAACTCCGAAACACGTCGAACAGAGGTGATAGCCACCAAAAAGGCAACTTTTAAAGTGAAAATGGATAGAGCAGAATCCTGCACTGGTTCAAAAGGAGGACCCTGAAGGGCAGACAACACCAAATTCAAATCCCAAACAGGTAACATGGGTTTGCGAGGAGGGCGCACATGAGTGACCCCCTGAAAAAAGGTCTTAACCAAAGGATGAAGAGCGAAAGATCTCTGAAAGAAAACCGCCAGAGCGGACACATGCCCCTTAAAAGTGCTAAGCTGAAAACCCATGTCCAGACCATGCTGAAGAAACTCCAAAATCCGAGGAATGGAAAACATACGACAAGGAAAAGGACCTAGCTTCACACCAATAAATGCAGGTCCGCCAGGTCCTGTAGTAGATATTAGAGGAAGATTTCTTCCTAGCCCTGACAAGAGTCTGGACAACGGCTTCAGACAACCCTTTTCCTTTAAGATGAAGGTTTCAGCAGCCACGCCGTCAAAGCCAGCGTTTGTAAATTGGGGTAACAAAGCTGACCTTGTGTGATCAGATCCGGAATCAAAGGCAGCCTGAATTGATCGACCGCCAGCCGGACGATGTCTGCGAACCACACCTGTATTGGCCACCTTGGGGCCGCCAGGATTGCTGGCACACCCTCTTGAGCCAGCTTGCATACCACCTTGCCCACCATGGGAAAGGGAGGAAACAGATACAGGAGACCGAGCTCCCACCAGGACAGAGAAATGGCATCCACCGCCAGAGCCAGAGGGTCCTGGGACAGAGACACAAATGCCGGAAGCTTGTGATTGTGACGAGAGGCAAACAGATCCACCTCCGAACTCTCCCATCTGCGACAGAGGGATAGAAATACCTTGTTGCTGAGGGACCATTCCCGAGTCTGATTTCAGGTTCTCCACCCCTGGAATGTAGACTGCCGAGATGCACGGAGCATCGCACTCGGCCCAAGCAAGAATCATAGACACCTCCCGAGTCCCTCCTTGGTGATTGATGTAAGCGACCGCTGTCCGATTGTCAGAACGAACCTGAACTGGTAAGCCCTGAAGGTGATGTGTCAGGTGCGACAGCACCAACCGAACCGCCCTCAGCTCCAGAATGTTGATGGGGATATGGGCCTCCTGAGGACCCCACAGCCCCTGGAACTGACGTTCCCTCCAGAAGCCTCCCCAGCCTGACAGACTGGCATCCGTGGTGATCGTCTCCCAACAGGGCGCAAGAAAGGACCTGCCCCCCAGGAGATTCCTCTGGTCCATCCACCACTGGAAGGACCGCCGGACAAGAGGGGACAGAACACAAGTCTGATCCAGCGACAGAGGACATTTGTCCCAAACCGATAGAAGATGGAGCTGAAGGGGTCTCATGTGAAACTGAGCAAATGGCACTGCCTCGAAGCAAGCCACCATCAAACCTACCAGCCTCATGCATTGCCTGATGGACGGACGAGGGCTGGACAGAAGAAAACGAATAAGAGCCTGAAGAACATCCATCTTCGGCTGGGGTAGGAACACCCTGGTCTGAATGGTATCCAGAGTCATGTCCAGGAACGAAGCCACCCTTGACGGGGATAGAGAGGACTTGGGGTAATTGATTACCCACCCGAACCTCTCCAGTGTCAGCACCACCGTTCTGGTGTCCAGCTCCGCCTGGTGGAGAGAGGATGACGTAATGAGAAAGTCGTCCAGGTAAGGCAAGATACGAATGCCCTGGACTTGGGGAGGGCCATCACGCCCGTCAAAACCTTGGTGAACACCCTGGGCGCCGAAGTCAGCCCGAAGGGAAGAGCCACAAACTGGAAGTGCTGGTTGTCTACCACGAACCTGAGGAACCTTTGGTGTCCCGGGAAGACCGGCACATGAAGGTAAGCGTCCTTGATATCTATTGAGGTCATAAAGTCCCCCGGACGCAGTGAGCCGACAGCAGAGCGCAGAGTCTCCATGCGAAATTTTTTGGTTCTGATGAACCGGTTGAGAGTTTTCAAGTCCAAAATGGGTCTTATGGAACCATCTATTTTTGGCACCGTAAAGAGGTTGGAATAGTAACCCAGACCTCTCTCTGTGGGGGGAACTGGACAAACTACCCCCATATCCCAAAGGTTTTGCACCGCCATAAAAAGGCCCTGTGCTGCCCGAGGGTCCGCCGGACCCGGGGACCTGAGGAATCTGGGAGGAGGCCGGCATGCAAACTCCAGCTTGTACCCGGAGGAAATTACCTCCCGGATCCAGACGTCTGTGACCTCTAGGGTCCAGACCTGAGCAAAGAACGGCAGCCGTTCCCCCCACCCGCAAAAAAATCCCCCCATTGCGGAGGGGCCTCCGCAGGAGGGGAAATGGCAAGTACCTCAAAAATTTGAGTAAGGAGCCTATGGGTGTCGACAGTATCCCCGGGCTCTGAGCCAGCATCAGCGCCAGGGTACTGCCGATCCTCAGATGAGTCAGAGTCTGGGAAAAGTTCCCCTTCCTCTAGCGGGGAACAATCAGACAAGTCAAATGGTTCAAAATCAGCATAATCAAAGGCCGGCGGCGCGGGCACCAAGTGCCGTCTCTTAGCTGGGGCCTTCCTGGCAGCAGAGCTAGCAATCAGTCTCTCAATGTTGGCCAGTCTTGCGCATACATCAGATTGCGACTCCCCACTGGTGACAACGTCACCTGGGGTCATAACCAGGCGTGGGGGTGTAGGGGATGAGACCAGCGGAGCTGATCCAGCCGCACGGGGCCCGGCCTGCCGCGCAATAGTCTGCTGCGCACATGGCACACAAATTTGCAAATTATCGCCCACAAGGGATGCCCCACATATCACACACAGCCGGGATCGCCCCGAAGTGTTAAAGGTTAAAGTGTCAAAGTTAAAAGGCCGGGGGATTGTTTGATAACATTCCTGGGCCACGGCGGTGAATAAAATATTTTTATTATATCAAACCGATTTTTTAACCCATATTTTTGGTCATGTATACTGATCTACACTCTATTTATACATAGAAGGGAGGTGCTGTTGAAAAACTGACGCAACCCGCAACAGGAATTATTTTGAGCTGGAGGATATAAGTAGCCTTCCTCCAGCCAACCAGGAAACTTCTAACTTTTTGGAATACATAGGAAAAGTGAAATTGGAAATTAAAATTTCAGTTTGGACTACATACTACATAACTATAAATGCATGCCTTATATGTAACAATAGAAAGTGTCTTGGGATAACTATACTGTCTTTGCTGTTTATTTAGATTACACCATTTACTGATAAAGGATATAACCCCTTTACATAGACATTGCTCGAATTAAAGCAGAAAAAACCCTTGCAACAAAGATTCCAGGGCCAGCTGCTAGCCTTTCCTGGGGCATCCCAGATTAGGATGCCCCTCTGTGTAAACCCCCCCCGGGGCACCACAACACTCAACTGCTTCCTGGCTTCCTTGCAATTGTAAACATCCAGCAACCGCATCCCTGCATCTTCGGGCTATGAGCGGGATTGCGTACATTGCTGCAATGTGCCCACTGTACTCCCAATTGCCAAAGCTCTGCATGTAAACAGCCATTTGCCGAGCATTACATATGGATGGCAAATGGCTCTGATGAGTCTGCGCATGTGCTATTGGAACGGGAAGAGGTTAATTGTCAATCTGGGAGTTTTCACATAGGGGGCATACCAATTAAGGATGCCCACCTATCAGGGAACAAAACCCGGGATAGTCAAAATCCTGAGTTTTGTTCCAATTTTAATACTGTGGGCAGGACTGTTTCTAGAGGAGGGCGAGCCAGCTGATCACCCTGGGCGCCAAGGCCATTGGGGGGGGGTGCTTTTATCCCAGCCACCCTGTTTTATGCAGATGAGTCAGTTAGTCAGGCCACAGTTAGAGATGTCGACCGTAAGACAGGTCCCTCAATCCCCCATATTGGGCTCAGTCTGTCTGATGGTAAGAAAGAGGCAGAGGATGGGTAAGACCAGGACAGATTTTTTCTTTTCAGCACTGAGCGCTATTTTGTCAAGAAACTGGCCTGGCTGTGCGCTTCCTATTTGTTGTGTATTCTATTGTTTTGTTTATGTTTTCCATTAAGATGCAAATGTAGGATAATCTCAGCTCAGTGAATTAGATGAATGATTCAAAAAATAAAGAGCATGTAATATCAGTCATCCTTTCAGTTCTTTTTACCTTCTCACCATCTCTACCAGGATTTCCTGGAAACCCACGATCACCAGAAGGACCCTGCGGATAAAAAACAGCATGTTTTGTTTTCTGTTCTGTTGTTATATGTTTTTTTTTTTAAAGGGACCACAAAAATGACCAACCTCTGCTCCAGGAAAGCCGTTCCTTCCTTCTTTACCGGGCTTTCCCTATTAGAAGCAGGCAGAGAAGAAAACACATTATTATATGGTAATATCCTAGCTCGTCTACCAGCAAAACTTTAACTTGCCAACTGCACAGATTTGGGAAGAAGATCACTTCTTATTTAAAGTTCCATGATATACAGCCAATATCATTATGCACATACTTGCTACATGGTAAATATACCTACAAATAGGGACAGGCAATACTTACTATTTTTCCTGGCTCTCCTGTTTCACCTTTTTGTCCTTTTATACCTCCCGAAGGACCCTAAAGGAAAATGAAAATAATAAATAAACTACTGGCTATTATTTCAGCAGGAAAGACCTTTCGGTATGAATTTTGGGATGTCACCTTACTATCTGCCCATTGTGTCCTAGACTTCCTAGAAGCAATAATTCTAAATAATCATATTGTCAATTTAAAGAATGTTTGGTCTATTATCCTCTATCCTGTTTCCAGCATCAGCAAGCACATATTTATGTAACAGGGAAAGGACATCTACTTGTCTGGAATTTGCAACTATAGGTGAAATCATATTAAATTAAAATAATCAGCTACTTCTGAATACTTAACTGGACCTTCAGCATTTAATGAAAAGCCCGAACCCTCCAAAAACAATTCCTCAGCATTTAAAATATATATTGTTTTTAGTCACTTATTTATTCTTCTTTTCCCTACTGGGCTGCAACTCTGTTCAGAATATGGGCGCCGCCATCTTGCCTCAGAAACATCACTTGCTGAGGAGAGGGCGTCAAGTGCAGGGGGCAGGTTTTAGCTGTGCACTGCAGGCAGAGCAAAGCTGAAGTCAGGAAAAGGACAGCAATCC
This sequence comes from Gastrophryne carolinensis, assembly GCA_027917425.1. Lineage (NCBI taxonomy): Eukaryota > Metazoa > Chordata > Amphibia > Anura > Microhylidae > Gastrophryne > Gastrophryne carolinensis. Next base: position 107,396,210 of record CM051235.1, read on the forward strand.
CAGAATGCAAACATTTTGAAAATGACCCCTGTAGTGTACACAATGTTCATTTTTACATATACTATTATCTACAGATTTCGGCTCTACGTTCTAGTTGTACCTTGAAGTGAACTTTAGCAGGAGAAAGTCATTAGGCAGTGTACCAATTCTGCTATAGGAGGCTCCAGATGCAAATGATCCGCAAACCCAGTGGTGAAGAAGAGTTCCATTGTGACTGAAGACCCAACCTGCTTCACTGCAAGAAGCTGGCTATAGGTTCTAGCTGTACCTCCATGTGAACTAGTCATACCTATAATTCAGTGAATTATAATTCATACCTATAATTCGGTGTCAATCTAAAACCTAGCTAAAACCTTTTTTGGGGGAGAGATAAGAAGTTCTTGTGGCAAAAAATGAATGGATGGCACTGGGTAATACACGTGATGATGTCATAAGATCAAGGGTTCCTCTGCTAGTTACATCCCAAGTTCCTGTGACACAAATACATTTGTCTACTTCCTGTTTGGCCATCACAGAAAAGAAGTTAAAGCCCCAGCCCAGTGTTCTTAGCCCAATATTTCCCAATGCTGAGCTGTGTGTTCTGTAACTGACTGTATCATCACTGGAAAGCGCCAGGGGGTGGGGCTGCTCAGCAGGGAGCAATATGGCAGACTGCATCCAGTTTGTGTTGGTATGAATAGTGGGCAAAGGCTTTAGTAAAAAAAAAAAGAAACACGGTCTGTTTTGGGGCATTGAGAAAGAAGGTCATGACATACCCCTCGATTCAAAGAGCCAAAGTTAATTGATTTCGTATCGAGAATCGTAAGTTTGGGTGGGTGTTAGTCATTTTTTCCTGTTTTTTTGGCCATTTCCGACTCGCACGAGCCTACGTACGAATGCGTATATGCTCTTACGATCAGCGGAAGTTCGTTCCTAAATTTTAGGATCAAAACGTAAAACTTAGGATGAAATCCTAAAACTTACGATCAAAACGTAAAACTTAGGTTAATTGGATGTGTTTAGGTGTGATTCAGAGAAACCTCTAAACGCGTTTTAAAAGAAAGCCACAGCCGACACCTTTTAGCAGCCGGATTGCTGTTCGTGAACAGGTTTTTTGGCTATGTGGAGGAGTCTGCGCGTCTTGTGCTCCAATGAACTGCATGTATCAGCATGGCCGAGGCCATAAATTGTATGGCAATGCATACCTGATTCATGTATGCCTTATAAAAGCATTTTAATGTGGACCTTAATTAGTCCTTTGCATGTAAACCTTTATTTTGCAATATCTTTGCGTTAATTAAAGAAACTTATGTCCTTTGTTATTTATTTTAAAATTGAGGTCCTAGAATAATATTTTTAGATTGCATTTATTGGTGTAGTTGTTTACCTTTGCTTTGTTTAATTATTTAAGCACATCTTTGGTCAGATGCATCACACTTACTGAGGAGAGGAGAGCGGGATAAAGTGCAGGATGTGGGTTACTGCTGTATTTTGCACAGACACAGCAGAGCTGGGGGCATGGAAAGGTCAGAAATCAAAGAATCCAGAGCAACACAGTCACAAGGCCCTTTCTGTTTGCAGGCTGCCCGATAATACCTGAGCCGCCATCTTGGCTGTTTCTAGGCTCATAACATGCAGAAGTTGCTGGGTGTTTTTTAATATTTGTGAGCAATCGTATGTAGAGGGTGTGGGTAACCACACTAAAAATTTAAAGTTGTACCATTTGAAGCCAAAATATTAAAATTAAATCCACAAGTAAAAAATGCAAGTTAACTAAAAATTAAACAAAGTAAGATTTACTTATGCAAATGCATTCATTAATGGTTGGTTACTAAAAAATGAATGAAATAAATAAAAATAAAAGACCAAATATTTAGAATGCACTTTAATGAGGTAAGTTTGTAGTGCGGAGCCGCAAGATCAGAAGGATTTACGTCCAGACAAAAAAGGAAAAAGGGCAAAACCAATGTTGCAACCTGAGAAATGAAACGGAAAATTCAGGATGGAAACTGACATAGGTCTGATTCCCGAACTGCCATACGAACGGACGTATATTTTAGGATAGAAACGTATTTGCTTATTGAATCACTCGCAAGTTCATACGAACGCACGAGCGGACGTGAAAAATAGGATGATCGTGAGCCAAATCCAAGCTGTTACATGTTTCTTTGAATCAACCCAATAAACATCCTTTCTGGGTTTAGGATCACTTTAAGCCACAGTCACAGTCTGTAGACGATTAGTGTGTTTTTGGCAATATTGGTGCACCCTGACGTCTTAGTACGGCAGGGAAGTTATACTGTAGTGTGGCAAAACTAGCTGTGCATACTGTGGAGAGCATTATGGAATTTACAATGGCACAGTATGCCAAACTCAGTGAATCAGGCCCTTGGTGTTACATTATACAACATACACTCTTGACTCACCGGAGGACCTGGAAACCCACGCTCTCCGTTAAAACCTGGTTCTCCTTTTGCACCCTAGAAAAAATATGAATGATGATCATTAATAGACATTAGGAAGTAAAAAAAGCCAATAGACGGCATAAAAGGACATCAAGGGGTCAATTCAGCACAAGGAGTAAAAAGTGCACTCTAGGTAGAAAATAAAAGGGCCCCATTACTAACATCACTTACTACTACGTTATTTGGTTGACGGTACAGCAACTTTGTGGTGGCGCTGTCCAAAACATAAAAGCCAGCTTTGCCTATTAAAATGTTATCATCTTTACATAAAATCTAGATCTGTTTATTAACGTGGGTAAAAGTGTTACATGAGCTCCTGTGCTATCTATCAGTTATAACCTTTCACTCAAAAATGTCTCAAATCCATTGGTATTTATGTGCTGTTTTCTAAACAGACTCCATAAATCTTTTTGATTTATATCTGGCAGATTTAGAAATGCATAGTTACTACAGCTTTAAAGACTGTCTTCTTCTCTGATAAAAACACAGGTCATATCCAGTCATGACAGACATGACACATGCTACCATGGCTTCCTACAATCTAACACATTACAAGCTTATCCTAATCTCCACATTGAAGCGCCCAAAAAGTAGATTTAAGTGTCTAAACCATAAAATATGTAGGTACACGCATGTAATTACATTGTGGGCTTATTAGGTCCTCCTTTGTTGAACTATATGGAGTAGGATAAGAACTAACAGGGTTTAGAACTACAACAGGACAGGAAACAAAAAGGGAACAACATGGTCGCTGGCCCGTACAACCTCACCTTTCCCTGCTCCAACTGCGCATGCACGGGCTACCCAATCATGACCGTTTGCTTTTAGCAAACGCCTCTGATTGTTTAAAATGGGGGGTGCTCCCACCTCAGCCATTCAGATGGGCAGTGCGCGCTCCCCGATTTTTAAAATCAGTGCCCATTGCTGAATTACGTCAAGGCAAAGGGCTCTGACTGGATGAGGAACAACAACACCCTCCCCCATAATCTATAAGACTTCTTGGGAGGTGGTTGACCTAGGCTAACCATTTTTTCAGAAAGACAAATTTGGGATGTTTAAACTGTGACAGCTTAACTAAGTGGTAGCAACATTATATGATGAGTGACTAATGTTCCATGTGAGTGTCGGGAAGCCAATTGCATCGCTTAATTCTCGTTGGTGGACCGAGGTTAAGGGGAGATTTAAGGGTGTCCCGGGGTTATGTGCAGGGTGGCTCCAGCATTCTGGATGCCCCCACCAGACTGTCATTTAGCAGCGGGGACCGACATCCGAGCAGGTGTTGGTCCATTTTAATGCTTTTGGATTGTTTGCTTTATGACCACAGTTTGTGTATGTATATTTGTGGGGTAATTTATATTTTTCTGTCAAGTACGGCACTAGTGGTCACATAACCTGCCAATCCAAATGCAATCTTAACTGATTTCTCAGAGCTGGCAACAGACAGTTGTCTCCCCATTTTTCAGAATGACTCTGAGACACTGAACAAGGAGTTGAGTTATTTTCAGGCTTGAACGTTAACAAAGGTACAAAAGCATTTCGATTTAATATCAGCAGGTGAGTACTAAACATAAAAGGGAAGTTCAAAAACAGTCATGGGTAACAGCTGCAGGCTGATATTACTAAGACACCGGTAGCATGCTTTAATGGCACATGAACTGCTCACATGGTTAAAATTGGCAGTTTATACTTACCCAGATTCTGCACACAGGAAGGCATATTAAAAATATATAGGAAAGGGAGCTTAGAATAAAAATAGCATAATAGCAAATTTATACGGGTTTATATATGGCTGCAATATGCTGTTTTTGGTTTACCATTCCTCTGACCCGCTCAAGATATTAGGTCTTTTAATCTTCTATAATATGTAATATAGTAGAGCTTTACAACATGGGAGAGGGGATGCAACACTGCATATGGGAAATGGGAGGGGGTAATGCAACACTGCCTATGGGGATGGGATGGGGGGAATGCCACACTGCCTATGGGAAATGGGAGGGGGGATGCCACACTGCCTATGGGGAATGACAGGGGGGAATGCCACACTGCCTATGGAAATGGGATGGGAGGAATGCCACACTGCCTATGGGAAATGGGAGGGGGGATGCCACACTGCCTATGGGAAATGGGAGGGGGGATGCCACACTGCCCATGGGGAATGGGATGGGGAGGTGTCACACCACCTATGGGAATGGGATGGGGGGTGTCACACCGCCTATGGGAATGGGATGGGGGAATGCCACACTGTCACATCACTGATCCCCTCCCACAGTCCAAATTTACTTACTCATGCTGTAGAGCCACATCCAATATGGTTTTGGTCAGTTTTAAGGTGATTATATCAAACTGTGGGGCTGGGTGTCAGCAAAAATGGGGGTTGTGCTACGGAAATCTGTGCCACAGACCTTCCAGGAAACATGTAGGCCTGCTTTAACTCAACAAACTGTTCACTGCATGTGAAGGGTAGCTAGGCAAAGTGTTAACAAAGCAGGTCCTCAGAGACAAGCAGGTTTCTTTCTTCCAAAGGTGAGAATTATTTCTCAATTATGAATCACAGCCAGCAGGTCAGGCTGATAAAGCAATGTCCACCACAAGCACAGCACATCCTAACAGCCCTGATGCTACTACAGCCTACCATGTTTCCTGAAAATATGTGATAGGGCTTATTTTCAGGGGATGTCTTATTTTTTCCCATAAAAATACATTTAAGCTAATATAATATGGCAGCCCAACTCGCCCTCTCCGCCACTAAATACTTAAAAATCCGAGCTTCTGCACGGCTCCACAATATGACACAGGCTGTCACATGACACCTATGTCATATTGGTGTGGTGGGTTGCTAGTGCGCAGGGGTACCTGGAACCCAGAGCCGAAAAATAGCCCTGACCATGACAGGTGCCTTCTGGTCCTGGTACCCCAAGCCTAAAAAAATCCTAAAAAAAATCATGCTAGGCTTATTTTCAGGGTAGGTCTTATTTTTGGGGAAACAGGGAAGCATGACAAAACTTACCCACATTAACCATCTCACCAATATAGATACATTTCAATATTAAAGAGGTATCTTTAATTTCACTTTCCCATGTGTTGTTCCTGTCAGGCGAATTTGGATGTATCCCCACAGTTCACCCATTACACTTACCTACCTGGCGTTCCAACAGTTCACAGTCGGACAAAATCGAGCGTACTGATTGGCTGAGCGGCCATACTCAGCCAATCAGCAAGCCTGATTCCACTCAGCTCCCTTCGGCTCTGCTAGTGGCTAAATCACCTGAACCGCCGGGCACATCCCTCACTGTGGCATGCCTGCACCTACCCTTCAGAAAGGCCAGCCACAGGTATGTGCACAGCTAGAGGTGAGCGGGGATGCGACAGCGGTGCAGAAACATTGTAAGGGTTAAATACCTCCAGTCCAAAGTTTAGTAAATTGCTCCCCTAAAGCCCCTCTCTTGCAATAAGTGACACAAGCTTATTAAGAGGCATTAACAGCATGCAGATGTTTGGAACAGCAGGCAGATTCTGCACTCTTAAACATACATGGCAGCGGCCATCTTGCCAATCACATGAAGAAGCTAATTCTGAAAAACAATCATCTCCCTGCAATCATCTCTTTATTTCTAGCCAGAAGTAGTAAGCCTTCAGCTGTAATGACTCATCATCAAATAAAATACATTGTATACATTATATCCTCTGACTGAGTGTTTTTGTGGCAGCCACCGCCATAGTTACATTGTAAGACCTCCCCTCACAGATTGCTTTTGCTACATTAGCTGTTAAATCAGTGTTTACATGTGTGAAAATACAATTCTGTGAGTACTCACCTGTAGAATTGTTTTTACTATGCACAGCACGGCCTGCTTCATGAAGTCCTTACATCTGGGTATTCCGCCACAAGGTGGCGCACTGCACTGCAGAAGATTTGTGGCTCCTCCCGGCCCCATATAAAAAACGGAAATCTGCCATAGACCTCCAGTGTTGACAAGCAGTTATACAAGAAGCCGGGAGGTAATAAGGTAAAAAAGGTAAAAAAACCCATAACTAACAACCACCATAAAGAGGCAACCAAGAATAATGATAACAAGGGAGGAATTAAGCAGGCCGTGCTGTGCATAGTAAAAACAATTCTACAGGTGAGTACTCACAGAATTGTATTTTTCCTAATGCACAGCACGGTCTGCTTCATGAAGTCCTTACATCTGGGACATCCAAAAGCAGTGTCCATAAGGTAGGGTGGGATCCCCAAAGAGTAACAGCAGGCAGTTCAAACCACTACCGCCTGAAGTACTTTGCGGCCAAAAGCAGCATCAGCTGAGGCCTTAACATCAACCTTGTAAAACTTGTATGAACAGAAGACCAAGTAGCGGCCTTACAAACTTGTTCAACAGAAACTTGGTGCTGAAAAGCCCAAGAGGCACCAACAGCACGAGTGGAATGAGCAGTAATCCGGAAAGGAGGAACCTTTCTTTAGCAGAATAGGCTTGTACCACCGTCTGACGTATCCAGTTGCTAATAGTAGATTTAGCTGGAGGCAAACCCTTCCTAGGTCCAGCAGGAAGAACAAAAAGAGCATCAGATTTCCTGAAAGACTCAGTAGCAGCCAAATAAAACTTCAATGCCCTGACAACATCCAGAGAATGAAGGGTCCGTTCTTTGGAATTAGCAGGGTTAGGACACAAGGAAGGTAAAACAATGTTCTGATTGAGATGAAAAGCAGACACAACCTTAGGCAAGAAATCCGGCTTAAGCCGAAACACCACCTTATCCTGATGACGCTCAAAATAAGGAGATTTAATGGAAAGTGCCGCCAGCTCAGAAATTCGCCTGGCCGAAGTAATAGCCACCACAAAGGCCACCTTAAGAGTCAGAATGAGCAACGCAGCCCCACGGATAGGCTCAAAGGGAGGACCCTGCAGAGCAGACAACTCCAGATTTAAGTCCCAAACCGGTAGCATAGGTTTACGTGGCGGACGCACATGAGTAACTCCCTGGAAAAAAGTCTTAACCAGCCGGTGATTAGTAAAGGATCTTTGGAAAAAAATTGCCAGAGCTGACACCTGTCCCTTGAGGGTACTAAGTTGAAGGCCCAAATCCAGACCATGTTGTAAAAATTCCAGAATCCTGGGGATAGAAAACACCCGACAAGGAAGAGACTTGGACTCACACCAGGCAATGTAAGCATGCCAGACCCTGTAGTAGATAAAAGACAAGGACTTCTTCCGAGCCCGAATCATAGTAGCAACAACAGAGGCCGGCAACCCCTTATCCATCAAGATGGAGGTTTCAGCAGCCAAGCCGTTAAAGCCAGCGTTTGTAAATTGGGATGGCGCAGCTGTCCCTGAGTGAGAAAATCTGGATCCTTGGGCAAGACGTAATGATCTGCTGCCAACTGCACGACGTCTGTGAACAACACCCTCCTTGGCCAACAGGGGGGCCACCAGAATGGCTGGTACCCCCTCCTGGGCTATCTTGCGCAGCACCCTGCCCAGTAGAGGAAATGGATGGAACATATAGAGGAGCCGAAACTCCGTCCAAGGAATCGCTAGCGCATCCGTGGCGAAGGCCAGAGGATTCTGCGACAGGGAGATAAATCTTGGAAGCTTGTGATTGTGGCGAGAGGCAAACAAGTCCACATCCGGCTGACCCCAGCGGTGAAACAGAGAGTGAAAAACCTTGCTGCTGAGGGACCATTACCCTAGCCAAGACATCCCCCTGCTCAGGGAGTCTGCCTCCAGGTTCTCCACCCCCGGAATGTAGACCGCTGAGATGCAAGGGACATTCTCTTCCGCCCAAGACAGTATCAGGGACACTTCCTTGAGGGCTTGCTTGCTCCAAGTCCCCCCCTGATGATTGATGTAGGCAACCGCCGTCTGGTTGTCGGAGCGAATCTGAACAGCCCGTCCCCGAAGATGTGGGGTCAACTGGGAGAGAACCAACCTGATCGCCCCCAGTTCTAGAATGTTGATGGGTGCATGGGCCTCCTGGGGGCCCCACTGACCCTGAAACTTCAAAGACTTCCAAACTCCCCCCCAACCGGTCAGACTGGCATCCGTGGTGACAATCTCCCAGCACGGCGGCAGAAAAGTCCTGCCCACTAGAAGATTCCTCAAGTCTAGCCACCACGAGATGGACTGCCTGGCCAGAGGGGACAGAGCAAACTCCTGATCCAGGGACACAGGGTCCCGATCCCAAACTGACAAGAGATGCAACTGAAGAGGCCTCATGTGAAACTGAGCAAAGGGAACCGCCTCGAAGCAGGACACCATCAGGCCCACTAACTGCATCCCTTGCCGAATGGAGGGATGATGACACAAGAGCAGAGCCCGTGCCTGCATCTGAAGACCTTCCACTTTCTGCTGAGGGAGAAATACCTTGACCTGAGAGGTATCCAGAGTCATGCCCAGAAAGGACCTCGCCAAAGACGGAGACAGTGAAGACTTGGGATAGTTGATCACCCAGCCGAAGGACTCGAGAGTGGAGGTCACCACCTGAGTATCCTTTTCGGCCTGATGAAGAGAGTGAGCAGCAATTAGAATGTCGTCCAGATAAGGGAGGATGCGAATCCCCTGGTTCCTCAGAAGTGCCATAACGCCCGCCAGCACCTTGGTGAACACCCGAGGCGCCGAGGTGATACCGAACGGTAAGGCCACAAACTGGTAGTGCTGATCCCCCAGAGCGAACCTCAGAAATCTCTGATGACCTGGAAAGTTTGGAACATGAAGATAGGCATCCTTGATGTCCACAGTGGCCATGAAGTCGCCCGGCCGGAGGGTACTGACAGCAGAGCGTAGTGTCTCCATATAAAAGTGCTTGAACCGGACAAACCTGTTGAGACCCTTCAAATCCAGTATGGGCCTCAGAAAACTGTCCTTTTTGGGCACTGTGAAAAGATTGGAGTAGTACCCCTGACCCTGTTCCTGGTAAGGTACCTGGCAGACGACTCCTGAGCTGACAGAGTGTTTTGAGACATCCGGGATCTGAGGAATCTTGGGGGCGGCCAGGCTGCAAACTCTATCTTGTAACCGGAGGGCACCACCTCCTGAATCCACCGGTCTGAGACGCGAAGCCTCCAGACATGAGCAAAGAGCCGAAGCCATCCCCCCACACGGACGGGTGATTGCGCCTCCTCATGCCTGAGGGACCTTGGGAGGGGGTTTGGGCTTGGAACCCCATGAGAGACCGAGACGACCACAGGATCTGCCAAGGCCACAAGCATCTCTGCAGCTACCTGAGAAGAGGGAGCCACGACCTCCTCTGGGAGCACGAAAGGAGGGGAAGGAAGCGGAGGGCCCCCGAAAGGGCCGAGGCTGCTTCCTACGCTGAGGTAACCTACCATCCTTGGTGAGGACATCCAGACGCTCACCAAAGAGATGAAGCCCCGCGAAGGGAAGCCCGATGAGAGACTTCTTAGCAGCAGTGTCAGCTGCCCACTGGTGCAACCAAACAGATTGGTGCATAACCACCAAGAGGGGCGAAGCCCTACCACCCAGCCGGACGGCATCATCCATGGCAGACAGCACAAATGCAACAAAATCAGAGCAAAGCAGGAGGGCCCAATAATCCTCCCTCCTCCTACCAGCCATGGCGCCATCCGCGAGACGCTTGATCTTCTTAAGGGCAATGGCCGTAATGGCTGCGGCACAAATAGGACGCAGGCCTGCCCCTACAAAGGTGAAAGCATGACAGGCCAGCTGATCCATCCAGCGGTCCGCGCCATCCCGCAGTGTAGTAGTGTCAGGGGATGGCATGACAGAAGTATTAGATAGCCCTAGAACAGGAGCGTCCACCTCAGGGGGACATGACCAGCGCTTGGCCAGGTTAGCAGAAAAAGGATACTTTCTGTCCAATCCCTTGGGCACCGTGGGCAATCTGTTAGGACGTTCTCACTCCCTGAGCACCATATTGGAGAAATGGCCTGCTCCGGGAACTCCAAGCGTTGCTTGTCAGGGCGAAAGAGCTCACCCTGCTTCCTCTTCGCCACCTTAGGAGGGGCGATGTGCAAAGTCTCAAAAATGTCCAACAACAGTCTATCAGTGTCAACAGGGAGCCCAGTATCCTCATCAGAGGCGGACCCCGGGTCACTGTCGTACCCTTCCTGATGGTCCCCAGATGAGTCTGAATCATTGAAAAGCTCTCCCTCCTCTAGGGAGTGACGGCCGCCAAACACATGAAGGCCCATATCCTCCTGGGCCAAGAGGGAAGGCGCGGCGTCAAGATGCCGCTTCTTGCCCGAGGCCTTGCCCATCACAGGTCGCGCCAGCTGCCTCTCAATGCTGGCCACGCGTAGTGCCAGATCAGATTGGGACCCCCTGCTAGTATCCCCCTCACTGGGGGCTAAATGCAGTCGCAGGGGAGTAGGAGATGTCTGGGGGAGCGCAGAACTGGGAAGAGAAGCGCTTGTCCCAATCTGATCCGCAACAATACTTTGGGAGCACGGCACACAAACCGCGCCATCACCACTTAAAGGGGATGCCCCGCACATGACACACAGCCGGGATTGTTCCGAAGGACCCCCGAGCACGCTATCCCCAGAAGCCTCCATATGGTGATTAACACAGGCGCAATAGGCCAGTATAGGGCAAGGGCTAATAAAAAAGCCACCCGGGATGCCCCCCAAGGGATGCCCACAGAGAGGGCCTGGAAGGGAGAGGAGGGGGAGAGGAGCGGGACCGGGAGAAACCACAACACACAGTTATCCCGCCTGAAAGACATAAGCAGAAATACACATAAGCATCCCGCAGCACATGCCCCAAAAGAATAAGCAACCCCCAAAGGGGACTCACGGACCAAGAGACAGCACCTGTAGCACCGACAGTGAATCGACGTACAGCCGAGCCAAAACAGATGGTAGCTAAACGAGCAGGTCACCACCGCAGCCCACGTTAGGAAGAAGGGCTCCGGACACGCAGCACCGCAAAAATGGCGCCACAACGAGACCCTCGAGGGGCGGGCCGCAGGGGCATGATCCCCCGGCCCCGCTCCCCCGAAGAGCACGAAAACACGCTCACGTGACCCGTGCCAGCGCCATGACAGGCACGCAGCGCCGCAAAACCAAAGTGCCGTCCGCGGCAGAGTGTGGTACAACCGCAGCAGCGGCGAGACAACAGCAGCAGACAACCACCGCAAAACCACCCGCCGCAACCCCCCCCCCCCCCCCCCCCCCGAACACCCACCGGGGAGAGGGGAGGCAGCGACGGGAGAAAACTAGCCAGGGCCGGATGGAAGGGAGACAAACAAAAACAAGGGGAGACTAACTAATAACACCAGTCCCCAAACACGATAGACATAGCGAAGGCAGGATCGCCTCATCCCTCATAAAGCCTATGGCCGACTACTCTTTGTGGTACAGGGTCTGCGGCTTGGAGCAGCGCTCCCCGAGCACCTGACCCTAGTGCTCCTCTACCCTCACCCGATCCGTCAGCCAAGGCTGGGAGGCACAGAGGGTCCAGAAACGGGTGGAAATAGACTTGCAGGGCCGCAGGCTTGGTTGCCCCGCTCACCTGCGCAACATTAGGAGCCATTTTCTATCTTCGCAGTATCACTGCAGAGGAAACACTGGGAGGTCTATGGCTGATTTACGGTTTTTATATAGGGCCGGGAGGAGCCACAAATCTTCTGCAGTGCACTGCGCCACCTTGTGGCGGAATACCCAGATGTAAGGACTTCATGAAGCAGGCCGTGCTGTGCATTAGGAAAAAAATGACAGGCAAGCTTCTCCTTGTTCCTGAGGCATATATCTCTCCTTAATGTGTATGGTCTCCAAGTGGCATCACCCTCCAATGTGCGTTTCCCATGAGTTCAAACTCCCCTAGGGGTCTGTATGCAGAGTTCCTTTCTGTGAGAACATTGGCGCATCATCTGGCCAGCTATGAATACGCCCCCTGTCAAGGTGTCTTCAATAGGTACGCATAACGGACGACAACAAGCTCCTGCCTCTATCCCTGACAGCGGGATTTGAATAACCCCGCCCACGGACTCTACTGATTGCACACAATGGGATGCGAGCTTAAGTCTCGCCCACAGCTACGTGATCTACAATCCCCGCCTAATTGCTTCACTCATTGGCTGAACGTAGCTGTCAGTCTTTGGCAGCCATTTGTATTAAATTAAATTTCTGTCGTCTCTGTATGTCGCCGCCATGTTTTTGGCTTCTGTTTTCTTATTGGCCCAGCGGCGCCACGTCCCGCCCCATGCGCCAGTGCTTGATTGGCTCCTCTTTGAGACAATCTGCCACTGGTCGGGACGGGATGCTGACGCCGCGGATGACGCACTCACCGAGCGCCACTACGTGCGCCCCTGCATGCTGCATCCTGCACCTTGGAGACCCCACAAAGGTATTTAAGCACCATATGATTAATGTACTGGTACCGCTCCCTCTTGAGAAAGGCCCAGGCGGCCGAAACGTCGAGGGTATTACTTCCACCTGCGTTTGCCTGTAAGACTCTTTTTTCTGTATAAATCGCATTACTGTATATTGTTGTTTGTATTGCCCGTGTATATATGTTTGGGACAGTTGAGGATCAGTGGCTCACACTGTACTGTTTCTTTGGGCACAAATGACTTCTCTGGTGTTTCATTTTGACTTTCAGTTGTTTGCCTTATGCATACAGGAGCGCCACCTAGCGGTCATTTAAAGGGGCTGCAACCCCATTGTATCATATATCTGTATATTGCTTGATAATTTGATATGTTATTTTGTACAGCACTTATGATCCTTTTCCTCACATTAAAATTCCCAACTTTTTTGCAATTCAAATTATGGTAGTTCGTCTTCTTTAGCAATATTTTACATATATCTCTCTCTCAATTTGGTGTGAATTGCTGCTGGCACAGCAACCTCCTAATTCTCATGTGTAAGCAGGACTATCAGGTGTGTGGCAACATGGCCACCTCATATAATTCAAGAGTGATTAATTTTTATGTCATTCCACAACATCTGCGTGGGTTAAGCCCTCTGAAATTGCTTATGCTACTGATCCTAAGAAGTGAAGCTATTTACTAAACTTTCCGGACCGGAGGTCTGCTTTAAATAAAAACAGTCAAACATATACCAATATCAGTAATATAAAGTATAGAGTACTTATGAATTTTACTATGAATACAAAAAATATTTACACTGCAGGTTAACCCGTTACATGCAGAATTGCCTATTTGGTTATAATTGGGTGTTTTAGATACAGAATTAAAGGCACCTTTTCTCCTTGTTGTACTTGACCCTCTGCTGGTTCCTTCTGTTCTGTTGACTGTCCTGGAGGTCCAGGTGGTCCCTGAAGGCCTGGGTCACCCTACAACAAAACCATAGGTAATGTTAAACCTAAATCTTGCAAGAAAAAAGAAAAAAAAGCAGCTAAAAGCTAAGTTCAGGTCATCTGCACTTTGAATTGAACAGCATGCCATGCTGGGCTATAAAGGGCCTAATTTACCATGTACGTCTGTTATCTGTTTTGTGGCTATAGCAGCAGCTTCAGAGCTCTGGGTACTACATTGGCGCTAGCAGGTGTTGCATTGAACATTAATTAATGAACTTTGATTGTTGCATTGAAGTATCTGTCGGCCTATGTCAGCACCTGTTGGACTCGCTGGGCGATTATCCCAGCGGCAGTGAGCACTACTTTGTGCTGCTGTTTTTCCGGCGCTCCCCAGCATATTTATGATTTTTTTCCTCCTTGAAATCTTTGGCGCTGTATTTTTCCTGGCGCTGGTTAGCGTTTCATCATTACAGTTAAAATAAATCACTGCTGGGGACAAACGTTACAGTGCATTTTGGCTGCATTCTAGTTCTTGGCAGGGCCGGATTATGAGGGGGGCGCAAGGGGCTAGAGCCCCGGGGCCTCCACCACTTTCCCTGCAAAGGGGGCCTCCACCAACCTTTGGGATAGGGTCTGGTGCAGGAGGCTTTTCAGTCTGATGGGCCGGGGGGCCAGCAACAAAGCTATAAGCAGCACTGGGGGCGTGCCTGGGTAAGCCTTTTTTTGTTTTTGCAATCCTTTAGCCAAAGCCACCACAGGGTTGGACGGAGAGTCTAGAGAAGCAAAGCCGCTATCAGCAACGCTACAGTGATGGGTGCAGAGCTGTCAATCGGCGGCCACTCACTGCACTTAAGCCACCAGCACTGCCGCTGGCAGCTCAATGCAGGGGAACTGTTTTCTGCTGGACCAGCCGGGGGCGACTACACTACCCCCCGCCCAGAATCGCAGGAGTTCCCGAGAAGCACGCACCTGCACACAGTTGGCACGAAGGACTCAATCTGACGTTCCAGTAAGTAGGCGGGTGCCAGACAACCACCAATCACGTACTTAGCTGCACTAAGCTGGACTTAGCTGGACTGTTATTTAAAAAAAAAAAATACTGTATCTGGCGCCTCCACCAGATTTTATGTCCAGGGGCCTCCACCACACTTAATCCGGCCATGGGTGTTGGTGTCCAAATTACAGATTGTTAAACTAAAGAAGCCAATAAAATCAATTTTAATGACACAAAAAACCATTTTGACCCATCTAGGTCCTGTGTTTCAATTATTGACAAGTCCCAATGAAAGTTCTGCACAAATAAATGTGTTTAATATTAATTATAAGCATTACAACCCAGTTCTGCCCATTGTTCTATATGGAATCTTGAGCTACAGCACCAGGTTTTATCTGGCGCTGCTTCAAACGAAGTGCCCGGCGCTCCATCATTTTCAGTGCTATAGTTAAATAATAATAATAATAATAATGCTAGCTGGCGGCCGCATTTACGTTAGAATTTTTTCAGTTGTTAAATCCAATGCTGTGTGGCGCTGATGCCTCTTAAATAAGGCTCAAAGTCTTCCTAAACATACGAAACAGCTGATTTCAAATGTGCATCTTACAATCGGTTTGTAAAGGTGTGGAGACCATGGATAGTTTTTTTGGATGGCTGTTCACTTTAGTCACCTATATCCCCACTGTAGGTGCATTTGACACTGATTACTTTACCCCTTATCCCTTGACCTCTCCCCTCCCCCTTTTTTCTATTCTCTCTTTTTTTTGTCATGCTTCTGCAGGTCATCCATAGATGCCCCAATTTCATTTCTCGTTGTCTCTTTTTCTTATAATATTGTCTAGTTTGTTAAATGGACTGCCGACCATTAAAAAAAAAAAAAAAAGGAACTCACCTTTTGTCCCCCACATCTGATCATCTCACATAGTCCGAGCAAAATTCCAGTCAACGGCACCTCTGTGTCGGGATCACACCCTCACCCAGGAGCAGACTGGCCATAGGGAGACCCGAGACAATGCCCGGTGGGGCCGCACTACTTAGGGGCCAGTTGGGCTGCTACTTTTAACACCCACATTCAATCTCTGCCCACTTAGTCTCCCTCCCAGCCACCTGTACCCACAAGCCAAGGAACCCCAGCCCCCAGTGCTGTAGCCCCGGCATCATGGTTGACGGGGCCTCAGCAGGGATGTCTAGGGCCGGCCAGGGTTTGGTAAAATCCAGTGCTGATTTTTGTCCCAAGTCCGCCACTGCCCCTATTGCAATGGAGGGGTGTGCCAAGGCTTAACATGCCTGCTCCATTGTAGTGAAGGAAGAGGGCCTGGCCGTGCCCCTGTGACTGATGGCAGAGGGGGACAAAAGGTTTATATTTGTCTCTTCCTAACGGGGTCAAGGTAAATTGGAAAACAGTTACACCTTTTATTCATTGAAAATATATCCTGGATAAACTGTGAGGAAACATACAATGTACCCTCTCCATTGTTAAGCCCTGTCATTTTTGTTTCACATGCTCTTAGTATAAAACGTTTTTTTATGTTCTTTTTTTTTTAATGTGCAATCCATAATTGTGATCTCCTAAATACAATGAATGAATGTAAAATGCACGCCCACAGAGGCAGTCTGGACCATGTGACCACAGAAATGTAATGGTGGAGCTGGTTTTCCCTGGGCCAATGAGTAGCAGGTATAGATACACAGCCTAGCGGGGGGGGGGGGGTGTATTCAAAGGGGTTTTGCATAACATCTTGGGTGATACTGCTGTATCAAACTATAGTAGTAAGAGTACATACCTTTTCTAACATCTTGGGTGATACTGCTGTATCAAACTATAGTAGTAAGGGTACATACCTTTTCTCCCTTTGAACCTTGGAAATTCAAGCCCATGTTACCCTAATAAAAATGAAAAAAGGAAGGAGATATTAGTAAAAAAAACAACATTTAGCATAATTCACTTTAGAATGACTTGTGCTTTTAGTTACCTTGGGCCCTGGGATTCCAGGCTGTCCTGGTGGTCCCTAAAAGAAAACAAAGAGATATTAAGAGTCCAGAAATGCAACAGTAGCTGACAAGGCAGCCCATCCACCTCCAAATAATGACAGCCTAATCAAATCAAATTATTATTACAGGTTAAATGTATCAAATAAAACTAAACATACTTTTCCAAACTGCCTTAAAGTGGTCCTGGGTTTTGATCTTCGTCCTGGGGGCACCCTGATTCGGGATGCCCTGTTGTGTAAAACCCCCCAGGTCACCCAGTAAAACTGACCTTTCCCTGGTCCTAAGGCACATGTGCAGGCCCTCCTACAATCAGCGCGCTCAGCTGCACTTGTCAATATTGGTTAAAACTTAGCCAATGGCGAGTCTAGCCAAAGGGAGCCGAGTGGAGCCAAGCCTGCCAATGGCTACATCCCCACTACCCTCTAGCAGAGCGCGTGCCTATGCCAGTCATTCACAAATGCCTGGAGCAGACGCACGCTGCAAGACGTATAGCTGATGCCGACCGCAGCTCACGCATGAGCTGTTGGTTTGGGGAGACAGTAGGTTTTTAGGGGACTCAGGGGATTTCACAAAGCAGGGCATCCAGAATCAGGCAACCCTGGAATATTAGGGCATTTGACCATGGGTCTTGGTCCACTTTAATACATTTTAATTGATTTAGGGTACATTTGGATTAGGCCTTTCCATTGCATTGTGATGGAGCCTTTCATGAGACTAAGCCCAATTTAGGTATTCAAAGTGAAAAAAATCACTCAGAGACCCAGCCCAATCATTCCTCGAGAGAAGCGCCACATGACCATGCATGACTTTATTTAAATTAGCCAATGGGATGGAAAAGGGATGGGTATTAAGGGGTATTAAGAAGCCTGTACTTCCGATTTAACACTGTTGTGGCCCGCGCTGTCTATTTATTGCCACTGAATCTGCGGGCAAGGATGCAAGGCCATCCGGGGACCACTTCATTGGCTGCCTGGAGGCGGCTTCCCAGTGGTGGCCATTAGTGACAAAAAACTCAAAACGCATCAAATAGATGTGAGAGAAGCTCCTAATTTCAATAGACACAATTGTCTTTCTACTTTCATTGAGTTGTGGAATTCCTACTCCAGTATCTAGAAGGTGTGAGGAGGTCCTATATATATAAAAAGCTATCTGATAAAAGTTCAGGTAGAGGTAACTGTAACCTGTAGCTCTGTGCACTTTGTCATAGTTTGTCACTTTGTCAATAGTTGAATACAGATTTAGGAGTTACCGTATTTTTCGTCCTATAAGACGCACCTATTTTCCCCAAAAGTGGGGGAAGAATGTCCGTGCGCCTTCTCGGGCGAATGTAAAAAACTAAAAATAAAAAAATAAACTCACCTGTTACCGGAGCTACTCCCCCACTACCTATCGGGAATGGGAGGGGGGAGAGAATGCCACACTGCCTATATGGGGAATGGGAGGGGGAATGCCACACTGCCTATATGGGGAATGGGAGGGGGGAATGCCACACTGCCTATATGGGGAATGGGATGGAGGGGGAATGCCACACTGCCTATATGGGGAATGTCACACTGCCTATATGGGGAAGGGAAGGGGGGAGAGAATGCCACACTGCCTATATGGGGAATGGGAGGGGGAATGCCACACTGCCTATATGGGGAATGGGATGGAGGGGGAATGCCACACTGCCTATATGGGGAATGTCACACTGCCTATATGGGGAATGGGAGGGGGGAGAGAATGCCACACTGCCTATATGGGGAATGGGAGGGGGAATGCCACACTGCCTATATGGGGAATGGGAGGGGGGAATGCCACACTGTCTATATGGGGAATGGGAGGGGGAATGCCACACTTCCTATATGGGGAATGGGAGGGGGAATGCCACACTGCCTATATGGGGAATGGGAGGGGGGAGAGAATGCCACACTGCCTATATGGGGAATGGGAGGGGGGAGAGAATGCCACACTGCCTATATGGGGAATGGGAGGGGGAATGCCACACTGCCTATATGGGGAATGGGAGGGGGGAATGCCACACTGTCTATATGGGGAATGGGAGGGGGAATGCCACACTTCCTATATGGGGAATGGGAGGGGGAATGCCACACTGCCTATATGGGGAATGGGAGGGGGGAATGCCACACTGTCTATATGGGGAATGGGAGAGGGGAATGCCACACTGCCTATATGGGGAATGGGAGGGGGGAATGCCACACTGTCTATATGGGGAATGGGAGGGGGGAATGCCACACTGTCTATATGGGGAATGGGATGGAGGTGGAATGCCACACTGCCTATATGGGGAATGGGAGGGGGAATGCCACACTGCCTATATGGGGAATGGGAGGGGGAATGCCACACGGCCTATATGGGGAATGGGAGGGGAATGCCACATTGCCTATGGGGAATGGGAATGCCAAACTGCCTATATGGGGAATGGGAGGGGGGAATGCCACACTGCCTATATGGGGAATGGGAGGGGAAATGCCACACTGCCTATATGGGGAATGGGATGGAGGGGGAATGCCACACTGCCTATATGGGGAATGGGATGGAGGGGGAATGCCACACTGGGTATATGGGGAATGGGATGGGGGCATGCCACACTGTCTATGTAATGGGGGCATCCCACACGGCCTATGGGAATGGGATGGGGGAATGCCACACTGCCTGTGGGAATGGGAGGGGGGCATGCCACACTGCCCATGAGGAATGGAATAGGGGGAATGTCACACTGTTTGTAATGGTGCGTTTTTGGTTTAAAATATTTTTTTTCTTATTTTCCTCCTCCAAATCCTAGGTGCGTCTTATGGGCAGGTGCGTCTTATATGGCGAAAAATACAGTATATAAAAAAAACATATACGTATCATAAATCCTGTCTTATTGTTTAGTAATCTGTATGCAAATGAGTAGAAAATAATCCTGAAAAAAATCAGTGGAAAACAAGCAGTCAAGCATCTTTCTATACATAACAATATAATTGTACCGGTAATCCTGCAGGTCCTGTACGCCCAGGTGGACCCTGTATTCCTGGTGGACCCAGCAAACCCTGCAAGAAGATACAGACTTTACATTTTTTGCCAGGGAAAGGTTTACAATGCTAAACACAGAATTTAAATAAAAAAAGGTAAAATTAAATTGTATTGTGTTGTACTTACTGGCAAACCCGGAAGACCTGGTAATCCTGCATCGCCTTTTAGACCTAGTTGGGAAGTAGAGATTGTTTCTCCTGGCTCCCCCTAGAGGACAGAGCCACAAAATGCATTAGAATATAGGAGTTGCCTGTACGACCTCTAGTGGTCACAATGAAATTGTCATTTTAATCAGAAACATTTTCTTTCTTTCTTCTAAGATATTAAATAAGAAATTATAAATGTTACAGGAGTTTAATTTGCCAGAGCTGTTTAGCACTTACACCTACAAACAGCGAGAACTGCAATGCCCTCTTTCATCTTACAGAATACTACAGATGCAGCTTTCTTTAACACTCAACGTGGTGCACTGGTGCTATCTTCAATGATTTTTAATGGCTTCTGTGCTAAGATAAAGCAATTGGTTGAGCTGTGATGTGTCAGTTAATGATTGCTGCATCTGTATATTGTTAATAAGGATCTGTCCAGGCAAATAAAAGGCAAAAGTCCAATTTTTGTCCTCTGCATTTGTTCCATTCTTTTCTGGTTGTAAGAAATCTCCTAAAATCGAGTCCCACATCCTGCAGGCTGGTCGCTCCCAAAAGTTTTTTATTTTCTTTGACTGGCCAGATAGTTTAAAGTGGAACTTCAGGGGTCTTGGAGTCTAAAAGACCCCAGGGGCCACCTGAGTCCCAATCCCTTCCTGAATTAGTCTAAAACCCCCCGGATCACCTGTATCACTCCTCGTCACATCTTGAACCCTTGCCACATCTCGTCTTTACACCCCCACCCCCGCTCACCTCTAGCTGTGTGTGTACCAGCATCAGGCCTTTTCGGAATGGCAGGTGCAAGCACGCCAACAGCGAGATCCGCGGCGCACTTGGCTTTAATCAGCTCCTTAGCTGCTGAGAGGCTAGGAGAGCCGAATGTAGATGAGAGTAAATGAGCGCCCGTGGCCATGACAGGAAGGAGAGTTTCCAGCACGATCGATTTGGGATGTCCCGACTAAGGGGAACAACGCACAGGAAAGTGACATTCCTGGGTGTTGTTTCTCTTCAGGCATAGTCAAAATCATCCATGCTGTGCGTGACTGAAACCATAGGCAGGCTGATTGATCGATGGTACGTGTTTGATTTCATCAGTTGAATTATATCAGGTGAGTGTTATTCACTTATATATTAATGATTAATTGCAACTCAGGTGGACCAGGAGGTGTGGCATTAATGTGTCTGTGTTTAAATATGGTTCATGAGAACAAGACAATATGCCATGAGTAAGGGCTGATTGCCCGAAACACGTAGGCAACAGCCTTGTTCTCTTATGCTTTTATGCTGCCGCTGTAGAATACGGATGGAATTTTAAAGAATTTTCCAAATAAACATGGATTGAGAATCCTTTTAAAGATGGACACTGGCTGGCTTCATGTTACTTTCTGGGTTTTGGTCCACTTTGATAGGTTAACCATTTCTTTAGAGCTGCCAGTCACATTCAGATTGGTGAGAACTTGAAGTTTTGGGAAAATATTGAATTTACTAAGAGGTTTAAGAGAGAAAAAAAGCCCATAACATAGTGGCCTCTTGCTTGGTAAGGAGCAAGCACTTAACACTTCCCTCTAAAATGGCCCACTCACCCTCTACCCACTCAAGGCCTTCCAATTAGGTAAGCCCAACCCCTAAAAGAAATGGCCCAAAATGGGCATTATACATAGTCCACAGCGCTTCCTTGTAGGACTGGTCAGTGCTGTGACTGTTGCCGGCCAATGTTTGTTTCCAGCATGATACAATGGAATGTACGCATAGTTAGTGAGTCCTATTGTTGCCCATCCAGAAACCAATGAGGTTGCCATGTTTTTGCACGCACATGTTCGGATATTTGAAGAAAGTGACCTCACATAGAAAGTAGTCTTTCCTGACTAAATTAGGACCATTGTCGCAAAGCAGAATGGCTCTGTAATATGTGCTTTCATCTCTTACCTTAAATCCTGGTAATCCAGGAGGACCCTGAAACAACAGAAACAGGAAAACATTATTTAAAAAAATTAAAATTATAATGAATATGCCAATGATGTAGACACAAACAATGTCATTAGCTATTTAATATACATCTATATATTGTAACATCCAGGGCAGGTGTCAGCACTGGGCTTACCCGGGCCCACTTCATTCCCTTTCCCCTGGCAGCCCCTATGAAAGACACAGGGCCCTGCAGTAACCAGGACTAAGGCCTGTCAGCCGGGGCCAGACTGACCACCAGAAGATTGTTTATGTCTATGAGTCCTCTTCATTCATTCTTTCTTTCCTTCTATTTTTTCTTTCTGCCATTACGCCTCCTTCCTGCTTTCATTTTTTATCTGCCATCCTTCTATTCTGTCTTTGTTTCTGTTATTATTTCTTCCTTTCTTTCAGTCATTCTATCCTTTCTTTCCATTCTTTCTTAGTTTTCTTTCTTTCACATATTCTTTCTTTCATAGCATTTTTTTCTTTCTTTCTTTCCTTGTATTCTTTTTTTCTTCTTTCTTTATTTTCTATCATTCATTCTTTCTTTCAGTCAGTCCGCATATTCTCTTTGTTTCTCTCCTATTCTTAGTTTCCTATTCTTAGTATTCTTTTTTCTGACATTTTTTTCTGTCTTTCTTTTTCTTTCTTTCCTACTCGCTTTCTTTCTTTCATCAGCCCTTTTATTCTTTCTTTAATTTTTTTCTTTTATTTAGTCTGTCAGTAACTCTATTTTTTGTTTCCTTCCTTTTATCATTTACTCCATCTATTCTTTGTTTCTTTTTTTGTCTATTACCTTTTTTATGCCATTGCATTTTCCTTCTTTCTTTATTTTCAATCTGTTATGTTTTGTCATTCCTTCTATTATTTATTTCTTTATTTTTATATTTTTTTCATTCTTTCAATTGATCCTTCTGTTCTTTGTTTCTCGCCTTCTATTTTTTCCATCTATTCTTTGTATCGTACTTTCATCTATTCTTTTTATGACATTGCCTTATTTCTTTCTTTCCTATTTTCTTTTATCTCCCTTATATTTTTTCTTTTCAACTTTCTTTCATCTCCCTTATTTTCTTTCTTTCTTTACTTCTTTCTTTCTTTTATTACTTTATTCATTCTGTCAGTAATTCTTTGTTTTCTTCCTTTTATCATTTTTTTCTCCGTCTAGTCTATTCTATTCTATTCTTTCTTTCATCTATTCCTTCTTTTGTTCCGTTTTCCTTCTTTCTTCCTTTTTTATTTATTCTGTTTTGTTATTCCTTCTATTCTTTCCTTTTAATACTTTCTTTCTTTCATCAGTCCTGCCAAATTATGTATTGTTCCTACTGTCATTTCTTTCCATCAATTTTTTGGTTCCTTTCTTTTATCTGTTCATCTTTTTTCTCTCTTTATTTTCTTTTCTTTGGCAATATTTACCATACATGCACCTTTGCCTCCATGTGTGGAGTGTCCTACCATACCGCAAGGGGCCCACAGAGACTCTGTTGCCCAAGGACTCCCAAAAACCTGGAGTCGGCTCTGATGACATCCACCCTGGCTACATTGTAATGTCATTACATTAACCTAGTTATTAATATATGTAACAAGATGGGTTTGTTGAGTTGGGAAGGAATCCTCCTATAAGACATAATTGTACTGTCTCCCAGGCGGTTTTTCCAGACCAAGGGCTCGATTCAACAAAGGTCGAAAATGGATTTTTTGTGTGTTTTGTGCTTAAAAAGTTGCGATTTTGTGATTCAGCTACCTGGAACCATTGTAAAACACGAGTCACTTGAATTAAATTCGAGTGCAATTATAAAAGTGCGAATTAAATTAGTGGATCGAAAAATGTACTACTGCATTTTACAATTCGAACATTTTACTACTGATTCAGGTGGACTTGATGAGCCACACACATGATATAAATTAGAGTGTTTCACACTAGTTTTTTGATGCAGCTTTCAGCAGGAGAAAACTCATTTTCCTCTCTCACAATGGAGCCCTTCTACTTTCTTTGCAATGGTAGTAAACTCTAATGGTAGTAAAAAATTCAATTCATAAGAAAAAAGCCTGAGAATTCCACTGTTTGTGAATCACTAGTTAGGAAGACAATGAAAGTCAATGGCACTTTTTTACTCCTGAAAAAAATACTGAACTTTTTACCCTTTTTTACTACTAGTAAAAAGTTCCATTGACTTTCAGTGTCTTCCTATCTGGTGATTTGGTAACAGTGAAATTCTCAGGCTTTTTTGCTTTTTTCTCATGAATTAAATTTTTTACTACCATGAGAATTTTTTTCAATGATCTGTGAATCGAGGCCATTGACTTCGAACATATTGCAGATGATGTGGCGCAGAGAAGGCGCACACTACCCATTCCCATATTTTCGGACACGTTTGGAAGTGGATCAGCTGCCATATCAAGCACTTTTCCAGCTTACTAGGCTAAATCGTGCAGCTTTGGAATCCATATTTGGTACCATTAACTGGTAGAAGACCTTTGGGTTTTTACATTGCGGTGCGCCAAAACCCAGAATAGTCAAAATCCTGGCTTTTGGTCCACGTTATAGTGTAAGCATAAGAATGGCGTACCATGAGGTTAAAGCTAGCAAAGAGCTGCTCCCTGCACCCTGCACCCAAGGACACGTGGTGCTATGTGAGCAAGCTTTGTATAGAAAACAATGGCCACAATGGAAACATTTTTAATACAGGTCCCTGGCAATCCAACCAACCCCCCCCCCAAAAAAAAACTACATATATGCCTCTTACAAATATTACTGTTTAATTAGTACTTCCACTACAGCATACCTTGCCTCTTTATTACATGTATCCACAATGTTAGCCATGTACATACAGCTACACAGGTAACTTAAAAAGTTGAAAACAAAATTATGCATTTACATTTACCCATTAAAAAGCCTTACAACACCATGCAACAGTCAGAAAACAATACTAAACAATAGAAAAAAAATTCGAGTACATTTTCCAATAATTTTCGCTTGCGACAGCCTTTTTACGAGCATTTTGAAAATTTTACGAGTGATTAGAAAATTTTACGATTACATTTTCGAGTGCAAGTATTTCATTCAACCCCTTTTTTGAATCACTTGAAAAAGTTAAAACTTTGTGCATGCGATCTGTTTTTTCGAGTGACACGAATTTATTTCTACCTTTGTTGAATCGAGCCCCAAAACTGAGAATAAACATGATGGACATGTTAAAAATGTAGAAATTTTAAACACATAGCACCTGATTTATCAAGCACTTCTGCCACACTACGCCAAATTGGTGCAAATTAGAGTAGTTCAAAATGTAATTTATCATTTATTCAGCTGCACTTGCTAATGTTTTAGCAAATGTTTTTCTTGCAGTGCAGCAACATGCACCAGTGTAAAAAATACATAAATTATATTTTGCAGCGCACAAATTTCTACTGATGTTGCGTAGTTGGCAAAAGTGCTTGATAACTCAGGCCCATAATGAACAGTAATACTATTCGAAATTAGTACCATGTTGGTATACATCAGAAAGCAGCGAAACTTGCCTTTCATATATACCATTGCCTTTTATTTCACTATATATAAAAATTGTTTCTCACCTGAGGACCTGTTGGGCCTGGAAAACCTGGATTTCCTGAAAAACCACGCTCTCCCTAAAGAAGCAAAATCATTCCGAAATACAAATACAACTTCATTAGTACTGGAATCTTGAGACAGATACAATAGGTGAAATGACTAAGCTCATATTATTTTGACACCATGATGAAACTATTTTAACAGTAAAACATTGTTCATTCTTGCTTTAAAAATGCTATGAGGCCTGTAGCATACTTATTATGGTAACTTTTATAATTGATTCCCTCTTTGGGGGCACTCTGTTGGAACATCTTATCTATTCTACCATTATTTTAGACCACCTGAAAGGGCATTTGTGATCCTGCAATGTGGAAGTGAGGAAGAACTTTTGTATCTGGTTTTAGGTTGTGGCACTTACATCATGCTGGGACTGGTTGTTAATGTTTCGTTGTGCATAACTAGTCCAGAAATTATTTTGGGCACTTTTTCAGTTACTGCCCCAAAATAAAACGAAAAACCCCTGGCTTCCTTTAATGCAAAATAACCACTGCTAACTAGATAACTGTGGCATTGACTAAAAGTATAATTGCATCTGAACTTAAATTGTGCTATAGCAACTTGAATGATATGGCTTTATACCTTTGTTCCGTTGCATCCTGGGATACCAGAAGGTCCAGGGGCTCCATCCTGACCTGGAAGGCCCTGGTTATAAAAGTCATAATGGTATAAGAAAACAGTACTCATGAAACTGAAATAAATTTGGAATGAAAATGAAAGCATACTTACAGGCAAACCTGGTGCTCCTGGGAAGCCTGGTAGTCCTGGAGGTCCCTGCAAATAGAAAAGATTATTTCGGTTTTCTGTATTTAAGGTAATGTAACAAAATTTATCAGGCTATAGATCAATGATTACTTAAATCCTTCTGAAATACAAAAAGAGTCGCTAGTTTACGATGACGAAGTGCCAATAATGTGGCTGTGGCAACTTTTATTTAGATTAATTTTCATTATAAAAAGCAGCAATAAGAATTAAACCTATAGATAGTTATAACAAAAGGATAATATTAGTGCACATGGTCGATAATACATTCATGTGGTCTAGAAAAACTTAATTTTTCTGAACCAAAAGATTTTAGATGATAATGAGAATAGATTACTCCGGGCACGAGATGAAACCTCCATCTGAAACCTCCATCTTGATGGACTAGGGGCTGCCTGCCTCTGTTGTTAGTACCATGATTCAGGCTATTAAGAAGTCCTCGTCCTCCATCTACTATAGGGTATGGCATACTTACATTGTCTGGTGTGAGTCTAGGTCGCTTCCCTGTCGGGTGTTTTCTATCCCCAGGATTCTGGAATTCCTGCAACATGGTTTGGATTTGGGTCTTCATCTTAGTACCCTCAAAGGTCATGTCTCAGCCTTGGCTATTTTCTTCCAAAGTTCTTTTGCCAACCATCGTCTGGTTAAGACTTTCTTCCAGGGGGGTACTCACGTGCGTCCTCCTCGTAAGCCTATGTTACCAGTCTGGGATTTGAACTTGGTCCTATCTGCCCTGCAGGGGGCTCCCTTTGAGCAATGGGCTCCTTTGTCCATTCTTACACTTAAGGTAGTCTTTTTGGTGGCTTTCACTTCTGTTAGGTGTGTTTCTGAGTTGGCGGCGCTTTCTATCAAACCTCCTTACTTTGAGAGACACCAGGACAAGGTGGTGTTTCGTTTTAAGCCAGATTTTCTGCCTAAGGTTGTGTCTGCTTTTCATCTCACTCAGGACATTGTCTTGCCTTCTCTGTGCCCTAATCCTAGTAACCCTAAGGAGCAGGTTTTACATTCTCTCGATGTGGTTAGAACCCTGAAGTTCTATTTGGTGGCTACTGAACCTTTCAGGAAGACTGATGCTCTTTTTGTTCTCCCTTCTGGGCTTCAGGGTTTAGCTCCAGGTAAGTCCACCATCAGCAAGTGGATCCGTCAGGCTGTGGTACAAGCCTATTCTGCTAAGGGGAAGGAGCCTCCCTTTCGCCTTACTGCTCATTCTACTCGTGCTATTGGAGCGTCTTGGGCTTCAGCACCAGGCTTCTGTTGAACAAGTTTGTAAGGCCGCTATTTGGTCTTCTGTTCATACTTTTTCTAAGTTTTACAAGGTTGATGTTAGGGTCTCAGCTGATGCTGCTTTTGGCTGCAAAGTTCTGCAGGCGGCAGTGGTTTAAACTGCCTTCTGTTGCTTTTGGGGATCCCACCCTACCTTACGGACACTGCTATTGGATGTCCCATGTGTAAGGAATCTTCTGGAACAGGACGTTCTGTATACTTGGAATAATACAATTCTGTGATTACAAACAGCCGTATTTAGACTATTCAGATGTGCAGAACCAGAACTATTTTTAATGCCAGAACCAGTGCCCACCGACTTTCCTACCCAAAGTTCCATAATAATTTTAGGAGCTTTTTTAGCAGAGCAGGGAGGAGGGGGGAGCATAAACTACTCCTGAGGGAAGGTGGGAGTGATCAACCCACAGCTAAATGCCCAGAGATGGGACCCGCTTTTATCTTTCAACTGGGGGGTCACCTGGATCAAGCAGACTCTACATGCCTGTGGCTTTCTGCATAACGGCATATGATGTGCTGTCTGACTAAGGTAAGGATTTATCTGCTCATTCTTACTGTAACTAGTCACTTGTAACTTGCCCTTCAGACCTGTAAATGAATCTGTTAAATGCTTGTATATTGTCTAATGTGCTATTACAGTGATTAAATCTGCTCTTTCAACTTGCTCCCAAACCCATCCCCCCTGTATTCTCTGTCATATTATACGCTACCGGGGCTGGCTTCTGGCCCGATCCAAACCCGCTAACAGACCGGGCTTGCATCTAATAGAGCTTGTGGCAGTTATTAAAGCAGACCAAGGTGAAGGTGTTGGTGCCCACTGGCGCGCTGCTAAAATGACAATCTAGGGGCACAGAATGCTGGAGTGCACCTGCACATAACCTCCCCAGACACCCATAAACCTTAGGAGCGAGATTAAGGTAAGGTTTATGGGTTGTCCAGGGGGTTATGTCATTTTAGCAGCTGTGCCGGGGGCCACCAACATCCGCGGAGGGTGTTGGTCCGCTTTAAGGGTTGGCAGGTCTCTCTTCTCTGGTGCCAGTGAAGGGATCCTGCAGCTGCTTAGCATCTTTGCTAGGTATTAATGGCCGGTATTAATGAAAAAGCAGCATGTGATTCTGGTGACAGTGACGTTGGCCGGACTTACGTCATTTCATCACAACACCCTTTTTTAAACTCACACCTTATTTTAAAATAAAGCATGAAATAGCCCTGATTTGCGTGAGATATTTAAGGCAAGTTTATTTCTTCGTTTGCATAATAAGTTGTACAGTATCCAATATACATACTCTAATTCCTTTAGGTCCAATGGGTCCTGGAAATCCATCGTCCCCCTGAAACAAACACAGACAAGCACATCAGATAATAAGACTCTTATGCACATTGTTATTCATTTAACCTGTACACACGAAACTGATCAGAATGATCTTCACATTTCTGTTGCCATTTTGAGTACTAAAATACAAAACATTTTGCAATGAGGACACTATATACTATATATACTATATAGCAAATGCAGTTAAAGCACTACAAAACTCAAGGTGGCTATCCTGGTATAAAAAAAAAACCCCATGGACAGCCATTGACATTCCCTTGGGGCAACCCAAATCAGAATGCGCCGCTGTGTGGAACCTCCTTCCCCGGGGGCGCGGCAAAACTCACCTTTGCCCTGGCTCCCACAGTGATGTAAACAATGTCGCCCGCATCCCCAGCATCTCTGAGCTAAGGCCCCCCTCCTGCACCCAGCCATTCACATAGGCTAGGGTGGGAACCCCAAAAAAACTCACCTCGCCACTCTCCAACAACGCATGTGCAGGCTCTTGTCCATCGAGAGCCGTCTGCTAAGACAACGTAATTTGGCAGGCGTCTCTCATTCTATTCTACGCCCACGGTGATGCAGGGGATGCGGCAACGAGCACACTCCTGTCCCAGACGGTCTCAAAGCTCCTTATTTTAAACAATGATAACTGTATGCCGAATGACATTGTCATAGAAGGCGGCTCTCATTGGATGAGAGCCCGAGCATGCACCATGGAGTGTGGTGAGGTGAGGTTTTTGGGGCTTCCTGGCGGGTTTCATACAGAAGAGCATCCCGATGACCCAGAGAAAATCCAGCGACCGGCTCTAGAATCTTTTAGATTCCAGGCTGGCCACTGGTTGTTTTTGTTCTGCTTTAAGGTAAATGCAGTTGTGCTCCTTGTGATTGACAGTAAATGTGTTCGTGTCTAATGCATTAGTGAGTTTTGGTATTCTTATTAATGTATTTGCGGTCACAAAAGGAGGGCAACGAAAGTATAAATTTAGCAAAAACAATGACATGAGATAACAAACAAGCGTGGATTTACTAACTATATAACAATTAACACTGGCGTTAAAATTGAAAGAATGAAAGAAGTAAACCGTCACTGACTGAACAAAAGTTTCAACATTTCTATTGCTCTTTTTAGCAGGAGACACTACTGACATCTAGTGGATAAGATCATTATTGTACTATATAATTTTGTATTCTCTTTCAAAGAAAATCGCTACTACATACTACACTTAAAAGGGACCAAAACCCACCCTGGAGTCTATGAGACTCCAGTGCAGGCATACTCCCTCCCCCCAGGGCACCCCAATCAGGAGTGCCTCGCTGTGTGAAACCCCCCAGGCTGCCTGAAAACTCACCTTCGTTCCTGGTCCAACAGCGCATGTGCGAGCATCGGCCGCATCCCCGTTATCCCTTTAGCAGGAAGTGCAGGCATGCTTCATGTTAAAGGAAAGCGGGGGATGCGGCCGTGGGTGTGCTCAGATTTGCTTGCATCAGACGAGCTCCTGGATGAAGGGGTTGGAGCGGATCCGAGCTTGCTGATTGGATGAGAGGGCTGTACATGCGCCGTAGGACCGGGGAAGGGTAAGTAAGATTGCGCAACCTGGGGGGTTCCACACAGCGGGGCACCCCCAGACCTGGGTGCCCAGGGGGCAAAGACCAAAACCCAGGATAGTCAAAACCCTGGGTTTTGCTCCACTTTAAACGTTAAAAAGATAGCTACTGCTACTTCTCCATATTACATCTGTCAAAAATAAGTTATGCAAAAAAGAAGAACAGTTAAAACATAATTATACTCACTCTGGTTAATATTTTAATTATCAGAACTCAGGGCTAATTTCATACCTGAGCGTAATCGGGGTGCATGTTATCTGCTTGCAATCGCCCCAAGTCCCTGTGAAAGAGCAGCTCATGGACTCTATGAGCCCTGTATCATATCTGCAGAGCAAACGTGCAAAAGGCCAGCATGCCGTGATTTTGTGGCAATTTAGCTTGCGACCATCGCACTCTATTGAATGGCAGTTGCAAGCTCTAACTCAAAATCACTTGGAAATCATGATCGCATTGGCACTAGGGCCTGTGAGAGGGATAGAAAAACAGTGTCAAGGACAATTCTAAACAATAAAGGAGATGGAAGTTTTTGCTCCTCCGCTCGGCCCTGGAATCTTTTACATTCCAGGGCCCGGCCGCATGGGTTCCCAGCCGCTTTAAGAGGGGAGTATCGGCAGGGACTTTGGCTAAATGTATTTCACAAGTTTAGTGAGCTTTGGTCCGCTTTAAAGAGAAACATCAGTATCAAAGACAAGTGTTGCCTATCCCCCCCCCCCTTTTGGATGTCGCCAATGGCTGATGCGGCGACATCCGGCTGCCTCAGGGCCCAATTCTCTCCCCCCACTGACTTAGCTGTCCCTAAATGACAGTATGGCTTTAGCTGTGCTCTTCAAAGTCCCTCGCCACTCAGCGAAATCTAGCGCGTCTTACAGCACCCCCCCTTGCATCCCATTCATGGCAAGCGCACAGCGCCTGAAGAGATGCAAGGTGGCGTTGCCCGTTGGGAGACCGGCCGGAATTCGAGGAACCTAGAAGATGGATGTCCCAGCGAGGTGAGTACAAATGGCCCATATGTGAAACCAGATGGGGGCAGCAGTCCCTTGAGGTTTGGGGGAAGTTTTAACCTCCCTTGATGATCCTCATTAAAGTGGACCAAAACCCAGGATTTTGACTATCCTGGGCTTTGGTCTTTTCCCCGGGGGCACCCCGATCGGTGCCCCCACTGTGTGAAACCCCCCAGATTGCCGCAGCCAACTCACTTCTTCCCGGTCCCACGGCGCATCTAAGAGCAGTGGCTCTGATGGCCGCATCCTCCGCTTCCCTCTAGTAGTGCGTGTGCCCGTGCCAGGCATTTGTGAATGGCCGGCGTGGGCACGCTGCCTGTTAGAGGAAGGCGGAGGATGCGGCCATCAGAGCCGCTGCTCTTAGACGCGTCGTGGGACCGGGAAGAGGTGAGTCCGTTCCGGCGTCCTGGAAGGTTTCACACAGCGGGAAAGGACCAAAACCCAGGATAGTCAAAACTTTTGACTATCCTGGGTTTTGGTCCACTTTAAGGGAAAATCTCCAGCTGAGTATTTGTAATATCAATCCCTTATAAACAGTTCCTGACGTTTGACCACTAAGAAAGCTAACACAGCCAACAGCTGATCAGTGCTTGTTGCAGTCTAAATGGCTAGAAATGATGTTTGATATACCCTGCTTACCACCTCTGGTTTTCTTACCTTAAGACCGCGAGATCCAGGAGGTCCTTCAGGTCCGGGAAATCCAGGTAAGCCAATCTGTCCTTCTAAACCAGGATGTCCCCTCTCACCCTAAAAAAAGAAAGAAAAATTAGTGAATAACAGATATTTTTTATAAAACAGGTAAATGTTGTATGAATACAGCACATGTGCCAGATGTCACAATAACATACAGATGCTGGTGTCCAATACCAAATAAAGAGTTTCATATAACATAACACTCAATTCAATATGAGTTTAAAAAAATTCTCATGGTAGTAAAAATGTTGCTTTATGAGAAAAAAGCCTGAGAATGTCACTGTTGCTGAATCATCAGCCAGGACAAAGAATGTCAATGGTACTTTATTACTCCTAAGAAAAGTAGTGAACTGTTTACTCCTTTTTACACTGTAGTAAAATGTGCCATTGGGTTCCGTTGACTTTTTATCTGGTGATTCAGTAGCAGTGACATTCTCAGGCTTCCTTCTCATAAAGTAATTTTTTTCTAGCATGAGAATTTTTTTCAACTCTTATTGAATCAAGGTTGTAGACACAACCCACTTTAGAGAGAGACCCATTTAAAGCGAAATATCGTATTTGCCGGCGTATAAGACGACTTTTTCCCCCTGTAAAACATGGCTCCAAGCGGGGGGGGTCGTCTTATACGTCGGGTGCACCTGGGTCCAGGGCCGTATCTCCCGCAAGGCAGACCTAGGGCGCTTGCGTGGCAGGGGGGCGGCCATCCGTGTCTGCTGTAGCAAAAAAAAAAATTCTGTACGGCCGCGGGGCTCCCGCGCGTATACCCGCCTGCAGCGTGTGCCCGCGGGGGCATTTGCGCCGCTCGTTCGGAGGCTCCGGCGCCCGCACATCCCGCCCTGCCTCCCCCTGTGTCGCTGCCTCCAACAGTGTTCCTCCTTGACTGGCGGACCCGGCCATTGGTTAAGGAGAAGTGCCAGCACGGGACATTAGAGCGGGCCGCCGGGCTCCGCCCACCTGCTTGAGTCACAGATGCGTGACTAGGTGCTGCTGCATAGACCTGAGAGGATAAGGTAAGATTTTTTTATACTAAAATAATATTAAAAATAGATGATTATTTTGGAGAGAGAAAAAAAGTATTTACATGGTGCATACAACCAAAGAATAACAGTATTTACCCTTTCTGTAATCAGATCTATGCAAATGATCTCTTTATTTCTCTTAGGCCATGACTCAAGCTCCCGGCGACCATTGGGGACTTTATTGCTTATCTATAGTTAATAATAATTGCACTCCCCAGTGGTCTCAGGGAGCTTGGGTCATAGCCTAAGCGGCATAAAAGAGATCATTTGCATGGCTCCACCAGCTGCTAAGGATGATGGGTAAGTTCCATTATGCTTGGTTTGTATACACCCTGTAAATATTTTGTGTCTTAAACCCGACCTTCACCCTTAATAAGAACATATCTTATATGTTTTCCCCACCCTGTACATACAGATTGATCACATTAAAAATGATCCTACTGCATTTTCTGAGCCTTTAAACATTCAGGCTGCCTGCAAACAGGAAGTGTCTTCTGACTGTGCCACTCTGCATTATTTGATTGCTGTCCTTTCTCTGTCTGTGCAAAGCACAGATATAACCCCGCCCCTCTGCACTTTTGACCCCTTTCCTCTCCTCAATATGTGATGCTTATGAGGCAAGATGTCAGTGCCCTTATCCTAGAGTCCTGAACAGTGTTGCAGGCCAGTGGGAAAAAAGAATAAAACGTAAGTGATTAAAAATGTTAAATATATATATTTTAGATATATATATATTTTAAGGGTTTGGGCTTTTCATTAAATGATGCTGAAGGTCTACTTTAAGAAAGCCTACAACAGGTTTACCCTATAGATACACAGAGTATTGCAGGGTCCCGGCAGACGTCATGAGCACTGGTGTGGCTGCTGCTCGTAGCTCCATGTTTGTATGTACTATAAACTTAGGGCAAATTCCTTTAAATCATATATCAATGCTATACAGAATAGAGAGAAGAGGAGAGCTCATTAATGAATGTAAGCGGTGCAGCCATAAAGATCTCCAGATGTTGCAGAAGAGATTGCCTGCCCAAAGAAGATAAATGAGGCCGCTTTGCTTTGTAAATAGCAGCTGTTTATGTTACCAGGAGGATAGGGATCATAGGACCACACTGGCTCCAGCAAGAACAATAACAACTGGACAAAGTATTCTAACCTATTAAATCAATGATTTCAAAGCTGTAGATTACTGAAGACATTCCTATACATGATATTGTTGGCCGTGATCCTTATTTGATTTTTGCTGTTGTGCATGGTCAGGATACTAATGCCCCATTTACATATTGGCTCCCCACACTTTTAGTTTTTTCTTCAGGCATGTCAAATGAAATGTGATATTGTATTAGATAACAGTGCATGGCAGCTCTACATGTGACAGCGTGAAGCATGCCGTCTGGTAAAGGACTAAGGCACTTTGGGAACATATGATTCAAAGCTTTGACTGGGCAGGTCTCCAGAACTATACCACAGACTTCCCCTGAGGCAGGTATTTTACACTAATTACACAGCAGATATAATTTCCTCCCAAAATTCAGAGACATGTTCAAGAAAAAGATCCATGGCCATGATTACAAGTATCATGTTCTATTCTAGAAGCTCAACATCAAACAAATGTATATGACATTTATATTATGTGTGGTGCTTTACAGCTTCACAATAGTGTGTGTGTGTCTGTAGTATTTTGCTGTAGGATCAACTAAGGGCCTTATTCATGAAGGGATAGCGCCAGGTAGTGCCTGTACAGCGGCAGGCAGCGCCAGGTAGCGGCAGGTGAACGCTGGCCACAGCACGCAATTACACATTTATGAAGCCGAATCTGTAGAGCGACTGGAACAACGCCATGTAGCGCCTGATTCATCATTATCCCAGCCGCAGCGTACAGCGCCGGCGTTCAGCCTTGCAAAGCGCCATGTCTAACCTGTCGTTACCTGGCGCTTTCCCATGCATTTCTATAGACGATCCTTAAATTCCTTTCCTGATCCCATTTTTTTTCCCCTAAAAAAGAAACACAAACCTTCTGACATGTATTCTGGGCAAGAAAATGACATTTTTGAAAAGCGATGTTTGAGGCTGTTTTTTTGATGAATGTGGAGTCAGTCGCTCTGAGCTGGCGCTACCATACAGCGTAGTACTGCGACTCACACATATTTCATCAAGGCCGGCCAGCGACTGAGGCGCTCTAAAACAATGATCCATGGACGAGCACAGTGACTACTAGCGGTTGCTCTGAAATCCGCTCTTCGGACGCCCATCTGTCGCTACCTGGCGTTAGTAATGAATGAGCCTGTAAAATAGTCTCACTGCTTCACCAGCAGAGGTCGCACTAGACCTTCCCAATGAGTGATAATACTCCTTCAATCATCTTGGGGGAGTATTTTCAGTCACAAAGGAGGTCATCATTTGCAGGAAATAAATGTAACAACAGAGGTATGGGTGGTTTTAAAGGGACATTCCAGGCAAATGGTTAATTTAGCAGCTTCCTGCTCTCCCTTCTTTATATTTTTAACAATCCAAGGCAACTCTCTTCCTCATGCTAGGGTCAGTCAGCAGCTTTGCATGTATCTTTATGGCAATCTTTATTGAAAATTTAAACAGGGGACTCTGAAAATTCAGCAGAAGTCAGCAGAATCGAGCAAGTTGGTTTATCTGAGCATGCAAAGTGCTGGTGAATAAAAGATGCTGCTTCTGACAACCAGCATAGTGCAAGCTGTAAGTAGTGGGTCGTCAGCTTGTATCTGCAATAGAGGGGTGTCACTGGAAAGCTCTAAAAACATGTCTGAGTCTGACTATATAGAGATAGACAGAGGCTGTTCATCATTAGCGGCAGTTAGCGACAGATGAGCGTCTGTAGCAGGCATTTTCAGAGCGCCCGCTAGCAGTCGCAGTGTTCAGCCGTGGGTCGCTACTTTATAGCGACTCAGTCGCTGTTCAGTAATGTTGAATACATTGTGAGGAGTCGCTATTTGACCAGTACAGCGCTGTATGGGAGCGCATGTTAGCGACTGCTCATAGCAACCGACTCACAGCATATTCAGCAAAAAAACAGCCTCACAAATCTCTGGCGCTGAAAAATACTTGTTTGAAGCCCAGAGCGCAGGAGGCGGTGTGTTTAAAGTCTGTTTTCAAGCATCTATCAACTAGTAACAAAGCGAAAACATATGGAATTACATTGTAACAACATTGTAACATGAACACTTTAATGCCAGACCTGTAATGTCATTTCTGAGGAAATATATAAAAAATGAAAAAATTATGAAAAAACTGCTTTTTCAATGCCAGAAGAGGTCACAGAATTATTTGTGATTTTTTTGAAAAAAAAAAAACGTTTAAAGAGAAGAAAAGGATTGTCCATTGAAATGTATGGGAGAGCGCCAGGTAGCAAGAGGTCATACCTGGCGCTGTGCAAGGCTGAACGCTGGCGCTGTTCGCTGAGGCTGTGAAAATGATGAATCAGACGCTACATGGCGCTATTCCAGACGCTAAACAGATTCTGCTTGATAAATGTGTAATTGCGTGCCGTGTCCAGCGTTCACCAGTCGCTACCTGTCGCTACCTGTCATTAACCAGCCACTACCTGACGCTATCCCTTCTTAAATAAGGGCCTTATACTGTATAAGACTATATCTATATAGTCAAACACGTTCTTAGAGCTTTCCAGGAACATCTCTTCTGCAAATACAAATGGTGAGCACAGAGATACAGAGCCTTTATTTCATAGGCTTTTATATGTAAAAGTCATATATATACCAGGTATAACAAAAAGCTGCGACATCAGTGACAACCCTCTTCACCATTTTTACATGCAGAAGAAGGGCATTGTTGGAAAGCTCAAAGAACATGATTTCCGACTATATAGAGACAGTCTCGTACTGAGTAATAATCTCTTTATAGTCAAACATGTTAGAGCTTTCCTGTTACACCTTGCATCTAGAAAAGATTTCTAGAAGACTTCATTTCTGCAGGCAAAGTGAGGCATGACTCACCTTCCCTACCCATCCCCCAGGTAACAATCTGATACAATGAATGAGTTTGTTTATGTTAGCTCAGCACATGTAAGAAACAACATTGTAAGAAATGGCAGCTGTGCAGGGCCAGAAGAAATAGCTACTTCTGTCCTTCACGGAGGTGTATTCATACGCAGTCAAGGCATCAGGATGTGTGTCTGAGAAAATGTACACTTATAATACGCTGAATTAGGCATTAATGCGACCTCTGCATATCAGTGTACAGAAATCAAATCCGACCTAAGTTCCAGCGGTAAGGTGCCAGGTGGGGCCCAGGGCTGCAAAGACCTTCAAGTGCACCAGACACCAGGATCCCCTGATTTGGGATGCTATGTGAAACACCCAGATCATCCAATGCACATTCCCATGGCGCATGCACAGGCGCTTATCCAATCAAGGCGGCCGCATCCCTGGATTCCCTGTGGAGTGCGAGCCCCTGCATGCCTGGCCTATGCGAATATCTGGGAGCAAGAACCCACACAGGGATGAAGCGATTGTGGCGAGGGGCTGGCCGGAAGGTAAAGGGTCTGCAGAAGGTCTGGGAGGTTTCACACAGTTGAGCATCCCAAATCAGTATGCCCCAGGGGCACCAAGTTGGCTGCCTCTGGAGTCTTTTAAACACCAGGGCCGGCCATGGGGGTGATTGGTCCACTTTAATTCCCTTACTCTCCCTGTCGGTAAAATTTAAGAAATACCTTTTTTGAGCAGCTCTGCATGTCAGTGGACAGGAAAAAGAGGCACACTTCAATAAACCATGCTTAATATTGGAAGAGGCATGAAGGGGTAGGGCTTACTTGTACAGAAAGTCTTTATATGAAATAAAAACCAGCAGATTTTTGCATTCCTACATGGAGACATCTGATGAGTCCGCCGGGGCATCTTTAATCAGGAAATTGCAGAGATTGGGACATTTACTCAACCCTCCACACATTGTCCTGGCGGCCATGTGACCAGCCAAATATAAAGGTGTTCTGGAATCGGTGTCACTCAATTGCTATAAGCAATATTAAATGCCTGTCATTCATTTAAGGATATACATTTGCACTTTGTGGTTTGTGTGGTGGCATCAGTATTGGCTTCAGTCATATGTGGGCCCTTGGGTGACAGCCCCAATGTATCTCAACACACATGGAAGTAAACTGAATTAAGTGAAATCCACAATGAAAACGTGACAACATATTTTTCTGGGCCCAGTACAATTGAAATATTTTGGGCATTGGCCTTATACTCTTTTTGCCCGTTTCAGTTTCTAGGCCAAACTATTCATCCTGTAATGCTTGTTCTCTCTGCATGCAACAGATGTTGTGGGCCTATAATGTGAACAATGTGTATTGGAACCGCTAGTTTGTAGGATAAGCTCTCCAGGCTTTTAAAGATTTGGTCCCCTTGGGTGGAATACGCTCACCTGGACATGTCCGGGGACAGTTTGTCAGGAGTCTAACTGGCTATTATTGGGCTATTATTACGATTCCCGTAAGCCAATTCTTTTTCCTCTTTTCTATTATGTTTTTCCAGCCCTTGCTTTGTTCTAAATTCCGTATCTCTGTATAGCACCTTTCTTGGATATTAGTGCGGGGAGTTCATCTGTCCTAGCGGCCCAATGACTCCCCCGGATAGTTTTAATTTCTACTAAAAAAAGACATATGTCCATCAAGTTCAACCAAGGGTCAGGTTTGGGTAAGACTATCTTGTTGAGGACTATACACTCCAGTCACATATATGTTTGTACACTAAATGGCTCTATCATCTCAATAAAATGTGGGTTTCATGTCTGGCCTTATGTTGTGTGCTACTCATGCGTTTTACATATTTACCTATTTTACTTATAAAATGTCTGAGATATGCTGAAAAGTTTCAATACAAATATTGAAACAGAACAAGGTGTATTGGGATTGGTGTTGCTCACTTGCTGTAATACGGGGAGGCCGATTCATTAATAGCGCCAGGTAGCGACAGATGAGCGACTGTAGCGTGATTTTTTCAGCGCCAGCCAGTATTCGCTGTGCTTGGCCGGCGTTAGCTTGATGACAGCGACTCAGTCGGTGTGCGGTAATGTTGAATACGGGCTGGGGGGTCGCTGTTTCACAGGTCCAGCGTTGTATGTGAGCGCCTGACAACGAATGGCCAGAGCGAACGGCTAGCTTCATATTCATCAACAAATCACGCTCCGATTTTGCTGTCGCTGTCCATTCCTTGTTTAAACCCCAGAGCGCTGGCGGCGATGTGTATTAACTAGTTTTTAACCCCTAAACAACCATATTTTTTGAATGTAACATTATACATGTTTTTAGAATCATTTTGTAATATGAATACATTAATATCAGACCTGTTAGATCAATTCTGCACATATTTTTTAAAATTTTTTTTTGGACTTAAAAATAAATCCTAACATTGCAGAAGTGGTCTCCGATTTTTTGACATTAAAAAAAAAAAAAAATTAATACCAATTAATTAGGAATAATATTAGATTGCTCCATTGAAATGCATTGGACATCGCCAGGGAGCGACAGCTCATACCTGGCGCTGTGAGGGAATTTGCAGCGGCGCTGTTCGGTCCAGACGGCTTCATGATGAAAGCCGCGCTAGCCGTCGCTCTCGCCGGCGCTAGCCTCATTTTGCTTGATAAATGCGTCATTGTGACCGCCGCCGGGCGTACTTGAGTCGGTAGTCGCCGTTAGCTGCCGCTACCTGGCGCTCGTCAGACACTACCTGGCGCTATCGCTTGATGAATAAGGGCCATATTAAATGCCTGTCAGCCATTTAAAGTAGACCAATCACCAGGATTTGGACTCCCCTCGTAATTGTAGGATGCCCCCTGTGTGAAACACTCCAGATCAACCACTTTCACTCACTTTTTCCGGTTCCCATGGCACATGTGCGGGTGTTAGTCCAATCAGCGCCTTATGCGGCACCATACTAATGTGCTGCAAAAAGTCACTGATTTTAACATTGCGCCAGCATAGGAGTGCCCACAGCCACATCCCTGGCTCCCCAGTGGAGTGTGCGCACCGGCGCAAGGGGCTTTCTGAATTACTGACCATGGGGACCGCGCACAGCTGCAGAGAAACTGGGGATGCGGCTGCCGGGGGGGGGGGGGGGCTTACACATCAGGATATGCGATAAAGAATGCCCTGGGGCCAGGATAGTGGCCAGTCCTGGAATCTATCTGTAGGGGTTGATTGGTCCACTTTAAAGATGAATCGTCCATAAACCTTGCAGTTTGTTTTCTCAGCTGTTATTCTCAAATTAATTTTTTATGAACTATGTTTGTGGAGCTAACAAAGACTTGAGCCTTTTCAGTCAAGTTATAGTCTGCCTGTGTGGGGAAAGGAACGCACGCTGCATGGGATCCAAAATTAGAGGATCTTGGCCCGAATGATAATGACAACCCCTTCGATGAGTTGACAATAGGGTCAATTCATAGTTGGTGCTCCAGTGAGTTTGCGCACACTATTTGTAGCATCAACTTGCACTCGGGCTTCCACTTGATTGATGAGTGCCATCTGCCTTGACTATATAATTCAACAAACGGCTCTCATTGTCTTCACAGCATAACATAGTCACGGCAGGTGGCTTGCATTGGACGAGAGCCCGCACATGCGCCATTGGAATGAGGAAGAGGTGAGTGAAAGCGGCATTCTGGGGGGTTTTCCACATCCCTCTTTGGGATGCCCCAGGGGACTAGAACAAATACTGGGTAGTTAAATTCCCAAGTTTTTTCCTCTTTAATAATTAAAAAAAATGTAAATGTGTTCTTACTCGAAGTGGTAGTGGTTTATCTCCTATCTGACTTGATTTAGCAATACAGGAGGTCCACAATTACAGCTTACAAGTAAGGCCGCTATTGGTCCTTAATGGTAGGAAGTAAAGGTTATGTTTTATTTATTTGTTTATTTATTTATGCTGGATTAATCACATGCTGGCCTCAATCACCTTCACACTGACAGCCTGCCTGCTGGGAAGGCATTCCAGCCATGGAACCAAAGGGAGTGGGGGAATTTCAATAAAGCTGCATTTGTCAGAGTGCTGTGTGTGAGACATCATCGAGTAGGCTGATTCATCACTAACGCCAGGTAGCGACAGATGAGCGTCTGTAGTGCGGATTTCAGAGTGACCGCTAGTAGTCGCTGTGCTCCGCCATGGTTCTCTGTTTCAGAGCGCCTCAGTCGCTGGCCGGCATTAATGAATATGTTGTGTGAGTCGCAGTACTACGCTGTATGGGAGCGAACGGTAGAGCCAGCTTAGCGCGACCGACTCACACCACATTCATCAAAAAAACAGCCTCAAACATCTCCGGCGCTCAAAATCGGGTCGTTGTAGCCCACAGCACCATGAGCTGTGTGATTAAAGTCTGTTTTTGAACATGTATCCACTAGTAACAAAGCAAAAACTTATGGAATTACATTGTTGTAACATTGTAACATAAACAATTTAATACCAGACATGTTACTCTGCATAACAATATAAAAAATCTAAAAAGTTTTCAAAAATGTCATTTTCTGAGCCAGGATACAAAAAATTGGGATCAGGAAGGGATTTAAGGATCGTCCATAGAAATGTATGGGAGAGCGCCAGGTAGCGAGAGGTAATACGTGGCTCTCTGCAAGGCAGAATGCCGGCGCTGTACGCTACATGGCGTTGTTCCAGCCGTTCACCAGACTCTGCTTCATAAATGTGTAATTGCATGCCGTGTCCGGCGTTTACCTGCCACTACCTGCCGCTTACAAGGCACTAGCTGGCGCTAGAGCTTCATGAATAAGGCCCTAAATCTGCAGCCTCTCTATTTTTAAAAACACTGGAATACTAGAATTCTGGGATTTAAAGTTTAAAAATGGTTACCAAATATCTCAGAAAATATCTCCAATTTGTAATGCGTTTCCAAAAAAGCAAAAATGATTTCGTAATGCTATACGGTAGAATAATCCAAGATAAATGTCAGCCTGTCAGTGTAAATGTAAGCTTTTATTTCTCTGGGATATTGACGTGTAGTGGAATTTCTGACCTACATTAAGTGTCATTTCATAAAACAGGCTTAACTAAACAGCTCATCATGCATCCAGGGAGAAGGATAATAAAGCGAACTGTGCCAAACATGTTGTAGCTAACCATCTAAATAGAACACATGCTGGTTCCTGCCTGCTGACAACTTGATTTTCAGCGTGCTATTTGTGCTCATGCAGCAGAGCCGTAGCACCACCCAAATACTTTGATTGGTATCAACAAGTCTTTGCAATATGTTATGTCTTTGCAAACAAAGCAAGTCATGGTAGCCTGACTACCAACTAGAGGGTCTGTATTAGGTAAAAAATACAATTCTGTGATTACTCACCTGTAGAACTGGTATTATGAGTATACAGTACGTCCTGCTCCAAATAAGAATCATTACACTTGGGTATTACTACACCAGATGGCGCTGGACTGCAGAGACCGCGAAATTGGCCCCTCAAATACCCGGGACCTCCCACAAATCCCCAGCATTGAAAAGCAGTTAACGAGAAGCCGGGAGAAAAATAACAGAATCAACCAGTAACTATAACAATGATAACAATCACCGGGGGATCCTAAGATAATGCAAAACCAAGGGTGGGGTGGAGTAGGACGTACTGTATACTCATAATACCAATTTTACAGGTGAGTAATCACAGAATTGTATTATTCTTAGTATACAGTACGTCCTGCTCCACATAAGAATCATTACACTTGGGACATCCAATAGCAGTGTCCATAAAGTAGGGCAGCATCAGCTGAGGCACTAACATCAACCTTGTATAACTTGGAAAAGGTATGAACAGAAGACCAGGTAGCGCCCTTGCAAACTTGTTCAACAGAAGCCTGGTGCTGAAAGGCCCAAGAAGCACCAATAGCACGAGTAAAATGAGCAGCAAGGCGGAAGGGAGGACTCTTCCCCTTAGCAGAATAGGCCTGAATCACAGCCTGACGGATCCATTTGCTGATAGTAGATTTGGCAGGAGCCAAACCCTTCCTAGGACCAGAAGGGACCACAAAAAGAGCATCAGTTTTTCTGAAAGTTCAGTAGCCACCAGATAGTTCTCCAGGCACCTAACCACATCCAAGGAATGCAAAACCCTCTCCTTAGTGTTACCAGGATTAGGGCATAAGGAAGGAAGAACAATGTCCTGATTCAGATGAAAAGCAGACACGACCGTAGGCAGAAAGTCTGGTTTGAAGCGAAACACCACCTTGTCCTGTCTCTCAAAGTAGGGGGGCTGGATGGAAAGCGCCGCCAACTCAGAAACACGCCTAACAGAAGTGATAGCCACCAAAAAGACAACCTTGAGAGTAAGAATGGCCAGGGCAGCATCCTGCACAGGTTCAAAGGGAGCACCCTGCAAGGCAGACCAGACCAAGTTCAAATCTCACACAGGCAACATAGGCTTACGTGGGGGACGCACATGAGTAACCCCCTGGAAAAAGGTCCTGATCAGTGAATGCTGGGCAAAAGACCTCTGGAAGAAAACAGTCAGGGCAGAGACATGACCCTTCAGAGTACTGAGTTGGAGCCCCAGCTCCAACCCATGCTGCAGGAACTC
The DNA here is from genome assembly GCA_027917425.1 of Gastrophryne carolinensis. Classification (NCBI taxonomy): domain Eukaryota; kingdom Metazoa; phylum Chordata; class Amphibia; order Anura; family Microhylidae; genus Gastrophryne; species Gastrophryne carolinensis. The sequence goes on from CM051235.1 coordinate 107,439,823, forward strand.
CAGGATCCTGGGAATAGAGAACACATGAGAGTGAAGAGACCTAGACTCACACCAGTCAATGTAGGCACGCCAAACCCTATAGTAAATAGAAGAAGACTTCTTTCTAGCCTTGATCATGTTATCAACAACAGAAGCAGACCGCCCCTTCTCCATCAAGATGAAAGTTTCAGCAGCCAAGCCGTCAAAGCAAGAGTTTGTAAATTTGGGATGGCGTAAGTGACCCTGAGTGAGCAGGTCTGGCACCCTGGGCAGAGCTTACTGATCTACTGCCAGCTGCACCATGTCTGCGAACCACACTCTTCTTGGCCACCGGGGGGCCACCAGGATTGCTGGCACCCCCTCCTGAGCTATTTTGCGCAGAATCCTGCCCAACAGAGGGAATGGGGGAAAGGAGCTGCCATGACATTGCTAGCGCATCCATGGCAGAGGCCAGGGGATCCTGGGACAGGGAGACAAAGGCCGGGAGCTTGCGATTGTGACGGGACGCAAACAGATCCACATCTGGTTGGCCCCAACGGTGACACAGAGACTGAAAAACCCTGCCGAAGAGGGACCATTCTCCCAGGCGAGAGGTCCCCCTGCTCAGAGAGTCTGCCTGCAGATTCTCCACCCCCGGAATGTACACAGCTGATATGCAGGGAAAATTGTCCTCCGCCCAGGCCAGAATCAGAGACACCTCCTTGAGGGCCCTCTTGCTCCGGGTCCCTCCTTGATGATTGATGTAGGCAATCGCCGTCCGGTTGTCCGAGTGGCCCTGAACAGGCCGGCCCCGAAGGTGTAGGGTCAAGTGAGCCAGAACCAACCTGATCGCCCTCAGTTACAGAATGTTGATAAGCGTGTGGGCCTCCTGAGGGCCCCACCGCCTTTGGAACTGGAGGGACTTCCAGAAGCCCCCCCAACCTGTCAGACTGGCATCCGTGGTGACCGTCTCCCAGCAGGGGGCCAGAAAGGATCTGCCCACCAACAGGTTCCTGGAGTCCAGCCACCACGAGAGGGAACGCCTGACTAGGGGGGACAGCACAAGGAGCTGGTCCAGGGACGCAGAATCCTTGTCCCATACTGACAAGAGGTGGAGTTGCAGAGGTCTAATGTGAAACTGGGCATAAGGGACCGCTTTGAAGCACGACAGCATCAGGCCCACCAGCTGCATTCCCTGCCTGATGGAGGAGTGAGGGCAAGATAGCAGGAACTGAACTTGGGCTAGCAGACTGTCCACCTTCTGCTGAGGAAGAAAAGTTTTTGCCTGAACTGTATCCAGATTCATTCCCAGGAAAGGAGTCACCAAGGAGGGAGACAGGGAAGACTTGGGATGGTTGATCACCCAGCCAAATGACTCCAGAGTGGACACTACTAGCTGAGTATCCCACTCTGCCTGTTGAAGGGACTGAGAAGTGATGAGAATGTCGTCCAAATAGGGCAGCACGCGAATGCCCTGAGACCTGAGCAGAGACATCACTCCCGCCAGCACCTTGGTGAACACTCTGGGAGCTGAAGGGAGACCGAAGGGCAATGCCACAAATTGGTAGTGCTGATCCTCCATAGCGAACCTGAGGAATCTTTGATGACCTGGAAAAACAGGAATATGAAGGTAAGCATCCTTGATGTCCACAGAGGTCATGAAGTCCCCTAGACGCAGGGAACTGATGGCAGAGCGCAAAGTTTCCATACGAAAGCGCCTGCACCTGACAAATTTGTTGAGGATCTTCAAGTCCAGGATGGGCCTGACTGACTCATCTCTTTTGGGCACGGTGAAAAGGTTGGAATTGAAGCCCTTGCCCCTTTCTAGTAAGGGGACCCGACAGATGACCCCCAGCTCCAGAAGGCTTTGCACCGCCAGAACTAGAGCCTGAGCTGACATAGGGTCCTGAGAGATCCGGGATCTGATGAATCTTGGGGGCGGCCGGGCAGCAAACTCTATCTTGTAACCAGAGGACACTACCTCCTGAATCCACCGGTCTGAGACATGAAGCCTCCAGACGTGAGCAAAATGCTGAAGCCGTCCCCCCACCCGGATGGGTGAGGGCGCCCCTTCATGCCTGAGGGGGCTTGGGAGAAGACTTAGGCTTGGAGCCCCAGGATGAGCCAGGGCGTCCACATCCTCTGCCCCTACCCCAGAAATCTCCTTGGGCCCCGGTAAGGGATACCCCCCTCCCCTGTCTGGCTCCACGGTAGGGGGAAGAAAAGGAACCCTGTCCCCGAAAGGGCCGAGACTGTCGCCTGCGCTGGTGTAACCTGCCTCCCTTAGCAAACAGGTCCAGGCGGTCCCCAAACAGGCGTAGTCCTTTGAAGGGGAAATCAGTGAGAGCCTTCTTGGCAGCGTTGTCAGCAGCCCACTGGCGCAGCCACACCGAGCGGCGTATAGCCACCACAAGGGCAGAGGTTCTGCCACACATCCTAATGGCATCATCCAAGGCAGAGAGGACATAAGTTACAAAGACCTCACAACGAGAGAGAGCATTAAACTCCTCACTAGACCCATCATCAGGAGCACCATCTAGGACACTTCTCAGCAGGGTCCTAATAGCCACAGCTGTAATGGCAGAGGCGCAGCGCCGTCCCCACGCAGGCAAAGGCATGGGACGCCAGCTGATCAATACGCCGGTCCTCACCATCCCACAGCGTAGTAGAGTCAGGGGAATGCATGACAGAGGTGTTGGACAACCCTAGGACTGGGGCATCCACCTCTGGAGGGGATAACCAGCACTTCACCACATCAGCAGGAAAGGGATACCTCTTATCCCAACTCTTAGGGACACCGGGAAGTCTGCTGGGACGCTCCCATTCCTTGAGTACGAGATTATTAAAATGGGCTTGCTCGGGAAATTCCAAGCGTGGCTTAGCAGTATGAAACTATTCCCCCTGCTGCCTGGGGGCCGCAGCCGGGGGAGAGATAGACAGCACCTCAAAATTCTGAGCCAACAGCCTATCAATATCATCAGGGACCCATGGGTCAGAGCCAGAATCATCATGACCCCTGGGCCTCTCATCAGATGACTCCAAGTCAGAGAATAATTACCCTTCTTCCAAGGGGGTATAACCAGACAGTTCCAAAAACTCATCAGCCTCCATAGGGAAAAGAGTGATACCAGGCATCAAGTGCCGCCTTTTAGCAGAGGCCTTACGCGCCAGGGTATTAGCCAGCAACTTCTCAACACTAGCCAATCTGGAAGACACATCAGTTTGAGCATCCCCACTGGTATGCAACTCAATAGGAGTCAAATTTAAGCTTGGGGGAGTAGGTGAAGCCATACGTGGCGCAGGCCCAGCTACTGGTAAACCAGGCTGCAGCGCAAGCACCTGCTGGGCACAAGGTATACAGACCCGCACATTGTCAGCACTAGTAGGGGACACCCCACAAGCTACACACAGCCGGGCTTGTCCCGAAGGAACCCCGAGCACATTATCCTGAGACGCTTCCATATGGTGATTATAGCGGCACAATAAGCCGATAGGGATTCACACTATAAAAGCAACCCGGGATGCCCCAATAGCCCGCTAGGGAAGTGGGAGTAATTTACACACTAGGCCTCACAAGTTCAATAATTAAATAGAGGAAGAAGAGCCGGGAGAAACCAATAGAGAAAAACATAAGCAAAGAGAACCCCATAAGTAACATGTATAATGACATAGGGTAAATAAATCCGCCCGCGAGGGCACTCACGGACCGCGGCAGGTAGATGCCAGTCATGCAGCCGCTGAAGCCAGCGAAAAATGGCGCCGGGTATACCTCGAGGAGCGGGCCATAGAGACGGTGATGCGGAACGCGCCAACCGCGGGCCCTGTCCCCCCTAAGAGCGCGAGCAGCACACGTGACAAGCAGCCAATAACCGCGTAACAGCGCCTGAGGTAATGCCACCGCCAACCGCGGAGTCCAAGGAGTGCGCGCGGCGGCCGCGCCATTTTCAAAACGCAACCAGTGCAACCAAGTCAGCGTGGAGACTGACACCGAAAGAAGCACACAACACAGTGAAAACACCAAGGCATATAGACATCCCCCCCCCCCCCCCCCGAGAGCTACAAGGAGGGCGAGGGAGAGCAGCAGCCACTTTACAGAGGGCCCACCGATAGATAGGGGCAAGGGGCAATAGGGCGGGAGGGGCATCCCATAGAGGCTCACCATAAGTCTATACCGCCTACCCTTTGGTGGGGGATTGCGGTGGAGCAGCGCTCCTAAGTACCTGACAGTGGTGCTGCCTACCATCACCCAGACCAGCGCAGCCGAGGCTGGGAGGCACATTAATAATGGAACGTGTGGGTATAGTCTTCCAGGGCCGCAGGCTAATAGCCCCGCTCACCTGCGAGAAGAGAGAGCCATCTTCTTGTCCTTCGCAGTCCAGGCTGCAGAGAAGATCTGGGGATTTGTGGGAGGTCTCGGGTATTTGAGGGGCCGGGAGGAGCCAATTTCGCGGTCTCTGCAGTCCAGCGCCATCTGGCGTAATACCCAAGTGTAATGATTCTTATCTGGAGCAGGACGTACTGTATACTAAGAATATAATATGTAATGATCTAGGGAAGACAACAGCGTGATACAACAAGGAATGGATGGAAGGCAGAGTAACATAAATTGCAGCAGAAACGTTGCTGCATTTTGCAACTTTAAAGCAGAATGGCGGGTGTGTGTGTGGGGGGATCAGTGCTGACTTCAAGTAAATGTGGGCCCCATTGAGGTGTGTCACAACACATATGGCAGTAAAACTTTATATGAAATATATTCAACTGAAAATATTGTGGTGCCTGAGACTTAGGGCCTTATTCATGAAGGGATAGCGACAGGTAGTGCCTTGCAAGCGGCAGGTAGCAGCAGGTGAACGCCGGATATGACACGCAATTCCACATTTATGAAGCCAAATCTGGTGAGCGACTGGAACAACGCCATGTAGCGTACAATTCATCATTATCCCAGGCTCAGCGTACAGCGCCGACGTTCTGCCTTGCAGAGAGCCACTTCTTACCACTCGCTACCTGGCGCTCTCCCATACATTTCTATAGACGATCCTTAAATCCCTTTCCTGATTCCAATTTTTTTTTTTTATTAAAATCTCAAAACTTTCTGACATGTATCCTGGCCTAGAAAAAGTGATTTTTTAAAACTTTTTGGAATAATATTTTTATGCAGAATTGTCCTTACATGTCTGGTATTAAAGTGTTCATGTTACAATGTAATACCAATGTAATTCCATATGTTTTCGCTTTGTTACTAGTGGATACATGTTCAAAAACTTTAAACCCACAGCCTCTGGCGCTATGGGCTACAACTACCTGATTTTGAGCGTCTGCGCTGTTTGAGGCTGTTGTTTTGATGAATGTGGTGTGAGTTGGTCGCACTGATCTGGCACTACCTCTCGCTCCCAAACAGCGTATAACAGCAACTCACACAACATATTCATCAATGCCAGCCAGCGATTGAGGTGCTCTGAAACAAAGATCCATGGCCGAGCACAGCGACTATTAGCGGTCGCTCTGAAAAACACGCTACAGGCGCTCATCTGTCGCTACCTGGCGTTAGTAATGAATCAGCCTGTTATCCTTCTTTGAGACCTTTGTTGAGAATGGCACATTAGTATCTCAAGAGGATCCTGTGCATACACGCTCCTTCTGAGCATCAAGCCAATGATGGTGTAATGAGCCCTGGCACTTGCCCAGGTTTACTAGGTTCTGACACCAGCCATGGCTGGCATGTATAAATAGAAAATTGTCACAGTGTAGTGTAGATATATATATATATATATATATATATATATATATTGTGGTAAAGTGTATAAAATGTCATAAATGGTGTGTATTTCTCCCCTGCTAGGCTGTATCAGGCACGATCCATGCCGGGTTTTCGGGACCCAGGTCACTTTCCCCAATCCTTTTCAGGTTTGTTCCCTGGTCTCAGGCCGTGCACAGGTGATCAGGCTGATTGCAGGGGCAGCCTGAATAAAAAGGAGCCACACAGCCTGTCAGTTGTCTTTTGACCAGCCTGTAGGAGGGAGCCCAGGCTGAAGCGCACAAGTGGTGAAAAAAGGACTGTACGCAAGCCGAAGGACTTGGATTTTGCACCCCCTAACCGTGGACTTGTGGAGATGAGCAGTGGAGGCCTTGTATGCCCTGCAAAGTGGACTTAACTTACCTTGGAGTTACAGCTTGCTGGAGTAACCAGCCCTGGACTTACATTTGATTGGTGAAGTAACCACTTTTGATTTATTGCATTGATGCTGCAATCCCTGAAGTGAGTGATAATTTGCAATTGAACTCTTTATTTGCTCAATAAAGCCCATTTTGCTGTTGAAGATATTATATATTTTACTATTGTTGGATTATGTTCTTGTATATTCACAAGAACTTTAGAGTAAGGTGACTAAACAAGCCTGTTACTAGTTTTCCCTTGTAACCTGATAAGTGATTGCATATGACAGCTACTGCTTAATACATAACTTCCCGAGGTCCTATAATGTGGGAGTGAAAAGGGCTGCAACCATACCAGGGCCCATATGGTCAGGGTCCCTATCTTTGTGGCTACCCCACCTTATTTATTAGATTTAGAATTAATGGGGCCCTATTCAATGTTTGCACTGGGTTCCCATGACATTTAGTTATGCCACTGATCACATTTATAGCCCATTATTTCATTAGAACTCTAAAGCTGATAAATTGGTTCCTGAAAATATCTGCAGACACAGGCTTGCACTTGTGTGGTTTAGTGGACCTCCAAAGTGCTCTTTTAGAAGTCTCTATTTTTGGTGGGCATTCCTGACAGAGAACTTGACCAATGTTAAAGGGAATAAGGGCTAGTATTAGGGGGTTTAAAAGTGGGGGGAGATTAGACACTGCACCAATGTGCAGGTTTTTTTTGCTTTTGAACCCCATTCTCACTCTTGACTGGGGCACTTGGTATTAGAAAATGGCCATTCTGTGACTCCACCTGTCCTGGGGGTGCAAACATGGCTGCCAGCAATCCCAGCATCCCTAGATGCTACATACTGCATAATATGCTCCTGCAATAGAATTCTATTTGTTCAAACCTGCAGGTGTAAAGCACATAGGGATGCCAGCATTGCTACCATTACCATAGCTCCTGGTGGGGTACATACAGTAGAGGATAAAAGGTAAGTCAAAGTGGGGCTTGGAAAAGCCGAATAAAGGCTTTTAGTCCATCCAGGTCCTATATAAAAGATCTCCTTGCAGTGGTCTAGCAGCCACAGCTGGTAATGTTGTTGCATGTATGGAAGGCATCCAGGCTACTGTTAAACTCTTTTAGTGTGTTATTCATAACTAAGCTTATAGGTAAACTGTCATCTGCTGCAATTTTTATTCTTGCATCGCCTTTTTACCATAAGTCTAAGATGTATGTTCTTTAAATTCAAGTAATCCTAACATATAATACAGATCAGAAACCATTACATGTATTTTCTAGTTCCAAAAAAGATAAACGAGTGAGGCAGAATTGACAGGCAGTTAGATTACCCTGCAGGGTCAAAAATATTACCCTACTCCACAATGGATGTATGTTCATACTGTAATATGTTTGCGTTCTGTCCTGCCAGATGGATTTCCCTGAATGTATGTAAGTTATAGGAAGTGATTCTGATTACAGAGGAGATATGACGGGGCAACTAAGTAGCAGAACTGGCACACTTTACATTTACCCAAAGAAACAAGTAATAATTCCAGGACAAGGAACATTGTCTGCATCTTCGATTGCTGCTACCTCTGCTGCCTTCAGGAAAAACATTTTAAAGTTATTTTTATTAGTGCAGCAATTACACGAGAAATTGTATATTCTGCATGTCCTTGCAAACACATGGATCTCTCAAATGATACATGCCTTAGGATATCTATGTCATAATAAATAAAAACTACATATGAGTCCTACTAACCTAAAGAAGATTGATGCTGACCGTAAACCCATAACAGGAAAAAAAATCGACCTTTTCTGCTTTTCTCCCCCACAGCAAGTTTCAAAACTCACCTTCCCGCCAGTCCCGCGGCGCATGCATAGACTCTTATACAATCAGTGCTTTATGAAGTGCATATTAATACACGGCATACAGCTCTGTTAACGTACAGAGCTCATGCATAGGGAAAATTGAGCAGAACCTTCCCCGGTCTCCCTGCAGTCTGCGGCACGCTCGCACCCCCATCCTCTCTCAAGGGCTGGGCATAGGAGTGCACCTCAGCCACAATATCACTGGATAGATTAGTGTTTGTGGGGGATTGGCTGGGTTTTTCAAAGAAGAACATTCCAAATCTGGATGCAAGCAGAGGGGGAAATTATTTGTAGTCTTTAGTCATATAGGGGTCGATTCAGAGCCAGGCGAGTATTCTCACTCTATTTTCCCAAGGGTGCAGTATCTCTTCAAGGTTGTAACGGTCTTGCAGATGGATTTCCAGTTTGGTACCGTTACAAACTGCCCAGATCAGTTGAAGTCAGTTTTGTGTATAACAGGCAGCACTTCACCATCAGCTTTATTTATCATTTTTTTGTGCAGGCACCAGATGAGAGCCTGTATTTGTGAGCTGCGAGGAGCGAGGCAGCTCTATGCCTGTGCCCCTAGCCGGCCGGTTGGCAAAGCACACGATTGATCAAAGCCAATGCGGGTGCGACCCCTAGTACCGGCTGGAAGCGCTGAAAACGAGCCCGCCGAGCAGGCGCTGTCAGAAGGGGACCCATTAAAATTATAAAAACACAAGGAATTGCATTGGGGACAAATGAGAGACAGGACACATGTTTTGCATGGTCCAAATCACAAGTTTGTAGTGCAACACAAAAGTGCATAAAGTGCATCCAAAAACGATTGCAAAAATCCCAAGGATCCTGTGGCACATGCGACAACAAAAAAAATATATAAAAAGTGGCATAAATAAATATAACATCCCAGCCCATAGAAATGTATGGGATAAGGTGCAGGGTGAGTGTCTGGTCTTATCTGGTGCTGTAGGGAACTCAGAGCCAGCACTCATCTAATTTCCGGCACTGATGATAGATGGGACTCTACCTGGTACTATCACAGGCGCTCTGGCTTTTTGACTTGATAACTACACCGTCTTCACTGGGACCTGACATTCACCTGACGTTCATCTGACACTATGTGGCCCTAGCGTTTCTTAAATAAACCCCCAAGGTGCTACCCTGATATACTGCAGTCCGATATAAGGTAGATTCTGGCCAGCCTTGGATCGCAACATTTAGAAATAAAATGCACTTATTCTCTCTATGATGTCTGTTCCATATAGTGCTGTTTCAACTATAACAGTTGGGGCCAAACAACAGAGTTATATCAAGGTAGCAGTGTATTACATTTACATTAGTGCAGACATTTGTCATGTGATTGCCAAGCTAGATGCTGGGAGAGCAGTAAGTGATGCACAGCCTCCAAAAACATATATATTGTGTTTGGAAGGGTAAGGACAACATAGAACAATATGCAATTTAAAGGAGCACTATCACGAAATTGTGTCATTTTAAAACTACATATAAACACGTTGGTTAATGAGAGGAGGAGTCACCCCGGACTGAATAAATCTCCCGCAAAGCTTGTGGTTTATTCTCTAATGGTAGAAATAAAATCCAGGAGTGACAGGTTTAGTCTATCAGGGGTGACAGAGCCTGTCACCCCAGATGTCCTTTTCCTTCCATTAAAAGAAAAACAAGCCTGGCTGGATATTTCTTGATGCCTGGTGTATAAGTGACCCCTCCATCCACCATCCAGCAAATGTATACGGATTTTTATCATTGGGCCATTTTTCGCGAAAGTGCTCTTTTAAATGTTAGCAGTATGTGTGACGGTATTTCTTGTGAGTAAGTGCACATCTTATTGCTGGCTGTGGTGTTTGCACATTTTTTAAAATATAACTTGTCATTTACAGTGTCATTTACCTTTTCTCCTTTTACGCCACTGCAATCACATTTTGACGTAGAACAACCTTGACAAGCCTGTGAAAAAAAGAAAAATATTGAACTGCACGCTCTATGGGCAAGTCTAATAATTACAATATAATACCTTTTTTGACATTTTCTCCTCAAATCGGACTATAACTTTGCTAATAAGCCTCTTCATGAATACTGTGTTAGTCAGAAAATGATTTTTTTATTTGCTTGGATAACCTCAGTTTCTGTTCCCCCTAATGGCCAAAATCTGGCTACAGCTTACAGCTCTCTTCTGCAAGGTGGCCATGATTCACCTTTAAATTAAAATTGAAGACTAGGGGAAACTCCCTTTTTAGCTTAATAATAAAATGTATGTTCGTGTTTTTACCATTTATATTTTGCTGTTTTAGCTAGCACTCTCCCTAGTGGTCATTTGTGTATTAAAATAGAAGTACTATTGTTGGTAAGCTTTCTCCTACACATCTAGGTTATATTTATAAGTACAATTTGATTCTGCTTTTCTAACATAATTTCTGTTATGCACTGCCGCAGATATCTGTTAAATTGTCGACATATTTCAGCCTCTAGATGAGTTTATATAAATAAAGCTAAGGAAAGTTGCATTCACATAATGAGAGGTTTGAAGGGCTTATTAGTTAATTTTTGCATACACTTGTATATGTCTATTAAAACATTAATGAGCCACATTACAGCTTATGTGTAGATTATTTACAGAGAAAAATCAATTTTAGTCAATAAAAAGCATCAGCCTCCATTTATCAAAGGCACTATGCTGGATATGGGACAAGGATATAGGACAAGGTTTATCAAAGCATTTGTCTACACATTCACAGCTTGGGTCACAACTGTCTATTGTAAGTCAAAAAGGTTAGTTACAGACGAGGACCAACCACGTATATACTGGCCCTGGAGTCTAAAAGTCCCCCTCTGTGTGAAATGTTTCCCTTTTTTGGTGATCTGTCGCTGGGTTAACAGGCCACATCCCAGGCCTCCTTGCAGCTGAGACGCACACTTCCTCCCTTGGCAGCCAGAGCACGACGCAGACTGCAGGAAGGTTGGAGATGCAGCTGGTCCCACGCCCCTATGCCAGGCTCTGTTTCAAACAGGGCTGTATGCCATGCATTAATGTTCATGGCATACTTTGTTGATTGAACGAGAGCCTGTGCCTGCACCCTGGGAACGTTGGGGAGATAATTTTTTAAGACGACCCATAGGTTTCATAAAGTGGGACATCTTAAATCAGGATGTCCCAGGGACAAGAACCAAAACCCAGGATAGTGAAAATCCCTTTAAAGCAGCCCCGACAATTGATTTATTACAAATTATTGTCTGTTGTCTCTGCTCAACGCGAGGAGTAATCATAGCAAGGAAATGCAATTTAGTATAACCTTATAATTATTGTGTAGATTGGCTAAAATATCCAGGTGGATTTTGTGGGGGTAAAGTCATTCACATCCAAACCTCAAGCCAAACATATGGACACCTCTATGGCCACATCATTTGTGAAAGAAGTTGGATTAGCAGCAAGTATATTGCCCATTTTGATTACATGGGGTGACATATAAAGCATATAAATGTACTTGAACCAGGGGCAGGATTGTAGTCCGCTGTATCTGTGATTTGATTAGTTCCCTAATCTTCAAAGCCAATGGAAGTGCTTATTCAGCAGCGGAACTATTATGTGAGCAAGAAGCTACAATGGAGACAGAGGCACGTCAGCAATTCCAGGCTACACGCTGGAGATCACGCAATGCTGAAATTTCACATGGGGGTTGGTCCAGAGCCAGGTGAGAAAACTCACTTTTTAGGTGAGAAAAGTGCCATTCACTTTCATTGTCTGCCAGGTATAAATGTTTAACTTGGCTCTGAATCAGCACCAAGGTAGACAATGGCCTTGATTCACTAAGAGTTGAAAGAAATTCCCATCGCAGTAAAATATTCCGTTAATAAGAAAAAAGCCTGAGAATTTCACCTTTAGTGAATCACCTGATATGAAGACAATGGAAGTCAATGGCACTTTTTACTACAGGTAAAAAGGGGTAAAAAGTTTAATACTTTTCCCAGTAATAAAAAAGTGCCATTGACTTCAATTGTATTCCTATCTAGTGATTCACTAAAAGTGAAATTCTCAGCATTTTTCTCTTGAATTGAATTTTTTACTATCATGAGATTTTTTTTTTCAACTCTTAGTGAATCAAGGCCAATGAAAGTGAATGGCAATTTTCTCTCCTAACTAAGAAACAAGTTTTCTCACCTGGCTCTAAATCAACTTAAAGCGGACCTTCACTCTGAATAAGAGTCTATCTTATATGTTTCCCACACCCTGTACATACAGATTGTCCACATTAAAAATCATCCTACCTGCATCTACTGCATATTATGAGCCTTTAAACATCCAAGATGGCGGCTTATAGCAGCCGCCATCTTGTCAGGCAGCCTGCAAACAGGAAGTGCCTCCTGACTGTGCTGCTCGGCATTCTGGGACTGCTGACCTTTACCTGACCCCAGCTCTGCTCTGTCTGAGCAAAGCACAGCTATAACCCGCCCCCCTGTACCTTATCCCACTCTCCTCTCCTCAGTAATTGTGATGCTTCTGAGTCAAGATGGCGGCGCCCGTATCCTAAATTCCTGAACAGAGTTGCAGCCCAGTGGGGGAAAGAATAATAAGTTAGTGACTAAAAACGTAAAATATATTAATTTTAGATGCTGGGGAACCGTTTTTTAAGAGTTTGGGCTTTTCATTAAATCACGCTGAAGGTCTGGTTTAAGGTCTCCAGGACTGCATGATAAACATGAGCTAATCAGTATCTCTTCTGCAGTACATTTTCACTAATGTTTATCACACAAATATTAAACATTTATTGTCTATAAAAATATAACTGGCAAATGAATGCTTATTAGAACATTAGGGATACATTCAGCGATGTGCAGCTGAAACACTACAAGCCCCTTACTTTAATATAGGTGTTGATGTATGGCTTAAAGCAGTCTTAAAGCATTCAATTCCACGGCAGATCTCAGGGCTCTTGCACCCCCCTATCCTCCAGAATCCCAAAGTAGAATGACAGTAATGGCCAAAATTGGGCGGAATGTACCCTCCAATACTGCTGTCAGTTAGCACACATCAGGGCGCCACTGGGACACAAGTCAGGTTCAATATTTAAGCATTTCCAGGAGTTTTATTGACCAACCCTGAGGTCTATTGTTGGACTTAGGTCTGCTTTGAAATCTGTGTTTGCAATATTTTCAATCTGTATATTGTGATGTTGCAATATATCTTTTAGTGACAAAGAAAAGCATCACTAGTGAATTCTCGACTGGTGATAAATGGCTAAAAAAATTACCATGTAGGCTCAATACCAGCACTATAGAAAATAATTCTTGCTACTGGTCAAGTTGCTGCTGGTAGGAGTTTGTCCGTAGCAAAATAGCCCTTAATAACACACAGAAAAATATGGACCCCGGGCAACATTCACCTAGAATTCACCTCTGCAAAAACAGACCATAAAAAAATTACATCAATGTGGTTACTTATACAAGTGTGGTAAAAAAAAGGAACATCTCTATCTCATTTGGAGATTGGAGATCTACATATTCTAGTAAATCATGGAGCAAGCCACATTAGCAAGAGATCCATGTTAGACTTAATAGTGGGCTAAATGACGCCAGAAACACTCCCTATCCATTCAATATACAAAGCACTAAACAGAAAGTATTTACATGACACATACAGATCAAAAGTAACTGGATTTACCTTTGATTCTTAATGAGTGGGAGGAGCCATGCAAATGATCTCTTTATGTTTATTTGCTATTGCACTCCTATATATTGTGTGTATGTATATATATATATATATATATATATATATATATATATATATATATATATATGTATTCTGTCAGTGTCAGAGATCTGAGCTTGTCTGTGCAGGTTAAGACATGTGTGGACATGCAACACACACAGTAGTAGTTCAAGCTGATGAAAGCACTGGATGGCAAGTGCAGTACAGTGCAGATCTACAAAGAAAGTGAGGAATTCAGAGCATTAGTCCATGATTAAATTCCTTACTAAGGCTTAATAGAAGCCTAATGAAACCAATGAAAGGATGAATCCTGTATATGCTGATGATGCACCTTACTAATACCAAGTAAAGTTTGGGCCAGGTTGTTTAAATGCAGTAGGGAATTAAACGAAGGTGACCTCTGTTAAGGGCAACCTGCTGAAGCATCTTCAGAGAAAATGGGGTGTAAAGTGGAAGTCATGATTTTGGAAGATAGTCGGGTCAAAGTCAGTTTTATAGCGCGTGAATTTTCCAGTATCATTCACGATGTTTTGATTATGTCAAATGTCAGTTCCCAGTGGGTACCACGAATGTTAACACCTGAGCAAAAGTGAATGAGGCTTCATGGAGCATAACCATCCACCCTACAGTCCAGACTTTTTGTGATTATTTTATCTCTTGTAACCTGAAGAAATTACTGTGTGGGCAAAGATTTTCCCTATGATAATGCAATCAATGTAACAGTAACAGGGTTCCTGCCATCGCAATAAGTCTCCTTCATTCTCTCAGGTTATCCTATTCCTAAAGCTGAAGTGGAATAAGTGAGTTGAGGTGAAGGGGAATTACAATAAAAAATAGAAAGTTGTAAATTTTGTATTGCACATTCTCTAAACAATCTATTACACAACAGTTTTTTGATTTTACAGTATGTGGCTGGTATTTTTAGGCTGATGTACTTATTCACGTCGGATTCCTTCAATGCATTTCGCCCAAATAGCTTCCTCGGGGAGGACTCTATCCAGCTATTTCCAATTTTTTTTGCTTCATAAATTCCTTCTTAACAATATGGAGACTAATACAGACAAAGGATAAAGCTTCACTCTTTAATTGTCTGGATGTCCGATTTTCCTGCTAAAATGCTTTGTTCCTGTGGTCAGCATTCCCTCTACTGGTATATTCCTGGCCAACCTCCCTCTCTCACGTCTTCCTTCATCTGTGATCTGCAGATCGATCTGCAACAAAACGCGTTGGAGGAATCTTACGTGAATATGTACATTAACCTAAAAATACCAGCCATATATTTCAAAATCAAAATATTTTTGTGTAATAGATTGTACGGAGAGTGCAATAATTGTATATATTCTTTGATAAAGTAAAATGAATTGACATACATGAAATGTTTTGGAGTATTACATGCTGATGGAAGGTTAAAACCCTGACTAGTGAGGTGTATGTGGGGCATTCCACTTTCTAATATTGATAAGAGTCAGGACGAAACCACTTCCATGTTTGCATAACCAAGTACAAGAGAAAGAAAAATCTAACTACTGGGAGGGGTCAGTATCAAAGGAAAGTTTTTGACCTTTCTATTTACAAAGATTTTTTAGATTTACAGGCAACACAGCCAATAGTGTTACATAAAGTCATTTTGTGGTTTATTCATCAAGGTCTAGCGCCAGCTAGTGACTCGTAGCGACAGGTAGGGTCTGGTGTACGCTGGGCGCTGTACGCTATACCACATTTATCAAAGCGAATCTGGTGAGCCACTGGAACAGCGCCATGTAGCGTACAATTCATCATTACAGGAGGCTCAGCGTATAGCTTCCAGAGTACCAGGTATTACCTGTCGCTAACGTTCGCTCTCCCATACAATTCAATGGACGTTCCTTCAAATCCCTTTCCTGATTCCAATTATTTTTTTTTATTCTCAAATAATTGTGTTACATCTCCTGGCCTCGAAAAAGTCATTTTTGAAAAGTTTTTTTTAATTTGTATGCAGAATTGTCATTACAAGTCTGGCACTAAAGTATTAATGTCACAATGTTAAAATAATGTCATTCCATGTGTTTTCTGGTGTTACTGGTGGATATGTGTTCAAAAAATCACTTTAATCACACAGCGTTTGGCACTCTATGCTATAGCAAACCAATTTTGAGCGCCGACGCTGTGTGAGGGTGATTTTTGTGATAAATATGGTGTGAGTCGCTGAGAGTCGGTCGCAATGAGCTGGCGCTACCTTTCGCTCCCTGCAACACTGTACTGGTGTTGGAACGCCCCACATACATCTCATTCATCAATGCCGGCCAGGTTACTACAGCGACTGAGGCGCTCTGTTACAGCGTCCAATAGCCGTTCACAGCGTCTACTAGCGGTCGCTCTAAGCGCCTCTGTACAGACGCTCATCTGCAGATAACTAGCGCTAGTCATGAATCAGCCTGCCAAACTCTTGGTCCACTTTACTACTCCATCTTTCTCTTTCATTCTATTCTATGGGACACAAACTGCAATGATGGAATTATTCGAACTGGTGTGTTATTGGACATTTTTCTAGAAAGGGATCGTAATAAGTGTGATTTTGAATGAACTAAGATGGGAGGAGTGATGGGGTGTTATAGCTTGAGTTGGGTTTTAACCTACCTATATGTCATTTTTGCATTTGCCATAATGTTGTAGATTGTTATTCATATTATTTTGTTATTTAGGTTTTTTCATTTTTTAAACAGAAATGCAATACAACAAATCCCCCCTTTGTATGATCAATTTGCTAAAGTCAGCGGGTTGATATAGCAGCATTCCAGTAATGATAAAACTAGCACCATAGTGGTAGAGGAAATCTCATTGCCACAGTTTCGCTCAGGTCTTAAAGCCTAAAGTGAATGTCCAGCCACTTAAACCGAACCTTCAGCGTGATTTAATGAAAAGCCCAAACTCCTAAAAAACGGTTCCCCAGCATCTAAAATTAATATATTTTAAGTTTTTAGTCACTAACTTATTATTCTTTCCCCCACTGGGCTGCAACTCTGTTCAGGAATTTAGGATACGGGCGCCGCCATCTTGACTCAGAAGCATCACCCTTACTGAGGAGAGGAGAGTGGGATAAGGTACAGGGGGGCGGGTTATAGCTGTGCTTTGCTCAGACAAAGCAGAGCTGGGGTCAGGTAAAGGTCAGCAGTCCCAGAATGCAGAGCAGCACAGTCTGGAGGCACTTCCTGTTTGCAGGCTGCCTGATAAGATGGCGGCTTCCATAAGCCACCATCTTGGATGTTTAAAGGCTCATAACATGCAGTAGATGCAGGTAGGATGATTTTTAATGTGGCCAATCTGTATGTACAGGGTGTGGGAAACATATAAGATAGACTCTTATTCAGAGTGAAGGTCCGCTTTAAAAAAAAAATCCACTCCTTTTTATGAGTGAAGTGGGTTAAGACATAAAAATACCCAGTGAGGTGGGTTAAAAGATAAAAATGCACAAATCCTTCCTTCCAATCTTGTTATGTTAAATATGCCACAGAACTGTTATATTGAGGGGCAGGTGGCAAAAAAAGCTTAAGTCTACACGTAAGCTTTGAACGCTAAATACACATTACCTCACCTTTAAGAAATGGAATTAAAGCGTGTTTTGTTAGCCTGGGTCAGAGATTAACAGGCGAGTGCTCTCCCATCACACCATTGTATGGAACAAATAGCTTTCTATGTGAATCATTGCCTCACACTGACAGTGACTTTGAACTAGAAAGTCTCACTTTTATTGGCAGCCCACTAGGTGACCTGGTGTCAGCATCCCCTACGAAGCGATACCTGCACACAAGCCTTGAAAAAGTTAATAAGCCTTGAAAAAAAGTTATTTTGTGAAGGGTGTAAAATGAATGCGTCCATTGCAAACAGAATACTTGCCATAGCTATAAATGACCACTAGAGGGGGCGTGTTATCTATTATAATGCACAAAAAAAGGAATATAGGCTCGTGTGCATTATTAGCAAAAACTATTTTAAGAGACCTTATCTTTCGATGAAATAAATGAAAATCTAACAATGTCGGTTTGTCTATATTATTTATTTAAATAAAATAATAATAACATAACAGTTTCATAGGGAATTTAGACCAGAACAAGTCTTTAATAAAAATCGGAGTTGTTTCATGCACTGGCCGGCGGTGGCCATGTGGATGTGGTGGTTTATTGCGGGGCTTGGGACCCCCCTGCACGGGAGTTGTTCTGGTTTATTAACTTAATCACCCTATCTTTCTCAGGCATTTTTATGCGGAACATTATTTTCACTATCCCAGGTCTTGATTCCGATTTGGGGTGCCCACCAAAGTTTACTTTTCCCCAGTCCTGCAGTGCAGTGCGGGCTCTTGACCAATCAGTTCTGTATGCCGTGCATTTTTATTATATCGGCAATACATCTTCGTGTAAATGCAGAGCTCGGCAATAGTGAGTAGAAGCTGCCCTTGCGCACTCCCGTCCCCAGCATATGTAAATGGGGATGCAACTGCAATTGTTTACTTAGCCATGGGAGCCAGGGCAAAGGTGACTTTTATGGTGACCCGGGAGTGTTTATACAGCGGTGCCAAGGTTTTTGTTCCGCTTTGAAGAGGAAGGCTATAAGGGCTGGTGGTCTCCCTCCTTATGGGGCATCCTAAATTGGCATGAACAAACCCCACTGTGTAGTCCTAATGACAACTACTGATTTTTTTATTGTTGTAAGATAAAGTACCCGTCCAAGCATAAAACATAAAACAAAAAAGCTCACCCTTTATCTGGTGATCCATCCGATTCTGGAAGTATAAAACCTGCCCAATATTGAGTCCCTGCTAAACAGAGGCTTCCAAAACCAACCCCCTTGCGTTGGGCTACGATCTTGCTCTTATTCACTAAAGCAGAGGTACGTGCCAGGTCTCAGCATGCCCCCCCCCCCACTTCATTGCAATTATCTGAGATTTCGCTAAATTCACTGACACAGGAGGCGGCCCTTGTTGGCACATCGTGGTCAAACATGGAAGCCAACCCTTTCTCAGGAACCAAGTTTTATTTAACCAGACTAGGACATATTAGCGAAGCAGGGCAATAGGTGAGTAGGTGTTTTGATTATTTTATGCCTGCTTCACATAGCTGAGCACCCCAAATTGGGATCAGCCAAAGGAAGCCAAGTGGGGCCGAGTGCACCACCACCCTGCATCCCCTGCTCAGGTTCCAGCTGTGAGCTTGCCTGCATGGCCAATTCAGAAAGGCCTGGAGCAGGTACGAGCACAGCTAGATGTGTGCAGGGAGGCGGCCGCAGCTCCGGGATCAGGTAAGTAAAACGAGGGATCCGGGGGGGTCAACACAGAGGGGCATCCAAGTTCCAGATGCCCCAAGGAGTGGGACTCGGATGGCCATGGAAAATAACTAAGTAGATTATTATCTTTGTTATATTTTTGGTTATTATCTTTAACAATCTTACACTTATGATGGACCAGACCACACTACACTACAACACACCAGACATTATGGGGGGGGGGGCTTCCCAATCTTAACTTAGAGGCCATGGTGGTGTCCCAGGTGCCCCCTCTGTAACCTGACCATGGTCATATACCCTGGGTGATATTGGTGTTGGGGGCCCCCTGGACTGTGGGGGCCTGGAGCTCCATTGCGCTGATTATAATCTGGCTTTGACCCTAGGACCTACTGTAGCAGAAAACACAAAAAGGTGGTGCAGTTTTGCTGATAATCTGCACATAGCTGGTGAATGAGTAGTTGTACTTTCACTGCACACACCCAGCAAGCAGCCTCTGGAGCAGCACAGACAGTGACACAGGTGGTTTAGGAACCCTTAAAGTTCAGAATTACAGCCTGAGCAGAAGGTGCAGGGCCAGCCCACATTAGCATTTAGGCAATTTGTAAGAATGCACAGGAGAAGCAATGGTGTCCTCAGGGCACAAATGCTTCTCATACAAGTCAATCACAAGCCTCTGAAGAATGTCTCTCTCAGGAACATATTTTACAAGTTGCAAGTGTTTGAAGAGGGTCAGGGAAAGTCTTCCAGGAGTTTGCCCGAGGATCTCACCAGCTCTACCTGACACGTAGTCCAGCTGATTTCGGTGCATCATGTGAAGACACACATTTTAGAGAGTTTGTCTCACTTTTGTTAGTCGCACACTTTGATTACTGATTGAGCATCCAATACGTTTGTAAGACTTGTTTCACCTGCAGGCTAACATGTAAAATGTGGAACAGAATAAACAGTCATTTGTATGCCTGGCAAGATTCCGATGCACATACACTACAAGGGTGGAGTAATGAGGCTAGTGAAAATCCCGGGTTTTGTCCTGGTTTAAGATGGAGAATAAGTATTTTAACACAATTTCAGGCTTTCTAATTACATTAACACCATGGGAATCCCAAATCAGACCTTACTTGCTGGATTTGTTATGGTTGTTTTTGAATGTGGATTTTCACAACAGTCAATTATCAGTCATGTGTGAGGAATAAAGCCAAATGAATGCAAAGATGATTCTCAAATCTTGGTAACTAGTAACAGAAAATTACAACTATCTGAGAACTAATGAGAACTAACAAGGAAATGTTTAAAAAGATTAATTCCCCCCCCCCCCCCCCCGGAAAAAAAAGCTTGTGTAAAACTAGAGGTTGCTTCAGGGGCTCTAAAGTTATTAGAAGGGGTCGAAAGTAATCTTTATAGAAAAATCACTGCTTTCTGACTTAAAGTAGATCAAACAAAAGCGTTCCACACTAGGCAACAATGACATGGGGCATCTTTTGTGAATTAACAATGAATTCATTATAGAGCATGTTCTCCCTCCTCCCTTACCCTCATTATAGGCCTATCCTAAATGTTTTCCTATTTGCTCTATTCATCATAAGGGAATACATTTCCCATATTGGGAATTGTGATTCTTGGTCAGTATGTACCCTGTAAATACTAAGAAAATGCTCTTGCTCTTTCCTTTTATTGCCTTTTACTTTTTTAGTCTTTAGTATTCTCTTACCTGCTCCTTGCGTCATATAATATGCATTAAATATATTATTATTTAGCAACTGTTTTACATATATGGTGGTAGTGCAAGCATTTGGAACCTTTGGGCAAAGATCCTTGGTACCCTAGTACCATGGGAAATGCTGCTGGCTCAGCGGCGGTCCGGTTCTGATCTCAAAACTGACACATAATGGGCTGCAGCCGACTTCCTGGCATGTTCGTCTTTCATATATTCAGATAAGCTGGGCATGGGACCGAGCACAGCTACACGGAAACTGTGGCGCCAATCGCAGTGCTGCGGGAGCCGCCAGGAAAAGTGAGTTTACCAGCAACTCCAGGGGTTTCACGCAGCGGGGCATCCCCCTATAGGATGCCACAGTGCAGGCTAGCGGCCGGCCCTGTAATCTTGCTGGATGCACAGAGTTGTCATCCGCTTTAATAATATCATGAGTATTGTAGAATTATTGACAGACCCGAGGGACACCAGTGAGTCAGCTTGGATAATATTCAAAGAATCAGACCAGGCACAAAGGATGCTGAAAGGGTCCCAATGCACACATGATCCCCTTCCCCAACTCTTTGTCTATTCATCAACATACCTGTCTTTCCAATTGGACGATAAGGGTGATGGAAAAAAAGGTGGCAGTGAATTGGACAGCTAAATCTTAGCAGCAATCCCTAATTGGACCGACTGCAGTGTACAAATTAAACTGTAATAACACTCGGCAGCCACATGAACCCAGCGGCCAATTACATTGCTGGATTTCTCTGGGGACCGAAGAAAAAGGTAAGACTTCTGACATTTGTCGCCGTTAATGTGCACAGGGGCGTTGTTGCGGATGCGGAGAGGGAAAAGGGGCCATGTGAAGACAAATTATTCAAGTAACAATACATGTGTTTTCGCAATTGCACCCTGTCTGCTATTGTACTGTATTGTTTTTGTGCGTCTAATAAAAGTGAATTTTGTTGTATGAGAAAATTCAACAAAATGTATGATTATTTAAAAAAACATAGGGTACCTATTTATGCAGTACTTGTGCAGCATTTATTGTATATTACTGTAATAAAAAATAATGAAAATGACTTTCAGTGGAAGAGTTCAGTGGCTTGCCAGAAAACCACATAGTTAGTGATCTGTGTGGGGTCAGAGGTAACCCAGCAATCACTGGCCTGCAAGCCCTCTGCATGTGAACTCTCAATTAAGTGAAATTAGGATCTTCTCTGCTTAGAAGCATGGACTGTGTGAAGAAGGGTATCTTGTTCTTCCAAGCGACCCTAAATAAACATGTTAGTGAGTGAGCCATAGAATACGAGACCACTCCTCAACATTTAGTTCTTTGTCTACTCAGAACAGACATCAAAGGTGAAATAGCAAGGTTTTCAATGCCGCTTGCAATTTTGTTCAGGTCTGTAGAATTCCCACTGCTGGGAGAGCCAAACGTCTGGAGATACCACCCAGATTAGAGAAAGGGCATTCCAGTCAGGGTTGATTGATTTCTTTTTTAGTGACGGCAGTGACATCACACAGCACATAGAGCGCTGTCAGGAAGGCTTCTCATACATCACTGCAGGGGGGCGTCTAGCTGGGTACTGCACTTTTATTTCACTCTAGAAAAAATCAGCACCAACCACTACTTTAAAGGCCAACCCCAACCCCTTCCTGAATAAAAAAATAACCCCCACCCTGCCCCATTCAAACCGCCGACTTCGGGGGCTGGAATCAGATGATGAAGATTTTTTTTTTCTTTTATTATATAAGCAGGATCGCTATTTGGAGGTCAGGGGTTATGTTTTTTTTCAGGAATGGGCTGCAGTGGCCCTTTAATTAGTGGCTGCCCCCTAAGGCTTTTTGCTCAACCAGGTTTTCCCAGGTATTAATTGTGGGGGGAATGTACCTGATCAAAGTAGTCAGTAGGTTAGCCATCTCTCTCTATTTCTCTCGCTCAAAATCCCTATATGGAGAGTTGCCGAACAGATCTGCTTTGACTATTAAACAGAGAATTGATATTCAGAATACTTATAATATTTACATATATACAAAATTATTCACATAGTACACAATAGGGCCTTGATTCAGTAAGAGATTTCAGAAATTCTCATGGACGTAAAAATTCACTGTAGGTGAAAAAAAAACTTGAGAATTTCACTGTTGCTGAGTCACCAACTAGGACGACAATGAAAGGCAATGGCACCTTATACTACAGTTTAAAGCAGACCAAAAGTCCAAAATAAAAAAAAATACTGAAGGTCCTACTCATCTTTGTACCACAGGTCCGGATGCTCCGGAGCCGCCTGTGCGGCTGCTTATGCTAGCTGCTTCAGGGTTCATGCAGTGTGGTATACCACGCTACATGAACCAATATGGTGCCAAGATTCGGCCACCCACTCCTGCTCACCTGCTGAAGGGAGAAGCCATCCGCTCTCTGTGAGGGGCCGGAGGTGAGGTCAAAGGCCACACCGGGGAGGAGGATAAATACTCCCGGGTGTAGCAAGATGGTGGAGGGGGAGTGAGATGTCCAGGAGCCAGCGGCCAGGTGAGATTAGTAGGTCATTAATAAGCATGCAATGGTTTGCATGCTTATTAATTACTTTTTTTTACTTTAAAAGAAACTTCACTATTTAAGGAATAAAAAGTGCCACTGCCCTTCATTGTCTTCCTAGCTGGTGATTCAGCAACAGTGTAATTCTAATGCTTTTTTTACTACCATGAGAATTTTTTTCAACTCTTACTAAATCAAGGCCTAAGACCTTGATTCATTAAGAGTTTGAAAAACTTCCCTTGCTGCTCGAAGTTTCCTCCTGCTGCCCTCAGCCCCCTTGTTCTTACTGTGACAAATCTGTTTGCTTGCGGACCATATTACTGACAGCAGTGACTTCAGATGAGTAAGCTAAACAAGTGAGGTGATGAGGGGGCTTCAGTGCTCTTTAGCCTTGGCTGGTCTAACTCAGCCCTGGCTAGTGCAGGTAGTAGATGCTTACCTATTTTCAAACTTGGGACATGTAGTGTTGGAGTTATTTTCCGGGACTAAATTGATATAAAATGTATTTCTTTCATGTAACAAATATGCATACATTTGAGAATATATAATATTAATCTTTCTTTAATGCTCCAGCAAATGTCATACATTGTAGCTCGTGCAGTTCTTTCTCTGTATCTGGTTCATTGGCAGAGAAAGGCTGCATGAGTACATTAAAGTGGACGTGAGACTTGGTAACTGGTTTCATTTAATATCCTTTGCAAAACGGCTAATAACTGTCAAACCCAACTTCCCTTTAAATCAGTATGATCAATGGAGAAACATAGCTGCTGATTCTGTTAAAGTTTTTAGGATATCCGGATTCTATTTAAATGTTACCCAGGCCTCCCTTCATGAGCCTCGGGGGTTCTCTTCCAGAAACCATTTCCAGATGTAATGAAACAGCATGTGGGATTTATTTATTGCACTGTCCACTTTACACTGTGCTCTGCCGTGCTGAAAAAACAGTGCGCTGGGACGTTCTGCGCTCATGTTTGCTATACTAATAAAAGGCCTTTATAACTCCCAGATGCCTAAAATGAACTGCCACTTAACAGCTAAGAAATGTGCCTGTCATCATCTGCAGCTCTGTTGAGGAAACCCGCCTGACGCTGCCAGTGACTCACACACATTTAAAATGAATCTGACATCTCCTCCACAGGGGGGGAAAAAGTTTAAAAACAAATAAAAATGTCATAAAGTGATACAGTTCTAGAACACAACAGCACCGGTATAGTACCCCCATTCTACATTAATTATTTCTAAAATCAGAGCCCCAGAATGTACTCACTCTTCTTCTAACACCCTCCCCACAATCCCTATCACTCAAGTCCTACCAACATTCCGAACCTTACTGTACCCCCCCCCCCCCCCCAGGCATGATGCCTAACCCAAGTTCTACCCCAGCAAAGCTGCAGAATCAGCATGACATATGTGGGGGCTATACCCACCCCTGCTTCGTTAACTGCTCTACAATACTGAAGCTTCAGTGCCATCCCTTCAAGAGGCCATATTCACCTCTCCTTCATTCTCCTCTTCATCTGTCCCAGCAATGCTAAAGCCTCAGCTATTGAGAACATTCAATGAACAGAATGTATAATCCTGGGCAGATTGTTGCCCCCAGTCTGCTCCTGCCAACTTATTCATTTATTGTTTGGAAAACCCCTAAAGGACAATCAACGGAAGTGCCATAACTATTCCAAAATATAGCTGGTTACATAAATCCAAACTGTTACCCTAAAAAGAATATTCAATGCAATGAAGCCACCTATATTGGTGCCTTATTTATGATGTGCGCCTTTTAGCATAATTTTGGTGACTATAGCGCCAGCTTTGGAGCGCCGGAATTCCCGTCTGTGCTGTGTACTACATTGGCGCTAGCTGTCGCTGTCCAGTTCTGCCCACTGTGCTCTATGGGATCTTGAGCAAGAGCACCAGGTTTTATCTGGAGCTGCACCCCGTGCTGCATCATTTTGGCGCTAGTGTTAAATAAGACACTGGGAGGCTGTTTCATCAGTGTTAGCGTTTAGTTGTTAAATTGTACGCTGAGTACCGTTGGGGCAAACAAAAAGTGGCGCTGATGCTTCATAAATCAGGCTCCCCGTAACTACAATACTAAAGTCATTCTCACCAGTAACTTATGGCCTACTTTTTGTAAGGCAAGCAGTCAACAAGCTGTTAACCTATTGCAGTGTCCTCAATAACCACCAAGAAGTCATGTCTGGCGGACCTCCAGAGTGGCAATTATGAGAATTCTGAGATGCCTCTGTGGAGTTCCACAAAACATGAAATGCTGAGGAAAGGTTTGGGAAACACTCATTTATAGTGTTAACTTTGCTAATCCTCATTATGGATTACATTCCTAAAGAGTAACCCACCTAACTGGCTGCTTTCTCCCAATTCCTCTATAAGTAATTTCCTGGTTAAACATTAAAGAAAGGACTGAATCCTATTTTGTGCTTCAGTAAGTTAATAATCAACATGATCACTTTAATGTATTAAAATAGAATTCCAGTGAAGATCTGAACTACAGATCGCCAGATACTGGAATTTGTTTTATATATAGTCAGTGTCTAAGTTTCATAATAGGAGATATTAGAAGCGTCCTCTAACATTGGAGAGCTCTCATTTTATGTTGAGAGCTCTCCACGCTTCAAAGCGGACCTTCAGCATCATTTATTGAAAAGCCCAAACCCTTAAAAAACTATTCCCCAACATCTAAAATTAATGTAATATTTTTAGTCACTTACATTTTATTCTTTCCCTCACTGGCCTGCAACTCTGTTCAGCACTCTAGGATACGGGCACCGCCATCTTGGTTCACTAGTATCACATATTGAGGAGAGGGTTCAAAAGTGCAGGGATATAGCTGTGCTTTGCACAAACAAAGCAGAACTGGGGTCAGGAAAAGGTCAGCAATCCCAGAATGCAGAGTGGCACAGCCAGAACACACTTCCTGTTTGCAGGCAGCATGCACCTACGTGGGTCGCCATCTTAGATGTTTAAAGTCTCCGAAAATGCAATAGATGCAGGTAGGATGATTTTTAATTCGGGCAATCAGTATGTAGGGTGAGGGAAACATATAAGATAGGTTCTTATTTACGGTGAAGGCCCGGTTCAAAGGCAAAATCCACTTTTAAGTCACAGATCAAGACACAAGGCTCCCTGCTTACCTTACAAAACTGATTGATCTTCCTTGACCCCAGTGTGTGACGTCAGGAGCTGCACATTCACAATCCAGTCCACGAAAGGGCTTGGTCTGTGTATGCCCTATGGGCTGCAGGACACCAATAAGTGGTGTAAGGTAAGCAGGGAGCCCTTTGCCCTCAGACACCCTCTAATGTAAGGTTTTAAGAAAAATCTACAAAAGTGGACTTTCCCTTTAATGAAAATCTCACCATGGGGGGGGGGGAGGGTTGTTATTGTCCACCTTAACATAGTCGCAAGCCAGTATGTGGAGATAGGGGAGATTTATATATGGGGAAAAGAGGTGCTTTCCTAGAACGGAAAGTATTTGCACAGTACCCAGTCCAAGGACAGATAGCATTACCCATCTACCCTTGCAGTAGGTGGAGCTATGCAAATTATTGCATATTTTCCAACTTCAAACCCAATTTAGTGCAAGAGATTTAAAAATACAAAATGTTTTATGTATTTTGGTAAGTGTTGAAGTGGAGAGATAACCAAGAATTAGGGAATACTAGTCAGTGGTAAGTGAGCTTTACAACATGGAATGTTGTGATTGCTTCATTTGGATGAATGACCCCCAAAGTGAGATCTCTCTTTTGTTAATCAGGTTATTGGCATAATGGATATGATGAAAAAATAAAAAAGACTTTTGTTTGAGCAATATTTTTCCTAGAAACCTCCGTGGGTTCAGTATAGCAAAGTTATGTGACTACAGTAACTCAGTAACTGCACATTTTGATCCCCTGCAGTGCAGATATACATGATCCCAGACTTGCATATCTGCAAGTCAAACTTTATGTTAAAGGCAACAGACCTGGTCTTAGAGTATAGCTCAGGGATAGAGAGTATGACAAAAGAGTGCTAAGAGTTTCCATAAATGAGCACTTTGGTGGCATGCAAGAGGGCAGAGATGCAGAGGCTTCTGCAATGAAGCTCTTTTATAACAGAGGCAGGTAGAGTCCTGACAATGAGCACTGCCACTTGCCAAGGAGAAGAGGTATTCCTTACATCAGAGAGTGGTGATGATATATATATATATATATATTCCAAAAAGGAACACTTTGTTTTATTAAAGTAATAGGGATGGGAGGTTACCTACAGCTAACTACTTTTGAGGACTTTCCCCAAATACCTCAGATCAGAGGTTCCAATGGAAATGAGAATCCCTGCTTACCGTTTACCCAGTTTCAAATGCTCAGCTGAGGAACCCAAAGAAAATAATTGGCGCCTCAGTCTGACCTCTTACCTGGAAGTTAGAGCTAGAAGTACGATACATGGCTTCAGATACAGGGGTGAAAGGTAAATAGGGAGCCTTATGCCCCTATGGCATTGCTGATCTGAGGCCTGAGGGGGAAAGTCCCAATAAGTGCACTTTCCTTTTAAATAATCTAATAATGACCACTCTCTCACACACACAATTTTACAGTTAGCAGTTCTACTTCCCAAACTTGCTAAGCATCTGGGGTTGCATGTCCTTAACATATCTCAATTGGAAGTACTTGGCATACCACACAGCCGGTGTAAATATACCCTTTCCCCCTTTAAAACATGAAGAGCCTCTTTAAAAAAAAATCACAAGAGAACTGGCTTGATTTTTATAATCTTTATGTATTCTGTAATGCATTCCAAGATTAGTTCATTTTCAGGCATGAACAAACATGCCAACAGTACTCAGTGCCGAGGCCTTACTCTCCCACATGTTGAATTCCTCATAAAAAAAGCAAAAAAGCTTTGAGTGCTGGAGAGGGAGAATTAAGCATGTTGTTATATGTTACTACTATGTTCATTTTCTTTAGTCACATATTAAGGGCATTTATTTAATATTGCAACGTACATCTTATATAAAAGCGCAAGTTATGCTAACCTATAGCATTTAAACAGGAGCAAAACCCAGGATTTTGACTATCCTGGATTTTGGTCCTGCCGCCGATCGTGGTGCCCTGGTGTGTGAAACCCCGCAAGTTGCCTGAACAAATGTACCTCTTCCCTGTCCTAAGATGCATGCACGGTCGTTCGTCCAGTAAGTGCGTGGCCGAGCGCACTGGTGGCCGCATCCCCCACTACCCTCTAACAGGGGATGTGCCCGCGCCGGCCACTCACAAATGCCTAGCGCGGGAAATGCGCCCTGCTAGAGGGATAGCGGCGATGTGGCCACAGCTCATGCATGTGCCGTTGGACTGGGAAAGAAAGTGAGTTTCCAAGCACCTGGCAGGTTTCATACTGCGGGATGCCTGGGGGAGGTAATCCAGCGACCCTGGAATCTTATAGATTTCAGGGCCGATGGGGCGTGGGTTTTGGTCCTCCTAACTGAACATAATTTGTGAATCTTTGTAATCTAGATTTAGATCTAATTTAGAAACAAACAAAAATTATATTTCTACACACAGGGTATGATTGGTTCTTACATCAATAAGTAAAGGAGGAGGGGTACATTTTTTTTTGAAAATCCATTTAACCTACACTTGGTAGCGAGCCTTCCGAATCAAATTTTATATCTGCAGTTATAGAATGGACAGCCTTGTTAGCCTATTAGAATATGGGGGTCATGCTAATTATTTAGTAAAGCATTGTGTACCAGCAATATGGCTTGCGGTGTGAATTTCAGTCTGCTTCGAAAGTACAATAAATATGTTTGTTTCAGTTTTTCCCACAAAATTACCTGTTCCTACAATTGGAAAAACGACATCATCACAGGTACAGGTGATATTTGGCAAAAGAAAATGGAGCAAAATTTTCTTGCATGCTAAAATTAAAAAGCTTACAGAGATGGAGGTTTCACAGCACGAGGCACATCGCTGGTGCACCATGCTTTATCAAATAATTAGCATGACCCCCCTCACACATTTTTTATTGACCTAGTTAAACTTTTCAGGTCGCCGCTATTGTATAATATGCTCTGCTGTGCTATCATAAATGTAATTGTCATTAATTGAAGTTTTCGGTAAACAGGAACAGAATTGCCGTAAGCACATGAGTTTTCCAAGGGCCTTACCCAGGCTGAATCCAAGCACTGTACCTATTAGATTGCAAATATATAATGCAAGACCTTGGGGCAGCCTCACCAAATACCTATTAATGTGTGTTAAGATTAAAAAACTTGGTTGACCCCCTTGTGTGTTGTTACAGGAATTTAGTATATTGCTCCCAATCTTCTTAAATCCTGAAGTTGCATCGAGGACAATTTGGGTGAGACTCCAAGAAATCTTTGCCTTATACTAACACCTATGTTAAAAAGCAGTTCATGCAGAGAGGGTTGATAACATAGCTAATTATTTAGTGAAGCCAGTATTACTTTTAATGAGCATTGCAGTGTGCATTGCAACTTGGATCCCCATGAGCTTTTTAGCTTTTAGACATAGAAAGGTGCCAAAAATTATTTTCTGCCTTTTCCCCCCAAAAAATGGGGCATTTTTACAGGGGGGGCCTCAAATACATATATCTATATATTGAATATATCCGATAAGGTAAATATATATATATATATATTAAGTTTGAAAATAGCAGCACCCTATGGGCTATGCTAAAGAATTCGCCAACATTTTCTGCATAGCCCATAGTGTGCTGTTCTTTACAAACATGACCTCCTGATAACATCCTCACTTAAATGATGTACCTCACATTTAAAAATGTACAGGTACAGGTCATTTTTTCAGGAATAAAGGTAGAATAAAATGTTTTTGGCAATTTTTTGTGTCTAAGCGCTAAAAAGCTCGCCAAGATGCAAGTTGCAATCCACACCGCAAAGCACATCTAAGGCCCTTATTTAAGAAGGGATAGCGTCAGGTAGTGGCTGGTTAATGAGAGGTAGCGACAGGTAGCGATTGGTGAACGCCAGACACGGCACGCAATCACACATTTATCATGCAGAATCTGTTTAGCGACTGGGATAGCGCCATGTAGCGTCTGATTCATCATTTTCACAGCCTCAGCGAACAGCTCCGGCGTTCAGCCTTGCACAGCGCCAGGTATGACCTCTCGCCACCTGTCGCTCTCCAATACATTTCAATGGACGAACCTTTTCTTCTCTTTAAACGGGGTGTTTTTTTTTTTTCAAAAAATCACAATCAAAATTCTGTGACCTCTCCTGGCATTGAATAAGCAGTTTTTTCACACTTTTTTTATTTTTTATATATTTCTTCAGAAATGACATTACAGGTCTGCCATTAAAGTGTTCATGTTACAATGTTGCTACAATGTAATTCCATATGTTTTCGCTTTGTTACTAGTGGAAAGATGCTGAAAAACAGACTTTAAACACACCGCCTCCTGCGCTCTGGGCTTCAGATAAGCATTTTTCTGCGCCAGAGTTGTGTGAGGCTTTTTTTTTCTTGAATATATTGTGAGTCGGTCGCTAGGAGCAGTCGCTACCATGCGCTCCCATACAGCGCTGTACTGGTCAAATAGCGACTCCTCACAATGTATTCAACATTACTGCACAGCGACTGAGTCGCTATAAACTAGCCGCTCACGGCCGAGCACTGCGACTACTAGCGGGCGCTCTGAAAATGCCTGCTACAGACGCTCTTCTGTCGCTACCTGGCGTTAGTGATGAATCAGCCTGCCCGTCACGCTGGCTTCACTAAATAATTAATAATGACCTTTATCATATTGTGGATTTAATATTTAGAAAAAACACGTCCAAGAAAAAGGTTGGTCAAACCCCTTCCCATGCTGTTGAGCTTAGAGCATGCTATAACCATTACCAGGAGGAATAGGATGAGTTTCGGCAGGCGAGCTGCTGTGGCAAAGGATGGATAGGTGATTTTGGCTTAGGTGGACATGGCACAAGCTACCTCAGTACAGTGTAGGTTTGTTTTAAAGGTTGCTGGGTTCCTATGTAAGCTGACACAGGATGGCAAATGTTAAAAGCAATGAAGATAAATAAATCAGCTTATAAAATAGTTGAAAAATGCACATCACAATATTGTTCAGTCACGTGTAACATCGCATTCAAATGTTCACTTACACATTACCTAACACCTAAACATCCTGCTGTGCTAGCTAGTATGTCCTTATATGACCTTTTTGATAGACAACTGTGTAATGATTATCCATTATGAATTATTATTCCATCATCATGTACAAGCTTGTGTATTAGAAATAGTAAAGAACACTTCTGACAAACAATGAAGTTCCTTATTGCGATGTGAGGAACAGATATGGGTTTGATTCAGCACCAGACTTAAAATGTGAACTTCACAGTAGGTTAAAAAACCTAGTGCTAAATTAACTCCTGAGTAAGAGATGCAAGAGAATGCTTTTTCTTACCCCAAAATGGCATAGTGCACTTTTTGCACCCTTCTGTATAAAATGTGTGCAGTTTCTTTTTGGAGTAAAAAGTGCTTTCCCTTTCATTTTCCACCTAAAGGTTAATTCAGCACCAGACATAAAAACTTCTCATCCTTTACATAAAGTGTACCTTTTACTCCAAAGAGCCCAGCATCTGCTGGATAGTGATACAAATCCTGAAAGTAAAATTCATCTTTAAAGCAGGACTCACTCACTTTACTTTCTTATCTTTTATGAGAAAAAAGCCTGAGAACTTCACTGTTGCTGAATCACCAGCTGGGAAGACAATGAAAGTCAATGGCACATTTTACTCCTAAGAAAAGTAGTGACATTTTTACTCCTTTTTACACTGTGGTAAAAAGAGTGACCGACTTAGGTCTCAATTCACTGAGAGTTGCAAACATTATCCTGGTAGTAAGAAAAATTCACTTTATAAGAAAAAAAAAAGCATGGGAATTTCACTGTTGCTGAAGCACCAACTAGAAAGACAATGAAAGTCAATAACACTTTTTACTCAGGAAAGTAGTGAACTGTTAACTCCTTTTTACACTGTAGTAAAATAAAAAAGCGCTATTCCTAAATAAAAATAAATATAAATATATATATATTATTTTTTTAAGATGTGTAGGGCAAAGAAATGTTAGCAATATAAAAAATGTATAGCAAGCTCAAATTCTTAAATATGTGCCCTGTCAATCAGACATCTCCAGACATGTCCTACTATAACAGGGCTGTAAGAGCTGAAAGGATCCTGGAAGAACTGACATGTGCTGTATTCATAGGGATCTATATATTAATGGACTAGAGCAGCCCCATAAATTCCACACATTATAAACCATATAACTCTCTACAAAGCTCCAGGGCTCAAGTTTACAAATCAAACATTTTTCCCTTTTTATATGAAGGTAAGGCAGCTAAGCTGGAGGTAGGCAGATATGGGAAGTATATGACATCTGATTAAAACAAAGATAAATATATATGGTTAGATTTTACAAAAATGTTGTATCACAGACACCAATCAGATTTAGAGCTACAACATAATTTAAAGAAATAAAGAAAAGCCCTCCCATATATCTACCACCCTGCTAAGATCAAATAAATAACATATACATTGAAGGGAAAGTCCACTTCAAATGGCATTTTTGAAAGTGTGCATTCCTTGTGCAAAAATAAAGTCCTCGAAGTGCTGAGCTTAACTAGTATTTTTTTTCCATTTTATCTTATGTTAACATATGTGTGTTTTATGTACCTTATTATTGGCAACAGTACACGGAGTATGTACACCAATATCTGCAAGAAGAGAGAAGCGAGTACTGTACATACAACAGCAGTGTTTCGTGTGCATTGGGCTCACTTCTTTGTGAACATACTTGGTGTAGAGATGCCAATAACAACAGATTGCAGGTATTGAAAACACACATTTGCTGATAAAAAATAAAAAACACTAGATTAGCTCAGCACCTTAAGGACATCCTTTCGGCACAAAACAAATATAAACTCACACACAAATGTCGTTGAAAGTAGACTTTCCTCTCAAACACCCACCTGGTTCCGGCAAACGACCCGATCCAATTCCAGGTATCAGCACTGTAGTCCTGGCTAGCCATACTGCAATACTTCCAGAGATCATGAGTGACAGTTTGGTCAGTCAGGTGATAAAACTCTCACTTACTATCCACAGCCCAAGAAGACCCGCAGAGACTCAAGACACATATACCCAGCTACTGCTGCGGAGTGGGCAAAAAGACAGGACCAGGGGAATGGGCTAGTGGGAGGGGATTGGTGTATATTTTAATCATACGGTCACTTTAATAAGTGTTTTAGGAGCTTAAAAGGATGCCATGGTGACAAACAATACGACAAATTGGGTCTAATTGGATTTGGCTTGCAGTTGTGTTTAGGAATACATAATACATATAAAATCTGCAACATGGTTAGACTATGTGTTTTAGGGTGGTCCCATTCATCCCTTGCCTTTATAACTTGCAATGTAAATACTTCTTAGAATCCACTAAAGCTGCAGGGTTGAAACCAGTTTTTTAAAGGATCACTGCATCAAGTGACGGGCTTACGGGCCAGTAATAATTTGAAAAAAGGAAATTTTGTATTCACCAGTAAATTTCTTTCCTTCTTCACCACCATCAGCAACGCATGGGTTAACCTCAGCCGTTGGCGGGGACTGCAAGAAAAACAAACTAAGCTCCTCCCAGCCATCATAGGGCAGGTTGTGGCCGGACACTCTCAGCTAATTTAAAAGTCCAGTCTAAAAGTCTGGATAACTTGTTCCGAACCTAGCAAAGAAAACTAACCCTGTAGAAGGCATCAACAGCAACCAAAGCAGGACATCAACTCTGTAAAACTTGGTGAAGGTGTGTAGGGAGGACCAGGTTGTCACCTTGCACACCTAGCCCACCGACGCCTGGTGCTGGAAGGCCCAAGATGTGGCAGTCGCCCTGGTAGAGTGAGTTGTGACTCGGAAAGGCACAGACGTAGGCTTGTATGACCACTTGCCCGATCCATCTGCTGAGAACGGACCTGGAAGCCGCCAGGCGTCATCAGAGAGGCATCTGCCATGGGCTCTAAGGGGGCCCCTGTAGTGCCGATTGGACCAGTTTAGATCCCAGGACAGGATCAACAAGCATCTACGGGGAGCAGCTCCCTTTATGAATGTACAGATTAATCTGTGCTCTTCGATGGGCATCTGGAAAAAAATGGACAAGGCCGAGGCGCCTCAATAGTGGATACCATTAGGCCCAGGAGACGCTTGTTGGACTGTGGGATGGCAACAGAGACAGTCCCCCCTTCCTGCAGAGCCGGCTAGCTCTGCACCGGAAGGAGGACCTGGGGCAGGTGAGTCTCCAACGTCATTCCCAGGCAAGATGCCACCCAGGAGGGGACCACCTGAGACTTGGAGTAGTTGATAATCCACCCGAAGAGTTCCAGCGTGGACAGCACCGTCCTGATGTCCTGCAGTGCTTCTGGCAGGCAGTGATGCCACCCTGATGAGCAAGTTGTCGAAAAAATTGAAAAAACGGTTGGCCATAAAATCCCTGTTCCAGCGACATCATGACCGATCTTAGAGATTCCATGCGTAACTTCCTCATCCAAACGAAACTGTTCAGATGGCAGAGACCCAGGATTGGCCGAATGGATCGCGTGGGTCAGGTTGGGGAGGGAGCATTGGCCGAATGGATCGCAGTGGGTTGGGGCAGGAGAACACTCACAGCCCCAAGATGCAGGGAATGCGACCGTTGTGCTCCCCATAGAAAACAATCAAAGATGTTTGCTGAATGACAAGATCTGATTGGACAAGAGCATGTGCCACTGGACCCAGAAGAGATGGGCTATCTGGGGCATCCAAAAGCTGGATGCCCTGGGGGAAGGCCAGTGGCCGGCCATGGGATCTTGTGCTTTAAATAGTGTCTACACTCTCCTTCATATCAAACAAATAAAAAAGAAGGGCAGGATAAATGCTACCAGTGTGAAAATTAGAACAAAATATCATTTTCCTCCAACACTAAATGACCTGTATTGCTAGGCATGTGAATCAGACGTGTTTTTGTTAATATTTACTTTCATTAACATTTCTGCCTTGTAAACTAAACTAGGAAGATAAATCTAGCGTTCATTGCTACTTGTACTTAATACTGGATTTATTCTGCTCCACAAACCTCCTGTTACTGGATAACCAGGAAATACTACATATAAGGATGCTGAGGACTAAAGGCATGATCACACCAATCTCCTCAAATA
Organism: Gastrophryne carolinensis; assembly: GCA_027917425.1. Classification (NCBI taxonomy): domain Eukaryota; kingdom Metazoa; phylum Chordata; class Amphibia; order Anura; family Microhylidae; genus Gastrophryne; species Gastrophryne carolinensis. The sequence continues at coordinate 107,475,197 of CM051235.1, forward strand.
TCACTGGCAATCCACTAGGAGTCGAAGCAGACCCCAATCATATTACAATGTGGCCATATGACAACGACTATGCAATTGAAGTGTCTACCTAAATAATCCAATCAGATGATAATAAATTACTAACACATAATTTCAACAAATAGAAAACAACTATCCAGGTATTATTGCATTCAAACACTGACCCAGCCCTGGCCAGCAGCATGCCTCACATCCATAAACAATAACCCCCTTGTACTATTCCCTTTTACCTATGCATGTCAGTGGGCCACAATACAAGCACCCCTGCTCTCCAAACTTTATTTTCCCTCTGCTCCTTCATTTGGAAACGTGTTCTAGCGGTCAAAGATAATGAGTTGTCAAATTTTCCATGTGCCTTATACTAAGGCCCTTATTTAACAAGGGATAGCGACAGGTAGCGACTGGTGAGCGGCCGGTAATGACGGGCCCCGCCACGAGAACGCCGGCTCCCCACCACAATCACACATTTATCAAGCCAATCCTGCTTAGCGACTGAGATAGCGCCAGATAGCCACTCATTCATCATTATTCCAGCCTCAGCCCACAGCACCAGCGTCCGACCTTGAACAGCGACAGGTATGACCTCTCGCTACCTGGCGCTCTCCAATGCATTTCAATGGAACAATCTTTAAATATTCATAATTAATTCATATTAATGTTTTTTTTTTTTTTTTTTAAATGTGAAAAATTCTGTGACCACTTCTGCCATTTTAAATAATTTTTTTAAGGTAAAAAAAATAAAAATGGACAGAATTGATATTACAGGTCTGATATTAATGTATTCATATTACAAAATTATTTTAAAAACTTGTTTTTTTTTTTGTTTCAAAAAATATGGTTGTTTGGGGGTTAAAAAACGACTTTTAACCCATCGCCGCCAGCGCTCTGGGGTTTAAACATGCATTTTACAGTGCAAGAATTTTTTGAGCGTGATTTGTTAATGAATATGGTGGAAGCCGGTCGCTCTGACCAGTCGCTATCATGCGCTCCCATACAGCGCGGAACCTGTCAAATAGCGACTCCTCACCCAATATTCAACATTACAGCGAACCAACTGAGTCGCTATCAACTACCGAACAACGGCCAAGCACAGCGATTACTAGCGGGTGCTCTGAAAATGCCGCTACAGTCGCTCAATTGTCGCTACCTGCTGCTGTTAATGAATCGGCCTCCCCATATCTTGCTGCTGCCCCAAGGCCCTTCATTATTATAACTGAAACTGTGCTGCACATGCTCAGTAGTAAGTTCCTCCTCTAAAGTTCAGCACAGCCTGTGCCTGCAGTCATCTCAGAAGTGCTAGACAGAACAGAAACACAGTCAGTTTTAACCTTCCAACAAACTTTATATAGGTCAATAGCCTAGTGTATCTACATGAGGTACAACCCAAATTCTGGTCATTGTGTTACTTATATCTGCAATTTATTCGCAGATTTTCCTATGCTTGCTGAACATCTAGTTGTAGTTCTCATGGTGGCTAGAGACTAGCTACCATCCACTGTTCAGTATATATAGGGCCTTATTCATGAAGCTTTAGCGCCAGGTAGTGCCTTGTAAGCGGCAGGTAGCGCCAGGTGAACGCCGGACACGGCACGCAATTACACATTTATGAAGCCGAATCTGCTGAGCGACTGGAACAACGCTATGTAGCGTACAATTCATCATTATCCCAGCCTCAGCGTACAGCGCTGGCGTTCATCCTTGCAGAGCGCAACGTCTTACCTCTCGCTACCTGGCGCTCTCCCATACATTTCTATGGACGGTCCTTAAATCCCTTTCCTGATCCCAAATTTTTTAAAATAAAATCTCACAATTTTCTGACATGTATCCTGGCCTAGAAAATGACATTTTTGAAAACTTTTTGGATTAATAATATTTGTATGCAGAATTGTCCTTACATGTTTGGTATTAAAGTGTTCATGTTACAAAGTAATAACAATGTAATTCCATATGTTTTCGCTTTGTTACTACTGGATACATGTTCCAAAACAGACTTTAAACACACAGCCTCTGGTGCTATGGGCTACAACTACCCGATTTTGAGCGTCGGTGCTGTTTGAGGCTGTTTTTTTGATGAATGTGGTGTGAGTCGGTCGCACTGAGCTGGTGCTACCGTTCGCTCCCATGCAGCGTAGTACTGCAACTCACACAACATATTCATCAATGCCAGACAGCGACTGAGACGCTCTGAAACAAAGATCCATGGCCGAGCACAGCGACTACTAGCGGGCGCTCTGAAATCCGCGCTACAGACGCTCATCTGTCGCTACCTGGCGTTAGTAATGAATCAGCCTGATAACCTTCTCTTATGCATGAGTCCCATGATCATGGAGCACATTACAGTAGCTGGTGCTTTAGTGTCCCTCCTGAAATTCTGTCTCACTCTAATTTGTTATTACTAATTATTACCCATTTATGAAGGAATCAGGAGTAGGAGCCGGAGTCGCAGTTGGAGCCTGATAAAATAGGGGCGTCAGAGCTTTGACTCCCTGGCTGTGTAATGGAATCACTATTGCTGTGCAGCAGCCACGTGATCCTCCCTATTCCTGAATTGTCCTGAACTGTCTCTCATTGGATGCGTTCCCAAACCCAGTGGAGATTCCTGCTCATTGTCGGGTTCCTGCCCCAACACAATTCTCTTGGAGGCTTAGCAGGTGCATGTGACAGGCCAAAAGGGTTCACCAACTGATGGTAATCATGTGAGTCAAGGAGCAGAGTTGGAATAAGTGAGCAGTAATGAATGTTTTCAGGCATTTCTAGGGCATTAATAACTGACAGCCTCACTCTGGAATGGGTGGTCCACTTTAAAGTTAATTTACATCTACAATGAATGAGTGCACAATGAACTATTAACAATCATGTCATTTCTGTAGAAAAAATTGATGTTGACACTTAACCTCTTACATACACCTCTGATGAACAAACCAATCAACTGAATAAACATTGAATTCAGTGGATTGATGATAAATGGATAGCAATGGCATTCATGCTGGAACTGCACACAAAGGCATAACGCCATGACTAAATGACGACACTTGCTAACAGATCTGATTAAAGAGTGATGTATGTGGGCCTATGCCTACAGTCATTACAGGCTATTTCCATCAGCCTAGGAATACATCTGTGGCCAGCTTTGCCTACAGAGAACATAAAGAGATAATTATGCCCTTATTCATCAAGCGATAGCGGCAGGTAGTGTCCGACGAGCGCCAGGTAGCGGCAGCTAACGGCGACTACCGACTCAAGTACGCCCGGCGGCGGTCACAATGACGCATTTATCAAGCAAAATGAGGCTAGCGCCGGCGAGAGCGACGGCTAGCGCAGCATTCATCATGAAGCCGCCTGGACCGAACAGCGCCGCTGCAAATTCCCTCACAGCGCCAGGTATGAGCTGTCGCTCCCTGGCGATGTCCAATGCATTTCAATGGAGCAATCTATAATAATTCATGATTAATTGGTAATAATTTTTTTTTACATTTTTTAAATGTCAAAAAAACGGAGAACACTTCTGCAATGTTAGGATTTATTTTTAAGTCAAAAAAAAAAAAAAATATGTGCAGAATTGATCAAACAGGTCTGAGATTAATGTATTCATATAACAAAATGATTATAAAAACATGTATAATGTTACATTCAAAAAATATGGTTGTTTAGGGGTTAAAAACTAGTTAATACAGATCGCCGCCAGCGCTCTGGGGTTTAAACAAGGAATGGACAGCGACAGCACATTCGGAGCGTGATTTGTTGATGAATATGAAGCTAGCCGTTCGCTCTGGCCATTCGTTGTCAGGCGCTCACATACAACGCTGGACCTGTGAAACAGCGACCCCCCAGCCCGTATTCAACATTACCGCACACCGACTGAGTCGCTGTCATCAAGCTAACGCCGGCCAAGCACAGCGAATACTGGCTGGCGCTGAAAAAATCACGCTACAGTCGCTCATCTGTCGCTACCTGGCGCTATTGATGAATCGGCCACTTAGTCATATTACAACTAGCTGTTATCGAGGGCATAGTGAAAAATGTTCAGATATAACTGTAGCTACAAGTAGGGATTGCACAGAGCTTTCCCCGGATGATTGTGACACAATACACTGAATATTCTTGATTACCTATTAAACAGGACCTTCAGCATCATTTAATGAAAAGCCCAAACCCTTATAAACTATTCCCTAGCATCTAAAATTAATATACTTTATGTTTTTAGTCGCTTACTTATTATTCCTTCCCCCACTGGGCTGTAACTGTGTTCAGGACTCTAGGATACGGGCGCCGCCATCTTGCCTCAGAAGCATCAAATACTGAGGACATAAGGGGGCAAAAGTACAATAGGGTGGGTTATAGCTGTGCTTTGCACAGACGGAGCAGATCTGGGGTCAGGAACTGGACAGCAATCCCAGAATGCAGAGCGGCATAGTCTAAAGACACTTCCTGTATGCAGGCTGCCTGATGCTCCATGAGCCTCCATCTTGGATGTTAAAAGGTTACAAAATGCAATAGGTGCAGGTAGGATGATTTTTAGTTTGGGCAATCTGCATGTACAGGGTGGGGGAAACATACAAAATAGATTCTTATTCAGAGTTAAACCGGACCTTCAGCGTGATTTAATGAAAAGCCCATCTCTTGCAAGCAACTCTTAAAAAACGGTTCCCCAGCATCTACAATTAATATACTTTACATTTTCAGTCACTAACTTATTATTCTTTCCCCCACTTGGCTGCAACTCTGTTCAGGAATTTAGGATACGGGCGCCGCCATCTTGAATCAGAAGCATCACACTTACTGAGGAGAGGAGAGTGGGATAAGGTACAGGGGGGGTTATAGCTGTGCTTTGCTCAGACAGAGCAGAGCTGGGGTCAGGTAAAGGTCAGCAGTCCCAGAATGCAGAGCAGCACAGTCAGGAGGCACTTCCTGTTTGCAGGCTGCCTGATAAGATGGCGGCTTCCATAAGCCATCTTGGATGTTTAAAGGCTCATAACATGCAGTAGGTGCAGGTAAGATGATTTTTAATGTGAGCAATCTGTATGTACAGGGTGTGGGAAACATATAAGATAGACTCTTATTCAGAGTGAAGGTCCGCTTTAAGGTATGCTTGAATGCCCTGTTTTGGTTATCAAAGCCTCCCCAGCTAGCGCCTAAAACATATTTGGACCAATTTTTTTATTACAACATGCAACATTCACTCCACGGTATATGTGTTTAAAATGAATATCCCATCAATGATTGACCAGAACAATGCCAATACCATTAGTTAGTGACGCCGATAGAATCAGTGGAGTAATTTCCTGCAGCATTTCAGATGCAGTTTAACGGTAGAATGATCCACACAAAAGAAACAGCGCTTTGGCTACATGTATTCAAAATGAAACAGCATCAGAAACTTTTAGTGACGCTTGTGGGGTGGACCAAAAACCTTTGTGACTGGCCCTGGAGTGGAAAAGAGGCTGTTGTTTGACACCCAGGAAAAAATAGCAAGCGTCAGCACTCCTTAAAATTCATTTACTTTAATGATAAGAGTTAAAATTGTATCTCCATATCCATATCAGAAAAAGGCAGCTAAAAACAGTAACAGACCCTAGCGAATGTCAGAAAATACCATGCTAGCTTACGCGTTTCGGACTGCTGGGGTCCTTAATCATAGATAAATGCATGGTATAAAAGAAACACTTTTATAGAGTAAAGAAAAAGAGGCTGTTGTTTGACACCACCTGGTGATCGCTGCAAATCTTACCTGTTCCCAGATCTCACTGCGCCTTTGCAAGACACATCCCCAGCATTTCACTCTGGCACCCAGCCATCCAGATGGGGGTGAAAGTGCACCTCAAACTGCAGAGAAACCTGGGATGTGGTCAGTATAACATAAATTTGGCCGGTGAATACTAAATTGTCTCCTGGTACTGGGGTGGGGACCGAAAGGGGGGGGGGCAAGGGGAGGAAAACGATTTTTTGTCCACTTTAAAGTGGATGTGCACTCTCTATGTAACCCCCACCCTGCCTCCATCCCCAGGCAATGCAAGGATGGGGGATTACAAAGCAAAAAAGGCTTACCTCTCCTGTAATCCAGCGCTGTCACTTGGACGTGAGTCCGCTCTGTGTATTCTCTCCAAGATGGCGACACCCAAGACCCAGACACCAGGAAATGGCGCCAGATCCCAGATGAGGTAAGGTAATTTTTTTTATAACCCCTCCAGTCTCAAAGCCAGGGGAGGGTGCTGGTCGCAATGTTTAACCTAAATTGCAAAAATGAAAAGCTTTCAGGCTACCCCTACTCGGGTCAGCATCATGCCTACCAAAATAAAGACATTGCTATACTTGGGGGCCCCTATGAACATTCCTGACTGAGCGATTCTAGCTAAACGGTTATCAGGCAGATCACCAAACCGAATCTGAAGACCCAAGCTATACATCTGTCCTTTATAGCCTAGCCCTAGCTTTGGGTAGTACACCGTTTCATCCCATACTATCATTTGCTCAAAAGTGTATGCTGAGGGTAAACCCACTGTTAGGTGTGAGACCCAGCTAATACTGGGCAACCTTCAAACTCAACTTCAGACAGTGAATATGGGGGAAGAGTGCCACCGTTTGCCTCTGGTTTCCCTTGAGGGTCTGGCTGGACTCTTAGCTACCTTACTCCACACACCGTTATTTGATATTTACAGTGGTTTAATTATTGTGCAAAAAAAAACTTCAGACAAAATGTTCTACACACTCACTCTTGGTAGTAAAAAAATTCAAGATTTTCAAATCAAAGATTTTCACTGTTGCAGAATAGGAAGACAATGAAATTGAATGGCGCTTAAAAAAGAACTATTTACAATATTTACACCTTTTTACACTGTAGTAAAAAAAATGGCTTTCATTGTCTTCCTAGCTACCAAGTGAATTGTTTTCAACTCTTACTGAATTTACCCCAGCTGATACCCAAGTTGTTGTAACATGTTAGCCATTGGTATAGGCAGACAATTCTTAAAGTAATACCATTTATTGGCTAACTCATGAAAAGCTTCGTTTCTGGGTCTTTTACACTTAAAGCGGAAAAAGATTCCAGGTCCATCCTACTCGGGATGCCTCATTCAGATAGGCTGGGAAAGGAGCACGCACAAGGCGAGGGATGCGGCAGCGCTCCCCATTCTAATAAATGAGAGCCGTCTACTGAATGATGTAGTCATAGCGTGCGGCTCTCATTGGGTGAGAGCCCGCGCATGCGCCATTGGAGCCTGGATAGGTGATTTGTTTCTGGCTTCCTGTGGGGTTTCACACAGTGGGTCATCCTGCTTCAGGATGCCCGGGGGCCACAAAACAGAACCCAGGAAAGTCAAAGTCTCTGGTTTTGTTCTGCTTTAAAGATACAAATATAGAAACATAGAAGGTGACGGCATAAGGAGACCATACGGTCCATCTAGTCTGCCCTTATGTGTATACTGTATGTACTCTTTATCTTAGGATAGATGTGTGCTTATCCCAGGCATGTTTAAATTCACTGACTGTTGATTTTTCATCTACCTCTGCTGGAAGTTTGTTCCAAGCATCTACTACTCTTTCTGTAAAATAATATTTTCTAACATTGCTCCTGATCTTCCCCCGACTAGCTTCAGGTTGTGCCCCCTTGTTCTATCATTAAGCTTCTTCTTAAAAACACTTCCCTCCTGAACCTTATTCAATCCTTTCACATATTTAAAGGTCTCAATCATGTCCCCCCTCTCCCTTCTTTCCTCCAGACTGTACAAATTAAGTTCTTTAAGTCTCTCCTGATAAGTTTTAAGTTTAAGTCCTTCCACCATTTTTGTTGCCCCCCTTTGGACACGTTCTATATGAATAATGTCTTTTTGCAGGTAAGGTCTCCAGAACGGCACACAGTATTCTAGCTGTGGCCTCACCAGGGCTCTATACAGCGGCATTCCACTGATTTCATCTATTAACAGGTTATCTAGATCCTCAGATTGTCCAGGGGGCCTATATATCACACCAATTCTGACCACAGCTCCCTCCTTAGTCTGCATGGTAACCCAGGGAGTTTCTAGTTCTTTATGTGTATGCTGAATTGTTGATTGAAGGGTAGTCTTGACACAAATGGCTACTCCACCGCCCTTTCTATCCAATCTGTCTTTTCTGTACAATGTGTAACCAGGTATGGCTATCTCCCAGTCATTGTGATCCTTGAACCAAGTCTCTGTTATTGCAACAAGATCCAATTCATCTCTGGATATGATAGCCATTGATTCACAGAGCTTGTTGCCCAAGCTGCGAGCATTGGTACACATCATGTGGATGTTGTTGGTATTGTGTTTTAGTGTGTCCTTAATCAACTCAACTTTCCATGTCATGCATCTCAAAAACGACTGTAGTTTCTTACATTTGGTGCGGGGTCCCGGGGTCATCCCGATGTAGGATGCCCCACTGTGGGAGACCAATCAAGTTGCCTGTAACAGCTTTCCTTTCACCGGTTTAACAGCGCATGTGCAGGTTCTCGTCCAAACAGAACCGTTTGACGTGTCTATGCCATTCAGCAAAGGGCTCCGCCTTTCTGCAATCTGGAGCACAATCAGGAGCATTCCCTCATTTTTGGGCTGTGCAAGTGCATCTGTGCTCCCTATTGCAGAAAGAGAGAGCCATTTGCCAGATGACATGGTCACGGCAAGCAACTCTGACGCGATGGGAGCTTGCGCATGTGCTGACCGGGGAAAGGTAAGCTGTTACAGGTGAACTGGGTGGTTTCCCACAGCAGGACATCCCGATTTGGGATGTCTTGGCGGGGCATCTGTGCTGGGTTTTGTTCTTCTTTAACTAATAGACCTTGTGATGACCAGTCAGGTTCCAATGTAAGAGAATGGAAGGTCATGCTTGGACTTGTAGTTTTATATCAGCTGGGGTACATGGGGGGGTTGGGTGACCTGCAGTGTACATTTAAACTTCAGCTTGCTTGAAAGAAATGGCACTTCATATTTGGCCTGTGCTATGCTGGTTACATCTGCCTTACTTCTTGTATTTCTCCAGCGTGTCAGAACTGCTCCAGGATGCTCCCCTGTGGCACTTGAAGGCCTTACTTGCAGAACAGCACAGCCTTTCAGCCATTCTTTGTGCTATTCCATAGACAGTCAGCAAGCTATATAAGATGTCAAACACTAGCCCCATGACCCCTATACATTTATCAGCACACACCTGACTTGCTATAATCAGTATAACTTCAAACAAACTGGCACTCAGCTCCGACTTCCTCTCGTGGGTGCAGGTCCACCTATAGATGTTTTGACTGCTATATGGCCAGGCAGTCATATGTTTTCAAACACCATCAGACTATACATCTCTTAATGAAACTATGCAAACACATGACACTTTGAAGTGGTAAAACCCTAAAGACATTGTTTAGTCTGGCACAGTAATTTATTCATGCATACAGGCAGATAGAATAAAGTACAGGAAGTGAATGCAAATAATTTACTTTGAAGATCTTTATGCAGGTTGGCCTGAATTGGGTTTTATGTTTTAAAAGACATGGGATAATGGGAAATCACCAGTTATCTATGGGCAAAGCATTTAGAGGAACTTGTTAAAAACTAAGAGCCTTCTCTCAGAGAGTGACATTTCTATAAGTCATTATAAGACATTAGAGATGGTGGTGTCCCTCATTATGGGATTCAGGATGCCCCAGTGTGTGTATTCCCAGGGATTGCCCGGTACACTTAAAGTGGACCAACACCCAGGATTTTGACTATCCTGGGTGTTGGTCCACTTAGGTGGGGCACCCCGATCGGGGGTGCCCCGCTGTGTGAAACCCCCCCGAACAACTCACCTCTCCCCGCTCCCACGTGACCTCGTCCAGCCAATGACAGCGCTCAGAGCAGCTCTGGTATGCGCGTCCAAAGCCGCTTGGACGCGCATACCAGAGCGCTGTCATTGGCTGCGTCTCTCGCTTCCCTCTAACAGGGAGCGCTCCTGCGCCGGCCATTCACAAAACGGCCGGCGCGGGAGCGCGCCCTGCTAGAGGGAAGTGAGAGACGCGGCAGCGTCTCGCGCATGCGCCGTTGGATCGCCGGTAAGGTGAGGATTGTGGGCCTCCTGGGGGGTTCCTCCCCGCGGGACATCCCGGTTTCGGATGCCCCGCGGGGAGGGATCTGATCGGTCCGGGAATCTTATAGATTTCCGGGCCGATCCCCCCTGGGTGTTGGTCCCCTTTAACTCGCCGGCGCCCGCCCTCTGCAGCCGTATATATCTGCTATACCAGCGGTACTCAATTGGCGGACCGGGGTCCGAATGCGGACCTCGGTGCCAGATTTTCGGACCCCTTCCATGACAGCCCTGCACTCAGTTGCTTATGTGTTGCTATGCTCAGAGCTGCCCCCTGATCAGCTGCCCCTTGATAAGCGATGTAGTGCTTAGTCTCCCTGGCACCTAGCATTGTCATATGAAGTACTACACTGCACTATAACTATCCACCCCCCACGACAGCCCCCCGTCCGGACCTTCACCTCTCATGGGATGCCTGTCAATGGACCTATACAAAAAGTGGTTGAGTACCCCTGTGCTATACCTTCAGCTAGGAGCAGATCCACACCAGGCATTTGTGAATGGCTGACACAGGCAAGCCCCACAGCTAGAGTTAAACGAGGATGCAACCAGCAGTGTTATTGCCATTCACCATTCAGATTTTCAAAGAAGATCCAAACGGGATTCAAGCCACTGATTGGCTGAGCAAGCAGCACATACACTGTAGGAACCAAAAAATGTTTTCTCGCAATCCTGGGACACACACACGTCGGGGCATCCCAGAGCCCCAGGCAGAAAAAAAAACAGAAATAGTTAAAAACTTGGGTTTGTTATTCTTTAATGGGTCGTTTAAGGATCACTATGGTCTGTGAGTTTGCCCCAAAATGAGATGCCCTACTGAGGAATGTAAAAGCCACAAGCTTGGTAAAGCTGCCTTCAGGGAAATCACATGTGACATGGATCTTCCAAGTACATAAATCTGCCTACATAAAACAAGGACAAAGAGCTAGGTGGAAACAAACCAAACACCTAGAGGCACCAGTGAAACAAAACTGATAAAACAAGGGTGTTCCATTATTCTGTTCACTGAATGTTCTCCATGAACGAGAACAGCTGGAGATGTCTCTGGCTACCCCTAACTCACTTTGTAGGTGTCCTTAAAAACAAGTTTATGTTGTTTAGAACAAATAAGTCAAACATCAGCATGGTTATAAATTGTTGCTGGCACAAATAAAAAGGCCCATCAGAGGACCAGAGAATCAGCTAATCAGGGCAATACAGGTTGAACATGTTGCAACAATCTAATTGACATAGTAGAGAGAGAGAGCAGTCTTACATTGTTTCGATATAGAAGAAGGGTTAGGCCAATAATAATTTCCTTTGGTAGAGCCCAAGAATGATTTCCTCGGGTGGACCCCAATAATAATTTCCTCAGGTGGACCCCAATAATGATTTCCCAAGGTGTACCCCAAGAATGATTTCCTAAGATAGACCCCAAGAATGATTTGCCCAGGTGCCTCCCAAACATGATTTTCCCAGGTAGACCCCAAGAATGATTTGCCCAGGTGCACCCCAAGAATGATTTGCCCAGGTGGACCCAAGGTATTCCAGTCCAACACTGAATACTAGTACTTTTCTAAGAAGGGATCTTGTAGTCCATAACATGGAGGTGAAAGATGTAGATAGTAGAAGTAATTGCATACGTACTATAATCAAAATAATAGCCCCCTGTAATCTTAGGGGCTTATACTGACTTAGGTGGCTGCAGTCACTGATCATACAGCCACTGTAGATAAAATAGAGGGCCATTAAAAGTTTACTTCTCTGCTGCTCATTTGCTGCAGATGTTCAAAGAATGTGTGCACAGTAGAGCTGTAGAGCTGCTAGAAGTTACGTGGCCTAATCTACAGTGACATGGGATAGATGACAGCAAGGGAACATTGTAAATTGCCCGTCTGGACGATTTCTTATTCACACAGGCAATCATGGCGCTGTGCCCATGCCTAACAATACACATAGACTCACCATATCACCTGTACTGTATGTCAGCACAGATACTGTACATGACACCACAATGCTGTGGCTCCTTTAAAGTGGACCATCACCCTCGGGTGATCGGCCCGGGAATCTATAAGATTCCCGCGGGGTGAAACCCCCCCAACACCCCAAACCCCCTTACCTTATCTTCGCGGGGCGGCCGGCCGCCGCCGCCTCCCTCGCGCCCCTCTAGGCGTGCGTCAAGAGGGACGCGCGGGAGGCGGCGGCGGAGGAGCCGCTTGTCCGCAGCTGTCAAATCCCTTGTCTGTCTGCGCTGGGAGCAGGGAGAGGTGAGTTTTTAGGGTGATCGGGGGGTTTCACACAGCGGGGCACCCCGATCGGGGGTGCCCCACCGAAGTGGACCAAGACCCAGGATAGTCAAAATCCTGGGTGTTGGTCCACTTTAAGACTTTTGTATCCTAATTGCCCTGCTAACGTGCACCTCCCAGGTTAGTTATAAAATGGTCTGAGCGGCTGCCACCCCTCCTTTGTTTCTTTTGAATTTGTGGGGTCTAGGCTGTATTGCAAGGTCTTTGACCCTTCCACCCCATGGCTTGCACTTGAGGTTTAGGGCAACCTCAGGTAAGCCTGCTCCCAATTTATCTATTGCATTGTATGCCCCAAATGGGGCTCTCAGAGATTAGAGTTAGGACTGCACCTCACAGGGGCACCTTGGCGCTGGTGGTGCAGCTTAAGCATACTTCTGCAGATGTGTGTGACCGAGTCCTCTGTTTTTAACCAAGTTTAGAGACAGATTGTAAGTTGGTCAGCAAGCTAACCGGTTTGAGTGCTGTGGCTCCTTTAAGACTAATGAATGAGCCAGAGAGGTGTCCACAGAATTCAAGGTTTTAAATGCACATGAGAGTTCTTTCTTAAAAAGCATTCGAATCTTAAAACTTGCAAAAGACAAACAGGTAGAGATCTAGCCTCATAAAAGCTCTTTTATGAGATCCTAAAAACACATTAAAAGTGTTCCATTCCTCTTTCCTATGTCTGCTGACAGTGTACGCTTCCCATAAACATGAAAATGGGGATCTGAAGAAACAAGTCAGCTCAAGTTGAATGATTTTGCCTCTCAGAACAGGACAACAATCTTCCCCACGCCTCATATGATTACATGTATGCAACAAACATGGGATCTTCTAGGCAAACAATGCTGTCAGTGCTTAGGAAAGGTCTAGGCCAGCGGTACTCAACTGGCGGACCGGGGTCCGAATCCGGACCTCAGCTCCAGATTTCCGGACCCCTGCCCTGACAGCCCTGCACAGTTGCTACTGTGTTGCCATGCTTAGCGCTTCCCCCCTTGATCGCCAATGTAGTGCTTAGTCTTCCTGCCAGTGTCATGATTCTGCTGCCTGGCATTGCAATATGAAGTACTGGACAACCGGGAAGTGGCATGCAAGGTGCACACAAACTTTGTTTCTCAGCTCTTTGCCTCATCCAATCCTGTCCCAGCATCTCATCCCACCATCTCTGCTCCATCCCAGCATCTCATCCCACCATCTCTGCTCCATCCATCTCCGTTCTGCCAGCTCAACCCTGTCCATTCCTGACCCCATAGCTTTGTCCCATCCATTACTGCCCCCCCCCCCCCAGATTTGCCCAGCTCTGCCTCTGGAATCTATAGTCCCTTCCCAGTGCGCAGATTTCTAAAATTCCCCCCTCCACGACATCCCCCCATCCGGACCTTCACCTGTCACCGGATGTTTGTATATGGACCTTTACAAGTAGTGGTTGAGTATCCCTGGTCTAGGTCATACACACGCCAGACTTGGTTGAAAGCAACCTGGGCATTGTCAGCCATACTATGTAACAGGGCTCCCTGGGGAATGGTGTATTTCTCATATTAGCTGTGCCTGAAGAGCCATATGCCTGCTCACATAATATGCCTAGTTTTGGGGAGATAACCTTGCAGTGGCTTACTTACATTTCAGTTTGGGTGCTGCACAGGTTAGATTTAGATCTGGGACGATGAGTGGTTAGGCTACAGTGCAGAGGTTTGTTATGATACAGAGAGTGCACAGAAGTTACCATATGCTGATGGTAAGTCATAGCAATCTCTTGCAGCTGAGAGGCAGCTTCTACTGGCACGGTATGGGTTAAATGAGTGAGAAGTTAGGGTTGAGCCCTGCATTAAATACAGTCCCGGCGGGCAAGTCACACTTTGGCCACTGGATAGGTAAGGCCACAAGGCTTAGGTAGGTCCTGCCTTGGGGTAGGTATGTACAAGGGTTTCGCATGCAGCATGGGCAAGAAGGAATTATACATTATTTACAGTAATCAATCAAGAGAAGAGGACTTGCTGTATTGTTCTTGAAATTATTCAGCTATTCATCTTATTGGTTTTATATTTCAACAGGCTGATGGCATGAAACGTCTTCAATAAAAATTCAGCAAGTCCAGTTGCCTTAATTGATTACTTTAGATTGACCTAATGCTAGATAACAGAGAATCTTCACAGACAATTTCAATTTACTACCAGTAACGTTTTACATCATCTTGGGGATAGTCATGAGTTTCCAGCCGAGTGATGGATATTATCAGGGAGCAGGGCAGGGTGTGGGTGCTCTCCTCCTATAGGTAGCCCTGGGCATGTGTGAGCAGGGTGATGGGTATAATTAAGTGCCGGGGCAGGGTGGGGGTACACATATGGGTGGCCATAGGCATGTGTGAGAAAGGCTATGGGTATAATTAGGTGCCCTGACAGGATAAAGGTGCACGCACAGGTCTATCCTCTGGGTGTCCTTAGCCATGCGTGAGCAGGGTGATGGTGTAAGTAGGTGCCAGGGCAGGGTGGGGGTTCACAGGGCTCTCCCATGGGTAACTTTAGGCATTGGTGAGCAGGTTGATGGGTATAATTAGATGGCAGGGTGGGGGGTGCACAGGTCTCTCCCATGGGTAACCCCAGGCATATGTTAGCAGAGAAGTGAGCAGGGTGATGGGCATAATTAGGTGCCAGGGCAGGGGGGGGGTGCACAGGCTTCTCCAATGGGTAACCTTAGGCATGTGTGAACAGGGTGATGGGTATAATTAGGTGCCAGGGCAGGGTGGGAGTACACAGGTTTCTCCTATGGGTAATCGTAGGCATGTGTGAGCAGGGTGATGGGCATAATTAATTGCCAGGACAGGGTGGGGGTACACAGGTTTCTCCTATGGGTAACTGTAGGCATGTGTGAGCAGGGTGATGGGCATAATTAGGTGCCAGGGCAGGGTGGGGGTACACAGGTTTCTCCTATGGGTAACTGTAGGCATGTGTGAGCAGGGTGATGGGCATAATTAGGTGCCAGGGCAGGTATAGGTGCACAAGTCTCACCTATGGCTAACCCTAGGCATGTGTAAGCAGGGTGATGGGCATAATTTGGTGAGAGGGGAGGGTATAGGTGCACAAGAATCTCATATGGGTAACCCTAGGCATGTGTGAGCAGGGTGATGTGCCTAATTAGGTGCCAGGGCAGGGTATAGGTGCACAAGTCTCTCCTATGGGTAACCCTAGGCATGTGTGAGCAGGGTGATGGGCATAATTAGGTGCCAGGGCAGGTATAGGTGCACAAGTCTCTCCTATGGGTAACCCTAGGCATGTTTGAGCAGGGTGATGTGCATAATTAGGTGCCAGGGCAGGGTATAGGTGCACAAGTCTCTCCTATGGGTAACCCTAGGCATGTGTGAGCAGGGTGATGGGCATAATTAGGTGCCAGGGCAGGTATAGGTGCACAAGTCTCTCCTATGGGTAACCCTAGGCATGTGTGAGCAGGGTGATGGGCATAATTAGGTGCCAGGGCAGGGTATAGGTGCACAAGTCTCTCCTATGGGTTACCCTAGGCATGTGTGAGCAGGGTGATGGGCATAATTAGGTGCCAGGGCAGGTATAGGTGCACAAGTCTCTCCTATGGGTAACCCTAGGCATGTGTGAGCAGGGTGATGGGCATAATTAGGTGCCAGGGCAGGGTATAGGTGCACAAGTCTCTCCTATGGGTTACCCTAGGCATGTGTGAGCAGGGTGATGGGCATAATTAGGTGCCAGGGCAGGTATAGGTGCACAAGTCTCTCCTATGGGTAACCCTAGGCATGTGTGAGCCGGGTGATGGCTATCATTGGGTTCTGGGGCAGAGGGATGGGCTGTAGCCTCAGGCATGTGGGTGACACCTGGAGGAGAGCAGGGTGGGTGGGTGACACCTGGAGGAGAGCAGGGTGGCTGGGTGGGTGTCAGGGTGGGGGAAGCCAGAGACAGCTGGATCCCTGAGTGTGGAGTGTGGTCCTGGAAGGGGCCAGGAATAGCCCCGTCTATGGAGGGAGACAATGCTGTGCGGTGTAGAGTGGCCCGGCTGGCCTGGGGTCACTATTTATAAAGCGGTCTGGTTAAAGTTACACAGTGTATAAATAAAGAGAAGCGGGCACGGACATAGGGACACACACACATACACCCGGATAGGGGGGAAGCGTCACTTACCGCAGCCTCCGCGTCGTGCGCCCATTGCAGTAGCAGCAGCGCCAGGAGCCCGGCACCGGACACCCTCTGCACCTGCGCCCGCCTCATTCTCGCAGCTGTGACTTAGCGCCGGCTCCCAGTTGGCATAGTACGCGCAGCGCCCGCCGGTCGGGGAAAGAAGATGCGGCGGCGGCGGCTGTGTGACTGGAGCGGAGGGGCCACCCGACACCTAAGCTCAGCCCGACACTCCCCCTCCGCCTATCAGCGCCGCTCCTCCCGGCCGCTGCTCTCTGGGCACAGCGCGCACTACTTGTTATCCTTCCGCCTGCCCGGGGCCACTGCTACCCTCACACTCTGTCTGTGTGCCCGCACCTCGCCCGCCGCTGCGCTCTCTTTCCCTTTCTCCAAATTACATGGCAGAGTCTCCTGTACTGGTGATAGTGACCCCCTCCTCCGGCCACTCCCCCCCCTCCTCAGCCCGACACCCACTCCCGCCCCCCGCACCTAAAAAAGCCGCTCCATGGCATCCCAGGAACTTATTTGTCCGCGGAGGGACCCGAAAGCCTCTGTGTGAGATGTAATTGAAAACTAATATTTGTCCTTTACCTTTGCAATTAGGGGCCGCGAGCTGAACAAACACCCGACACAACGGGCGAGACACACCCGCTACACGAGTGCTGCCAGAGTTACCTCATGAATGGGGGCAATGGCGGCATACCTGCCTGCTGCCCTCCTCATACGCCTCCCTCCATGTTACCCGAGAGCAAGGCGCCTCCCCCCACTGTGACTTTATAATTACTTATTATATTATTATTATCATCATTATTATTATAGGTTTTATTACTAATTCAGCCCGAACTACTCTAATTCTTATAACGGGCTGCTGTTTTTTAGTTACCCACTTATACATTTGTATGGTAAGGGATAAATTACCCCTCTTTGGAACTCAACTTTCTATACATAGCTATTTCAATATACTGTACTCACTATTTCTTTTTCTACCTTTCTTTCTTTCTTTTCTCTATAGCTCTCTATACATTTCTTCAATACAGATTAACCCCCTCTCACTATATATATATATATATATATACACCCCGCTCTCACTATATATAAATATATATATATATTTCTTTCTATTTCTCTTTCTTTCTGATATGTCATTGTATCATTTGCTCTCTCACTCTCTCTATGTATCCCATAATTTATTTTCTTTCTCTTTTTATCTTGCAATCTATTCCTCTTTTATCTCTCTACCTCCTCCCTCTCATTTCGTTTGCTTCTTACTTCCATTTCTCTTTCTTTATGTCTCAGTTGATCCTTCTCTATGTACTGATGACCCGATATCGTTATATTTATAAATAATATAGTATTTTCTATTTCTTGTATGTATCCTTGTATTACTCTGTCCCTATTAGTGAGGTGCCCTGTGTATGTAAGTGTATGTACAGTATATGGAGTGATAGCAGCAGCGTGTAGCCGGTCTCCCCTGTGTATGTAAGTGTATGTACAGTATATGGAGTGATAGCAGCAGCGTGTAGCCGGTCTCCCCTGTGTATGTAAGTGTATGTACAGTATATGGAGTGATAGCAGCAGCGTGTAGCCGGTCTCCCCTGTGTATATACAGTATATGGAGTGATAGCAGCAGTGTGTAGCCGGTCTCCCCTGTGTATGTACAGTATATGGAGTGATAGCAGCAGCGTGTAGCCGGTCTCCCCTGTGTATGTAGTACAGTATATGGAGTGATAGCAGCAGCGTGTAGCCGGTCTCCCCTGTGTATATACAGTATATGGAGTGATAGCAGCAGTGTGTAGCCGGTCTCCCCTGTGTATGTAGTACAGTATATGGAGTGATAGCAGCAGCGTGTAGCCGGTCTCCCCTGTGTATATACAGTATATGGAGTGATAGCAGCAGCGTGTAGCCGGTCTCCCCTGTGTATGTAGTACAGTATATGGAGTGATAGCAGCAGCGTGTAGCCGGTCTCCCCTGTGTATATACAGTATATGGAGTGATAGCAGCAGCGTGTAGCCGGTCTCCCCTGTGTATGTACATGAGCAGCAGCGTGTAGCCGGTCTCCCCTGTGTATGTACAGTATATGGAGTGATAGCAGCAGTGTGTAGCCGGTCTCCCCTGTGTATGTACAGTATATGGAGTGATAGCAGCAGTGTGTAGCCGGTCTCCCCTATGTATGTACAGTATATGGAGTGATAGCAGCAGTGTGTAGCCGGTGCCCCCTGTGTGTGTGTGTGTGCGCTCTGCTGCTGGGACTGTGCTGCTGGCCCCGCCCCCTCTCCCATGCCTATCTCAGGCTGCGGGGCTGCTCAGTGTATGGAGGCTCGGGTGTGTGCGGGCGGCGGAGGTCGGTGCAGGTAGTGGTGGCAGCGCTCAGTCTCCAGCAGCAGGCTCCCGGGTATGAGACTTGTTCCTTGCCTTGTGGTCGCCATAGTACAGCTCTCCGCACTCTGTGTAACTGTCTGTATAACGAGCTGTCTGTCCCCCGTTTGTTGCAGCTTTACCCCCGGCAGCGGACATTGTGTGACCCCCGGGCACCGAGCGGCGCCACTGCAGAGGAGAGAGGGAGGGAGGGGGCGGCTGTGCCCTTCACACGTTACCCGGAGATGGTCACTCGGTAAGTAGCAGCTTTGTCACTTTTTAGGAGCTGTTGCTCACTGTGGTCCCGGAGAAGGTGTAACCCTGTGTGTGCCGTGTCTCTGCCCTACAGGCTGACCCTGCTGCTGCTGCTGGCCGCCTGCCTGGCCCTGGACCTGGCGCAAGCGGTGAGTGCTATGGTGCTGGGGGGAGGGGGGGGGGGCACTTACCTGCTGGGGGGCACTTACCTGCTGGGTACCCCACTCACTTTATTAGCTACTAGAATGCTTGTATGCATATGTGCACACCACACACACACACTTCAATGCGACCAGACACTGTCTGCTATGTTTTGTTATGATATACATTACATTATGATTATTGTTATGATATACATATGTGATATGATATATGACATTTTATTCATGCTGTTGTTAATATGCTTAGCACTATTGTTATTATGTTTACCAATAGCCCTTCTACATTGGAAACATAGCAAAGTGCCCCTTAAAGGGACATTGCAGGCAAAATGATCAATGACCCTGCTTTTTGCTATCCTCATGTCGGCTGTCAGAGGCGGCAGCTTTCATTCCCCAGCACTTTGCATTCCCTGATAAACTCCATAGAACTCTCTTCTGCTCACTCTTTTAGGCTCTCCAAACTGAATTTACTCCTGAGCTGGTGGGCCGCACTACTTTGGGGTTAGATGGGCTGCTGCTTCTATTACCCACATCCAATCCATGCCGCTCTCACCCCCCTGTACCCAGCCTACTGTACCCACAAGCCAAGGAACCCCAGCCCCTAATGCTATAGGCCCAGCTTCATGGCTGTGGGGAAAACCCACCCATGTCCCTATAAGATTAATAACCATTGATTTATGAGTGGCCACATCTACCCCTGAACAAAAAATCCTTGTTAACCAACCACCACCGCTTCAGGGATCCTCACAATGTAACATACATGGGTGAGTCATCATCTGCTGCTAAGGAGGCCCTGCAGAATGAATTGAGTTCACTGGGAGTTATTAAGAAATATAAAGCAGACTGAATGCAAGATGCAGCCCCTAACAGCCAACACGGGGACACCAGCAAGCAGGCTCATTTAACTTTCTGCCCTAAAGTGGACCAAAACCAAGGATTTCGACGATCCTGGGTTTTGGTCTTTGCCCCGGGGCGCCCTGTTTAGGGATGCCCCGCTATATGAATCCCCCAGGTCGCCCGATCTCACTCACCCTGTCCCGGTCCTACGGCACATGTGCAGCCTCTCGTCCAATCAGTGCGAGCACTGCCAGCCGCATCCCCCTCTGCCCCTTAACAGGGAGTGTGCCCACTCATCCGCCTGAGTTGTGCTCATGTGGCATTAGCTGCAGAGAAGAAGCCTTCCCTATGCTTCTACACTCTTTAGTAACATCAAATTCAGTTAAAACAAAAGAAAGAAAGGCTATTATTATAATTATTGTTATTGTTAATTTATAAAATGCCATTGTCTTCTATGGCGTGGACAACGTAGAAATTACAGACAGGGTAAAAGAGTTTTATGGAAGCTGTGTAACAGCAAATACACATTCATAAAGGAATACATCTGGAGTTCTCTTACATGCTTACAATCTAAAGGTTACTGTAGGAGCGGTGTTTAATGTCTGCACCAGGGCAGGCCACCTTTATATTTCACTCTGATGACAGCGAAGTGTTTTAATAGGAAGCTAGTATTAGAAGTATTTATCTTTACGTCAGTTTGGTCACATTTATACATCATGAACTAAACACAAATCAGTGTCACCATTGCTGTGGTTGTGTCCTCACTGTTCCCTTACAGTGTTGCAGACCATTAGCCCCACTTAAAAGTTAGTCAGCACAATAGGCACTTCCTTTATAGACCAGATTTTAAACTCAGATTTTCTGCCTGACACAAGCGGTTCCTCTCGGTGGCATCTTTTGAGGTTTGGCTGAGCTGTTTCCAAGGCGTGTGTATACTTGGCCTCCGGGACACATGTTTGTGTTGTGTCTCCACCCACGGGCTGTGTGATAGGACGCTTACCTCACTGCCTCAAGGAGTTGATTTCTTAAGATATCAAATGAAAAATACAACACATGCTTAACAATATAATTACAGTGAGTGAAGTGTCCGTTCAGTTTAAAATGGGCCTAAATCTGCTCTTGCAACTCATACAACAATGTCTGGATATAGGAACTGATTGTAATGTGCTGTGGAATATGTTGGTGCTATATAACTAAAGATTATTATTATTAACTGAAGTTCAACCAAGGGGTCCAAACGAAGAGTCCAGCCTTTATATTATGTTATAGGATGCCAATACAGACCCTATAGAATTTGTTCCCAGGAACCAATATGTGATGGCTAAGCCCCTAGTTTCAACTTGGCCTTTTTATTCAGATTACATATCTGAGCGGTGGGCTACTCTAATTACGGCACCCGAGGAGCATTTGGGGGTTTAGGTGCTTTGCTCAATGGCACTTCAGTCATGTCCCAGGACCAGGATTCGAACCTGCCAATATTCAGGTTATAGGCCACGACTTCCCCAACAGCAAAGTACTGTCTACCTATTTGCTTGCAAGTGGTGAAATGCAGGCGGTAGAACTGGTATATACTGTGCAAGAGCTGAGCTTCGATACATAGACATTGTAAACAAAAGGACATTGCATCAGCTGATGCATGAGATTGAAGGATTATACACTTTTCTTTATTTGATTTAGAACTGTATGATAACTTTCACAAACGATGGGATTCTTCTTTTCTGGTTACATGACATACATGGCATTTTTTGGATGGACTCCCTGTCTGAACACCAGACACAGGAAGTGAAGCTGTCCATGATCATAAAAAACACTAGTGACTCTAGCCCTGCCCCCCCCCCCCTTCCAGAATAAAAAGAAAATTTGGCTGGAGTTGGGCCTTAAATTCACATTGCAAGCTGATCTTACCCTGGGAGACTTGAGGTAGGACAGCTCCAACTCCTGACACAGCGCTGCTACTCTGCCTTCTGCACTCAGAGGAAACTCTCTTTCTGACAGAGTGAGTGGCATTATCCCTGACCAAGCACGCTGAGTGCTCTTAGTTTAGCATGGCTGGTATATTCAAGCTGGAGCTGTCAGCACAGGACACATCCGGAATCTGATTAAATAGGGCATTGTGTCATAAGCTGGGGCTTCACTGGACCATATCTCCTCAAGGTAAGGTGAGTATGTTATCTGAAGGGGGATGCTTCAATACCAGGTTCAGGGCTGAGGCATCCATAGAGTAATACACAGTACATACCCATCTCTCGGCTCGAATGCAGAAGTGCGGCACTCAGCTTTGCATACCGTGATGCATGGTAGCAACCACTTGTAGTCTGAGGTCTGTCAAGAAAGTCACCAAATGTGGACTTTCCAATTAAATGTTACTGTCTGTGAGTCTGATAGTTCATGGTTGTTAGTGGCACGCTTACACCCTGTATTCTAAGCTCTCTTCTATAATTTTATCGCCCTCCGGGGCAACCCCCACAGGCATCCTTTATTGTGCCCAATGGGCCATAAGTGTGCCCAATGAACATATGCTCCAAGGTTTGCTTGAAATTGACCTCAGTAGGTGCAAACTTCATAGTTATGCAGGTTTCCAGCATGGCAGGTGTGCATGGCACTACGCACGCACATGCAAGCCTGCCTGGCTCTTTGGTAGTGATGAGGACATGGGGAGGAATGTATGGAAGGGTAAGTTCTAATGTCTGATTTCAAGTGGTCGCGGGGAGGCATTCAGCGGACAGGCATTTCTCAAATCTAATGTACCGTAATTCCTCAAGGTGTGTGCTCTGCAGGTCCCGGGCACCTTTATACTGAAGATCTTTACTGTATGTATAGATATTGCAGACATGTGGGTGGTTGCTGCAGACTGTAGAGCTATTAGTTATCCTTTGTTCTCTTATTTTGGTTGGATGGCTGCTACAGACAGAACCATGATAATGAGTGAGGTGGGAAGAGGAACAAACAACCAGGACAGGCTAAGGAGGCATCAGTGCAGAACTTAATGTCTGTTGGTTCCTTGCAGAGATTTTATAAAGGACCAAACAAGCTTCAAACTTTCAAAGCACCACTTCATGACAAACCATCATCTGGTGTAGTCTGTATGAGCACATGACATACCGTAGCTCTATTTTGGCCCACCATCAGAGATTCCTGGATCCCATACAGTTAAATTATTAGGGACTTCATTAACTTTTTTGCCACTATATACAGTGGTCTTTTTGTGGGACTTCATTAACAAACACATTTACATGCAGTAAGTACCGTACATAGTCACTTATAAAATATGTTGACCCTTTTATATCACACTATGTTGCCAAGTGCAGTACCAGCCCTGACTTTTGTGTTCCCCAATTGCCAAGTGACCTATTTATTCAAAAATGAGGCCCTATCTTAGCATCTAAAGCATCTCATTATATCAAATGTGTAATTGTACCACCCATACAATGAGTGCCCCCCCTTACCACTAAAACTGTCCATGTCAGTCATACTGCACAAAGAGTCTTTTGTACAAGCCTGTGTCACCTTCATTCCATTCAGGCTCCCTCTACCACAGGAAGACCTTAATACCAAGTCCATTAAGTATCCACCAAACCTTCCAGGCACCCACTATTTGTTTGCTGTTTAATAGCTTCCTGCAGCTCTCACCACCTTAGATGTACAATGAACCATACATCTACCATGTCTAATCATGAGAGGGACCAAGATATACAAGATATACATGTGCAACAAAAAGTGAAACAACTTCCTTGAATGCTCTTACGGCAGCTATTTGAGGCTCATTCTAGAGCTATACCTGTTTTGCCTTGATGGCAGTCTTGGCTTCATTGTTTCTACACCCCTGCGTGTCAACTAAACTGGACACACAGCTTTGTTGAACATATTCATGAGGCTGGGCTTGGATTTTTAGGGTTCTTTTCTGGTGATAAGCTGCTAGTAATCAGCATCTATTTCTCTGCCTATTTAGTCTTAAGCAAAAAATAGAAATTTTAACCCAGTGATCTGACTTTTTACTAGCTAATAGGTAACACGGTTACTAAACCAGTGTAATGATGCCTAAATCCCCGAGCGCCATAATAAGGGCAGACCACCGTTCCGGGCATGTGTAAACTTACTGCTTGTGTTTGTCTCACTGCACAGATGGGTTAATGTGGAGGAAAAATTCCTATTTGTGTGCTAGCATACAATGGCCATAAATGCCCCCAAACCCCCCCCAGAAAAAAAGAAAATCACAATACAGGCTGAACACAAGTTTTAGCGGGGACCCCTAATTTTTTTTACCCATAACCATGTTATATAATTTACAGTTGAGATCCCACCTTACTCTGTGAGTGTATATTTGCCAATTTCATTCAACACAAATCCATTGTCTAACTTTATACATCTTTTTAAGATTATTTAGCAACCTGATACTTGATTATAACTGCTGTCCATAAAAATAATGGTAGACAAAACAATGGCCCTGGCAAATGTGACTTTCAAGAAGAAAGTACAGCTAAGTATAGGGTGTTAAATGTGGTGCTCGCAAGTGATGAAGTCATAAAAACGTGTTGGGACCTCTTTGGCAGGCCCTTCTTGGCTCTAAAATTAGAACATTCTAAAATGTTTCATTGAAAGGAGACAATCTTAGCGTAATTGTCAGGGAGCAAAGCATTGTTGTCAGTAAGCTTTTAGGTGCAGTTTAAAGCAGAACAAAACATGACTTTTCCAGGTTTTGTTCCATCCCCCAGGGGCATTGGGGTGCCCCACTGTGTAAACCCGTGCATGTGCCATTAGACGTAGGGAAGGTGCGTGATTACTGGGAGGGTGAGTGATTTGTGGCGACCCAGGTGGCATTTCACACAGTGGGGCATCCCAATTTGGGGATGTGGGTAGGCATCCCCCCCCCCCAGGGAAGGCCAGTGGCAAGCAATGGAGTCTTTTAGACTTCAGGGTTGGCCACTCAGGGTTTTGTTATGCTTTAATACCTTTATATATACCTGCACAGTTATTCAAAGTAGAATTTCTTTTTTGTCAGTTTAGTTTATTTTGCAGAGATTATATATATATGAGCAGAACCTCACACATACAGCGCTGTTACCGCCATGTACAGAGTCTGGCTGTGAAAAAAGCAGGAGCAAGTTCAGTGCAGCTGTTGCTAAGAGACCAGTGGGCTAAATGCTGCGACTGTCACTTCACTGAATAAAACTAAGCAGATCCCCACATTCGGCAAATAGACTAAGCCATTTTCATTTTAAAATGTAATAGTAAGACATTTTTTTTCTTTACTATTGCCACATTATTTCTAAAATTGTTAGAAGCTAGTGTGTGGCTATTTAATTATTTATCTTTTTAATGCAAATATTCACGATAGTACTCCTTTAACTGATATCCAAGAAATCTTACCAATAATTCATACCTACACCCTAAAAAGGAAGCTTGCATTTACTGGTAGCAGCTGTAGATCAATAATATAACGGTTAATATTTTCTTAAAATGCAGAAAAATGCACTCCTTGGCACCATGAATGAGGAACTAAACATCATCTGCCCTCCAATGCCACCCTGCCCATGTGGGCCTCCAATACTAGCTAAAGAAGTTAGTCTGGACCACGCCCACTTCTCTATTGCTGGATTGAATTGTGCTCTCACAGTTACCATCCAAGCCCAGCTAACCTCTCCCTCCACCCTGCTAAGTCTGTTCCTAGCAAGCCCTCTCACTCATAGCACCAACAGCTGCCCACCCTGGTAGCACCAAAGCCAGCTCCAAGGGCCACACACACCCACACCCACACACCCAAATAAATTATAAGGTAAAACTTTAAACCCTGATATCTCATCCATTTCTGTTTCAATTTAAAAACGCAAAACAGTTTAGGTCAGTGCCAAACGTAGCCCGACATAATGGGCTAAGAATATGCTTTGCCTGATCTATCACTTCACCGCATTATGACCAGTGATACAAAATACCAGTGCCCACGTGTAATTGTCTTCCTGCTTTCCTCATATTGAAATAACCCAACTTGAATGATACAGATATTCATTCATAAATGAATCTGTGTTTCGAAGGCAACGCTCTACAGGCCAACAGTCCAACAATCTGTCTGGATATACGCTCAGCTGTACTTGATTATCTAACAGGAAACAACCTGAAACATTCACCATTAGAGACAATTGTTGTAAAATTACAATGGTCATTTAAAAAGCTTATCTCTGGGCAAAAAAAGTTGTACTCACCTGTCTTTTATACTCCCCCGGTCTGAAGATTCTTTTCATTCATTTGAAAACGATGGACATCAGAAGACAGGCTAGGCATTCTTGAATTACAGGACCAGATCTTCAGAAAGGGCATGAGTATGGAAGATTTGGGTCGGTCGCAATATGACTACAGGAAAAAAAACCTCTCGCACTCAACAGTGATTGCGGAGCTCTTGCGCCCTGTGTGCATCATGTGGAGGGCGTTCAGCGCTAGTGCTCTCCACTCACATGCACTAGTTAGTGTGAAACCAGCCTCTGTCTTCTGCTGTGTCCAGGGGCACATGCTGTACTATAGATATGCTGATACATTTTAAAGCAGACATAAACATACCCCCCCCCCCCCCCCCCATAGAATGCCATGCAGGAGCGGAAAAACTCAACCATTACTGCTTACTGGCACTTCAGATATTTTGTGTGGAAAACAGCTTTAAGACCCGGTAGCATACAAAATATATAAAAAATGGGACTTTGTGATCCCAGATAGACTTTTTCACTCTTCAGTGCCTTGCAGCATTTGTCTCCTTGTTGTTTTTCTTCTCTGTGAAGATCTGTGTCATGTGTGACTAGCAGTTTGATCTCAAGCCCCTGTCTATATCAGGATCTCTATTTGTGTCCCAGTCAGTGGCTGTTGGCGGTTTGCTCCCTGCATACTCTACATCTCTTTATCTTGATGTCTCTGTAAGAACCTGTTAGTATATGTTCCAGACCAGTCTATAATACGATCTGCATGCTGTTGATTTGATTTTATCATCAAAACTTTGTTTCCCCAAGCATGCTTGTGTATTATATATTGCTCTATTTGACATAGAAAAAAAGATGAATAGGACTTTTACTTGCAATTTCCTAGCTCCACATATGCGTTTTGTCATGGTGTCCACACTTGCAATTCTGTGCCAGGTAAGGTCCAGGTCCACAAGGACCCTACCCATCTGCTCCTGCTACCTGTGCAACCTCACATTTTCCTCATAAAGTTCTGTAAGATGGGAGACCAGGCGATCAGCCCTGGGGGATCCTGTTTTAGGATGCTCCTACAGTCAAAGCCAATTTTCAGGCAAAAATAAAACATGTTATATGCGGTTTTCCCATGCAGACCATTGATCCTAGTCCAGGGCTGCAGCTCTTATATGGAAGCTGGATCCATGTCCCTCGCCACTCACCTGATCACGCGTCTCTTTCTGGTTCTGTGAGCCGGCATACACCCCCCCCCCCCATTCACTGCAATGTGAAGGAGTGTGCGAAGTCCTAACAAGCCAAGGTTGGGCATGGGAGCCCCCCATTAGATGAAGCCCAGATAGGAAAAGGTGTATATGGCATGAGGGGTGGGAACAAAACCCAGGATTTGGACTATACAGGGTGCTGTTCCATGCCACAGGGACAACCCGAATTGGGATGCCCCGATGTGTGAAACCCCCCCCAGAACACTCATACTAACTAAATTTTCCCCGGTCCTACTGCTCATGCATGATCTCTTGTCCAATCAGAGTCATTTGTCGTGCATATGTAATGCTCAGAAAATGGCTCTGTATATATGCAGGTCTTCTGCCAAAAGAGCCGCTGCATCCCCTGCAGGACACGCGCTCCCGCACCCAGCCTATCTGAATGGCTTGGCGCAGGAGCACGCGCACAGCCCAAATATGCGGGATGTGGCCTCAGTTGTCATCATCTGCGAACCTGTAAGGTTAAGTAAGAATTCTTTGGGTTTTCACTTATATCTTCTTTACATGTTGTGACTACAAAGTGTTTGGATACTGATCAATATGGTGACCACTAGCAATTTCTTTCTTGTTTAGTCAACTGGGCAGAGAAAATAACATTGATGTTACCTGACCTTATTTATTGCAGAATATTGTCAGGGCTCTATAGTGGAGTTATACCTGTACCGCCCGGATAGCAGCTATGATGATCGATGAATTAAAGTAGTCTAAATCTACCCTGACCACCTATTATGTGGCCTCATGTTGCTCCCTATACACTGTTCCAATGTTTGTGATGCGGGGAGGGGCGTCTGCATCTTTTAGTTATTTCTCTATGTTAATGACTTCAGTTATACAAAACGATTACTTTTCAGTGTTAATATCAAGCTGTAAATTTTATTAACTTTATTATGTTTTAAAATTAGTTTGAAAAGCATTGGCTTTCTCCATGTATGCCAGAAGAATAAATGTCAGTTGTACTGTGCTGACGGCTTGTCTTGGTCCCAGAGGAAAGCTCAACATGCTGCTCTGTGGTTTCTCCTGACCACAAACTACACTTGTAAATGATCCCGGCAGCGGAGTGAACAGTCACAGAAAATGGTTCTGCAGGCTGTGTCTGACCATTGCTGTAACCACATCTTTTTCATTTTATTTCCTTTATTTTTACCCCTAACCTCAGAAATAAATATAGCCCCCCCATCCTCTGTTTCTCATGTTGTTATGACAGCATAGGAGGTAACATAAGCATCTTGCATGCTAGGCGTCACCTACTGTTTCCTTGCACTAGTCCTAAACGGGACAGGTAAAGGAAAAAGTGCAATCCGGGCTCCAGATTACCTTACTTAAAGCAGCAAAAACTCTTTTCACTATTGCTGTGTGAAACCCCCAGATCACCCATAAAAAGCGTCTTTCGCTGTAAGCTACTTTGTAAAGTGCTACGGAAGACGATGGCGCTATATAAATAAACAATAATAATAATAAGCTCTGCATGTCAATGATCAGCAATACAGCTCTGTTTAGATGCAGAGCTCGGCAATAGTGAGTGGGACCAGCTGTTTCTCCGGCTTCCCTGTGGAGTGTGCATGCTCCCACGCCAAGCCTATTGGAATGGCTGGGTGTGGGGGCACTCCTCACCCCGGAGATGCTGGAGATGCAGATGCAAGGAGACTTAGGCCCTTATTTAAGAAGGGATAGCGTCAGGTAGTGGCTGATTAATGAGAGGTAGCGACAGATAGCGACTGGTGAACGCCGGACACGGCACACAATTACGCATTTATTAACCAGAATCTGTTTAGCGACTGGGATAGCGACATGTAGCGTCTGATTCATCATTTTCACAGCCTCAGCGAACAGCGCCGGTGTTCAGCCTTGCACAGCGCCAGGTATTACCTCTCGCTACCTGTCGCTCTCCCATACATTTCAATGGACGATCCTTTTCTTCTGTTTAAACAGGGTTTTGGTTTTTTTGTTTTTTTCCAAAAAAAAAAAACAATTTTTAAATTTTTTATATATTTCTTCAAAAATGACATTACAGGTCTGCCATTAAAGTGTTCATGTTACAATGCTGCTACAATGTAATTCCATATGTTTTCGCTTTGTTACTAGTGGATAGATGCTGAAAAACAGACTTTAAACACACCGCCTCCTGCGCTCTGGGATTAAAACAAGCATGAGTCGGTCGCTATGAGCAGTCGCTAACATGCGCTCCCATACAGCGCTGTACTGGTCAAATAACGACTCCTCACAATGTATTCAACATTACTGAACACCGACTGAGTCGCTATGAAGTAGCGACCCACGGCCGAGCACAGTGACGACTAGCGGGCGCTCTGAAAATGCCTGCTACAGACGCTCATCTGTCGCTACCTGGCGTTAGTGATGAATCAGCCTATAAGCCTTACAGAACCCATGGGAATATTATAACCAGTTACTAGATCTTGAACTGGCCTGTTGTCCTGCCATTTACAATGCTTAGTATAAACAATTTCCGCTTAGATGTGTAACCTTTGTGATGTTTGTTTTAATATTAAATAATTAAGCAATTCAATTTGTAGAAATATGTTTTAAACATTTTACTGGCCTGCATTTTGTTAATTCTGCCAGGACTAGCGGGATCAAAGCAGAATAAAATAAAATAGTATTTTTGTTTTAAAGTTGTGTGGGAAAAGGATTTTGATGATGTGCCTGTTTCATGTATTCCCAACGGATGCTGCACACAGATCTTGGCTTCACGTCTCCATTTATTTCACTCGTGTTGCTCAGACTTGTCCTGATCTTGGTCTGATATTAAAACGCCTCACGGCTATTCCTTCTGCTGTATGTGTTCTTACAAAAAGCAATGGCAGCTCTGTGTAATGTATTCCGCAGCATGCGCTTGTATGCTCAGCTAACCTACATTATTTGGGGAAAATAAACACGCCTATTACATAATATAAAGTCTCCATTAAAATATATCTTGGGATAGTATTTAGGACATTTTCTGTTGCTCTTCTATGCTTGGCCTTTGGCTCTGTTTTGAGCTGAACCATAAGGCATGGGTGTCACTAGGACAAGAGGTGAGGGAGCCACGGAAAGCAATACAAGCTTGAAAGAAGATCAGCCTAGAGTTACAATAAAACGTTTTCTTTAATCAACATCTTCTGTAAAGCATAAACCATTTTACACATATCAGAGACTTTAATAGAGTTTGATTGCACCTCAATTGACAGCAATCTTATGCCTGTATGCTCTGTATGTCTGTCCTGACGTTAAAAGGGACTGGTCAGAGAGTCTACACTTGATCGTAAGTTTGATATTAATGAGACAATTAGCATATGTGTAATAGCTATAAATAATCTGTAATGATGCATTAGCCTCAAAGGGTAAGACAAATGTCCACAACAAAATGCTGAAACAGAAAACACATTTTATTCAGGCACACTAAAGCTTGGCTTTAGGTGCTCAGCATATGAATGGAAATCTCCAGGAAACCTTGGTTGTGTTTTCCTGATGTGGTCGCACAGCTCTGTGAATGTTACACAGGGAGTTTGTTTGGCTTTCATCCACTATTTTCACACCTTACAGTGAGCTTCTGCACATGTTTGGGACATTGGTAGTATATAGAGTAGAAGGAAAGAAGAAAATAGGCCTAAAGTGTACCTATACTCAAATGCATGTTCACAAATGGGATAGAGGTAGATGACCGCAGCCTTACAGATATTGCGCCAGACCCCCTTTATGTAAACTTAAAACTTCTAACTGGTTCATTAAAGTGTGTATGAATCCTGGGCAGGGGCAGGCTGGTGCCAAAAATCAGGCCAGAATGTTACTGGCCAGCCCATTAATATCCCATAAGCCCTGTCCCATTATACTTTCCACCCGATTGAGTGTGTTCATCAGCTGAGTCTATAGCATCACAGGGATGGATAAGAGGCATGGTGGATATGGCAACCCTTAATGTGATGGTACTAAAGCGTTAGTATTGGAGGAGCAGATACTGTGGCAGGGGTGGTATGGTCCCCATAGAAATCATGCTGAGGATATAGCATTGCAGGGGAGGAACATGGCGGATATGGCCACCCATAAAGCGATGTTACTGAAGCTTTAGTATTGTAGGAGCAAATACTGTGGCTGGGGTGGGCATGACCCCCATAACCATGATGCTGAGGCTATAGCATTGCAGTGGCAGAACATGGGATGGGGTGTCTTGGCTAAGGGGGGTACAGTGGGGCCAGGTACAGGGAGAGAGTTTGGGGGGCTTAAAAGGAGATTAGGTGGAGATTATTAGAAGATGAGTAAGTTAATGCACTGTGCACATACTGTCCGTGAGTCCCATCTTAGAGATTGTGGTGAAGTTGTACACAAGCTGAGCACCTAGTTAGCCAAAATGCCTAGGCATTTCAAAAGGGCAGGTGGCCATTCCAGATAAGGATTTCAATTCAGGATTCCAGAGGGACACAACAGCCCCTTCCCCAACCCTCTCCCTGAGAACCACCAATAGAACATTTCATGCGGATCTCCTCACAGATGCACATATGAAGTAATGGGTGCTCAGCCACAGCTATAGAGCTGCCTGTGTGAGATCCACAATACATAACCTGTTGGTGGCTCTCCAGGAGAGGCTTAGCCAATGTATGTAGCTCTACCTCATTATTATCAATTATCACAAATAGCTGTACATGATAAAATTCACCAGGAAAGGAATTTGAATTGATTGCCTTGGTCTATTATGTCTATCACTTTGGTCTGCCTTATGAGGATGATAGTATGATAGAGATTGTATTGGCATTTTCCAAAAATGATGCTATAGTTATTGGATTTTTAGCATACTGGGTATGGTGACTGTTAATGTAGTGCTCTAAACAAATGCCTTCACAATACCATGAAAAAATCTTATAGTGTTAGAATTAACAAAAGAGTCACTCGTCATCAGATTTTGAGTGTACTGAAAGTTTTAGACACCAGACACAGCAATTTGAAGCATACTTGAAAATATCTGCAAGTTATAGAAAGTACACTCTTGTCGGGAATCAGCTGAGCTCACTAAGGGGACTGAGTCTGCTGAGTGGGTCTAATTTTCATCCCGTCATCATAAGAAAAGGGCATTTCTCCCCCCCCCCCCCCCCCCCGATCATGAACACCAATTCAATCCTGAGACTTGTGTCTGGCTGACACAAAAGGAAAAGGATAGAAGCTCGGCTCACTTCAGTGCAATGTACACAGTGTGCTTGTATCAGTCAGCCCTGCTGCTCCCATTACAGAGGACATGGTGAACAAGAGGTGAAACTTTAATTTAACATTACTCAAGCAATATAGCTTTGTTTTTAAATTAGCAGACTTCTATGTTTAGCTGGGGGGTGTACATACCATAGAGGCAGAGAAGGCAGATGCCCCAGGGCCCTGGCCCACCCCATGCAAGCCTCCCCCACCCCAGTACACAGCTCCCCCAAACCCCCATCAAAAACACACTGCTGTTGAGTGTCTGCCTGGGGGAATATTGGAAACGTTTAAAGTTATAGATATTAAAGGGCCACTCCAGCCCCTTCCCAAAAATGGACACATGTCCCCTCCTATTAGCGATAGTGACCATCTAATAAATGAATAAAAAAGACACTCACCTTTACTTGGAATCCAGCCGAAGCATAGAATCCGCCACCATCTTCCTGAAGTCCCGACTGGCCGCATTTTTGGGAAAGGGGCTGGAGTGGCCCTTTAAAGCGGTCCTTCACTCTGAATAAGAGTCTATCTTATATGTTTCCCACACCCTGTACATACAGATTTCTCACATTAAAAACCATCCCACCTGCATCTACTGCATGTTACGAGCCTTTAAACATCCAAGATGGCGGCACATGGAGCATCAGGCAGCCTGCAAACAGGAAGTGCCTTCTGACTGTGCTGCTCTGCATTCTGGGATTTCTGGCCTTTTCCTGACCCCAGCTCTGCTCTTTTTGAGCAAAGCACAGCTATAGCCTGCCCCCCTGTACTTTATCCCACTATCCTCTCTTCAGTAAGTGTGATGCTTCTGAGTCAAGATGGCGGTGCCCCTATCCTAAAGTCCTGAACAGAGTTGCAGCTCAATGGGGGAAAGAATAATAAGTGACTAAAAACTTAAAATATGTTAATTTTATTGTTGCTGGGGAATAATTTTTTTAAGGGTTTGGGCTTTTCAATAAATCATGGTGAAGGTAACTGCCATTTTTGCCCTTTTAAGCACTCCCGTGCTGCTCTCTCCTCTTTTAATCATGCCCTATTTGATATCATGCCTTATTCTCAAATAAAACAAGAAATAAGCCTTATTTATGTGAGATATTTTATGGAAGATTTACTGAATCAAGGCCCAAGAGATGCAATCTGCAGAGCACTTTAGACATGAATCCTGACAGTGACAAGATTTTAGGGGAAGTCTACCTTTATAAGGGACCTGATGAAGGAACCCCCAGAATACTGTGTTATCTTCAAACTCCTCATACTTGAATTGAATAGTAAGGATATCTTATAGATATCAGGTCACATCCATATTTGGATCCTTGGTTTGCATGTAAACCTGTTAAATTGAGACAAATATGAGCTGTTGTTAGTGGATTTTAATTTAATGGATGGTAAGTACCTTGAAGGGTTGGTATGTTTTGAGTATGACTACATATAAGTAATACTGTAAGTGAAAGACTATTCTAACTCAGTAAGGTATAGCAGGATAATTGCGACTGTCCAAATGGCACCACATTGGTACAAGTTCTGAGGGTCACAGTCCAGCTATTGAAGGATAAAAAAAAAACTAATGTCAGCCTAGATTTAGATGGGCATACCACTGGAACTACAAAATAAGTACATTTCTGAATTGCCTATTGATACTGGTTTTAATCTACCTTGTATCTAGTCAGTGTTACTGAGCCGAGAAGTACTTTGTTTTGTTTATTGCCTCACAGCGGCATTTCAGGCGTGCCTAGCCCTGATTGCTCTTTTTAGGTACCCGTCGATCAAAGTCTGTGTAGCTGAGAAGCTGAATCATGCAAACTAGCCAGAACTAGCGTTAGGTAAATATAGACTTCTCTTCATGCCTGTTGTATACTACCCACTGTAAGTTCAGTGGTTCTTAAACCGGACCTTCAGCGTGATTTAACGAAAAGCCCAAACTCTTAAAAAACGGTTCCCCAGCATCTAAAATTAATATATTTTACGTTTTTAGTCGCTAACTTATTATTCTTTCCCGCACTGAGCTGCAACTCTGTTCAGGAATTTAGGATACGGGCGCCGCCATCTTGACTCAGAAGCATCACACTTACTGAGGAGAGGAGAGTGGGATAAGGTACAGGGGGGCGGGTTATAGCTGTGCTTTGCTCAGACAGAGCAGAGCTGGGGTCAGGTAAAGGTCAGCAGTCCCAGAATGCAGAGCAGCACAGTCAGGAGGCACTTCCTGTTTGCAGGCTGCCTGATAAGATGGCGGCTTCCATAAGCTGTCATCTTGGATGTTTAAAGGCTTATAACATGCAGTAGATGCAGGTAGGATGATTTCTAATGTGGACAATCTGTATGTACAGGGTGTGGGAAACATATAAGATAGACTCTTATTCAGAGTGAAGGTCCGCTTTAAGTATTGATTTATCATAAAAAGAAAGTGTCAGTCAGGCAAAAAATAGTAATTTTTTTTTTATAAAGCAGAGGCCTCTCAGTGTGCATCAATAAAAGTGCCTTTTGACTTGCTTAATAAAAATCCTAAAAAACTGGCAACCTAGAAATGCAGGGAAGATGCAAAACTTTAGACATGGATAAAGGTTGCCTCACAGTTTGTTTTATAGACAATGATTGTAGACTGTAGGTAGAATAATTTTGTGGACAATGATTCAGCACCAGGAGTAAAAAGTGCACTTCGCTGTTTTTAAAGTAAAAAGTGCAATCGCCTTTTATTTTCTATTTCCCTTTTTACTTAAAGGTTTTGTTTTTTTTTTACTGGTAGTGCTGAATCAACTTTACAATGTTAGTATCCAGCCTAAAAGTAGTGGCGCTAGTTGTGTGCACAGATAAATGAAGTAGCTATGAAATCAGATCAAAGGCAGAAACATAGCGAGTTTTCTTTTGAAAGGCTTAAAAGTTATGTGAGTGCCTTGTGTCATGAGTGAGGGCATTTCTCAGCGGGGATTCAACCAGGACAAATCTTGGGTTTGTGAGTAAGATGATTTGTTCAGAGAAGAAATAAGTAGTTCCTGTGAAGAAAACATTTTTAACCAAAGGAGCCAATGTACTTGGGGTGTCCTGCTGTGATAAACTAGTACTGCATACTGCATTTAGTACAGCGGCAGGACAAGCAAGGTAGTAAAGTTTATAAACTACGGAAAGGCATACAAAACATTATGGCATAATCAAATTCAGAATATGAGAAAATAGTAGCTGTCGTTAACCTAAAAAGGAGAAATATACACAATAATTACAGCGGGACTTAAACCCTTTACCCATCAACCTTATTTAACTCCCGCTCCATTCCTTAACCTTCATGTTAAAATGGAACTGCCGCCAGCCATGTCACACTGCTTATAAAAGAGAATACTATTTAGCTCATACAGTCCCTTTGGTGTTACTTAGCTTACCAAGAGTCTGTTCAGTGCTCAGCTAAATAATTAGGCTAACAGTTCCTTGTTTGGGGAGCACATCTCTAAATATTGGGGCAATTGATTAGAGCACCAATCAAGGCATGGCTAAGGCCCTCTTTGTACAATAACTGCAATTACTTGGCCAGCTGTGAGAACAATCAATGCGTGGCTGCATCTTTCACCCATTGCTGGATGTTCTGTGAATCTAACATATTATAAACCAGTCAGAAAACTAACTTTACCTTCTGCCACATGAACATGATATGCCTGAACACAACGAGTTTCTGCTGACTGGGCCCGGGTAAGTATTCTGTTTGGATTTGTCTTGCGGGAGATTAAGGTTTCAAGATTAAAGTCTAACTTCAACTCACCTTATCCCCATCAAAAACATTGTAAAAACGAGCCATTTCAAAGCATGTCAAAATCTCAGATTATATGTAAGTACTTTGTTTTTCTTATGATTTTATGTAAGTACTTTATTTTTCTAAGTAAATCCATTTTCCCATACATTTTTGGATCATGCTGCTGTCTATCTGTTTACTCCAGCCAGCTGTTTGCAGGAGAGAAGAGTGTTAGATGCCCTCTAACATAAATTAAATAGAGTGTCTGTGATGCAGACAGAAACTAGTAAGAAAGCTGGGCAGAATGGCTATAGATTTGTGGCTAGAACTCAGTTACAACTACACCCTGAGAGAGCCGACCAAGATACCTGGGAGGTGAGAAATATGCTCTTGGCCTACAGTTGTCCCTCTTAACAGCTATAATTCATTACAATCATTATAACAAAAATATAGTTGCCTCAAAAACTCTGCAATGTTAGGAATAGTTGTAAAACCTGTAAAGAGGATTCCTTTGGTGACTTGCAACTGCTTCAGACAGTTGCTTTGAAGAAACCTGGATATAAATTTTGTCTTAATTATGACATAATGAAATGTATCCCAGGGTAATCTTGTGACTGAATGAGGAAGGGAAGAAGGGAAACAAGGCTGAAATTCCAGGGGAGATAGACCTGAAACCAGTCTGCGTTGAATACCTTGCAGAGACACATTCTTATTTTAATCTTTGCTGCACGAGAAAAAAATGTCCTATATAAACTAAGAGTGGACATACTGTAGCATTACAGTTTTAAACTGTTGTCCTAGTTTTTACAGATTAAAAAGTCCATAAAGGCAAAAAATAAAAAATACATTATTCTCCACTAAACTTCCATTCAGTAGCTGTGCCCCCCATCCCCTCAATCGCTTTAAAAGAAAAGGGTTCCAGGAATTGCCCCAACACTCCCACCCCTTCATTGCCATGAATAGTGCTGGTCATGCTCTTGGCTATGACAAACAGTATGCACCCCTCTTCTCCATCTGGCCTCTGTCCCTCGCTCGGCGAAGTTCCTGCTCAGCCGGTCAGGGACTTCCTCATGGTCCAGCGGGCAAGACTTCTGATGCTGGCGGCGTCTTTTGCAACGGCTCTCTACCCTGGCATCCAGGTAGGGGTAATGCCGGACACAAGGGAGTGAAGCTTTTATACTATAGAGGTGGGGTCTCTGTGGATTCCCTAGTCGGCTCTAAAATTATGCAGGTGTTACCTTGAATCGCCCAAGAAATTGTGTTTATTCGATTCAAGGATTGCAGACACCATTGGAATGGCAATATTTTTATATAAATATTCCTGCTGACCCTTGGTTAGGCTTGTTTTTATTTCCTGTTCCCCAATCAGGGTCCTGATTGGTGGAGCTGGGCCAGACGCTGTGTGGGTGTTGACTGTTCTTCCTCATCAGCAGTCACTGGACAAACATGCCTTGCATTCTACTCGTTCACTTCCGTAGCAGCTTTGCCAATTGACACAGTTCTCTTAAGAAAAAGTAGGGCTAGGGTTCTTTTTCAAAAAACAAAAAATTCTCTCTTGTCTATCCACCACAACACCTAATCTTTTTTGGAGAGATATGGTTTGTGTAGACTGGTGCGTAGAATTGGTCACACTAGTCTGTGTTCTTAATAGACATGGTATTTCTTTAAATAATTCTTGTATAGCAAACCGATGTTAGCTAAAGGATGATCCCTGTTTCCTTTGACTAGTACATTTTGTTCTCATATTTAATCCTTAGTAGAAGAGGGCATGACTGTATATTTTGAGCTTATAAAAGCTGCCCCGGACCATGTGGGCTGCTAGAACTCCACATTGCCAATTACTCTACTTAACCCTTTCGCTGCCAGCCTACCTGTGGCTTTTGTCACCCTCTGTTGCCAGACCATGTTTCACTATTTTGCGCTACACATGTTCAACTGTGATTTTTGAAAGGATTTCCAGGGATTTTCCAGGAAAATTATATATTGTTTTTTTCAACAGAGTCTGGGCTTCAACATGAAATGTATTGTTTGGCCTTTTATTTAGTGTATTCTCAATACATTTTGGTGAAATATGTGCAAAAAAATAGACTATTTTTTGCAATTTGTAGTGTTTTTTTGTAATAAAAAATTAGCTATAAAAAATAGTTTTTCAATAAAATTTTATTGCGTGCGAAACCCCAATTTCTCCCGGTCACAGCGGTACCACATATGTATAGGTAGACACCCTTTCCAGCCCAGGAGACTCCCCCAAACTGAAACTGAGCTTTAGGAGATTTTCAGATAAAATACAACTGTGCTATGCGCACCTTGCAGTTTTTTCAGAAAAACAACCCTTTAAATTTGAAATACCCCCCACAAACTATATATTCTCTGGAAGTACACACCTCAAGCTTTCTAGGCGTACCAAGCTGTTTATGTGGGCTTAGTTTTCTGGAAGTAATCCCTCAATGTATTCTTTGGTTGCACAAAGTTTCCCTAAAAAAGAATAAAAAGGAAGAATCAAGCCACATTTTCCTAAAAAAAACTATATGCAAACAAGAAAAAACAAGTAAAATCTCAAAAAGCAACATGCCCCGAACAGAACGATACCCAACATGCATAGCTACTGTCAAGGAAAGAGTTGGCAAACACCACAAAGTAAAGTTTGTGCATAACAGTAATTTTACTTGAAAATTTCAGCTCTGCAGACAAAGTGCGCACCTTGCAATTTTTCAACCAAAACAACCCTTTAAATTTGGAATATCCCTGATAAACCATATATTCTCTGAAAGTACACATGTTAAGCTTTCTAAGAGTACCCAGCTTGTTGTAGTAGGCTCACCTTTCTGGAAGTAATCTTTCGAAAAATTCTTAAGTTGCACAGGGTTTCCTTAAAAAATGAATAAAAAAATGGAATAAATAACATGTTTTCCTAAAATATAAATATGCAAACAAGAAAAAACATGCTAAATCTGAAAGCGCAAGGTCTGCTGAGCAGAAAAATGCCCAACATGCATAGCTACTATTAACCCTTTTAATTGCCAGCCTACTTGAAGTTTTGTCACCTGTTGACAGGTAATTTTTCCCCATTTTGCGCCATGTTTAACCGTGATTTTTGCCAGAATTTTCAGGAAAATATATATATATATATATATATATATATATATATATATATATATATATATATTGCAGCAGAGTTTAGGCTTTAACATGAAATGTCTTGTTTGTAATTTTTCTACTGTTTTTAAATATTTTTGCGTAAAAAAACAAAAAAATAAATAAAATAATATTTTTTAGACTTTTGTCCCCTTTATTTTAAATAAAACATTTGTTTTATTAATGAAAACCATATTGCATGTGAAAGCCCCATTTCTCCTGATTACAACGGTACCACATATGTATCGGTAGCCCCCCCATTCTTGCCCAGGAGACCCCCCAAACTGAAAAGAGCACTTTATAACATTTACAAATAAAATACTACTATCCACACTATAAACATAAGGGGTTAATTAAAAAAAAAATGACATAGGGTCCCCCTATGGGGGGCATTTTGGGGGGGAATTTTAAGGGTTAAAAACCCTTAAAAATCCCCCGAAAAATTAAGTGGGCCCCCCTTACCCATCATAACCAGCCCGGGACCAGCTATAGGGGCTTGTAGGAACAGGGCGAAGGGGCCAGTTTTGGTGACCCCCCGCCCTGCCAGCTACAAGCTCCGTGGGCCGGGCTCTTCTGCCCCCCCCTCGGGCTTTGGGGAAGCAGGTAATTGGGGGTGCCGGGGGTTAATGGCAAGTCACCCGCTAGCCGCAGGGGACTTGCCAGCCCCCAGCCTTGTGAACTGGTATAGGAGTCTCATGGACCCCTTACCAGTTCACAAGGGGTTAAATGTAAAAAAAAAAAACACACAGACACATGGAGAAAAAATATTTTATTTGTTTTTGTTTTTTATACTTACCTCCCATCCATCCTGGAGCACTGTGTCCCACGCTGATCACTCTGGCTTCTGCTCTCCTGCTGCTGCTGGAAGCCTGTTATAGCTGCTGGGCGACAGAGCATAAGGGGTTAATTTAAAAAAAAATGACATATGGTTCCCCCCTCCTGGGGGGGGGGGGGGGGTGACCTCATTTTTTGGGGGGAATTTTAAGGGTTAGGCTAACCCTGACCCTTAAAAATCTAAAAAAAAAATTACATAGGGTCCCTCCTCCCAGGTGGGGGGGGGGCATTTTTTTGGAATTTTAAAGGCTAGGGGACCCCATTTATTTTTGGAATTTTAACCCTAACCCTTAAAAATCCCCCCAAAAATGACGTAGGGCCCCCCTACCCGTCATAACCAGCCCGGGACCAGCTATGGGGGCTTGTAGGAACATCATAGCATGACCAGCTTGACCTGAGACATATTTATGTCCAGTCTGAGACCATGCAGGTCGCGGGATCCCAGACCCCACGGTCCGCACTGTCAGGCTAGCAGGCTTGGTCAAGCACGCTGACGGGAAAGGGGTATTGAAAACCTATTAGGATCATATTTTAAAGGGAGGAGAAACAGAGAACTGGGGGGTGGGAGAAGGTTGAGGGGGGAGGGAGAGGAGGGGTCGGAGGGGGGGAAGGATCAAGGTGCTCCCGCACTCCACCAGCCAATGTGTATGGTTGCTACAGCCTCTGTGGGGGTTCGCCAGGCCAAGCAAATCTTATCCAGGGCTCCCATATCGAGAGGAATTTATCGTGGGAGTCGGTCAGAATACTAGATAATCTTTCATTGATGAGAAACCCGTTCATTCTAGCCGACACCTCTGAGATTGGGGTAAATTGCTCTTTCCAGGCTTTAGCTACTGCCTGCTTAGCCGCTAGGAGGAGGTAGACAAAAAGTCTGTGCTGTTTGCTGGTGAGCTCCTGGGGCTTGCAGTGCAAAAGGGCAACCCAGGGATCTTTTCTCATGCTGATTTGGAAAATTCCATTAGCCAGCCTATATACCTGGTTCCAAAAGCGGGCTAACATGGGACAAGTCCACCGCGTATGCAGGAAGTCCCTTTCCGCACTGCAAGTTCCACCTTTAATCAGCCATTTAAAGTGAATGAATCACAAAGATAATCCATTTTTTTATTTATGATGCAAATCAAGCATGGGTGTAGTATAGATGATAGCAGATCAGTACCTGAAAGCATATCGAGTACCACCAGTGGTACTAGTACCACCTGTTGGGAACCCCTGCTCTACTAGATTTAGGGTTAGGTTAAAGTTTGAATGCATGATGCTATGTATCACAGTCATTTTATGTATTGCTGTGGTTTGTCACTTGGAAAAGTTAGTAATCCACTGGTCAGATAGCATAAAATACAGTTACGAGATTCAGCACTGATTAGTCTGAGGGCAACTTACAAGTGTTTTCACAGAACACAACATCTGTAGAAACAGAAGGGTCATCAGTAGACACCTACCCATGGAATGCACTTGGAGCAGGACCTTAGGAAATTCCTGTTTGTGCACTAATGGATTTTACATTGCACATTTAACACAATACAGAGCTGACAGCTAGATATTTACCTCAGTAAAGAGGGTGTGACATTCCTTAAGCCAAATTTGCAAAATAACTCAAAGTAGATTCAATAGGTCTTGTGTTGACCTCTTTTTAATCCAGATAAGAACATACCATATTCTCCTTTTCCATTATAGTATAATATACTGTTATACTATATTTGATATAGTTAATTCCAAAAATGTAGTGTTAGAAAATTAGATACCATATTATTAATATTATAATGTGCATATTTAACAATAATGAAGTAAACCACTTTTATAAACATTGCACCAAACCTCAAGGATGTAAACAGGGCAATTAAAAATAATAGGCAGGACTTTCTACATGGTTTTGGTTCAGGCTGTACCACAGTAAAGTTGTTAGTAGTTTTGCCCCACCTGCTCAGTCTTATTGGATAAG
Source organism: Gastrophryne carolinensis (assembly GCA_027917425.1). NCBI lineage: Eukaryota > Metazoa > Chordata > Amphibia > Anura > Microhylidae > Gastrophryne > Gastrophryne carolinensis. Next base: position 107,517,509 of record CM051235.1, read on the forward strand.
TAGACACATGCAAAATGAAGTTTCAGTAACTGAAGTGACCAGTTATGTCTCAGTTTACAGGAAGAAGGGCATTATTTGGATTTTGCTCCACAGTAGCATGGTCCCCGTTTCTGTGCATGCTTCCGCCCACCCACTCACTTGAATGAGCAGCCAAGAGCGCCTACAGTGCAGCCCCCCAATATGGCGGCGCCTGGCAATTCGATAGGGCAGTCCCGGCGCCATATTGCGAGGCAGGTAACAGTTTTTTTATGTAACCCCCAGCCCTGCTTCGGTGCTAGGGTGAAAGGGTGGACTTTGAAAACGGAGATGCTGGGTGGAATGGTGCTTTAATAAATTATGGTAAAATAATTCACCATCTAAGCCATAAATAGGAAAGTATTTATCCTATCTACTTCAGCAGAAATATATTTTTTCATCTCTCCTCAAATCAAGCAGAATGCTCTTACTTTTTAATATATTAGATCAAACATAGTTTACACATTGTCTAATAAATATCTACAAATACTTACAAGCTCTCCCCCACAAACAGTCTTCCAAACATGCGAGTCTCATTGAAGATGGAATAAATTGTTGAAGAGAAAACAAGATGGTGTTTTAACAGTGGGGGAGGGAAGACAACCTTTCCACCCACCTGGGTTTTGCACCTGTTTCTGCATAACAAACAACAGGGAAATGATAAACCCAGTCCATAAAAGGGATTGTTAAAGCAGAACTGTACTGCTCTCATGTACTGCATTATGGCCATTTAAACTGCACATGTCACCCTGGGCATGTAAGCACAAAATGGGTTATGTAAGTTAAGTGTATGTTAAGTAAGGTGAGAATAATTTCAAGTGATAAAGAAGTACTGTAGGTGATGTCAAGAATCTGTCCCTAATTCATTATATAACCACACTCATGTATTTTTATTTTAATGTTTCTTTTTTCTCAATCTGTGTTTTTGCACTGCTGCCTGTCCTGGTTGTCTCCTAGCCTGCCAGAACTTTGTCCCCTGTCAAAATCCTATACTGTCCCTAATGCCCACTGCATGCTCCAGCCCCACACACACTATTTTACCCATAACCCTTTTCAGTGAAAATGTTGCTGGTGTATACTGATGAAAACTCCCGTTCAGCAAACTTGAATGGTTGATGTAGTAACTCGATTAGGTGTGATGAAACACAAAAGTGCCTCATCGGGTTTGCTGGGCAAGTGTCTGACTCAGGATGCCCCCATACTGCGGGTATTATAGTACTAAGAATAGTCTTTCAGACTTTCCTTCCTCTTGAATGCAGAAAACCATAACATTGTTAAGATTGCTTTTCCCAAATTTAAATGTAAAAAATCCTAATCATTTAGCAAGGACAATGTGCACTCAAACTCAGTTGCCAAGTATATTTCATCTACTTTAAGCTAGACCGGACCAAAGAGGGCATATCTTATTTTAGATAGCAACAGCGTTTTTTAAAATCCATTTGCAAATGCTTTTCAGTTGACCTGGGTGGTCAGGTTTAGCATCAGGCCACTGCCAAAAACATCAGTGCTCTCTGAGATTTTTTTTCTGCATTACTGTTCACAGACACAAGGAATTCTGGGGGAGGGAAAGATGTGCAGAATTCATTTAAAGTCCAGTTTTTCAAATCTTAGTTTTTTTCTTGTATTTAAGCTTAGCTCTTGTTCTTAATCAAAATGATAAAGCATTTCCACAAAATGAAAGCAGCTTGACCTCGGCCCCACCACTGTTTTTCCTCAAGGACAGATAAAACACCAATGATGGTTTGTATCAAATAGTGCGACTTTCGGAAGAGGCATTTCCAAGCTATTGCCCTGAAATGGGTTTGCTTTAGTCATCCTGTTGCAAAAAAAGCATTTGCTCATTGATTTTTTTAAGCAAACCTCAACTAGCAAAATTTAGCTTTCTCATCTCTACCATTTCGGGACACCACCAGTAGCAAAGTGAGGGTTAATCTCAGCCGGGGACTGCAAGATAGAAAAAAACTAGCTCCTCTGGCCTATATATGACAGGCTGTGGCAGGATCTCCTCATTTCTTTTCTTGCAGTCGCCATGGACTGTGGCTTCTACTCAATACTATTCATCATCCCCAAAAAGGACGGGTCCATTCAGCCGATCCTGGATCTCTGGAATCTGAACAGATACTCTCGGGTGCGGAGGTGAAATCTCTAAGGTCGGTCGTAAGGTCTCAACAGGGTTTCTTTTGGCCACAGTGGACATAAAGGATGCTTATCTGCATGTCCTGATCTTCCCTGGTCACCAACAATACCTTCACTTTGTGATGGGCACCCGACATTTCCAATTTGTGGCACTGCTGTCCGGACTGTCCACCGCCCCCCGAGTGTTCTCGAAAGTCTTGGAGGTGGCAGGGTGTGCACATCATCCCATACCTGGAAGATTTGTTCACCTGAGCCTCATCTTTGGCCGAGGCACTGCGGGATGTTCGGACTGTCCTGCCCACACTGGAACTTTTTTGGTGAGTGATCAACTACCCCAAGTCCCAGGTGGTTCCCTCCATGGTGGCGACCTATCTAGAAATGACAATGGATACTCAATGGGCACGGGTCCTTCTTCCAGTGCAGGGGTGCATGGCTCTTCAGGAGGTGGTGAGGTCGCTGCTGACATACGAACATTACACATTCAGATAGGGCATGCATCTCCTTGGCCTGATGGTGTCTACCATGGAGGCAGTTCTGTATGCCCAGTTCCACTCCAGGCCTCTACAAATGCTGCTCCTGTCTAAATGGCACATAACTGTACAGACGCTGGACCACTGCTTTATGCCCAGTGATCCCTGAATTGGTGGCTCGACCAGCAGTAGCTGGCAGTGGGTCGTTCTTTCTTGCCGGTCCGGTGGGTCATCCTGACCACAGAAGCCAGTTTGACGTGGTGGTGTTCTGGACCCTGACCCATATTGGAGGAGAGGGGTTTGTCCCCCACAGCAATTCAGAACCTAGATTTGAGCACAGAAACCGCCATCCTCTAGAATTTACAGGATTTGGGGGGCCTTCCTGTCTTGGTGGTAAGGGCCACTACTATAGGAGTCCAGCACCCTTACGAGCCTGTCCTGAGATCTCAATCTGGTCTTATCAGCACTCCAGAGCCCCCCCCCCCTATGAACACATGGTGGAGGCTTCCTGATGATGCTCACGTTGACTTTTTTTGTGGATATTACCCCGATCCGGTGGGTTTTGAAGCTGGCAGCGCTTTCGATCAGATCACCCTATTTTGGTGTTGTATCAGGACAAAGCGGTTTTCATGTGATGCAGGATTTTTGCCCAAGGTGGTCTATCATTCTATCAGGAGATAGTGCTACCCTCCTTATGCCCATGCCCCACTCACAATATGGAACGACTCCTGCATTCCCTAGATGTGGTCAGGGCATTAAAGTATTACTTGGCCACTACTTGAGAGGTACATAAGATGAATGTCCTGTTTGTGATCCCAGAAGGACCAAGGAGGGGCCTGGCGGCTGCCAGGTCCACTCTTAGCAGATGCATCAGGCAGGCATCATACATGCCTACGCCTACAAGGGAAAGGAGACGCCCCTCTGGGACACTGCTCACTCCACCAGGAAGATTGCCTCTTCTTGGGATTTCCAACACCAGACATCGGCGGAACAGGTCTGCAAGGCTGCAACCTGGTTGTCTCTCCACACCACGTTTTACAGACTTGATGTCAGGGCATCTGCCGATGTCGCTCTAGGGCATAAGGTGTTGAAGACGGTGGTAAACCCCTATTCTGGGGGGTTTGAGTTATAAGTGGCATTGTTCTTGGTTAGGTTAGGCTGTTGGCTGTTCTTGCACGGTCCCACCCTTATTGAGGGTGCTGCTTTGGGACGTTGCTACTGGTGGTTCCCCAGAATGGAAATTTGTGTACTCACCGGTAAATTTCCTTTCAGAGAACCCCCCTGCCATTCTGTTGTGTTACGACTGTGTCAGAGGAAGTTTTAGTTTTGTTGTACTATTTTCTAGTTGTGCGCATTATGTACAGGCTAGCGTTCTCCCCTCCTGGGGCTGTGGCTAAACTGTTTTTTAATTGACTGAGAAGATCCTGCCACAGCCTGCCCTATATAGGCCCGGAGGAGTTCTTTGCAGTCCCTGCCTATGGCTGAGATTAACCCACGAGTTGCTACCAATGAGTACACAAATTTTCCTTTTTGCACTTCTCTGTGTCTAAACAGGTTGCAGTCCACACCGCAATGCACACTGCAAAGTCACACTGGCTTCACCAAAAATTTTGCATGACCCCCCATTGCGCAGCAGGTAAAAGACTACCATTTGCCTTTGTCTGATCTCTCCATTCAGTGTCATAAAGTAAAATGCTATTCTTACCAGCAGTCATTGCTGGGGGGTTCTTCTGCTGCCAGATTAGCATGCATATTTAAACCCAAACCAAACCAACCTAATGCAGGGCGCAGTGGGGGAGTGTGAGGATATATAGTTATAGGGTCACGGCTTATATCAGAGAAAAAGACAATAGTCATCTCTGTTTCCCCTGAGATCTTTCATCTGGAAGTTCCTGTCTGTGACCATAGACATGAAATTGGAGCCCACAGTTCAGTGAGGCTGAAACAGGCAACGGCCTTCAATCTGTGGGCACAGTAACCGCTACAATATGCTGACGCTCCTTATTTCTCTTGTAGCCCTCTTGCTGTGACTGGTGTCAGCTAATAAGTGAAAACAAATAGTAGAAACTAATCCAACCGGAATTACTTTTGGCAGAAAAGCTATTTATTTTAGTTCATCATTGCAGCATTTATTATTTTAGCTGATAAAAATCAGAGCTGTAAAAGAGACAGTGTGCCTTGTAGAAAAGACTTAACAATATGCTCGGAAAGGCTAATCTGTCCAGGACAGTCTGGTAATGAAATGGTTGGTTCTGTGCTGCAGTTCATTCTGGACAATGTGGGGGAAGATCTGACTCATAATATCCATTGTTTACTGTCCACATTTGGACAAGTGTTCAGAGCTATAAAAATTAGCGGATCACTCATTTAGTGCTGGATTATTTTGAAATTAGCTATGGTGGAAAGTTTAATTGTGAGTAACAGCCAAACAAAGTTCTTGACATAAATCAGGTGACCTGAGTAGACAACAGTGCATCTGTCACCAGAAGGGCTCAGGGTGACTGTCGGAGGTCTCAGTGCATGTGGCAGAAGCTAGACCTTATATGAATCAACAGGGCAGTTTATACGCTAAATAAATCTTTTAGCAGCGGGCAGTGCCCCCCTTGCATGACTGAGCCTAATATGAGGGGATGAGGAGCCTGGCCTATGGACGACACTGGTAACAGAGGCCCTGGCTCATCTGCAGAAAAAAAGATGGCTGGGATAAATATGTTTTTTTACTTTTGTAATGAACAACTAACCTGAATTTCAGCCAATACAATTGTTTTGGTCAGTTTTCCAAATCTAATCATAATTACAAATTACTTTAAAGTAAAATTACAGCCAAAAACAAAAAAAGCTATACCCGCCTTTTGCAGGTCCCTTTCTGCCCAGGACCATTCACAGCACACGCTCTCTTGTTGTGAGTCTTTTCCTGACTCCTTCCAACATGGCGAGGCCCCTGCCATCAGTCACGGTGAGCTGCCTGACCCCCTCTATTCACTGCGTGTCTGATGGCAGGGACGTCACCATGTCCGAGATAGTCAGGAACAGACTCACGAAGAGAGAGTGGCTCTGCGTATGTTGCTGCGCAGCGAGGGATCTGCATCCAGCCTTTCAGGTAAGTGTTGCAGCCTTGGACTAGGAGCGACAGTCTGTATGGGAGAAAAGGTGTATATATTTAACCCCCTTTCCTGACCCCCCTTAACTTTTTTTTTTTAAACTGAATCCTTTTAAACTCTTTTTTGCATTGGACAGTAACTCTTTTGCTGGATGTTACTCACCTTCAGGCCATGTATTATCCCTTCTGATGACTGTAATTGTACCACTGTATAGTGAATATTCAGTCTGGAATCTGTCAAGTAGACGATGGGTCTCTGATGGTAAAAGTTCAGACCTAAAAATGGACAGTTATTTCTCTGACAGAATAGATGCAGTTAGTATAAGTTTATTTTCTTACGTATGCTGACTGAGTTTACTCTGCCATGTGAGCATTGTAAAATGTCTACAAATACTACACTTTTTATCATTCTGATTTGACTACCTGAGTGAGTTAAAGTGCAATGAAACCCATGGCAACTGTTCCTGGATTCTAGGGCCGGCTTCACACCTATTGCATTTGCGATCACTATTTCCTATTGAGCAATCACAAGCGTGGAAAAATGCTGCTTGATGGGCTTTTGCGGGGCGATTCCAATTGACTACAATGGAGGGGCTTGTCAGCCCTTGACATGCCCCCCATTAAAATGAATGGAGCGGGTGTGGCCAGTGATTGTGAGTGATTCGAGGAGACAGTGGGGATGGTGCTGTCTGGATCTCTGGCAGTGATAAGTTGTAAACTTCCGGTATAGGGATGGTCACCTGCGCGGAACTATTGGTGAGTACTTAGCCTTTTTTTATTTTTTGTCCGAACAGTCCCTTTAAAGCTGATAGAAACTCAATTTTGTGTTCACGCTCATTGTTTGGAGCTACCCGAGCACTGCTGTTGGCACGGTGGTGGCGCGGTTTTCAAAGAAGACCATGCTTTTCCATCGCCGAAGCCACGTCCTGCTGTAACAAGGTGCTTACACTCCCTCGCCCAGCCATTCAGAGAGGCTGGGCGCAGGAGCGCACACGCGCACACAGAAGACGGGGATGTGGCCCCCGGCAGAATTGTGACGTGGGGCCCACTGGAATCAGGTAAGATCACAGCAGTGCATCCGGTGTAGGATGCCCCGATGGTAAGCTAGCAGCCAGGCCTGGAATCTTTTAGATTTCAGGCCCGGCCACGCAAGTTTCGACCGATTTAATGCACATTTTTAGTGCCCCCCCCCCCGTCCTCAAGCATTGTCAATGAACATTTATTTTTCCAGACAGGACAACCTGGGGACAACCCTCAGCCCAGTTTATATATAATTACACCACAGCTTTTTGAAGCAACATCTATTATTTTAATATGGAATGTCATGATGGAGGAACTCTATTGTTTCCTTTCAACCAAATGTAGGCATTGGAAAAACAGCTAAAATTCTTCCTTTAAATTTGGCAAAAGGTCCAACATAGTTGAGATGGGTAATGACTGTAGACGTTCTATCTAATCTATGTGTAACAAAAGCTCAGCATTTCATCCTAACAGCTGTCAAAACAAAGATTATTATTTTAATGAATGTCTTTCAGCCAAATAATCGGTGCCTGTATGAGTTGGCTCCCTTGTTGATTTTCTTTGTGAAATATCCCAACATCATCACATACCTCCTGCTGACGGGTGGCAGCGACAGGGACTACACATGCGGAGATCTCTTAATCATGTCATTAAGCCAACAATCTACTATATATCTGTAATAATAGTTTCACAAACTCCCAGCATGCCACCTGCTAGAGTCTAGGGAGGAAAAACCAATGCAGCTTTGTGTTTCTTATATTGAAAGTCACATCAGTATGCTATGCATATGTTATAAAGACTATACTAGGAATAATACTGGATTGTGTGTTTCCCATTCTGAGAGCCCAGGTCAGGTTCCATAAGGCAATGGATGCAGGACAGATAAAGATAGTTGTCGTATTTACATTCATACTATAAATGACAATTTTCATATGAAGCTAGTCTAACTGTGGTCAATGAGATGGTTATTTATTAAGATTATGCCACATGTTAACAAATATCTCATTGCAGATTACAAAATAAAATGTTTTAACAGGTACTGTAATTGTAAAACAGAAGAAAACTATATACTTTCCTTTTCTCCCCCACAGCAGCTTCCTCCCAGTCCAGGGCATAGAAGGGAACAATTCCATTTAACATTTTGCCCTTGAATGTACAAGCACACTTTTCCTCCAGGCTTTAAACCTTTAACCGCCAGCCTACCTTGAGATTTTGTCATCCTTTCTTGCCAGACCATTTTGCACTATTTTGCGCTCCCCATGTTCAACTGTGATTTTTGAAGGGATTTCCAGGGATTTCCCAGGAAAGTGATATATTGTTTTTTTCAGCAGAGGCTGGGCTTTAACATGAAATGTCTTGCTTGTCATTGTATTCTCAATATTCTAAGTGTGCCATACACTCCACTTCGGTCTTCATGACATCTGGGTAATCTCCAGTAGAGGGCGAACTTCTGAGATGAATATGCAAAAAAAAAGAAAGCCCCTCCCGGTCCATATATACCTGGGACCTCCCACCAATTCCCCAGTTCCTTCTCTGCAGGGAAGGCGACAAGACAGTCTATTGTCACTATTACTGCCAGGACCCTTCTAAAGCTTCTAGGGGTCCGCATTGCTGGGAGGGGGGCGTGGCCTCGGCAAGCGCATGTTCTGCGCTGGCCCGCCCTCCCCCTGCTCTCCCTCTTCATGCATGAGGCTTCGTGGGGGCCATCTTCTATAAGCTGGCCGCATAGCAGATCGGTGTGGTAAGGGCCCGATGGCCACTTCCTTAGCCTGTGTGTGGGGGCTCCTCTCTAGCGGGGGCCCCCACTGGTCGCGAGCATGTGTGTGTGTGTTTGTATATTGTATATATATAGTAGCTGCAAGATCAAATGCTGTGGTCTTTTATACTGTAAGGTTATTGCCATTTTTACTCAGCACTGCACTTATGTTGCCTGTTTTGTGTGTTACAGATTGCCCTGTATATGTGCATATTAAGGGGTCCCTCCTGGTCATGGGGTGCCTAGTGTAAAATTGTCCACCTAAAATCCTCCTACCGGGACTTTTAAGGGGCATCCCGGGTTGCTTATGCGTAATTTCCCTGCGGTCTTGCAACTGACCACAAAAATTCACCATATGGAGGCTCCACAATCCGGGCCGTGTGTGGGGTGTGGGGTATCCCTTACGGGGGAGAATGTGCTGAACTGTATACCATGCGCACAAATGGCCATAACGCGGCAGTCTGGTACCCAGCCTTCTGGGTCGGCTCCTCCCGCTTCATCGCCTTCCCCTCCCCACCTTATCCGTACCCCAAGTGACATTGGTACCAGTGGGGAGTCGCTTTCTGATGTTTGGGCTAGGTTGGCAAGCATCGAGAAATTTATTGTTAGCACTGTGGGCAAGAAGGTCCAGGCTAAAAAGAGACATTTGTTGTCGGCCCAGCCCTTGTGGGATGTTGACGACGATTCCGCTGATTTGTCAGATTATTCCCCGTTAGAGGAGGGGGAACTGTATCAGGAAACAGAGGCTGACTATGTTCAGCCTGGGAAGGCCAATGTCGAGCAGGCGCTGGGGGATTCCGTAGATACGGCCACTGTTGTGTCACATTTATTGAAGGTGTTGGATATTGAACCGCCTGAGGCGCCCCCTCTCAAGAAGGGGGAATTTTTTGGGGCCTGCAAGCCCCGTCTGGAATTCCCTACCCAGGGTCATTTTGATGCGCTGATCCTTAGAGAATGGGAGAGGCCCAGTCGGCTTCCTGGTGTGCCTCAGGGATGGGATAAGAAGTATCCTTTTCCGGTGGAGGCGGTTAAGCGCTGGTCTTCTCCTCCCGAGGTTGACGCGCCAGTTTTAGGCTTGACCAACTCTTCTGTGCTGAACACCCCTGGCGCCACTTCCCTTAAGGATGGCGAGGATAAGCGCCTTGATCAGATGGCGTGCCACGCATTTCCCAACGTGGGCTCGGCCCTGCGGCCTGTTAGTGCTGATCACTTTGGCTTCTGCTCTCCTGCTGCTGGAAGCCTTTTATACCTACTGGGTTACAGGTAACATAGGGTTAATTTAAAAAAAAAAATGGCATAGGGTCCCCCCTCCCGGGGAGGGGACCCCATTTTTGGGGGGGATTTTTAAGGGTTAAAACCCTTAAAAATCCCCCCCAAAAATGGCGTGAGGTCCCCCCTACACAGCGTAACCAGCCTGTGACCAGCTATGGGGGCTTGTAGAACAGGGCACAGGGGTCAGCTTTAGTGGCTCCTGGCCCTGCAGTCTACAAGCCGGCATAGCCTAGGGCCACGGCTCTTCTGCCCCCCCCCCCCCCTGGGCTTTGGGGAGGCAGGTAATTTGGGGGGCCAGGGGTTAATGGCAAGTCACCCGCTAGCCGCAGGTGACTTGCCAGACCCCTGAGCCTTGTGAACTGGTATAGGGGTCTCATGGACCCCTTACCAGTTCACAAAGGGTTAACAGTAAAAAAACAGACAGACACACTTTGCAATTAACTCCGAAGGGGTGGGGCTATCGGCGATCTGGAGGGAGGAGGGCTGTTAGGCCCTCTCCAGAAGGCGGAAGAGTGGGGGGGGTGATCGGAGCCCCCCCCCCCCCCCCCCCTGAAGAGGAGAGCCGGCGGGATCTAACGGGCACGAAGGTGAGTAGATGTCTTTTTTTTTTACAGGTAATTCCGGCGGCTGCTGAAACGGGGGGCAGATTGTGGGTTCCTGACACACAGGGTGAGGGGCAGCAATCTGCTCAACCAAACCTAAAAGCTCCTTTTATCAAAAGAGCAAAACGCAGACAAAACAGGGTACAAAATAACAAAAGGGTATTTACCTTTTGTCTACCAGATCTGATCACTGGATACAAGCCTGCTCTGCAGCTCACGTTTCCCGCACCGTCTGGTGCCTGAACATGGGGTTGGGATTGATGGCTTGCCAAGCTCGCATCCCACCATCAGTCACAGGAGTGCTGCCACACCCTCACTATTTATTGTAACTGAGGGGGTGTGCTGATGCCTGCCACATCCCCTCCATTTCAGTAAATGGAGAAGGCGCGGCTGTGCCCCTGTGACTTATAGCAGGAAGAAGGAGCCAGCACAGAAATGCCGGTGAATGGAGTTTAGGCCTGGGTGACACGGGAAGCATGGGCTGTGGTGCAGGCTCAGATAGAGTGATCAGGTGAATTACTGATCAACAGACTAGCACAATCAGATGTGTGGGACAAATGGTGAGTACCCTTTTGTTTTTTTTCATACCTTTCAGTTGACTGCAACAGGGTCTCAGTTAGTTTTGTGTGTCAGCAAATTACAGGCACACAACTGAAACTTATGGGTCAGGGCTTGTGATTTGGCTGTCTTTTTTCGTGAGCAGACACATGCTGTCTCATGATCTAGTTATACCCAAGTCTATAACTTAACACAGGGACATCCGCTAATGTTAGAGAAAAGACACATGTGCACCAGCATAAGAGGGTATTCTTTACTGTAATAGCAGTGAGACTATGGAAGTCTTTACCAGAGGAGGTCATGAGGAATAAACTTAAGGAGTTAAGTGGCTAGATGCCTTCCTGGCACGTAATAATATTACCAGCCTTGGCTACCACTGGATAGAGATTTTCTTCAGGCAGCAGAGAGACTAGGTTCACTCCTGTGCTCAGCCCTCAGTCATTTTCTGCTGACTTTAAAATGCAAGTGGGCAGGGCCAGCATCAGCACCCTCCAGGGGGCCCAATGACAGGGCTGGGCTTTGGGGTGTGCGACGGAGCTTGACCGCCACAGCTGTTGCCCACATCACCTCTTGGAGCGCCAGCAATGACTAAGGTGGCGGCGCATTCAGGGGGCATCCAGATTTGAGACATCCCTCGGTGATGTGACCAGACTCTTCACCACAAAGGGGCTCCGTGAGACCATGCGCCCAAGGGCCCACATAAACCTGGAGCCGGCCCTGCAAGTGGGTAAAAAGTACCAAGGGGAAAATATGTTTACAATTTTTTTTCTTTAGCCTATTATATAATAGCATTTCATTTTTACAGGTGTTTAATAAGACTTGTCCTTTAAAATCATAAAAAGTAGGTTTTAAAAGGATACACATTAAAGTTGTAGAAGAGCATAAATATAAGGTGCTATAAAAATATAAGCAAAAGGTGCTTGAATGAATTTTAATTCCCTGTACATAATCAGGTTTGGAAATGGAAAAGTTCTCTGGCGGATGTGCAGAGGACATTATCTGCAAATTGGTAAATAACAACCCCCTGTGGAGCATTTAATAAGGTGTGGAGAGTCTCTGCACATTTTAGTGAATAGCTCACTTAGTGTTGGTGAGGGGTTGCCCTGAATTATCTCAGAGGGTTGACAGTGATAAGTGACAATTAATTGATTACTAAAATACTTAATGGCTACAGTTAAGAGATTAGGGACAGTGGCTAGGGAGTATGGCTTAGAACAAACAACAGAAGTTTGTTAAGTGGGGCATCTATTTGCACTGGCTGTAAAGGGGCTGTAGTTAGTACAACACACCTGGTAAGTGTAAAACACGCAGATAACATCTGGTTTCATATGACCACCTGTAACATAATGGGATAATGCTATCTGCAGGGGACATGGCCATTCATTCCAAAGGGATGCAGTAAGCGGATGGTAAAATAAGCTGGCCAGAGACACCAGGGCTGTCTAGACCCTATCAAACTCCCTTTTTTTAAAAAACCTAAAAGGCATGGGATGCATTCATAGGTTTTAGCCCTCACTGAAACCAATGAATAAGCCAGTATCATGAAGCTGAGAAAAAAATAAAGGGCTTTGTGCTTCCATGAGCTATCATTATTATTGCCCATGTGTTAAACTGGGGTTCATGGCCCACCAATTTAACCGACTCCTGGGGTCCATCCATATGCAGTTTTGCACAATTCACTGTCACTATCACATTAATAGACAGTATGCCATTGAATACCAAAAGTCGATACGCTGTGCTCTCCTACTGCAGAAAAGAGCCATTGCCTATGGCTCCCGACATATAAAACTCGACAGCGTAATCATTATTATAATATAGTGAGCTATCTGTGCAGCACCACTTGAGTGCTGGGTTGTACCCAGGGCTGAAATTAAGAAATGGCTGACCAAGTTGTTCCCAGGCACTCAATAGATAGTGATGGCGGTCCCCAAAGTGGCACCTGAGTCCATTGAAAGGGGGGGTTCCTTGGAACCCTATGGGCCAATCCAAGCATGCACATCTATATACAAAACTGTAGTAAAGTGTATGGGAGATAGCAAGTTGCTGTGTCCAGGAACGGGCTTATAACTTATGGGGCCCCATGCAATTGCATGGGTTGTGTGGTGGCAAATCACGCCACTGGCCGTTCCATTTGTAAGTAGAAAAATTAAAGAGGAAATCCAGACATTCTATAACACCCCTTCCTTCTACTTTGCTAATACAAATTTGGGCAAAAACTTAAAAAAACAACTCAATGTAGCTGAAGCTAGGACTTTGAGTGAGACTTCAGTTACCCAGTCCATGGAGAAGAGCAGCTGCACTGCTCTCAGGATTGGACAACTGGCCTGTCACTCAAGTCCACAGCTGTTGCAGAGAGTTTCCCTCCACCCGCATTAGGGAAGTATTGCAGCGATCAGGTGATTTGTTTTAGCATTTTAATGCCCAAATCAAGCTAAGCTCAGGGGTAGGAAGCAGGGGCAGCTGCACTACTCCTGGGATTAGATGACTGACCTGTCACTCAAGTCCACAGCTTCTATGCAGAGCATCAGCCCCTGACGGCATCAGGGAGTATTGCAGCGATCAGGTCAGTTGTTTTATTTTAATGGCCAAATCAGCCTTAACTTAAGGAGAGGGAGGAGTGGCTGGGGGTTACAAAAAGCTTGGACAGCCTCTTTGAATACTCTAACCTTGATGGGCTCACACCTCCCCCCCCCCCCCCCCCCCCGTGCCAGTTCATGCTAATATTATTCACTCAGAATCAGCACGTCTGCATGTAACCTCACAATGGCAGCAGGCGTAATATATCCGCTAACCCAATTACACATTAACCCCCCACTAAGCAGAAATACTCACCTGCTCCCAGCCCAAGCCATTTTTGCCTGGCCTCAGCTGAGCACTGTAGTCTAAGCTCTCCATTGGCACTGGGTATCATAGGTGGATCCTTCTTTTCCCAGTCAGTGCAGCAGCCAGCTTGGCTGACACAAAATGCATAACGTGTATTGCAGAGTATACAGGGCCCTGATTTCAGTCTGGGCAGCTGGTGAGTATTTTTAACATCCAGCTTAATAGATGGGTTGAGAGGGAGACAAAAAGACAACTATTTGCAAAAAATCTCCTTTATTGGCTCCAATAAAATAAATGCATGGCATCCAGCATGTCCCGACTCCCCACCATCCAAAGTGATGCGTTAATCTTACCTGAGGGACAACTATTATTAAACACGCATGAAAATTGAATATTATTATATGATGGCTACAATAAAAGAAAGAAGCCTGACAGGGGTAGAGTGGCAGCATGTCAACAAGAGTGTCTGCTCAAAATAGTTCACGTGCAGTGCTTTGTCTTTAAGAGGTCCAGTCAAAAATGACTTAATCCTAACTATGCAGCAGAGGGGGCTTCCAGGATCGGCTTCGTAAGCTGGGAGACAGGGCCACTAATACTCACCTATTCCTGAATCCTTCCATGGCAGCCATAGACAACCTTCCCTGATCAGCTGCTTGCAGTCACGTAGGGCATGGAATGCAGAGGGGTTAAAGGGCCAGTCCAGCCTTCTGATGATTGGCACTGGATTCTAGGCACAGTAAGTGTGTTTATTTTTATGTAACCCCCCAGCACTGCTTCAGCACAAGGGGAGGGTGGCAGGGAAGGGGTGGTTACGTAAAAAAAAAACACTTACTTTGCCTGCAATCATCACAGTGATGACGCCACCAGCTTTTCTTCGGGCTGCTGGGTGCAGTCCCGCCAATCTGTTCACATGTGTAGGTGCGGGCACAGCGAAGGGAGTGCACACAGCATGGGAAGCACCTGCTCCCGGCGGCACCTAGGATTGGCGCAGCTCTATTCAACTCATTTAATGAAAAGCCCAAACCTTTTAAAAACTATTCCCCATCATCTAAAATTAATATATTTAACTTTTTTAGTCATTTATTTTTTTGTTCTTTCCATCACTGGGCTTCAACTGTTCAGGACTCTAGGATATGGGCGCTGCCATCTTGACTCAGAAGTATCACATACTGAGGAGAGAAGAGGGGGTAAAAGTACAGGGGTGGCGGGTTATAGCTGTGTGCCACACAGACAGAGCAGAGCTGGGGTCAGGAAAAGGACAGTAATCCCAGAATGCAGAGCAGCACAGTCAGAAAACAATTCCTGTTTGTAGGCAGCCTGACACTCCATGTTCCACCATCTTGGATGTTTAAAGGCTCATAAAATGCAGTAGATGCAGGTAGGGTGATTTTTAATTTGGGCAAACTGTATGTACAGAGTGTGGGAAACATATAAGATCTTATTCAGGGTGAAGGTCCAGTTTAAGTATCAAAGTCTTCATTGCCTGTTCTCCAGTCCTGCTTACAAGTGCTGATGCACTTGAAATGTGCGTCGGGCATGTCTGTAGCAGGTGAAGGAAATGACAGGCACAAACTGAAACTTATGATGGGTTTGTGTGTGTAAATAAAGTCTATTAGCAATATTTCTTTTTCTACAGCCTATCATATAATAACTTTTTATTTTTACAGGTGTACCTTGATAGTTGACCTTTAACTTATCAGTCTGAACTATTAAAAGCTTTTGGCAGCATCCAGGGAATCCTCCAGTAAGCCAGAATCATAGTACTTTTAGCCTGAAAGTGAAATCTGCTTCTTGCACTAGTTGGGTTATAATCCAGTAGGTCCTCATGGATGGGGGCCACAGATCTATTGCAGATGTGCGCTGTCGCATTGGGATGTATACTTTGTTGGCATGGTGGTCCCATGTTTTGTATAAATATTAAGGCTTTTGGGGACATACTGCACATAAAATGAGGCCAAGTTGCAATTCTATAGTTTACAGAACCATTTTTGTTTATTAAATATCTTGTCGCCCTGAGGAACAAATGTCACTCAGTATGGACAGTGCGTAACAATGCAGCTGCTGAGAATGACACCACTGCCTAGCATACAAGCGCGTCCATATTCCCAGCGACTTATTAACGTCACATTTGTTTGTTGACATGGAATATATTTTAAAGCTTCCTCTACCCAGCTCTGAAATCATTTGTAAACTAAACATTTCTCATTAGCAGCTGTATAGATGTATCCATCATCTTCTATTACCCCAGAACAGCTGGAGCTGACTGTGCTGCCTGCACATTCCACACATTCACCCAGGGGCAGTATTCAGCCTCAAACTAGGCAATTTTCCTGGTTTCTTGCAATCTGGAACTTGGTGGACTAGCTGTTCACTTAGAGGCCGATTCATTAATAGCGCCAGGTAGCGACAGATGAGCGCCAGTAGCGTGATTTTCACAGCGCCAGCTAGTATTCGCTGTGCTTGACAATTTTTTATTTATTTTTTTTTTTTCTTACTTAAAAAAAAATCATAACATTGCAGAAGTGGTCACAGAATTTTTGACATTAAAAAAAAAAAAAAAAAACATTAATAGCAATTATGATTATTTAAAGATTGCTCCATTGAAATGCATTGGACAACGCCAGGGAGCGTCAGGTCATACCTGTCGCTGTGATGGGATTAGCAGCGGCGCTGTTCGTTGCAGTCGGCTACATGATGAATCCCGCGCTAGCCGACGCTCTCGCCGGCGCTAGCCTCATTTAGCATGATAAATGCGTCATTGTGACCGCCGCCGGGCGTACTTGATTCGGTAGCCGCCGTTAGCTGGCGGTACCTGGCGCTCGTCAGACACTACCTGGCGCTAGCCCTTGATAAATAAGGCCGTTATTCTACCACTTTCTTTTCCCTTTTTTAATGGACCAAGATGGCCCAAAGCATGCATTTCAGTGGAATTTGCCCACCCAGCCCAGGAAATCATTGATTGCACCTTTACATTCCTGGGGGGTTATGTGGGGTTATGGGGGGTTATGTGTGGCGGGGGTCCAGTATTCTGGATGCCCCCTCTCCCCAGCCTGTCATATAGTGGCAGCGCTGTTTGCCATCAACAACCTTCACCTAGGTTGTTTATGGCCTGTGAGCAATCTCAAATCGTGATTAGAAGTAGCAGCCACTAACCACCATACACCAATTAGGGATAAATATTATATAATTTTTTTATTACATAAATAGATTATGCACACAAAAGGAAATTAATTAGAATTTCACATTGCCACACTGACCCGTCCATGGTATCAGGAAAATCCAAAGGAAACAGTACATGGAATGTCACTATATAACACACTATTGACACGCTGACCAGTGCCACACATTGGTTTTCAGTGTGGGCCCTCCATGGCATCCCAGGAATACTAGATGCGAGTACCTATATTATAGCTGCATTGCATCAGACTTTTGATTTAGCTCCAATTGGCACCATTGACTTGTAGTTGTGTATGTGTTATGCATTACTATTGCAGCCTATTGTATTGCTTTATAGCTCATGGACTGTCCTATTATGCAGACTACCATTAGATTTGGAGACATAATATAAGCGTTTATATGGTGATAGTCCATGTACTGTTTCCTTGGGTTTGTCCTGATACCATAGTCAGGCCATCATAAGTGGTTTCAATTAATTCCCTTGTGAGTGCAATTTCTATTTATCAAATAAACATATATTGTATTTATCCTTAATTTGTGTATGGTCGTTAGTGGCTGCCTTCATCCCTAGTGTTTGTTCCTATCACAAATCATGATGCCCCCTAGGGAAGGATTTACGATACTGTTAGAGAAAGGGCAACTAATCGCTTCCCCTCTGAGATTTGTGTATACGTTACATTGAATACATTATTTTGCTAGCCAATAAAGGAGCTGATCACACATAGCATACATGTCTATAGGTATGCAAAAAACGATAATCAGTATATTGTTACATTTGAGTGTGTCATTGCACTTGTCAATCTTTGTACTTTTATAGATTTATTTTTAAAGGGCCATGAAAAAATCAGATACAGGCTACATGACAGGATAATTATTCCATCCCTACAGCATTTAAATGTGACATGGGGGTAAATTCCCGGGTAATTTGGTGGGTGTTACCTCATGCCCTTAAATGGCCTCAGATTCCACTATTAGCATGACTGGCTAAAAGACTTGTTACATCTGACAGCTTCCTTCTGAAATACGACTTCAAGGCTCATCCCAAATGTATGCAGGGGCTGCTTTTTTTTAGAAATCCCACTTAATAGTAATGTGCACCTCAATTCAATTCACTTCATTATCCACCACGTACTTTGGAGATGGACGAGCAATTCCTTGTGGCATACTTTGCAATGTGGGAAAAATCTTCAAAATGGTTAGTATACAATACAGCATAATTATTATTATTATTATTATTGTTTATTTGTATAGCGCCATCATCTTCCGTAGCGCTTTACAAAGTAGTAATTACAGACAGGGTAGAAACATACGATACATATACTATTTCAAATGCAGTTTTACAGAGATGACAATGGATATTCTGAGTACAAGATACAATAGGGGAGAGAGCCCTGCCCTTTGCGAGCTTACAGTCTAAAGGGCGAGCTTACAAAGAAACACATACAGTAAATATCAAATACTAGTGCAGGTTGGTAGAATAAAATAAAGGTGTTTTCTCAGCTATGAAGTTATGAAAATAAATGTCTCGGACATAATGCAGAGTATATACAACTGTTGTAAACAATTATACTCTTGAATGGCTCGTCCAAATTATATGTAAACAATATACGGTAATCTTCTAAACAATTTAATAGCTAAAATATTATTAATAATAATAATAATAATAATAATAATATATATATATATATATATATATATATATATATATATCCCGCCTGGCTCAATTAAGATAGGCAAACAAATATATAAATATTAATAACTGGCCAATGGTAACGCAATGGATACACGCAAAAGACTGTAGGATCTTTGGACATCCGGTAAATTCCAAGGACACTGAGACAAACGGTAAATAAAAATATATATTGTTGGTAAAATAACACAAGATGTAATCCAATCTGACAAAACAACAAGATACCACACGCTATGATCAGAGTTATATGACCGGCATACACATATATAATGATTAAGGCAAACTTAAGAGCATTACCGGACCAGCAACTCGTACAATTACAGGGGAGACCACAAGCAGACCTTTCAGCTGGCAGCCTTTTGCCTCCTTTCTCCGCTCTCTCGGACCCCCTTTCTAACAGGGCCTCCTCTCCTCCAATTTTACCCCAATATCACTTTGATGTCCAGTCTTGTCCTGCCAGTGTTGCTAGACTAAAACTTGTGGACCTGTTTTGCTGGACTCTCAGGTGGGCAAGTATCAGGATTTCACAGCCAATGAAATTGGATTTGAATATTCTCAAGATCTTCCCTCCTAAACTGATTTGAAAAACCTGTATTTTTTTGGGGTGGGGGAATGGAATGTGGGCCGACCAGCCTCTGGCCCTGTAAGGGACATTGGCCTACCTGAATGTCCCAACTAGTCAAGCGCAATTGATTATACATACAGAAATAGATTAAAAACATTACACACTATTTTAACAATATTAATTTTCCATAAAGGCCCCTTACTTACACTATAATAAAATATTTAATACCAGTGGAGGTCAGTCATCTAATTTAAGTAGGTTCCTGGCATTTAACCATAGTAGTTATAACTTTGTTATGCTCTTGTTCAGTGGATAGCAGTGGGGTAAAACCCACATCTAGGTGTTGAGGTCCTACAAGATGTAACCTTAAAACACCGCCCGGAAGGGAGACACTGGGATAAGGCATGACCCTGATGAGGTCTGCACTGCCTAGGACAAAATGTTTTTTTTCTTACTGTTTTAAAATTAACTCTTGTTTTACAAATACTATTTTAACCTTTAGTTAACCTATGGTAAGATCTGCGGTTTTACAACAGGGAAACAGGTAAGGAATTTGTAATGAAAACTATTTGTGGAATACTTAGCTCTGGATTTTGTCAAGTACTTTATCAAGCCAAGGGAATGCCATTCCTAGCAGGAGTGATTGTCTTCTGACATGAACCAGAGTACCTCTAAATCAGGTGCATCCCCCACATGCAGGTGCCTACCAGGATTCTAGCAGTATTGATGGATAGTTTGGAAAGAGCAAAGTGAGGCTCCTGTATAGTGTGCCCGTTGGAGGCTATCATTCATACTTATTGCCCATCACTGGCCATTTAGCACAAAAATCTGTATAGAATTACAGTCCTGTGTAAATCTGTACCTGTTTACAAGTTGAGGTATACTTTATTCACATTGGGGAACTTCAGATTCTGAAACAGTGTGGGTGTGCGTATATGTGTTTGCCTAGCACGAATGCTAACTGTCTGGGGCAATGTAGAAATAACTAGACTTGTGTTTCATTTTGATTTTGATGGTGAAGTGCCAGTTAGAAAGTCATCCAACTCTCCCTCCAACCTCCTCCACACACTTTTACCTCCAAGCAACTCTCTTTCATCACTTGGCTCTAATTTGGAATGAAATGTATTCTAGAGGCCATGCTTTTAACACCTCAACATCATCTCCCACCTCCTTTAGATTGCAAGTTTTTGCTAACATTACCATTTTTGTACATTTGTTACTTTAGCGAGGGTTATGGCTTAGCCAAAAATGCTAATACGATAAGAAGACACTTGCAGAGATGGGTTTGCCATAAATGAGCAGGAACATCTGTTCTTCAATTGGGTAATAACTAATTGGTAGAAGGGTTTTGTATTTCTGATTTCTATAAGACCATATAAGACCATATTCTTATGTGGAAAGTGAATTAAAGCAGACCTCCAGTCAAAAAAACAAAGCCTAGTAAATTAATCCCCTAAAGCCCCCCAGCTGACAATCAACGACTTAAACTATTTGCAAGGACTTAATCCAGTGCAGATTTTATGGACTAGCAGGCAGATTTTGTGCTCCTAAACTGCATGGGAGTGGCCATCTTGCCATTAAAGTCCTGCTTTTCAAAAACCCAGTCTCACAGTCAAAATGACCTCAAACCACTGTGCAGTCATCCCTTATTTCTAGGCAACAGTACAAAGCCATCAACTGTAACGATTCATCACTGCTCAGAAAGGTCTTAACACATTGTAACACATTGTATTGATGTTGTAAACAACGGTATCAATGCTCTGTGGCTGCGAACCTGTACATTGTAACAGCTCCCCTCTCTCACACCGACAATTCCTTCAGCAGATGTTCAGTCAGTGTGTATGTGTGTGTGTGTGTGTGTGTGTGTGTGTGTGTGTGTGTGTGTGTACGCGTGTGTCTGTGTGCAGTTTGATAGACAAGCCTCCCCGTGTTTCTGAGACATATATCTCAGTCTAGTGTGGGCTGCTGCTGGCACAGCCCCTCCCTTATGCTCATGTGTAAGCAGGACTCTTAGCAAGATGGCCGCTCCTATGTAGTTCAGGAGCACATATTCTGCATGCTATTCCACAACACCTGCATGGGGTTAAGCCCTCTGAAACAGCATTCGCCACTGATCTTTAACCTCCTTAGTGGTGATCCCGAGCGTGACTCGGGGTTAATTTGCGCTGTAAGTAGCGGTAACCCCGAGTCACACTCGGGATCTATTTGGCAGAGGAGCAGGGCGGCGCAGTCTCCTTACCTTCTCCCTGCGATCCAGCGATGTCCCCGCTGCGATCGCAGGTGAGAGCCGCGGCTGCGGCGTCCGTCTCACTTCCTGGTTCTGTCTCTGTGAGCCGCAGAGGCTCATGGGGGCGGAGCCGTGCGTCAGAGACAAATGTAATGGTAACGCTTTCGTTACCATTACATTTGCCTCTATCATAACGCCAGGGGGGTTAAAGGAGGTTGGTTATGGGAGCAATTTACTAAACTTTCTTATATTTACTGGAGGTCTGCTTTAAAGAATCATTCATCACTAACAACTTCTGGATTGTCAGCATGAAATGTCAAAGAATCTTGTTGTAAATGTCACTTTTACCACACAAGTTCCCTATTTGTCATCGGGCAGGCATCTCAATCCTTAGCAGATTTTGCCCCAAAGTCCTTGTGTACAAAATGGGAACCATCTGTCCAGTCCCAGTGTGAGCTAAATATCTGGACTATTAGCATGACAGTACTAGGAGAAATGAAGTCATATCAACAGATTTTCTAACCATGCCAATCTACTCATTGCCAGTTGGATATGAATTTGAACCATGAGATATTTATTTTATAACAGGTGCTAATTGGCAGATAAGGGGTCTGATTCACCAAGTCTAAAGATCTAAACCAAGCAAGACTTTCCCTGGTACGCACAGTATTAATTCCCAGGGTAATCTAACATTGTTTTGCTCATTAGCAACAAACTTGTAATAAACAACCTCTACATAGGCTAAACCAGGGTGCACCAATATTGCCAGGTCACATGTATAACTAGTTATGCAAATGGAATACACCGCTGTTGCCTAGTACACATTTTTAGTAGTTGCCAAATTAGGGTCAAAAACATATGTGATATACTTAAAGGGTAATTCCGCTTTCAGTGGCATTTTTAAATGTTTTCATTAGTGTGTGCAACTCTGGGTTTACCTTAGCAATGTACTCAACTGGTGCATTAGATGTACAGATCAGAGATTCCTGACTCTAGCTTGCTAATCGCCTGATTGGCTAAGACACAGGCAGCAGGCTTAACCTATTGTTCTGTAATTCAATATATTCACATAGTGAAGATCACAATCTTGTAACTAAAGGGTTACTGGGAGCCTTCCCAGCTGGGAAGGGTTATTACTGCTGCTTGATTTAGCCAAAGCTAGTAACATGCTCATCTGTTACATTGGAGGTATTCTGGGATATGTAGTCTACTGAAGGCCAAAAAAACACTCCCATCCAAGGATCACAGCCACACAGGAATAAAGAAAACTTAGAAACAGCATGCTGATAAGTAAATCACAGGTATGGGGGACAATCCTAACACAAATGTTTATTTTATATCCCGGAAAACAAAAAGACAGAACACTAAAAACCTGACAAAAAGGGAGTTTTCCTTTAAGTGGTACTAAAATATTTATAGAAACCATAAATAGACCTCACCTCCATCCAAGATAAAGGTTAAAGACTCGATAGCTAAGGACACCAAAGAGAAACTCCAGCATGACTAAAGGGGGCTCATTCTTTCCCCCAAAACGCATTGCTCAGGGTCAGCTTACAGTCCTCTATGGGATCCTTTAAATGTTAGTTATTAAAATGTTTGACACCAAGGACAGCTGCCAGAACTTTTTTTTGGTGCAAATGTATCTAAATGTTTGCCCCCCCGAAATGCATTGCAGTTGTAGGGTACGGGAAATGGGACTTTTTGTCCCCATGTAAGTGCTTTATTCACCAATTTTAAATAACTATAGTAAAAGCTAAGCTTTAACAATTTTTCACTGCGGGGTTTGGCTGTGCTGGACTTTCTCTGTTTCAACTCATGTGTCTGGGGATTTCAGCATGCTTTCTGTGCATTAACCTAACCCTACTTTAATAGTTAAGCCTTGTTAAGCTGTGTGAAACTACAATTTTTCTTTGGATATATTTTTGAAGAAGTTTTAGGAATTCCAAAAGTCACCTCTAGCAGCAGGTGACTTGCCAGACCCAGAGCTTTGTGAACTGGTATATGGGTCTCATAGACCCCTTAACAGTTCACAAACAGTAAACACACAACACACAGTAAAAATGACTTTATTAAAAAAAAAAAACATTTTCTTTACTCACCTCCGATTGTCAGATCCTGAGTCCCTCGCCGATCCGATGGCAGATGGCGGCAGATCAGAGCATCCCCTACCTCTCTACTGCTCTGCCCAGCGATCACCGGGCATCTGACAGTTGAGCCGCCGAGAGCCGGGATGACACTCGCATGGCGATGTCATCTGCGGGGATACTCGGCATGATGGCGGCGCTCATCAAAAAGGCAGGGGGAGAGGGCCCGTTGGCCACCCTCCTGAAAACCGAAGAGGCGGGGGGGTGATCGGAGGCCCCCCTGGAGAAGAGGAGAGCCGGCAGAAGCGATCGGGCACTGAGGTGAGTAAATGTCTTAGGAGGAGACCTAATTCAAAAGGGAGCTGGGGCCTGGCTGATAAATTGGGCTTAAACTTTTACAATTATAACCTTCTATACTTAAAGCGGACTTTCAGCATGATTTAATGAAAAGCCCAAACTCTTAAAAAATTAAGAAATTAAAAATACGTTTTTAGTCGCTTACTTATTATTCTCCCCCACTGGGCTGCAACTCTGTTCAGGACTCTAGGATACGGGCGCCGCCATCTTGACTCAGAAGCATCACATATACTGAGGAGAGGAGAGCGGAATGAAGTACAGAGGGTGGGGTTATAGCTGTGCTTTGCACAGACAGAGCAGAGCTTGGGGCAGGAAAAGGACAGCAATCCCAGAATGCAGAGCGACACAGTCAGAACACACTTCCTGTTTGCAGGCTGCCTGATGCTCATGTTTAAAGGCTCATAACTTTCAGTAGATGCAGGTAGGATGATTCTTAATGTGGGCAATCTGTATGTACAGGGTGTGGGAAACATATAAGATAGACTCTTATTCAGGGTGAAGATCCGCTTTAAGGTAAGGAAGCTGTGGTTATACCCAGTAGAGTCTTTCAAAAGGATCTATTTTTTACTTAATATGTTCCTGTTTTTATTGGTACAAAATGTATTTATATTGCTAAATGCATGTGAATAAAAAGAAACTTGCAGGCTGGCAGACATAAAGCCAGTGAGCTCAATTCCTAATATAGGCTAGATGCTATTATGATACATTGCCCATGCGTGTCTCCCTGTGAGATCATACACCGGGTTGATGTATTTACACAAATAAACCTGGGAAATGACTACTTCAGACAAGCTTAAGTGTGCTGTGAAATGACTCAGATAAAAGAAAAGGCTGCCTTTGCCTCTGGAGACATTTTAACATTATTGTAATATGTCTAATGTTTAGCATTAACATAATATTGCTGTACTATTAAAGTATTATTTTTGGCATAATTCTTTTATCCATGATCACCCCTATTTTATTCTGTGTGCACCCAGGTATTTGCTTTGCAGAAGAAATGGATCTGCTGACCAGATGTGCTTTCATAAAAAAACTGTACTAAAAACAATTAAAAATAACGGGGGATATACAAATGATTCCAGTGAAGTAGATATTTTTTACAAACATGGAAGCTTAAGGGAAAATGTGCCTCCCAAATTAGTTTGAAAACCCTGAATGCTGCCAAATGCCCAACTTTGTAAAACACCGTATCTACTTCATTAGAATAGCTCTACCCCTTTATCTATAAAAGTACCACTTTCTTTAAAGGGGCAGGGAATTTTCTTAAATTACTTTAGGTTCCTTTTAACAACCGCTGCCGAGGTATCCTTGTTTGGGATGCCTCTAGATTAAATATTCCTAATAAGCTATAATTGGCCATGAAGCTCTTTAGGGGGCAGGAAATAGCTGCGCTCTTCAGTGACAAATGTCCTCTATTGGAGGAGCTGCAGCTGCTTTTTTATGTTCCCCATCAAATGCAGCTCTGCTAGAACAATGGTGAAAATGTCTTTAATATAGGGCTCACCATTGACACAGAGGTATAGGTTAGGTTAGTTGTCTCATGAACTCGGACCCATACTGACCCAGAGTTGCAAAGAAGGGTTTTGTTCTGCTTTTAAAAGAAAACAAAACAATATTTTATTTATTATTGTTTCCCACTTTATTATGTGTTCATTTGCAAAGCTGCTCCTAATATTGCAGAGGATAACCCCCATTTTCTAGTGTTTGGGTAATTGTATTACCCATTTATAGGGATTTCTTGTCCGAGGAGCATCTGGAACCCCGTGTGTCCTGTATGTTTCAGCTCAGTCTTTTTTCACAGAAACTCAGCTAGTCTGGTCATAGACTGCTGGGAGCAGCCATGGTCAGAATATCACCCCCTCCTGTTGTTACAGTATTTCACACATTGTATTCAGGGGAGTTCTCTCCAGGCACTGCCTCACCTCCCTCCATCTGGGTCATCGGCTCCTTATCTTAAAGCGGTCCTTCACTCTGAATAAAAGTCTATCTTATATGTTTCAAACACCCTGTACATACAGATTGCTCACATTAAAAAGCATCCTACCGGCATCTACTGCATGTTATGAGCCTTTAAACATCCAAGATGGCGGCTCATGGAACATCAGGCAGGCAGCCTGCAAACAGGAAGTGCCTTCTGGCTGTGCTGCTCTGCATTCTGGGACTGCTGACCTTTTCCTGACCCCAGCTCTGCTCTGTCTGAGCAAAGCACAGCTATAACCTTCCCCCTGTACTTTATCCCGCTCTCCTCTCCTCAGTAAGTGTGATGCTTCCGAGTCAAGATGGCGACGCCCATATCCTAAAGTCCTTAACAGAGTTGCAGCCCAGTGGGGGAAGAATAATAAGTAAGTGAAGCGAAGGAAAACAAGAGAAGAGAACTTTTTGCTCCTTTTTAAACTGTAGTAAAAAGTGTCATCTACCTCCATTGTCTTCCTATCTGGTGATTTTCTAACAGTGAAATTCTCAAGCTTTTTTATCATAAAATACTTTTTTACTACCATTTTTCATCTCTGAATACTGAATACAGTGAAATGTTTCTTTTGACTACCGAAGAATGCAATGCATAGATACAATAAAAAGTAAAACAAGTATTGTATATAAAAAATAACAAAGAACATAAACACAGAAATTCAGAGTAACATACAGAACCATTTCCAGCCATTTTCAGATTACCAAGACCGATCTGACAGCAGAATGCAGTATATGGCAAGATTGTTCAGTTAAAATTGAGGGCGTTTATGCTAACACAGAGCAATTATCATGCAAGGAATCACTAAAGCGACCACAATTTGGGGATAGTTGTGCCAGGGAAACAGCCGCTGCGATGACGAGAATTGCTTAATCAGTTGGCCGTCATATTATTTCGTTTGATGTATTGTCCTGGTTTAGGCTCTGGATTGCCCGAAGAAAAAAGCTCCTCCTAATACCCTTGGTATTGTCTCTTAGGGTGTGCAAGTGGCTTGATGGCAGCAATGAGAAGGGGGTATTTGACTGAGCTCAGAATTCTCTACTTTTTCACAAGAACACAAAAACATGGCTGGACACAGGAATATGGCTGTATAAAGGAACATAACGAAACATAACACAACTGGATACAGGAACACAGCTGCATACATGAAACACAGAGCACTGCTCGATACAGGGTACACAGAACACAGAGAGGGAGCCCAAGCATGAGGGAAATGTTGCCTGGGTGCTGACTGCATGTCAGATGTGAGATGTAAACTCTCTGTGCAACAGCTGACCACCCAGTGCCCTGGCACATCTCTGCCATGTTTGTGGCTGTACAACACCTCTAGATCAGTCATAGTTGGAGCTTGTGGGTGGTAAGTATTCTGGGTATTCATGTTTTTCAGTAAATGCATATTAAAGAAAGTGTTTCTGAGTGTCACAGTGGCATGTGGCAGATTAGTTACACAAACTGGCACTAGTTAAAGGAAACAAGCTGAAAAACATGGAAAGCTCTGCACTAAAACTGCTTAACTGAACCCTGGAAGAGAAGGTCATGCCTGACTAGGCCTCAGGAATCCTTTGATGGGAGAACATGGCCCTGGCAGTCTAATGAGTGCGGTGCAGTGTGCCTTCTTGTGTACTCTGTAAGTAATGATCCCATATACTTATTCTTTCTGGTGGAAAGAGCTTGCGCCCTACACGATGGGGGTGGAACCTGGACATGAAATGACCTTGAAATGCACCATAGAAGTAGGAACACTCTGTCTAACCCTCTGCAGTTTGTTCTTTTGAAAAGTCTTAGTTTGTTCTAATCTTAGGTTATTTTTATCACTTTGAAAGATAATTAAAACCACATTTAAAAATTGGCAATACAATGGCCCAGCTTCAAACGGATAATTCAGTAGTTAAGTTGTTTAGCCTGTGAACACTGCAGTGGCCATGATGTATCACACAGAAATCTACTTTCAAGAGTGCTTTTAGTAACAATATTGTATATGTTTTGGTACGTCTTCAGAAGACACCTCGTTTTATTATATAACAAGATAATTAGAGCTTATTAAGTTGCCTCTTATTGCTTAGGCAAACTGATTTCTAGTCTCTAAGGCTAGACAACCTTACCTTTTAAGATGAAAAGCTTTGGTGCCCATGACAAAATAATCCTAAACCCAAATGTACCTAAGCTGAAATCAAAGTGCAATCAAATGTGTTTCCTTTATAGAAAATCCAGGCTGGAGCTATAAATGTAGGCATGCACCAAGCCCAGAGCCTTCTTCTGGTGTCTTCCATGTATTTGCAACCCAAACTAAACCCTAAAGTTTGTTCCTACAAGCTACTAAAATGTTTGACTGCTGTTATGTTACAAAAAGCTATTATGCCATATATTATAAGGAGACATTTACTTCAACAGAGTTGCAAGCCGCCATTTGGAGAGACCCATGTTAGGCTTGATATAGCGAGGTAAAAAGACCAAACAACTCTCTATTCGAAGGTAAAGGAAAAGAGGCACTATACTAGAATGGAAGGTATTTACACAGCACCCAACACAAGGAATAATAGAGGCCGATTCATTAATAGCGCCAGGTAGCGACAGATGAGCGCCAGTAGCGTGATTTTCACAGCGCCAGCTAGTATTCGCTGTGCTTGCCCGGGGTTTGCTTGTTGACAGCGACTCAGTCGGTGTGCAGTAATGTTGAATACGGGGTTAGGAGTCGCTGTTTCACAGGTTCCGCGTTGTATGGGTGCGCCTGACAGCGAATGGCCAGAGCGAACGGCTTGCTGCAGATTTGCGCTGTGAATTCCTTGTTTAAACCCCAGAGCGCTGGCGGCGATGTGTGTAAATTAGTTTTTAACCCCCAAACAACCTTTTTTTTTTATGTAAAAATTATACAAGTTTTTCTAAACATTTTGTAATATGAATACATGAATATCAGACCTGTAATATCAATTCTGCACAATTTTTTTTTTTTTTTTTTTTTACTTAAAAAAAAATCCTAACATTGCAGAAGTGGTCACAGAATTTTTGACATTAAAAAAAAAAAAAAAAAACATTAATAGCAATTAATTATGATTATTTAAAGATTGCTCCATTGAAATGCATTGGACAACGCCAGGGAGCGCCAGGTCATACCTGTCGCTGTGATGGGATTAGCAGCGGCGCTGTTTGTTGCAGTCGGCTACATGATGAATCCCGCGCTAGCTGACGCTCTCGCCGGCGCTAGCCTCATTTAGCGTGATAAATGCGTCATTGTGACCGCCGCCGGGCGTACTTGATTCGGTAGCCGCCGTTAGCTGGCGGTACCTGGCGCTCGTCAGACACTACCTGGCGCTAGCCCTTGATAAATAAGGCCGTTAGATTTACCTTACATTTACTTCAGGCGGTGTTGCCTATCTTCTGCAGCTCAAGTTCTCATTCTAAACTAGGCCATGTAAGTCACTGTACCAGACACCTAAACAACATTCTTATTTACCAGACCAGCAACTAGATTTATCAAAAATGTCCAGTCAAGTACTTTGTACTGTGGGTATATTTTGGCACTCAAACCATAGTAGATACTGCCACTGTTTAGCCAATTACCAAGCAATGTTAAAGGAGGATTGGCAACTGTAGTGTGGGCTTTTTAAACCAAATATGTCTTAGTGTCTTTTCTCTTTTAAATAAGCCAGTTGGCAGTTTAACAACTTTTTATACTTTGAGAATATTTAGTTAAAGCTGGATTCAAGCATATAACCCCTTGAGCCCATGAAGGATCTTCCCTAGCTAGCCTTTAGTGACATGCCTAGTATACTTGGAGCAATTCTATGTATTTAGGATAAACCATTTCCTATTGCAAGTCATGTCTTGTACATGCCCCAGGAAGTGTTGAGGGTGCAATTCAGTAACAAAGCTGTAGAGCTTTAACAAAAGGAACTTGATTTGTATTTTCATCATCTTAGGGGAATTATAAAGTCCACCCAGGTCCTAGAGGCCATCTCATGCCCCAGGGTGAACAGATGAGCTCTTTGGGAAAAGATTTGCTCTTCAGATAAAGTTCATCTTTAAGTGTCCAAAGAAAGCAAAAGTCCAAAACTGTCCCAACTCCAATGTTTTATTACATTTCCCCTTTGTTTTCTGGCGTCTCGCATTCCTTTAATTAATGTGAAAAAAGACCTTATATCCACAGGCCCTGTTTTAGCATACTAGTTTCTTTTCCTGTTCCCATAGCTTATTCCCAGATTTCCAGTTGGCTTTTGCTTATGTGGGGAATGGTGGTGCTGTAAAGCTCTGAACATGAATGTGATTCAAGTTTATCTTGAGGATGGAGGTTTAAAATAACTTGTTGTGGGACAGCTTTATTATTGGTAATAAACATATTAACAAGTTATCCACACATTAATTTAATAAATTATGTTGAGGTGTTTTAATGTCAGAAGCACAGGAAAGGGTTGCCATTTACCTATTCACTTATACACCTGGCATCAATATATATCTAGCCAGGCTTGTTTCTCTCGTTTTAATGGAAGGAAAAGGACATACGGGGTGACAGGCTCTGTCACCTCTGATAGACTAAACCTGTCACCCCTGGATTTTATTCCTAGCATAAGAAGATAACAATGAGCTTGGCCGGAGTTTTATTCGGTTCAGGTGTATAGGTGACCCATCCTCTCATTAGCCAAGGCGTTTATATGGATTTTTAATACCACACAATTTCGCGATAGGGCTCCTTTAAGCTCCACTTTAGTTGTTGATCTCTAAATCGCACACTGGTTAGAAAAATTGGCCTTTTAAAAAAGATTTTACTTAAAAAAAAAAACATGACATTTGGCAACATCTAGGTCCTGCGTTTACAATATTGACAAGTCACAATCCAATCAGTGTGTTTAATATGATTAATAAGCATTAAAGCAGACCAACACCCCCAATTTTTACTAGCATCCCCTGAATTGCTGCCCCCATGAGGATTACCTTTTGCCAACTTTCACTGCTCCAGCTTCACTCTAATCCCAGATAATGGCGCTTATTTTAGCTGTAAAGCTCTGCTCCCTCCATTCCTTGCCACTGATGTCATTGCCACACTGAGGTAATGACTGCTCACATGTCATGTTACAGAGAGGGACAGCAATAAAAAATCAGTGTTCCAGGACAATTCGAAATACAAAATTATTAATTTCTGCTTCTACACCCTAATAGGGGAGTATTGGCAAATGTATTTTACAAGTTCATTGGGTTTTGGTCCGCTTTAAACACTTCAATACTTTTGTGCCCATTGTGGTCTATGGGATCTCTACCTGTAGTGCTGCCTGTGCTGCAAACTATATGGCGCTGATAATGAATTAGGCGCAGGCTGGCAGCCGCATCGGCTCTGCCTGCTTTTCACTTGTTCAACTGGGCTCTCAGTGGCAAAAAAATGGCGCTGAGTGGCATTAACAGACGCTGACGCTTATAAGTCCCAATATTTTACAGTGTGTACAAAGTAAATGTTGGACATGTATCATTGCATTGCTTATTAGACGAAAACTTTAGAAATAGGTTTTTTGACTTGCCTTGCTGAAAGTTTGTTTTGCAATTTCTATGAATGGCCAGTAAAGATGTTAAACTCACTCATCTGCCATACAACTAGTAAATGCATGTTAGCTCAGAAATTCTGCAGCATTACCGTACATGTCATTCACATTAAAATAATAGTATTACCACCATCATAGTCTGCGGTAGGGCGATGACAAATTTGTGTGTACACTGCAAGCACAGGGAGCACATAACACTGAGGAATAGTAAAATCACAGTCACTTGTTGAGAACTGTAACTGTCTCCCATACTCTGCATCATTTTGTGTCTGTTGGCAAAGGACAACCACTTCTTTCAGAAAGAGTTACTGTTGTTACAGTGTAGGCGAGCTGAGTTTAACCCTATAGGGAGAGAGATTGAGCATTTCTTCAAAATGTTACTTAAAGTGGACCAAACCCCAGTTTAGTCAATATTTTTGACTATCGCAGGTTTTGTTTCTTTCCCCGGGGGCACCACGATCGGGGGTGCCCCGCTGTGTGAAACCCCCCAGGACGCCAAGCCCAGCTCACCTCTTCCCGGTCCCACGGTGCATCTAAGAGCAGTGGCTCTGATGGCCGCATCCTCCGCCTCCCTCTAACAGGAAGCGTGCCCACGCCTGCCATTTAGAAATGGGAAGAGGTGGAGCTGGATTCAGGCGATCTGGGGAGTTTCACACAGTGGGCACCCCCAATCGGGGTGGCCCCTTGGAAAGGACCAAAACCCAGTATAGTCAAAATCCTGGGTGTTGGTCTAATTTAAAGAGGACTTTAACCCACCCTGCAGTCTATGAGACTCCAGGGTAGGCATACGTCCTCTCCCGGGGGCATCCTGAACTGGGATGCCCCGTTGTGTGAAACCCCCCTGACCATAGAGTAAACTCACCTTTACCCGAACCCATGGCGCACTTGAGAGCAGCACCGGCCACACTCACTTCTCTCCTCACACCAATAATTTTTTTACTGTCTTGAGACTGGAAAGATCAGGAGCATGTTGTAATTTTGTCCCTTTAAATGTTCACATTTTTTTTTTTTTTTGCACCAATTGAAAACTGCCAATTGGTGTAATAATGGGGGTATCTGTCACAATATTTGCAGTATTTAGTCATAGTAATTGCCACTAAAGCTGTCCTTCACTCTGAATAAGAGTCTATCTTATGTTTCCCACACCCTGTACATACAGATTGCCCACATTAAAAATCATCCTACCTGCATCTACTGCAAGTTGTGAGCCTTTAAACATCCAAGATGGCGGCTCATGGAACATCAGGCAGCCTGCAAACAGGAAGTGCCTTTTGACTCTGCTGATCTGCATTCTGGGATTGCTGACCTTTTCCTGACCCCAGCCATGCTCTGTCTGAACAAAGCACAGCTATAACCTGCACCCCCTGTACTTTATCCCACTCTCCTCTCCTCAGTAAGTGTGATGCCTCTGAGTCAAGATGGCGGCGCCTGTATCCTAAAGCCCTGAACAGAGTTGCAGCCCAGTGGGGGAAAGAATAATAAGTAAGTGACTATAACCTTAAAATGTATTAACTTTAGATGCTGGGGAATCGTTTTTTAAGGGTTTGGGCTTTTCAATAAATCATGGTGAAGGTCCGGTTTAACTCCAAAATAATGATACTTTCTGCAGAATAATTGCTCCCCAAAGTTTGGAAACAACTACTTTACAGCAGTTCTCGGGTTCCTATTGAGTGATGTGATATATAAGTTCCACTATTTTTTTACAGATTTATTTTTCAACAATGACACCATGTTCCCAGGGCTATTTCATATGTTACATTCTGCCGAGCATGTAGATCAATGCACAAAATGTCGATCTACATGTAGCAGCAGGCAAAGAGAGTTTGTATAACAGCTGTACTTTAGAGACTACAGGGATTATATAAAGTCACTAATTACGTAGAAAGACAGTTCTTAAAGTGTTTCTACTGTTAAAGAACTGTCAAGTTAAAGACTCGATTCAGTCGAAAAAAATTCTCATAGTAGTAAAAAATTCATTTTATGAGAAAAAAAGCCTGATAATTTCAATGTTGCTGAATCACCAGCTAGGAAGACAATGAAGTCAATAGCACTTTTTACTGTAGAGTAAAAAAGGAGTTAAATGTTCACTATTTTTCTTAAAAGTAAAAAAGTACTATAGACTTTTCATTGTCTGGTGATTCAGCTACAGTAAAATTCTCTGGCTTTTTTCACCTAAAGTGAATTTTTAACTACCATGACAATGTTTTCAACTCTTACTGAATCAAGGTCAATGTATGCAATTTTTGGTATTCTAATGATTTTGCTAATCTTTGGCAATATGGCCGACTGCATCCAGTTTGTGTTATTATGAATATTGGGCAAAGGCTTTAGTAAACACAGGCCTTTTATGGCACTGGGCTTGGGATAGATGGTAATGGCATAAACTTCCCTCTGAGTATAGGTACATTTTAATAAACACATTTTGCAGTTTGATACACTGCTTAAAGAGGAGCAAAGCCCTTTATAATGGCCCCTCCCACCCGAGCATCAGGTGCCAGATCCTCACCGATTGGCTTCTCTCAAATGTTCCCGCTTACATGAATATGCTTCCCTCTAGTCTGAGGCATGTTTCTGCTCCCAGCCAATTTGACTAGGTGCTGGAGCATGCCTCATCTAAGGGGAAGGTGAGGATGTGGCCCTGATTGCAACATGGGAGCACCAGAAAGGTGATTGATTCCAGGCGATCACAGGGGTTCAGACAGTGGGGCATCCCAAATTGGAATGCCACAGTGGCCAGCCCTGTATTCTTCAGAGATGGAGCATATTTTGATCCGCTGTAAGGGGATTACCCAGCCTAATGCAAAAATATTGCACTTACCTTCCTAGTAGTCCAGTAGGCTGTGGCAGTCTAGTTTTTTGAGTTATCTGCTCCAAAACACATGCTCGAGTCCGGACCTGGCACACATATGAGCCTCAACTGCTAATAGCGTGACTTGCAGCAGGGATTTGCAGCACCTGCTGACTGGAGAGTTGCACATTCTAAGGACAGAAGCTGCCAGTCTAACCTGATTGACTTCTATGAGAAGGTGAGTAGAAACCTGGACAGAGGGGCGGCTGTGGATATAGTTTTTCTGGATTTTGCAAAAGCATTTGACACTGTCTCCCATAGACACTTATTGGGGAAATTGAGATCTTCAGGATTAGAAAATACAGTTTGTAACTGGATTGAAAACTGGCTGAAGGATCGTGTGCAGATAGTTGTGGTTAATGATACCTACTCTGAATGGTTACCGGTTATAAGCAGTGTACCCCAGGGTTCAGTGCTGGGCCCACTTTTATTCAACTTGTTTATAAATGTCATAGAAGATGGAATTAGAAGCACGGTCTTTATATTCTTAGTATACAGTACGTTCTGCTCCAGAAAGATTACTTACAAGTGGGTATTACTCCGCCAGATGGCGCTGGACTGCAGAGACATCGAAAACAGGCTCCTCCCGGCCCCTCAAATACCCAGGGACCTCCCACAAATCCCCAGAATTTCTCTGCAGTCTGGACTGCGAAGGACGAGAAATGGCTCTCTACTCGCAGGTGAGCGGGGCTATTAGCCCGCGGCCCTGTAGGACTATTCCCACCCGTTCCATTAGTAATATGCCTCCCAGCCTTGGCTGCGCTGGTCGGGTGAAGGTAGGCAGCACCGCTGTTAGGTGCTTAGGAGCGCTGCTCCACCGCAATCCCCCACCAAAGGGTAGGCGGTTCAGGCTTATGGTGAGCCTCTATGGGATGCCCCTCCCGCACTATTGCCCCTTGCCCCTGCCTATCGGTGGGCTCTATTAAGTGGCCACTGTCCTCCCTCATTCTCCTGGTAGCCTTCGGGGAAAAGAGATGTATGCTATGTAATCTGTTTTCTTACACCTTATATTTTATTCTCTCTTCCTTGTGTCAGCCGCCGCGCTGGCTTACTTTCCCTTACTGTTTTTCAAAATTGCTGCGGCGTTACCTCAGGCGCTGGTGCGGCGTCATTGGCTGCTTGTCACGTCCTGGCTTCGCGCTCTTCGGGGGGGGCGGGACCCGTCTATGGCGCGCTCCGCGTCGTCGCTGATACCACCCCGCCCCTCGAGGTGTTCCAGCGCCATCTTTAACCTGCTTGGTTGGCCCATGCGCGACGGACCTCTACCTACCGCGGTCCGTAAGTGCCCTCACGGGCGGCTGTATTTTGCTACCTTTTTATTACTCTGTGCTTACGCTCTCCTCCTCTTATATCTTTCAGGCTGGGCGAACCCTTTGGCTTCTCCCGGCCCTCTATTAGTTATTAACTTGTTAGGCCTTGTGTAATACTCCCACTTCCCTAGCGGGTTATTGGGGCATCCGGGGTTGCTGTATAGCGTTAATCCCTATCGGTTCTATAGTGCCGCTATAATCACCATATGGAGGCATCCCAGGATAATGCGACCGGGGTTCCTTCGGGACAAGACCGGCTGTGTGTAGCGTGTGGGCAGCCTCATGCTGACTCTGACAAGGCGTGGGTCTGTGTACCCTGCGCTGAGCAGGTGCTTGCATTGCAATCTGGCCTGCCAGTGGCTGCACCTTGTTTCACTTCGCCTACTCCCCCAAGCTTAAACCTCACTCCTGCTGAGTTGCATACTAGTGGGGATTCTCAGCCTGATGTGTCTTCTAGACTGGCTACTGTTGAGCAGTTGATTGCTAAGTCCTTGGCGCGTAAGGCCCCTGCTAAGAAGCGGCACTTAACGCCTAATGTCACTATTTTCCCTATGGAAACTGAGGAGTTTTGGAATCTTTGTGGCTATACCCCTTCTGATGAAGGGGAGCTTTTTTCTGACTCAGGCTCATCTGATGAGAGGCCAAGGGGTCATGACGATTCTGGCTCTGACCCCTGGGGCTCGGATGACACTGACAGATTATTGACCCAGATTTTTGAGGTCCTATCCATATCTCCCCCTGTTGCGGCTCCCAGGCAAAGGGGGGAGCTTTTCCATACAACAAAATCACGTTTGGAATTTCCCGAGCAGGCTCATTTCCATAACCTTGTGCTCAAGGAATGGGAGCGCCCCAGTAAACTTCCCGGGGTTCCTAAAAGTTGGGATAGGAAGTATCCCTTTCCTGCTGATGTGGTAAAGTGTTGGTCATCCCCCCCCCCCCCCCCCCGAGGTGGTCCTCGGGCTATCTAACACCTCTGTCATGCATTCCCCTAACTCTACTACCCTGCGGGATGCTGAGGACCGGCGCATTGACCAGCTGGCATCCCATGCCTTTTCATGTGCGGGGATGGCGCTGTGCCCGGTCTGTGCCTCTGCTATTACTGCTGTGGCCACTAGAACACTTATCAGAAATATACTTGATAGCGCCCCTGAGGATTTGCCTTGTGAGGTGTTCAATGCACTCTCCAGTTGTGATGTTTTTGTAAATTTTGTCCTCTCTGCCATAGATGACACCATCAGAATGTGTGCCAGAACTTCTGCCCTCGTGGTGGCTATACGCCTCTCGGTTTGGCTGCGCCAGTTGGCTGCTGACAACGCTGCCAAGAAGGCCCTCACTGGTTTTCCCTTCAAAGGACTGCGCCTGTTTGGGGACCGCCTGGACCTTTTTGCTAAGGGAGGCAGGTTACCCCAGCGCAGGCGGCAATCTCGGCCCTTTCGGGGTCAGGGTTCCTTCTCCTCCCCTTACCGTGGTGCCAGACAGGGGAGGGGGGTTTCCTTTCCTGGGTCCCGGGGAGATTTCTGGGGTAGGGGCAGAGGCTGTGGACTTCCTGGCCCCTCCTGGAGTTCCAAAGCGAAATCATCCCCCAAGCCCCCTCAGGCATGATGGAGCGCCCTCACCCATCCGGGTGGGGGGACGGCTGCAGCATTTTGCTCACATCTGGAGGCTTCATGTCTCAGACCGGTGGATTCAGGAGGTAGTTTCCTCCGGTTACAAGATAGAGTTTGCTGCCTGCCCCCCTCCAAGATTCATCAGATCCCGGATTCCTCAGGACCCCGTGTCAGCTCAGGAACTAGTGCAAGCAGTGCAAGGCCTCCTGGAGCTGGGGGTCATCTGCCAGGTCCCCTTAAGAGAAAAAGGCAAGAGCTTTTATTCCAACCTATTCACAGTACCCAAAAAAGATGGTTCAGTCAGGCCCATCCTGGACTTAAAGATCCTCAACAAATTTGTCAGGGGCAGGCGCTTTCGCATGGAAACGCTGCACTCTGCCATCAGTTCCCTGCACCAAGGGGACTTCATGACCTCTGTGGACATCAAAGATGCTTACCTTCATATTCCTGTATTCCCAGGTCATCAAAGGTTCCTCAGGTTCGCTCTGTTGGATCAACACTACCAGTTTGTGGCGCTGCCCTTTTGTCTCACTTCAGCTCCCAGGGTGTTCACCAAGGTGCTGGCTGGCGTGATGTCTCTGCTCAGGTTTCAGGGAGTGTGCGTGCTTCCCTATCTGGACGACATTCTCATCACTTCCCAATCTCTACATCAGGCAGAGTTGGATACTCAGCTGGTGGTGTCCACTCTGGAGTCATTTGGATGGGTGATCAACTACCCCAAGTCCTCACTGTCCCCTTCCTTGGTAACTCCGTTCCTAGGAATGAATCTGGATACAGTTCAGGCAAGGATTTTCCTTCCTCAACAGAAGGTGGACAGTCTTGATTGCACAGGCTCAGTTCCTCCTATCTTGTCCTCACCCCTCCATCAGGCAGGGGATGCAGCTGGTGGGCCTGATGGTGGCATGCTTCGAAGCGGTCCCTTATGCTCAGTTCCACTTGAGGCCTCTGCAACTTCACCTATTGTCAGTATGGGACAAGGACCCAGCGTCCCTGGACAGGGTCTGTGTGCTCTCCCCTCGGGTCAGGAGGTCCCTCTTGTGGTGGATGGACTCAAGGAACCTGTTGGGGGGCAGATCCTTTCTTACCCCTCCCTGGGAGACGGTCACCACGGATGCCAGTTTGTCAGGTTGGGGGGGTTTCTGGAAGTCCCTGCGGTTCCAGGGGAGGTGGGGTCCTCAGGAGGCCCACACACCTATCACTGTCTTGGAACTGCGGGCGATCAGGTTAGTGCTGGCTCACTACTCACCTTCGGGGCCTGCCTGTTCAGGTGCGATCAGACAACCAGACGGCAGTTGCCTACATCAATCATCAGGGAGGGACCCGGAGCAAGGGGGCCCTCCAGGAAGCGTCTCTGATCCTGACTTGGGCGGAGGCCAATGTCCCCTGCATATCAGCTGTGTACATCCCGGGGGTGGAAAATTGCCTGGCGGACTCTCTGAGCAGGGGGACCTCTCGCCAGGGAGAATGGTCCCTATGCAGCAGGGTGTTCCAATCCCTGTGTCACCGATGGGGCCAACCAGATGTGGATCTGTTTGCGTCCCGTCACAATCACAAGCTTCCAGCCTTTGTCTCCCTGTCCCATGATCCTCTGGCCTTGACCACGGATGCTCTAGCACTGGCATGGCAGGACTTTCAGTTCTTGTATGTCTTCCCTCCGTTCCGCCTGTTGGGCAGGGTTCTGCGCAAGATTGCTCTGGAAGGGGTGCCAGCAATTCTGGTGGCCCCCAGGTGGCCAAGAAGAGTGTGGTTCGCAGACGTGGTGCAGCTGGCAGTAGATCAGTACGCTCTGCCCTTGGTGCCAGATCTGCTCACTCAGGGCTCACTACGCCATCCCAATTTACAAACTCTGGCTTTGACGGCCTGGCTGCTGAAACCTCCATCTTGATGGAGAAGGGGCTGTCTTCCTCGGTTGTGGATACTTTGATAGGAAGAAGTCTTCTTCTTCCATTTATTACAGGGTTTGGCGTGCCTACATTGACTGGTGTGAGTCTAAGTCTCTTCCCTGTCGTGTGTTCTCTATTCCCAGGATCCTGGAGTTCCTGCAGCATGGGTTGGAGATGGGGCTCCAACTCATTACTCTGAAAGGGCACTGATCAGGACTTTTTTCCAGGGGGTCACTCATATGCGCCCCCCACGTAAGCCTATGGTGCCTGTTTGGTATTTGAACTTGGTTTTGTCAGCCTTGCAGGGTGCTCCCTTTGAACCTGTGCAGGATGCTGCCCTTGCCTTTCTTACACTCAAGACTGTCTTTCTGGTGGCTATCACTTCTGTTAGGCGTGTGTCTGAGTTGGCGGCGCTTTCTATTCAAGCCCCCTACTATGAGAGACACCAAGACAAGGTGGTGTTTCGTTTCAAGCCAGACTTTCTGCCTAAGGTAGTATCTGCCTTTCATTTGAATCAGGACATTGTTCTCCCTTCTTTGTGCCCTAATCCTAGTAATGCTAAGGAAAGGGTCTTGCATTCTTTGGATGTGGTTAGGTGTCTGAAGTACTATCTGGTGGCTACCGCACCCTTCAGGAAAACTGATGCTCTTTTTGTGGTCCCTTCTGGTCCTAGGAAGGGTTTGGCTCCTGCCAAGTCCACTATCAGCAAATGGATCTGTCAGGCTGTGATTCAGGCCTACTCGGCTAAGGGGAAGAATCCTCCCTTCCGCCTTACTGCTAATTCCACTCGTGCTATTGGTGCTTCTTGGGCTTTTCAGCACCAGGCTTCTGTTGAACAAGTTTGTAAGGCCGCTACTTGGTCTTCTGTTCATACCTTTTCAAAGTCTTACAAGGTTGATGTTAGGGCCTCAGCTGACTTTTGGCCAAAAGGTTCTGCAGGCGGCAGTGGTTTAAACTGTCTGCTGATATTTTTTCTTGGGGATCCCACCCTACTTTATGGACACTGCTATTGGATGTCCCACTTGTAAGTAATCTTTCTGGAGCAGGACGTACTGTATACTAAGAATAATGCAATTCTGTGATTACTCACCTGTAGAATTGGTATTATGAGCATACAGTACGTCCTGCTCCACCCCACCCTTGGTTTTGCCTTATCTTGGATCCCCTGTATGGTGATTGTTATCATTGTTTTAGTTGATAGTTTGGATTGTTTAATTCTCCTGGCTTCTCGTTAACTGCTTTTCAATGCTGGGGATTTGTGGGAGGTCCCTGGGTATTTGAGGGGCCGGGAGGAGCCTGTTTTCGATGTCTCTGCAGTCCAGCGCCATCTGGCGGAGTAATACCCACTTGTAAGTAATCTTTCTGGAGCAGGGCGTACTGTATACTCATAATACCAATTCTACAGGTGAGTAATCACAGAATTGAATTTTTTGCAGATGACACAAAGATATGTAGCAAAGTGCAATCTTTTGAATATGTTCACAAGCTTCAGGTTGACTTGGACACTTTGAGTGTCTAGGCATCCACTTGGCAAATGAAGTTCCATGTGGAGAAATGTAAAGTCATGCACTCTGTCTAACAACCTGAAGGCCACATATGTCCTTGGGGGAGTAAAACTGTGGGAAACACTCATTGAGAAGGATCTGGGGGTACTGGTAGATCACAGGCTAAATAACAGTATACAATGTCAAGCAGCTGCTTGCAAGGTCACCAAGATATTATCATGCATTAACAGAGGCATGGAATCACAGGATAGGTATGTATTTTGCCTCTTTACAAGGCACTGGTGCACCCTCACCTGGAATATGCCGTCTAGTTCTGGGCACCAATTCATAGAAAGGACGCTCTGACTATGTAAAGGGTGCAGAGGAGAGCCACCCAACTAATCAGAGGAATGAAAGGTCTTAGTTATGAGGAAAGATTACAAGAAATAAATCAGTTTAATCTTGAGAGAAGATGACTGAGGGGCGACATGATTTACTTGTATAAATATATAAATGGCCCATACAAAAAATATGGGGAAACACTATTTCAGGTAAAATCCTCTCTAAAGACAAGGGGGCACTCCCTTGGACTGCAAAAAAAAGAAAATCAGTCTTCGGAGGTGACAATCATTCTTTACCATAATAACATATGTCTTAAATAAACCATATTAACGGGCAGGCTGATTCATTACTAGTGCCAGGTAATGGCAGATGAGCGTCTGTACAGCGGCACTAAGAGCGACCGCCACTGATCGGCCGTGAATCGCTATTACAGAGCGCCTCAGTCGCTGTAGTAACATTGCCGGCATTGATGAATTTGATGTGTGAGTCACTATAACACCAGTACAGAGCTATATGGGAGCGAACGGTAGCGAATGGTCATTGTGAGCGACTCAAACCATATTCATAAAAAAAAAACAGCCTCACACAGCTCCGGCGCTCAAAATTGTGTCGCTGTAGCCCAGAGCGCCAGAAGCTGTGTGATTAAAGTCCGTTTTTGAACACATATCCACTAGTAACAAAGCAAAAACATATGCAATTACATTGTTATTACATTGTGACATTAACACTTTAAAACCAGACCTGTAATGACAATTCTGCATAAAAAAATAAAAAATCAAAAAAGTTTTCAAAAATGTATTTAAATAGGCCAGGAGAGGTCACACAATGATTTGATAGAAAACAAAACAAAAAATTATTAAAAGAAAACTCTGTTTAAAAAGAAGAAAAGTAACGTCCATTGAAATGTATGAGAGAGCGACAGGTAGCGACAGGTAATACCTGGTGCTCTGAAAGCCAGAGCGCTGCCGGGATCCGCTGAGCCATCTGTGATGATGAATCGGTTGCTACATGTCGCTGTAAGAGGCGCTCACCAGAATCGCCTTCATAAATGTGGTATTGGGTGCCGCTGCCGGCGTTCACCTGACGCTCACAAAGCACTAACTGTCGCTTTACCTTGATGAATAAAGCCCTATGTAACAGCACTGAAACAACAATCCATTGGATCAAGTTCTAGCATGGACACTGTCATGCCCAGGGCATGATTATAGAACATACGTATTATGAGTGTATATATGTGTGTGTATATTTCAATATGGACCAGCTGTTTTCCCCTCCACCCGTGTGCCATAAAACACCCTCCTATATAAAAACAGGGCCATGCAGCGTGTACATTCCAACTTAATTAAGACTCTGTGATACTTCCTTGTATGAAGTCAGATCTCTTTGAAGTGCCAGGCTGTTGTCTTTGCTCTGGCCATAAACCGGCAATCAGATAAGGGGACCTGGGAAATAGAATTCCCCCCACCCTTAGGAATTCCATGGAAATGGAAGGTGTCCTGTTAAGCCATTTTTCCCTCCAAATTCTGGCTAACAAAAAGCTAGGAGAGCTGACATGTTGGTGGGCATTACAAGCTAAGGACCTGGGATCATAAGATCGTCCCAAGCAACAAGCAACCACGGAAAGCTCCAACAAAAGGGACTGCGTAAGGACTTTTTGAACTGTTATTTGCTGTATACTCTTTCTGTATTTTTTGTATGTCATTTTATTGTTATAAATTACATCCAGCACTGTGATACCTTTTATCAGATTAAATGTTTAATTAATCAGCTCTAGTCTTTGACCTCTAAATAGATGAGCTCACCTTCCTGAGGGAAGCTCTGGTGATACACGTTTATTAGGGTTAATTGATGACTTGCTGGGACTAGTAGTCCCTGTCTAGGGGTCTATTGGCGTGTTAACCCTGGTACCATCACACTCTGTCTGGCGTATGGATAGAGCGTGATCGTGACAACTGGTGGCAGCGTCGGGACATATTTAGAGATTTTTAGTGCTTGCTGGATTTTACCCGAAAATCTTAAGCACTAAAAGAAATTTGCATACATCTTATTGTATGTAAATTCCCAAAGACAGAGCTCAGTGCTGATCTAAGTGACATACCAAAAAAGAGTGCAAGACAGTTCTGTCCTTCCCATCTGTTGTTTTACTCCCTCTGCTTCATATCGGAAATATGGAGGCATATCGCAAGCAGTCCAAGCCCGCACTGGAGTTAATGTGCCAAGAAAAGGAGATCCCTACAGCGGGAAAGACCAAGGACCAGCTTATTGCCGATCTTGTGGAATATGATGCCCATGCAGCAGAGCTGAGTGATGTGAGGCTAAGTCCTACAGCGGGGACTGAGGGACACCACATTACTTCCCATCAGGACAGTACTCCACATGAAGCATTGGACTCTTATATGCGGACTGCTTTACAACACCTTGGAGATGTGGATGCTAATATTAAACTCCAGTTGCTTCTTCAGTACCAAACAGCAGAAAGAGAGGCCCAGGCACGAGCTGCTGAGAGAGAGGCCCAGGCACGAGCTGCAGAAAGAGAGAGAGAGGCGGCAGAAAGAGAGGCCCAGCGCAGACATGAACTGGAGGTTCTGAGGCTGAGAGGGGACGCTTTATCCGCACGCAGTGATGTGCAGGGTGAGGGTGACCACAAACCCCGCTTGGAACATTTCCCCATGATGGAGAAAGATGGTGACTTGGACATATTCCTGAGAGGATTTGAAAAGGTTTGCCGGCAGTTTCATCTTCCTAAAGAGCAGTGGGGACGATATCTAACCCCACGGCTGCGAGGAAAAGCTCTGGATGTGTTTGCTTCTCTTCCCTCTGAAAGAGACCAGGACTATGAGGCAATAAAATCTGCCCTGCTAAAAAGTGCTAATCTGACTCCAGAAACCTATCGGAAGAAGTTTAGGACTTTACAACAGAGCACCACAGAGAGTTGCACTGAACATGCAGGTCAGCTAAGGACTGCATTCAGGCAATGGACTGGGGGCCTACAAGTCACCACTTATGAGGCCCTGGAGGACTTGATGGTTCTGGATCAGTTCCTCCAAACAAGGAGCTGTGAAGCCAGAG
This sequence comes from Gastrophryne carolinensis, assembly GCA_027917425.1. Taxonomy (NCBI): domain Eukaryota; kingdom Metazoa; phylum Chordata; class Amphibia; order Anura; family Microhylidae; genus Gastrophryne; species Gastrophryne carolinensis. Next base: position 107,561,395 of record CM051235.1, read on the forward strand.
AGTGGATTTTGGACCGCAAGGCCAAGACAGTCGCAGAAGCCGCAGAACTAGGAGATGACTTTGCCAATAACCGTGCACCAACAGCAAAGCGTGGTTCTGCACATGCTGGATCAAGTACCTGGAAGGGAGCTGCACACCCACAGAATGCCAGTAGGCCAACTGGGAGATTCCTGCCGTCCACACCAAGAGCAACAGGAACCACATCGGGTCAGGGGGACACCCGCCGATGTTACAGATGCAACAAGATTGGGCACCTGAGTGCCACCTGCCCCAACAAAAAGAATTCTCCACCGGCAGTTGAAGGACACCCAGCCGTTTTTCTGGTGTCTGGAACAGTGGAGAAGAGAGCGGATAACCTGCAGAGCGTAACTGTGGGTGACCGGGTGACCGTGGGTCTACGTGATTCGGGGGCCTCCTTTACCTTAGTGCGGCCTGAAGTGGTGGATACCGAGGACATCATCCCTGGAAAAACCATGGCTTTAAAAGGAATTGGAGGTGTGCGCCCGGCTGTACCCATGGCCCGTGTGTACCTGGATTGGGGTACAGGCAAAGGTTTGCGGGAGGTGGGGGTCTCTGAGGACATCCCTGTCAGTGTTCTGCTGGGGAATGATTTGGGTCGGATGCTCTGCCATTATGCTCCAGAGGACACTGCCTGCACACCACAAGGGCTAGGAGACAGCCCTGATCGTTCTGAGGTACTGTACGAGACTTTGGGGGACACTGTGAAATGTGATAACTGGGAGGGAGTGCAGGGGGCTGATAAATGTTTACCTGTAACTGAACCAGTTGTGTCTTCCAAAAGTGGAGTGGGGTGTATTGTGAAATGTAATGCCAATGAGTTGCCTGTGTCAAAACCTAGCGGAGATGGGCTAGGGGGAGGGGTTGGTGGGCCCCCGGTGACAGGTAAGAATGAGGGACCAGCAGTGAGTGATGTGTCCCCATCCTGTAAGCCGGAGATGGCTGAGGAGGAGGAGGGAGGAAGGAGTGATGTAGCTGTATATGATGCCTGTAACGTTGTTATGTCCGGGACTGAGGGGGAGGAAGGTAAACCCCAGGGAGGTATATCAATGGTGGCAGTGGTTACACGTCAGCAGTGTGCCAGAGCTGCAGCTGTAAAAAGAAGGGAGGATGGTGATGACTCACAAGCGGAAGCAGAGAAGGGTGGAGATGGTAGTTCACCTGAGGGAAATGTGTCCCCTGATGCCACGAGGTGGGGGGAGGGCAATGAACATTTCCGGGAAGCTCTGCACAGTGATCCTTCCCTTGAAGGGCTGAGACAGCGTGCTGAGCAGCCAGGCGCTAACTCAGATGGGCATCGGGTATATTGGGAAAACAATATCCTGAACTGGGAGTCCCTTTCCAAAGACATGCTAGGGCCCCAGGAGAGAGAAAGGCAGTGGGCTGGGACAGGTAGCGCCACCTTGCAGCCAGCACTGCAGACAGACAACTCTGGGAGGCAGTTAGGAAGCCTAGCTTCCAGCTCCCCGGAAAAGCCAGGTGACCGAGCATTTGGGCCGAGTCAGGAGGTCCTGCGGCTAACCGCAGACTTCCTGAATCGTCCCAAAGCTGGGACTGTGGCAAAGGGAACAACCCCAGGCTCCTGGGATCTGCCACGTGATGCAGATCCAGGGCAGCCTGTATCAAAGCTGAGTGAGAGGCAGGAAGGATCAGGGGAGATGGAGCAAGCTACGCCTTGGCCTAACATGAGGGTCATTCCGGCCACATGCGGGCCCCTTCATCTTATTCACCAACATGTGGGAAACATGGCTGCTGGTGTCCCGATCACAGGAGTCCCTCTTTCAACGCCTGCGTCAGGCGCTGGAAAAGATGGATTTCCTGGGAACATGGACAGCCAAATCCCAGTGTTGCCCAATAATTCGGAGGCAGAGGAAAAACATGCCTCTGGGCCCCTGTGCTTCTTACCTGGTGATGATGTGTCCCTACCTGCCTCGAGCACAGCCCCCCAGATGCCAACATTAGGCTTGGAAGCCCCAGGGCTTAGAAAGACTCCGCCTGCAGGCCCAGGCCGGCCTGAACCCACTACTGTGGATCCAGGTGGCACTAGGAATAAAAGCGACTGGGGACCTTTCATCTCATCTTAGGTGTGCGTTTTGGGAAAAGTGACTGTGGGTCACTATTCCCAACTCGCCATCTTAAGGGGGAGGTGTCATGCCCAGGGCATGATTATAGAACATACGTATTATGAGTGTATATATGTGTGTGTATATTTCAATATGGACCAGCTGTTTTCCCCTCCACCCGTGTGCCATAAAACACCCTCCTATATAAAAACAGGGCCATGCAGCGTGTACATTCCAACTTAATTAAGACTCTGTGATACTTCCTTGTATGAAGTCAGATCTCTTTGAAGTGCCAGGCTGTTGTCTTTGCTCTGGCCATAAACCGGCAATCAGATAAGGGGACCTGGGAAATAGAATTCCCCCCACCCTTAGGAATTCCATGGAAATGGAAGGTGTCCTGTTAAGCCATTTTTCCCTCCAAATTCTGGCTAACAAAAAGCTAGGAGAGCTGACATGTTGGTGGGCATTACAAGCTAAGGACCTGGGATCATAAGATCGTCCCAAGCAACAAGCAACCACGGAAAGCTCCAACAAAAAGGACTTGCGTAAGGACTCTACTTTTTGAACTGTTATTTGCTGTATACTCTTTCTGTATTTTTTGTATGTCATTTTATTGTTATAAATTACATCCAGCACTGTGATACCTTTTATCAGATTAAATGTTTAATTAATCAGCTCTAGTCTTTGACCTCTAAATAGATGAGCTCACCTTCCTGAGGGAAGCTCTGGTGATACACGTTTATTAGGGTTAATTGATGACTTGCTGGGACTAGTAGTCCCTGTCTAGGGGTCTATTGGCGTGTTAACCCTGGTACCATCACACTCTGTCTGGCGTATGGATAGAGTGTGATCGTGACAGACACAATAATCAATGCTGCAACTGTCGGCTACTCAGCTTGTCAGGAACAACTGACAACGGTACACAACAACAGGCTAAATTGGAAAACAGTCTAACAAGTTTGAAATACATGTCGTGCGATGTTGCAAAATATCTTTATTTCACATTATGCTAAATAAAAGATTTTTGTGTTGGAGGTTGCAAAAGATTGCATCTTTCCATAACAAATGGATCAATGACATGTTATTTAAACTTTAATCCAGCCTGGGCTTACAGTTAAGATAAAACCTGGGCTTCATAAGTCCTTCACAAGTCAAGACACCATCATCTGGGCGTAGACAAGGTTTATCTTTTGTCTCTTTTATGTCTCTGTTTTAGCCCATATTAGATCATATCTTAAGACTTGTATAAAATAGTTGTATTCAGTCTGCTAAAAATGCTTACCTGTAAAAATAGGAATTTGTTGTTAAAGTTGACAGTCCTTAAAGCCTATCGAAACCCATTTCTGGGTCCATCGCTCATCTTTGTGCCCCCCCCCGCCCGAGCAGCTGGGCACTGATACTAGCATGCCAGAAATCTTACCTGATTGCTGGATCCCCAGCCTGCACTGCGTGTCTCTTCCTGTGTCATACGGCACCGCACCCCCATTGCTTGTCACTGTGAGCGGGCACGCCCAACTGCTTGTCTCTTCCTATGTTCTACAGCACACCCCCTCGCTTGTCACTGTGACCGGGCATGCTCCCTCCAGTCACTGCAATAGAGAGGGGTGTGCGAAGATCTACCACACCCATTTCTATTGCAGTGAATGGAATGGGGGCATGCCAGCTCTTGTGACTGATGGGGGGGCGATGCAGCATCAAAGAAGCATCGAAGAAGCAGGAAGAGACGCGCTATCAGGTTGCCAGTGCGGACCAGGGATCCAGCGATTAAGTACGACCTCTGGCATGGTAGCATCAGTGACCGGCTGCGTGGGGCACATGGTGAGTATAGCATTTCTTTGTTTTTAAGCTGAAAATGTTCTTTAATGTTGGCAGTGTTTAAGTGGGGGGCATCAGCACAGGAGTCCAGAGGAGGAAGTCCTTTAATGCTTTAATGTCATGAGACATGGAAAGATCAGGAGCATGTTTAATTCTGTCCCTTTAAATGTTCTAAAATATTTGAGCACCAACTGAAAACTGCCAATTGGTGCAATAATTGGGGTATCTGTCAAGATATTTGCAGTATTTAGTCATAGTAATTGCCCTTAACTCCAAAATAATGATACTTTCTGCAGAATAATTGCTCCCCAAAGTTTGGACACAACTACTGTACTGCAGTTCTTGGGTTCCTATGAGTGATATGACATATATGTTCCACTATTTTTTTACAGATTTGCTTTTCAAGAATGACACCATGTTCCCAGGGCAATTTCATATGTTACATTCTGCCGAGCATGTAGATCAATGCACAAAATGTTGATCTACATGTAGCAGCAGGCAAAGAGAGTTTGTATAACAGCTGTACTTTAGACTACTAGGTTTTTTAAAGCATTATATAGAAAAGTCACTAATTAGGCTTCATAATAAGTGTAGAAAGACAGTTCTTAAAATACTTCTACTGTTAAAGAAACCAAGGCCTCGATTCAGTAAGAGTCGAAAATTCTAATGGTAGTAAAAAATTCACTTTATGAGAAAAAAGCCTGATAATTTCAATGTTGCTGAATCACCAGCTAGGAAGACAATGAAAGCCAGTGGCACTTTTTACTGCAGAGTAAAAAGGAGTTAAAAGTTCACTATTTTTCTTAGAAGTAAAAACTTACCATTGACTTGCATTGTCTTCTTAACTGGTGATTCAGCTACAGTGAAATTCTCTGGCTTTTTTCACCTAAAGTGAATTCTTAACAATGACAAATTACTCTTACTGAATTAAGGCCAACGTATGCTATATATATATATATATATATATATATATATATATATATATGAATTATATTGCTTTTGCTAATGTCTAAAGGGTAAGTCCACTTTCAGTAGAATTTTTTAATGTGTATATTTTTTGTGCCAAAATTATGTACTCAAGGGGCTGATCTTATCTTGTTTTTTCTTTACCTATGTTGAAAATGTGTGTCTAATGGAAGCCGTTCTCACTACCTACAACTTGTTGCCAGTCTGTACACCAAGAAGAGGGAAGTGAGCCCTGTACATACAGAACACTGCTGCTATGGCCGCTGCTGAGATGAAGGGGCTCGCTCAACCTTGCACATGACCAGCAGCAGCGTTTTGTGTGTACAGGACTCACTTATTTTTTCCTGGTGTACAGACTTGATGTACGGTTGCCAATTACAGATAGTGAAAACTGCTTCCATAAAACACACATTTTCTAACATTAGAAAAAAAATAAACATTAATAAATCAGCTCAACACTTTGAGGACATAATTTTGCCATACAAAAATATAAACTCAATTCCATTGAAAGTGGACTTTCCCCTTTAAGTTCTATTTTTGTAGCGAAATCCCCTTGGCCTATGATGGGGCAGTTCTACGGGTGAGGCATAGATTGTTTTTAATGATATAGATATATTATTTTCCAAGTTTGGAAATAACTGCCTCTGGGGAATCCAAACACATCAAAAACTAGCCTCTTCAAATGTGCTTGGATTGCCTATAGGCATAGAATATCTCTCAAAGGCTTTCAAAATCCAGCCCCTACAAAAATTTTGGATAACCCCCAACATGAAGACAAGAGGGGGAGGAGATACTCATAGCAAACATAGTTAATGTTTCTGCTTTTATTCTCTTCAGATGAGGCCCCACTCTCAGTAGGTTTGCTTACATTGGAAAAAGACCAGTCTGTGAGCACAACTGTTCATGGCCAACTTTGTGGATCTGGTAATGTCAACCAGATTACTTTATGACATATTTATAGTCAAACATTAAATATTTAACAATTTTAAGTGAAGCAGGACATAAAATACATTTTAGCAGACTTTTACACATGCAGCAAATAGTTAATGAGGAAAAAAAGCGGAGAGCTGGTCTTGCTTTGCCAGGTACTCTAGATGTTGGCTGGTTGTAGAGCCCTAATTTTAATTGACCTCACAGGTTCACAGCGGTGGCTGGTATTGTGAAACAAGCTTTGTTCAGTTCCAGAAACAAGGCCAAGAGTAATAATGAGCAGATTACCACTGCTCTGTGCCTGGGGACACGGATCATGAATGAATAGCTTAGTTAGTTAAAGTTCCTAAACAATAGGAAATATTATTGTAGAGAATTACATCTAGAGCCACATCCAAAACCTCTATGAACAGGCAATGTTAAAGGGACTGTAAACTCAAAGGCAATAATAAGGTTGCAAGGAGCACCACGATGCCTATCCCATGTGCTCCATTATCCTACAGTGTTGGGTAGAAGCCATAACAGGGCTCCAAAGTTTACACTAATTTCAATTAGATTCCTCCAGGACCATGCTAAATATGGTCCAACAGCCACTCTGCATCTATTTACATATAGCCTTTGCGATGCTTTGCAAATGTTTTACACTATTGCTAAGGGGCATAAGGTAGGTGGAGGTTTGTGTCTGGATGGGGTCCTTAAGGAATACAGTCAAGTCCTTTGAAATTATTAGGCCTTGTACACATGTGGGATGCATGTAGATAGTCACTCTAAAGTGAACCTTAGCCTTTTCCTGCTTTTCTGGGGCATCCAAAGTCCTAGTCCACAGGGACACAAAACTGGCCTAACCTATGATCCTCACACCCTTTGTGAGCTCTACATTATAAAGATAAGTGAGATATATCTGATGGGAAGCAGCAACTGCACTTCCTCAAACAGAAGACATGTACTGTAGGGTGTAGCTGTTTCCTGCCCACAATCATACAGAGCTACATGAGAAGAAGGCAAGCATCTCCTGCATTTGGGGCTCATTGGCAACAGATGTAGGTGAGTTGGGTTCCTTGGGGACTTTATGGAAAGATCAGAATGAGCCATTGACTTGTTTCAGCTTGTTTCATCTAGCAAGCCCAGACATTCCTACAGACACGCCGCAGTGCAAACTCAAGGGCATGCTTATCAGGGTCCTAGTATACCTGTACCAGGTCAGTGTGTGGGTTTGGGGGGGGGGGGGGGTTATTGCTTATATTTGCAAAACCTTATTCTAATCTTTTTCATAGCTACACAAATTGATGAATGAAGTATTGCTCAATACTTGCCATGACACTCCAAGACTGAAATCCAATACATCCGAACAGTTGTGCACATAAATAGCTTGGTGGCCAAACCACATTGCTAATAAACTGCAGCGCTGTCTCTGTGCTACTGCTTAGCTACATGTTAATTCACAAGCATTTATTAGTGTCATGCTAACCCCGATTAACTACATAAATGCCACAAAATGTAGAACAGGAAATAGTCCAGGCCGCATTCACATATAAAATATAAAGTTTTATTGTAGAAAAATGCTAAAACTTTTACATAAATATCAGAAACTTGTACAAACGTGTACCTGAACCTTGTCCCTACACCTATGGAGGTACCTCCACTGCAACTGAAGTGCACATATAGTACATATAGCCGAGAATTCTCAAGTGGGCCTCAATGGCAGTGTGTGTATGTTATCTACTTCCCAGGTGGAGCTAAACTACTCCCAGAGTAACTTGAGAAGTATAGACTATATATCATGATATTCAGGGTAGTAATAACCCCCCCTTTTATGGATAGCAACCAGCCGGGGGGGGGGTGGCAGTGAGGACACAGAGCCCCAATGGTGACCAGGTAGCAATACCCTAGTGTGCTACTCCTAATAATGAGCAATGAGCAGCCAGGAGCCACTGAGCCTACTGTGCTTTGAAACAAGCAAAGGAAGTGTTTATTGTTTTGTATTGTTTTCTACAATAAAACGTGTATGTTTTATATGTAGATGTGGCCTTGAACTAGTTTAAATGAACCCTAGGGTTACTAGGATTCTGGTCAACCACAGCCATATATCTGAGTTGTTTGCACTGGATCTACAGGATGACAGTGGGGTGTTTTATGGCCCTTTTGTATATTCTCTCATACATAAATGCCACCCCTAATATTCAGGCAATGTGTTGCCTCATTTACTCCCCTGCATGTAGATGGCCAAACCAGTAAATGGGTTCATGTCCTTCTATAAAGCAGCATGGTGTCACATGCCTTCTATATGCTCTTTACTGCAGAACTACTCCAGCTCCACTGCGTGGTGGCAGTACTGGTATCTGAGGCTTTTCTCTTTACAGGAGGGCTGACATTAGCACCATCTTCTAAAGAAGATTGCTGGCCCCTCTTTGCTCCTAAAGCCTATCCTCCTGTGGTGGGATAAAAATATGGGAAATGAATAATTGATTGGGGGTGGGGGAAACCCCTTTACATTATGTTATTTGGTGAAGCCAGTGTGACTTGCAGTGTGCACTGCAGTGTGGATTGTAGCCTTCATCTTGGTGAGCTTTTGTGATGGGGCATCTTTACATGCTAGGCACATCATTTTTCCAATGAGGTAAGGGTGTTAGTTTTTATGTTTGGAAACAACAGAACCCAATGGACTATGCAGAAAAAATTGTGAAATATTTAGCATAGCCCATAGGGTGCTGTTATTTCCAAACTTTGAAAATATATCCTTATATCACTGGAAAAATAATGTACCTAAACTGTATGTGCCCTCACAGGTGATTTTTTGGGGGAAAATGTAGGACAAATACTTTTTTGCAGTTTATTTTGTGTTATCTCTAAGAAGCTCACCGAGATTCAGGTTGCAATCCACACTGCAATGCACACTGCAAGTCACATAGGCTTCACCAAATATTTAGCATGACCCCCATGGTGTCTGAACATCGACCCCAGTCCACTTTGGCATCTTCAAGGCTAATTTAGGACTAGCGGAGGGGTGGCAGCCGCTCAGACCATTTTATAACTAACCAGGGAGGTGCACATTAGCAGGGCAATTATAATACAAAAGTCTTAAAGGGGCCACAGCACTCAAACCAGTTAGCTTGCTGACCAACCTACAAACTGTCTCTAAACTAGGTTAAAAACAGGGGGCTCGGTCACACACATCTGCAGAAGTATGCTTAAGCTGCACCACCAGCGCCAAGGTGCCCCTGTGAGGTGCAGTCCTAACTCTAGTACTAATTCTAGTCTCTAAGAGCCCCATTTGGGACATACAATGCAATAGATAAATTGGGAGCAGGCTTACCTGAGGTTGCCCTAAACCTCAAGTGCAAGCCATGGGGTGGAAGGGTCAAAGACCTTGCAATACAGCCTAGACCCCACACTCCATGTGCTTGCACAAATTCAAATGAAACAAAGGAGGGGTGGCAGCCGCTCAGACCATTTTATAACTAACCAGGGAGGTGCACATTAGCAGGGCAATTATAATACAAAAGTCTTAAAGGGGCCACAGCACTCAAACCAGTTAGCTTGCTGACCAACCTACAAACTGTCTCTAAACTAGGTTAAAAACAGGGGGCTCGGTCACACACATCTGCAGAAGTGTGTGACCGAGCCCCCTGTTTTTAACCTAGTTTAGAGACAGTTTGTAGGTTGGCTGTATTGCAAGGTCTTTGACCCTTCCACCCCATGGCTTGCACTTGAGGTTTAGGGCAACCTCAGGTAAGCCTGCTCCCAATTTATCTATTGCATTGTATGTCCCAAATGGGGCTCTTAGAGACTAGAATTAGTACTAGAGTTAGGACTGCACCTCACAGGGGCACCTTGGCGCTGGTGGTGCAGCTTAAGCATACTTCTGCAGATGTGTGTGACCGAGCCCCCTGTTTTTAACCTAGTTTAGAGACAGTTTGTAGGTTGGTCAGCAAGCTAACTGGTTTGAGTGCTGTGGCCCCTTTAAGACTTTTGTAATTTAGGACTAGCGTCACGTATTACCATGTGAGTGTCTATTTAGCGGCACTTAGAGCGTCCGCAAGTGGTCGCTGCAAGCGGGTGTCTGGCGCTGTACTATCCCGTCCAGCATTGATAAATGTGATGTCTGCAGGGCGCTGTAGAAGCGTTCTCCCCGATGCAGAGCCAATTGAGAACGCTAGGCGGTGTCCCGAGGTCAAAGCACCCAAGACTATGCTACATCTAACAACAGGACAACACTGCTGCAAGCGATAGGTAGTGTCAGTTAAGTCCATCCGGCATACGGCGCTCAAGCCCGTATTTAAGAAAAACTACACACAACCAGTGCCCCCGCTCTATACACCAGAACTAGAGTGAAAACATATGAAATTACATTGTTTTAACACTGTGACAATGATACTGTAATGGCAGACCTGCACATACAATTCTGCATAAAAAAAAAAACAATAAAAGTGTTGGTTGCTGGGCAGGAGAGGACACACATTGATTTGAGCCAAAAATGTAAAATTTACTTTAGCAACACGCTATTTATACACAACCAATGAAACACCATTGAAATGTATGGGAGAGCGCTACTGAGCGACAGGAACTACATGGCACTGCTGAACATAGAGCGCCGGCACTATACACTGAGCCGCCGCTAATGATACAAGTTGTCACGGACCGGGTGGAGCGGACTCGGGTGTGGATCCGCTTTAACTGTGGAACAGATGGCAGGTACCGCGTCAGGGGAGCGGAGTCTAAGAGGCCACCGGTATTCACCAGAGCCCACCGCAAGGCAGGTTGGTCTTGTGCGGCGAGTGACCCCCAGGTCGCTACCCCCAAACAGCAGCCCAGTCCCACGGCTAGCCGAGGCTCAGCGGGGTACACAAGAGGCAGGCAAAAGGCATAGTACACACAGGCAGAGGTCAGGGCAGGCAGCAGAGGTCGTAGTAAAGGTGAGCAGCCAAGGTCGGGGCAGGCAGCAAAGGTTCAGCGTCGGGGACAGGCAGAGGTCGGTACACGGGTGAGCAATCCAAAAGCAACTGATTTACAACTGGCATGGAAAGACCAAGATCCGGAACTGATGGAAAGGAAATGCCTCTTTAAATAGGGGAAGTGGATACAGGATTGGATGACCAGGCACCAATCAGTGCTGTACAGGCCCTTTAAATCTCAGGAATCCAGTGCGCTCGCTAGTGGACGGGGACGTGCGCGCACCTGACCATGCGAGGAGGAAGCATGGGGGGAAGGGAGATGGCTGGGAGCAGCCATGGAGGTGAGGGAAATGCTGTGAGATGGACGACGGCTGGATGCAGCCATGGAGGTAAGTGAAGTGTTGCGAGATGGGTGGGCAGCGCTCGCCCTAACGCAAGTGACACTACATGACACTTTTAGAGGAGCTGACTTTTTTAAATGTGGTTTTCACACATCGCCCAGTGTTCACCTGCCGCTAAGTGGCACTACCTGGCGTTATCGTTTCTTAAATAACCCCCTTCATCTTCATAAACTAATTGGACAGTGGTAAAACTCATGCAAAGGTTTCCCAGTGAGTTTTTACATTATAACAAAATAACACACCAGCTGATATTCATTCGCTTTCTGTGTTTCATTTATCCCTCATAATAACAGTAATAAAAGGCCAAAAGCTAGCTGCCAGTTAATACATGCTGTGTCAGACACTTGGCAAGCAAGTGTGAAGTATTATACATCCACTCTCTGAAGAATTTAATACTGGAATACAAGTCCACTGCGTATATTCCAAAACCTGGCCACAGTAACATTTTAAATGCTAATTGTGTTGTTCATTTGAAGGTAACTAGCTGTGATTGCTTTATGTTGGGCCTCTGCTACAGGGGGTCAGTACACTTGAAATTTGACATACAAGTGCAGGCCAGTTGTCTCAGTTGTCATTGTAAACATGCAAGTAAGAGAACCCAATCTTTTCGTCATCTGTATTTCTGTGACACAGTCACACATGGAATTCACCAGTAGGTAATGCTGTTCACTCAAAAGCAGACCCTTTAAGTTTGACTTTAGCAACTTCTCTGTGACACTTGTTTCCGAGCCAGATGGTGTCAGTTACGTTCCTCTCTCAGTATGTTCATTCACAAGTCAGAGGAACCATCCCACTGCTGGTAGCGAGACATAGCACTGCAGTGCAAAAAGGGCAATGCCTACAGCAAGACTATATTTAACTTTCAGCCTGTGTTTATAAGGGACATTGTTTGTTTGTTACATCATAACGTGACTTCTTGTAACTTCAGTAAAAAAAATTCCACGATAATCATACAAATTGTTACAATATACCACAAATCGTGTTTTGAATTCGCCTGCCCCTTTCCAGAAGAGGTCAGTCATTTTTCTAATATGTCTATTTATGTCTTCATATAAATATTTAGCATTGACGATGGATTAATTATACATTTAAGTGGATGTCCAGTCTCTTGATTGTTCGCTTTAAATGGCATGTTACTTTTTGGCCGTATACATTAATGCTAGTCCTAGTGTACATACACTTTGTTGTGAATACTTCCAGCAGATAATTTCCATTTTCCACCAACATTAAAAGATGGAATCCAAATTACCGTAAACTGAAAAGAAAGAAGAAAAATGTATGTCAAGTATTTGGATGCTCTCATCTGCATCTTTGTCCTTTGTATATCAATACTATCACTTTATACTTTAGAGGAGAGGATACAGTGATACCGTCTTTTTGTCCAGCATCTGTAGAACTTACAGAGGAGGATTAGCTGGGAAAAGTGAACATGCCGCATACATAATCTTGGAAACAATGTAGATCAAAGCAAATGCTTAATTGAAAACTGGACCAATGCCCTTATACACTGCAGAATAATTACCTCTGGGAGTGAACAGAACTGCATATAAATTACTATAAATATTGTACCAACTTAGTTGTAAATTGTCTTACTAAGGATTAATTGTAACCAGCTAGTTAAATAATGGGAGGGGGGAGTTACTTACATGCCCTGTGTAAATATTAGCTTTCCTTTTGGTTTTGTATTTTTCTGGGAAGGAACAAAATGCGGGGCTTTGGATGACGGACGGTTACAGTACAACTGCAACTGTTACAGTGAAGTGTCAAACTCTGTTGGCCTATCCTCTGAACTAATATGTGAGAAACTGTTTGATACATGTCTGCAAAGTGTTGTATGATATAAAAATATATTTACTATCAATAGCAATGATCAAGGTATCCAGCACATGCTGGCTTAGGGTAACTGCAGATAGAGCTTGTAGTGAAATGTTGTACCTATGTTGACCTTAACCTCTGTTAGTGGTAAATTAGATGGGGGGGGGGGGGGGGCAATAGTTTCCTTATGTTTTACTATACCAACAACAGATAAAAGGGGAACTTATACCACATTAGCCCCTTTAGAGGTGTGTTAGGGTATATAGATAAGCATCCATCCTGCTATCATGCTTGTTTATGCTATCTTTTAAAATTATTTTTGCAATATTTTTTCTTAAAAGTGGAACAAAACCCAAAAGTGCTAGCCCTGGAATGTATACGATTTGAGGGTCGGCCGCTGCCCTTCCCCTGGGGGATCAGGATGCCCTGCTGTGTGAACTCCACCTCGGGTCACCACAAAATTCTCTCCCTTCCTGACTCTCTCATCAGTGTAAATATTGGTGGCCACATCCCCCAACATCTCTGGGCTGGGGTGTGCTCTCGCTCCCGATTGTCATGCATAGAGCCGTTTGCCAAACATTAATGTACACGACAAACAGCTATGATCGTATTAGAGCCCACGCATGCGCAGTAGAAATTTTGGGGGTTTCACACAGGATTCCCCCAGGGCAGGGAACAAAACCTGGCATAGTCAAAATCCTGGGATTTGTTCCCCTTTAAAGCCATTAAGGCTGGGAGAGCAGTCTTCCTTAACCCTCCCCAGCCCCCCCACACCGGTACTGTGGCAAGATGGGGGTTAGAAATAAGCTAAATCTCATACCTGGTACCGGAATTCAGCAAGGTTTTCCTGCTGACAATTTTGCATAGTGACATCCCTGGGGTTTATTAACTTTAATGGGGGCCTGGAGTGTGCATAGAGCAGGGGATGCTGCTCTCTGTCTCGCTTTGCTGCAGGTGCCAATGGAAGCAGAGTTAGGACAACGTTGAACTCAGGAGTGAGCTAATTTATTTTATTTAACCCCCTCCCCATCCTGCCTCAGTGTTGGGGGGGGGGAGGAGAGACTTTAAAGGGTCTCTTTAAACTATACCAGTGAGATATCAAAGTTTGAAATATATTTGCAGTCATATATGTGGGTTTTATTTTTAGATGTAGGTGCTGGCCACTGATAAAACTTAGAAAAACAGTCCTGCCTGGACTTGATATACCATGTTACCCTGAAAATAAGACCTACCCAAAAAATAAGCCTTAGCATGATTTTTCAGAATGTAGGCGGCTTTCCAAAACAAAAGACCTACTACTAAAATAAGCCCGAATTACAGTTCTCTAAAAAATATATTTAAAATAGTGTCCAGGCAATCAATAGGCAATAGAATGCAGCAAGACAGATAGAGCCAAAACAATAAGGGCTGGTAGGTCTCAGGATCTTGCACACAGATTGGGTAGTCCTGCGCACCACTCCACTTCCGATTGTATATTAGAGCATTGTTGGTGATTCCAGCCACCAGTTGGAGCCAACCACTACACTTGCAGTGCAATGGAAAACTGAAGAGATCAGCTGGAACCTGACAGCACATGACGTAGATTGTTGTTTATAGAAAAATAAGGCATCCCCTGAAAATAATCCCTAAGACATGCTTGGATTGGGGGAAAACATGTGCAGATGGGTGAGAAATTGGCTTAATGCTGCTTAATGCTGCTTAAGCAGAGGGTGTTTATCAATGGTAAACACTCAGATTGGGTCGCCGTTACTAGCAGAGTACCACAAGGGTCAGTTCTGGGACCAGTTCTCTTCAATATATATATTAATGACATTGGGTATGGATTAAACAGTAAAGTCTCAATCTTTGCAGATGATACTAAGCTGTGTAAAGTAATTAAAACAAAAGAGAACAGCAGGCAGCTACAAACAGATTTAAATAAATTGGAAGCATGGGCAGTTAAATGCCAAATGAACACAGATAAATGTAAGGTTATGCACATGGGAAGGAGAAATCTGAGCCATGATTACACACTAAATAAACGCTTGGGCCCTTATTTAACAAGGGATAGCGCCAGGTAGCGAATGGTGAGCTAACGGTAATGACGCTCACCGCCACGAGAACGCCGGCTCCCCTCCGCAATCACACATTTATCAAGCCGATCCTGCTTAGCGACTGACAGAGCGCCAGATAGCGAATCATTCATCATTATTCCAGCCTCACCCCACAGCGCCAGCGAGCGACCTTGAACAGCGACAGGTATGACCTCTCGCTACCTGGCGCTCTCCAATGCATTTCAATGGAGCAATCTTTAAATATTCATAATTAATTGCTATTATTTTTATTATTTTTTTTTTTTTTTTAAATGTCAAAAATTCTGTGACCACTTCTGCAATGTAATTTTTTTTTTTTAAGGTAAAAAAAAAAAATTGTGCAGAATTGATATTACAGGTCTGATATTAATGTATTCATATTACAAAATGTTTTGAAAAACATGTTTTTTTTTTTTTTGTCAAAATATGGTTTGGGGGTTAAAAAACTACTTTTAAGCCATCGCCGCCAGCGCTCTGGGGTTTAAACAAGCATTTCACAGCGCGAGAATTTTTGGAGCGTGATTTGTTAATGAATATGCTGGGAGCCGTTCGCTATGGCCGTTCGCTGTCATGCGCTCCCATACAGCGCGGAACCTGTCAAACAGCGACTCCTAACCCCGTATTCATCATTACCGCACACCGACTGAGTCGCTGTCAACAGCCGAACAACGGCCAAGCACAGCGAATACTAGCGGGCGCTGTGAAAATAACGCTACTGTCGCTCATCTGTCGCTACCTGGCGCTATTAATGAATCAGCCTGAATGTAAAACAACAATGGAAAAGGACCTAGCGTTTTTGTTACCAATAAGCTTAACTGTAGTAATCAATGCCATGCAGCAGCTGCCAAAGCAAACAGGATCATGGGGTGCATCAAGAGAGATATAGGTGCTCATGACCAGATCATCATTTTACCCTTGTACAAGTCACTGGTCAGACCCCATATGGAGTACTATGTACAGTTCTGGTCACCTGTGCTTAAACCGGACCTTCAGCATCATTTTATGAAAAGCCCAAACCCTTAAAAAATTATTCCCCAGTGCCTAAAATTAATAGATTTTACATTTTTAGTCACTTACTTATTCTTTCCCCCACTGGGCTGCAACTCTGTTCAGAAATCTAGGAAACGGGCGCCGCCATCTTGCCTCAGAAGCCCCACATACTGAGGAGAGGAGACGGGTGAAAAGTGCAGGGGGGCAGGTTATAGCTGTGCTTTGCCCAGACGGAGCAGAGCTGGGGTCAGTAAAAGGACAGCAATACCAAAATGCAGAGCGGCACAGTCAGAAGACACTTCCTGTTTGCATGCAGCCTGAGACTCCATGTACCATCATCTTGCATGTTTCAAGGCTCAGAAAATGCAGTGGATGCAGGTGGGCTAATTTTTAATCTGTATGTACGGGGTGAGGGAAACATATAAGATAGGCTCTTATTCAGGGTGAAGGTTCAGTTTAAAAAGGACATATCAGAACTGGAGTGTGTTCAAAGGAGGGCAACTAAGTTAATATAAGGAGTGCGGGGACTAGAGTACCCTGAAAGGTTGTCAAAGTTTATTTAGTTTAGAAAGGAGATGCCTGAGGGGTGATCTAATAACTATGTATAAATATATTCAGGATATATTCAGGATCAAAACAAAGATCTGTCCCACAATCTATTTATATCCTGGAGTTTAACCATAACCCGAGAGCATCCCCTAGGTTAGAGGAAAGGTGTTTTCTCCACCGACATAGGAGGGGATTCTTCTCTGTAAGAGCAGTGAGACTATGGGACTCGCTGCCAGAGGAGGTAGTTATGATGGATACAGTAAAAACTTTCAAAAGTGGCCTGGATGCCTTCCTGGCATGTAATAACATTTCCAGCTATGGCTACTAGACCACTGGAAGGAGATAAACAGGCTGAACTGGATGGACTAAAGTCTTCATTCAGCTTACATACAATGTTACACATCTTTTGGATTTTGATATAAGACTCTACTTTCCGGGAAACAAGATAGTAAACAATGCTTCACAAAGTGGGACTTCCTGTGCCTATTCTGAAGATGCAGTCTCTTGATGTCTTCCTGCTCTCTAGCTTATTCCAATTTATCAATTCCCCTGTCACAAGTCATATACTTCAACGAAAACTTAAATAAGTTGGTTTAAGACTTATGAAGGAATTAGACGCCTCTGGCAAGAGGCAGCAATTGGACACCCAACACCGGAGCCCTGGAGCTCTATAGTGTGCTGAGAATGATTATGTAGCCTGTCCGTTCAAGGAGAATCATTCTCAAGGAGAAGCATATGGTTTGCATAGCCATAACTCTTAAATTGTTTTTCACATGTGATACACATTGACTTTAAGTGATGTATTCTTGACTGAAACAATCTGTCTCGCGTATGCTTTAGTTGAAAATAATCAGCTCTTAATATAAAACTAAATCCAAGCCTCGGGCAAGAAGGTCAATCCTGCATAGTACAAATGTGTTCCAGTAGTATACTTTATGAATCTTACTTTATACAGAGTGACAGCACCTGCAAGGTTAACATCCGTTTATAGGCTGCCAAGTTATCTGGAACAGTTATTTGTAAAAAGAGTATAGCCTGAACATATGATTCAATTAGATGAAATAAGAAACATATTGTGTTTACTATTTCTGATCTGGCTAATTTTAGTACCGAAGTGTGTTTACATGGAAAGGCCAATGACGGCTAATGGGGAGAAGTATGCAACTGGCATGAAACAAACTTGGACGTTTGAATTGTATGCGCTTGTCTTAAAGGGGAAATTACCCTAAAGTCAGTTAGCAGTTTTCAGATGCTCCTTGGAATGGGGCAGTCTTTACAAGCAACAAGAGGCGGGGCTTGGCTCACATGGAAGATGGCCAGAATCAGATCTCATCCCATCACTATGAAATACTGCTAGTACAGAAAACTGAACTCTAGAGTGGGAGAACTAACGACACGTTCCGGAGACATATACAGGGTTCAAAGGGAGTGCGGGATATAAAAAATTATATACCAGAAGATTGAACGAAAACAAAGTGACTTTTTAGATTAAGCAAGCATACAACTATAAAAGGAAGTCACTTAGCTTTGAACAAATCCTGGGTTAGGCTAGACAGACGTCTGGTATCCAAATAAAAACTTTGCTTTGATGATGCATTATCAGCCTTTTATACCTCATATTCACATGTAGCTCTATGAGAGCCCTTCAAACAGAACAAAACCAAGCAGCGGGCACCACTGGCTTTCCCCCGTGGCATGCTGAATCGCCATTCCCTGCCGTGTGAATCCCCCCACAGTGCAGGTATTAACTCACCTTTTCACGGTCCAAGGTGCATATGCGGGAGTGTGCACTGCCACATCCCCTGCATTCCCGGAGGTGTGCAGCATAGAGGAGGATGCAGTAGTGCACGCTCCCCATTGAAGGAAATCAGAGCCCTTTGTCAAAGGATGTAAAATGGCAAGGGGCTCTGATTGGACAAGAAGCTGCGCATCTGCGTTGGTACGGAAGGATGAGTTTTACTGGGCAAACTGGGGGTTTCACACAGCGGAGCATGACAAATCGGGATGCCCCGGGGCACGGAACAAAACCCGGGAAAGTCAAATTCCGCTTTCAGTACATAAGCACGAATCTCTTGCTCATCCTTGAAAACACGTGCACGTGCAGGGGAAAAACTAGAGCAGTTTAATCTATGAATGTGTTCCAGTGTAAGCTGTGCTAGGAACCAAGAGGTTTAATACTTTATTTTCACAAAGAGTTTATGTTAAACATTACTCTCAGTTTGGTTGTTTAACTCTTAAATGGCTAGAGCCAAACTAAAATTTCCAAGCTTGGGAACCAGCTGTCAGGAGACAGAACTATCAGCTTCTGCTTAAACAGTTGTCCAGAGGAAGAAAAGAAGTTGACATTGATCAGGGTGTGTGTGTTACTTTGCATCAGATAATGTCCCTCTTCCATGCCAGATAGGACGTGATAGTAGAAATACTTCTCATTCATATTCTAGTTGCATCCTTGAGTTACCCTCTTATAGGGATGGGAGAAGTTGACATTAGCTTGGAAACCTAATAGCTTGTGTCAGCCAGTTAACATGTTATTTGTGCAATGTCCAGATAGTACTGCATAGTGTAAGAGAAACCTTATAATGACACATTGGCTTCACTTCGCAGATCTACAAGTTCCTGGACAGTTCTCTGAACATCTGTGGATGTCCAGTGTTTGTGGAAGGAAACATCTTGGCTTTCATTTCTTCAATAAATATTTACTTGTTTTTCTAGTTCCCCATCCTTCATCTTAAAGATCCAAGTTTCTATATGCCATTAGCGTAACCTACAGTGTATAGATCAAACCTGACAAAAAGTTTGTACAATACTGTTATGGTGAGCCAGCAAGCAGCCAGTGTTCCTGTTACAGAACAAGCTGGATTTCAAATGATGTTTCTGCTGATGCCATCCATGTGTGGACCTGGTACTAGGCAACTTACTAAAAATAATGTTCAAAAAATGATTTAGACATCTGTATTGTTTGTACGTTACTAAATATTTATCCCCTCAGCTTCAGCACGGGAACAGATTTGTTGAGGGCCATGAACAAGTTAGTGGGGGTCATACTATTTTTTTGTGAAGTAGGTTTAATGGCCCATTTCCACAAACATATAAATAGTCAGTTTGAGGGAGCGAATGAGTGTATTGTTAGTTCGGATGCAAAGGATTTGTCAGCTAATTGTCCCTTGGTTGCGCTCCTGTCGAGTCAGGGGTGGGTCCTGGCACATTGCTGGGAGATATATTACAATGGGATGAGCTGAGATGTGACGGTTAATGATTGCTACATCTGTATGCCAGACCTAGTGTCTATAAGACACTAGGTCCAGTTAGTCAACCACACCTGGGATGCTTGCTGTGTAAAACCTGACCAACGAGTGCATGGTGCATGTGCAGCAGGTGGTAGCATTTCTCGCTTCCTTCTCGAGCTGTGCGCACCCATGCCGGCAGTAACCGCATGGCTGAGCACAGTTAAGGGTGCATGGGGTGCCTGCGCGTCGATCGCGAGTGCAGCTATGTTTCCATTCAGTTTCTCCAGCCGCACATTAATATGCGCGGACTGAGAAGCTGATTGGAGGAGAGATGGACCTTTTGGAAAGGTAGGTAAAGCGGGTGAATGGTGGGGTTTCACACAGCAGGATATCCCAAATCTGGTTAATCAAAATCCAGGATTTGTTGTGTGTTGTGGTGATGACCTGCATGGAGCATTTCTGTCCCATGCCTTCTAGTAGCATTCTTTTCTTACTACTTCAGGTTGTTCTCTCCTTCATAGCAGGACAGAGAATCCCCACACTTGTACAGTTGACTGCTAAGCCTGCCATGACTGTTGCTTGGAGCTTTTTAATCATAAGATACTTTCAGTTACCAGCTGACCATTAATGTGTCTTTTCACTGGCACCAGTAAATTCTTCCTGTGTTACCAGATGAACAGAGGAGCCAGCATAGTAATCAGCCTTAATATTGATTATGTTTCTGTACTACAAACATACACCACCATGTCAAAGTCAAGTTGGAACTGGCAGTGGCGGAAAACAACGGATAACATTACTATACATTTATTGTTGGATTTCTAGTGTGAGGCCAAGCTTAAAGTACAAATATTTGCAGTATATTCAGGTTTTCATCTGTCTCTTTCTACTTTGTATGTCACACATTCCACCATGAAAATGTTGGATTCTGTAAACTGTTAGGGCATGTTGCCCACCTTTGTTTGTGAAAGTGTAAATCCAGGCTGTTTCATGTCACGAAGGAATACTATATAGGCCTGTTTATTTTACAATTTAATGATCCTGACAAGAAAAAAATGCAATTTATAAAAAATATCCAATATGCCATTTTTGAAAGAACATAGAGGCAGAGAGAGGCAGAGAGCAGAGAAAGTGCCACTGGGCCCATGGCAGAAAAGGCACTAAATGCAGGTGCCTCCTGCAGCACCTGTGGCAGCTGCATCGGTCTGGGGCCACGGCAGTATGCAGTGAGGGTGTACAGGAGCCAGAGCCGTAGGTTCAGTAGGGTGGAACTAAGATGCCAGCAAATTGTTTCCCCCTCGGCACTAGTTTATAGGGGATTCAGGAAAACAAGTATCCTAGGATGGAGCAGTCCTCACTAGGCCCCACTGTCACCATCCACTGTCCCACAGCACAGCAACACTGTTTAGAACTTCAATCAGTCCATAGTCTCTGACTGACTGCTCTGTGCATAAACCAAGGCCACAATGCCTGCGCTTCACAGCAGGTAATTTACTTAATGCTGAGGGGTAAGTATTTTCTTGGGGTGCTTACTATAACTTTTGATATGGGGCCCTGTGAAACCTATGTATGCCTCTGACCCCTTTCATTATGAAGAAACCTACAGATAACCCACAGCCTAAATTCCTTGAAAGAGGTCAGAGGCATGCAGAAATTAAGGGTAGAACTTTTCCTTAACATTTTTATACCATTTTCCTTCCTTCACCTCCTCCTGATCGGTTCCCATAAACGGAGAGCTTGACATAGACTTAATAACTAGATTGAAAAGTCTCTCAACTTCAGTTGGCTATTGTTTTAAAAATAAGGGTCCCTGACTAAAACACAATAAAGCAAAAAAGTATCAACTGATAATATTATTTATTGAATTGAAATTGATTAATTATCAAGTGAGGTGTTAACAGCTTCCAGTAATGTAAAGAGACCCTCTACATTTAATATCCTCCACCAACTTTAAAACTACTGTGGTTTTTAATTATTTATTACTGAAGAAGAATGACAGCTGTATTCTTGTCACTGCTACTGCTGTTACTAGTAGAAGTAAATCCTTTAATCCAGTGGTATTTTGTCACTATAGGTGCAAAATAGTATCTATTTCTGTAATAAAATGCGTATTATTTCCCTTAAGAAAAAAATAGCTAGAATGTTAGTAATACATCATCCTGAATCTGGTTAGTAATCAGAGGTGCCTTAAGGCAGACAACCAGCAAGACATGACACGACAAGGGAGTGAGAGTGAACTCAAATTCCTCTTCTGTCAGACCCTTCTAGGCTGCATTTTTAGAGCCTAAAGTCAGTTACTGGTCACCTAATCTATTGACATATATTATTATAGATGGGGTATATAATGTAGAACAAGCCCTAAGCAAGTTTTAGGCCCCTGTGCTACTCTAAGTGACAGTAACACTTTAAACAATGTTTTCCTGTGACTACGCTATGTCTTTAGTTAGGGCCTAGGATTGTCACTAATAGTTACTCACATATCACAACTTTCTGGCAAGTAAAAAGCATATTTGCTAAATAAATATTTGGCCAAATACTATTAAATCCTTGACTGATTTTTTTTGTGTTGGTTTGGAAGTCAAATGTGTTCACAAACTGCTAGCCTACCATAACTTAAATTGTTAGGAGGCAAGGAGGTACAGCCCAAACTGCTTTTCTACAACAGAACATTTTGGACTTTAGTCTAAGGCAGGGTTCCCAACCATTTGTCAACAAGTACCACTTTTTATTTTCCAAATATATAAAGTACCACCTGGTTGGCACATGGGGTTTGTCAGTCAACTAAAATTGAGGTAAAAAGACAAAAAACACCAACTTAAGGTGAATTAAATAACACACATATCACCATTTGTGGCAGTTTTTTACCTATTCAGCAAATCAGACTGTGGTGATGTATGGATGGTATCAGATCAGGTTGGGGTGCAGGTCAGTCTGCATCCTTGTCGAGTACCACTTGATAGGATCTCGAGTACCACAAGTGGTACAAGTATCACTGGAAGGGAATCCCTGGTCTAAGGAAAAGGAGCCACTCTTTTGAGTCAAGGCCTGAACCACAGGAGCAGTACTTCTGGGCATTTCACAGCCAGTTATCTTTGCCTTTGTCAGCACCTGTTGGACCCACGGCCGATTATCCCAGAGCCAGTGAGCGCCACTTTGTACTGACATTTTTTCGGCTCTCCCCGTCACATTTATGTTTTTTTTCCTCCTTGACATCTTTTGCACTGTATTTTTTTGGCACTGGTCACTGGATTTTCATTGCAGTTACAAGATATCCCTGCTGGGGACAAACTTTATAGTGTGTTTCGGCTGTGTTTTAGTTGTTGGTGCCCAAGTTACACATTGTTAGGCAAAAGAAGCCATTAAAATCAATTTCAATAACACCCAAAAAATTGTGCCCATCTAGGTCCTGTATTTCAATTATTGACAAGTCCCAATGCATGTTCAGTACAAAAACTGTGTTTAATATTATATAGAAGCATTAAACACTACAATCCAGTTCTGCCCATTGTGCTCTATGGGATCTTGAGCTACAGCGTCAGGTTTCATGTGGCGCCAACCACATGAGAGCGCAACATGAGAGCACCTGGAGCTGCATCATTTTCAGCGCTAGTGTTAAATAAGACGGGTGCCTAAAACTTTTACTTTGGGCATACTAAGAAAAAGATCCACTGACTGTGGAACCTAAGATTTTATTAAGTTTTTGGTTACAAATTGAGTTAAATAAGTGAAAGTTTTTGATGCAAATCATGCTCTAACTGCCACCCTTAAAGAAACTTAAGGCAAGTTTAGACTTACGGCAAGTTTACTGAATCTAGGCCAAAATCTAGGTTTTACAGCAAGTTAGGTTAACAGACCTCCATGTTCATGAACTCCATGAGGCAGTTTTGTGTAAGGCAATTTATACAGATTATAAAGGCCACCTGTTAAAATAAGGCCAATGGCATCCCTACATGACACATTCTTCACTGTTCTACTTACATTTTCTATGATTAACAACCCCATCCCCAGAGCAGCTGTAAAAATCTGGAGTTGTATGAAATACGTTTTAAGAATAGCAGAATAAAGGTCATATGTCTGTATACACTATAATGGGAAATGCACAGCTTGGGAGGTTGAATTCTATATATCTTTATGTCACATGTTACTTAACACTTGTTACAGTTTAAGTCATTGCTGTCAGAGCAAAGAGAAACAGTTATCAATACAGCTGGTAATCTGTGTATTGAAGGTTTGTGGGAGCCATAAATGATCTCATAATCCTACTTTCTTTTTTACAGGGAGGAAAGAAAAAATACCAGGGGCCATGCGGAGGGAGAGACTGTAGCGGGGGCTGCAAATGTTTCCCAGAGAAGGGCGCACGGGTAAGTTTCGTTTTATCTCTCAATGTTGGATGGAAAAATCTTCTATGCTTATCTCTTCCCCTGCTCCATAACATACATCTGGAGAAACACGAGTAGAGAAACATCATGCATCTGTCCAAGACGGAGAGCAGCTGTGTGTCCATGCAGCCTACTGACCTAACGCAAGGCCTGCAAGCCATTGGCTTATATCATCCTCTTTGTAGCTGTCGGGCCTGTGAACACATCTGGGTTTTCAATAAATAGGAGAGTTTATCTTAGTCGTTTGATCAGGTTTTTAGATGAAGATATAATACTGAACCTTTCTAGACACAGAAATGTTAAGGCTCGCTGTCACAGTAATTTACAGTGTATTGCAGCTGTTTAAGACTTTACATTTCAAAAGGCAGTGTCATCTTTTCAGGTTTAAGAAGCCAAAAGTAGTTTTAGACAGTAGTATTTTTTTTCATGGATAACACATATGTCTTGCTAACTGTCACTGTCCACAATGCCTTGGCTTCTAAAAATGATCAAAAAGAGAGGCACATGTTGTAGTGATGACCCAAACACAAGTGCTTCTTATGACCCATCCTACATATTATTATGTAGTATTGCGGAGACTGGACTTCCCCGTTAGAGGAAATGTGACCACCCCTTAAACTGTTGCCTCTTTCCTCCCCACTCACCTGCAATTTGTGCTTATCTATCCTCATTCTACTGATCCAATTGTTTGTTGTAGCACAGAAATTTTGGATTGTTGCAGTTAAACTGGACCAACACCCATTTTTACTTTAATTGGTGTTGGTCCCGCTGTCTGTACTTCACAATAACCTCAAGGGGGGGCATCCAGAATGCTGGAGCCCCCTCGCAGATAACCAGGCAGAACGCTCGTAATACTCGCCTTCATTACGAGCCAGTGCCGGGAAAGGAGTCCCGTGATTGGCCACCGGGCATTCACGTGGGCCGCAGTCGTGTCCTTTGCACCGGCCACCAGCAGGAACTGTCCACGTGACCGCCCGACGGCCAAACGCAGGACTCCTTTCCGGTGCTGGCTCGTAAAGAAGATGAGTTTTACAAGCGTTCTGCTAGGTTATCTGCGAGGGGGCTCTGCATTCTGCCCCCCCCCCCCAAGGTTATTGTGAAGCACAGACAGCAGGACCAACACCCATTAAGGATCTGGACGCCCTGCTGCATCTATACTCACCTTTTCCACATTCCCTTTTTGGGTGAACCCAATGGGCTGCTGGTGGTCATGTGTGTCAACAAACCAACATGGGAATGTGGAAACAGTGGGTATGGATTCTTTCTTAAGACAAGCATGTTCCCCCAGGCGCTTAGCATTTTAGTCACTATTATCACTATTGTTGTTGCTTCTTTACTCTTATTAAGTGGTGAAACGTTGTAGTTAGAAATAATGGTGATGAAATAACAATCCATCTGGTTGCATTTAATCTGGTTTTACATCAATCATTTTCTCATATTTGGTAAAATCCCTTTCACCTGTAGTGGCAATGATTTAATATTTTAAACCTCAGTTGGCAATTGCACAGAAAAGGGAAAATCACTGCTTAGTAAAAAGATAGCTAGAACATCTGCTCTGTGTCCAATTCCTGCCAGTTTTCTCGAAAGATCAAATTAATGAAGGCATCATTCATGGCATCTAAATGTAAGTCAAGTGAACTGATATCATTTTTATTTTTATGACTGAGGAACAATGGCTAAGGGCAGCTTGAGTTCAAATCAGAGCTCTCCCAGCTGCTGCCCATAATGTGGACAAATCAAGCCTCACATATCTGCCTTTTCTCGTCTCGAACATTGGCATGGTTGTTTGAACTGGCTTTAGGAGTGTTGACATTGCACTAAAAGCTGTTGGCATCGCTTTTGTTGGGATGTCACAAAGATTTGGTCTGTTTTTATAGTCTATCTGAGAACCGGAGTGCATCTGCAATGAGCAAGGCAGGCAATCTGGTAACCATTTCTGTTCCCTATGTTTGCTCAGTCTTTATTTATTTTTGTTATTTTCTCAAATTCTCAAACATTTTTGTTCTAATTCCTTAAAAACAAAAACACATCGAAAACCAGCAGCATTGTACAAACATTATGTAAAATTGACTAAGTTGGAAAAATTAATGCAAAATGGCTTCGTACAAAGGATTTGCCTTAAGATTATGTGATTGGAAATCCAATATTTTTCATCCTTGTTCTGTCAGCAAATTGGAAAGCTAAAACTTTTAAGTGATTTATCACTTAGGGGGTTATTTAAGAAGGGATAGTGCCCTGTAGTGCCTCGTAGAGGCAGGCAGCATCTGGTGAACGCCGGGCGCTGTACGCAAAATCACATTTATGAAAGCGAATCTGGTGAGTGACTCTAACAGCACCACGTAGCTTCCAATGTAATATTACAGGCGGCTCAGCGTATAGCGCCGGCGCTCTAGCTTCCAGAGTGCCAGGTATTACCTTTCGCTCACTGTCGCTCTCCCTTACATTTCAATGGCCGTTCATTTGCTTGTATTTAAACAGCTTGTTTGCCAATTATTTTATTTTGTTGCTCAAATCATTGTGTGACATCTCCTGGCTGCAAACAAACACTTTTAGAAATTTTTAGACTTTTTATATTTTTATGCAGAATTGTCATTACAGGTCTGGCACTAAAGTGTTAATGTCACAGTGTTAAAACAATGTCATTCCATGTGTTTTCACTTTGTTACAGGTGTTTATGTGTTCAAAAACAGACTTTAATCACACAGCATCTGGCGCCTTTATGCTATAGTGACTAGATTTACAGCGCCGACGCTGTGTGTGTCCTTTTTTGATAAGTATGGTGTGGAGCGCCGAGAGTCAGTCGCACTGAGCTGGCGCTACCTTTCGCTCGCTGCAGCGCTGTATTGGTGTTAGAGCGGCCAACATACATCCCATTCATCAATGCCGGCCAGGCTACTACAGCAACTGAGGTGCTCTGTTATGGTGCCCGATACTCGCTTACAGTGCCTCTTAGCGGTCGCTTTAAATGCTCATCTGCCGATACCTGGCGTTATTAGTGAATCAGCCTCCACATTGCTCATTTTGTAGATCAATCAAGGATTCACTTCCTTAAAGCCTTTAACTGAAAATGACTGCAGAGGTCCGAGTTTAGGAATATTCAGGATTGAATAAGGTTCAGGAGGGAAGTGTTTTTAATAAGAAACTTAATGATAGATCAAGGGGGCACAACCTAAAGCTAGTCGGGGGGAAGATCAGGAGCAATGTTAGAAAATATTATTTTACAGAAAGAGTAGTAGATGCTTGGAACAAACTTCCAGCAGAGGTAGTTGAAAAATCGACAGTAAGTGAATTTAAACATGCCTGGGATAAGCACACATCTATCCTAAGATAAAGACTATATACAGTATACACATAAGGGCAGACTAGATGGACCGTATGGTCTCCTTCTGCTGTCAACCCTCTATGTTTCTAAAATGAAAAGAACTGAGATGCCTCATATGGGAAAAAGGAACAACTACCCATGAACTCTATTCCAATAGTAATTATATCAGTGCAACATTACTAGATTCTTTCATATCTAAGGCAACACATAGAATAGTGTATTTTACAGCCATGGAAATCTAGCACCTGATAGTAGGACTGGAAAAAAGGCATTTTTACTAACTTTAAGCTCCATTTCCAGAAAAATAAAACCATTGGATTCAGATGACGCCACAAAAAAAAATTTTGCTGCACTGATATGCTGCGTCTTGACTAGCAGTTACCCACTGACTAGTCTATAGATGCACTTCTGTGGCAGAGCAGTGACGTGATTCGCCCTTGATGACTGGATCTGTATCAGGTGGCACAGCCTCCAGATGTGGTAGTCTCACTGGTAGAGACATATCCTAACAGACTTGCTGCTGTAATCGCAGCTAAAGCTGGTCCTAAAAGCAGAGTTAGGGGGGCTAAATGCATATGCATGCCACACTTTTCAGTTTCTTTATTTTAGATATCTGTTAGTTTGTGTTACTCTATCACTTACAATCTCAATAAAATGCATTTAAAGTTGTGGCTGTAATGTTTAAAACTCTTTATGAGTTCAGGGAGTATTAATATTTTTTCATGGCACAATGTAGTAGTGCTTTATCTCATATGTGTAAGTACTTTGAAGTTAATTTTGATGCTGGCAGTTAACAAAATAATGGCCAACGAAAAGAACTGCTGATTTTTTTTTTTCATAAAAATGTCAAAACATACTGTCTAAATTCTTGAAAACAATTCTCTCTTATTTAAATGCAGTGACCCGTAATGCTTTAGACAAGCCATTTAGAAGATCCCCTAGCAACAGCATGACATGTTGCTCATGTTTTAACTGAGACTTATTCCCTTCTTTATCCTTTCTACCAGCATTGTATGGTTTGCACCATTACTAAGCATAGCAATGTCTTACCTGCCAGGCCCTTTACATATTACTTCCTTTACCAAAATGATTTTAACCCATGCACTAATATGTATATACACGTGGAAGCAACTGGACCGGCTTAAAGATGTTTCGCCATGGTCTTCAGTCATTAGAAAGCAATGAACCCTGACCTTCATCTTTTATCTACAGGGCCATACAGTCCAGTTGGCAGTTTGCTTTATGATGAATTCTATAGATCAATCATTTTATTGCAATAGGAGCCCTCCTCAAATATAAATAGGGTCTGCTTTGTTATTTTTACTTTTGACCTCATAGAATCCATAGAGTATAATGACATAATTATATGTTGAAGAAGTGAGACTAAAGGAATGAAATCTCACACAAAATGGAACTAGTTTAATAGAGATATGTTGTTATAGAGGAAGTGCAGGCTCTGCTGCGCTGTGAGTGGCTGACTAAGCAGTCCAGTTCAGTGTGGCAGGGACCACAGTGTCCACCCTGAATGCACAGAGAAGTGGGGCTCTGTGCTCCGCTTTCTGTGTGGGTTTGGGAAGCCGGCATCGAGCAGGTTAGTCTTTTTTTGTTAAACCCCCAAATCCGCCCTATCATCTGGAAGAGATGGGGGTGGGGGCTATAAAAAGGAAAAGCAGCAAAGCCAACAGAATTCAGCTTAGTTCTGCAAGAGCATTTGTACCTGTGCCGGGAAGGTAAGTCTCTTGGGGTTTTTATTTGTTTTAATGTGGAACAAAACTCTTGCCACCACCCCCTGGGTTGTCACAAAACTCACCTTTTCCCTGGCTTCTATGGCAATGTAGGCATCATCGGCCACATGCCCAGTTTCTCTGGGGGGGGGGGGTTGCCTGGCCTGGCCATTATTTCGTTTTCCCAGCTTATGTTCCTGTGTATGTTGGTGTGTTTTACACTGTGTGTGTGCGTGTGACTTACAGGGAGTGTTTTTACTGGCATGTCAGGGCTGTGGCAGCCTGGGGGAGCTTCTCCCCCTCAGGCTGCGTTCGGGAAGGGGGCGGGGCTACAGTGGCCGCGCCAAGCGCCCGGCCCCGCCCCCTTCCCGAACGCGATGTCTGTGCTCGTTTCTAGGGATCCGCGTTGCTGGGAGGGGGGCGTGGCCTCGGCAAGTGCGCGTTTTGCGCTGGCCCGCTCTCCCTCTTCATGCATGAGGCTTCATGGGGGCCATCTTCTCTCAGGATCTGAGCTGCGTTCTGTGTGGTAAGGGCCGGAGGGCCACTTCCTTGTGTGTGGGGGCTCATCTCTAGCGGGGGCCCCCACTGGTCGCGAGCATGTTTGTGTGTGTGTTTTTTCGCATGTCTGGCTGGGATTCAGTCAATATATATATATATATATATATATATATATATATATATATATACCTTTTTTTATAGGCATATACTGTAAGGTTATTGCCATATTTATTCAGCACTGCACTTATGTTGCCTGTTTTTTGTGTGTTACAGATTGCCCTGTATATGTGCATATTAAGTGGTCCCTCCTGGTCCTGGGGTCCCTAGAGTAAAATTGTCCACCTTAAATCCTCCCACCGGGACTTTTAAGGGGCATCCTGGGTTGCTTATGCGTAAATTCCCTGCGGTCTTGCGACTGACCACAAAAATTCACCATATGGAGGCTCCACAGGATACTGGGCTCGGGCTCCCTCTGGGACAATCCTGGCCATGTGTGGGGTGTGGGGTATCCCTTACGGGGGAGAATGTGCTGATCTGTATACCATGCGCACAAAAGGCCATAACGCGGCAGTCTGGTACCCAGCCTTCTGGTTGGCTCCTCCTGCTTCATCACTTTCCCCTCCCCACCTTATCCGTACCCCAAGTGACATTGGTACCAGTGGGGAGTCGCTTTCTGATGTTTGGGCTAGGTTGGCCAGCATCGAGAAATTGATTGCTAGCACTGTGGGCAAGAAGGCCCAGGCTAAAAAAAGACATTTGTCGTCGGCCCAGCCCTTGTGGGATGTTGACGACGATTCCGCTGATTTGTCAGATTATTTCCCGTTATAGGAGGGGGAATTGTATCAGGAAACAGAGGCTGACTATGTTCAGTCTGGGAATGCCAATGTCGGGCAGGCGCTGGGGGATGCCATAGATACGGCCTCCGTTTTGTCACATTTATTGGAGGTGTTGGATATTGCACTGCCTGAGGCGCCCCCTCTCAAGAAGGGGGAATTTTTTGGGGCCTGCAAGCCCTGTCTGGAATTCCCTACCCAGGGTCATTTTGATGCGCTGATCCTTAGAGAATGGGAGAGGCCCAGTCGGCTTCCTGGTGTTCCTCAGGGATGGGATAAGAAGTATCCTTTTCCGGTGGAGGCGATTAAGTGCTGGCCTTCTCCTCCCGAGGTCGACGCGCCAGTTTTAGGTTTGACCAACTCTTCTGTGCTGAACACCCCTGACGCCACTTCCCTTAAGTATGGCGAGGATAAGCGCCTTGATCAGATGGCGTGCCACGCACTCGCCAACGTGGGCTCGGCCCTGCGGTCTGTTAGTGCATCTGCCCTGGTGTCGCTTGCTACCAGGTCTCTTATCAGGGACTGGCTGAATAAAGCTCAGTTTGATCCAGCTGGCGCTGAGTTCGCTAAGAAATGCGAATTGTTCATGGATTTTGTCATGGCTGCGATGGAAGACTCTATTGTCGTGTGTAGTAGGACTTCAGCCTTACTGGTGGCTATACGCAGATTGGTCTGGCTCCGCCAATGGACAGCGGACGTTGGGGCCAAGAAGTCGCTCACAGCTCTTCCCTTCTTGGGTTCGCGGCTGTTTGGAGATAAATTGGATGCTGTTGCTAAAGGAGGTAAGTTACCTCAGCGGAGGAAACAGCGCCGCCCCTTTCGGAGGGCGGGCTCGTTCACTCCTTCCTTTCGAGGGGCCAGAGTGGTTAGGGGTTTGGCCTTCTCGGGTGTCAGGGGCTCGTCCTGGAACAGAGGCAGAGGTCGGGCTCGTCCCGCGCCTGCCTGGGGTTCCAAGCCCAAGCCGGCCCTTAAACCGGCTCAGCAATGAAGGGGCGCCCTCACCCACCAGGGTGGGGGGACGGCTGCGGCTCTTCTTCCAGGTCTGGGCCCGGGAAGTCACTGACAATTGGATCTTGGAAGTGGTCTCCT
The DNA here is from genome assembly GCA_027917425.1 of Gastrophryne carolinensis. Taxonomy (NCBI): domain Eukaryota; kingdom Metazoa; phylum Chordata; class Amphibia; order Anura; family Microhylidae; genus Gastrophryne; species Gastrophryne carolinensis. Next base: position 107,592,975 of record CM051235.1, read on the forward strand.
CCGGGTACAAACTGGAGTTCGAGTACTGGCCGCCCCCAAGATTCTTAAGGTCTCGGGTGCCCTCAGACCCTCAGGCTGCACAGGGGCTCCTGTCAGCAGTAAAAAACCTTCTGGACATGGGGGTTATATGCCCGGTGCCTCTGTCGGAGAGAGGCAGGGGTTACTATTCCAACCTTTTCACGGTTCCCAAAAAGGAGGGTTCGTTGAGACCCATTCTAGATCTCAAGGTTCTCAACAGGTTTATCAGAGCCAAAAAGTTTCGCATGGAGACTCTGCGCTCGGCTATCAATTCCCTTCACCAAGGGGACTTTATGACATCCATAGACATCAAGGATGCGTGTCTGCATGTTCCGATTTTTCAGGCACATCAGAGATTCCTCCGGTTTGCGGTGGAGGATCAGTTTGTAGCTC